>OU779867.1:7525625-9987500 GCA_916999025.1 Orgyia antiqua
ACCCCGCTGTGCCCTAAGCCCGAGTTGATTCCTTGATCATAGTATATAGGAAATTTTCCGAATGTTACATAAAGGTAGACTAATACGTCCGAGTGGTGACGGATTAAGAATACAAATGTCATTGCCCTTTTTCTTTCCCAGCTAAATGATATTCAGAAAGCTAAGCTAAGAGATATTCCCTAAGAGATACCCTTTGCTAACACGCCTGGTCAGCGCGGCTCAGTACCTAGACTCTAGTCCCTCCCAAAGTGGAGGAGACCCGTGCCCCCCGTGCCCCGTGGCTAGAGAGAGAGAGAAAGGGAGAGACAGAGGGACATTACGAGTAAAAAATAGTAAATTTAGATTATCTTAAATTCGTGGTTATACTATGTAGCTAAGAATGCACGAGCGTCTTGAGACGTTTCCCCCAAGTCAGTTGCAATTTTACGAGCGGCCGCCCTAAGTCTTGCGATACTCCACGCGCTGCACGTAGACTTCGATTGAAACAAACAAAAATATTTCGTCTTTAGAAAATTGTTGTGGGGTCAATATTTCAGTGTAGGGCGGAATATTGATTGAGTCTGAAAAAGGGTACGGGACGTGTCTAAGATAAGGTGGTTTGAAATCAACAGTTGAAACGTGTTGTTTAGACGTCGATACTTAATCTACAAAAGTTATTAAAACGTCTATATCACTCTATGGTTCTATAGCCGTAAAACTTAGTAAACAATTGAATCCATTTTTGGGCAGTTTATTATTTGTAAGGTGCTACCTCTCATCTCTGCTCATTAGGGGGCTACCGTCTCCAACTCTACACCTTTTTTTATTTTATTTATTTTACTAAGTAAAGTGTAAATTGCATGATATCTATGTATGACAAAAAATAGTTCTAAAACAATATATATTTCGTCAAAATGTGAAGTTGAATAAAACCGTACCTACCCGCCAAAGTATAGAAGAAAAATTCACCTATTCAGCCTCTAATCATGTCACAAAATTTTATATTTAAAGAACATTTTACTGCCTTTTATTCTTATCTAGCTGTTGCCCGTAACTCCGTCCGCGTGGAATTTAGAAAATTTTCCCCGTTTTTGCAACATTTTTCACTACTGCTTCGCTTTTACTGGGCTTATCGTGATGTAATATAGCCTAAAGCCTTCCTCAATAAATGCCCTATCTAACGCTGAAAGAATTTTTCAAATCGGCCAAGTGGTACCTGAGATTAGCGCGTTCAAACAAACAAACAAACTCTTCAGCTTTATTATATTAGTATTGACTACGTACCTATAGTTTGTAAAGATCAATTTGTCGTTTATTTTCTTGATAGGCATTTTATAAGATCTATCTAATTCCGAGGTTGATTCATCACTGAAGCTATTGCATCGACTTATGCTACTCCCAATTTATTGACGTTATATAAAATTGTTATCGACCTTAGATCTAGACGAGGATTTATTACAAGCAACTCAATCACGATAAAAATCAAACTACAGGCCCAATTATGCATCATTTATAAGAACTCATGCATATAAATCAATGTAATCATGGTGCAGTGTTAATAACAGACCAACGGACCGACTTGAATAAGCCCCACGTACCTAGTACTTAATACTGCATAACTTGTCACTTGTGTTATTAATAAAGGGAATATTGAAAAACTTAATAAACCTGGCATATAAGTATAACTTAAGATTATATGTATGCAATTAGCGTAATTGGAATTATGCTTGGGATGTGTTAGTGTGGGAAAACCGTTGTTGACTTTTGACAGGCATATTTTTGATAAAACTTTATGGTATTGAATTTAGTTGGAAAACGAGGCTGTGGTACTAGGATGTTGGTAAAACTAGTACCATTTCTATAATGAAAGGAATTAATAAGTGAGAATAGCAAAAAACATTAAAAGTTTCATAGCATAGGTACTAGTTACAAGTAAAAAGTTTTAGACTGTGGTTTTAGATAAACTTGATTTAAAAGAATTCGGTCAGCTGACTTCGGAAATTCGAAATCTCCTCATTACGGAGTTTTATTAGCTCTATATGAAGATGAACGATTGATCCCATTCACTAGCCAGACCTTCGATTTAAGCTAAAATATCCAGCCTTAAAATATTTTAACACCGCAAGGGAATTAGGTTTATTAGGACAATCGACGCGTTAATTTATCAAAAAGATGTGAAGTCATTTTGTATGTTTGAGCCAATTTAACTAGATTTAATTGTAGCTACAAAATATTCAGCTTCAAAAGAGAATTGTAACATAAATCAACATTTTTACCACTACAAACTACATTAAAAAGCATGAAAGCGAATACACTCGGACAAACTGCAGGCCGTTTGTTCCGAGCACCATGGGAATGAACACAAACAGCGAATTTAAAATTCCATTTTCAGACACTACGAAAAGTTGAAAATTGCTTCCACTTAAACATATCTAGGTAGGTACCTACATACTAACGTTAGAATCGTTCTTTTAAACACAAATAAAATTTTAATGGATAAGTTTTCTTTGTGGTTTATGAGAGAGAGAGCTTTGTGAGTAGTATTGGTAATACATATTTTGCTTTGCAGTTTTTATTATTGAAAATTACCTACTTTTTTCCACTTTACCGTAACCGGACTATGGTATGGTGTGTGCCTTGAGCCTGATCATAACGTCAGAGGGGTATAAAAGAAAATATTAGGTATCAACCTAATTGATTTAAATTTTAAAAAATTAAATTTTTATATAATATTTTTGTCTTTTCTCAGCGCAATGAGAATCACTCCCTTCACCTAAAGGTAGGCAGGCAATAATCATAGCTGCATAGCGATAGCATAGCGACACCTCCAATAAAAATAATTAGAGTAGATTTAATAGAAAAGACTACAAAAATACATTATCTATAACGGAATTTAGCGCTTATCACATCCTGATCCTGTAATTACATATTATGTCATGTCCAATGCATAATTTTGGTACACATTAAGTACCTACCTACTTAGGTTCCAAACATAAAAATTATGTTAAGCGCCATCTACATCAAAGCGCTTAAAATATGTGCCGTTTCTTGTAACTTCCCAACCCCGCCGCAGCGCTTCGTAAGTTTTACCAGTTTTACTGTTCCTAGGTAAATGTAAATATGCTAGGGGGCAGTTATATTGTTGTATTTAATTATTGCGTTTACCTTCTACGTGGATGCTTTAGCTGTTCTATAAATCTAATAGCTCTTATTTAATGGTAAATATAATGCGTAAAGGAGTTTTTCTTTATTTATTACCCCTTTTGGCTTACGACGATGATGCTTTTATATTAGCCTAGTTATTATGATTAATTTTCTTAATAGGACTTGGCAATCACAATACTACAATAACCAATGTTAAAGTATATTCCATTCATGCCACAGTCATTTATGTTAAATGTTAGGTAACATAAAATTAAACACAAAATTACGTTTTTAAATATTTACTAATACCAAATCAATCTTAAACACACATCAAAACATACATAATATGCACAATCTCACTTAACTAATTCATCTAATAACTATATATTTATTGTTTTTGGAAAACAATTTTAGAATTTGTTATTCTCAGCTATATTAATACTTTATTGAAAGATAATAATAAATATGTACAAGTTTATTAAGGCACTTGATTAATATTTGCCTTAAAATAAGTACAAAATAGGGTATATTCACACGACGACTTACATCTTTCAATAGATGGCGCTACTGTATAAGATTATTAAACCCTCGAGTTTCGTGATGTGTAATTTTATCAATAAAAATAAGCCAAAGCTGCCTCCGTACTCACAGTTAGTCAGTTCTTAGTAACCAAGTAAAAACTGCATTGCTGTAACACAATTATGGCTAATGAAAGTTTAGTTACAATTTTCGTAATCGAATTATATCATAAGGAATAAAAAATATATTTTTAATAATAAATTAAGCTATTATTGTAAGGGAATTGGTCCAGTATTTATACTTTTACATCAGATTTCAAATAAAAAAGGTTAAAAAGTCGTAGTGTGAATATAACCTTCATATATTAAATAATGAATGTAATAAGCCCGTCTGCTGATGGCACTTTGCATGTTTCAAGAAACAAAATTATAAATATGTGTTTATGAAACATAGTATTACTAGTTATTTGCAGACAATAAAATAATTATTTGTACGTTAAACACATCTATTTCACAAATTAAATTTTATGTACTACTAAATACTAGTGTAGGTGGCAGCACTGGTGGCTACTTTAGAGCTACAAACATAGATGGCGTTGTAATAATCTGTTCAACATTTTTTTTTACAAATGGACGTGACAACTTTGTTCATATTTTTGCCAGTAAAATTAATTCAGTTATTAATTACGTAAATTTCTTGTTTAATTATTTTTTTTAATAATAATATAGAGCCTACCCACAGTCTGCCAATATAAGTAGTTTATTAGTACATAAAAATTAATGGATTTCATCACAAATATTTCACATGAAACGGATCCTTATACTGTTATGGCATTTGCATTTTACGATTATATCTTTAAATGCTTTATTGTATTAGTATTATTTGTACGAACTGCATGAGAGCAATGAAATTATTTAAGCCTGTTGATTAAATTCGAGCATCGAGAGTGCCGTACAGAAAATATTTTTTAAACGAACTATACAATGATTGCTTTATCAATAGTTCCTACTAGAATATTAATCTTATATTAATCATTATCAAGAATATTAAGCTTCATATTATTGTTTAAAAAAAACAATGTGGCTATCTTCTATTTAGTTAAATTATTGCTTTAAATACTTTTATACCACAAAATGGTAAAAAGAGTTTTTATTTCAATACATAGGTATTATTATAACAAAGACCACAAAGGTGGGTAATTACGGCACCCTTTAAAAGAATTAGGCCTTAAGTATATGCAAATGAAAAATTTCGAATTTAAAAAATCATAGAGTTGGAACAACACTACATGATACTTTAAAGATGTATAAAATGTTTACATGTTTTTTTAAGTGCCAGAAAAGATACTGACACTGTTTCTACGTGCACAACAAAACTTAAATAAAAAATGAAAATTGATATTGTCAGTAACAAAATTCGGTAATGTTAACAGAACTATTTTTTTGGAAAATCTGTATATTAAGGACTAACGATTTTAATTAATTAAAATGTGCTCAACAAAATAGCCAGTTAATCAAAATACGCCATAGTTATTTTCCATTTTTAGTTAAGTGTAGTTGTGAACGTAGAATCGGTATCATTATTGGCTTAATTTGACTTATAACTGCAGAGGTCGGAATTAGGTAGAGTTATTTATGTACTTACACTGATTTCATACAGCAAAAGAATAAAGTGGATATGCCTCAAATCCCGAGATTAATTTTAAAGAGCAGAAAAATATCCTGTGATTTTTCAAATAAAAATTTGATAGCGACTGATTCAGTAAGAAAAGTATCAAAAAAGGCGAAATATGCGTATGAGAATTTGCTTAAGATATCAATAATTTGTATTGTGAATTAATGTAAACTAATAAAAATTTTATGCTAATTACCTTTGTTTTATTTGTCTATTTCTGAGGTTTTTATTATTATTTATTCGTAATATTGTTGGCCACACGGGATTATCTATTAGAAATCCCGGGAAGGTCCACATTAATATCAACATTTCGATGCAAGTACAGTACATAAATAACTCTACCTAATTCCGACCGATGCTTATAAGTCGCAATGCTCTCGAGTTTATATAAATATTTTATTGCTATTAGGTATCAAGTGTTAACACATGTTGCGATGAATAATAATTTCAAATTAATCGTACTTATTTTATGTATGAATGGGAGACCAAGGAAATTAAGTACTTATTTTATGAAGTAATCATGGACGGAGTGTTAACAACTTTGATGACATTATTTGCTTCCATATACCTACTATATGTATGTTTATCGATATTTACTTATTTAGAAACAACAAAATAGATTTAATTTGTATATAATATACTTTGCAAAATATTTAGATTTTAATGATTTTCAAACTATAAAAGCACCTAATTAATGCAAAACAATAAAAATTTTAACCTAATAATATATTTTTATTCTAATCACTTACAAGCAACATTACTTAAAGAAAATATTTATTTATCTTCATAGATAACGATCGTGATAATATATTTTTTTTACCTAACGCATTAATCTCAATATCAGATCTCTATAAAATCTTGTAAAAATATTCGCTTAACAGTCGAGATAAGTTTTATAATAAAATGTTACAATTATATTATCTCTATTGCACTAAACGCGATCTGTTATTGTTATAATATTGCTTTTAATAACACTACACAAATTCATATAACAAACATAAATGTTAAGATAAATAATTGCCCTTGTTACATAACAAACTTTTACAAGTTATTTTGTAATTTTTGAGATTATATCATATCCTTTAAAATAAGTTGAACTCAGTAATTTTTAAGTATTAAATCCAGATCTGTCTTATTATTATAAGATAAAATGAAATGAAGAGATTCCCCTAAGAGATTGTAACGAAGGCATTTATAAAAATTTAATACGTCAAAGCTAACGTAACTACATCTAATAATTTGCGTATTAATATTAATAATCTACACATATAATATTTGAAAACTGAAGAAGATATATGTATAAAAATTAACATTTAGAAAAGTTAACAATAATTTAATCTCTTCTATTATTTAGTATATAATAACAATTTGTATAGAACCAGAATGGTTAGAACATTGTACATTTAATTAAGGCACATGAGATGTACAAATATTCAGTTATGTATAAATATTAAGCACTAGTGTAAAATACAATATCAATTCATTTAGAACAAAATCTCATACACTCATTGACCAGTATTTGTATGATTTTAAAATAGGAAGACATTTTATGATTTATTTATACGTTTCAGATATGAAAATGTCAAAAAATGTAATATATTCTTTGGTTTTAAAGTGAAATGTATAACCGGAGGTGTGATAGGTCAATGAGCATATGAAAATATAACTTATATTAGACTATATTCCGATGTCAGTCCAATTATTAACGAAAAGCAAATTTATATTGTATTAGCATCGTTGGTACTTACTATTGCTTCTCGCATGACGCCATCCTGTTCCTTAGTCGGCCTGCAGTATGGACCCGAGTACGATGAGATTACGCCAAATTATTCGTAATTTTCCAATTACGTGTATATATCATTTAAAATTTTATTTAACAGGTGCATCTTAGCAAAAACATGACAGTATAACCAAGCTTAAATCATACATCAGGATCGTAGCCATTTGGGGTATTGGATTGGCATTTTTCTATAAATACAATACCATACATAAGTTTCCAAAGCAGAATACAAATTACATTATTACCCAAATCTTATTTTGTTTCGGAAATAAGTACATTGTAAAATAAAAAAATATTAAATCTTTTATTATACATTTTAAAATTTCTAGTTGTATTATGAATTAAGCTCAAAGTTATAAGTCATTATATTCAACAAACTTTTGCTAAGAACGGCGCTAAAAGTTATCATTTCATTAAATTAATTTATAAGCATTAAATAATATCAGATATTAAAATATCAATTGATAATGATTAAATTTTTAACGCCGTATCAAATAGGGTAGCCTAATAACATTCGTGCTTAAACAACAACACGATCAAGCGACAACAGAAGTACAAAAAAGATAGAATATAAGTAAATATAGTCGATGGCGTGTGCCATATTGTATAAAAAATATTAAAAAAAAATTGTTAATAAAGTTCATTATGTTATAAACATAACAGGCATATAAATGTTAATAGTTAGACTATTATATTATAATACATAGTATATTGTTAAACGTGAAAGGCCCAACAGCTATAGCTACATGGTGGTCGATGTTCCGATGAGAATGTTACGCCGTGTTGTGGCGGCCGGCCGCGACTCCTGTTAGTTCCTCTGCGCCGTTAGCACTCACCTAGCCGGGTTAACGAGAAGAGAGAAAACAGAATGTTAGTATCGATCAAAATGTCATGGTCCGACTATACGGGACTCAATCACGAGATCGCTAACAGCTCAAGCATTACTACCTCTTACTATATTAGCAAAACGACGTTGCGGATCGCAATAGCAGAATAAATTTATAATTAGTATAAATTTAACACCTTAACATTGCTTCACTACCAAATTTTGATATTTTGCTTTTATATCCAATTTGTCAGTGTGCTAACAGTTTTTGTAGTAATTATGTATGATTCAGCGAACGAAATAGTTATATGAAATATGCATGCTGACACAGTCAAGAACGAGCGCTCTGCAAAGCTGGGCTAAGGTAAGCGACGCCATATTACATAAATTATGATTATATAAATATTACTAGCCCATAATCAGAATAAACTTATGATTACACAAGTTGAATTTATTTTGTGTTCAACAAGTTGAATTCATTTGCAGATTTTTTCTATTAACTGTTTATAAAACCTGGATTAAATACCCGATGGAAAAAGACCCCAGGTATGTCATACTAAAATACAATGTAGGCATCATTTGCAGAGATTCGTGGAACTATTGTAAAAAAATATATCGCTGAATCGACATAATGGCAGTCTGTTTGAGCTGACGCTTGGGTTGGTTAGCGGCTGATGTTAGTGCCAGTTCATGGCTCACTAAGACTCAAAACACAATAGATACGGTATTCACGCCTAACTTGAACCTTGATAAAGACAAAATGCATTCGATACATCAGTATACAAAAAGAGAAATTGAGAGCTATAAGGAGAACCGCGAGTCTTATTTTCAAATAATAACTGCATACTATGTTTATCAAATTGTGTTAAAATCACTAGTGTTTAAACAAATGGATAACGACGGACGTACAATAGAAATAAAATATTTGGATACCGGCAACATGCAGCTAGCCAACAAAAGCGATAATTGATCTCAGATTGATATCTCAAATGTACGGATTTCATAATAAAAATAAAATTTAAAATATAATGAGGGGAGGCTATCAGGCATTCGCGCCGCGGTATTGTGTTCTGTATGGCCCAGTTAATACTATACGGATACATAATTAGTTTACGTAGTTAATGGTTGAAATATGTTAAGTCAATTTAGTATGTAAATGATAAGTCTACAAATATAGGATTAAATGCCCAATAGTTCCCAAAGAGCAATGTTTGAAACACAAAAAAATAATATGTATCGAACATTACTCCAACAAACAAGCATAATAAATTTTATCACTTATGTATAACCATAGCACCCAGATGCAAGTATGTAAGTTATTCAAAACAATGCTGTAACATCTCAATAAAATATATACTGCGGCATACTAGTCAAGATACTTGTTAATTAGTCTGTGGTGTCATTACATATTTGCATGTTAGTGACTCATATAATATAAATACATAGTTACAGATAATCTGCAAGTTGTGACAATAGCAGTTAAGATAGTGCACTTATTATTATTATTATGTAAACAAACGGGAACTTGGCCTTGTGGAGTTGCATGTTAGTCGTGTGAGGCTACAATTGACCAAATGACTGCACGTCATCAACTTTATTGACATATAAACACTTTTGTAATATAATTTTACTTCTAACGCGAATCCTAATCTATTGAAAAAAAAAACGCTTATTTTAATTTCAGACAATTTATTTGAGTGTATATTTTCGGAAAATGCATTTATTTACAATCAACAACGGAAACAATACTTTACATAAAAAACATTCTAGCTTATGATCATTCAATTTATAAAATTATGAATAGTATTTTGACTTAAAACAATTTATATAATAGAAGCGTGAAAATACGTTTGCGACAAATGAATGTCGAAATAAATCCACAAGGACACAAGTGCAAATTATCTTAATAATAAATCCCTTTCAAATAAGAAAGTAAATATAATAACATAGGGCAAAAAATAAAAACAACTAGCTTAAAATTTTCATATAAAAATCTTATATTGACTAACAGACAGTTGTGATGAATATGAAAAAATATAATATCAAATCAAAGGAGGGGCATTATGTTTAATACTGTATTGATGGCACAAATTCTGACAATGCACTTTCCTTTGACTAATACTGGGCGAGATTATGGAAAGAAGGACATCACAACCGAATTGTAGCACCTCCGCATATTTTGTTTGGCAATATTGAGTTCCACATTAATACGATCTACTAGCAATTCAAACATTGTAATATACATGCAATGGAATATCAGTCCTTCCTTCCATTAATAAAATATAATTTGTTCCTGAAAACAATACGAATGTCCGAAGACATGTTGTGATTTCAGTAGCTGTAACTTTATCAATGAATAATCTGGAAAATATTTAATTATCGTTAACATCAACGTTCAATATAGTATTTAACTAATAATACCTCGCATCACAACATGTAACAGATCTAAATAATCTATAAAAAAGAAATATAAAAATCACAGTTTTCAAATTATGCAGTGTCCCATTAGATCCGGCACGAAGAACAATATAACATCTTCATACAAACTATTCGAGAACATAACTAATAAGTACACAACATAATAAATATAATATATAGTGACACAGAGAGACAGTAAAGCAAAGGCACATACGCGTCCGCCAGAGAAATAATATTGCTTGCATTTTACGATATAATTCAAGTATCAAAAACTACACAGCTTACTATAAAATGCTAATATAACTTGTGTCATCCCGTGTACTGAAAGGAAGTCAGGTTCGAACACAACGGTAGTCACTGAGAGATGAACATGAGAAATTGATACGTTTCATAATTTTAATATCTCATTACATACTTAAAATGATTTTTAATACACGTCACACGAAAGAAAGCAGTAAAAACGCCAACGTAAAGTTTAAACTGCATCCTACGCCTAATAATTAAAATCTAGGTCTTATAGTGCATTTTGAAGTCTGAAATATTTCGGACATAAGAAAATGCACAGCAAACGGTTATATCTATAGGATGATTTTTAATAGATTTGAAAGATACCTATTTAATGGCATTTTTAAAATGCTCAAGTCGTTGTCTTGAAAATAACTTCATGCAGAACAAAGTCGACACCACAAATTATACAATTAAAATTAAATGAAATATGCAAGCAAATATATTCAGCTAGCAGTGTACGCACGCTTCTCACCTTGTGAACAAAATGGCGGCGTGAGAGCGATTCGGCGGGTATTAAGGCGCCGGTAAGGCAGGGCGCTGGTAAGGGTGCTCCCTGACTTGTGTCATCCGACTCGCCCTCCTCACCAAACCTAGCGGCATATAGACGTTAAACATCCGCATCTTAGCCATTAACTTATATAGATTCACAGATCACCCCCAAATGATTACGCATACAAGCCGATCAACGCACACTTAACGTATGCCCGCATCTCCTTGTGTGATTTTGCTACGACTAAAGAAAACGCATAATTTTATAACACGCAACCCATGGCTTCTTCCAACGTAGCGCTTAGTCGTTAACAAAAATCACTTAATTCTTTAAGAATTGGAGATGATCTGTGTGTAGATCCTTCCACTTAAAAAACAAAAACATCCAATAAACAAAAGCAAAAGTTACACATAGAAAAGAAAACAAGACAATTCTGTATTTCGTCTTAAAAGCCGTATGGAATCAAACGCGGTTACAAGCAAGTTTATTGGATATTTTTGTATGAGAAGTACACAATATAAACATTGATGGCTTCAGCACAATTAAAAGCTTCCAATAATAAAATCGGTAAAAGCATACAATTACCATTTCATGAAATAAATTTGGAATACAAAAAGATTTAAAGCTGTTGAACTGAGTGTAGAAATATAATTAAATGCTGTAAAGAAATAAAATCTCATATGAAATAGAAACGAAAGAATTTATAAATCGAACTAAGTTTATCACTGCCAAATACGCATCGTTTCTGTAATACTAATTAAAACTTCATTTGGCAGTAACACTTATATCTATTATTATGCTTAGCTCTATAGAATATTTCTATTTAACTATTTTATTGCTTTGGAAAATATAACAAAATAAAATATAATGAATGGGTACATTAAGAAAGCCCCCATTCAAGGTACAAGTAATGGCTGGCGTGGATAATTTCATGATTAAGTTAAAATTGACTATAATTTTAACTGCGATTACAATGCCTAAATAATATACGGATGTATAATATTTTTCATAAAGCTCACTCTTTGCTAAACTAACTAGAAATCTTTTAAAGATAATCATAATACTTATCCTATGGTATGTTTATAAATATAATAAAATAGCTAATAAATTACTTAGTTATGATATTCAATATAATCATAACAATGTGCGCGTGAGGCGTTATTAATATTATTGTAATAGAACGTCTAAGAACATTAAAGAACCGCCTAGAATGTTCTATAATTTGTTCGTTAAATGAGTGTTTCACGTTAATAATTTTGTCAGTAAGTTAAAAATGTTTTTGCAAGTCAAATCGTATTTGGTCCCTTTTGCTTGTAATTGGTGAATTAAAAAAAAATACTATTACTGTTAATAGAAAAAAAAAAACTAATAATTTGTTATTTACGAATGCGCAGAAGTAGGTATACAAGGATGAAAATTACATGCTTTGATGCTATTTAAATTTAAATAAAATTGGTTTTAAATTTAATGAATTTGGAAACAATATTAACGTATTATTAAAGTTATTAGTGGTGTTACAAGCAAGGGTTATCACAAGAACTATATAATGATGATACCTATACAATATCTATCAAACTATCATCATTTAAGAAATATATAGTGTATTACATATATTAAAAATGTATTTAAAAAACTTTGTCTTTGTATCCTAAGCATCGGTAACTTGTATAAGAGTTTTCTATTGGCAGTATAGATTCAACTAAAATAAACTCTAAGTAAAAACAATAATAATAACTGCCATCAACCCTAATAAGAAATAAAAATAAATATATTTGCAATAAATATCATGAAATATCATGAGAAAATAATTTGTATAAATTAATCTGTATAATAAATATATCTTTGACTGAAACGTAAAACAATAATTATATTTTGTGTGCAACTGTACAAAACAGTCGTTGAGAAAAATAAAACAATAAACGATACGATAACTTCGTAGTTACAAAATTATAAGTAGATACGCTAAAAGTACTTAATTAAATCTTATTCTAAAAATTGATCATGGCGTATTTATTATGACTTTAATTACGTCCTGTTTGGAAGGCGTGTTTAGAAGAAATTGTGTAATCAAAGATTTTGTAAGAGATTACACATACTGCATGAGTTTTGATTATCGCAACCAGATTTTGTGATGATTATCTATATGGTGCAATGTAGGAATCAATTTTTTTATAAGTATATAAGTAATATTTTCTAACACTTACGCGACTCATTTGTTTAAATAAAACTACTTTTTACGGATTTAGACGCGTATATTGTGGTCACGTTATGTAGTCACGGATGAGACTCTCATCCGTGACCATAGTGACTGCAAAGTCTCCGATACGTCGGGTCAAAATTTAAAACAAATATACGCGTCTATATCCGTAAAAAGTAGTCTTATTTAAGTATATAAGTATCTTACTTTTTTACACAACTAAGGTGGCGAAATAAACATACAGCCCATGTGATGGTTAGCGATCACCATAATTTTATTAATCCTGTTATTTTATGCCTATTTATGAATGAGGGCACTATAGGCACTAATGGCATGTGGATACTATTGTCATTAGAGTACAACAACCCTGGCTCACTGTAGGAGGGTTAGTCAAATGGTTTGTAACAATACAGAATTTTCTAAAAATTTAATTCTGACATTTGCTGATATAATGCCAATAATTGTGTTTTTAAAGGCTGATTATAAGACCTGAATAATATCCAGTGTAATATCTTACAATATCTTAGATTATTAGGGACGGTAATAATGATGCGAAGTGCGATACGATGCTTGGATTCTGCCGTATCTTATTGTGGGCTGATGCGATTGCGGCCAATGTCAAAAGCCAGCTAGCAGATATCTCGACGCTGCAAACCCCATTAAAATAATTTATTCACACAGTTCAATAAAAGCTTGACACCATAACGTTAGTGCGTTAGTTTTAGAGACCATTTGGACTCATTGGTACCAATTCTACTTGCAGAACTAAACTTAACTAAAAATTTATAAAGTAATTTATTAATTTTGCATTTGACATGCTATGCTTTTTACTTAATAAATTAAATTATGGTGGAAAAGTGATTACCGCAAGCGTGTACGTATTTATACGATATAAACTCAATCGAGTGACGATTGTGGTGGCCTAATTTGATTACTGAAAGCACGACCGCAATAAGCTCAGTTGGCAGAGCTATGGAACGGTATTCCAAGGTTGTGGGTTCAAGTCCCGCTTGCGGTAATCACTTTTTCCACCATAATTTAATTTGGTAAGTAAAAATTTATAGTCTCAATAACACAATTAGGTAAACACTGAACTTTCTTATCATAAAACTGGGCGACATAAAACTAACGATTTTAATTAATTTAAATGTGTACAACAAAATGCCCAATAATTCAAAATTCACTAAAGTTGTTTTCGTTTTAGTTAAGTTAAGATTTTGACCTATCAGAATTGGCCTATTTGAATATTATTATAAATTTTAGTAATTTAGCTTGTATAGTCTTTTCGTTCTTACTACATAATTGTATCCAATATCTAGTGTATATTATGTAGTATATTTTTACTATGTTTGTTAAAAGTTAGGGTGTAAAATATTTTCAAATCACGGAGTTTGGTGTGCAAGTTTGTATATGTTAGTATACTTCAGAAACAAAGGCATTGCAACAAAAATTTTGGTTAATTTTTAAAGTTTTGATGGACTAGAAAAAAAAAGGCTTAAAATGGTAGTCCTTTTCTATACAAGTATTTTTACTTATTTACGGTAGATACTGGCAACACCGTCGCCATTTTTGTTATTATTTATTTATATAATAAAATAAATATTCATGGACATTTCACACAACGTCCTCTAGTCCCAAGCTAAGCTTATTATGCTTGTGTTGTGGGTACCAGAATACGGATATAATACATATACTACTTTTCTTTTGTAAATACATACTTAAAATACATATAAAACACCCAGACGCAGGACAAACATTTTTATGACAATTATAAATATCACACAAATGATTGTCCCGACCGGGAATCGAACCCGCGACCTCGTGACCACGAGGCTCGTCGAATGTGTATTCTTTGTGTGGTTTTAAACATGCGGTTACGTTGTCCCTATACGTAAAATCCCTAGTAATTTCAACGTTTTTTTTCTTTACACTAAGACCTGGCTATCTTTGAATACATTATGTTTGAGTACCCAGTACCGTGTGTATGTCGTTAGTAGATTTGTAACGATGTCTGAATACATGTTTACTCTGAAAAATTCAATAATGACTAAATATCATTAAATTACTTGACACGCTCTGCATAAATAAGTTAGGCTGCCTTTTAACAAAGAAATTTATAAAGGACCTCTATCCATGAATTACGTCACTTAAAAATTTTTGACCTACCCACTTTTTGCCACAAATTTAAGTCAACTACCAGTCTTTATTAAGTTAATAACCACCTAAATCATTTACGTTTATTTTCAACCATATGCATAACGCTTACATACCTAACTTTTATTCTAGAAGCATTGCTGTTTTGATGCGAATTTTTAAGGTTTGACTTAGAGACCTCCCAACCTTTTATTAAAGACCTATTCTTATAATGTGACGTAATTCAAGGATAGTTTAAAAGATAGTGATCAAACATCGTTACTAATAAATCAACGGGCGAATAACCCACCCGTATGATCAGCGGCTGCATATTCCGTGGTAAGTAGAGGATTGGCTGCGGCAGTGAGAGCTGCATAGTTAGCGTAGTCATATGGAGACGCGTAGATAAGCTGATGTGCTGGTTCTCCTGGGGATAGGAGGCCTGCAGCTGCTTGAGCTCCTGTACCGTTAAGAAGACCAGGTTGTCCAGGTCCAGCTGACATACGTGGTGACAGGATCAGTGGGGCTCCTAATGGTGCTTGAGTACGAAGAGCCACGCCTCCACCAGGCGCCAATAATCGTTGAGTCTCAACTGCCGCAGCAGCGGCACGTCGCCATTCCTCGTCCGCTATGGAATCATCTTTATTGTATTAATGCTAAGTTATATCAATTTCTGATTGGATTATTCGGATTCTTAATTTTTAAGGATTCAGATGAGCATATTTATGTTTCATTGAGCTAAATAACGGTCGGAATTTAAAAAAATTTTGGCATCAAAATGCATAAAACGTAGTTTTATCTAGTCATAAATGTAGTTTCAATTGAATACTATTCAACTATCATAATGTGGTGTCATTAAGCTATGGGGTGATATATGAAGATCACATCCTCTGTTAGGGACAAAATACTCGAAAACGAAAACGGTGACCACCCTCTCTATGTGGAAGAAGCCCACATCCAACGATAGGACGTTAATGATCTGGAGCGAGTTCTAAAAGAGTCTGTTATCGTAAATTTCAATCATAGCTTTTACTCATAATAGGTTCATTGCACCATAACAAATTACTTATTACGGTTTGCAATATTCTTTGATTAGCGATAAGTTCTTACCGTGGTGAAATCACCCATATTAATAGTTAAAAACCATAACATGCTAGAAATCAATTAGTCATCATAATGGTCAGGTCGATGACTCATAATAGCAAACAAAAGGCACAGTTTATACTCAAAAATTACCTTCGAAATGAATAAAAAAAACATAGCATTATTTACAATCTTCCAAAACATCCCAGTAACAAATCATCAATGAATTTTCATGCAAAATGTCACCAAAGCATTCCTTTTCATACATTACTTTATTCCTCTAATACTTCCCATCTAACATCACCGTTGATATAAACCCTTTAGTAGAAATTCAATCAACTTTTAAAATGTATGATATGGTTATGTGTGTTATAACAACGGCTTGGAATTATTTTTAAAATCAGGCAAAAACTGTGTCTACCCTGACACAGGAAAGACTTTATTTAATATACTTCAAATATTTTAAAAATAATTCCTAAGTTGTTAAGTCTTGCTTTTCAATATTCAAACATTTGAACGACTTTTAAACAGATAAAATCTCTATTGACTTGATTTAAAAAGCGATGTGTCTGTTCCTAAAAGGTCAAATTATCTGGCATCAATATGGAATTGACCAAAATTAATAATTTAATTAATAATACACGCAAAAAATTAGCATTATTGTCAACTGAAAGTAATATGACCACGATTTTACACAAAATCGTAATTTTATTATGCACCGATTAGATAAGTGAATATTTATGTATGTTTTTATTATTAAAAGTATTTTAATACATTATTATGCAGTTTGAATATTAAGGGCAACACTTAGGGCCTAGGGTTCAATCATCAGCAAATTTATTCATTAGAGAGACTTATTTTTTTTTAGATATTTCAGTATTAAAAAATGGTAAATGCATTGGACGTCTCATAGGGATGGCCTATGTCTAAAATTAGACGGACTTAGTGGTGCAACGGTAGTGTGGTCTGTCATTTACGAGGTCTGGTGTTCGATCCCATCACAAGACTAATATTTGCGTTATAAACAGTCATGTCGACCGGGCACTTTGGCATAGATTTTATCTGCTTTTCTAATATAAGCAGGTAAAAGCCTTAGAAGACAGTTACAGCACCTTTTATCATACAGTCACGCATTTTCGCCATTGGCGAGATAAATAATATAGAGACCATCTGCTTTCTATCTAAACACACTTTCTTGGGTTCATTTACACAGCACTTACATATCACCCCGGGAAAACAATGGTACTGAGACACATATATCCTTAATCCGTCTTCACACGAATATGGATATACGAAAAGACAGAGATTGCACTCTTAACATCCACTGTACACATGTTCATACAAATAAATGATCTTATCTTATCTATTGTTTATAACGATTAGGCCGCCTATTTTGACACCCTATTAAGGATAATTTTGATGATTGCAAATGGTTCGTTAGTGATATCTTAGTGAATAGTATTAGTTACAAAACATGAATGCGACCATACTTATGAGGCACTGACCGTTGACGGGCACAATCGCTTTGGTACTTGAATCGCGGTATGTGCCATTAATAATCGCCAGTTCCATTAGTTGACGTTTCTTTAATTCATCTTCACCATCAGCTTGCTGCAAAAAAGATAAAGTTGTGTTATTGTAAGGTAATTCACCATAGGAATTAATACTCCTTTCTTCTTTATAAGCCGTATATTCTACGGTACTTCAATAAGACGAAGTAATGAAATCAGAAGAATTTACCATCAACTATGTACTTATTAGATTTCATTTTCCGTCTCCCACAAAATATACGCACAAATTACTTGCGGAGATTTATCGGTCAGTTTACTCTTAAAATTTACGTTAAGTATAGTAGTCGAATATTTAATTCTACACATGACACCACCCCATTTCCTTTCCAGAATTTATAACAAGCCTATTAAAATCTGTGCGGAGTATTTGCTTTTCAACGTCCCGATTCTATTTTTATCACCGGATCAAAAGAACGTTGTTTGTACAGTGAGAGTACATACACAAAAATATTTTACTACGAGAGACATGTACTGGCTTCAGTCATTTGAAAATTTAAAAAATTATAATCGAGATCAAAGTTATGTAAGTACCTACATAATAATATATTTATCTATAGGTCTACAATTAGCAAGTAATAATTTATTTTCATAAAACACTACTTTGAACCATGCCAACAAAAATAGTACAAGCCGAGAAATATCCCTTTTTGCAAAATTCCATTTCTTGGTAGTAACTACAGAATTACTTATCTAATAGTATTTATAGTAGTATCATTAATACTAATTTCACTAAAAGAATTTACTAATAACACTAATTGTGACAAATATGAGACCATCAACACTTTATCACAGCAATAAAAAACAAAAAGTTCAAAAAATATATAAATTTGTTGAATATTAGTAGCATAGTAAAGGCTGTAAAGGTAGAACAATAATACCAACGTACTAAGGTAAATTACTCAACTATCTAGGTCGAAGGTAAGCAGTATACGTTAATTAATAGTAATGAGCACGAAGCCTCGTTATGATTCTACACAATATAAATGACGTCACTATACCATTATTGTACGGCAATGAACGTAACACTGAACAACCAAGTGCAAATAACTACTAACCCTATGTATTTAGCCTTAATTATTGACAGGACAGGATTGAATCCGATCTGTTATGAACAAGCATGGAAGTCATAGTAATTCTATGTATCTTTATTGTCTGATGGTAAATACAAGTTTTCTCTTATATTGCCAACGTTCATCAATCATAGCTGTATGATTGAAAATAATAGACTTATTCTTAGAGATTTAAAGGTCCGTTATGGTGATAAAAATATCGAGAATATAAACATACTGTTTATGTTCCCAATAATCTAAAATGCATACTTTAACTTATAACAAAATTTTTGTGACTGAAAAGGCAATTGACTGCCAAATCCTTGCAACGATACACACGTTAAATTTACAGATTTAAAATCAAAACACACTACTGAGTGTTGACGTCTTTAAGAAAACAACGGAACAATATTATACGTAAATAATTTAAAGTAACCAAAAAACTAGACGAAATTAAACTGAAGATTGAATGACGACTAATTGGACATGATTCGACCGTAATTACATGCAACGAATGCTGGTATCATTAGAGACTGCCTGACTGCACAGACACTACTTATTGGTACTTTACACAACGCTTAGCGACAAACAAGTTGTATTTTACTCTCTGTCTTAACATTTGAACCTAAGATCATGCTTTTGGGTAAGATATAGTATCAAGTATTTTGAGGATACCAAGAAAAGGTTTCTATCCCAGAAAGGAGTAGTTATACTAAGTACGAACAAAGGCGTAATTTTATGCCTTGCCACAGGCAAATTATTTTCACCAGGAAAAGATATTACATCCCGTTAACTGCGTGTGTAAAGCAAACAAATACATAACTAGAAACTCATTCAGATATAACATAGTCATACAAAAGTATCAATTGCTGTGACTACGACGTAAAATGTACAATTTATAACGTTACAGTAATTTAAAACAAACAACTTTAATCTTTGCAACTGCCTTACACGGTAGTAAACAAATATAGAGTAAATAAGTCGCCTTTGGCTTGTTCCATATTCCTACAATCGATGGGTATGATTGTAGGACTTTGGAACAAGCCAAAGGCGACTTTTATAACACACCCATAAACAGATGCATACATCCTCGAACTTAAAAATTTTAACACTTTACGTTCCACAACACAATATACCTAAGCACTTCAAACTCATTGTGGTCTAAACAAAAGAAATTAGATATGATTATTACGCTTACTATGGACGGCAAACCCTTCCTGAAGCCTTTCCATTTTTGATCACAATGTCAAACCCTAAGCAGGCTATGGTATTGAAATTTTATTGGTTAATTGAAACCCATTATCCATTCAATGAATTTTCTTAACTATTACGCTAAATATCATTATCAAGTTAAGTTTCGGCATATGGTTATAGATGACATGTGATCCTAGCCGTGTTGTTATTATGTTATTGCTAGTCAAAGAGTTTGCCTAGTATTACTGTTTTACAACTTACAGGTATAAGCAGGCGTCTAACTTCATCCACAGCCCTGGCCAGTTTGACTTTTGCCCTGTTCTCTGTGTCTTCAACTGTGAGTAGGACGTGTAAATCATCAGCTAAGTGCTCCCAATTAGGCTTTCCTCTATTTGCGTCCTCCTGGAATTCAAAGTAAACAAATGTTTTATTACGTTAATATTAAATATGTATTAGTTTTATTGATTTAGCTAAGTAATTATACCAACATACGTTAATTGTAACGCAGTGGTGTGTAAAATATACTGCTAAAAGTTTATTTATCGAAATTAACCGAACACCTGGCTCTTTGACTGCACAACAATTAACTTGAGTACCATTGAAAGAACTCGTCTAGTTGGCCAAATATTTTATAAGGGAAAAATCGTAGTGTCAGCGTTGCCTATAAGTACCCGATTAGGTTCAACTTCGACTTCTATTTATTTAACTAAGATGTTGTTGCTCATACACGCAAATCTCATGTCCAGTGTAAATATTAACGGAACTTTAGGGCTACTCAAAACCTTATCTCTTGAAAATTAAACCTAGTATCATACAATGAGAATTACTTCGTAGGTATTGTATGTTTTTGTAATGGCAAGCTAAATCAATAATTCGAAATCAAATTATTACTCTAATTATTGCTCCCGATAGTTTTTGTATGGGCGTGTATATATAAATAGCTACATATCTCAAGGACGTGGCTGAACATTAGTGGCCCGAGCGCTTCAAACAAACTCATACAAAATTAAATGGTACCACCATATACGTTTGAAACTATTTTGGTATCATAGTTCGATAGAAATAGATTTCAATTGGGCTATTGGAGAGTATTCCTCACTCTAACTGTAAAATAATTGTTATGTCGCCATGTTTGCTAGGCGTTGCATTATTTAACAATTTATGATTAAAAAATTAAGTTACGTTAGGAAAATTCACTGCATGTTCATAGCTATTAGGAATTCTGAGTAGCTTTTCAGTGTAACTAAATTCGCCAGAAATATTCTTACACGAGGAAATTGCCATCTGACTCCGGAAGAGGCCAGTACAACAAAATTGTATGGTGTGCGGATATTTATCCTGACGTTTCAAAGCAAGACACGCTTAGCAAATTTAAAGGCTAAAGTAATGAATTTATCGGTGTCAATTTCTGCGTGCTGTTGGTGTTTTTAAGTTCAAATGTAAAGATTTAAAATTGCCTACTTCAAATAGAACAACGGCCAATATAGTAACCCTCATAATATTGTTAGGCCTAATTAAAAGGCTTATTAATTAAAGTCCTAATTAATACACTTAAAATAATTCTTATAAGTTTAAAATAATTGACAGATTGAAATCCACCTAACCTGATCCATTATCCAATCGAAAGCTAAAAGAAAAAGATAAAAATGTTAGTCAATATTAAAATAAAAAATGTATTTGCCCGTTTCTTCCGTTGCTTAGTTTACTTATGAGACGAAAATATATCTCGGGAAATGTTTGCTTATAATTTATTGTACTTATAATTAATTGTCCTTAAAACTAATGTTAGTAAGGAAATAGGAAAAGCATAAAATATTTACATACATTAGAATTTACCTTTTTCTTATCCCTCATTGACCCTTTTCCTCTGACCATGATTTTGCAGCCTGTTTCTTGTTCTAGCTGTTTGGCTGTCATTCCTCTGGGCCCCAGAATCCTTCCAACGAAGTTAAACTAGAAAAAAAGGAACCAATTTTTAAGTTAGTTATTTGACTAGGTAATTTAAACTCATCAGCTCCGTTTTATACATTATACAATTCCTCTTATGTCGAAAGACCTGATTTAGGATTACCTAAAATAATAAATTAAATTGTAGTGGAAAAATTAATTACCGCAAGCGGGACTTGAACGTGGGTTCAAGTCCCGCTTGCGGTGATCACTTTTTCCACTACAATTTTATTTAATTTATTAAGTAAAAGGATAGCAAGTCAATTGCAAAATTAATAAATTACATTACCTAAAATAAATTTGTATAGGGACAACAACCGAAGTTTCAAGTTTAATATTTGTACTAAACTATCTCACAGAAATGTGTATTAAAATATTTTGGGTCTAATATAAAAGCAGGCTTTATGTCGTAGTAAAACAGTATATTTATGCTATAATATTGTTTATTTTAATCTTACTTGCCCGCATACGTCTCGCTAATAGGCACATACTTCCTCAATTATTGTTTTTATTGATTGGTCTACTTACTGAGCTTAGCTGTACTTTAGTCTTTGCAAGATTTGTTGCTCTCTCTAAAATTTGCTTCTAATCAAGCAATTGACATTCCTCAGCGTTATCTATGATGTTACTTATCTAATTACACGCAATCGTTTTAGCAGTTTGTTAATACGCTATATAAATGCTCATACATAGATCTGTTTAAGGGCCTACATCAATATTATCGTATATCATCGCCGACACGTACATATTAACACAGCCAGTAGGCACAGAAAATGAAGAATTAGGGATACTTTTCCTATTTACTCAAAATCTACTAAATATATTTTAATTCTGATTTACGTGTTTCTATATATAATAGTTACTTATGTTTTTAAAGTTATTTAATTAGTTAATACGCGATAATAGACCGACAAATGAAAAAAATAAAAAATTAGAGAGGTTGTTTCGCTAAGATTTTCTATCGAGAAAACTTTTTTCAATCGTGTTTCTGAGTTTATGCGATCCTAGATCATATATTGAAAAAACATATACTTAAAAATTAGAGTTCTAGCCATTCAATCTAAAGAAACAATGAAAATTCGTACGTAGAAAAATGCACGAAGCTATTTTGGTATCCTCTTAAGACTGCAACATTGTATAATTGCAATTGGCACTAAGCTTTAGGATATAAATAAAGAAGATTATAGTTACAGTACGAATCTTATTTCTTTTACTTCCTCGTTGGTTGTATGTCATAAATCACTATTTATATTGCATCCGATTGAGAGGCTTAGAGTTTGGTCTTCCACGTATACGTTACGCAGGATAAATTTTTTTAGTAATCATTTATTTTTATTAACGATTTATTATATGCGAGATATAACTAATAATAATTGTATCACTAATCAAGGACTTTGATTTTAATTACTTATGAATGAATTTTATTCATTGTAAAATCGTCATAGCATCAAGGCGTCTAATGTGTATCAAGTTTGATGTAAATACTAATATATTTTTGTATATTATATCCTATCAGCAATATACAATTGTGACGTTAAAAAAAGTATCTTCTATTCTAATTACAGCTACAGTTAATGATTCGCAGCATCCCTTGTGCTTACAAAGTCTGAGATTACGACACGCTGTATGCGTATAAGACCTATCAAATGTTTAACTACATCTAATGCCATTAGCTGTTGGATTAATTACTCGCTTCGTTACACATAAAACATATTTCCTGTATATATACGCATGCACTACATACGTTTAACCTCAATCTGTAAGCTTCAAAGCATCGGTCAGCTCAATGTATATGAACTGTGAACTAGTATCATTTTGCCGTCCACAAGCAAAGCTGAGAAATGGACCAATTGGCACGACTCCAAACAACGAATTCACACTAACGTTTTTCTTAAGGGATATTTCAGGGAGCCAAACGATTATTCGAAATACGCAATAAATGCATAGTAAATAAAAATCGAGGTTAGAAATTCGTCACATGTCTCATGCTAAATTGTTTTGCATGACAGCGTGCAAATTGCTCGGAGATGTTATTAGATGCGACTGAAAAGACTTAGTGACGTCGTCTTGCGACAGCAGCGTAATATTCGTATGAATATATGTGTTTTGGTTGAGTAGATTACAATGTGTGGTGTCGTAAATCTGAACGCACATAGTTTCTTTTATTATGACAGTAGATCTATTACAATGACAAGTACAATGTGAAATATGAGATGCGGAAATATGCACCTCGAACGAGCTGGGACAGCATTTGTTACCCGTTTCGGTCCAGCAACTGCCGTCGCTGACAGATGACAAATTGTAAATAGCTTAAAGTTCAGGCGAGCCATTCGTTTCCTCTATATTTGGATGAGAAAACATACACAAGATGTGTAGTAGAGTGGGTACTATTCTTATGTCATGGAAAAGTCTGTTATAATATAATAAAATTATCTGCAGCTGCTAGGAGTTCGCGTGAAATCGCCCCGGTGCAATATGTTTAATTATTTATCATCAAATCGCATAATATTAATTTATGAAGCCTTTCCGCTTTACAGATATGAAAAATATAGCAATTTATCTAAAAAGACTTAAAAAGAAAACTTTTTAGTTACGTCCAGTCGTCATATTACCTGGTATTGTGCCAAAACAGAAGTCGGTAAGGCAGACAGTATTTATAATTATCTGTTTACTATAACAAAAATGGCAAAGAAACTCAGAAAGTAATAATCATTTCCGGCCGTTTTTCGGTTTTTAAAAACACTCTTTACACATTCACATTTGATTATAATACGTTCTTTAAAACTTTTGTTATTTACTCTGATGCGACACCTAGAATTCGAATATTAGACCTTATAGACAGAACTGAGAAGAATGGAGTAACTTCATTTGAACTTTACATTTTGGTATTATCTCAGAAATATTTGTCTGATGTATTTTTTTTAATAGATTTTTTTTTTGCAGTTGTCTTCGAGAGTGCTAGACTATATAATATTTAAATGTAGAGATTCAAAATTCCAGGCGTACGAGTTTGTGGCAAAACTCGTAGGTACCCCTAGAAATTCAAATCGAATATTATAAACTTCTAGCTGTTGCTAAAAGTAATACAAGCGATCCATCGATATAATACAATGAGTAGTAAATTAATATGCGCTTGGTTTCTGAAACATAAAACGCTTGCAGCAAAATATCATAATTCTAAAATTCTAAAGTGAATAGCTATTTATAGATTGACCACAAAATGGTGCACATACATGCTTGCATTTCCTTAATGTTTCAGGTATTTATAGACATATTTAAGCATCATGGAATATTTCGCATAACAATTCTTAATAGCTAGCTACCTATATTTAAATAGAGTCATCGGGCACACATTTTTAGTTCTATGAATGAATATTTCCTTATTAATATTTTTTGTTCAGCTAAAGCCTTCTAGGTGTATAATTGTGACATCAATAGTATAATATGTCAAAAATCATAATATGTCAAAAATGTTTTCTGAATTGGAACTGCCACTCGTTTTAACTTATCGCACTTTTCAGGGCAATGTAACAAACTCTTTAGCGTAGAAAGTAGATGAAATAAACCAATACCTATATGTCATGTTCTTGTCATAAACGTCACAATTTCGCCATGTGGCGGTAAACAAAGTTGCATGGCAGGCGGTAGGTCGCCGGACGTCTCGACGCTCTGTGCCGGTCGCGTCTAAATATCGTCTCAATACTTGGCGTCGAGCCCATATTTACTTTATTGCATTTTTTCACAGTTACTAATATTTTTATGAGAAAAGTAATTATTTTATATACTACGTTACAGAAATACCTGTGAGCATGCCTGGATCCGATGCGACAGTCAATCACCCAAGATTTTTAATATAGACAATGAATATTATCTATGTTAAAATTCTGGTATTCAAAATATCATTTTTTTTATAGTATTCATAACTTATACAGGCAGTCAAATTCTTACGAACAGAGTATTATAATATTTCAAAGAAACGTTAGCAGACCGTCAGGTACATTGCCGCTCGATTATTATTTTTGCTTCGCAACAGTATAGTGCAACGCACGCAATTTAGTTAGACTAAGCGCTATTGTTTTAATTGGGAAGGCGACGGCATCACATACGGTTATTTTTTACAATTTGTGTGTTATTTTATTCATAGCCTATATCAATCACCTTGTACCAAGCACCACAATGAAACAGTCCAAACAATATGACCAGGAAACAGATAGACATTAAAGCTATGGGAAATGCAAGATACGATGCCTCAGGCGCATCTAATCGATAAACATTATCGAGCATTAACCAATTACATCATAGCCCTTGGGGCAACCGATCCGCCCTTTACCTAGACATAATAGATAAAATAAATAATACTTGAAGAATAAACGCCAATATAATTTACTTATCAGTTCAAGTATCAACAGTTATCGCTAAATGTAAATAATTATTTGTTTGTGCAATTACAAATCAGTCAATTGATATTTGTATTTAATGATATCAGTATGTAAATATTTGTAGATATGTGATAATATTTATAACAAATACATCCATGTTCATAAATAGTTTAATAAGATTTTATTTATATTTGTATAGACAATTGGTGTTTCCCTAACAAATCGCTATAAGTAAGATAAAATTATACCGTAAAAATTAAAAGTAAAAAATTGGTCAAGTGCGAGTCGGACTCGCGCACGAAGGGTTCCGTACCATTATCTATGCAACATAAGGCAACGTTATTAGTATCGAGCAAGAAACGGTAAAAAAATCGTGTTTGTTGTATGGGAGCCCCCCTCAAATATTTATTTTATTTTATTTTTAGTATTGTTGTTATAGCGGCAATAGAAATACATCATCTGTGAAAATTTCAACTCTCTAGCTATCACCGTTCTTGAGATACAGCCTGGTGACAGACGGACGGACGGACGGACGGACAGCAAAGTCTCAGTAATAGGGTCCCGTTTTTACCCTTTGGGTACGGAACCCTAAAAACTACAAACTCAATACAAAATTGCACAGTCATTCTGAAATCATTTCAATAGAGGCAGTGCTTCTAATTAAATCAATACCTAAATATTTCAAACCTATGCGTTTATACTTGCTAAGTTACCGTTAAATATTATTATGCCATTACAGCCAACATAATTTATAAAATGAACCATAATGTGGAGATTAACAATGTGTAAGGGAAATTCTCTATACACAGTACTGTTTATAATAAATGGAAATGTGCAAGTTAGTAATTGGCAGTGGTATTGTAGCCTAATGATAGCGTTCCGATAGTACCGCAAACCACGTGCAGTGGGAAACTAAAAGCAGGGTTAAGGACAAGGTCGCACTGATAGCGATGTAAATAGTTTTGACCAATAACCTTTCACAAAAACCTTGAGTTGTGTAATTAAATGTTATGAAACGCTCATAATATTACTATATGTATTTATTTGCGATATAAGAATGTTTGTGTTAACTTATATGATGATATACTGGATGCAATAAGGGCTAGCATAAAAAAATATTTATTTTTTTCTTTTTTATACTAACTAGTAAAACGAGTCAATTCGGCAAGTTATTTTGGATAAAATAATGTAAATCATATTTGATAAGAAATGGAGTGTGTTTTAGGTATCCCTAGTAATGTTGAGTGCCGTTTCACTATTATCTATCTGCAATCTAGGCGAAGGGAATGATTATATTTGATAATGCGTAATGTGGTTTCAAATACATACAACTGTTAGTCGTATGTATAATATTGTGTAAAACCTTGCTACTAATTACCAATTTACATGTAATCGTTGTCAGTCTTAGGATTTACTAACAATATTAATTGAATACTGTTGTATTTCCTGACTGGAATTTCATCTCAAAGAAATGTGCTTCGAATGAAATTTATGCAATTATTTATTTATTATTTGGGATCAGATTTTGTTAAAATGTTAGCGCAACGCTAGCGCTTGCAACTTGACCAAAGCTTGACGATAACAACGAGTGTCGTTTCAACATTTTAAAATATTTATTATTATCATTATAACATCACATGGTTTACAGTTTTCTTGCTTTTGTTCAAAGTTCCCGTTTTGAAAGCTACTGTTTAAATAATTACGTATTATTTGAACTGTAACTCTATAGATAGTTGTTTATTAGCTTTTCAAAGAAGCATTTATGCATTTCGACACAAAAAACGGTTCTTGATCAATGTTTACTCTCACTTAACACCAGTCTATGGTTGCACATATCGTAAATAGAATTAGCGCTATGACGGTTACTCGATAAATTTTGCACTAATAGTGAAAAGGAAATGGACGCAATAAAATCATCAACATGCTACCAACATAGCTCCAAAATGAGATCAGCTACTGTCATAAAGTTTTCGTCTAAATCAAAACATTTTTTCACTAATGTATCAGACATAACATTGCGTTATATTGCTTAACATTTTAAAAATACATTTGGTTAAATTAAAACTGAATTTGACCCCGTTTATTGGGACATAGCCTTAAATATTCAACTGCCAAACCCAAACTATTTATATATTTACTCTAGCATAATACTATATGCATTTATTGCGTCGTAGAAATATGTTATAACCACAGGGGATTATGTGCAACATTCTTGTAACAATATTACGAAGATTTTCCATTGCTATTTTAGATGTGTTAGTAAACGTATCTTTCTTCACCATTCAAAACAAAACTGAACCGATATAATTTGGTTCTCTGAATTCTGTGCATGTATGTGTTCGTCTACGACAAAAGCTTGACAAGAAATTATCGTTAAACACATTAGCCAATTTTCCCTACATTATTGAGGACATTGTTGACAGGAATACAGTTTATGAAACTATAAGCTATTCATTCAAACTATAACTATTTTACATCTCCCTTAATACTTGGTTTGTTGCTAATTCTCACTGCATGACTAATCTTGATTGCAATTTGACGTTTTCTCTATTGGGAAGAAAGACTTACCAAATTTGTAATCATTTATTAATAAAATTAGCCGTAAATCTCACTCGATAACAAATTTATTTTAGGTGAACACGTGTTAACTGGGTTTTAATAACCTAATAAAAATATTATGATGCAGGCGTAATGCAACAAAGAAAAGTTCAATAACAAAACAAGTGAACTATTGACCGCGAATAATTGCCCATCATTAGTGATGCCGGATGACGGCAGGTGGGTGGGTACTGGCACTATATTGCAATTGATCGATGGTATAATTCTAACATAATTGTCGTACAACGATCGGTCACGACGTGCGATAGTTATAGCTCATAGAAATAGCTGCCCCGGGGCGCGACTGCTGTATCAACGGATAGATAAGTCTCCTATAAATCTAAGAGCGGATTAATGTTGGTATATATGATGCGATCTTTGGTGGGATAATTATCTACTCATAGGCATGGAATTGGTACACAATAGGACTGTCTTAGTCTGCTACAACAAGCTGACTTGGTGTTTTAATGTCCTTAGATTTTCTATTATCTGACACAAAAGTACCTACCCATTGAAAAAAATAAGCAGTAGTCCATTTTTCATTTTTGGGTCACTTATCTAAGTGTAAAAAGACATATAGGTATCAAATCGGCTTTCTCTTCTGTGTTCTCAGCTTGATGAGGTTAATAGGGCAGAATGTAGCATTCTGGAAGATATTTTATGATCGACGTGCGGCTTGAAATAATTCATTTGGCAATATTTCTTGGTACTACCAACATTGTCCTATTTCTGTTAAACACGTCAAGAACTCGTTGGAATAAAAGATAAATTGCTAAATCTAAGGTACACCACTCCCTGCAATATTGTTAATAACTATCATATTTATTAGTCATTTTACTAATGATAAGTTCTATTGAATATTATTATAGTTAGTACGTAATTAATTACAATTAAGAGGACATCAGTATTAATTTGTTGCGATATAACATTGTTTAGTTTTAATAATTTAAAATCTACAATTCTGCACTGAGATATATAAAGAGAAATACCTATATTTCTTCATTCAATATGTAAATATGAGATGGAACTAGAGATTTATTTCCTTCCGAGGAGCCGCTTTATGCAGTCACATGAATAGGAAGGGGGATACCGGTGTGTGACAGCGTTAGTAGAAATCTCTGTCCAACAGTGAAGAAAGCCCATGAATCGAGTCTCACAACATATAATCAAGCACAACAAGCATATAATCTATACCAATTAACCTAAGGGGAAGCACTAGATCGAGATGGATTTTTTGTTGTTAAAAGCATATCAGACCATTTTGATAGTCTTGACACTATGGCATCGATAACTATTATCAAAAGGCCTTTGTATTATGCCTAAAGTTTAACCTGTTAACTCGGTTTAATGCCAGGGCCTGTTAGATGCGTATTAATATCATATTTATATGAATAAATTTCTATTTATATTTATGTACGAAGAAATTGAGGCAATACGCTGAAAGTATGAACCGTTTAACGTCCCACGCACATCGTAAATGTTATCTAAAAAGTTTTGGGTCACTGTGGAGCAAGAAAACGAGCCGTATTTCTATCGGTGTTGGATTTTATTAGCATTTGTATATAATGTGATGTGGTATGAGCACGTTAATACTTGAATATGTACATTTAATACGGTCCGCTAAGTCATCATTCGTAAACGCAAAGAACATGTCCAAATATTTTTCTACAAAGAGGGTACCTACAAAAGAGTATCGTCAGATTAAAATTAAAAAGCATGCTTTAGAAAGTTACTGATCAGTAAAAAGCTTTTTAGTTATGAAACTCTTAAACCCTAATTAAAATATTGGATATAGTCAATCTGGAATAATTATGGAAAGGCATGTAGCAACTGTGTTCAGCATGTTTTAAGCCATTTAAAGTTTGATTAAATTTAAACAATTTTGTAATAGATCAATTAGGTACTAGGTTTAAGAAAATATTTAACTTAAACATGTGCCTCTATTAGGCAAAGAATTAAAGCGGTATATTTTGTACTAAAATAATTAGTAAATCACATGCAATATAATACATTACCCTCCGTGTGGTGACGGGTTAAGAATACAAGTGTCACCACTCCACTCCTCCGAAGGGTGCTGTAAAAGTCAGCTAAGGGATATTGCATACAGATAACTTCTTCTGTGAGAGACGGAAAACTAGAAAGTAAACCCTGTGCCAACACGCCTGGTCAGCGCGGCACAGTAGACCATAATCCCTCCCAAAGTGGAGGAGGCCCGTGCCCAACAGTGGGACGTAAATGGGCTGGAGAAGAAGATAAAATATACATTATTTTAGTTAAAAGGTCGAATATTTCGTTTTTAGGGTTCCGTACCCAAAGGGTAAAAACGGGACCCTATTACTGAGACTTCGCTGTCCGTCCGTCCGTCCGTCTGTCACCAGGCTGTATCTCAAGAACGGTGATAGCTAGACAGTTGAAATTTTCACAGATGATGTATTTCTATTGCCGCTATAACAACAAATACTAAAAATAAAATAAATATTTAAGGGGGGGCTCCCATACAACAAACATGATTTTTTTACCGTTTCTTGCTCGATACTAATAACGTTGCCTTATGTTGCATAGATAATGATACGGAACCCTTCGTGCGCGAGTCCGACTCGCACTTGACCAATTTTTTTTTTATAAATACGAGCGAATCTCAATCAGTCGCTATGAAATTTTTATTTAAAAAATCAGAGAATTTTTTCTGCTCTTTAAAATTAATCTCGGGATTTGAGGCATCGCTGTACGAAATCAGTGTAAGTACATGAATAACTCTACCTAATTCCGACCTCTGATTATAACTATAGGTATGTATATACAAAATAAAAGTGTTGCATCCGCGTCTGGTACCCATATCACTAGAATTGAAACATATTAAATTAATGCTTAATATATCAAACAAACATCGATAAGAATAGCCTTTTCTTTCGAGACATGTAAAAATAGTTCCATAGACGCTTTAGAATATATTCCGGACATTCTAAACATATTTAACATTGCTACATCTTAAACATTTTAAAAATAAAGATAATAAATAGACCGACGATAGAAACATTTTTCTATCTAAGCGTTATGTGTAAGATTTGGAAATAAAAATAATACAGTTTAATTATCTCATGAAAACCTAAAACTAGTAATAAATACTTTTATTACTCAGACGTATCAGGAAAGACTTTTCAGTTCAGATCTATGCGTAGGTAATGTAGGTAACCATGAAGAAATCTTCGAAACGTTGGGCTAGAATTCTATTCCTATTACAATATCCAAAAAACCTGTTGATATGGACCCACAACATAAGTAAAATGGAATGTAGGTATATCTTACCCTCAACGGGAGACGTCTAGCTAACAGAGATTGTCTACACATTTGCTTATAGTCCAACACCATTCGTAAATAAACGCTAAAGAAGATAAAACCCGTGAAGTACGAGTTGAACTCGCACACGAAGAGTTCCATCGCGTCTTAGAACGGGATAAATGCTGAGGAAAGAGAATGATAAGTATTTGTTTTATAGCATCTTCTTAAAATTTTCAACTCTCCAGCTACCATTTAGTGTCCGTAAGGCCCCGTTTTACCTTTTAGTATAGAACCCTAAAAATATTAATTTACAAAACGCTCAATCTATAGTAATACGGTATAAGCAATATTTCACCGTTATTATAATATCATAGTAATATTGATTATGAGATCATTTCATAACATACAATAACTTCAGTTGAGAACAGTCACGACCTCAGCTTACCTATTAATTGTTTGAAATTTTTGCATAAACATTAGGTAGGTAACGGGTTAATGGTAATAATATTTTTAGATGTTTCTAAGAACACAGATGGTGTATGTAATAACATTTATTATTATTGCCAGCAATAATATAAATAGAGAGGGGTTATTTAGCAATATCCGTATATAAAGAAAGAAACGGTAAGTCCTTTACTAGAGATTATTCTCAATATTATATATCCTGTCAAAGTATTAACCATAACCTGGTTAAATTAACGGTTTCTGAGTACATATAGTTACTTCTAGACGCTCTAAAACTCTAAATGCTTGATCGTTTTGAATTAATTTAAACAGTATTTTGGTTATTTTTACGTTAAAAATTGTAGGTTGGTAGTTATAACTTTTTTTTTACAAAGTGTAACTGAGATTAAGACTCATAAAGAGAAATTCACTGCGGGGCGCAATTAGTCAAAGCATAATTATCAAATACCGTTAAGAGGGTATTGTACCCCTAATTTAGGTATTTGCCTTAGGTGTTGCTATCCCTCTTCCCGAGCACCGTGCTGAAAGGGACAAATATAGCTGAAACAGATTTTACCTACAAATTCTTTGAAAAAAGACGTTTCGTACTCCCCTTTTTTCTTCGCGAAAGATAAACCGATTTTAATTGTTTTACGCTATATATCTACTATAAATATATAGAAAAAAGGGAAGTACGGTACCCATATTTTTGTATGTGTATGTAATTTGGTATCGTACCCTCTTAATACTCCGCTAATCCATATGAATAATTTATTTAAAAAATGTTTATTATTAATTCGTTAAGCAGTTCTTGCTGTCGTTGGTAATACTGTTATCTTTTAAACTGAGTATCTTATTTGATTGACAAATCTATTGGTACTGTCTGCAGTCTGATTTTAGAGTTCATTTTTAATGCTTTGTACAGTCCAAGATATGGTCACTCAACGAAATTATGTGCGATTTTCTTTCAAGTATGTGCGTGATTATGTGTAAGTAAAAAGTATTCATTCAAATTGGTATAGTATCGATAACCGTCACTGTAATTGGCATTAACTAAAGAAACGTCTTCTCAACATTAAAATACAAAAGCGCTACCATTAACATTGTTTTAAAATATTATGAGAATGTGGTTTTTGTCGTAACCAGCGTGTAGTACCCTTGTTAGACAATGTACCAATGATAGTAACGTTAGACAAAGTCTAGATGCGGCTGCGGTGCACGACCCGTGACCCGTGTTCACCGGAGCGAGACCAATCCGATCAACCTTATTACCGGCACAAATGCGCTAAGCTACCAACAGTACAAAAGAGCTAAAATATATTAACTCAAATCTTGAATTTAGTTTTTAATGGATTTTTCTTGAAGCATTTCGTTTCAATGAGCCTGCTTCTAGTCAGTCCATTAACGTTCCATTATTGAGTATGAGCCTCGTCAACATCGGGAGTATTATTGGCCTTCAATGCCGCGCTAACCAGGCGTGTTGGTGCAGGGCTTAGTTTATAGATTTCCGTCACGAGGTTGTTGGTTGTTATCTGCTAATAATATTCCACTATAAGCCTAAGAGAGCTCCAAGAGCCTCTATAGAAAAAATATTCGGAAATGTAATAATGTGAGTACTTAATTTTAACTGTATTTATTTTATTTGCTGAATTAAGCAGCTACGTAATTCTGTTTTGAATTACATATATCAAATGGTCAACTATTGTTCTGTCTAAAAGTGATTGAGTAACAAAACGTAACTATACGTCAGTTTCAATGTCGAGCAAATAAATACCACAGTTCTATATAAAAAGCTGTTTGAGATGTTTATCTATAGCCATGAATAGAAATCTATGACAAAATCTGAGAAGAACTACATCCCTACCGTATATGAAGTATAAAGTTACAAACTAATTCGTAACTTGCATTTTTGTGGGGAGAATTGCTTATCTTCAATCTGAATTGCTAACAAAATAAACTTAACATAAAAGTATCAAACAAAGTGTTACTAATTATAGTTATAATAGAAATGTGATCAAAAAGCATCAGCTAATGCTGCAACACACGCAACTAATGATATATCAATAACAATTCGGTTTTCGCAGCAAGAAATCAACAGCTGATGCAGTCCATGAACTTATAAACACTGTCACTGACAAACTTAATGAAAACAAGAAAGTCGTGACAGCATTCATGGATCTTGCAAAAGCCTTCGATACGGTTCCTCTTCATTTACTTCTGAGAAAATTGGAGAATGTGGGAATAAGAGGCCATGCCCTTGAACTTTTCAAGAATTACCTATCAGACCGAACTCAGTATATCTTAATAGATAATTTTGTTAGTGATGAGGCGTCTATTGAATACGGAGTGCCGCAGGGGAGTATCCTGGGGCCTACACTCTTTTTAGTGTTCATAAACGACCTCTGCAACCTTAACATCCCTAATGCTAAAATTGTGACCTACGCTGATGATACAACTATTACCTTTTTTGCCGATACCTGGCTAGATCTCCAATTGATTGCTCAAAACGGCTTCACCACAGCTCTATCCTGGCTTTCAACTCATGCACTAACTTTAAACACCACTAAAACTAACTTCATAAACTTTACAATCTCTTCCAAATCGCAACCAATAAACAACCTATCAATTAAAGCTCATTCTTGCACTACGCCATCGGCTCTTGACTGTGACTGCCCTTGCATACTAGCTGTTAACGAAGCAAAATATTTAGGCGTCATGCTAGACCAACACCTAACTTTCAGACCACACATCAGCGCCCTAACTGGACGTATAAGAAAGCTTATTTTTATATTCAAAATACTTCGGCATGTAGCATCCCAAAAAATAATTCGCACAATCTACTTCGCCTTATGCCAATCCTTACTTACCTACTGTATCTCCTGCTGGGGAGGTGCAGCAAAATCTTACCTAATGCCACTTGAAATTGCACACAGAGCTATTCTGAAAGTTTCATTGTTTAAACCTATTCTATTCCCTACTAATGAAATCTATAGCATTTGGAAGGTATTAAACGTAAGACAACAATATATCCTGCATGTGACTCTTCTGCAACACCGTAAAACACCATTCCAGATATTAACAAAAAGACGAAGAGACAAGATTTGCTCTATACCAACTATCCGTACTTCCTTTATTAAAAAAATTCTTTATATACAATGGTCCATTTCTTTACAACAGTTTAAACGCACTATGCCCTATATATGGTCTAACATACTTCAATTGCAAAAAAGCTTTACGCACTGCACTTCTTAAACTCACGTATGACGAAACCGAGAAATTATATAAAAATGATCAGGGTCATCCTTACTCACCGCTCTCATCCCCATTCATATTACCCTCATAATCACAGTCGCACATAAACTCACATACTAACGGACGTTATACACACCTTCTGCAAACTCCACCACATACACATACCCACACGCTCGCTCACACACACAAACACACGCTTTGAAATTATTGGTAGGTACTTATGTAATGAAACAAAAATTGTATCAAATATGATTTATTTCTAGGTGATAACTTGTGTACATTGTGTAAACCATTACTATAATTTTATTATTATGTCCTACTATACACAATGGGGCTTAACTGAGTCTCCTAAACACAGGCTATCTTTAGCCTATATGGGAGATCAGTGCATACTTTGCTAGATAGTCGAATGTTTAAAATGTAATAAGTTAAATGTAATATTCTTACTGTGAATTTAGCTTAAATGTAAGTGTATTAAAATATAATCTAGATAAAATGTAACCAAATGTTAATTAAATAAATAAATAAATAAATATCGAAAGATATATCTATGCAAACCGCGTGTATGGCGTCACGCGAATGGATAAAATAGGGAATGAATATATTAGAGGAAGTCAGCAAGTATTGAAAAGCTTAAAATATTTTTTACGCACACGGATGAACGCTTATGAGATCTTTCAGAAACTTGACTTGTGTCCCCACACATCTATAACCTTCCATATTATAATAATATATTATTAATGAATCTTTAACCTAACATGTTGTTGTTATTAATTACAAGTACTGTTTAGATATTGCACATATATTTTATGATTATTTAAATAATGTCCGCTCGTAGGTGATAATCTCGTCGGCCCCTGTGGCCCTGGGCTTGCAATGTAATCGTTGGTATACCATCTAATCACCTAAGTATCATATTCTTATAGTGTTTTTGGTTATTCCTGTTAAGCTTTTAGCAGTTACTGTATAGAAACGTACGTTAGCAGTGATAGAGCGGCGGTAGAGTTTGCCAATGACTTTTAAAGTTAGTTACAGGTACGCGATTAGCCGTCAGTTTTAAAGTAATGTAATAACTTATTACTAATTTTCTCGCAACCTTTAGTAAAATTACGTTATTAGTAAAATGACACATTTTTATTTATTAGCTTAAAAACTTTCATTAGATATTTTTAAGTACAACATAATATCAAAGTTAAATCACAGATTTGTTCTTGAGCTAATTAATAATAAGTAGGCAGTACGAGAAACATCTAGGCAACATTAGTCATAACAATTATTTATTTGATGTTTATACAAGTGGTACAATAGGTTACACATGTTTCATTTCAAACAAAACCTGAGTATAACATCTATGTACCGGATTGGCATACCATTCCAATGTTGTCACCCCCTTGTTACTTGTTTTAAAGATAAGCTATTTAGAGATGGAGACAAAAGTATTCCTTACGATATATCGATATAGGTGGCCAGTCACTACACGTGAGGTATCTAAATACAAAGAACCCAATCAACTTCATCATTATGTCACAATTCCTTGTTATCTTGCGGCAAATATGCGACTTAATTTGTTCCATTACTTGTTAATATTTTAAAGGCATTCGTTTAATACAATATGCATGTTGTGAGCTCTGATAAACAATCTAAGTACCTACATGAACAAGGAAGGAACAGAGGCAAGGCATGTTTCTTCAGAGTGAATTTTTATTACAGTAGAAAATTAAATTAACAAACTGCTCAAATTCGTGTATACCTGTGAACTTAGGGTTTAGAGCGTGGTGGAAAATCCTAATGTTACAGGATAAAGAATTCCTATGACTACTGAAGCATGCTCACCAAAACCCTAATTCTAATTAACTTAATCTTGAATTTAGATTTTTATTACGATGATGACAGAAAAATGCGAATGGTAATCTAATAAAGTCACAAATACATCTCAGTGCATGGGAATAGAGTCCACATCTGTCTTACTTAAGACAGGCTTAAGAGGATACCAAAATAGCTTCGTGCATTTTTCTAGGTACGAAGTTTTCATTGTTTCTTTAGATTGAATGGCTAGAGCTCTAATTTTTATTTATATGTTTTTTCAATATATAATCTAGGATCGCATAAACTCAGAAACGCGATTGAAAAAAGTTTTCTCGATAGAAAATCTTAGCGAAAATACCTCTCTCATTTCTTATTTTTTTCATTTGTCGGTCTATTATCGCGTATTAATTAATGAAATAACTTTAAAAACATAAGTAACTATTATATTTAGAAACACGTAAATCAGAATTAAAATATATTTAGTAGATTTTGAGTAAATAGAAAAAGTATCCCTAATTCTTCATTTTTTGTGCCTACTGGCTGTGTTAATATGTACGTGTCGGCGATGATATACGATAATATTGATGTAGGCCCTTAAACATTGTAAGGTAATTAAAAGCTCCTTTCAAACCGATAGATTTATAGAGAAGGATTATATCCTACAGTTGGTTGGGTGGTCATTATACGCTGCTACTATGATAGGTAAATAGAAAATGATAGAGTGTAACCATTCTTTATTTGTCCAGATTTATACGGTGTAAAGATAAATGGAACGGATATTAAGGTGCACACCCATATAAACATACATACATGCAACTCTTACTGCAAACATACTGTTTATTATTATAGGTCAAATACATTACTCCGTAACAAAACATTATTGGCGTTATAACTACGGCTTTAGTTATTTTTTTTAAAGCAATATTGAAAGATAAAAATTCACGATGATGATGACGTTCAAAAGGCAGTCAAGAATAGCTAAAAAAGTTTAATACTTCAAACGGTAAAATAAATATAAAGAGTCTGGTCAATGTACCTAACAAATATGCAGATCACTATGTGGAATTCTATTTATACGAATTTATTGTTATCATCACATTATTGTAGCCAACTGCGGCATACGAGACAACTCAAAGACTGAAAGCGATATAAAAATCTGGACTTAAATTTATGTCTTTCATAACTTTCTTTGATGCTTTCGCCAAAAATGCAGAGCATAGATTATCACTAAGTTTGATCTAAATAAATCTATTTTAAGACCGGTAGCTGGATGCGTCTGGATCTCATAATTGAAGGATTGCTAGAATTTTTATATTGAAACGAAAATTCTCAACTAGTCGTAACGTAAACAAATTTCCCAAGCTGCAGTAAGTGTGAATTGTTTAATCTTTTCGAAATACATACGCGAGCTTTTACTAATGTTTGTGCTCGCGAATGATAAAGTACATACTGCTTATACCAAACGTGTTTTAACTAAAGCAATTCAACCGTCCGGCTTGTTCGTAGGCAAATATGTTTAACATTCTTCTGTAATATAACTAACTTTAAAATAGTCAGGTCATGGTTATGTTATTTACGTTTCTACAATAGCTAATGGATATAGAATAATGTGGAAGCCGCTGATAGATTGTCATAAATATTCTCCTATTTATCAGCTTTTTGGTGGCAATTATCTTCACAGTCAGAAGTCAGATTTTCAACTGCGCAGTTCGTGTATTTCGTGTAACAAACTTTGCAAAGGGCAAATTTGTAGCCTGTCCATTTTTCCTTCGACAGGATACTTAAAGATAGAAAGCAAAAACTGCGGCTAAGCAAAACTGTCATATTATGGCAATATGAGCATTGTTGTTAAATCTCTTGTTAATTATATACCGTCACAGAAATGACAACTTAATACTATGTAATTATATACCGGCACAGAAATGACAACTTCAACATCATGATCTCGATAATCAGACTATAGATATCGCCAAAATAAAATATATGAATATTTCACAGCAATATTGATAAAAGTTTGTTATGGTTAACTAAAACATTTTTACCAACAGAAACAGATTTTAATGCCATGAAAGTTTTAAATATGGAGATACTGCATTTTACTACCGAAATTGATTCGATGCATCCAAATATGTCAGTGTCATTGGCCTTTTCAATGGGCCATTCGTTAATTCACTATTCATTCGGATTTCACATGCCCCATCAAATAAAGATAACAAAGGGCTTACAGAGCAACACGTTTGTATCCAAACAAATACGATTGCAGCTCAGAAATTGTGTTATGTGGTGAATTTAGAGGCATCGAGTCAAAATAGATCAGGCCTAAAAAGTTACAGTAAGTCTCAAAATAATACTTTTGCATGCTAGGTTAGGTTAAAATGGGCTCCTTAAAATTCCAAATCAATCACTGCCAGCAAATAGATATCTAAAATAGTTTTCTATATCTGAAATGGCCCATTAAGACATGTTTCAACTAGGCACTGTAGTGGAGCAAAAAGCTAAGTAACGGATCCCACCGATATGGCAGGATTTAATAACTCCTCCGTCCCTAAATGGATTGACGCAGATGCCGGCGTTGCGCTGTACCGTTGTCGATTTTCTATGATAGCTGTTTTTGTTATTGATATTATTTCAATCAGTAATTGATTGAAATAAAATCAATATTTTCAATCGATACATAAAATATTATGATAAATTTTTGGTGACTCATTGTAGACACTAATGGTCTTATTCATAATGACTTATCGGAGGTTTAAAAGGAGATTTTATCGGAGAGATAATGAACGTTTTAGCGTAAAAAGACTATTATGAATAACAGTTTTTGACAATTTTCGCGAACCGATTTTAGCGAACTTTTAAACCTCCGATAACTCATTATGAATAATACCATAAAAAGATATCAAGTCTAAGACTTTCGATTGGAGTCTCTACATAATTCCGGAGAAAATTTGCTTCTATGATTACAAATTTATACAGTAATGTCAGTAATAAGACCTACAAACGGATTAAATATATCATTATTATAACCTTTCTTTTAATTTTAAGTCTTTTTAGGATTGCTGATGATATTGTCCAGTTTAATTGTTAAGTAACCCCCAGTTTGGGAATCTACATTGCACTTGCCTTTTTAAATAAAGCAGTCGCGTAAACTCTTCTAGCAAATATTAAATTGATATTACTACCTACCATTGATATTTACTACACCACCTAAAGGTTGACTGGTAGAGAATGCCTTAGGCATTAAGTCCGCCTATGTATAAATTGTATGTGCATGAAGTTTAAAATAAATAAATAAATAATAAATAAATTACAACATACTGTTTTGTGATACGTTTAAGAAAAGAAAAGCTCAATGCGTAATAAAGAGTAATGAACTGCGTATAAAGGCTAAACGTGAACAGACAAAATTTGCAACTAATACTCATATCTCTGCATATAATCAATGGGAAATATCTACGTGTATTTTACATCTATTATTTGTAGATATCGATGTCATTACAACAGATGGTGCGTATTTCATCGATATCGTTAACATCACTATGAGTACCTGTAAAACAAGAATAAGTTAGACTCCTATGATGGAGCTGCTTTATGTAGTATGTGTCTAGCATATCTTTTGTATCGTCAATGCGGAATAAAACATGTATCTACTATTTTGCCTATTAGAGACAAGGAAAAGAGTTAAGTTGCTATCTATCTATGATTTTATGTGCCTAACATCTTAAGTAACGAGGAACTGATAAAAGTGTTTAAACTAGAGGTGTTATTTAATTCACTCGAAATAAAATTGATGTAAAAAGTAGATATAAAAAAATGTTTACACAGACTGGAGTTTTGAAAGCTATTGTTTCGACAATATGTTCGCCATACGATTCGTATACGTTAATTCTATTTTTGAAATGGTTCCCCGTTTACTTTACGTTTCAGTTTTTGCGAGGGTATAAAACATTGACGGTATTATTTCCAATTGCGTAAATATTATTTCTAGAACTGGCAAAATATACCGATTCTTTGAAACTATAAATTTCCTCTAGATGTATTTGAATATACTATATTGCTGTTTCTATCTTTAACCATGTGACATTTCTACTTTTGGATCCATTTCAATCAATATTTATAAGTATGTGAACCACGTATTAAAACGGTACTTTAGCCCACCAGTCGGTGTCATTCCACAACCAATTTATCTTAAGAATGTCCATATTGTTAGATACCATATACTTAATCAGGCATACTCTACGAATCTACGAGAATAAATACGTTTGCAATCATGAATATGCATAGAATTTATTATACTGAATATGTTAATTTTAACATTGTTTTGTAAATATATCTAGTAATAATTTATTTTATTGCACATTCACCTATTAAACTTTATAATATAGTTATTCGTATACTAGATTATAATAAATAGTATTAAATTATTCAGTGGCGGAGCTTCGTTAGATGATTCCTTATATGGTACTCTAGACGAATGTATGGCGCCTATAATATATTACTATGAGTCAAGACACATCTCACTAAAATGTTTACGTATTATTGACGTTAATAGATGTTTTAAAGATTTCAAGGAGCCACTAAGTTCTTGGCTCTAAAAGAAGTAATAAATTAAGTATGTAAAACTCTCTAATTCTTTTCCTGACTAACGTTTTTCTATCATAGAGGTTATTGTAATCGTCTCATAGCAAATGAAGAATAGGATATCGTTTTACTGAGTCGATGTTCTGTAACTAGTACAACTGTGAGTACACCGCATGTTCGCCCTACTAAGTCGGTTTTAATTACAACGTAATATCAGATGTAATAACTTGTACATAAAAACTAAAAACAGGTCTGTGACTATTGTGATTGAGATAAGTATTGATGAAATGCGTTGTTCTCTTAAAACATTTCAATATTTTATCCTAGATCTTTATACTAAGAAATTCTTTATGACATATAGAAGAATGTTCAAGGGATTTTTCTGGTAATTGGTATAAATTTAGGTACTATTTTCGATCCTTTATATCAGGGTTGCCCAAACCATGTCCCGCGGCTTGTGTTGTTGGGGCCCGCTGAATCTTTTTACTACTAATAACGAGGTTGACGTTAACAGCAATCGTAGAAGACTAATAAATGAAAAAGTAAATCAATAAATACCTGTACTTTATTTTTATAAATATTTTATGCCCAGATGTATTTAGTTATTTTGTTTGGACAGTACTCCTTTCAATGAAACAACTACGAGCCCACACTCTATAATGAATATGAACCATTTGAGTATGTATAATGAGAATATACCTATCACATATCTCAGTGTCATTATGTTATCATATCACTATGAAGCGAACGTGTGTATACTAAAAATATCTTCATAAGTAACAACCAAATTTGGCACAACACTAAGAAAGCTTTATTCAATATGATAATGAATCATCCAGTTCAATAAACTTTACATCTTAAAAAAGTATTCTATGCACGTTTGTTAATAGGTATCATTATGTACTGACAATAAGACTATATCATTGAGCGTCTTGTATCAACTACAATCATTCCAAAGACGAGATACCCCTGACATAAGTCACCAAATGTAGCAGCCTGTCAACCTTGTTTCTATTTGTATGACTCAGTGTAATGCAAACTGGTTATAAACGACAGCAAGCTAAACCATGAAGAAATAATATCTATGTAGAGAAATATGCACACATATATACACGTGTATCTTTGAATCACAACTTAAATCTCAATCTATTGATACGTCTAAACTAATGCAATTTAATTAAGGAATCGGAACTAGGAATTAAATGTTAGAGGGGTAGCTTATTGAATTCAAATCTATATGTAAGATATTTACAGCAAATTATAAGTTAAACAAGCAAATATCAATCCCACGAATATAATAGCGAATGATCAAGTATGAAAGATTACACATTTATATCATGTAATTCTTAAGTGCCTAGTTAGTTAAAATAGTAATGTTTCGTCAATTTCATATTGCAGATAACTTATTTTAGCTAAGAAAGGTATCCACTACTTTTGATGGGTTTGAACTAAAAAAATTTTAAAGTCCGTGTTAGGGAAATGGTATGTATATGTACGTATGTATATTCTAAATAGTGACTACATGGACAGAGTGCCATCCCAGAACACTATTACTTTGTAATACAAATAGGTGAACCCATGCGCATGAAGTCGCAGGCAACAGCTAGTGTTTAATAGAACAATACTTCGGTAAGCTTTTTTCATTGACATGTCGTAAAGTTTACTTTCATATTTTGATAAATTACTTATGAATGAAATGGTAACCACGAGACATTTTTTTCTTCTAATGTGAAATTACTGTCGTGAAGAAAAAACGAACAATAAAAAATATGGGAACCTTGCCAGTTTGTGTGTTGATTTGTCAAGCTAACAGAAACGTGATCAACGTCATTCAATTTGGTATTTTTTGGAAGCAATCAGACTTTAGGTTATAAAATATATGCAAATTATAGCGTCTATTGTTTACTTTAGATAATTTAGTCTAAGTCTGGACACAAGACCTGTCAATCAGTCTATTTAAGTGGTTGTAGAGTAAACATTTATCATCAGATTTCTGAATTTGTAAAAAAAATCATAGCTAAGAACATCTAGAAACGTCAGCAAAATACATAAATAGTGTGGAGTGGGCTAATTTAGTACGAGAAATTCATTATTTCAGAAACTTTTTTAAGTCAGAAGTAAAAGAGATAGAAACGTTGTGAGATTCGATCACCCAAATACATGTTATAAATTACTGTAATCTCTAATATATTTAACAAATAAATGTGATTGGCACTGGAAACACGCGTGGATTGGCATGTCATGTAAGAAAACCCCTTTAAAAATTTAGATTTATGAGTAATCTAATTTCCCATCGACATGCTTTATTAATGCATTTAAATTATGAAAGGCATTCTTCTTGCCTCAGTTCAATAAACAATAACCATGCCTAGTAGTTGGATACATGGACGACATTTTATTCATGTATATGTCTATCAATCATCTGTTTCGACTTTAAGGTCGTTATATACTTATATAGTGTGACTCACTATGATCCAACTTTTGTTTTTAAACAGAATATTTGGTCATATGGCTGACCTCATCTAAAATATCACAAACTTATCCATTGGTCATTTTAAGAAGTAACACAATGTTTTTTCTACTAAATTGGTTGTATATTTTTTTAAGACGACTATGCCTATATGGCGATTCTATGAATAAATTATTCATAGTCAAAATTTTCTTCACCGAATCTTATCCGCCCTTTGACCTATTCTCTACTAAATAAAGGCTTATAAGTACTTAATAAGAGTAGATAATAAAATGATCACTTACATCTGGGTGTTCTTTGACTGGCACGTATACTTTCTCTGTTAATGTGGTGACCATGCCGTCTGGTTCTGGAAGGACGAGTGGTTCTTTCTTAACTCCATTTATTTGGAATAAACTCGCTCGAACTTTTGCTATTTCTGTAAGTAAAAGAAATTTTTTAATTAGCATAAAACAAAACAATATTATACAACAGCTGCTTCAATAAATTGTAAACATGAATCCTGTCATATATTTCGTTAATTTTAGCACTCCGAACTGAAAGTTTACTAGTAAAGATTTTATGTCCCGTGGAAAATGCCTGGTTTTATGAGTACTTATTTTAGTTTTAGGAAAACTAACAAAATTCTCTCTATTATTATCCGGTGTTTTTGTAACATTTTAATGCGGTAATAATATGTCGAAAACTACTAATACTAAACATACGTTGCGTTAGGTAATGAATATTTTTAGTTTCAATCACAAACTGTAATGAGATAGAAGGCTACGACAATGCTCAGTGACGGTTATGACATCATTGGTCAGATAAATATTGATATTTTTCGTGCGGTACCGCTACAGACTTATTATGAGTATTATGTCATACAAACGCACCTTATAGTTTTAATATAAAATTTTAAGTAATAATTTGACAGGGACATAAAGAAACCATGCGATTATATCTTAACGTAAACTATAGCTATTAGACGTGGACAACATTGATCAATATAATAAAATAACCTCAACATGTCAAAAAATGATGATGATGGCTACAAAACTAATTGTTTACATGATGAAACAGATTAATATAATGTGTTTAATACTTTTTAAGAGGATGAAATAGTAAAGTGTATTATGATATCGAGCAGTTCGTGCGAATAGTTCTTAAGTTTTTGTAATAAGTTGTACTAACACATAGAAGGTCCAAAATCATATAGCTCATTCAAATAAGACTTGAGATTTCCCCACCGTGTGTGTGAAGAATCACTAAGCAAAGACGGTCTTGTTTTATCTTCCATATCCAGATAAAAGAGGTGATGAGTCATAGCTAATATCCGGACTACGCAATCAGACGACCATCTGTTTTTGCTATACAGTGTAAAATATGTCTTTGTTAATACAAGCAGACGCCTTTAGATTGCTTTATATTTTGCATAATGTTTACCGATTTGTCCAACTTCATGAAATAAATGAATAAGGTTATTTTATATAACATGAATTAAAAAATCTGTTCTTATGTTTAGCAAGCTTGGCAGCTGATGTAATAATAATAATCAGAAGAGCTACTCGAAAGGCTAAAAGTTTGCCATACGCATGGTAGGAAATTCATTTCACAAGATTTCAGACAGCATAAATTGTCAGTCAAATTAGATCGAGGATTAACCGTGCTGAAAGATAGTTTGTATCTTTCAGGAGACGTTTAATAACAAGATAACAGGTCTATTGTCTGTTATCCTACAATTTTTATTTTTTACTAGCATAATAGGCATCCTAAATATTTTTTGCAACATACAAATTTGATGAGTCATCTACATAAAATTCCTTGGTAGCATATCACAACAATTTATCACGATAAACCAGTGGGTTACTCGTATTCTTATACAAAAAGTAGGTTACGAAGTTCGAGTTTTACACTGAGCGGGTAATTTAAAACCTTTTTTGTGTTCTTATCTGATGATTTACATTACAGTACCGTTAGGCACAAACGCAATGATTCTCTTCACTTTGTTAATCTCTCACGCTATCAAATGCCTCATATGTTGCGACTTGAGACACGTATCCGGCTGACCATACCTGGCCTCTGGGACGTTGGCGACAATATGCGGAGGAACTTTCACGCCATATAAGGGTGGCAAAGTGAGTAAACAAGTCATTAACCCACCACGGGCCTCATATGATAGCCAATGGATTATGTATTTAATTGCTACCTTTTGTTGGATGCACTTTGATATTTGCATTGGAAAGAGTGTGTGTACTTATGACGCAAGTAAAAAGTTATACTTCGTTTGTAACTTCAGTGTTGGTTTCTACGTTTCCATAGGAAAGTGTAGATTACCTACAGAGACTCAAGATTACAAGACTATAAGTGTCTAAAATGTAGAACAAGACAAGTAAATAGTAGGTACATAGGTACCTACAAGTTTAGTAACTGCTTATTCCCATCCGCAACCGAGGTGTCTGAAAAGTCTCCGTTTATACGAGTGAACTCAAAATAGCAATTGAATTAAAAAAATAGTAGTTTTCCTTAACAGTATTATGTAAATAGTTTGTATTAAGTGTTTATCTTTACAACGGCATTTAGCACTGTAACTAAGCAAAGGTTTTAAATAATGGATTAATTGCATAGTTTATATCATAGACAGGCTTTGACAAGGTGAATCGTCTAATGGCCAATGCAAGGTTGTATGCACAAGGTATGAAAAATCCTTTAGTAATGTCACAATAGACGTTAAAGTGTTGTAACACTTGTTATGTGGGTAGAACACTAACTGAGTATTTGTACTCGTTATGAGAGCTATGAAAAAACAAAGGCGGTATAATGGAGTCTGCTTTGACACTGGTGGTTTTAGGGGCTGTCCATTTGTCACTCTGCGTCTAGCATTTGATTAATGTACTTGGAAGTGACATGAACTTGATGTCAAATATTATGTCGTAGAGTAATGATATGTAAGCTAGTATGGGTGAAGTGATTCTGTTTTGTTACACATCCAGTTATGGAACATAAGCTTATAAGCCATAATTTTGTATTTCTTTTCGTAAAAAAGTCTGAACACCGTGCAGGAGTCATCTCTTTATGGAAAATGAGTGGTTTATCACATCAAAAATTGGTCAAGCATCAGGGATTTTTTTATCTATGATGATCTTCGGTTGATATTTGAAATATTACTCAGCTCATTATCTGTTTAATTTTTGAGACTAGTACTAACCTTAAATGAGTGCCATGATTTTATTTAATAATAAATTCAATTCTTGGTCTGTAAGCAACTGTCGCACTGTAAGTACTTGAAGGTTTTATGAGGTCCGTTTCCTAAATCAATATGTTTTGAAACAATGTTTGCCAACTGGAAAACGGCGCAAGTTTCCATTGACACTAATCAATATAAATGTATTTTATTGAGCTTCCAGATGTAAGAGAGGACATTTAATGACAGCTAAACAGCTGTTTATCATCTGTGAACATTAACCTATTTACACAAATGGTTTTTAAAAGAAGCCAATCTAGTGCAAAGTGTACCCTGATGGTTTCGTATCTACCAGACCAAAGGAGAGCTACATAAAACTAATTTGAATTATTACGTAAGTTACATTCATACATTGAAGCTTCAAGTTAGCAAACTAATTAAAAAAATTAATGATTTAATACATTCATATAATATAGCTTTTTTAGGGTTCCGTACCCAAAGGGTAAAAACGGGACCCTATTACTGAGACTTCGCTGTCCGTCCGTCCGTCCGTCTGTCACCAGGCTGTATCTCAAGAACGGTGATAGCTAGACAGTTGAAATTTTCACAGATGATGTATTTCTATTGCCGCTATAACAACAAATACTAAAAATAAACTAAAATAAATATTTAAGGGGGGCTCCTATACAACAAACATGATTTTTTACCGTTTCTTGCTCGATACTAATAACGTTGCCTTATGTTGCATAGATAATGGTACGGAACCCTTCGTGCGCGAGTCCGACTCGCACTTGACCAATTTTTTTCAGTCGTGTACTGTAAAAGCGTAAAATTAAAAACAATAATTATTAGTTGAATTGAACCATTAAAACATTATATTTATAAATTTTACTGACCAATTTGACATAATAAGACTATATTTATGTTAAGTAAACCGCTTATTATATAACAAGGTATAAATTTTTCATTTACTTACTAGAATTACTTCAACCACTAACACGATGATTCTACGCACGTAATTCTAGTCTTGTGACTTTAAGTACCTTATAGATTTTCTAAGCAAAGGTTAGCTTTATTAACATAAAGTTAAGATTGAAAATGCTGTGTTAATAATTGATACGGTTTTAATATAATGATGTTAGAACAATCGCGTAGGAAGAGAATTTGCTTTAATAAAAGAGTAAGTAAGTTTATCTGTAAGTGACAAATTGTCTTAGTTGGTACTTTGAATCGGATCACACATGGAATCTCTAACGACAAAAAATCTTATTGGCGCAAGTTCTGATATATGACTAATCGATATTTGACGGGGATATTTAACATAAATAGATGCGGCTGATATATAAATAAAATTCAGCAAGACTTAGAAAATAAAAATAAAAACTTGAGAGGTGTCAAGGGACACCCGGATGGAACGAAGTTCCTTTCGATTATTTTTTTTTTTTTTATTATTTATTATTTACAAAAAACCTGTATACACTCAACAAAAATAATCGTCGCGACACCACACTGTTCAATGCGAAATAGAAATAAAAATATCTGGTTTGCTTTCTATAAGAGAGAGAGAGAGACAGACAGAGAAACATGCGACGCCGCACAGCTTACAATAGCTTACTATAGCAAAAAGTGTCGTGACAACTTTTCGTAAGAATTTTTTCCGTCTAGCCCCCTTTCACAACGCGCGATAAGGATTCGTTCCAAAAAATATAAATGAATTGGTGTCTTCAGACTAGAATTGCGAGTTGTAAACATAATTTTGTAAGAAAGAATCGAAGTTGTAAACATACAAAAGGGAATAAGTTCCATGGAAAAAACTGGAGGACAGTAGTATACAGCGGTACAATCTAAAGACACTTGTGTATTCATGGTAAGACACTAGAGGAAAATGAAGAAGCTTTATTATTGAAAATTTATTCATATCTAAATAGAATCATAAACAATAAAGAGCACAAAAATGTCAAAGTTCAACAATTTCTTCAGATTCTCTCATTCTTTTTGCACCTTCTTCTTCTTCTTCTTCTACGGGCGGTGTCCACAAATCGACGACTTAAGTGCGCCTATTTTGTGTGATGGAGGGTAGTGGGCTGGTTACTCCAGCCATCCCAGCTCCACCAGGAAGTTCCCCAGCTTCTTGACGTCGCCGAAGACCTCCCGGAATCTACCCGGTGATCCCAGGTAGTTCGCCCGGTAAATTGCCACTCCGCTGCAATCTAGCAGCACGTGAGCGGCTGTCTCCTCAGCCTCCATGCATGCCCTGCACAGGGGGCTGTCCGTGATACCTAGGTTAAAAAGGTGTCTGTTAAAATTGCCATGACCTGTCAATGCGCCAGTTATGAGACGCATCTGAGATCTGCTTAGCTGTAGTAGTGCTCTTGTGAACCGACGACGATTAACTCTTGGAAGCGCCAGTTTGGCTTGTCTGCATTCCTCCAGGCTGTTCCAGAGGTCGTTGTGTAGTTTGTCAGTGCGTTGACACATTTGCTTTTTTGCACCTTAAAAGTATAATTTCCCGTTATCGTTGTAATGGGTTATTGTATAGCGGCGCTTACACTGGACTCCCTATCTCTTTCCAATCTTGTACCTAATGAGTTTTAACATAAACTGCAACAGCGATATCACGTGTTCCAACATGATTACAATTTTACCAAGAAATCTTACCGCCCACAGGGTTTTATGTTTTCTATTAAACACGTCAACTCTGTTTTATTGGTCACGACGCGATCTTTTCAACTGTGTAGGTTACTATTACATAAATAGGTGTGGTATGGTATACCTACTGATAAAATTGAACTCGACACTTTGATATTATAACTTTATTACACCTATGAAACATATTTTATAACAGTTTACAAATACGCCTGCGAAGTCACGGATTTAGCCAATTTTTAAACTTTTATTAAAATTTGATTATTATTTTGATTTATTAAAATTTTAGTAACTAGTAGATCGGTTCGTATGTAATTGTCCTGTAAAATCAATTAAAAATACCCATTTCTTTAAATTGAAATTAGTAGGTGGATTTATAGAATTGTTCAGGATATTTATATTAAAACTAGCTGACCCGGCAAACGTTGTTCTGACGTACTACAAAAAAAAGGTTTGAAAAATAGATGTTGGCCGATTCTCAGACCTACTGAATATGCATGTAAAATTTCATAAAAATCGGTCTAGCCGTTTCGGAGGAGTACGGTAACTAACACTGTGACACGTGAATTTTATATATTAGAAGATATTAATCCAAATATTTAATTATGAATGTAATTGCTGAATACAACGGTTTTCTAAATAAGAAACTGTCTTCGTCTGTGTTGTTACAGTCACTTGCCGACAGCATCATCAAAACAAATTTGGTTGACAGTGGCTGGAGACTATTATATCTTCTAGGTCAATCTAATATCCCATTTTTAAATGTATGTGGACCGTAAAGCAATATCATGTTTCGGTCTGTTGGGCATAACATCATTGACGCTGTTATCCCTTACCCCCGCTCTTTGATGTAGTGAAGGAACGATTAATGGAGGCAAGCTACTTGCCTGAGCCTACATTTTATAAAACCAGAACGATGGTTCCAACTTACCATAAATAAATAAATAATAAATAAATATTCATGGACATTTCAGACAACGTCCTCTGGTCCCAAGCTAAGCTTATATGCTTGTGTTATGGGTACCAGAATACGGATAGAATACATATACTACTTTTTTTTTGTAAATATGTACTTACTTATAATACATAGAAACACCCAGACGCAGTACAAACATTTGTATGACAATTAGAAAAATCACACAAATGATTGTCCCGAGCGGGAATCGAACCCGCGACCTCATGAACGGCAGTCCGTTACCAGAACCACTACACCACGAGGCCCGTCATAATATTGTAAATGGTATTATAATGATCGAATTGTATCTAAGTAAATGTATATTTTGCTTCTACTTCACGTTTTCACTAAAGCTGAATACTTCTTCCGTTAATTTCGTATATACTCGTATTGCTGTCAACTGCGCCAAATTCTTATTAAAACTTCGGATAAACTATAGTGAAAAACAATCAAACCGATTTTTGCATTCAGTAGGTCTCGGATTCGTTTGGTAGGTATCTATTTTTTATGTTTCCTTTAGGTCATAAAGAAATAAATCACCAGGAAGTAGGTATTGAAGACAATCTACTGGGCACTGCTATTGTAACAAAATGATATCCGTAACAGTTATAAACGCATGCAGATTTAATGGCTGTCATAAACATAATATATTGAAAAAACTATCTCATAAACACATCTACACCATATTACTTCAGTGAACATAATAATACTTAATTGTTACTAAGAATAGAGTCAAAACCACTTTCGTTAGTAACACTAGACAGCGGAAACAATTAAGTTATTTCATCAGCGGCCACGATGGATGGCATTTTGTAATTTAATGGAGACGGTAATGCAACGCTCGTCATCATAACAAACGAAGTAAACGGCTCTACGATCTAGACAGTGAAACTACAAGCCGATGCATTAATTAAAACATAACTATTACAACTGGAGCATAAACATAACAAAGTGTATTAAATAAAAAAAAAAATTCCAACATCGCAATTTCAAAATTGTATGACAATGAAAACCAATCTTTGACTTAATGACATCTAAACACTCCTGACTTGTAAACTAAGACAAATATCAAGACTTTGGATCTAACGAAATGGAAGTTCCTAAAATAGTTTAAATTCATCATCATCATCATAACATATCATCACGCCTTTGTCCCATGGGGGTAGGCAGAGACTATAGAGCGCCATCTGCTACGATCTAAACATACTTCCTTGGCTTCATCCACACTCATACATCTGGTCATAAATGCCCGACGGTTGTAAGTGCTACGCATTTGCCCATTTTGGAGTATGCCGGCGATGACATCGGAATATATTTTTCTCGGGCGTCCTCTCCCAGCATTTCCACTTGCCTCCGCCGTGTATATGCCTTTTGTTAAGCGTCTCACATCCATCCTCTCCACATGACCATGACCGCAACGTTCTCTTATAAGTTCATTTCTTAATCTATCTTTAAAAGTCACACCACACATACTTCTCAAAGAGCGCATCTCTACAGCATTTATTCTACTTTTGTGCTTCTTCTGCCACACCCAACATTCGCTTCCATACATAAGTGTAGGTAACAACACGCCATTATGGATCGCCATTCTAGCCTTTTCAGTAACCGCTTGGTTAACAGTAGTTTAAATTGCCCCCCAGATTGCATTTGAGTCAATTTTTAGGCACGCACTTCGCACTCAAGACTAGCAGACTACTCAAGAATAATGTCAATATCTTGTTATAATGGACTACGGAACCAATGAAGCAGACGTTCTTGAGATACTGAATAGATTGAATTTGAGTCATAACATATAAGTTCCCTGAAACCATAAAGATTATCCTGCTTCAATTGCATAAAGTTTAATTAAAGTAAAATTTGAAACTATTTTTAATTTTCAGCGGCCATCTTAGCATGAGGACGGCCAAATATTAAAAATAGTTTTATTTCTAGGAAGTGAGGCGAATAACAATCATAAACTTTTGATGAAGGGCTTTGTTATATCTTTGTTCATTAAGTAAGTAGGTATATAAAATTAAATTGAGCTGTGAAACTTTTATGAGTATTACCGCTATTTTAGCTGATAATTAATTGCCTTCGGCGTTTTATTACTGCTTGCTTTGGTTCATTTGTGAAATTTCACATCAGAGATAAACTGTCGCCGACTCGTATGTTAAAATTGTGAAATTATAATTAAAACAAATTATATATCAACTACATATTTAAGATCCCTTTGATTAGAACGCACCTACTGTTTTAAAAGAAATTATCCGTTGGAGACCAAGTTTAGTGTCATAGATAGATCAGAGTCTATATTGTAATATACATAGTTACTTGTTGTGACACGAGTTGTTTATTAAATAGACGGTGTGTATACTTCACGATCATTATGTATTGTGTATAAGGTTTAAGAGCGTTAGATCAATAATGATTGAACTAAAAATAACTAAAATAGGTATTTCTGTTAAACTAGAAACAGTTCCTAAAATGATATTTGTAACAAACTTTTGTTTTTTTTATTGAATTACTAAATTGCAACTGTGCATACAGTGAGTAAGGATGGTATAATGACTACGGTAAGATGCAATCAATATATTTTTTAAATTAAGTCAAGAATTACGAAATCAAAATCGAAGAGATAATATGTTTAGACGTTAAATGAATTTTCTTTTTATTTCTATAGCTAAACGATCTCTGATTAAAATATATGAGAGAACCTTAAGAACAATGAAGACAACGGGAATATTCTCACGTTGTGCGACGAGGCGTAACAAACGTAATACGAATATAGTCAGTTGCGACGGAATTACTTGCATCCACTACGAACCGCTTGAATTGCTTAAATAATTATACAGATAATATAGTATACAATTATCTGCTATATAAATTAGTAAGATTAAATAAATGGCTCATTTAGCCTTACTAATTGATTTAACAACTAATTCTAAATTAATTAATATTCTTAAGGGCCTACATCAATATTATCGTCGACATGTACCAATTAACACAGCTAGTAGGTATAGAAAATGAAGAATTAGGGATATTTTTTTTTGTTTACTCAAAATCTACTAAATATATTTTAATTCCGGTTTACGTGTTTCTATTGTATAATAGTTACTTATGTTTTAAAAGTTATTTTATTAGTTAATACGCGATAATAGACCGACAAATGAAAAAAATAAAAAATAAGAGAGGTTGTTTCGCTAAGATTTTCTACCAAGAAAACTTTTTTCAATCGCGTTTCTGAGTTTATGCGATCCTAGATTATATATTGAAAAAACATATACTTAAAAATTAGAGCTCTAGCCATTCAATCTAAAGAAAAAATGAAAATTTCGTACTTAGAAAAATGCACGAAGCTATTTTGGTATCCTCTTAAACCTATCATTAAAATACAATATAGAGTAATACATTTTAGTATTAGTTATAACTACTGTGGTATTTCTTCCGTGATTAACTGTGAGCCCTGTAGCCCTTTGATGAGTCTACTTGATTGCAGTTTATTTGCTATATGGATTTGATGCCTGGGTGGGAACAAAACTTTTACGCTTAAGTAAGTGACTTTTTAATAGTTGCTAATACAGCCTCAACTAGTAGATCTGTCTGACATCTTTCGAACATATTAAAATATAATGAATCAACTATCAAACATTTTTATTCAATACATATGAGATTAGAACACTTTCAAGAAAATCTTTAATCTTAAAGTAATACACGCAGTAGGCACAGACAAATCATTTACTAAAAACACATAAAAATTAAATATATAACAAACATGTGCCTTACATAAGTCTCATAATAGTAATTACGGATAATAATAGCAAGCCGTCCACTTCAGAATGATAAATGGGAACAAGATAATCCAAAAGCAGTAGTCAGTTAAGTAGTTGGTTCTGTTTAAGATAATAATTGTAATATTCATTCATATACGGCATCCGTGCGGTGCTTAGATGTTTCGGCCATTAAAGATATGCTTTAGAAGCTACTTCGACGGCAAGTAAAATAAAATATAATATTTCTAATCACAAAAATAGTAATTCAATGACTTTCAAAATCGTAGTAATAATTTTACTTGTTTTGTTAATATTACCGGGACTATAATCACGTTAATAACTTAAAAAGGCACAATACCTTTGCTCCCGACGTTTCGACCGAGTTGCATCGATCGTGGTTACGGGTCGACTGGAGTTTTGCTAGCGACGTCTCCGGGAGGCGCAGGTTTCGCGAACTACCCTATTAACGTGATTATAGTCCCGATAATATTAACAAATTATGAGTTCAAATCGCGTAAGTTTAAAATCAATAATTTAATTCATGTTGTTAGCCTCTTTGTTTTTAACACGCTTATATTAGTTCGGAACGAATCTATCAATGTATTAATCTATATAACGGAATCTTTGAAAGTGATTTTTACCCATTTACAGTAGTCGTATTGATCTGAAATTTTGCTCACATATTAAGTACCGATGACAATGCAATACTTTAAAAAAATATTCAGGATTTTCAAGCGTGTTTTTCAGTTTAGAACAAAGTAGATTATTATAAAAATATACACCCATTAAAGTTTCTTTCAAACCTTATGGAACGGATTAGCATAACTAATCTAAATTAAGATTTACTTTATCTAAACGTTCTTAATCGAGTTTATCTGAATAAACGAATGATAATAAATATAAAAGGTTTACATAACATTATTTAACACTTTGTCGTGATTATTTAAAAAAAAAAATATTTTTAGAAGACTTTTCACTTTTCAGACACCATGGTCATCGTTATACCCGTGATTGAAAGCCTCTGAAACGTCAGATTAGGTTTAAAACAAAAACATTTGTTCCTAAAATCGTAAAAAGTAGTTTGAAAGGTTATTCAATATTTAAGCTATGAGATAAAATATATAGTAGCCATTCTAAAACAGTAGTAATAAATTTTATAACAGTTAACCTCCGGTCCAGTAATGTCAAATATAAAGACGTTTCTTGCACGTGCGTTATGCAATGAAAGATTTATTAAAGACATTCAACTTACTGCCCATTCATAGAGATTCTATGCTTAATTTTACAGCATCCTTTTGTTTTATTTTAGCTTTAGAAGCCTTAATAAATACTAAAAGCAAGAATCACGCCATCCATATTGAATACTTAAGTTACATATTTCAGCCTTTTTCCCGTGGAGGTTGGCAGAGAGACACAATAGAGTATCAACTGCTACGATCCAAAATTTAAATCATAGTTCCTCGGTTTCACTTACAGTCACACAGATACATATTTGTTGAAACTTATACGATTTTATAACTAACAAATAGCTACAGAGCGTTTGACCTACGCCACAAGTTATTTTTAATTTTATAAGAAAAGTATGAAAATTTGCCACTTTCCTTACCTAACCAGAATTTATAGAAATATACATAAAAATTGTTTGTATAAATTTACTTGATAAATATGCCTACAAATTTTCTTGGCTTAAAACCAACTATGAGTATATTAGTAATCGAATTAAGTCATTTTAAATAAGTTCTATGTAAGCTAATGGTGTTAGTGTTACACCGTAACATAATTGATGGCACTTCCAAGACCTCCATTAGTCATTCATCCTACAATGCGTGGGTAAATGACAACAATTATACTTAGAAGAGTGATGAAACCAGATTGACAGTGATTCACAAGTGAATGAAAACAACATCTTCATGTCGAGAAAAACAATGATTGTCTTCATACCACCCTTATCCCATACAAGATTTTGATCTGAATAAAAATTTCGTCAAAATATAAATTAAATAAATATACGAAAATTTTCGTGTAAGCATTAGAATTTTCATTTGCTCGCTCGTGCGTTCTACGCTCTCAATGATTCTAGTTTCTTAATATTATTTAATAAATCAAATTTCATTGAAGCATGGTTAATCAGTATTGTCTTTTTAATATACATATTTTATAATTAAGTACATTTTAAGTTACCCTTAAGTATCGATTTTTAACGTGAACGATATTTTACCAGTCAATCCACGCAATAAATCTTATACTATATGCGCTTACAAATCTATCAATTTTATCATAACCTTGCAAAAATTACGGGTGAGAATTTTACCACACCAGTTTCCACTTGTATGCATATTTTAACGATGAAGAATTGATACATTGGTCATTACAAAACAGACTTGAATAGAAGCTAGTTGGTAATATCTGCACAGGTTATCTGTTGAATTGCGATTGAAATGCTTTTATCATGACATCTTAATATATGCGTAGGCTAAAGGTCGTATTGATTGTCCCATTGTTAGAATACGAAGCGGGATTTCAAATTTCACTACAAATCAATCATTCTGAAAGTATCTATTCATCTACTGGGAGTGGAAATAGATTTTATGGTGCATACCAATCAATTTACTTGTGTGCAACACTACACAGCAATATCAGTAACGAAACGCGTTATGTTAATTCATAAAACATGAATTTATATGCGTAAAGGTTGCAATATAATATACCGTATATCTATGAACAGGAAATATCTGATATCTAATTTAAGAAGGTAATAAAATAAAAGACGAATTAAGATGAAAGTTCCATCAAACTGATACATCAGTGCCAAGTATTAATCAATCCTACTTTGATTTAAGGCTGCATCAGCTGCATGTAGTCGTGGACATGGACAATACATTTTACCTAAACATAACTTCTTTAAAATCGTAAATTACGGACCGTGATGAATCCAGTATTATCAGTTGGATGACGTTTTAACTCAATCACTTAGACGCATAGCAATAAACTGTAGGCAAAAGGCGAACAATATAAAGCAACGCAATAAAAGAAATCTGAATGTATCAAACCATCCCTATAGAATATCTACGTCTCATACGGCAATCAGCCGTTCTCCTTTCTTAAAGCCTCCTCCATAGATCGCCAGAAATGCCACAACGGCTTTGCATACAGCAAATGCGTCTAAAATATGTGTTTCATACATTTCATACAATACAAGAATAAATAAATAAATATTCACAGACATTTCACACAACGTCCTCTGGTCCCAAGCTAAGCTTATTATGCTTGTGTTATGGGTACCAGAATACGGAAAGAATACATAAACTACTTTTCTTTTGTAAATACATACTTATAATACATAGAAACAGACGCAGGACAAACATTTTGATGACATTTATAAACATCACACAAATGATTTTCCGAGGCGGGAATCGAATCCGCGACCTCGTGATCGGCAGTCCGCAATATAAACCACTACACCACGAAGTCCGTCGAAGAATAAGTGATACATGAAGATAACATCAATTTTATTACACTTATGACCGTTGCTGTCTTTAAGATTTATACGTTGGGACACCTGTAGATAAGCTCACTAGTTAATGTCACACCTATGTGCCAAATCTGAACCAATCTACGTTATTAGAATAGGAGCCTAACATCGCCAGCCTCACTGGACACAGTTATATAAAAAAAATGCAGTAATAATGTTGGTGTTTTATATGGTACCAACAAAATCAGAGATATAATAAAAGAACGTAAGGCTGGCGGTCACAGCTCTTACTCTATATTACAGAAACTAGTTTCCAGAATATCGACCACGATCTATATTATTTAGCCGAACACAAACCCACAGTTGACGGTTTTTTATTATAGCTGTAAAACATTAGTGTAAACCGACGATTTAAGCTGATTTATCACCTAGTATTTATTTTTCACGGTTTACTAAGCCCGTTTGTATATATAGGATGAGTTTACGGTAGGGAAACTGGGGTTTCCTTTTTATGTGTTCAGCGGTGCCAAAGAACGTGACCTGCTGCGACACAGTCATAAATAATATAGAACATTATCATAAAACAATGCTAGAGCTGTCTGTTTCTGGGTTTAATGCATTATGTTCAATAGAAAGTTTATAACGTCCGGTGTGGTTTTAAAGTGAAAATGTGTCAGCAGGAAGGCATAAACCTTAATTAATATACGATTCAATAAAATAACTGTGTTTATCAATATTTTTTCAGCCAGGTCTTTATTTCTTATATAACAATGTTCACACTGAACAACGGCAAGAAAGCGAATTACACATGAGTATTCGAACTTAATCATTCTTTTTGGAGTTGACCAAAGACGATGTACTAGCAACTTGAATAGGACAAAATAATATCTATGGATCCCTTCAATAAATGGCTAAGGCGTTACCTAAACACCATTTTGTCGACATCGAGGTGCTGGTGGCATCTTGATAACTATAGAAGTGTTGTGAACTAAAACTAGTGATATGGTATTAATTCTCGGAAACTTCGATCACTGCCAGATTGGGGATTATTTTAATATACAAGATTTTTTTTAATATACTATCCGACATGTTGACATATGAACAAATTAGCATGTTAGTAGGTATCAATACATTGACGAGTTTTTTCTGCAACTGTAAATCTTAAAGATACAAATGTCGATGTCGACATCATTGAAACGAGCTTCAAATGACAGAATTGTATCAATGACAAACCATTGAATAAACAATATAAGCACTATTTTAAACAGATTTAATAGCGTCATTGAATATGAGACTTTGTATGCATCAATAACATATAATATTTGTGTACATTTTATGTACAGAACGTTTGTATGTTGACTTGTACTTAAAAAAGTTTGAGGACGTGTTACCTAGCGGTTGTAAACTACAAGCGCTACGCACTGTTTGAGTCAAATATTTAACAATAGCAATTACCTAAGAGACAGAAGCGATGAGTGTGTGATACAGAGTAAATTTTGCCATTCATTGTGTGGAAATGACGAGCAGAAACACTACAACCAACCATGTATGAGTATAGAAGAAACCAAGGAAGAATTTTAAATCGCAGGTGCACGTAAAAATTGTTAAACGCGATTTGCTCAATATTCTCTGTCTACATCCTAGGGACAGCAGCGTGACCGTATGTAAGACAGACAACAATATAAAATTTATCAGGTAAAGAATATGCTACAATATCGCATCGACTACCTTTTAGATAAGGTACTCCCTATCAGATACGGTAATACATTTAGATAAGAAATATTAACCACAGGTAAAAAGATAAAACTACTTTATCACGATTACAATAAAGTTTATTGACGGGCCTCGTGGTGTAGTGGTTATGGTAACGGACTGCCGATCAAGAGGTCGCGGGTTCGATTCCCGTTCGGGACAATCATTTGTGTGATTTTTCTAATTGTCATACAAATGTTTGTACTGCGTCTGGGTGTTTCTATGTATTATAAGTATGTATTTACAAAAAAAAAGTAGTATATGTATTCTATCCGTATTCTGGTACCATAACACAAGCATATAAGCTTAGCTTGGGACCAGAGGACGTTGTGTGAAATGTCCATGAATATTTATTTATTTATTTTATTGTCATATTTTGTAATAGGTTACTTGAAAGAAAGTTATTGTTTCGTATTTTATCTGTGTACTATATTCTGAATACACTTAACTTAGACTTTTTCTATTTTTTTTAATTTACGCGCCCATATTGGAGAGTAGTAGTTTCTAAAGCTTTACATACAACAATACTGAAAACTAAAAGCTATTATAATAATCAACCATCAATAGAAGTTTAGTATCAAAGTAAAGTTTACATAGATTCTAAATAAATTTACCGAGAACATAGCGTAAAACAATACGCCAAGGATCAATCGATAATTACTGCATAATAATCGGATTCAATTGTAGTTCTCGTAATAATCGTAGGTGTAAAATCAAATACAAATAAGGCTAGCTCGCGTTGTTTATGTAATAAACTTGCTAATACATTCTGTGTCCCTAACCTGATACAAAATAGAATTACGTCATAGACCTTCTCGATCGTTCTAAACCATTATGAATATCAACACAAAATAATAAAATAACAAAAAAGACAGTTTCACAAATCATTTTATTTTAAAGCCACATTAAAGTTTGCTATTTGAAGACCACTAAATGTCATATGAGAAGAATATTACACTAATTTAATTAAATTAGTATGAAAAAATGAAAGGGCAATTGTTGAATCAAAATATTGCTAAATTGTGTAATGTAGTATCGTAATAAAACATTTTGTCTTTGATCCTCTATTTTCGACATTATAAAACGAGAATTTGAATTCGTATTATTTTATTTGCGATTTATGTAGCAACTCATCAATTGTGCACTCACTTTGACATGATGAACAAATATTTTTATATTTTTTTTATTGACCATCTGATTGATAGCATTTAGGCAACTTTTCTTTTACACAAGTAAAAACTAACTCTCATCAAGAAACACTAGGTTCTAGGTTTTTACTTACAGAGCTAGTCTCCGTGAGTGCTGTAGGCTAAATTATTACGAAACTCAGTGTCAGGCCAACAAAGTCGCGGACAACTCCTAGTATAGTATGTAAATGTGTAGAATAGAATAGAATACACTTTATTGTACACCTTAACATATTACATGTCACTTAAGTAACGAAGATAAAAATAAAACATGTACAATTGGCGGTCTTATCGCATGTTGCGATCTCTTCCAGACAACCTTTGTTGTGTAAGATACTTAGTAATATGCTGTGGTTTACAGGTTTTAGGTCAGATTAAACACAGATTAATCAGATAGTGGTTCTATGGCTGTATCACTCACCCTCTATATGTGCGTGAAATACGTATATGAATACTTATTAATATGAAACATCTAACATCATCAGTCTTTTTCTGATTAAGCCCGTACCCACCATCTGGTAAATCTATCAGTTTAAAATAATAACGTTATTTTGTGAAGATATAACAACAGAGAATTAACAACAGCTATTAACACTAAAACACAAACTATATATACCTACAGCAATAAATAAATCAATATTATATGATAGTCACGTTAATTTCATACATTTATAACCAATATCACGTGTATTATAGAATTTTATTCCCTTTTATTATCCATTGTTTGAGTTCTAGGTATTTTTTTGAAGAATAAGTAATGGTTAGGTGTTTATTTTGGGTACTGCATAAACCGTAATTTTTGATTACTGGAATAGTGATTTTTCCATATTTTTTAAACTCATGCGTAGTAGTTTACTGTATAGCGGTTACCATATTTGATCACATAAAAACTTTTGAATAACTTTGATGAAGCTGTGTACTTTATAACTATGTATATACCTATGCTATCAGAATGATGATATACTAATATATAAATTGCCTCAGAATATATCAAATAATAATAATGTGATATTATGTTCTACCAATAATCACTACGTTATATTTTATGTAAGAAAATTTTAAATTTAAATTAAGTTGTATTGCTCTTATCTAATACCAATACAAATAGCCTTTCAACAAATAGATAATAAAAAAAAATTACGACTTACGAACCGAGACATTTTATTTATTTATCTTTTATTTCTTCACTGGTTGAGTGAAGCTTACCTGAAAATAAAAAAAAATAATTTAAACAATATAATAAAGTCATACCGAAAATACATTTTCAAAAATTATATCTATGAAGGTTCCGAATTTAATGGAACAAACTAGAACATTCTTACTGAAATTCTGTCAAAAGGATTTTATATGAACCTGCTATCATTACCTAGTAACTACTACTTCTATAGATTGAAGTGTATAATTTTCTCTATTGATCGAGCATATAATACATTTTCCTTAAGGGCCTACATCAATATTATCGTATATCATCGCCGACACGTACATATTAACACAGCCAGTAGGCACAGAAAATGAAGAATTAGGGATTCTTTTCCTATTTACTCAAAATCTACTAAATATATTTTAATTCTGATTTACGTGTTTCTATATATAATAGTTACTTATGTTTTTAAAGTTATTTCATTAGTTAATACGCGATAATAGACCGACAAATGAAAAAAATAAAAAATTAGAGAGATTGTTTCGCTAAGATTTTCTATCGAGAAAACTTTTTTCAATCGCGTTTCTGAGTTTATGCGATCCTAGATTATATATTGAAAAAACATATACTTAAAAATTAGAGCTCTAGCCATTCAATCTAAAGAAACAATGAAAACTTCGTACGTATAAAAATGCACGAAGCTATTTTGGTATCCTCTTAAGTTTAAGGTTTCCCGAGCGATATCGATCGATATGGGGTAGTGAAAACTTTATTCTAAACCCGATGCGATACAAAATAATTATACCTTTATAATAATAAATATTTTAATAATTATTATAATTATTATTAGCACTAAAAACAACTTTCCGGAATGACTAACAACTAGACAATAGCTACATAGAATTTGGTTTTTACTATGTACATATTATTAAATGAAGTAAGAGACCGTTGCATTGTTTAACTTACTTATGGTACAAAATAATACTAGCTGTTGCCCGCGACGTTCGCACGCGTGCTATTTAGAAATTAAACCATAACAAACAGACGTTTACAATATCACTCGATAGATGGCGTTGTGCAGGTTTTTTTAATTCGCACTATGATTTGGTTACACACATTAACACATAAGCTCGTCAAGATTTATAGTTTTAATTCGAATTTTCGCATTTATAAATTAGTAAGGATAAACTACTTTTTAATCAACTTCAAAAAAGGAGGAGGTTCTTAATTTTTCTGCATGTTTTTTTAGGTTTGTTACCTCATAACTTTTAACTGGGCGAAGCGATTCTAATGATTTTCTTTTTATTTGAAAGTTGGTGTAGTCCCACTGGCAGTGGCACCAGGTCAGGATATTATGGTTACCTCCTGAGAAATCGAGGAAAACCCTCGAATTTCAAAGGCATACGGAGTTGTTTCAACTTTTTCAAAAATATACTTGAATAATACGGATTTAAACGCGTATACTTGTTATAAATTTAACAAATAAACGCGTCTAAATCCGTAATATGTGATTTTATTTAACTACATGAGTCGCACAAGTGTTAAAGAATATTATACATATTATAGTTTTTTTATATTTGAACCATTAAGAGTGTAGTCACAGGATGTAGTGGAATACATAAATATGTATTTGTAATTTTTGTGGGTTAACAATATCCTATATTCCTTATTGTGTCGAAATATTGTGTACTCTGTTTGTCGTGTCCCATAGCTGACATATAGCAACCATGGAAAGTATACTAGATTTTAAAGTTTAATAGACATAGAAAATAATACTACAAGTAAAGTGCCTTCTACAAACGCAGATCTTCGTTAACAGTAAATATCTATACTTGTTCATGCGTGGTCACCCTAACGCAGAAGTAACCACACTGGCGAGCGTCTAGTATATAAGCCCGCGATCGACGCGCCCTCTCTCTCTTCTTCAACATTTCTCCTGCGACCAACAACTGTATCATAATTTCATTTACATTTACAACTGTATAATTTACTACCTACTGAAGAATAAAATATTTGTAACAAGAATAACAAAATCTGGTCATTGAAGTCTTCCTGATCCCAGCATACTCAATCAACCCAAAGTTGAGTCAAGAAGCCAACACACACATCAGCAATTAACTCAACAATACTTACTAATATCATAAAACTAAAGACTGTTTGTTTGAACGCGCTAATCGCAGGAACTACTGGTTCGAATTGAAAAACTCTTTTTGTGTTAGATAGCCCAATTATCGAGGAAGGCTATAAGCCATATAACATCACGCTGCGACTAATAGGAGCGAAGTATTAATGAAATATGTTGCAAAAACGGGAAGAAGAATTTAAGGCAACAGCTAGTATGTAACATAAAACTGTAAATCATAGCTAGCAAAATTATAAAAATACTTCTTAATTTAGTACCATACTCAATACATGGACAACAGGAAATATTAATTTTCCTGTTGTCATAAGTTGCGAATATAGTTTCTTAAGAATAACTTACTATGGTATTGGTGTAGATTTTATTTTACACGTAGTTTAACATACTGATCTTATAATTAAAAAATGCAGACGGCGTAAATATTCACGAAACAAATACAGACTATGTTTTTAGTCAATTGTAAATAATAACACACAACTTTTTCTTTATATGTATATATACTAGGCTGTTATAGAAAATACCTTTGCCAAATGAAGAAAAATAAATAAAAAGTACGCTGACGCCAGCTATCTTGATATTACTGAGGACCAACTTAATAAACTGGAGCGAATCCAAAACTTTTGCATCAGGTTTATATATGGACTACGCAAGTATGACCATGTCTCAGAATTTCGTGCTAAACTCCAGTGGTTACCCATTCGCCTTCGACGGAATACTCATATACTTGTCCTTCTCAATATAGTTAGTCCCACTACCCCTAGGTATCTCAAAAACCGTTTTAAGTTTCTCCATGACACACACACGAAAAGCTTGAGATCATCGGAAAACCCCATTCTAGCTATACCTGCCCATTCCACCAAGTTTTATGCTAAATCATTTACTGTCGAAGCAGCTCGCCTATGGAATGAGCTACCTAAAAATATAAGAAGTGCTCAATCAGTAGCTACTTTCAAGAAAAGAGTAAAAGAGTACTATCTATCACTGACATAGTATAAATAACGTGATTAAATTTAAAAATATTATTTTATACTCTTATATCTCCTGAGTGTAGGCATATTTGTTTATGTATTTGTGTAAGTATGTGTATGTATAGGTATGTATTGGGTATGTGTATTTGCATTATGTATTAAGTTTATGATGATTATTTGCAATATGTAAAGCTAATATTTGTAGGTTAGAGTACACCACATAAAGCCCTCTTTTTCACCAAACGTAGTCCATCCAAAGATTGTCTGTTGCTGCGATCTCTTCGATCGCAGCATGTAATAAGACCGCCTATTGTACTATATTATTTTTAACATAGAATAAGCTACTGTAATGTAAAATGGTGTACAATAAAGAGTAATCTATCTATCTATCTAAAAAGTGTTACTCACCTTTTTATTTATTTGAATTTAGAACTCGGCTGAACTGCAATTACTGCAAAACATAACTAATGCTTTGCCCATAACGCTACCAACGCGGCGATGCGACGCAGTCGTACGCACGCAAGTGTACGGATATTTATTTTTTTAATTAAGATAAAGGCAGGAAAATAGCGGTATATAATATCAGCAATCCTGTCGTCTCGGAACCTCATAACTACATTTAATTTAAGGAATATTCAGGAAACACTGATGAATATTTATTTATTCGCTTATTTTACCGTAAATTTTAGATTATAGAACAGATAAAACCTTTTTTATTATTAGAACATAAAGTACATCCAAGTTTTATACCATATACAAATAAACAGGTGGGGCAACTACCGAATAATTGAAATAAAATTAACATAAAGGATAACATAATATGTAGGAAGTGAAAAAAAACTGGTAACAATAGAGGTACCTGCCAGTATTTAACTCGCTCATTTAACATAAATATCCGCGTTAAATATAGAGCAATGCTATAATCTATGATATCTTAGCGCCATGTTAGAATTACAAAAGATATGACCATTTGTAGGAAGGAAGATTAAAGTTTTCAATTAATTGCATTTAATTAAATAAATCTCCGTGTGGTGACGGATTAAGAATACAAGTGTCACCACCCCATCTTTTCCCAAGGGTGCTGTAAAAGTCAGCTGAGTGATATTGCACACAGATAAGATCCTCTGTGAGAGACAAAAATCTCAAAAATAAACCCTGTACCAACACGCCTAGTCAGGGCGGCACAGTAGACCATAGTCCCTCCCAAAGTGGAGGAGGCCCGTGCCCAACAGTGGGACGTAAATGGGCTGGAGAAAGAAAAATAATCTTTTTTAAACAATTACCTACATTTTAAAACGAAACTAAAGAAATGGCTGCAAAGAATGACGAAAGAAGCTATGAATATGCGTCTAGTATTTAAAAATAAATTATGACATGTAAAGTTATTCTATTTTCAAATCAATAGAGAACTCATTCATCGCTGTGCACGCGGCAAGATGAAGTGCTCACACTCACTGGAAGGTGATAGTTTGAAATAACAAGCACCCTATATTTTCTTTGTAGTTGTTAACGCCCGAGTCTTGGCACACATTTTAAAAACGTGTACGCGTAAAATAAAATACAATGCAATTAAAAAATAAAAAATGCTGGGGAGAAAAATATTCTCTTTAATCACTTGTTTGTGAAACGGAGTGGTCGGTGTCATTGACGGATGCCACGGTCTGGCGATGACACGGGTGAATATTTAAAGGCCTGCCGAATACTACAGAAAACATGACTACTAAATGTATATTTTACGTTACTATGTTTGTAATTTTTTTTATTTGCTACTGTTAATTTTATTTATAAATCTAAGATTATAAATGAACTTACGTCTTCAATCCACTGCTTATTATTTGTGTAACATCCAACAAAAAAAAAAAATTGTCAGGTGCGAGTCGGACTCGCGCACGAAGGGTTCCGTACCATTATCTATGCAACATAAGGCAACGTTATTAGTATCGAGCAAGAAACGGTAAAAAAATCATGTTTGTTGTATGGGAGCCCCCCCTTAAATATTTATTTTATTTTATTTTTAGTATTTGTTGTTATAGCGGCAATAGAAATACATCATCTGTGAAAATTTCAACTGTCTAGCTATCACCGTTCTCGAGATACAGCCTGGTGACAGACAGACGGACGGACAGACGGACGAACGGACGGACGGACGGACGGACGGACAGCGAAGTCTCAGTAATAGGGTCCCGTTTTTACCCTTTGGGTACGGAACCCTAAAAAACAATATTTAGCTAGTAAAAATATTGAAGCCAATATGTGTATTGTACTAATAAAAATATATATAATTACGAAAGAGTACATGCCAAAAGTCAGATCAAGAAAAAAAATGTATCAGTGAGTAATCTTTACATGTGACTAAATTAGAACTTCCGGCGTTCGTGACAGGCACCATTAAAAAGAATAAATTAAAAATAAATAAGCCATGCTGTTTTACTAGTATTTTTTATAAACCTACGCACTTGTGGATAGGCAAAGTACATTATTATGTTTAAGCCATACGTTTAATAATGATGCATGTAAGCCAACATTAGGCAGTACTTTCAGATTCTGCAGCATCCGGGGCGCAATCGCTTAAAAGTTCTCACAATAAATGTAGATACATTTCGATGACGTCTTTGCATATGAATTTTCTAGAAATTCATATGGTGTAACTATATGAATTTCTTAAACACAACATAACAACAACAAATATAATCTTAAAAATATTCAATAGACCAATTTTCGTAGGATAGTGCTGGCGATGTGTTATTTGCATTCAAATGCCTTTTTAGGGCTTTCAGCTTGAGTTTATTGAATTTGGCTGGACTTAGAGTGCGTGCATATTAATATTTACTACAATTAAACATGCAACTAGCTTTACTTCATCAACTAGCCTTTTTTCTAAAATTGCCAACATGTGTTATTTCAACTAGGAATTAATAGCTATAACGCGTGATAATGCTTGTAAATCCGAAGTGACGGCTAGCATAGGTATTAAACTTCATTTATTTTGGCAGACAACATAGTTATAAAGTATATATATACAAACGCCGATTGGAATTGGCTAGTATCCCAAACAATATGTTGGAGTTTATCGCTAGGTATCTTTTTTAACATCGTCATTTAGCGTTTAAAGAATGGCAAGATATTACATGCATACATCCATCAGCCTTTCTTCGTTGACTGTTGAACATAGGTCTCCCACATAGAACAGTTTAGGTGAACGAAGACGCGGGAACGATTAGTAACAAATAATCGAAATTCATGTTTTCAAGTATAACTAATATGACCATTTTTTCTTTGACTCAAATCGGGACATCGGTTTATGGGTAGTTACTTAAACTAAAATTAAATGAAAAAAATAAAACTTTTTAAGTTATTTATTCACAAAAAGCTAGTAGTGTCATAAAATATTAGGTTTTAATACTGGTGATGATTTCAAATAAGAATGATACTCTGGGCATGTTTTTGTAAAATTAACCTTCATTATCAACATCACCTTTAAAACTGATACCTGTAGGTAACTGAGTTTTCTCAGACGTCCACGATTTGTTCATTACGGAAAATACTCTTTCTACTGGAGTTCGGTTTCTGAAAACGGGACAATTTTGCGTCCCAGAGGTAGTTTCGGGGACACCGGGACTCGTAGTTGTAAAAAGGGACAGACGTTTGGTCACATTAAGTATAACTAGCTTAAAATTTGTTAAGATTTTTAATGATTATTGTCGTTTACAACAATTAATTTTAAATTAAAATTTTGCACATATGTTATCATAAAATTAACAGCTGTGTGTGATTATGTCTAATTAAAACTGAATTAACATTATGATTAATTCAATGACACACATCGTTTTTGTTGTAAATAAAGCTTTCTTGTACTTTTGCGAATAATTACATTAATTTGAATGTTTTTATACAAGAAAACCGTGGATGCGTTTACAATGATTTGTAAATATTTTGTATACAATTAAGCTTTTTAATGTTACCCAATTAACATTGGCGGTTTGCCTAAAAACAATCCCTTTTAGGTGTAACTAACTTTCGAGAACTTTTCTTCGAGCCTTCTAAAGCTTCGATCAAAAACTGGACGGTTAAATTTTGGTCAGTCTTTGAATGCCGGCTTCTACGAGGTACACATAATATGAAAGAAAGAATAGAGCAAGTAAACAATCCTTACAGGTAATTCATTTTGTATCCAGAACAACAATCTTTACAGAAATAAACCCACAGTAAGTTTACTTACTATTCGTGTGGTGACGGATTAAGAATACAAGTGTCACCTACCCCTTTCCTTTTCAGGAAGCTGTAAAAGCCAGCTAAGGGATACTGTAAACAGATAACATTCTCCGCGAGAGATGAAACCTTGAAAATAAACCCTGCACCAACACGCCCGGTCAGCACGGTACCTACACTAAAGCATAAGCCCTCCCAATGTGGACGACGCCCATGCCCAGCAGGGGGACGTTGATAGGCTGAGGAGAAGTTTACTTATTTCTACATTTTAGTACACATTAGCTTGGTACTTTTAACTATATTATTGTTTTCGGTGTGCGAACCAGCTTACATCATCAGCAAGAATATTCTAAAGACAAAGTTCACGCTTGTTGCGATTTTAATATTGCATTGTTAGAAATTATAGGTTAGAACCGAGTTAATTATATGACTGCATAGCTATTTTGTCACAAATTATGCCTTCTGATATTAAACACCGTTTAAATGAAATTCTTGCAGATTTCAAATTAGACACGGATTGATTTTGCATTAACTGAAGATAACTATTAGTTATTTCTGGGTGTTTTCTATGTATTAAAAGCATGTATTTGTACAATACATATAGGGACTCCTATATCCGTATTTAGTACCCATAACAAGCAAAAATAAATATTGCTTACTTTTCGACGAGAGGAAGTTGTGTGAAATGTCTTAATTTATTTTATTTGTTCTGTTTAGAGAGAAGGATGACATATTTAATGCTATTTTGGATACGGCTACCTAATTACTGATATAGGATAACTTAGAAGACATATTATTCATAGGTACATAGACAGATACAATCTTAAAACGAAAACATTTTTATACGCATAATAAACTACAAAAATAAATCTGCAAAGTCTCCGAAACGTCGGGCCAAAATTTAAAACAAATATACGCGTCTAAATCCGTAAAAAGTAGTTTCATTTAAACAGATGAGTCGCGCAAGTGTTAGAAAATAAAAATAAATCTATTGAAATAACATATAACAAATCATAATCAACTCTTATAAAAGATATCTCAACAAATACTTAAACGTGTAAATATATGTAAACTGATAGCAATGTTACCGTATTAGGTAAAAACCTGTTAAAAATAAATGATAACACTATTGAATAAATAAAACAAGAAACGATATCTTTCTTGTTTTACTAAATGATTGCTGAGATGAAAACTATTTTTACCAGACGAACAATTAAGTATTATCAAACTCGATACAGGGTTATTGTGTAGCGATATATCGTAGCGATTAGTCGCTGCAGATAAATCGAGCATTCCTAGTGTCTCCGCACGATTTCGATAATCTGCAATGTTTTGTCATACACAAGATCAATAAATCTGTACAAATCAGTTTGCACAGACAGAGATAATTTAGTTGAATGCCATAAGATTATTTCTTAACCACGAGAAAGTAAAGACCAATTTTCTCAGTATTTATGACGATTTCACCGAAATATATAAATAAATATTCATGGACATTTCACACAACGTCCTCTGGTCCCAAGCTAAGCTTATATGCTTGTGTTATGGATACCAGAATACGGATATAATAAATATACTACTTTTTTTTTGTAAATACATACTTATAATACATAGAAACACCCAGACGCAGGACAAACATTTGTATGACAATTAGAAAAAGAACACAAATGATTGTCCCGAGCGGGAATCGAACCCGCGACCTTTTGATCGGCAATCCGTTACCAGAACCACTACACCACGAGGCCCGTGAAATTAAAGAATATACATGATTTATGATACTATATCGTATCGTATAGTATCGTGAATAATTTAATTTTTGCGTTAAATCTCATCAATAATTCATATAGTCTACATTAAATACATAAAACTTTCTAGATGAATTTGTTCGCAAATACGACGAGCAGGAAATGAAACAGTAATTTATTAAAAACATTTAGAGCAAAACACTAAAATATTGGAGAGTTAGAACAATTCTTTAGCTTAAATAATTCGTTGGATACTAAATAAATCCCAGAATACACAAAACAATTCTAATAGCATTTCTTACACGATAGAATTCAGTCTGTTTATATTAAAACTATTCGTAGGTTTTTAAATTTTTCTGTATTTTTGAGCTGAGCCAAAACCTAAATATGTAAAAAGCTATAAACGTAGACTCGTTGTGGTTACATAAAAATTTGCAATAGCATTTTCACAGTATGAGTAATAATACGAAAATATCACTTTAAACCCTCAAATTTGGTGTCATAAATTTAAAACTAAATCACACCCATTAGCTCTACCTCAACAGCTTTACATTTCTATAGAACGTGATCATTAGCTATCAATATTATATGAAAAGAACTACCCTGAACTATGTAAGTTTGCAGCAATGGTATTCATTACAAAGTCAGCGCCGCTTAACCGGAATGCCGTCAAAACGTCAATTGTAACTGACATGAACACTAAAGGCGTATTTTTATTGATTAAAAGGCAAAGGAAAATATCGGACCACCCATGATGTTTTGACGTCTAATTTTGTGTATCGGGTACATATTGTCAATTGGTCAGAGTTCATAAGATGAAAAATTATTTAAAGACCTTTCTTTTTTAAATTAGTTATGTGTTGAGAATGCTTGTATAGCTGTGTTACGAATATGAATACGCGTAAATACCGTATGCATAAGTCTACGTACTTAAAGGTAAAGATGAAATAGAAATTGAGATAAACATGACCTTAAGAAGGCAGCTATAGATATCATTCAAAGATATAGTTTTTAGGAGACAGTCAATATAATACAAAGAATCACTATAGTTTCTCCCCAATATTTACAAAATATTTGGGGTCAGATAATTATTGCTTATCTAACATGTTTTGAAACAAGCCAAATAATGCCAAAACCGTGAGAAATTAGCTTAGCAAAGCAACAGTATAAATATTTTGTCAGTTACACTCATAAGTTAATACTTAAATTCTAAAGTTGACATGCTAGAATTTATCGAAATGAATTATACTAACATAGTTAATGATACATCAAAACTCACATGTTCAATATTAATATACAACTAAATAGACACTGGTGCTCAAGTCCACTATTTTGGAACAATTGTCATACCGGCACAATACCGGCACGATACCGTTGCAATTGAAGTCAAATATCCGTAGTCTGCTATATGCCGTCATAACGGTCTTTCAATGGTAATAGAATTGTCGATCTCTTTTATCTATGCATTGAATTTTCGGTCTCTTTTATCTATGGATTGTGTTAGAATGGTATGTATGTGTTGCCGTTTTTAAAAAATGCGTTAGTTGAAGTGATTTTCGAAAAACTACTAATAAATTTAAACATTTAATCATGCTAGACTTCGTTTAAATATATTTGTACATACTATTTATTAGTATAAAAAGCAATGTGAAGTTTAGGAGATTAGTAAATAATAATAATAAATAATAAATATTCATGGACATTTCACACAACGTCCTCTGGTCCCAAGCTAAGCTTATATGCTTGTGTTATGGGTACCAGAATACGGATAGAATACATATACTACTTTTTTTTTTGTAAATACATACTTATAATACATAGAAACACCCAGACGCAGTACAAACATTCGTATGACAATTAGAAAAATCACACAAATGATTGTCCCGAGTAAATTGCAATAAATTACAAAGAACAATTTCTAATATTTCTATCTATCTATTTTTTATTTATGGCAATCTGTCGACACAGGACAATTTAAAAATATTACTGTCAAATTCAAAATAGCAGACTACCGAAACATTTCAGTCATTGAATTGCAATTGTGAAGCAGTTGTGTACGAGACTAGCAATTTATGTCACTTTGACAATTGTAAGACAATGATGAAGTCGTTATGACGACACAATAATAGTAGACTACCAAAAACTTTACTATTGCACCATAATGGTACAATAATGGTACAGTTGTGACACCGTTGAAATACCCGACTCAGGGCCCTGATGTGTTGGTAATAACTAAAGTAATCAACAACAACGAAGATACGTCATAATATCATAACAGGTCAGGCACATAACTTAATAACCAGATATTAATCATTTTAACAATCTTTATTACTTTCTTTATAAATGTCATTTTAAGGGGTTCAATATTCAATATGTCAAAAGGTTGCCTCTTATTTTAACTTCGTTGCATCTATTTGTGAAACTCTTACTGTCTTTCTGTAAGGCACAAATCTTGTTGTAATTAGTGTACTGCACAAGCACAACGTTAACCAGGGGGTTTCGGTATAAGGGGTGTCACCACCCCATTTCCTTCCCAGGGTGCTGTACAAGTCAGCTAAGGAATATTACACAGATAACATTCTCTATGAGAGACGGAAAACTCAAAAATAAACCCTTTGCCAACACGCCTGGTCAGCGCGGCATAGTAGACCTTGATCCTTCATAAAATGGACCAAACCCGTGCCCAACAGAGGGTCGTTAATGGGCTGGAGAGTCACTAATAATTAATGAATTTATTATTGCGTACCAACCCTAAGTAAATAGACAAGTTACAAAATGAATGCTTATCTTACTTCAGTAGCCGAGACGAAACAATCCAATCTTTTAGCCGGCGTTAAACAAAATGATAGACTACGATTGCAATGAAAACCTAATTCTATGCATTAAACTATTCAGGCTTGCAATGCTCGGTAATTTCAAATTGTAAATCTGATGTTTATTCTCATTTAGTGAGTCTTACAATTGTTAGTCTATGGTTTGTAGGTTTGTATTTTATGTATTTAATTCGTAACACTAAAAGCCATTATATTTAACTATAATAATATGTTAGCAAAAGTGACTAAAGCAAAAGAGAATTAGGGTGTAATATACTTCGCTATGAAATCGATTTAAATTAAGTTTACAACACAGGCAGTTTATGAGATAGGCTATTTCTAATACGAAGAGAGTACAAAACAACAGGTGCTCAAGTCTACTATTTTGGAACAATTGTCATACCGGCACAATACCGGCACGATACCGTTGCAATTGAAGTCAAATATCCGTAGTCTGCTATATGCCGTCATAACGGTCGTTCAATGGTAATAGAATTGTCGATCTCTTTTATCTATGCATTGAATTTTCGGTCTCTTTTATCTATGAATTGTGTTAGAATGGTATGTATGTGTTGCCGTTTTTAAAAAATGCGTTAGTTTACGTGATTTTCGAAAAACTACTAATAAATTTAAACATTTAATCATGCTAGACTTCGTTTAGATATATTTGTACATACTATTTATTAGTATAAAAAGCAATGTGAAGTTTAGGAGATTAGTAAATTGCAATAAATTACAAAGAACACTTTCTAATATTTCTATCTATCTATTTTTTATTTATGGCAATCTGTCGACACAGGACAATTTAAAAATATTACTGTCAAATTCAAAATAGCAGACTACCGAAACATTTCAGTCATTGAATTGCAATTGTGAAGCAGTTGTGTACGAGACTAGCAATTTATGTCACTTTGACAATTGTAAGTCAATGATGAAGTCGTTATGACGACACAATAATAGTAGACTACCAAAAACTTTACTATTGCACCATAATGGTACAATAATGGTACAGTTGTGACACCGTTGAAATACCCGACTCAGGGCCCAGATGATATGAGAACAAATGATATTACCTCTATTGTCAATAATTTTATCGTTATTTAAATAATAATTGTTAATATAATAGGTAACTAATAATTTTATATCTAACCGACGGCATAATAAAATATCTTAACACATAAAATTACATCTTTAATTTATAAACATTGTATGTTTATTCAAATTTAATAATAAAACCAAAAAATTTTAAAACAAATAATAACATCTACTTCTTTGTGGTGTTAGGTAATTCCTCCGAAACGGTACGACACATTTTTATGAAACTTTAAGTAACGTTAGTTTTTTTAGCTAATAGGAGAATCAGTCAAAATCTATTTTTACACCCCTATAATAGGGGTTACGAGTAAATACGCAGATTAATCTGTAGGATGCAGCTATTTCCAAACAATTAATTTTTAATCAAATCCTAGTTGATTTTGAATCAGAACAAGTTAAGGAAACTATTTAAGAGTATTTTTTATTATTATTTTGAGTCACGTGCTTATCTACGAGTCAAAATGGAAACCTATGATATGACCAACTACATACTACAGATACAGTATTTTTTGCCATTTGATATTTTTTACTTGTTACAGGTGACAGTTTAGCATACAATCTGTTATCTAATGGGAAGTGATAACACTACTGCTCGTAGCAAATTGAATAGAAAACATTGGTGTGTCTTTATTTGATACCTTATACACACAAAACTAAAAGCGCAACAAGCTTTTTAATTAAACATCAAAGAGCATTATTGTTTGGCGGTCAAACATTAAAAAAGCTCATGCTATATTTATTTTTTCATAAGCACAAATGTCCTGTTGACACATTTACTTCCCCAACTACGAAGCGATAAATGAATTCGTTATTTTTAAAAACCCCATGAACTACACAACTTTTTGTTCTTGATTTATACTATTTAATTATATAAAAAGGAAGTAGTTATAGTCAGATTTTTTGTAATCTCATTCTTATCCATTAATTTAAAATGTGACCAATGACGTAATTTATTATAAATTGGTGAACCCACAACATAAATATCGGAAACGTTACGAAATGGACAGTAGGAAGTTTTTATTTCATAATAATAGTTCCGATACCCAGATTTGTAATCTCGAAAAAATCGTGGGTACCTACTCACCACCTACATGGAATAATATAACTTTATATCGAAGGTGAATCGGCCGCCCACAACCTCGGCAAAAACTTCAGTCATTACATCTAACAAAGGTAACCGATTCGTTCGTTCGTCTTAGTCAGAACGCCCATAATGACAAATATGGACATTTGTACAACACTCGTGTAGGTGGCACTTAGAACCCGGCCAGCCCTTATTTGGTCCTATGAAAAACTATCGATATAACTACCTAAATTAGTTTCTCAAACAGTTGTTTATGACACTAATTTGGTTCTAAGTAATATCGTAATCGTCTCACAGTGTAGGGACGGGAGCTAAAATCGGAAATTTTTTGTTCTGCTTAATTATATATTAATTATAATTATATTATCTGCATAAAGATGTAAAAGGCGAGAGTAGAACACCCAGATGCCAATTCGTCTGTCCAATGAAATGTTTCCGATTTTATATTGATTTCAAACAAGTTCTGAATTTGTGGTACTCTATTTAAACAAAACTATGTTTAAAAACGACCTTTTTCTCTACATTAATGAGCTAATTGAAAATAATGAGCTATTGCTACTTTTTAATTCCGCAATAGTCTCTTATGAGCATAATGCATATAATTATCAATCATACTCTTTCTTAATTTAAAAAAATTGGTCAAGTGCGAGTCGGACTCGCGCACGAAGGGTTCCGTACCATTATCTATGCAACATAAGGCAACGTTATTAGTATCGAGCAAGAAACGGTAAAAAAATCATGTTTGTTGTATGGGAGCCCCCTTTAAATATTTATTTTATTTTATTTTTAGTATTTGTTGTTATAGCGGCAATAGAAATACATCATCTGTGAAAATTTCAACTCTCTAGCTATCACCGTTCTTGAGATACAGCCTGGTGACAGACGGACGGACGGACGGACGGACGGACGGACGGACAGCGAAGTCTCAGTAATAGGGTCCCGTTTTTACCCTTTGGGTACGGAACCCTAAAAAGAATGAATGGAAGGATACCTGAATAACGAGAATTTAAATATAAATTAGTTCTAATTATTATCTAGATTCAAATGTACACTTTAAAAGGTCAAACCACTAATTTTGACCTATTAAAGTGATATTTGAAACTAGGTCATTCATGAATCACGATTTATTTTTGGCTGTTTTTATATTTTGGTTAGCATTTATTACTACCACAAAAATATATTTAAATAATGTAAAAAAGAAGAGGTTAGAGAAAGTAATTTTTTTCTAAAACTTACAAATTTTTTAACATCAAATTGAACGCATTTTGAAATGATAGAAAATAAACTCTTCAGAAAAAAAATACAATACAATAAAAAAAAAATTGGTCAAGTGCGAGTCGGACTCGCGCACGAAGGGTTCCGTACCATTATCTATGCAACATAAGGCACGTTATTAATAAATGAGCAAATAACACACACAATACTTAATTAATCACGTTTGTTGTATGAGAGCAAGAAACGGTAAAAAAATCATGTTTGTTATACAACAAACATGATTTTTTTACCGTTTCTTGCATTAAATAAATAATGCAATGCAATTAACGCATTCAATGCTGAATAATTTGCGAATTTATAGTCAATGCTAATAAAAGAGTCATTCGCCCAGTGCTGAAAACGCGTATGTGCGTTCAAAAAATTTTTCGCGTAGTGCTAAGAACGCTTATGTGCGTTCATAGAAAACTCGCGTAGTGCTAAGAACGCTTATGTGCGTTCATAGAAAACTCCCGCAGTGCGGCCGACGCTTATGCGCGTTCGGTAACTTTCGAGTTTTATGACTGTCATATTGTTATTATTATAACAATTACGGGTAATATAAAGGGTCTTTCACATTGGTGTTTTTTGTACTTAATAAACTTTTAATATAATAAGTAGGTACAGTATATAAATATTTACCCAATTTTTTGTTGGATAGTCCATTTAATGAGGAAAGCTATATAACTTCACGCTGCGAACAATGGGAGCGAAGAATCAGGGAAAAATTTTGCAAGAACGGAAAAGAATTTCTAAATTCCACGCACCTACGGAGTCCGCGACTCCTTTACATACAATATCCTAATTCCTAATCTTTTTTCTAATAAATAAAATTCTCGTGTCACAATGGTTGTTCCCATACTTCGCCAAAACGGCTTGACTGATTCATAAGACAATTTTATATGCATTCTATCTATTAAAAAAAACGCATCAAGATCCGTTGCGTATCTTTGTTTCATCGCAATCGGTCCACTCAATCAAGAGATATTTAGATAATACGAAATTTCTCAATATGGTTACTTGCAACGCCATCTAGCGGCGAAAAAGAGAATAAAAAAAATGATTAGGTCGATCGAATAAAAATCGATCCACGCGCACGGAGTCGTGTGCACAGATAGTTTATTTTAATAATATTACACAAAACAAAATACATAATATACGATACATCAAAAACAAATTCAGTCCAGTGTACACTCTCCTTTACAAACCCACATGTTACGATGTCTTCGAAACAATAGACACTCAGATTACGGGCTATAAAACGCACAGGTGCTAGATTTTTTTTATATGGACGCACATACGCGTTGGTCAGCACTTGGCGAATATCCAAAAAACGCGCATAAGCGTTTTCAGCACTAAATGCGTTAAATAAATAATGCATTAAAAAAATAAAATAAATGGGGGGCTCCCATACGGGAGCCCCCTATTTATTTTATTTTATTTTTAGTATTTGTTGTTATAGCGGCAATAGAAATACATCATCTGTGAAAATTTCAACTCTCTAGCTATCACCGTTCTTGAGATACAGCCTGGTGACAGACGGACGGACGGACGGACAGCGAAGTCTCAGTAATAGGGTCCCGTTTTTACCGTTTGGGTACGGAACCCTAAAAATTAAATATGATGCAAATTTTTAGTTTGTATGCGAAAAAAGACGACACGAAATAGATGATGGGTAAGGTCAACAAAAGACTTTGTTGACGTATAATAATAGTTGAAATAATATACTTACCTTGGTATTGTGCATATTTACATTATGGAACTTTTCTGAACGATATTTGAGTATTTCATACAACTTACACAGTACACTCGCAAGCGCAATATGAAATGCTTTAGTTATTTGTTCAGGCAATAGGCCAATATTTCCATAGCAAATAATGTCAACACGAGTACTATAGCGCTATTATTGATTCTTTGGAACAAGTAAACAGTACAAAAGTAATGATGCAGCGAAGCTTATTGGGAACATATTTAAATAGGAACATTTGAATAACTAATACATGCCAGCTTGTTCTGAAATCACCGTTACAAAGTAATCCAGTACCGTTGGGTTCATTCGAACTTGTTATAATAATTTATATTTAACTTTTAAATATTGAAAAATCAGGCTTATCAAACCCTTAGAGAGTAATCTCATAATTTTAGTATCACTATCGTGGAAAATAAAATTTATTTTGCTATAAATTACAAACATTATCTCTTTAATAGTATCTATACACAGATAATACCTTGAAATATCAGTGTTGATATTTGTTTGATTTATGCGCCCACAAATACATATTTTATCAAATGTATGCCCCATTGTATCCAGTGCTCTGACAAATAACGACATCTAGACATACAAAGTGTTACAAAGTTCGATGATTATTATACGCACGTCCATGGTTGTTTTGTATAGTATTACATCAAAATGACATGGGAATCCAACGCTAAAGGAGTTAACTGCGTAATGATACTTTTTTAACGTAACATAATATCTTAAAGCTATTACGCTCTCTCATATGCTTCATAGCCTATACTCGAAGATAAAAGGATTAGTAGCGACACAAGGTCACATTGTCAACGTCTATGTTACGCATCATTTTGACCAATAATCGAAATATTATTTAATTCTTATATGGATTTTTTATGATCTTTACATATTCACATACAATCCATTATGTCATGTATATATTTTGCACAATATTATATTGAACGTTAATGTGTAACCTCAACGCACCTAGATCATGTCACGAAATCATTTACTGATTTTATCCTGAGTCACACAGTTCGTCATCTTTTGATTAAAAGTCCTCATAAGATATGCAAAAGCTGATGTCCTAGTGATTAATTAAGTGAAACTAATGCTCCAACACTCAATTTTCTCTTAAACAAAAGTCAACTGAATCGGGCTAAGTAATTGATAACATTTTACGAAAGCCAAAAAATTTGAACTAGACTTTATATTAACATGTCTGCCTGGTGAGTTTATAGACCAAGAAACCCTAGACTTTAGAAAGTAAGACGTTTATAGATAAAAGATGCGAATAAAATATTACACGTCTAATAAAGAAGACGACAAATTGTTTCAAACATTTGAAAATTTTAAAAAAACGGTAGGTTCACAATAATGGTTAATTGTTACTGATTATGTTGTATCACAGCTGGTGGATGGTGGACACAAAGAGGCTGATTATATTAGTATTAACGATAACACCAACGGCAGTTCTGAAACATGAAACGTCTGCAACCATTTTGATCGCCCAACCACACTTAACATTGCTATGAACATTCGAATACCAAAAATAGAATTTATTGCCAGGGCAATAGGAATCAATGTCGGCACAAATGTACACTATGAAATGTCTTACTTGAAATTGTTTTCTATAAGCAGTGTACTTAGATGTATTGTTGAATGGTTGTGTTAAGTTAAGAGAGCGAATGGATTGTGTTCGGTTTAGAATTTGTGGTTAAATTATAATCTAGAACAGTATTTTATTGTTACTGCTTTTTTTTAATATTAGGTCACGTACCGTCTCTAGTACCTACTATTCTTATACAGTATATTTTATCATTTCAATTTAATAAATCTCATTTTAATAACGTATCTCGTTATAATTCTTTAGTCTTATGCACTCTAAGCAATAGGCAAGACTGAGTTTTAGAATTGTAGCATATTTTAAAGGGGAATTAATGAAGTTGCGAACAATAGTAGATATTAATTAGTAATATAATGTGGGACAGCAAGAAAAACAAGTTAAACGTGTCTAACATTACGTATCACATGGGAAGTACAAAAAAAAATTGGTCAAGTGCGAGTCGGACTCGTGCACGAAGGGTTCCGTACCATTATCTATCCAACATAAGGCAACGTTATTAGTATCGAGCAAGAAACAGTAAAAAAATCATGTTTGTTGTATGGGAGCCCCCCTTAAATATTTATTTTATTTTATTTTTAGTATTTGTTGTTATAGCGGCAATAGAAATACATCATCTGTGAAAATTTCAACTGTCTAGCTATCACCGTTCTTGAGATACAGCCTGGTGACAGACGGACTCACGGACAGCGAAGTCTCAGTAATAGGGTCCCGTTTTTACCCTTTGGGTACGGAACCCTAAAAAGAAAAAAAAGTCACTTAAGAAACTATCGGTCATCCCTTTGTCTTCGCTAGTAAAAGAAATCATTGTGAAACACGACAATTGTTTTGCAAGATACACACAAACAAAGATAAAGTGATGAAAAGCCTACACTTACATTACAATTTGTATAGAAATACACCCACACATGAACAATAGTAAAATGCATATGTATGAATTTAATTGAATGCTTGTCAGGAAATGAATTATAATAAACACTGGGGGACTCGTTAGAAGTTTAATTTGTGTCAGTATATTTATGCACCTACATAATAAAAAATCAAAGATGCTAATAATATGAACAGGAAGCACCGTAATACTCACTACAATGTATGTATAAGAAACTTAACAATATGACTCTACTAGAATTTATGTTAATCATGAAAATATTTATAGATAAATTTTAGGCTGTTGATAATCCCACGGCAATCGTATGAATAAAAAATAATTATTTATACGACTACTTTATTATTTGTACTAATTACGTTTCATATAACTTTAGAAATTAAATAAACTAAGAATTTCGAAAAAAAAAGAACCCTAACCTTCACTCGGTTAGCTTCGAGATCTAATAACTGCGCAATTTTTTCCTTTTGCTCCTTAGTTAATCTTCTGCTCCGTGGACAGTGTCGAAAAAGATTTTCACTTTTTTCACGATAAAAATTCTTAGTAATAAATTTAATAATAAAAAAATAATAATATCCGTATGAATATACTCATTCAAAAAAAAAACGCCGTACAAATAGTCACATCCACGATTGTCGGATTAATAAAAAATAATTAATTATACGATAATCGTATTAATAGACACTTCCTAAATTTTAATTCCTTACTCGCAAATATTTTGATCGATAATTTTTATAGGACTGAACGGAATTTCGTAGAAAATGTAATTACATGGATAACAATTACAGCTTTTTAGGGTTCCGTACCCAAAGGGTAAAAACGGGACCCTATTACTGAGACTTCGCTGTCCGTCCGTCCGTCTGTCACCAGGCTGTATCTCAAGAACGGTGATAGCTAGACAGTTGAAAATTTCACAGATGATGTATTTCTATTGCCGCTATAACAACAAATACTAAAAATAAAATAAAATAAATATTTAAGGGGGGCTCCCATACAACAAACATGATTTTTTTACCGTTTCTTGCTCGATACTAATAACGTTGCCTTATGTTGCATAGATAATGGTACGGAACCCTTCGTGCGCGAGTCCGACTCGCACTTGACCAATTTTTAATAACAACAGCGAATTCTCAGTAATAGGGCCCAATTTTCTCTAGTCTTATGGAAATCTAAAAATTAACTGTATTGTAATCTATTCCGTCCTTTGGCGACAACCATGTTGACTGACACAAGTTTAAGTCTCCAGTCTAGTTAACTAGGTGGTTAAAATAGCGTTAAATTAAAAGAAGTATTTCGGCATACATTTTAATTTGTAATCACAAAATCACGTCTATGTGGAGACAAAAATGTTATTAAATCTTGTTTTGCTGTAAATGGTTGACGGCAAGACGTTAACCTAAATGAGACGAGTTCTCGCGATCAACTCGTTGTGGGTCACTTACCGTTAAATAAACATTTTCCTGGACTCATAGAAGGCAAATTATTTTATAATAGACTATATTCAATTGTTTAATTTCATATTATGATGATACCTAGACCCTACTATTTTTACAGGGACATTTTTTTATAAACCGTTATTTTACATTCATTATTCCATAAATAGACAGGTCAAACTAGCTAACAATGTTTGGATACTACATATTTCCAAAGTTTTTACGCTTTAAGCTTGTTCATCAAGTTACACAAATCACAGAAAATACTTCTGGATAAGCTTGAAATTAGAAAGGTAATAAAAGTCTAGTGACAAAGTATCTAAGATCCCTTAAACAAGGCCAAATTGCGAAATACAGATCTGCGAAGAACCAATGGTATTGCCGATTGAGACCAGAATCAATAGGATTTTGCAATTAACAACAATTATTCGGCTAAGTAATGCTATTTGAGAATTGCATTCAAATGTCGTAGTAATTACTGACTACTGCAATATAAATTAACTACTCATTATGTGTACACCTTAATAACGAGAAACTCGTTTTGCCGATAATCAATAAATAATTTATCAATTTATGGTCAGTGTAAACTATTAAAACACCTGTGACATCAGCATTAGTACAAAAGCGAGGCTGCTTGTAAACCACTAGTGAAAATGTCGGATGAGCAATAAGATTCCGTAATCTTGTATCTAACAAGGCAAAAAAACACAACAAAACTAACACTTTTTGTAAGGACGTTTGAAGATTACCTCATAATTGTATAACCGGCGCCCCTCATGTAAAATGACGTCATCAACAAAAGAGTTCAATTGAATGAGCCAAGCTTTACAAAAGAGAACCTGTAAGCAGGTACGGTATACGGTAGTAAGTAAACAGGTGCACACTATTATTTCTTTTATAACACTTAAAAACTATTTACATTATGTAAATAATCCAATTATTATTAAGTGTTACCCTCACAGACTAGTTAGATTATAACAGGACAATAGAATAATCTTATTGCTACTTTACAACAAATATTTATCTAGAACTAACTATTTATTTATCTAGATTCTAGATACTATAATATAATTTTAATATAATATAGATATATCTATATTATATTAAATATCTATATTATATTAAAATTATAATGAAATAAATTATATATATAATATATATATATATATACTAGCTGACCCGGCAAACGTTGTTTTGCCATACTAAAAAAAAAGGTTTGAAAAATAGATGTTAGCCGATTCTCAGACCTAGAAGATATGTACACAAAATTTCAGGAAAATCAGTCGAGCCGTTTCGGAGGAGTACGGTAACTAACACTGTGACACGGGAATTTTATATATTAGATTAGTATATATACTAAAGAGTTCTAATTAGCTATAATTCGAACATATAATTTATCTCGGATCTCATGATAATATTGAAAATATATTTTCTAACACTTGCTCGAATCATTTGTTGAAATAAAACCACTTTTTACGGATTTAGACGTGTGTATTTGTTTTACATTTTAACCCGATGTTTCAGAGCCTTTGCAGTCACCATGGTCACGGGTGAGACTTTGGAATTTATTAAATGAACATGGTTATGTAGTATGGATACGAAAATGCCGATATAATCAAAATAGCACTAAACAAGAAGTTAACTATACTAACCTACTAATCTAGGCTAGTCACGTCTCCGAAATCAAGTTTAGGTACGTTGAAGAAACGAAAAATACACCATGTGCCATTTTGGTTTCACTAACCAAAATATTTCTAGCGTCTGAAAGAAATTGTTTGAAAAATATCTTATCTAGCTATTATAATTTATAACATATCTTGTCGTAAAAAAATTAGTTTCGGCACAACTTTAACAAGAACCGACATTTTTGTATGCAATTACTAATGAGGTGGCACAAATAGAAGACGTGGGCATCTAACCAATCCAATGTTTATGAGGGCCTCCTATTAAAGACTTATTTTATACACACAAAACAGTTGCTATACAATTAAACTAGTTTTAGTTCATTGCTGTCAAGTATAGCGACAATGCAAATGAGAGGTTCTTGATAGAAAGAATAGAACAGGCTTACGTCTATTTGTACTAACAAAACCATGAGCTATTTATTCTATTGCTCGAGTCAGAAACGTGACAACAGAGTTAACAGAATACCCATATGACACAAATTTACATATATAAATTAACTAAACAAACTTTCACAATTTGTAATACAAGGCCAAAAACATGTGTTTTTATGACAAATAATCCAAATAGATCTAAGAGACAATTATTTTAATACTCTAGTGTTATATATATGCGCACGGCAAGTTCAAGGTTTTTGAACGCGGATGCAAATTTAACAGATCCTTATGACAAAGCGTTAGAGTTTAAATCATGTAGTAAATGATCGCATCTTTTACGATGAATGTTTTAAAACTGCAATCACAATGTTACGTGTCGACGGACGGTAACAACCTGATTGTACCGTTACACGGACCGCGCAAAACTGACCTAGTGCCGGGAAAGTTATCAGGGACGATTTTATATTCTGTCTCACGGCAAGCTCAACTCGAAATCAAATTGAATGATCAAAACAGCATCTCACCTAAACTATATTAACTAATTTGGATATAATTTTTACAAAATCGTTGGAAGATAAATCCATTATTATCTATACGACCCGACTAGGTGGCACTGTCAGCGTTATTAGCTTATCATGCACGCAGATTTATTACATTTTATCGTGCTATTGTATGTACTGGAGATACCTACTGCTAGAAACAAGGTATGTGGCGTGCTAAATAATTTGTTCTTTTGCTGTCAGGCACAGTAACGCTGGGAGGTATTATACGCAAGGTATGTGATTTTAATCTCTCATCAAAAAGACATACCCGTAATTACCCTTTTGATTTTAACAAATTTATCACATAAATTCAGACAGCTATTCAATATTTCTACAAGTAATAATGAAACTCGATTTACAGGCATCTAACTTTAAATCTCAAAATTATAATGAAATGAAATGAAAAATCATTTAATCAAGTAGACATAATTTTTAGAAAAAATTATGTGCTTTTGACATGTCCAATTTTTTTTCAGGACGCAATCTGCTGAGAACAACCGGCGTAAGAAACTCAGCAGAAAGTTATAAAAGCGTAAATAAAAATACCAAAAAATCCACAGTGGTAGTAGTCATAATTTGTGTTAAATTGACCAGCCGTGTCATAACCATTCCCTGTTAATGAACATTAATTCGCTGCAAGTGGAACTGATTCAATTGCTATCACCCAACTAGAGACGGCATTGAACTTTGTCGAAATAATTCGAATCTTGTTGTCTCTGAAGATCGGCAGATGGCAGCATTGGCAGCAATCCTTTGATATTGCTTGTCTGCGGCCGTATTATGAGCTTTTATTTACAGGCAGTTTACGCCGTGAATTGAACTGTCTGGCAAATTCGTATTATGAACAAATTATTAGTCAGTCAGTTCGCTAAACCAGTCATACATTAATATGTTTAAGGAGAAGGTACAACTAAAAGTTAAAGTACTAACTAAAAATTTTCAACTAAAAGTTTTATTTTTGCCATAATACCTAATTTAGCCATGCAGTTTACGGCCTGCCTGGAACTTGAATGATTTTAAAAAGCTCATAATACGCCGGCAGATTTTAATTTTAAAATCTTTTTTTTTGGTGCTATTCATTTTGTGGTCTTGTATTAGAGCCATATTGAATAAATGGAATTGACAGAAAGTTCTTTTCTTACTTAGGCACATCTTTAGTTTCTTCAATGCTCTTATGTTATGGCTAAATGCTGTTTTATCTTAATTTTCATGTGCAGTAAATTAAAACATCAGTCTGCTTCAAATTTAAACATAGAACAAACCCTACTATCCCTGATAAATATAGCATGTAAAATTTGTGAGAGGTGTATCAAGGATGTTCAGTTGCATGGATAAGGAATGAGTTGTATATTTATAGAAACACGCGGGGTCGACGTTCTTCTCGTCTCCCACGCCGCGTCTGCCAACTATCCCCATGGGATCAAAAAAAACACTATACACATATTACTCTATTCGCACGCAAATTAGAAATCTATAAATGTAATAAAAGTAATACAAGTACATATTGTCATTTTTTTGTCATTGTCAAAATATAGAAACGTTTTGCGTTTTTACAGTTCACAAATAGAAGTTGAAGTACATGAGTAAAAATCACAGGATTTTCTACTTAAATGCAATATATGCCGTTATTAACTTTGCCACCTTCATTCAATCCTAAAAATCAGAGGTGAAAAGAACATGCATAACAAATAATTGGACAAAAAGATAACTAAAATGATAAATGACTTTAAGTCACAAATTATATTCGAAGATTTATTTAAATCTGCACACAAGATTGTAAAACATGTACTTGCAATAAGCTTATATTTGACACACAATAGTAGTTAGTCATATATTATTATATTACATAAAGAAAACCTATTATTACCGACATAGGGGTTTACGATACTAGTGGCGGGTAAACTGGGACACATAACTTTTAACTGTCAGTATAAAGTAAAACATATTCGTTACGTAAAATTTGTTTGACAGCTGCTATTTGTTCTGGGCGTTATAAAACTACATTATTTTGTTACAACCAATATATTTTAAAATATCAGTAGAATTTCTACTTGGACAGAGGCGGTTTTGATTTCGATGAACCAGAAACGTAAGACTTAATTCATAATCAAGATTATTTTTTCTACGTTAACTTATCGTCGAAACTGTTCAAACATTGTACATATGGTTCATTTTAGTAAATTCAACAATCAAGTAATGAATCTAGCTCGGCTGTGTATCGTTAAGAAAACTAATAGGCACGTTTAAAATTCCTTAGTGTCTAAAACAATCTGGGCTACCAGTGATGACAAACGAAACCAATATCAAGAAGGCTATCCTAATAGTGTTTTTATTGCCAATATTCTATATTTGTGGTAACTATTTGTAACAGAATAGTTCCATAAGTGACCTCGTGACAGAGTAGCTTATACTATATAATTGAGTCAAAAACGAAGTTCAGTCACGAAACGATGATAATATAAAGAAGGAAATACGGTAGCTCATGTTTTTGGTATTCGCGTTCCTCGCAGATTTATTTAGGCACTCAGGTTCTAATGGAAGTCTTATATATATGGATGTGTATAACCCTATAATAAAAAGAACTGTATTAATGATTACACCATACATGCTGTTAAAACTAAAGACGCAATCACATTTTATGACCACAACAGATTCAAGTGTTACGTAATTGAGGACGAACTTTTTATATTTAAAGGAACATATTCCTAAGAGTAGCAGTGCCTGAGAATTCTTCTAACGTCAGCAACGAACCCAAGGTCTTACGCAGGCCACGATAAAGTATATTACGTACATATACCATGAAACTAACCAGAAATACATATATAACGTAAAAGCACCGTACTCCGACATACCTCCGTTCTGCGACTATTTCGGTTTTTACTAGAAAAAAAACGTATTAGTAGTAGTAGTAGTGAAACTGAAGAAATTAATTCCGTCATTCAATATACTCCACCTCCTAAAACTTTCACAATAAATACTTAATTAAAAATGTACATAATTAACAAAATGTACATAAGGGTGCAGTTTGCATTGAATTAATGTGAAAAAAACAAAATCGTAAAAACGAATTTTTGGATATTTTGGCGTATAATCCGCGAAGCTTGGATCTTATTGAATTTATATGCTTTATTAGTTCATTAAGTTCTTAAATTTTCCAAATACGGGATCTAAATCCACATTTTGATAAAGTTATGGCGCAAATAATAATGGTCGGAATGGCGCTCTCATAAAATGGCGTCATTCTGTATACAGACTAGATGGACGCTAACAGGATTTTTTTTACCTTGTACCTAAATTAATTTAATTTTCTATTACACAAATTGATTTGTGAGATATTTGTTGTACGTTATTTATTTACACTAATATTATTTCTTAATTGACCTGTGTACGACTGAGGGTAACTTTAAAGGGCTTCTTACAATTATGCATTAAACTGTCTCTTTGTCATAAAGTTCAGATAATTTTCCTTAATACTACTGTTACTTCGAAACACAAAATTAAATTTTTTAGGCAGATTACAAATAAAAAACTATCGAAATGAATGTAATGTGGGCTTAAATGCTTTTTAAAGCAAATATTGAAAAGATCGAAAACTGGAAACTGTATTTCGCATTATACTCCTTAGTGCGCGACGTTATTTGATCAAGTTCTGATTTAGCAAGCACTTTCAGGATCAATGGTGGGTAATAGAGCGGTGACATGCGTATTTTAATTCAGTCACCAGTGGAAATATTCGTAACCATAAGAAAAATCTATTTTAATTATTTTACTCTTCTCTTATTACCAATAAAATATTTTTAACAATCGTTTTTTTTTGCGAATTGCTCCTTTATTTGTTACGTCATAAAATTCATTTTAGTTTATCTAATATAGCCGGTCGGAAAACGGATCCTCAGTAGCCGGAGACACAAGAGGTGGTCGGAATACGGTTCTTTCGAGATTTTTGCGCTCGCTAGAGTTCAATTCCAGATATAGACATAAAAGAGCCATTTTTAGAAACAAATCTGTATATTTCCAAAAAAATTTATTAATAGTCTTTCAGAAAAGCATAACGCATTATGGAGTCTTGTGTAATAACTTTATCTTTAGAAAAAATCTTTGTGTATTTCTGATAAGTGGTCGGAATTCGGTGCATTTGCGTTAATAAGAAAATAATACATACAATTTCGTTAAACAAAATGACAATTTGGTAATGCATTACTGATAAACTGTGAAGAAGAGAAGAGGTAAGTGGAGTGGTCAATTCAAAGACAGTTCGTGTTTCATCTAATAAAGCATTCTGTACGTAGTTACAAACTATATGAGCTCTCGCATTCGATAATTCAAAACGAAGATTACATCACTTCAAGTACAAGATGGACCATCAAACTTAGTCTGAGTCATGTAGCTAAAAATGAATTAAGTACATAATCCTTACAACCACGATTTAGAAGTGTCAAATTAGAATTATGCGGAACGACACACAGAAGGATTAGGTAAATCAAAGTTAACGGTAACAGTTATAATTAGACCCATTTCCTACAGTCAGAAACATGAAGCAAATGCGTAAAAAGAAATCTAAAAAAACACTGGTTAGGTTAAAACATAGAACCAGCCAAAGTAATAAAGCATTTTGAAAAGGAGAATATAATTCAGACAGTTAAATGCTAATACAAATTTTAACTAAATTGGTAACTATTAACTAATTTAAACATTCTAGAAGTTTTCAAACGTTTCAATTCATCATTGTGGATAGATTTGAAATTTAGAATGCAGATCAACTGTCATTTGTGAATGCTCGTTCATAATTCAAACATAGAACGATAGCTACGTCTATCTCCACAGTGTAAATTAAAACAGGTGATGTGGGAATACAGACGTAGACGTCAAGACACGATGTGGGATGACAAACAAACATCGGTCATTCAACTCTACAGGAAGAATATATTTTCTGGCGGCTGGATTTAATACAGAAATGTTTATGTTACAGCATTAAATTCTCAAAAACAGAAGCTAACATCAGATTGACTGTCTAAATAATTTCATATAAACATATAATTATAAAACTGATGGTTGATGTCAGGCAACATTGACACGAGAAGTAGAGATGTGGTTAAATCAAAAATCACTTTTTCATGTTCCAGCAACATCGTTGTTGACAGTAAAAATAAAGTTACACTGACTAATTACTGCTTGGACAGAGTCCCAACCAGATAAACACCTAAACCTCAGCCAAAAATACACAAGATGGCGTCGAGTTCATAATAAAACAATTTAATGGGCCAGCGCGCTTTCCGCGGTGACGAAATCTGCGCGCCGACGCATTCTCGTTGCGTAACTTGAAACGCGATCTGTGCAAGAGAAAACTGTTTAAGGTCAATATGATAGTTTGATCTGTAAATTCCTAAAAATCTATATAAAAGACGACGCGATCGAGGAAGGAGTATGAAACACACATTACTTAATCGACTGGATAATGACTATAATGGTAACCACAGCTAGTCATTGAAGGCTACTATCACTGCATAATTGCCTTTGAATGTTACTCTGCTGAAGTACAGTGAACTGCTCTATTATAATTTAAAAATATAACTATTACCCAAAAGCAATAAAAGCGGGGATGGAGTAGAGCATGACATCCGAATCTGTCGATTGTTTACGCACTGCTACGACGGAACAGGCGCGGCGGAAGCTTAGCGGAACCTCGCGTCATTGGCTCACGTCTGCCTGTCCGAAAATTAGCCACCATCACGAATATTTCATTCACGTCACATGTCACGACATCATCCGTTATATTATAACAGTCACAAACAGTTAATGTAGAACCGATGTAAATAATATTTCTTTACTTTACTTTTCTCACGCCTACATAATATGCATATGACTGAAGCTGTAGGCAGTGAAAGAAAACATCACTATAAATACTAGAATGAAAAATCATTTGTGCGAAAATTCGTGTTTATAATGTTCAATATGAAACATACGTATTTCAGGTTAAATACTGTAGGCTCATGTAGTTTGGAGATATTTTCATAACACGCCACTGATGAATTTTGGAAAATAAGGATCCCTGTAATATTTCACCTAATCCGTAGATGAAATCTCTGATCTCTGCATTACATTGCGGTATTAACCAACACACCGCAGACATAGGCGGCCATAACAGAACACATTGACATTTTTAAATCATACAGAAGAACATAAAATTTTGTAAATTTTGTAGACAAATGACATTCCTTTGTGTGCTAGTTTAAATTTAATGAGTCGACTAGATTTATCGTGACCGGAGACAAGTAAGGGCCATTTAGGCACTCCCATCCTGCGTCTTGTAATTTTTATTAAGCAACAACCCCGCCCTTCATTGTTATGAGCTTAATGAGTTTATGCTCGTGCCGCATGGGTTCCTGTTTAAATGTGTCTAATAAAAAATAAAAATATCTCTAAATTGCATATGGCAAGCTGTTTCCTTGGACAAGATAACATCTGGTCATTAAATACATTCCCTGCTCTCGTACAACTAATTGGAATGACTTTTACATTTATAGCGTTTAGTTATTTATCTGTCATATTCATCATAATCATTTTTAGCTAGAAATATTTACATTAGACGATATTAAGTTTAAAAAATATTACGTATATATCAATACTAAATTTACAATATTATATAATGGATATTGTAAGTCAGCTAAGGAATATAGCAAGCCGATGTGTTGCAGACTTTATAATCTTTCATTGCCATGAATGAAAAATACAAGTTGGTTTTACAAGCTTTTTGTCATTATGTATTACGACATGTATTTTACTAGTACTTTTGAAAAAAATTTGTTCTAATGTAATACTATTTGTATTACATTAGAACAAACTTTTTATATACACATATTATATAGGATTATTTCACGGAAATAAAACTTACCCAAGTGAACGTAATTTGATGGAATAGAACTTACTATATTATAATTGAACACGTCAGAAAACGTACCTGTAACAAAAAAGTAAAAATACTTGGTTTTTTGAATTTTTCACATAAATTTTGAGGTTATGTGAATAAAGTGTGAATACAAAAGTTTTAGATCTTTTTATTACCTACAACTTTGCGTTTTAACTTTTTTCCATAGGACTATTAGTTATGCCGGAAATCGAGAAAAAACATTTTTACCCTTAAAAGATACCCCCCATCCCCTTCCCGACCTCAGATCGCCCGTAAATTATTTTTCTCTTATTTTTATAATATTCTCCTCCTTTTCTAATGGGTTTCATCTTGCTATGATTTTTTTTTAATTTTTAATTATTTTTGTAGCTATCTGCACTAGTCTAATAACTACGAATGTTGTACTGAAATCTATAGATATTAATTAACGCAATAGCTAGTAAAAATTCGTACCGGTCATTTAATTTTTGTTAAGGCAGAGAAACATGAAAAAAAATTACAATAAATAGTTATTATGCCCCGACCCCTAATACCGACATAAGGAGTTTATTTATAAAAAAACAAGATTCATGTATAGTTATGTACACAGAGAAATATGTAATTAATTTATTTAACAAATCAAAATTTATTAGTTAAAGAATTTGGAGTTGTTGATGGAGATTTTTATTCTTTGATACCACAACAATATAAAAAATGCAATCAATTTCCAAGCTAATGCTTCGATAAAAATAACACTGCAAATTAAAACCCATCGGTTTGGTTACAAAAAAGGGGAGAGTTATCGCAAGCCACACACACATGTATACACACATTCTAAAATAAAATTATAATTAATGCAGGATAGATCAATATATGCATGCGGGCTTAAAGCAAAAATTAATGGCTACAGTTAACTTTTTTTAATTCAATGAGGAAATACAGTTATTGTAATTGTTCGCGTTTGTGATAAGACCAACAACTACATAACAAAAATAATAATTAGATGATAATATAAATAATTAGATAATATAAATAATTAGATAATAAATACGTAGGTACGTATTAGTTATTATGTGTATTTTATCAATTTTGGTCCTAAGTTGAATGATCATCGTGGAAATGAAGTAGCTAACGAAGTCGCAGGGTAAATCTAAAAAGTAAAGGTAAAGGGTAAATCTTCTTTTAAATAATACTAATCAAAATATATTTTGTTCATACATCCTCTCTCCTCTCTCCAGCCCATTTACGTCCCACTGCTTTGCACGAGCCTCCCACCCCTCGCGCAGACCAGGCATGTTGGCACAGGGTTTATTATCGAGTTTTCTGCCTCTCACAGCGGATGTTATCTGTGTGCAATATCCCTTAGCTGACTTTTACAGTACCCTTGGGAGGAGATGGGGTGGCAACACTTGTATTCTCAATCCGTCACCACACGGAGGTTGGTTGTTCATACATAATACTACATCATTCCTCTTAATTTATAAACGTAAGTGCACAAAGTATTTCAGTTATTTTGTAATGCATATATAAATGACACAATTAGATGAAGTTGGCCACTATCCAGAGCAACACTGGATGCAATCCGTTCTATATAAATTACCAGTTTACTTACATAATATTTCTAGAACTTATGATTTCAAGCACTGGTTTGAGTCATGTGGAATTTTATATCTTTAGTTATCATAATAAAATAAATGTCTTGATAACCTGTTTAGTTATTGTAATTAGTTAAGTTAACGATAGAGTAAACAAAACGAGAATCATAATGATGTTTAGTAACTAGTTACATAAATGTGTCTTTCATATTTATACGTATTTATAACTAGCTTTTTGGCTGCAATTTCGTTCGTCTAAAACTTAAATTTCAAATAATGCATTCGCCGAGACAAGCTTCTCAATTTTTTTGGATCGGACCACTATTTTAGGGATTTCGCCCTTCATACATATTACTAATATTACCAATAGTACTTATAGGTATCGGTGCATGCCTTGTCAGCCGGTTGTACGGATATGTTTACCTATTCGTGACTGGATTATTTCATAGCGGGAGTAAATACCTACCTACCTAAGTCGAATATATTATTCTGACCAGATGGTTTTAAACTTTTAGACCTTTAAAGAATTTTCGAAAAGAAAAGTAACTAACCCATTTGTATTTCATATAACCATAATGAAGCTTCAAAAAGAATCTCAATATATGAATTTTTTGAACTTTCTACGATATTCAAACGATCGTATTTATCACAAATAATTTAACGACACACTCGATTAAAACTAGCAGACTTCGTTTAGTCCAAAACGCTCTGCATTAAAATCACAAAAAAAATGTAGGCCTGCAATTAAGATCACATTACGTTATTTCGTATAACGGCAAAGACTATAAATAGATGTGAAAATCCAATTTTAACAGTTTGTTTTTAAGAATTAGTAGTTTGCCTCTGCAGGGGATCGACATAGCAACCAATTGGAACTTCTGAAATATTCTGCCAATAACTTAAAACAGAATAGTTACGTTTGTTCAAAAACTTTTTAAGACTGAGGAACAAATCCACATTTTTATGAATTTTGTCTCGTATATTTTATTTTCAAAATAACCCGATGTTTCAGATTTCTACGACCATAGTTACGTGTGCGTAAAAGGTGGTTTTCTGTTCCAGTTAAGAAGCAACAGTCTCCGCGAGTGCTAGAGGCTATTAAGTTTAAATATAGTGATTCGAAATTACGAGCGTACAAAGACACGGGCAACAGTAAAGTTAGCAAAGAACAAGTTTAAATGGTGTGCTATAGAGTAATTAAATTAACAGATGACGTGGTATGGGCGAGCCAACTTATGTCAAGTGTTGATCTAGCTAGAATGTGATAGATATATCTCTTAATCATATGTGTAAGAGAGATAATAAAATCTATCAACATCTAAAAGACTACATACTTCTGACCGCTGAGTCATAGCTTATAGCACTACGTTCGTAGTTCGTACGTACAGAGAATTTCGAATAGTACATCAACTGTAATATTTAGAACATTTATTCCGTACTCTATGGTAAAACATGACTCTATTACTCGAGTATCCACTGTCCGTCCGTCCGTCGATCACCAGGATTTATCCATGGAATGGCGATAACTAGCTAGAGATCTGAAAATTTCTCAGTTTATAGTATATCAGTTTTTAATGCAACAACAGCAAATACTCATCATTTTCCTGCCCTTATTCCGTTATGCGAATATATCGTTATTCGATGATAATAAAGGTTCCTTAATGCGCGAGTACATCTCGTACTTGTCCAGTTTTTATAAAAATATGTTTTATTAGTATTATATCCGCTACCTGCTATTTTATAGCACAAGTTTTACGCTAAAAGTATAAAAATCAAGCGACATTGTGTAATACATCCGTAAATATATCATTTACGGATAAATTTATTACAAAAAAAATATAAAATTCCTTTGACCTCGACTCAATAGTACCTAGGTAGTTGAAGTGGAAATAAAAAAAAACAGGTAATTGTGACAGGTAATCGGATATTTGAAGTTCGCTTAGTTGATTTATGCGTTGGAGTAATTGCACAATCTCATGAATGAACCGACAAGCTGTACATTCACAAAATTGCTTAATGCGAAATGAATGGGACCTTTAAGTTTACAGTAGTACCGGCGTTGTGGCGCCCGAACATCCCACACATGTGGCGCAACAGAGGCACTTTCGTCATGTTTGTGTTGCTTGTTAGCAACGCCTTGCCCATCGATTATAGAAATCAAATCTAAACGTTGAAGATAATTCACTTAAATTGATAATGACAAAACTGTTTTTTCACACACTGTTTAGAGTCAATACTTATTAGCATCGTTAAGATCTCTTAATGTTAACATATTATATGATTCAGAATAGTGTATATTCCCACAGTTTTAGACGAATCTTAGGAAATCATCTATTCATACTATTAATAAAGTGGTGAAGTTCGTAAAAGGAGATGAGTCTCCAAAAATAATAAAATGATCCTAAAAATAGTAAAAATATTTTCACTAATAGTTAGGAAGCAAGTTTCCCGTACACTCAGGCACTCTATAGGTCTTACGTAATGTGACCATTTTTAGGGTTCCGTACCCAAAGGGTAAAAACGGGACCCTATTACTGAGACTTCGCTGTCCGTCCGTCCGTCCGTCCGTCCGTCCGTCCGTCCGTCCGTCCGTCCGTCCGTCCGTCCGTCCGTCCGTCTGTCACCAGGCTGTATCTCAAGAACGGTGATAGCTAGAGAGTTGAAATTTTCACAGATGATGTATTTCTATTGCCGCTATAACAACAAATACTAAAAATAAAATAAAATTAATATTTAAGGGGGGCTCCCATACAACAAACATGATTTTTAGGGTTCCGTACCCAGTATCTCAAGAACGGTGATAGCTAGACAGTTGAAATTTTCACAGATGATGTATTTCTATTGCCGCTATAACAACAAATACTAAAAATAAAATAAAATTAATATTTAAGGGGGGCTCCCATACAACAAACATGATTTTTAGGGTTCCGTACCCAGTATCTCAAGAACGGTGATAGCTAGACAGTTGAAATTTTCACAGATGATGTATTTCTATTGCCGCTATAACAAAAAATACTAAAAATAAAATAAAATAAATATTTAAGGGGGGCTCCCATACAACAAACATGATTTTTTTACCGTTTCTTGCTCGATACTAATAACGTTGCCTTATGTTGCATAGATAATGGTACGGAACCCTTCGTGCGCGAGTCCGACTCGCACTTGACCAATTATTATTTCTTTGACTCAAAACGGGACATAGGTTTGTAGGTACTTAAACTAAAATTAAAGGAAAAAAATAACATTTTTTAAGTTATTTATGCAAAAAAGCTAGTAGTTAATATTAACCTTCATTTTCAACATTTAAAACTGATACCTGTAACTGAGTTTTCTCAGTCGTCCACAATTTGTTCATTACGGAAAATACTCTTTCTACTGGACTTCGGTTTCTGAAAACGGGACAATTTTGCGTCCCAGAGGTAGTTTCGGGGACACCGGGACTCTTTGTTGTAAAAAGGGACAGTCCCGTTTAAAACGGGACGTCTGGTCACATTATTCTTACGTTATAATATGTAATATGATACGTAATTTTAGGGGTACGAAATCGCGGGCAAAAGCTGGTTTAATATATTACTGGCATATTACTATTAAATAGTAGTCAAATGTTCAATTCTGTAAATGTCGACGGTCTGGCGCCACCTACGTGTCTCTGTAGAAAGTTGGAGAACTAGACTGGCCCAGTTTAGATGTATAACACAGTTTAAATTGTGATGTACGCACTTGGTGTATGTATGTTAGTAGTCAGATTAATATTTTTTCTAATTCATGTTATTAGAAATAATTTTAATGTGACTATTCAATAAAGTTATGGTTAAATGTAGCTAATTTTTCAGTTGTAGATGTGTAGTTTTATTTAAGGGCCTACATCAATATTATCGTATATCATCGCCGACACGTACATATTAACACAGCCAGTAGGCACAGAAAATGAAGAATTAGGGATACTTTTCCTATTTACTCAAAATCTACTAAATATATTTTAATTCTGATTTACGTGTTTCTATATATAATAGTTACTTATGTTTTTAAAGTTATTTCATTACTTAATACGCGATAATAGACCGACAAATGAAAAAAATAAAAAATGAGAGAGGTTGTTTCGCTAAGATTTTCTATCGAGAAAACATTTTTCAATCGCGTTTCTGAGTTTATGCGATCCTAGATCATATATTGAAAAAACATATACTAAAAAATTAGAGCTCTAGCCATTGAATCTAAAGAAACAATGAAAACTTCGTACGTAGAAAAATGCACGAAGCTATTTTGGTATCCTCTTAAATGTAGATGTGTCCATTTCTGATCACCAGTTCAGAACATACCATGTTATTATTAAGATACTATCTAGGAACAATAATGACTGTAAGTACAACCCATACAATCCTATGAACTTAGTACATCCCAAAGTATCTACAATTTTAACATTAAGGGCCTACATCAATATTATCGTATATCATCGCCGACACGTACATATTAACACAGCCAGTGGGCACAGAAAATGAAGAATTAGGGATACTTTTCCTATTTACTCAAAATCTACTAAATATATTTTAATTCTGATTTACGTGTTTCTATACAAAATAATACCTATGTTTTTAAACTTATTTCATTAGTTAATACGCGATAATAGACCGACAAATGAAAAAAATAAAAAATGAGAGAGGTAAAACTTCGTACATAGAAAAATGCACGAAGCTATTTTGGTATCCTCTTAATACGATTTTATCAGTTTCGAACGTACTATCAATGTTTTACTCGTAAGTAACGGAATTTATTTCACCCACTCGCCATAGTCAGGTGGTCTGAAATTTTGTACACATATTAAGGACTCATGACCATGCAATAATGTAAAATATTATTCAGGATTTTCAAGCGTGTTTTGTAGTTTTTTAACAAAGCAAATTAAATTAAGTCCTCGCCACATTTCAATCATTTTTCCTACACCAAGGATTCAATCTCAAGGCTTCAAAGTAAAAACTATTCGGAAATGAAGAGAAAGTAATTATTCTATAAGTGTAAACTAAACATTATGCAAGTCAAGATATGAATTAAGATGCTGGCTATATATAAGTCGTAATTATAAAAATTATTCTACATTTTTTAATTGCATACTTTTGTTACAGCATTACATTTGCTAATTTGTATGCAAAAATTATACATAAATGTATAATTATGTGTACAGTTTTTTTTTTGTTATTATACTATTTGTTATAAGAGCTATTACTAAAACTTTTGTTTGTATATATACAAAGATGGACGAGGTGGCTCCGTCTTTGAATTGACTATTTCAAAAGAGACTGATGAAAAAGTCTAAATAAATAAATAAAAAGTCTAGGCTTAGTAAATTACTAAAATTATATATTTATATAAGCACGAAAAAAGTTTTACTTCTTTGAATATTCTTCGCGTCATCGTAATTTTGTAACTAACTTCATAGACGAGTTGCCACATGCAAATTAAAATTTACTCTATCATTTTTCTCTAACACGACATAAAAGACCACATTTTCAAAACCAGTAAAGTACGAGTGCGACTCGCACACTAAGGGTTCCCTACAGTAATTATCATAATACATTCGTCTTATTCTCGACCCCAAATAGCGGGATAAGGACAGGCGACTGACGATGACGAGTATTTGTTGTTATATCAAACTTATATAATGTATAACGCTGTGAAATTTTCAGCTCTCTAGCCATCGAGTTTATGGCGAGTTAAATGAAACCAATAGTTGTGTTAATTAAAAAAGATTTTACCAGAATTTATGGATCTAGAAATACAAACTTAAGTTATTAAAATTTGTATTTATAATGAGAATGCAACATTAATATTTTGTAACCATTTGCATATTGTTTCCATAAAACTTATTTAGCACACTAATGGGATTGCAACAGAAAAAATATAAGTTGGAGTGGAAATGTCAAGTGTATATTTATATGCATACAATTACCTAACTAACTAGATACCCGATGGTAGTTGTAGGATATCCTAATATAATTAAACTAGCTGTTGCCTGCAACTACGTACTGTTATAGTCCCTCTCTGTATGCCTTATTGCATACCACTGTTCTCATTTCTGCCCATTCAGCATTTCTTCTAACAGACGAAGCTCTACCGCGCCTACCTCACACAGTTCCTATCCATCCTTTGCCCAGGCTAGACCTATTTTAATTTTAATATCCATTCAAAAGTGTAATACAAGTGAATAAATCGTGTAAAATCTATTAAATATCATGTTTTAAAAAGACCTCCGGGAACTCGCTTAACAGTACGCACTTCATACGTTTTTGGAACGTTTTTACAGATACTTCGCTCCAATTAGTCGCAGCGTGATGTTATAGCCTTCCTCGATAAATGTACTATCCAACACTTAAAGTTTTTGCAAATCGAACCAGTGGCAGTGGTTCCCGAGATTAGCGCGTCAAACAAACAAACTCCTAAGCTTTATAATATTAGTATAGTAGAGTTTCAAATCTGAATCCTGCCAAGGATCAGATTTGACGAGTCTCGTGGTTCATGTAGCGGACTGCTGATCATGAGGTCGCGGGTTCGATTCCCGCTCGGGAAAATCATTTGTGTGATTTTTCTAATTGTCATACAAATGTTTGTCCTGCGTCTGGGTGTTTCTATGTATTATAAATATATATGGGTTTTTCTCTGTAAGCTCGTACAGGTTCCATACAACTGATGTCCCGGCACTTATTTTTAATATTTGCCAAAAAAAAGTGTCCTATTTCGAAGAAAATAAATTGTTATTTTAGTAAAATAAGGAGGCCCACTGAAATCACACGTATTTTTCAAGTTATTAACGGTTTCCCAAAAAATCATGACAGGGGAATGTTTCGGGCATCAGGGTACTGTTTTTAACATGACAGGGGATTGTTAAAGGAGACAGAGGACTGTTATATTTGAAAAAAAAGTAATTTTACATTAAACAATCATTTATTATTTTAATAAAATATTTTCGCATCATAAATCAACAAAATTTCTTTGTAAAAAAATTAACAGAAAACCTAACTTTCTTTAAACATTCATATCAAAAATTAAACCTTAAGTGCTAGAAACATTTTTTTCTTACTGACATCAATATAGTCTTATTATTATAATATTAATTATTAAAATTATTAAATGCTATGCATTCAAATACTCATTATTATTAATTGTAATTATAATATTAATATAAAAAATTAAACTTATGTGCTAGGAACATTTTGTACTTTCTGAGATCGACAGTGTTAATATTATAATATCAGTCATCATATTAGCTTTATATAGTTTCATTAAAATATTACTATCTTTATATTATTAATTAAGAAAGTCTTTACTCTCAAATTCAATTTCAAGTGAGATCTTTCATTGAATCTTTAAAATATTACTAAATCAAATAAGGCACATAATAAATCACAGTAAAATTAAATTTTAAAAAGTTAGCGCTCGAAAACGTCTACTTCAGTAGGAAACTGGTAAAATATTCTCTTTCCCTTCAAAATCAAGTCAGGATTATCCAACTTTAGGACAACTTGATCAAATGATACGTCTGAAATGTCTCTGTCATCTATTTTAAAGAGCTGTGCTTTTTGGTCACAAATCTTGAGGAAAGTAACACGTAAGTCGTTTTCATCATCGTCAATCTCATTAATTACAGCAGCATAACGATACTCTACATTTTTAGTTGTATATTTCACAAGAACATAATCTCCTGTATTGTAAAAGGAATTCCGAACGCTACTAATTCCTGGTAAAGCATCATCCGATTTTTGAGGGGATTTGTTTGGGGTAAGTGTTAATTTAGACTTAGCAGGTTCAAGATCTTCGGCTTCGGACTCTGTAAACACTTCTTCTACTGTCCATCTAGGTTTCGAATCAAAGTTGATACTACCAATTTTATAATGTTCACATAATCTGCGGTTGCATAAGCAGCTGAGACTTTTCATTATAAGTGTTTCACATCTAGTCCTAAGGCCAAGGATGGAGCTGGAATAAACACCTGCGACCTGATGCACATTTAAAGTACCTTTAAAACCTTTCTGATCGGCCGATTCCTCTTCAACATTATCGACCATTGCCTGAATGTCTTTACCGTCGATTGCGATACATGTGATGCCAAGACATCGCTCCTGGATTACTGCAACAAACTGATCAATATTGTTGATGTCGCCTCCAGAATTAACAAAAAAATCTGCTGTCCTTTTACACGTTGCTCCGATACCATCCGGTGCACCTTTTCCATGGCCACTTTCGGTGTAGTTCCATGTAAAGTTTTCAATATTAGGAATTTCTTCAGAGAGTTTGTTTGCCATTATAAAAAACATAGTTTTATTGCGATACTGCGTTACAGGGCCATCGCTCAAGAATTGCACTCGTTTGATGTCACATGGAAGAGCCCGGAAAATTGGTTGTAGATGTGTCCAAATAGCAGCAGGTGAATGGGATATGTTCTCGGAGACTGTGCAAAAAGAAAGGATGGAATTTCGTAAGTAAACTACTACGGTATGCAGGCTCAGCTGTGCACGAGATCCACCGAAATGAAAGGCCTGAATTTCCTCAGCGTACTTAGTGCAGTAATTCTCACTAAAATCGACGTGTATCAGGACTTCATCACCTTGTAAGTTAGATTTCAAATCATTCATGGCTTTATATTGGTGAACTATATTTCGCTGGTGATCAAAAAATTTGTCTAAATCTTTCTGCAATTGTGTTATGAGCTGTGTTGGATGTACTTCAAATGTTTTTTTCAAACATTTGGTTACTAGTCGGGGCTTTTTCGTCTTAAAATCTTGTATTTGTTGTCTTTCTGAAATCCACATTTTATATTTTATGACATTTCTGTTATCAAATTCTTTATATGTCGGGTTCTTATTAAGGCAACTACGACAGGATCTGGCCAAACAATTCAGATTGTACCGGTCGCAACATAGCTCTTCCAGCAACTTCTGGTGGTTGTTGTAAGTCAATATGTGTGCAGTATGAAGTGCGCTGAGCTTCATGTCTATGTTGCTGTGAACTATGCAAAGACATGTATCGCGGTTCCCAGTAATAAACTTTTTGTAAAGATTAAAAACTGTGTCAAGAAGATATCTTTTCTGCTTCTTCACAGCTTTCCTAGTTATATATTCTTTTTTACCGGCTCCCATACGGCTATTACTATCATCTTCAAAGAAATTGTGAACAGCTCTTTTATAACTTTCAGGTATTTTACATCGTTTCACTATAGGTACATCTAAGCCATTAAGATTGGATTTTTTTCCAGGCCTCGACAGCAGTTTAATGTCTTTAGGTATCCATCGCCTATACTTTTGAACAATACAACCAGTAACAACTTTTTTAAAGATTTGTCTTTCCTTCGTACGTTTCAATGTAGAATAATTTTCTTTCAACTGCTTATTAATGACGTCGCCAAACAACGCTTTCTTGACTACTTCTTTTCTTTGATCAGGCTCGTCTAACATTTTTAAAATCTTTGTCTTAGGTGTATCTTCAACGATCTTCTTCATTTTCTTTTTAAATCTAGCTAACCTCTTCTTGTACTTCTCAAGCTTTGTCTCTAAACGAGCAATCTTTTCATTTTTTTTCCTGTTAAACTTCTTACGTCGCCTTGTGGTTTCTTTTTTTCTTTGTTGAAGACTAGCACTGGAAACTGCTGGGCTTGGAGCCGAAGAAAATTGCTGTGGGTTTGGAGTGGCGGGTCTTGTAGGCAGAGTACCTGCTTCTGGGTCCGATACTGGCGTATTTTCTCGTATAAAAGTATTAGTGACACTTTTCAGTCTTTGTCTTTTGGTTCGGTACACGGTACAGTGTTCTTTCCACTTCTTTAAGGCAGCTCTGTGCTCACGAGGTGTCATGTCCTTAACTAACTTTCGCAAACCTTTTTCTTTCTTATTTTGATACTTCAACTTTTCCTTCTCTCTCATTTCTTGTCTCTTTTGTGGGTCATTTTTTCTTTTTTCATATCGTAGTTGTTCTGCTTTTCTCTTCTTCTCTAGTAATTCCTCTCGGGATAACTTTTTCTTACTAGGAGCCATATCATGTATTTTCGGTCGGCCTGTGTAAAATAAATATATGTTCATAAAGAAATATAATGCTAAGCAATGATACATTGATGATTCCTATTGATAAAACAGACTAGCGGATAAATTAACACAAACAATGTATAAAACAATAACCAATACACCAAATACACAGTCCCCTGTTATATAAAACAGTCCCCTGTTATATAAAACAGTCCCCTGCCACATTTTTTGACAGAGGACTGTTGTCAGGGGACTGTGTATTTCGAATAGATGTCGCAGTATTTAAAAAACGGATGAGTAATAGTTTGTTTAAGAACCTACCGATTAATTTAGACAGAAATATCAATATAATAAACTATATTATATCAAAAATTAAAGTAATTAACATAATATTATCACTTACCAGAGGACTGTGTGTGGTACCAGTCCAAACGCGTGTTCACCACACAAATGTCACTCACACACTAGACAAGATGGCGTCTCGCCATCGCTTGCGGCATCGTAGCTAACTTCACATCGGTAGCGTTCGGTTTCACTTAAAACATCGCTCCTAAATATTACAGTTTTATTTTACTATGGATTTAAATTTTTGGCAGGGGACTGTATAAAAATTTTGGGAACAAAGTTTGCAAGTGTTTACTAAATAATAAAATTCGTAATGACATCTTGTTTTTTTTAAATATATTTTTTAAATACTTTTTATTTATCATAATTACTGCCAAATGTATGTAGCTTTCAATAACTTTTTCGTAAATCTAATTTCTAGACAGCAAGACAATGATGGGGACAGCCAGGGGACTGTATTTTTAGACCTTCGAACGCGTTTAGAAAAAAAAATTAAATAGTTATGGTGCTTAAAACAATGGGCCCGTAAAGTTTTGCGATTAAAGTTTAATTAGGAGTACTTTTTTTTTAAATAATCAAATTATTTATTGAAAAAGTCGGTCGGGACAGCCAATTACGAGCTTACAGAGAAATGCCCATATTTACAAAAAAAAGTAGTATATGTAGTCTATCCGTATTCTGGTACCCATAACACAAGCATATAAGCTTAGCTTGGGACTAGAGGACGTTGTGTGAAATGTCCATGAATATTTATTTAATATTTAAATAGCAATAAAAAAAATCATTTGTTACTATTCCATGGAAGAATTAATTAGTTATTGATCAAATTTTTAGACAGACAAATATTTTAAAGTGTCATCAGTCATCACAAATTGCGACCCTTTATAACGAATTAATTAATAATTTCTGCATTTAATTTTATAGGTTTGCTTTCATTTAACAATCAGAAATTATGCATCATTAAAATAGCGACACCATCCGTCGTCATTAATGTAGATTTAAGGCAACTCTCTGTGACTATTAACATTTTATGATAATAAATAAATTTCATAAGATTTGTCGAGCACATTTATGCGGCATGCGGGTCAGACAAAGTGCAACATGCTTATAAATCTACATATTATTATGTTGGTTCAGCATGAGTCAAAATACACACGGAAATATTCGGATATTTTTTGGAACTTTATTTTGTTATAGCCAAAATACAACCTCCTATGCAGTTCACACAACACACCTATGTTTAAAAAGATAATAGACACTTCCGCCAAGATAAACAAAGGTCTAAGACGTTTTTAATATTATATCCCGTGCATATTTATTTTAATATTTTCTTTTAGTTATTCCTAGGTTACTGATTGTATGTAAATAACAACCAAAAAATTTCAGACTTGCAAAATATAAATATCGTCAAGTCCTTAAGTTTACACTAGCACTTTTAAGATAAAACCTTACAGTTATTGAGTTTATTTAGTTTTTTAGCAGGATAGTAGGCGTCGAGGGTCATAATTAAACAAAACAGGTCCACATAAGTTATCTGTCCGTGGGCTGATATCTCCCACGCTGTGACTCCGACCTTTCTGTTTAGATACCTACCAGTCAGCATTATATACCTTGTTACTATTACAATGTTACTGAATATTCACATATGCTAAACAGCCGTTTAAATAAAGGGCTGAGAGAATTACACAAAATATGTACTAGGTTAGCAATGCCTTTGGTTATGTACGTGTGGAATTTAAAAAAAAGACCTTTTTCGCATTAAAAAGAAGTCTAAATATTATGTATCTAGTTTTTCTCAGGCACAAGATTAGCTGTGCCGGATTTTATTCATATCGGTTCGTTCAGTAGTTTTGGCTTGAAAGAGCGACATTTGTAATACATATTAGTAAGGATTAGATTATGTTATCGTATAAAATATTAAGTACCTTGTTGTAGTTGGACGCATTGATAAGCTGAGTCTGAACTTGAATGACTTGGATTATAATTAGGGAGTGTTAGTTAGTTCGTTGGTAAGTTAGGTAGTTATTCCGATAGAATTTTAAGTTAAATTGTATAAGTTAATTAACTAAAGGGTTAAATTCAAAAGTTTAGTTTAATTTAACAGTTAAACTAAATTGTTAAACAAAACTAATGTTTAATTTAACTCATCAATATGACATTATTTTAAGTGGTTTTATTTGCTAGATTTATTTTCGGTCAAGTATGCGTCAAACTTAGATGATGTAGTAACATTGAGAAGGTGAAGTTAATTACATTACAGTAACTCTAATAACTTCAGTAAATTATTGTATATTATAAATTATTATACTATATTTGAAAAAAATAAATCTTCAACATGAAATTGGTATTGAGACAAAAATTAAACAGCGTACTTAGTTACTTTACTTGTTAAGAGGATACCAAAATAGCTTCGTGCATTTTTCTACGTACGAAGTTTTCGTTGTTTCTTTAGATTGAATGGCTAGAGCTCTAATTTTTAAGTATATGTTTATTCAATATATGATCTAGGATCGCATAAACTCAGAAACGCGATTGAAAAAAGTTTTCTCGATAGAAAATCTTAGCGAAACAACCTCTCTCATTTTTTATTTTTTTCATTTGTCGGTCTATTATCGCGTATTAACTAATGAAATAACTTTAAACACATAAGTAACTATTATATATAGAAACACGTAAATCAGAATTAAAATATATTTAGTAGATTTTGAGTAAACAAAAAAAAATATCCCTAATTCTTCATTTTCTATACCTACTAGCTGTGTTAATATGTACATGTCGATGATAATATTGATGTAGGCCCTTAAGTCAGGAAGCAGTTATAACAAGTTTAGTTATTACATTCTAATGACAGCACTAAAGCGTAACGCGTATTTGAAGATATTGCCGATTAATTTACGTAAGCTTCTCGCCGCCTACAGGACTGGTTCTACATTCTGAAGCACTCAATTTTCATTTCAAATTACGGTATTCACGTGCAACCCACACAATACTGTGAAACACACACAAAAGATCAATCTTTTGTATGTTCAAGTGCACTAAGTACGATAATATCTAGTTTTTATTATCATTGTAAATGCATTCACATTTGTTGACAAGCTGGACATATTTGAAAGCATTCTGGGTATTGAAACACTGATTTAAAGAGTTGTAAAAACAAAACTGTGGCTTGTAACTGTTATAGAGGCGACATAAACGACATGTACGTAAAATTTCACGGCTTTAGAAAAAGTACCAAGTACTCATTAGCAGAACGATCACGTCGCTTAAGATAAAGCGTAGATACATAACGGCTGTCGTGGGAACGAACAAAGAATGGGCGTTTATATGGTCTAGTTTTCTACAGAGATGCAGTATACCTTATCGAGGTCAACGCGATAATGAGTAGCGTATCAATATTTGCTTTCTGTTGTTCTAACATACCTGAAGACCGAACAAAATTATTAAAATTTCTATCCGGAATCTTTGGTTATCTACCGATACTCATAGATCATGTACCTAGCTTCAACCACTGTTATGTTATTCTAACAGAAATTGCAGGGCGCAGTTAGTTAGTTTGATATAAAAACTGATGACTTTTGAATTAGCAATTAAGCTACCCACAGTTACAACGTGTTCGTAAGCGAGTGGAACAACCTTGGCTTCAACACCTCCACGCTGCCCACGACTACCCTCATTTGGTCATCGTGGGTGCACCCGTCTAATCGTAAACTAAACAACCTTTATAATGACCTGACTAAGAGTTACTTTTGTTACAGGGTTGCAGAACCGACGGCCTCAAAAGGCTTCAGCACCTACGCAAGCAAACGCAATAGTTAATTGCATTACAACTTTGTGACGTTACCCCGCGTGTCACTTAATTTTACGAATATGTATTTAGATGTCGAGTACTACTAACCCTGTTTTTGACAACTCTCGTGATAGTAATTAAACCATGTAACTGAACCTATTAAAATAGCACTTTTATTTTCAGTAACTAATAGCAGAAAATTATAGTAGACTTGACTAGTTAGATAAGCTACTTGTAGACAAGCTCTTCAAACATTAATACGTGTTTATGAATAACTGTAAGGGTTATATGTATAACTAACACGCCTGGTCAGCGCGGCACATTAGACCATAACCCCTCCCAAAATGGAGGAGGCCCGTGCCCAATAGTAGGTCTAATAAACTGGAGAACTATAAGGGTGTAGTTATTCAGAAACAGTAGTTAGATACTTTATAAAACCCTGATAAATAACCTGATAAAAGTCATACAGGCTATTAAACTCAATTTTTATCTTTTATCGAGTTTTAATCTAAAAATTGAGTATGTATAACATAAAAGATAAGACTTATCTATGAATCTGTTACTTTCATTATCCACTTAAATTGTTCATATCAGAGACAAGATAACATTTTCTACACTATTCGTTGAAGTCCCGATATCGGAAAATATATTTTATCTAGTATCTATTGTATGTTTTGATTGATGAATTTGTGTTTACTTTTGGTAACGCTTTGTTATTAGTGTTGTTCTGTTCCTCGTGGAATGCAAACAATATGTTGTATAGTTTATTCGATATGTAAATATTGATCACTCGTCATTATTTCCCTGTCAAATGTTATATGTTTATTAAATGTCAGCCATTACATCGATAACTCGTGTTATTGTTAATGTAATTGCTGAACTTTAAGATTAGCTGTTAAAAATTTTTGTGAACATTTTATTAGATTATTTTAATAGTTTTTTTTGCGATATAGTTTCACTGAGGTGTCTAAAATGATATTTTAATTTATAGAACATTTACAAATCTAAAGAATAAAAAATAACTATCATATTTTACTCAGATGATTTCAAAGATCATTAAAAATTTTATGAGATATTATAAATATCAAAATCGCTATGAATCTTTCACCATTGAGTTCCAAATCAAAGCTTGGAATTTGTCATAACTAACATTTAAATAAATGACAAAAGATGTAGTTTGTGGTAAAATTTATTTTCTCATATCTAATATTCCAAGCCTCCAACTAAAATAAACTGTAATATTTTAGTTCACGTAACACGATATATGCCACGGCTGTCGGCTTGTTGTCGATATTTTCTTCAAGTCGTCACTGACGGGACTGACTGACCAGAGCGACATATCAAATAAACCATAAAACAACATCATTGTAAACTAACCTCGTACCGTAATTAATATTGGCTCGGAACCATAAAAAACAGTGCCCACTAATAATGTAAAAACAGGATATACCTAGTACATTGTTTGTTACTTGGTGATTAAGTTTTTTTGCATGTCACTACAGTCGAAGGGATAGGCAGAAATGTATTTCTTTTTATAGTTATTATTGTAATTTGTGTAGCTTATCTCAAACGAAATTAGAAAAAGAGACTTGTTAGTTTTAGAGACTAATTAGTTTTGGTAAGTGTACCTAACTAGTTTATCAGAAAATAGAGGGTATGCATTCAGTATGTTGCAGTAGGCTAACCATCATCTGCCAATCCTATCTAATTTATAAATGTGAAAGCGAGTTGATACTACACTACAGAAATTTTGACGAGTTTAAATTTTCGTATTGAAATTTAGGTGAGTTTGAGTCATAGTTATTAGAAATACTATATTACCGGCTAACACTCACAGTTTTGGGATCAAAGATGTCGACCCAGGTTTCGAGCATATCCGACTACAGTGCACGCCGGAAGGTCGCAGACGCCGCTGCATACTCGTCCTGAAGATGAGCATCGGATATGCTCGAAACCTGGGTCGACATCTTCGATCCCAAAACTGTGAGTGTTAGCCGGTAATATAGTAGAGTTTAAATTTAGTGTGGAACGGAACTATAGCGCCATTTAAAAATAGGTACAACGCCATCTATCGACTGTCATAGTAAACTTCTGTTTGTTAAGGTTTAATTTCTACATTTCACGCGTACGAAGTCGCGGGCAACAGCTAGTAGCAATCAAAACTGATACTCAACCTTAATTTGTCCCAAACAATAGTGACGGCGTATGTGAAAAAGTCAGTCAAGTGTATCGGTCAGTTCGGTACCTATGGAAGCAAACCAAGACATAAATAACTAATTAACTTACTGATTGCCTTTAAAATAAAACTCAAAAACTAATTTGAGATTTTTTGAAAGTTTCACCTAGGGTTCTAGAGGCCTTTAAGTAACTAATAAAAAAAGGTAAGATACTAATCTAAGGTAGCATGTATCTTTAGATTAATTTATGCATGTGGCTAAAATAGTAATATTTAGGCCGTATTTTCTCATTGCGTCGACCAGTTAATTTTCTAAGCTTTGCGTAGCGCCTATTACCTTTTAGTATGGAACCTTAAACCTCGTTACCTTCGTGGTTTCTATTGTTATAGATAGAAACCTAAAAAGTATCGATAGTATTTATCTATCTAATAACTGCAGCACTTTTCAATTGATTATCTAGTTTAATAACAAACACACCTGACGACAAAAATATTGGACATTGGAACATTTCAATCCACTTGGGCTGTACCGAGACGAATCTTATTAGATTCAAGTGCCACCGACATTATTTCGTAAGTGCTCATTTAAATGCGAGTAAACATTGTACAACATATTATGACTAACTAGAACATAAGGACATCTGCGAAATACAATAATGACATTTTACTACTTTGTTTGTGTTCATTTATATTCAGTACATTAGTTACTTCATAATTTTAAATAACTATTTCGACATTTTAAGTGTTATTTTAAAATATTATGTTTAATTTAATAAAGTCAGCAATAAATAATGTTACTCAAACGTTGATAGATTACGTGTTACCTACAGATGTAGTTAGATCTAGAGCCTGGTGAGAATTTAAATATCTATGCAATAATAACAAAAGTTCATGATAATGATAAAGTAACTAAGTACTTGTACAGTAAGTAACTAGATACGTTAGTTAGGTATGCAAAGATAGACGATAAGTAAGGAATCTGGCATTACAGGTACCTTTACTTTGGTACCTGTCATGCCAGATTAGAGGCGCAAAAGATTTTATGATCTTTCTGATACAGATTTGGTTACTTGTTATTACTAACTATAGTTGGTTAATTGCGTAGAAATTTATGGTCTATTTATGGTCTTATTCATGACTTATCGGAGGGTTAAACGGAGATTTTATCGGAGAGATAATAAACGTTTTAGCGTAAAAAGACTATTATGAATAACAAGTTTTGACAATTTTCGTGAACCGATTTTAGCGAACTTTTAAACCTCCGATAAGTCATTATGAATAAGACCGTTAGAGTAATTCGGCGTAAGAATCAAGTATTTTAGTATTTACATCACTAAAGCACTCCAATTAAAATCCTACGATTCGGATACCTGGTTAGTTTATAAGATTTATCCAATACTTAGTTATCGTATGACAAAATAAATAAAGAAGTAAATATTCTTGTACATTTCATACAACGTCCTCTAGTACCTTTAGTAGCTAAGCTTATTTGCTAGCGATTTACATTAAAATTCATCTTTTTATACGGTTTTGCAATGATCACAGAGAAAACCTGTAAGCCCATAGGAAAAACAGTTAACAGTAACACGTTATGGCTACATTATGACATGTAGAGATATCGGTAGAATAGACCTTGCTTTGGACGGAGACGTGACTTGAGTTTATAACGCGTCGTAAGTAACACTTCGTATTTTTAATGAATTCTGTCTATGATTACTCCTTTGACAATGTATTTCTTTGAAGTTAACTATGTTGGTTAAATACAGAGTCAAACTTATAGTGACAATAAACAATCTGTAAAATAGTACAATAATGGCAATCGAAAACAAATCTTTTAAATCCGATTAGGCCACTAATGCCTTTGTAGCTATGGGGAAAAGTTAGAACCTATTACAAAGAAGGATCGACTGATGTATCTTCGCATAGTCAAAACTGCCGAAGCTAGGAACCTGAAAGTTTGCATAGATAATCTAGGTACAATAGAATGACCGAATACGTGCGCTTCTGTCATCTTTTAACAATCAAGATAAGAAACAGACTAGCTGCTAACCTGTGATATACAAGGCTTACACCCTTTTCAATAGGTACTTTATCTATATTTTTAAAACTTTTGTCCTTACTTGCTATCTAATAAACTAGTTTCTGACGGCTAACATTTGCTATTGAATCGTGAACTGTGGATAAATAATTTCTATCCGAAATCTTGGAATGATTACTGACGTTATAGATTTGAATGTGTATGACTAGTAACAGTCTAACAAAATTTTTTGTTTGTATAAATTCTGTTTTAATGTTTTCACAGTAGGGGTATATTATTTCCTGCTTGGAAGTAGTGTTAGTGGGTGTTATCAGTGAACAAGTAAGTAACTAACTAACTATGTAGTTACTATTGACTACATCCTTATTACGTTCCTACGAGATTTATTTTTTAAAAAATCGATAGCTATTATAAATTACTGAGAGTATTTTCATAAAATATTAGTAACTACTAATCAATTTGTCAAATATTTTGATAACTAGTTATTTAGCGTAAATTTTGGAATATCGGTAATTAGATAGGTACCTACCTACCTATGGTTAGTTAAATACTTAAATTATGTGACATCTCTTAATTATATCAACTCGGTTAAAATATGGTAATTTATAAACCAATGATGGTATAGTAATTTACGAAGCTAGCTATTAGTAGATTCCTCGAAAACATAAGGTAACTAGATTCATAGAAAAAATAAGGTAAATATGTACATACTTAAATGCAATTTTGATGATCAGCTGTTTCGTAAAGTAGGTACTATACTAACTATAGGGCTAATAAGACATCCATCAACTCACTATATCCTACAATATTAATTTTTACTTACTATTGGACTAATTCGTGTCCTGAAGTATTACGGGTTTCGTTACCACTAGTAAGGTACGAGGTTATACTGTAGGTACCTACATAGATCGTGTAAAGAGCGGTGCGCCTGCACCGCGCCCGTACTAATCTCGTATGACAGTATTGGACGTACGGTACCTACGCGGAGTGGCGACATTCCACCAACTCGTACGGAATGCAAGGAAACGGCGCCGCGAACAGGTTACCATAAGGGCTACTGCTCCTTTAACGCGCACGGCCCCATTAAAATTATAACCTCAAAACCATAGTTCAACCAGCAAACATTTAACCAATACATTTAATTACAACAGCTGCGTGGAATGGATTGAGACAAAAATGTAGTCACCAAACAAGTTTGCTACCTACTTACATTTCACTGATCTCTTTCGTCGGCGACAATCTAACAATCGCTGACCGCAAATCAGCGCAGAGACGTTCTGCTTTACTTCGCTTTTCGAAATGAAGGATCACATTACAAGCACCACTGGACCATAACTCGGCGGGGCGAAGACAAAAATAAACTTAATATCGTTTGCGTTGTAACATTTGTCGACGCATCCAATTTATGATCGCCTCGGTGACAAGCATCGACGATAGGAACTTAGATAGTTTCGGCAGCCACGTATTATAAATAGTCCAATACTAAAAGGAACCTACCTTCATCCAGAAGACGCTCCATGTGCATGAAAACATTCGGGAACGCAGCCAGTTGCTTCCTATCTTTGAGCAACTGTGCTAAGTAGTCCGCTATACTTTGCGTCGAAGGATTATTACCATCACACATTTTGAATACTATTTATATAACTAATTACACGTAAAATGTTTCTTTCAACACGTTTATATAAGATAATGTACTTTAGTTACAGATTATGGTTATTTCTTGTAAGATAATGTTAGAAAAGTTAAATTCACTTCCACACACATCGAAGTTTAGATCACCACTAAATGACGAAGTTAACCGGAGTGAAGTTGTGGGCGAATATAGCACTTGAATGTTTTTTGTAAACGCGTGCGCCACTACGTAGTCAAGCGCTGTTCTCTGTGTAGGCGTAATAATAACATAGCCTGCTCTCGCTCTCACTTATCGTTGTGCGTTCGTTACTATCTCGTTCTATCGCTACAGAAAATAAATGCGAAACAGATGCCATCTATCCAACCAAATAACAATTACAAATTAAGACAGGAGTAGTGATTGTATGTGAGCACCCGTATCTGTACCACTATGTCCACCTCCACTATCCAGTTTAAACCTAGGCCCTAACAATACATGACCTACTATACGGCCACAGGTTAGGGCTTATGTTTAAATAATTTTTACTGGGCACTAAGGTAAATAATATTATAACAACAATTTTTTTCATTCAACTATTTACCTTCTTACCCAGTAAAAATTATTTAAACATAAGCCCTGTCTTAATTATATGCAGCTGATACATCGATGCTTAAACTGATATTGGTCTTGGATCCATGGATGCTCCTTAGGCTACATAAATGGAAAAATCTACAAGTGCGTAAACAGACATGTGGTAGACCCTTCCGAATACTGGGCGCAGTTACAAAAAAGGCAACTTGCACCGACATGATGAGATGTCACTATCCTTATATCCTACCTTCTCGTATAGGGATTATAAGATCAAGCTAATGGCAGAAGACATTTTTTTAAATAATTATCATATTCATCCATCCATCAACCTTTCTCAGTCCACTGCTGGACATAGGCCTCCCCCATAGAACGCCACAACGTGCGGTCTTGCGCTAACTGCATCCAGCGGCCCCCGGCGTATTTGACGATATCGTCGGTCCACCTTGTTGCGGGCCGCCCCACGCTGCGTCGTCCGGTTCGTGGTCGCCACTCGAGGACCTTCCGTCCCCAACGGTCATCAGATCGTCGAGCGATGTGGCCTGCCCATTGCCACTTCAGCGTGCTAACTCTTCGGGCTATGTCGTACACACCAGTCCTTCTACGGATCTCCGCATTCCGGATCTTATCACGTAGGGAAACACCGAGCATAGCCCTCTCCATAGCACGCTGCGCGACTCTGAGTTTTGTTATGAGGCCGACATTCAGGGACCACGTCTCAGTTCCGTAAGTCATCACTGGTAACACACACTGGTCATAGACCTTTCTTTTCAGGCACTGAGGTATTTTGGACGTGAAGATGTGCCTAAGCTTCCCGAACGCTGCCCAGCCGAGTTGGATTTGCCCAACTGGACTGTTTGTCCTAGGTAGACATAATGATCGACAACTTCGAGAATCGCATTCCCAACAGATACTGGTGCTGGAGTGACATGGACATTGAACATGACCTTGGTTTTATCCATGTTCATCCTCAAACCAACCCGCTGGGAAACACTGCTGAGGTCATTGAGCATTGTGCCAAGGTCATTATCATATTATTTACATATTATTTTTTACCAACATAACAATTCCAACATGCCAGCAATCGCCCGGCAACCTGCTGGTGAGACCTTTGATTATAGTTTTTATTTAATCTTTCATATGAACTTGGTATACGAGAGCGTCAAATACTTCAAATAGGTACCTCATAGGTATAATTAATAACTGACGCCTTACAGATATAAAATAACGCAATATTGGATACAGGTTTACATCATTTATGTACGTGCTATGACATCTAAGGACATTGCAAATAAAACCCACCCATTTCAAATGTATTGTATGTATAACCATCGACCAAGTATAACACATAAACGGTATAGGTACTTTATCGATGGTATAACATTATTCACAAATGCCATCGCTAGGCAGCAACTAGAATACAAAACATAAAACACAAGTAGCAATTCAAAATAAAATTACTACCTCTAGGAATACAGACGTTTATGCTTTCAAGTCAGTTTATTATTCTATTAACTGTCCACAGTTTCATGATTTTATTGTACCGCCCTATGCCTGTGGAACAATTTAGTGTGAAGTTGCATGCAGTTCTATTAAAAAAAAAATATTGTATGTTAATTCGGAAACCAGTTCAGTGGTTTTTCTTAAATCTTTGTTGGTACGAATCTTTTGTAGACAATTCAGTAAATTCTATGTAATAATATGTCAATTAAGTACACTAAAACTTTAACGCCTACGTTTACCTATTACGTTACCTATTTCATTACGTTTATGATTGTTAAGTTTTTTTGGTAACTTTTTAAGGCCAAAACAACAGCCTAAGTTGTGTGTAGGCGATTATTGAATAGAATCTAATTATCTGATACAAAGAAGGATATATTATGTATTAACTTTTCTTTAAATGTGCGAATAATAAATAAATTTTTGTAATACAAATCACCGTTAAGGGCCTACATCAATATTATCGTATATCATCGCCGACACGTACATATTAACACAGCCAGTAGGCACAGAAAATGAAGAATTAGGGATACTTTTCCTATTTACTCAAAATCTACTAAATATATTTTAATTCTGATTTACGTGTTTCTATATATGATAGTTACTTATATTTTTAAAGTTATTTCATTAGTTAATACGCGATAATAGACCGACAAATGAAAAAAATAAAAAATTTGAGAGGTTGTTTCCCCAAGATTTTCTATCGAGAAAACTTTTTTCAATCGTGTTTCTGAGTTTATGCAATCCTAGATAATATATTGAAAAAACATATACTTAAAAATTAGAGCTCTAGCCATTCAATCTAAAGAAACAATGAAAACTTCGTACACAGACAAATGCACGAAGCTATTTTGGTATCCTCTTAAGTCACCAAAGAATTAACCGCTTGTTCTAAAACCAGAATCGAAATAAGTTCTTAATACTTCGACCAATTATTCTACAATTGTTGTAATTGTAGGTAATCGTCGTTGTTTTATAGCCTTATGAAATAGGCACCGTAGCCGCATTTAGCAATAAATTTAGTAGATACTTACAACATACCTATATTCCCTTAAGATCCTATCTTATTGCTTGTATGGGAGATACGAACAATGGTCTTTACTTTATCACACACTAGCTGCGCCCCGCGGTGTTAGCCGCGGTAAAAAGGATAAAAAATAAGTTCATTTTCTATTCCATTTTTCATTGGAAAGTTTATGAAAATCCATCCAGTAGTCTTTACGTGAAAGCACAATGAACATCCTTACATATCCAAACATTGGAGTATGGATAGAAGACCGAGGAAACATTCGCGTTGCTTAGCCAACAGTTTAAATACATATTTTATTTAATAATTAATTCTTTGCGCGTAATTCTTTTTTCGTCATATCTCCTAAGAGATATTCATTTAAATTGCATGCTGTAAAGAGCAGTTATAATCTATATTAATTGCGTAAGCTGACTAAGCTATTTAATTTGATAAAAAATATTACTATATACACATTAATAGCTTTTGAAAACACCCTATTGAATTAGATAATTTTTTTGACATTATTATGGGTACAACGGGTTTCCCTTAAAATATAGACAAATGCCCTCGCGGACTTTTTTAAAGAACTATAGGTAACAAACAATTCCTCCATACATTAGTTTGTTGTATCTCACATAGATAAGGCAGCGTTTTCATTAATTGCTCACGCGCGTCCGAATTTCTCGGCAAATTTAATCATATGTCATCCAATATACAGTATACCCCAATAAATTATGCGAAAAAAGCCATCCTCTTGATACATTCTATCTACTAAAAAAACCGCATCTAGCTCCCTATACTGGCACAAATGCAATTTGCAAACCGCCCTAGTTATTAATGAATTTTTTTTCGGTCTTATTTATTTGGCGCCACATCATAATTCTTTACGAAGCAGTATTGAATTGTAACAAGGCGCTGTCAACCGGATGGTAAAACCTTGGTTTACCTCCCACAAGATAAAAAAGTGATCCAAAGAAGGTTACCGGAAGCTATGTTGTAAAACTGCTTATTGTCATAGTTCGTAGATAATTTATTGATCCTTTGATATATAAATTTAGGAAAATTTTGGAACATATGGGTTCCGTGTCTTCTGCATGTATTGTGATATTCCATTCATCCATCCATCAGCCCTTCCCCGTCCACCGCTGGATATATGCCTCCCCCATAGAACGTCACAACGCAATTGTGATATTATATGACGTAAAACTTTTGCATGGTTGTTTCTGACTTTCAGGTAATTGGAGGTACTGTCCTCAAAGTCTTATTGGAATAAGAATAAGTGCAAATTAATTATTGTTCTAGACACATGACTCTTCTTCTACTTTTAAAACAGGTTAAGAGCAATGCAAACTCAATTTTTAAAATTGAGTGTAAATAGAATAGTTAAGAGGGCACGATACCAAGTTATGCTTCACACAAAAATATGGGTATCGTACTACCCTTTTTTCTTCGCGAAAGTTAAACTGATTTTAATTGTTTCTACGTTATATTATAGATGAAGAGTATATCTATATAAATCTGTATAAAAAAAATTAGCCTTGCCCACTTAAAAGTTATGAGGAAACAAACATAAAAAAAAAAATCATACAGACGAATTGAAAACCTCCTCTATTTTCAAGCCAACTAAAAACTGTAGACAATAATCTAAAGATAATTATTGAAAACCCTTTTTTGATGTCGGTTAAATATAAAAATGCTGCATTGCTTCTGTTTTAATATAATATACCTACACATACCCTAATAAATTAATCAGTTGTGTAATAAGGTCGTCTCCCACGTGGTTGTAAAATAATGTAGACAATTGCGTTGCGTAGGTAAAGTTTGCAACTTCAATCAAAGAAAGCTCAGTAAACGCGTTGGATAGTTTATAATTTGTCATAAATACATCTGCAATAAAAAAAAAACTATACATAATTTAGACTTCTTTAGGTACAACGTGGTCTTCAAAAAGGGCTACGATAACGGTTTACCATCAGACAGGCCGTGAGCTTTACTTGTCTTTAAAATATTTAAATATCCTTGTATTATAAAATACTGCACCGTCTATTTTCTTCCTTTTCGAATCTGGTGTATTCTGCCGGTTATGTTTGTGGGCGATTATTTTGGCTATCAGGAGCTCACAGATGGATCGTCTTCAACTCGTAGATATGAATTGTTTTATCGGAATTTACTCTCAATAAATTGCTTAATTCAAAAACTAAAAAACACGCTTGAAAATCCTGAATATTTTTTTTAAATAATGGCATTGTCATCGGTCCTTGATATTTATGCAAAATTTCAAATCAATCCAGCTATCGCATATGGGTGAGAATCGCGTTGAAAGATTCCGTTACATTGTATATAATGTATTAAACATTGATAGATACATACCGAACTTATAAAAGCGTGTTAAAAAACGCTACATTTGACTTGAAATCTCAATTATTTCTTTTTGTAATCTCATTAAAAGAACCATACACTTAATTCAGACAACATAGGACAAATTGGCCAGAGATAAAGTATAAACTTTATATCATCGTTGAAATTAGTTTTTAACAATGCCAGCAAATTCGATCAATTAAAATCACCCATGTTAGATACGTTTTATCAATTCTGTTAAAAGGATAAATGGATAATTGACCCCTATCCGATGCTCTTGGATCTATCAAATTAAACGGATTAAGCACACAAGTTCCACGCTCTATATTCCGCTATTATTACTAAATTGAAAGCTTTATTACATGCATCTAATGGCATCTTAGAAACTTTCTATAAATTTAATATACCTAATCGTCTAGTGCTATTTTATCGCTAGCTGACTGAAGCACTGAAGCATTTTTATAAAACTTTTATTTTTAATATGTTAGATTAATAATATATCATTATCTCCGTGTGGTGACTGTAAGAATACTAATGTCACCACCCCTTCTTCTCCCAGGGTGCTGTAAAAGTCAGCTAAGGGATACTGCACACAGATAACATCCTCTGTGAGAGACGGAAAACTCGAAAATAAACCCTGTGCCAACACGCCCGCTCAGCGCGGCACAGTAGACCATAATCGCTCCCAAAGTGGAGAAGGCCCGTGCCTAACAGTGGGACGTAAATGGGCTGGAGAGAGAGAGAGAATGAAGGATATATAGGAATAATAGAGTCAGTTCAGCAAAAGTATTGCTCTTCTTTGAAACTGAATATAAAGGGCGCCACAAACGGCATATTGCGATTTATTAATCATTGCTAATTGTATAAATCGTCCAAGTGTGAGTTGGACTCGCACACGAAGGGTTACTATTTACTATACCGTTGTTATCATAATATTGGAGTTAAGGCAGGAGAATCATGATGATAATGAGTATTTGTTTATATAGCATCAACTTGTGTGTTATGTGTAATAAACCGAAATTTTCAGCTATTTAGCTATCACCGTTCAAGAGATACAGACGGTCGGTCAGACGGACAGGACGGACTCACGGATGGACAGCTAAGTCTCAGTAACGAAGTCCCGTTTTGCCTTTTGGTACGAAACTCTACAAAATAATAGTTTTACTAATTAAATAATAATAAATATTCATGGACATTTCACACAACGTCCTCTGGTCCCAAGCTAAGCTTATATGCTTGTGTTATGGGTATGAGAATACGGATAGAATACATACACTACTTTTCTTTTGTAAATACATTCTTATAATACATAGAAACACCCAAACGCAATTGTATAACAAAGATACAGGAAAAGCCTTTTAAACAATTTCTCAAGTTAAGATAGCTCTACTTCTTTGTTCAGATAAAAATGTAGCTATCTGCAATGTACTTAATTTTTTTGCAGCAACTGGGGCCATGTCCTGAATGACTTGATATATTGTGTCACATAAGAAAATATTTCGCCCAATAACGTTGGGAAGAACTGGAAGTGTTTTAAAACATTATAACGTCAACACTATGGGGATTTAGTAAAAGCTGCTGAAATATCTTATGATCATATATCTTACCTTATATATCAGATTTGTTATTATTGCATAAATCATTAAAAAAATTAAGATTAAATTACAAAATATACTTAAGAGGATACCAAAATAGCTTCGTGCATTTTTCTACGTACGAAGTTTTCATTTTTTCTTTAGATTGAATAGCTAGAGCTTTAATTTTTAAGTATATGTTTATTCAATATAATATAATCTAGGATCGCATAAACTCAGAAACGCGATTGAAAAAAGTTTTCTTGATAGAAAATCTTAGCGAAACAAACTCTCTCATTTTTTATTTTTTTCATTTGTCGGTCTATTATCGCGTATTAACTAATGAAATAACTTTCAAAACATAAGTAACTATTATATATAGAAACACGTAAACCGGAATTAAAATATATTTAGTAGATTTTGAGTAAACAAAAAAAATATCCCGAATTCTTCATTTTCTATACCTACTCGCTGTGTTAATAGGTACATATCGACGATAATATTGAAGTAGGCCCTTAAGACCAAGCAGACTGTAAAAGAGCATTTGATACGACGATTACTTAGGTATATAATAATAGAAGAATGTGACGTGTTGCGCCGACGACAAATACGGAATAAGGGCGGAAGAAAAATTGTGATGGTCTGCTTTATTGTCGAAAAATAACTTTAATACATATTTGGTTTATTTCAGTAAATTTTTAAATAAATATAAAAGCTGATTCACTCTATGGGTTGAAACTGTTGAAGAACTCAGCCGCCCTAGGCCCCAAGCAAATAGCCGCCCCTTTCTCAGCTTCCACCATATAGACTACATAATGAAATTACTTCATTGCCAACTTTTATTTAAATAGATTTAGAAATTTAGGAGAAAACTTCAGTTTTGTTACGCAAGATAATTTTATTTTGTTGTAAATAAGAAGCTTTTTTTGTAAATCACCGCCACAAAATCTGGCCGTTCTAGGCCCGGCCTTAGGGTAAATCCGCCACTAACGGTAACCATGTTTACTGGCTATTGGCTATTCTTATTATAATAATTACACTACAAAAGTAATATGTCAAAAACTACTAACGCAGTAGAATACAGCAAATGAGATAGGTTTATGGTTGATTAAACGTGCTTCTAAATGTTAAGACTATTTAAAATAGTTATATGACAACATTTTTCAACGATACACAGGCTTGACTGCCATAAAAGTATAGTGATTATGCGGTCTTTCCACCTAAGGTAGCTCGCTCAGACTCTAATTATCTAGGCGCTATGGAACTTGGATGTACGAAGATATTATATTTAGGGGTTTAATAAAAATTTGGCCGATCTCTCTTCCATAAGCCATAACGCTGCTGCTTATTCTTGACTATCTCGGCGATCCCAAAGCCTTTCGAGATGCGATGGTGGTATCAATGAATAAAAGTAAACATTAGAATGGCAATTGTTTTGCGATTTCTTTTATCCCTACTAATATTATAAATGCGAAAGTAACTCTGTTTGTCTGTTACGCTTTCCCGCTTAAACCTCTCAACCGATTTTGATGAAATTTGGCACAGACAATCTTTAGACCCTGAGAAAAGACATAGGCTACCTTTTATAGCAAAAAATTTTTTTTTTCTAAATTCCACGCGGAAAGAGTCGCGGGCAACAGCTAGTTAGAAATAAAATAATAGAAAAATGTTGCGTGAAGTCGTGTCAGGTTTCGAAAATGCATTCATTTTTGGGTGTTGTCGGTGGTTGTGACCAGTGTTGTCTTCAGTAAGGTCTGGTTAAAATTTTATTCAGATAAAACCCGCTGCCCGTTACCCGCAACTTGGTACTTAATTTAGAAAATAAAAAAAACTTAACAAATTATACAAAAAAAAAACCATTCTATGTATTATAGAAAAGCGCATCAAAATCCGTTGTGTAGTTTTGAGATATAAGCTCACATAGGGCCCTACACACAAATATAACTATTATTTATTTATTTTATAAGCAAAGATTGTTTTATTATTTTAGATTTATGAATATTAATCAATTAATTTAACAATAAAGGTATTAGGAAAGTTAAAAGCAAAATATTTTCAACAAAAGTTTATCAAATACATCATAAGTTAATTACTAATAAACACATCGTTAACATAACTATAACACAAAATTTTTCTAAATAGCTATTTATCTAATAAAAATCACGATCACGACATAAAATTAAAATAAAGCCAAGTCCGCAACAATTTTTATGTTCATGCATCTAGGTTGGAGTGCCGTGCGCACAACTTTGCGTCTTGGATCTCTACATGTCCGGCTTTCTGCCTACGATTTGTTGTGTTGGAAAACATTACGTCACCTAAAATGTAAAACAATTTTGTTAAAAATTTTGAAATCGATCATAAGCTAATTGATTACATGTCTTTGTTATTACTGGCGTTTAATTTACTGGAAAATTTCATAGTCTCTATTTTGTTACCAATTGAAAATTTCATGACTTTCTTAATTTCAACTTAAGAAGGGTTACAAGGGTTCTACGGAAGATTAGAGTTTAACGGTATAGAACTCTTATTATACTCTTTATCTTTATTATAACGAAAGAAAAACAAACACCATGATTTCACAGCAGGTTTTTAAACCTTCATTACTTAAATAAGGAGGTATCTAGTATGATCTTTTAGCATAGGCAGAATAACCATATAGCAGGAATAGCAAATGCTTCAGGCCCCGCGCCGTTAGAGACCTCGCATTCAGAAATTTCATTACTCCTTACTTACAAGGGCAAGGCAAAGGTTGACAAAGCAATCAATGGGATCTTTCGTAGTTTGCTACAGGCCTTGATACTAAATCCGTTAGAAGTATATTCGAGAGTAGTATAGTAATACTAATTGCTTACATGAACAGATAACCAAACCTCATCATTTAATCAATACCAGTAATGGGAATGTCATGTTCCGATAAATCATATATCTATCTACAGGTATATAAAGCTCTATATTCTAGGTAAGTATGTATGTAATACCATTCTCAACCTCACGGTCACTTAACATCAGTTGAGATTAAGGTCAAGTGTTAGTAGTGTGTAAAATGATTTCCAGTCATCAAACTGTGCCCACATTATTTGTTCAACAATATATTATTCCAAAAAGACTATTCAAAGAATTTAAACAAAGAAAAGATGAATATGCAATTAAGCTAAGTATTGTCTAAACGCACCATTGCATTAACACAAGTCAAAAGTAAATCTTTACGCAATGACACCTATAAAAATCTATTTTAATAAAACTGTTTTAATAAATAATGGTTAATAGGCCTACTAGTTTTAAATGTAAAACATATAGGTAAATATGTCAAAATATAAATTGCTAAGCTTTGCATCGAATGTGGTAGTTTTTATAAACTAAGGACATTTGTAACAAATTAAGTAATATTATAGAAATGGGTAATTATTTTTGAATTGCTTCTAGCAAATAATGTTAGTAGTTACGTAAAACAACGTTTATTTTTCTTAGGAAACGATGAAGGAGATAATCAGCCAAGTCTAGACATTTACAAATTTAGACGTAGAAATGCTACAATTGGTGCAAGTCAAAGTTCAAACAATATTAATTTAGTTGAACAGCTGGATCCGAACGATCCAGCAGGTATCGATGATAATAAACGCCAGAAGACGTACACTATATTACAAGAAACACGAACTGATTTTAGCGACAGCAAACTGCGAACTTTATTACTGATTTATTCTAACCCTGCTTGGACAGTATTCATACTAACAACATTATTTGTTGCATACATCATAGACACCTGTTTATATACGTTTTTCTTACCTTCAGAAAGACCATTCTGGGTAATCATGGTATTATTATGCTTCAATTTAATCTTCGTCTTCGATGTGACAATTATTGTTGGACTAAAATTCTTTAAACAATGGCAAAAGACCCTCAATCATATGGAGCCTACTACTTCCACGGTAGTTTTTAATATCATATTAGCATTACCATATTCAGTATTATATTTATGTAATGGTATAGTACCATTTAATTTCGACGTAATTGCTCCGATAACGGCTACAATAAGAGTGTATAGAATTCTAAGGTACTTCTACAACAAATCTTCAGAAGCTGGTAGTAATCAATGGACTACCTTTTTGTTTCAGTATCTTATACTTTTCTTACTATCAGTTCATACTTGGACATGCGTCTGGTATTTATTCGCAAACAAAAACTTTGACTTGCATAAAATTCATTCATCGTGGTCATCATCAGCAATATATTTACCAACGGAAGTGACTCTTGATTGGTATTACGTTTGCACGTATTGTTCAGTGATGTATCTCACTACAAATGGTTTGGGTGACTTATACCCAGTTACAACTCCTGAAAGAGTGACAGCAATATTAGCGATATTAGTAGGGTTTTTGCTAACAACTGTTGTTTTCGTGGGTTCTTTAACTTCACAGTTTATTACGATCACTACAAGAAGATCGATATATATCAACCAATTAACTAAAATACAGCATCATTTGAGATTGATAAATATGGATTCTGATACTACTACTCGTATTCTTAGGTAAATATTTAAATTACATTATTTCATGTAATGTTTACTTGACTCGAGATCAATAATATTAAAATATCAGTTATTAAGTACATATACAATTTTCTTTTTTAATCTAATCATTACACGCTCAGCGTAGCATAGTAGATAATACATCTGCCTGAAACGGAGAAAGCCCGAGAAGAGAATTTGTCAATAAAACCTTTGTTTTGGTGCTTACTCGTAGAACTCTATGTTGACAAAGGTTATGATATTTAACTTTATGGGTTGTGCATATGGTTACTAATCAATTTCTATTGTTCTTAAATTTTAAGGTATTATGAAGATCTTTGGTATCAAAAGTCAGGAGTATTTAAGCCAAAGTTATTACGATTGCTGCCATATCCATTACAAATGGAGATTTGTTACGATTTAAATGCTGTCCCTCTCTACAGCTCGTTAGTATTTAGGAAGTTACCAGAAGCTTTCTTGAGAAGATTATCATTGAATATGACGCATCAATTTTATTTGCCCGGAGATGTCGTATACAATTATAACCAAAATAAGACTTTTATGGTAAATTCAACTTGTGTTTTTGTGAATAAATCTTATACGCCCCCGACTGAACGACTCATAAGTAAAAGATAACATTAGGCGACTTAACAAATAAAAAGTTAAATCAAATTGATTCATTCGTTTGGGGCCTTAGACATACTATTCCACAAATAAAATATATGGACTGGGTATCTATCTACTAATGGACGTAAAACACTGGAAACTTCTTTGGCAGTAACAAGGGCTATACAGTGTGACCTTTACTGCCAAAGGTTAAAACATCGATTGTCATCTTACAGTTAGATAACTATTAAATACTACATTTGTCTAGGTTTGTATTACAAATGGTGTACTGGAATTATTATCGGACGAAGACGACGAGAGTGCAATGATTTCCTTGGGAAAAGGGACGTGTTTTGGCGAAATTTCTTTGGTTTACAATATTCCTGGTAAATATTGCATAACTACTTAAGTTATTAACCTAGAGAATATTCCAATATACTTAGAATTAATTATAATATTGCTGGCTTTACAGCGAGATGCACCGTAAAAGCAGCTACTTACGTCGAATGCCAAGTCCTGGAAAAAACAAAATTTATAAAATTAATGATAACTTATCCTGACTTAGTTGGTTATATCACAAATGATATTAATGATCGGCTCACCAGGGCCAAACGTAAGAAAGTAACCGAAGCTGAACATACTGAATTTTCTTTAAATATTTACGCTTCGAAAGATCGTAAGAAGAGCAGTATTAAATGTTTAAAGGAAAAATTGAGGTATCTTCAAGGTATCACCAATTATTACCAGATATTTTCCGTCCACTATTCATATCCTAATTATTGTCTGAATACATTTTCCTCACAAATGAGTCCTGGCCTGTGCAGGGAGTCTCTGTTAAGGTAATAAAGTTGAATCGATAGACTCTACAAATAATACCCGCTAATAAACTTACCATAAGGAACCATAGGTAATAACTTGGCCGAAATTTATTTCCTTGTATGGAAACGGCAGAACCTTAACAAATTAAACATGCGTTGTAAGATTAGACTGTAAGTGTAAACTTACAACGCATGTTTTGGATTTGTATAATTTCCAGGCTTATTAGTGTAAACTTACAACGCATGTTTTGGATTTGTATAATTTCCAGGCTTATCTGATGTCGACACTGTTACAAAAGAAGATAGTCTGGACGAAAATTGTTTGGACTTATATATTTTGTCTGAACATGTGAAAAAGAAAGTTGCAATGTTCACTTGCTTAAAATCTGACTTCCCTTGGATATTAGAAGCCGATTGTCTTCTTGTAAAATATTGGGAAATATACATGCTGATCATAGTTTTCTATATCTGTATATTTTATCCTTATTACATAGGATTTGTTCGCTCATTTCCTGATTTTATCTCATTTTACGCTCAAATTTTAATAACAATTTCGCTGATATTCAATATATTTATGACATCTGTGACTGCTGTGAAAACGAAAAAGAAGTATGTCACGGAATTAAAGGACATTTTAAGTTATAGAATGAATACACTTGGGTTCTATCTTGACTTAGTGGCAATCATACCGTTCGAATATCTCGTTACTATTCATACAAGTATTAACTATCACGATCATCACAGAGATCATTTGTTTTATCTCTGCAAAGGCGTAAAGCTTTGTTTAGTGTGGAGAGTCTCCAGTTTCTTTGAGAATTTAGAGAAAAAGCTATTGATAAATTCAATAATTATTAAGGTAAGTTTTATTTATACAATAAATAAAATTATGTAAGATTCATTTTATTTGACATTCATGTTTCAGTTATTAATTAGATTTTTTTAACTACTCGTAGATATGATTGTAAACACGAATATGGTAAAATCCAATCAAAAAACTCCTACCTCGTAGTCGAGTGGTTCATGTAACGACTGCTATTCACGAAGTTGCGGATTCGATTCCCGCATGGGATAACTATTTGTGTGATATATATTATAAGTATGTATTTACAAAAAAATCAGTAGATTTAATATAGTCTATCCGTATTCTGATACCCATAAAATAAGCGTATGAGCTTAGCTTGAGACCAGAGGACGTTGTGTGAAATAAATGAATATTTATTTTATTATATTTCACCTTAGAAATACACTAGTATATATATCAAGTTCTTTTGTTGTCTTGCTTTCCAGCATAGGTTTCCTCAATTGTTCTGACGTTCTCCTTATGACCTACCTTTTGCATTCCTTGTTCTTCAAGATCTTCCTACTGCTTTTTTATGTCATCTTTCCGTCTGTACTATTTTAATTCTTTACCTCTTATACCTTGGATGACATTCACTCAAGAATATAAACGGAATAGTATAACGTCATTGTTACTTTTTTCATAACATGGCAGTGCGCTATCCCATTCCAATAGGAAACGGAAATGAAAGGCTAAACAATAAAGCAAATGATCATGTAAAAGCAACTTTTGCTCTAAACTTTTTAACTGACTTAAAAAAAGGAGGAGGTTCTCAATTCGTCTCTGTTATTTTTTTCATGTTTATCACCTCATAACTTTTAACTGGGCGAAGCAATTTTAATGATTCTTTTTTTATTCGAAAGCTGGTGGTTCCCATTTGATCCCATTGGCACCAGGTCATGATCTAATGGTTATCTCTTGAGAAATCGAGAAAAACCCTCAAATTTCAAAGGCACATGAAGTCGATTGAACTTTTTTTTTAAATTACACAATTATCTAGCTTGTACTCGTAGTTGTAATTTTTGTGGTTTCATGTTTATTCTAGGTAGTAAAGTATTGCGTATACATAAGTCTACTATGTTACTGGTGCGGCGCCATACTCTACATGGAATCATGTTTCGTAAGCCGATGTTCAGAGAACTCATGGTTTCACATCGCCGTTATCTGGGATGACCAAAAATTCGGATACAAATCTACAAAGTAAGAAATCATACATTGAGTCTATATTTCAAGTTGTTTATTGGACTATAAGTATGTGCTTAAACTTCTATTTAAGTCGCGAATGTGGGCGATCTCCGTTTAGGGGCGTTAGCGAAATAAACTTTCACAAATTTCCTTAAACCTCTTCTGTGAGATTACGTAAGTCATTTTTAGGGTTCCGTAAAACCTTATTCCTCAGATTTCGCTGTCTGTCTGTTACCAGCCCATATTTTAGGCATAGTGATGGCTAGAGAGTGGAAATTATCACAGATGATAAATTTAGGTTGCCGCAACAACAACAAATATTAAAAACAGAAGATAATAAATATTTGAGAGGGCACAAATACAACAAACGTTTTCAGTTTAACTTGATAATACGTTTAGGCGACTTGATTATGACGGTAAAATATTATGATGATGAGGGTACGGAACAATTCACTAATAATTCCATTTCTTTTTTTTAGAGATCCGCTGCTGTTATTATATTCAAATCGTAATAAGTAAATGTACATGTTTAATTTTAGAGTCCGGATTTACGATTCGTTCAGCATTCGTACTCTATTAATGTTTTCCACTGAATGATTTATTAATATGACTCACTTTGCAGTCATTATAAATTCGTATGACCTTCGATTCTTAATCTGTTGCGTTTTAATGAAACTGACGCTTTTTATCGTTCATGAAACAAATGTTAATGAAATATACGTTATTCAATAATTTCTTTATTCTATTATACACAATCAACATTAAAATAAATACTCACATAATAATTCATCGGATTTAATAATTAATGACCACACAGAGAAACAAAAGCGTAGAGGATTTGGGAAATCTGGTTAGAATGAGTTATATTTGAGTAGATAAAGCTGCCAATAGATTAAGGAAATCATTAAATTATATAAAACAACTGAGAATAAATATTAAATATTAATGTAAGTGAATAAAACAGAACAAATATTCGCTGTTAAGCTAATCTTTTTATGGTGTGTGCGGGGAACATAATAATAAACCCTTATTATTATGTTCCCCGCACACACCATCAAAGGCTATTCAAAATCGTCTCATATAGACAGTCTTACACCAGTTAATCATTATTTTGACGAGCCTCGTGGTATAGTGGTTCTGGTAACGGACTGCCGATCAAGAGGCCGCGGGTTCGATTCCCGCTCGGGACAATCATTTGTGTGATTTTTCTAATTGTCATACAAATGTTTGTACTGCGTCTGGGTGTTTCTATGTATTATAAGTATGTATTTACAAAAAAAAAGTAGTATATGTATTCTATCCGTATTCTGGTACCCATAACACAAGCATATAAGCTTAGCTTGGGACCAGAGGACGTTGTGTGAAAGTGACGTCCATGAATATTTATTAATTTATTTATTTATTATTAATTAATACATTATTTCCTTAGAACCGAACATCCCCTGGTTATATCAATATATTTCGCAACAACAACTTTACTGTCCATCGCCTATGGAGATCTGACACCTGGAGACATATACGATATGGGGTTTGTGGCATTCCTCAGTCTCTTTGGTGTTTTACTATGTGGATATTGTGTGTCTGAATTCTCTGCGGCAGTTACTCATTGGACAAGGTGAACGCATCTTTACTTATTATATAAAACAAAGTCGTTATTTTTGTATGTATGTGTGAGTGAGCTTTTATCTTCCAAACTACGCAACTGATTTTGATGCGTTTTTTAATCGATAAAGTGGTTCAGGAGGATCTTTATTTTTTGGATAATTTATTAAGATTTCGTGTATATTTCAAAAACGCGTGCGAAGTTGCGGACGACATTCTAGTATGTTATATAATCTCTGCTTGCTATTATAAATTGCTGTATTGCGGAGTTAGACCTAACCGAATTAAGCCGTAGTGATTTTTGGATCTGCACCGATCCATTGAAAGAGATAGCTAATAAATAGTAGAACTTTGATACAAGGCATTGTAATTCTTTCTCAATGAACTAAAAACCCATCAATAGAATATAGAAAGACATCAGGAAAACAAGTAAAACCAATGAAATCCTGCTAACATTCCCCTTGTCAAAAAGTAACGTGGTAGAAGATTTCCTATGTAGTTTTGAATTTTGTTATAATATTAATTATTCTTTCTGATTTGTACAGAACAAAGACTGCCTTTTTAGAAGTTATATTAACAATAGACAAGTTCATGAACGAGAACAATATGCATCCAGCTATCAAATCTAGAGTAATGGCTTTCTACGAACTACAATGGCAATATAATTCGGTAATATCGTCTTATTTTAATTTGCTTATATTTATTTGTGCAAATGAAAGAGTTTTCAAAAAGGATGAACTTTACATTATTTTTGAAAAATCCCATTTGCTAACCACATCTCAAAACCTATCCTTTAGTGCAGAACATTTACGAAATTGGGAAATATACGGTCTCGATTGATTAATTATTTTCATATCCTTTTATAGGGTGTAGAATTGACTGGTGATAGTTGGTTAAAGAGAACAGTTATACCAAATGAGCTACGCAAAAAGGTTCTACATCAAGCTAGATTCAAGGCCCTCACATCTATAAAATTCTTTCAAGTGAAAAATACTGCATTCATTCAAACGTTAACAGAAAGTAAGATTTTACTTCTTATATTTTAATATCAATCAATATGTACTTAATGGTACTAATGCTCAACGTTCTATGGCTATAGGTACGGAAAAGTGCCGAAAGTTAATTTAGAATCGATGTCTGATGAAGTCTTACACGGCAGCCTATATCCGTCTCAATTAACATTGGTTATGGTAACTATCCGTCCGTGTGATCACGGATAAATAATACAAGTGTCACCTTTTCCTTTCTGGGGTGCTGTAAAAGCTAGCTAAGGAATATCGTACACAGATAACATACTCTGTAAGAGACGGAAAATTCGAAACAAACCTTGTGCCAACACGCCTGGTCAGCATGGCAGAGTAGATCATAATCCCTCCCAAAGTAGAGCAGGCCCGTACCCAACAGTGGGACATTAATGGGCTGGCGAGAGAGAGAGAGAGAGAGAGAGAAATGGTAATTGTACCATGACAATGCTTGTTTAATACATTACGTTGCTTATAGCTGCTAAAGACATAATTCTGCCACCGGGTGAAATAGTTTTCTATGGAGGTACAGTCACTAGAGATCTTTATATAATAGAAAGCGGCTACTGTCTAGTGACTTTCAAACAGAAGAAAGAAGCGAAGAAAGAACACGTTATTGGACCTGGTCATCATCTGGGGTTAATGGTTCTATTGTATGGAATACCGTCTGTCAGCACCGTTGTTACTCTAACACATTGCAAAGTGAGTTTTATGAATTTCACATAAATTCCTGTTTCTTTCTATAACAGGCAGATGTACTTACACTTTGTACATGCCTATTTAACTTCTTTATTAAATATAATGTGCAGTATAATCTTCTGTGGTCTAAGCTGAGCCTGTATTTATTAGGAAGCAGCGTAGGTACCTAATTAGTACCGGTAACTAATTAGTAAATGGTAAAACTTCTATCTCTATATTTTGTATGCCTTATAGCATTGATAAAAGTCCTAATTAATTGATAAATGTCCCCTAAAGTAGGATAGTCAGTTGTATGCCCACACCTTTTTACCTTGTTTAAGTATTGATTGGATATGATTAATCGATAAACAATATATTATATTTTACGTAGATGTTGACAATAATCTACTTTACCTAATAATAGATTTTGATTTAGGCATAATTATATAAATTCGTAAGGTCTGTATTAATGGATTTATGCATAGTTTTATAAATTTTCAGCTAATTAGCGTTAGCCATTATGCTTACACGTCAGCTTTAAGTCTTTTTCCGGATATGAAGGAGCACGAAGGTCTAATGACACCGGAAGAATTAAAGCAGCTTGAAATGATCGCGAAATCTCAAGTCACTGATTCCTATATACATCACTACAACCGAGAAAAAGCTGATAGTGCCAAAATTAAAATAACTAATATTTTATATGATTTCTTCAATAGTAAGTAGGAATCACAATACACACCTTTATCTATTTAGATTAGTAGGTATCTACATAGAAATATTACAACAAACTAAACATAGGAATTACCGTGATCTCTCTGTGTCGCCTTTTCCTTCCCAGGGTGTTGTAAAAGCCAGCTAAGGAATTATTATACACAGATCAAATTCTCTGAGACAGAAAACTCAAAAATAAACCCTGTGTCAATACGCCTAGTCAGCGCGACACAGTAAGCCATAATTCCTCCCAAAGTAGAGGAGGAGGAGTAAATGAGCTGATGAAAAAGAGAGATCTAGGATTTGGTTTCGGAAGTGTTAACACTTTACGTTCCTTCCTTTTGTTTCGGGATTGAGTTTGGAGCGATTTTTGAGTTGTAATTACCATTGCAAAGCAAATACCATCACTTGTTTGTTTAAACGAAATTGATCAGATATGTACTAATAACACACTACCACTCATCATTAAAACCGCGTAGCTATTTTTTGATAAAAAAGTAAATTTTTTGAATTTCACGTTTTTGATGTCTATTGCAGATTCGTTTATAGATTTACGAAAAGAATACAAGAAAATGGATAAAAGCTACTGGAAATCTTATAAGCAATTTAAAACATTGAACAACATAGGGCCATACATTCTTATGCCAATTGTCATTAAACCTGACGGAATATTTTTAAAAACATGGGCAATGATGCGATTAATGGTGGCATTTTTAATGTGCCTTATGATACCTGTAAGATAACTGAATATTATATAGCTTTTACATTATATTCTTTCTCTATCCTTATAACAAACTTGTGTGAAGGGCACCACAAACGGCATACATATTATTAATATAGCAGGAAAGAGAACGATGTAAATAGAAAAAAAGACGAGGCGAGAAAGAGACATATTATATATAATAACATACCGAGATGTGATCTATACTTATGACGTCACCGACAGATATATCTGTCTCTTTCTCGCCTCGCCATTTATAGGGTTTCGTACAAACCCTTATAGGATCACTCCTGTGTCTGTCTGTCCGTCTGTCAAACTTTCTTTACTCAGCAACGGCTGAAGGTATCAACTTTAAACTCATACCAAATGTAGATGCTATGCGGTCGTTTGCTGCAAAAAATACAATCAACCTTTTACCTCTACGCATTTAAAAGATATAACCGAATTACGACCATTTTCAAGAATTTTCGACTTATGCTAGGGAATCAAAATTCACAGGTTACTTCCCGTTGCCCTAGAGACTTGAAATTTGGCATGGACCAAGTCTATATAGTGCTGATATAGGGAAAAATCCAAAAACTTGTAATTTGCCATCACATCACAAGAAAAAAGTGTTTATACTTATGAAGTAGCTGAAATGTAGGCGATTCCCTACATTTCAACTACAAAATTAAGTTGGTGTGTTGTTTTGAGTTTAATTAACTGATTATTTGCTGATTATTGATTATTTAATGCAGTTACTTATGTTTAGTGGGTACGAAACCCTAAGTGTGCGAGTTTACCTCGCCCTTGACAGGTTTTTCTATATAAATCTGACTCTCACTATATTAATTAATGTAATATCTAGTTTTAATTTCCAGGTGATTGTCTCTCTGGCACCTTTCTTCGAATCGTTCGATATAGCATTGATATTTATGGAGATAATATGCTATGTAGACATGTATTTGATGCTACACGTAGCATTTTACGGACCAAAAAATCAACTTATTTATCATCCTTACTTGACAGCAAAGCATTACTTACAGGTTAATGATATTTCGTTTAAATTTAAGTCCATCCTCATAATTTAAGGGCAACCTGCTAAGGTCCTGTTTAAAAAAAAACACGCCTGGAATTTAGAAACCAAATCTAAACAAATTATACAAAAAATCCACCCTAGTGAACCACTCTATCTATTGAAAAACCCGCATAAAATCCGTTGCGTAGTTTTAAAGATAATAAGTAATAAGCTCACATAGGGACATAAATACAAAAATAACGACTTTTTTATAATAAGTAATAATATCAATGGCCGTAAGAGCAAAAGCTAAGGCATTTTATTGAGAGAACTTCCTCTGTGAGAGAAGGGAAACTCGATATAAATCCGCATGCTAACAAGCCTGGCACATAGCAGAGCAATTACGCTCCCGAAGTAAAGGATACCCATGCCGAATATTGGGCCTTCTTAATCTTTCATCACACGATACATAAATTACATAAAAACGAATATTAATCTTATCTGATATTTTATTTATTCAGGGTCAATTTGTTGTGGATATACTAACATGCTTTCCTTGGTACGCTCTATGGACCTTAATTGTTCCTATGCATAACCAAAACCATGGAGGCGTCCATATCAACAACAGAAAAAATCATGCTCACTTATACCACTGCGGTAGAATGATCAATGTACTTCAAATTATAAAACTTTACGTTGCCACTTGTACAGATTCAATCAGCGCTCTAAAACGGGTAAGATCTATTTCTAACATTATTACTTCTTCTTTCAGTCTCAAAACATACTTATTTTTGTATGTATGTCCCATTGCGAATGAAAAAACCTTAGTCCTCTGTTGTATTAGTTACGTATCGTTACGTTTGGCTACTTATATATTTCGATTCCTAGAAAATGTTACGGCTATGTATGCTTGTCAAAATTACCGTTTGTAACAAATCAATTCGCTTTTAGAATACAGAAATCAGCCGTGAGTCATCTACTAAGACAAGTACGTATCTATAAAGTACGCAATATAGAAGGATATTACATACAGTAAAAATATGTATAACTAGATGTTGTCCACAATTATGCTATACTCGTTTCTGCAACATTTTTCACTTATATTTCGCTTATAAATTTACGGTCTTATTCATAATGACTTATCAGAGGTTTAAACGGAGATTTTATCGGAGAGATAATAAACGTTTTATCGTAAAAAGACTATGATAAATAACAAGTTTTGACAATTTTCGCGAACCGATTTTAGCGACCTTTTAAACCTCCGATAGTTATTATGAATAAGACCAATAGCCTATAGCCTTCCTCAATAAGTGTTCTACACAACACTGAAAGAATTTTTCAAATCGCATGGATCCTAAGCTTACTGCATTCAAACAAAAGAAAAACTCTTCAGCTATGATATTTGTATAGATATGATGTCATAAAAATATTAAAAACGAATGCGTCATGACATCAGAACGTATTTATTTAATACATGTTTGTACATGTATACAACCTGTAATACAACCTATGTATACAACTTTTTTCTTATCATAATTATTTATTTAAATATACTAACTTTATTGAACAGCTATCACGAGGCAGGACCAAATTAGGTAAACGTATGCTAATTAGCTAATAACTATCAAATAACCAACTTACAGTCTTATTCCGGGTCATACTCCTCACACTATTTATTTATCTACAGAAGAAATAAGAAAAGTTAAGAATATGCGTTTGAAAAGGAAGAGTTATTTACTTCTACTTACTCTACTTATACTTCACTTTTTGATAAAATCCTCTCTGTAGGCCCCTATATACAGTATATCATGTTCAGAGCCGGATTCAGCAAGCATGGGCCCCGCAGTAAATTTTGTATCTACTTGATTGCGGAGTTAATACACTAAACGCGGGCCCGTAGCATTTGCTACGCTTGCTATGCGGCTTACCTACCTTTCATGTTCACTACATAACCTCGATGGAAAGGGAGCGTTTAGCCACTGCGTCTGTAATCGAGTAGGTGCTCGTTCATCAACTGGCGGGAGATGCACAGCGTGTATTTTAGTGGGCAAGATCCCAACGCTACCCCACCGTTGACCTCAGAGAGAGGAATGTGCGATTAAGATTGCCAAAAAGAACTTTTGGACCATGTTTGTAACCAACAATTTTATTTCAGGCGTACTTTATGAGTGTCGTTCATTTTCTTCTACTGACTTTGTTCTTTTTGAACCTCTATGCGTCCATCTTGATCATATTATCCTGCTGCTACATAAAAGCCACAGACGAAGAAGATTTTACACATATAATGGAATCTTTATCGCAGGGTCTAAACTATATGAAGTCTGATTTTCATCCGAATGGCAATGTCGTATGTCTTGAAGGTTCGCATATTAGTTAAAAATCATTGTATTAATTTGAAGATCACACAAAATAGCTTACAAATCAAAGAACTTAACGCCTGCATTTCGTGCATTTAGTGAAGAATCTAAAAAATTTGGACTGACATAAAAAAATAGGCTAGTGGCTTTATGAATGAACTTCCTTTACTGAAAATCCTCTTACCAAGAATTTCTTACCACAACTGGTATTTTTGAAACCATTTTTTGAAACAATTTCGAAAAGGCTCAACAGCCTTTTCGAAATGGTTTAGATCCTAACATAGTTGAATACAAGTACTTAGGTATATTAGCTATTTGCTACTTTCAGGTTCTTGGTTAGACGGAACCGAAATATTAAAAAGTAATTTTTTGACTCCAAGTAAGGTGTACTTATTAGCGTACTATTGGGCTGCGTCTAGTTTTGGCGGTGCTGGTTTCGGTGATATAGTACCACAAGGATTGGTACATATGATACTATGTATCTGTATCAATGTACATGGTGTTTTATTTTTTGGGTTAGAACTCCTTTATGTAATTACTTGAACTACTGAAGTTTTGTTCCAATAAATATATTTTTTATTTACTTTATACTCTAGATCTTAGAAAAAATAAATAGTCATGGACATTTCACACAACGTTCTCTGGTCCCAAGCTTAGCTTATATGCTTGTGTTATGGGTACCAGAATACGGATATTATACATAAACTACTTTTCTTTTGTAAATACATACTTATAATACATAGACACACCCAGACGCAGTACAAACATTTTGTATGATCAATCAGAATCTTCTTTCTTGATCATTTCTGCCAAAAATATAATATATTATTTCAGTTACGTCTACGCAAGAATAGCATCACTGAAAGCTCTTGCAGATCAAGTACTAACAAAATATCAAGAGAACATGAAACATTTAGAATTATTTCTAAACAGAGAAAATGTACCATTACCTCTCAAAAAAGCTACAATGGATTATTGGAAATATCAATGGAAGAGAACAGCCGGATGGTCGGTGGGTAGCGTGTACTGCTAACTGTTTGAAATAAAGATTATTAAACATATAATGTGTCACAGCCCTGTGTGATGACGGTTTAAGAAGACAAATATCACCAATCCATTTCATCCTCTGAGCCAGCGGAAGAATAAACACTACACCAATATGAAAACTCACCTGGTCAGCACGGCACAGCAGACCAAAACCCTGCCACAGTAGAGGAGGCCCGTGACCAACAGTGGGATGTTAACGGGCTGGAGAGAGAGTGAGAGAGAACTATGACATGTAATAAAATATTCACTACGTCAATATGTTTTGTTGCAGCACCAATCCATATTAGGCAAGCTTCATGCTAACTTGAACGAAGACGCAGTTCTGCACATGTATGAAAAAACATTAAGAGAAATGCCACTTTTCGAAGACGTGGATAGCTCGTTCTTTAGAGCTTTTGCAAAAAGTCTTGAAGAACGATATTACCAAAAAGGATATATGGTTATGAAGAAAAATGATGTTATTGGCAAGATGTACATTATCTATAGGGGCAAGGTAAGACTACCACAATACTTTAGTTCTAAAAAAAATACAGACGGAAGCCAGTTGCAAACACCTGTGTATTCTTCGTCGATGTTGGAACTAAGATCTGGTTTAGCCTTTTGCCACTAAAACAAAGATGAGATGATATGACGTTCTAAGTTTAACTTAGAGCTAGAAACTTTGCTTGGCGAATTGACAACCTTCGGGGATAAAGGCTCCTGACTTAATTCATTCATCAGTTTTGCTCAGTCTACTGTTTGACATAGGCCTTCCCCATAGAACGCCACAATGTCATCAAAGACAAATCATGTGTATTTTTTACAGGTGGACATAATATCCAATATCAACGAAGTAGAGGCTTGCATGGGACCAGGCGGTATATTTGGTAACATACGAGGAGCTACTAGTTATCTGACTATGTCAAACGTAGTTGCTTCGAGAAACATCGATGTATTGTGCATGCAGGGGAGAGACTTCTATACGCTTTTAAAGGTTCCTACATAACCTAACTTGCACTTCTTAAATAGAATAAAAATAATAAGAAACATTATATAGGAGGTACCTAAATACTGAGAAGCGTGTTCAACAGTCAATTTTATAGCTTTGTGCATAGCCAGGGGCGTAGCTACCGCCGTATCTGCCGTATAAATTATACGGGGACCTCCTTTTTCTTTTGTAAGAAATCTTTACCCTTCATAAGGGCCCCCAAATAAATTTTTATACAGGACCCCACCAAGGCACGCTATGCCCCTGTGTAAAGCAAGGAAAACCTACTACTATTGACTTAGAGCAACATAGCTTTTAATTGTAGTAGCATGCACTTACTACTGACTCGCTGACAAGTGTTTATAGAACAGTACCAAGCTATATAAACCCAAATGAAATAATAAAAACGACATTTACAACAACTTAGGTATGTAATTTATGTGTATGTTTCAGAGTTACCCATCAGTTTTAAGAAAAGTCAAGGACTCGGTTGAATCTGCACCCAAGGACTACGTTCTACCAACAATTAGCGTCTCAGAAAGAAATACATTAGAAGTAACTATACATTTATCAGATACTTAGTACTGCGTTAATTTATTAGGTCGCCATTACGTTAGGATCCGGCCCGTTTGCTCCACACATTAGTATATGCCCAAGGTCTCGCAATTATTGAGGTCCCCAGTCCCTACTTTATTAGAAAATAATAACTAATAGTCTACTCATAGAGGTTCCATTATCCTGAAGTGAAAATTTCCAGTGCTTTTAGTATGTGAAACAGCACTGATCAAAGAAACATATCAATAGATATTCGAACAATAATTAAACATACAAGAGGTGTGATTGGGATTGATGTAGGATTATTACAAACTTATTTAAATTACAGACAAACGCATTCCCTACATCCTATGAAACTGGAGAAGAGGAAGAAGATGAAAAGGAAATGAACTATTCTTTGGTACTCACTTAAATAAAAAACTTATTACACGTTTTAAAATAAATACAAAATATAATTAAGGAATATTTTTCACAGAGTCTAGAGAAAAGTCTAGAAGATTCCCATGGATCAAAATCTATTAATTCATCAACATGCATCGATTATGTGCCTGCGTCATTTTTACTGTTCAAACCTCATAGGTAACTTTTGGTTAAGAGGATACCAAAATAGCTTCGTGCATTTTTCTATGTACGAAGTTTTCATTGTTTCTTTAGATTGAATGGCTAGAGCTCTAATTTTTAAGCATATGTTTTTTCAATATATGGTCTAGGATCGCATAAACTCAGAAACGCGATTGAAAAAAGTTTTCTCGATAGAAAATCTTGGCGAAACAACCTCTCAAATTTTTTATTTTTTTCATTTGTCGGTCTATTATCGCGTATTAACTAATGAAATAACTTTAAAAACATAGGTAACTATTATGTATAGAAACACGTAAATCAGAATTAAAATATATTTAGTAGATTTTGAGTAAATAGGAAAAGTATCCCTAAGTCTTCATTTTCTGTGCCTACTGGCTGTGTTAATATGTACGTGTCGGCGATGATATATGATAATATTGATGTAGGCCCTTAACGTCTAAAGGTAGAAAAACTTTAATTTCTACGACAATACTTAAACCAAAGTATAAACAGCAGGTAGCCTGTAGTACTAATATCAGCTTTAAACTTATAATGGGTGAGAAATTTCTTAAAGCTTAGGTAAGAGGTGTATCTACCACTGTATTAATGATTAAGGATCCCCATGCTAGAGATACACTGAATATAACGAAGATATTTTGGAAATTCTCTTTCATTGGGCTTATAAATAATTTTTTTTTTTTTTTTTTGGTTAAATAATATTCATGGACATTTCACACAACGTCCTTTGGTCCCAAGCTAAGCTTATATGCTTGTGTTATGGGTACCAGAATACGGATAGATTACATATACTACTTTTCTTTTGTAAATACATACTTATAATACATAGAAACACCCAGACGCAGTACAAACATTTGTATGACAATTAGAAAAATCACACAAATGATTGCCCCGAGCGGGAATCGAACCCGCGACCTCTTGACCGGCAGTCCGTTACATGAACCGCTCAACCACGAGGCTCGTCAAATATAAACATATTATGTGAATATTTCTAAGAAAAGCTATTATTTCTCTCACAAAATTACTCATCTCGTAATCTTCGGAGTTAAGTACGAAGAGCAGTGTTTTCTGGTACATAGTCGTCTATAGGGCAAAGACATCATCATTATACTCTTATTATTTCAGGTGGTTCCGCAGCAGCATTATTCCAGATTGCAGATTAGTCATATACTTAGGTAATGTTATTCAATTTTAATTATTTTATTCAAAAAATTGGCATTTTATTCTCATACCAAAACCTGCTAGTATCGAAAGAGCTAGGTTAGTTCGGTCTCGTACTCCAAGTAAAAGCAAGTTTACTCATTTTCATATCGTTCTTTATTATATTGCTAATTTGCTATTAAAATTAGTTTATTATTTTCAGAATACTTAATTCTTTTCTTAGCATATGCGGATTTTACACTGTTGGTGTATGAGATGGCATTTCAATCTATACCTTACTTCTTCTATATATGTATTACATCAGATGTAATATTTCTTTACAAAATGTTCCTAGACGTTCATAGCGGATACATGAATAGATACGGAGACTATGTACTGAATCCAAGAAAAGTGAGGAAAATGTTAGTATCTATCAAATATTTCGTTTAAAAAAGGTGGAATAACAACGTAGCAGAAGCAGCAAATGCTATGGACTTCGCGTCTTAATGGGCTCTGCACTCAGATATTTCTTTACACTTCACTCCAAATACAAGGGCAAGGTAATGCAATCTAGGGGCCCCTCATAGATATTTGCCAAAAGCCACGTGCCAGCTTAATCCGGCGTTGATAGCAGTATGCTTTGGTGCTGAATTAGTGTGAAATTACAATCGATAGCCCACGATACGAGACTACTAGTGTACAGTATCAATTCGCGTTTATGTGAAAATCTACTCATCCGTTATGTTACCTACTTAGGGAGATTTGATAGTTCCTATATAAAATCTACTTTTAACATACAAATAATCTACTTAGTTTAAAAACTAAAAAAACACGCTTAAATAGCCTGAATATTTTTTAAGTATTACATTGTCTTTGTCATCAATACTCAATTCTATGCTACCTACTTACAAAACTCGACAGTTTATATTGTCAGAGACATAAGTTTCTGTTGTCACATTTTGTCAAAATCGTAGTATCCGTTCGTTCCTTTGTTGTACTACTACCTACTATTTCCCTAATTTTTACTTGAAAATGGCAAAAGTAAAACCGATGCCAAAAAAAAAAAAAAAAATCGTAGTAAACAATGAGTAAACATAAGTAAACAATTATTATAATTTTACCTGATTCTATAAACAAAGCGTTTTTATGTGAAATTATCTGATTGTATATGAAAGGCATACGTAGAAACACAATAATATAGGTGAGTCTACTCATATACAATTAAACCAATACGTGTATAATTAAAAATACAAGTGTGGTCGTAGTGATACTTCAACATGCTATTCTAGTAATTCTGATCAAGGAATTGGGATTATTCTTTTAAATTATTGCATTGTTTTCGGTCCTTGTTAGGTGTGCAAAATTTCAGATCAATCCGTCTACTGCAAGTGGCTGAAAATCGCTTTCAAAGATTCCGTTACACAGATTAATACATTGATAGTTACATACCAAACTTATAAAAGCGTGTTAATATAATATGGTCAATTTACAGGTATTTTTCAAGGGTATATCTTCGTCGAAGGGATTTCTTAGCTAATTTCATTTTATGCTACTTTGTATTTGCTCTACCATTGCATCCAAAAATGCAGATGGCTCTGTTTGTATACACGCGTACACCTCAGTTAACCAGAGTTTCTTATCTATTTACGTATCGTGCACATAGTAAAACGAATATGGGATCATCCAATTTATTGGTCAAATTGGGGTAAGTATATACGAGTAAAATACTAATCCTACTCACAATCAATAGGTAATTATCAGTTATGTTAATTGGGATTATGGAGACCGATTGAAATAAATCTCAGATTTATATCTTCACTTTGAGAAATTCCTTACTTTTGCCGGGTATCTAGGCATTTCTCAAAGTAATTAATATTTACAGAAAAACTGCAATCTGGGCATCAATATTATCACATGTGAACGCTTGTTTGTTCTTCAAACTATCATGCTTAACATCAGTGCACTGTGTATCGGCAAATTGGATGTCCAAGCCCGAGGTTAATTTACGAGCCAGATATTCGGAGGTAATTTCGGCTAGTAATGTTTCGTTACATTAAGCGTTCAGTTCATAAATTCAAAAAGGAGTGTATATCGACTGCTGTGCTAAACGAAAGCGGCAAATTTTACTGGGACGGGCTAATTACCTATCACAGATGTGAGGATTCTTGGGAATAAACCTGTTAAAGAACTTAACGAATTCCTGGTCACTGTTGTTGATCTTACCGAAATAGATGCTGCCTTTTGAAATGAGACAGTGCAATATTCAAAAGTAAAATTCGCTTAAGAAATTACTTTTAATAATCTGCCTAAAACCAATTATTTGCTGATATAAAACATGCCTTATATCTGCAATAAGGTCCTGGTAATAATTATACCGACTAATTGTCTCACAAACTGCATTAGTGCACTTAAGATATGACTCACGCTAGCTGAATACGTACAGTGTGATGCATATATCACATTTCTAAAACTGATATATTTTAAACGAGCTTCTTAGTTGAGTGGTTCATGTAACGGACTGCGGTCGCGGGTTCGATTCCCGCTTGGGACAATCAATGGTGTGATAATTATAATTGTCATACTTACAAATATCTGTACTGAGTCTGGGTGTTTCTATATATGTATAAAAGTACGTAGTTACAAAAGAAAAGTAGTATAAGTATTCTATCCGTATTCTGGTACCCATAACACAAGCAATATAAGCTTGGGATCAGAGGACGTTGTGTGAAATGTCCATGAAAAAAGATAAAAAAGAAAAGCTGCTATCATAACTACCCTCAATCATCGTCATCATTGCCTCGGCATATGTCATTAGTTGTTTGTTTTCTCAATGTACCCTCAGTATTTAACTCATTCCAGGGCAATTATTTTGCACTATATATAGCAGCACTATGGTACATGATAAATTTACTAACTATAACTGGTACCGGAGATGTAACAGCACAGAACAGTTTTGAAGTTATTGAAACTATTGTTATCATTATCGTTATTAAATTTTGCACAGGTAATAAATAACAATATAGCATTATTTCTAGGAATCTGTAGGCTAATATTATACTTTTAAGGAATCAAATTCTGAAGTTGCGATTAGGTATAGGTACCTAACTACATTTATAATTACCAAATGCAGTTTTTTGTCTCAAAGTCCCCCCGAAATTTAACTGAGATTAGGAAAACATCTTTAAAACTAAATCTCCAAAACGATCCTAAAACACAAGCAGTATGTTGCTCCACGCTATGGGTAGACCACATTCATTTAAATCACTTTACTTAGTACCATTACTTACCATTTAGTTACATTAACTCACACTCTAGTGCTGTTTTACTTTCAGGTCTTCTTATATCAGAGATGTCAGCACTTATATCAGCCCATTCATCGTCACGTATTGCCTACGATTATGATATTAACGAACTTAAAGATGGCCTTAAAGACATGGATTTGAGTCAACATCAAATGACTAAAATGTGGGATTACGTAAGAGAACTATGGAATAGACAGCAAGGAAAACAGGTGATTTTAGACCTCATATTATATTATATAGAAAAGATGGGTGGATTCTATGTAAGATGGTAATGAACAAATAAGACTAATCATGTGATTAGTCCAATAGAATAGTATGGAAGAAGGGTGCTGTAAAAGTCAGCTTAGGGATATTGCACACAGATAACATCCTCTGTAAGAGACGGAAAACAAAAATAAACCCTGTGCCAATACGCCTGGTCAGCGTTGTACAGAAGACCATAATTCCTCCCAAAGTGGAGGAGGTCCGTGCCCAACAGTGGGACGTAAATGGGCTGGAGAGAGAGAGAGAGAGTAATTATTTGAAGGACATTAGAAATAACATATTCGGCTCTATTTACCCGATATTCGAGAAAGCTAAAGTGGTCCCGCCACTATGATATGAATGAAAAACTACGCAGCTGTTATAAAAATATCTTTAGCTAAAACTACTTTTTACGGATTTAGACGTGTATATTTGTTTTAAATTTTGGCCCGACGTTTCGTTTCACCCGTGACCATGGTGACTGCAAAGTCTCCGAAACGTCGGGCCAAAATTTAAAACAAATATACGCGTCTAAATCCGTAAAAAGTAGTTTTATTTAAACAACTTCGTTAGAAAACATCTTTAGAGCTCTTAAAACACAGACTCCAGTATTTAATCTAGTTTTTAATGACACATCGATATTGTGTCATGCATTAAATTATTTCTATCAATTGCCAGATGCCTGAACTAATTTCAAAATTACCATTCCGTCATCGTTGCCAAGTAATGGAGGCAGTATACGGTAGCCATATTAGGAAATCGGTAATCTTCAGTAAAACAGACGAAGATTTCCGTCGTATGTTAGTTATGTGGATGAAACATTGTGTTTTCTTTCCCGGCAATTATATTGTACAATGCGGTGATTCAGACCAGTGCATTTATTTTATACATAGAGGACAAGTAAGTATGACGTAACCATTCAAGGTTATGACCTTGCTATGACTTCATAATATGTGAAGTCACTTATATGTATTGAATCACACTAAAATAAACAGTAATCTATACTGATATTATAAAGAGACTAGCTGACCCGGCAAACGTTGTTTTGCCATACAAATGTCAGGGTGCACAACCCTTATCACTTAGGGCTATGGAAAATACATAGTAGCCGATTCTAAGACTTACTGAATTTGCATAAAATTTCATAAGAACCGGTCAAGCCGTTTCGGAAGAGTATGGGAACTAACTAACATTTTGACACGAGAATTTTATATATTAGATAAAGTTTTTAATAGGTATGTAGGGTATAATCTTTAAAAGCAATGGTCGACCTTAAAACTTTCTGCACTAATAGAAAGCTACACTTTTTTTGAAAGAAATTCAGTGCAAAAGCAAATATCTAAATAGATGTATGTTTGTTGCACATTGATATCGATTCTAAGTGGACAACAGAACTTAACTAATAAAAATTCGTCAAGTGCGAGTTGGACTCGCGCACGAAGGGTTCCGTACCATTATCTATGCAACATAAGGCAACGTTATTAGTATCGAGCAAGAAACGGTAAAAAAATCATGTTTGTTGTATGGGAGCCCCCCTTAAATATTTATTTTATTTTATTTTTAGTATTTGTTGTTATAGCGGCAATAGAAATACATCATCTGTGAAAATTTCAACTCTCTAGCTATCACCGTTCTTGAGATACAGCCTGGTGACAGACGGACGGACGGACAACGAAGTCTCAGTAATAGGGTCCCGTTTTTACCCTTTGGGTACGGAACCCTAAAAATGAAAATTAATTGGCTATTTTGTTGTACACATTTTTAACACGCTTTTATAAGTTCGCTTCGGTATGCATCTATCAATGTATTTATCTATGTAACGGAATCTTTGAACGCGATTTTCACCCACTTGCAATAGTCGGATTGATTTGAAATTGATTGATTTGAAATTTTGCATACATATCAAGGACCGATGACAATGCAATTATTTAAAAATATATTCAGGATATAATATTTTCTAACACTTGCGCGACTCATCTGTTTAAAAAATAAAATTTAAAACAAATATACGCGTCTAAATCCGTAAAAAGTAGTTTTATTTATATTCAGGACTAGCTGATGCCCGCTACTCCGTACGCGTGGACTTTTAGATCCTCATATATTTTGTCACCGTTTAAACCTTTCCTGGACTTTCACGAATATTTCAAGACCAAAATCACAAAAATCGCCCGAGCCGTTCTCGAGTTTTAGCGAGACTAACGAACAGCAATTGATTTTTATATATAAGATATTCAAGCGTGTTTTTTAGTTTTTGAACTAAGGAAATTTTATTATTTTAAATCGTTAGCCTATAATAAACAGATTTTCTAATAAAAAACTTCAGCTACCATTGTCGAATTGTGTTATTACCACCAATTTTAATTTTTTAGTTAAGTTTAGTTGTGCCCGTAGAATCGGTACCATTGACGCAAAAACTACTGGATGGAAATCAGAACGACTCATAGGCTATATACCATCACGCTCAAAGCTACGAAGCAGAGCAGTAATATAGTTTTGTTATAGGTCGAAGTGCTTACTGTACATCCAAACTTGACTGAATCTATATACGATATACTGGAACCGGAAGATAGCTTCGGTATTGCACAGGTATACATCATAAAATAAGACACACTTGTCTGTGTTGTGACAGATTAAAAATACAAGTTTCACCACACATTTCCTTCCCAGAAGTATAATATAATCTGCAGGAACGGAGAACTAGAAAATAAACTCTAAAAGGTCTGGCCAGCACAAAGTGCTAGATCAAATGTCTTGCCAAAGAGCCTTATTGGTCCACAGTGAGACCTTAAATGGAATAATAAGATATTTCTTATCTTTATATAAATAAATCTTCTGTACGTGTTTGTAATTGAACTTATCCTAAACGGCTGGACCGATTTTGATGAAATTTGTTGTGTGTATTCGAGGGGGTTTGAGGATGGTTTAGATTCACAATTGGCTGGACCGATTTTGATGAAATTTTTTGTTGTTTATTTTTACACAGAATTGTATGGCAAAACAACGTTTGCCGGGACAGCTAGTTTCTTATTAAGTTATTACTCAAAATTTATTATCATAACGTCACGGGTTTCCCATGGGAGATAGGCAGAGACTATAAAGCACTATCTACATCTGGTTAAATATGCACGACGCGTCTGCCAATTAAAAAAAATCGCTTCATAATCCGCTGCTCAATTTTAAAGATATAAGTCCACATGGAGACGTACATAAATAACGACTTTGTTATAATAATTAAAGTTTTTTTTCTTTTTAGGGATTATTTGTTGGAGTACAACATCATTTCTCATTCAGAGCTCGCACTGTCGTCGATATAGTATATTTAAAGTTAGACGAATGGAAATATTTGCTAGATTTCTATCCAAAATCAGCTAAAATTGTTCGAAGAAAAGTTGAAAATGTCTATTTAGCTATATAGTTTTATATATTATAGTTTTAGCTATATAGGTTTATATATAGGTTTATATACTAGAATGTTAATAAAGATTTATATTGGATATAATAATTTTAATATGCCCCTTTCATAAGTATACTAGCCGTTGCCTGCAACTACGTATGCGTGGAATTTAGAAACTAAGCCTTAACATATTATAAGCCTTCCGCTTGAACTACTCTATTAAATAAACCGCATCAGAATAGGTTAAGTAATTTTAAAGAAATTAAGATAAGCTTTCTTACGTAAGTACATAATATAGAAATATCAATTAAAAAGTTAGAACAAATTATATCTCAAAGGCGTTACTAAATATATTAGTTCTATCGAGTTGCGCCTGGGTGTGTTATGTATTTTTAATTCAGTACTTACAAAAAAAAAAGTAGTATTATGTATTCTATCCCGTATTCTGGTACCCATAACACAAAGAATATTATGCTTAGCTTGGGACTAGCGGACGTTGTGTGAAATGTCCATGAATATTTTATACTACATAAAAAAAATCGTAGTAGCTTCCATGTTCTAAAATAACCTACTTCTTCAATAAATATAAATATATATGATCTAATTTTCGAAAATGTGCCATGGTATGCTAGTCAATATCCTTGTGATAATTTATATTTTATTTAATTTGACGGGCTTCGTGGCGTAGTGGTTCATGTAATGGACTGCCGTTCACGAGGTCGCGGGTTCGATTCCCGCTTGGGACAATCATTTGTGTGATATCTATAAATGTCATACAAATGTTTGTACTACGTCTGGGTGTTTTCTATGTATTATAAGTATGTATTTACAAAAGAAAAATAGTTTATGTATTTAATCCATATTCTGGTACCCATAACACAAGCATAATAAGCTTAGCTTGGGACCAGAGGACGTTGTGTGTAATGTCCATGAATATTTATTATTATTTATTAATATTATTATATTATGAAAACAAAAAGATTTACAAAATTATTAAGTGAACATTTAATGAACAAAACAAATCAATCTTACAAAAACATATAATAGAATAGAATACCTCATTTCTTGAAGTCAGAATACACCATTTCACTTTCTCTTCAACCTATAAATAATCCACAGGTTTACTTAGGATAACATTTCATCACATCATCATATAATCATCACAATATCTTTTAAATCTAGTCTACAATTGCTCGCTTTCTTTTTCTAGTAGATCTCTGTGATATCTGAGATATTTCTTCTCGAGCCATTTCCACATCTACTGAAGATTCTTCATTTTCCGGCACATCTATTACGTCATAAGCCATAGATTGTTGAGTTGCTGAAACTTGTTGAGTTGCAGAAGTTAGTTGTGTTGCTGATGTTTGTCGAGTTTGCTCTAACCTGGAACTGTTAATATTTAATATTATTTACAAACAATTCTGGATATACGGCCTTCGTGGTCTAGTGGTTTATATAACGGACTGCCGTTCACGAGGTCGCGGGTTCGATTCCCGCCTCGGACATTCATTTGTGTGATGTTTATAAATGTCATACAAATGTTTGTTCTGCGTCTGGGTGTTTACTATGTATAATAAGTATGTATTTACAAAAGAAAAGTAGTTTATGTATTCTATCCGTATTCTGGTACCCATAACACAAGCATATAAGCTTAGCTTGGGACCAGAGAGTTATGTGTAAAAAACATTACATCCTTCAAAGTTCTATAAACGGCTCGACAGATGGCGTGATACATAGTAATTATGTAATAATAATATAGTAGAGAAATTAATTAAATCCGTCCGTGTGGTGACGGATTAAGAATACTAGTGTCACCACCCCATCTCCTACCAAGGGTGCTGTAAAAGTCAGCTAAGGGATATTGCACACAGATAACATCCTCTGTGAAAGACGAAAAACTCGAAAATAAACTCTGTGCCAACACGCCTGGTCAGCGCGGCACAGTAGACCATAATCCCTCCCAAAGTGGAGGAGGCCCGTGCCCAACAGTGGGACATAAATAGGCTGGAGAGAGAGAGAGAGAGAAATTAGCTGATACAGGTGCTTCCATTTATCAATCCATCAGCCTTTCTCCGTCCACTGCTGGAGATAGGCCTTCCCCATAGAAAACCTCAACGCGCGGTGCTGCGCTATCTGCATCTAGTGGCACCTATCGTGCAATCTTTTTGTATGTATGATATGGGAGTCCTTCATTTATTATATGCTCAGTTTGGGACTAGATGATGTGATTTATCTACAATTAATTACCTTTCACGATTCATTTCCTCTAACTGCTCAGCATTAAAATCAATCTTACAGCATGGCCATTTCTTCATTTTCTCCAAATAGTTATTCAAACATCTTGTATGTATTGCTAAAACACAGCCTGGGCAATTGTAACCCTGGATAAGAAAAAGTATAAAACATTACAATATTTGTTGTTGTATGTGTTTGTGTCACTCCATTTCCTTCCTAGAGTGCTATAAAAGCCAGCTAAGGGATAATATAAGCTGGAAACATATTTGTAATAAAAGGAAACCTCAAAATTAAACCATATCTGTAGTTGCCTGTTCAGCATGGCATGAGTAGACTTATGATGTATATATAACAAGTAATAACACTAAACACTATTTTCGTACTAATAAAAATGTAAAATAATAGTAGTGTTATTCTTGTAAATACCTGTATCCACGCCATCTATCGAAATTCAGCAGCAATTATCCTTATCCTTACTTATACTAGAACAAAAGTCGTCATTTTTAACACGCTTTTATAAGTTTGGTATGTATCTATCAATGTATTAATCTGTGCAACGGAATCTTTGAAACCGATTTTAAGCCACTTGCAGTAGACAGATTGATATGAAATTTTGCACACCTAACAAGGACCGATGACAATGCAATAATTTAAAAGAATAATATATAATTCGTCAGTAATAAGCTCCACTGCTCCGGCCGACTGTTGCCAACCTTGTCCGAGTGCATCCTACCAGCTTTCGAGGCGAGGCAGTGTTCTATCCATTAATATTAAAATAATATTAGTAAGAATAATACTATAAAACATTTTGTAACATACCCTAAACACAATTTTCTTGCAAAGACTGCATTCTTCTATTGTATCTGGCATGTTCTCTCGAAGATAACCCTCAAATTCATGGACAGCTCGGACACCCAGGGCATAATTGTTACCATCTTTCTCCAAGTAATACATCCTACACCAGGTATTAAGCAGTTTCTGAAATTAACAAAATGAAGAGATTTAGAATACATGTTTTTAGAATTCATGACATGTATGATCTGGGCTCATGTACAAAAGCTTCCATAACATCTCTGCTGAGTTCTTCTCAGCAGATTGCGTCCTGAACTAGTGGTAGGGAAAAAAATGTTTGGACCTGTCATAATCACATAATTTTCTCAAAAAAATTATGTCTACATGATTAAATGATTTTTCATTTCATTTGATTTCTCTTCATAATAATCCCACCCAATAATTCAATTATAGCCAATCTACTCCAAGTTTACATACTTTGTTATAAAAAAATGTATAACATCCAGGTGTGAAGTGCAAACTATACTAAGTGTGTTATACTTATACATCATCATAAGAATAACATCAAGTTGCAAAAAAAAAATATTTTTAATCTTTTTAGCTATATCAACATAAGTTATAGAAATAAATTATATTATCTGTGAAAATTACTAAAACTGTATAGCTATTTATTTATTTATTTAGAAACTTTCAGCACAAAATTGTACATTAGGCGGACTTAATGCTACAAGCATTATCTACCAGTTAACCTAGCTATTACCATTTAGAAGACACAGCCTGCTGACAGTCTGACTAAAAGATGGACAGCTGAATTTTAGTAACAGCTTCCCATTTTACTCTTTGGTATAGAACTTCTAAAATGTAAATAAAGATAATTTTTTATAACTAAAAACAAAGTTACTTACTTGAACATCAGCTTTAGTTAAAGATTTTATTAATTTAGTAGCATGTACAGCTGTTATCTGTCTACACTCTGTAGTCATGATCTCCTCAATCAATACTCTAAAGAACTCCAATTCACTGGAAGAGAAAAGACCTTGTGATTTTGTTGCATCATCATAGCCTAACGACATAAATACTAAAACCTCCTCATCTGTAACTTCATTATTAGTTATTTTGATTTCTTGTTGATATGGACGTATCTCGTCATTGATGTCTTTGATGATGTCGTGCAGCCGAACATTGTGGACATCTAGAAATATATAAATAGTTCATTATTATAATATTCTTTAACACTTGCACTACCCATTTGTTTAAATAAAACCAGTTTACAGCTCAATCTCACATGTGAGCATGGTGACTGCAGTCTCCGAAACATTGGGCTAAAATTGATATGCAAATTCACTGGATTCACTTGCTCAATTCATAAAATAAGAAAATAATGCAAAAATTACAGATAACAAGCATAAACAAATTAATAGGTATTATATTTTTTGTAGATAGGCTCTTTAAATTAATTCAAGTAAAGTTAGTGATAAAGGACATTAAAACAGATCGCAAAAATACAGTTTATGAGTAAAATAAGCAAAAATAAGTTTTTATTTTCTTTATACTACAGAAAATATAGTGTTGTTTGTTTGGATTAACCCATAGTCAGCCTTTTATTTGAATAGCTTCACTAAGTAGTAAATAGGTACCTATAATAAATAGTACTTATTTGATTAAGCAATTAGCCATAGGATGAATAAAGGGGTTAGGGAATATTTATTAACAATATTGTTTTTGAAAAGTTCTCAGACAAATAATTACGTGAGGAACTGTTCAAATACATAATAGTTATAAATTTTTGTATAGTTTAAACCTACCAGGGTATTCTTCTACAATCTTCTCAAAGTCGCCGACAGACAGAACACCTCGGCTTGCAACCGCCCTGAGAAGAAATCTATGTAGCGTACCGTAAGTCATATTGTACTCGGTGAAATCCACTGAGAGTTATAAAAAAGAATGCCAGGACATAGATTTAACACTAAAAATGTTTGTGATTAAGATTTATATAGGTAGTTTATTTTAACTCCCGCCCGTTGAAAAATATAAATAAACAAACATAGATTAATTAACAAAGCACTGCTACTGCTACAATACTATCACAGAGTAGTATAGAACATTGATTGTCTATGGTTCATAATATCAAGGAGCCCATTCATTGCAGAGTAGCAAGGCAGATCTCGCACACTACGAACTACGACACTACAGACAGACAGTGATTGTTCACAATTTTTCAGTGGAGGCCACGTTAAAGTATAATCTAATGGATTAATGATTTCTGGTACGTAGGGACTAATAGAATTACGTTACAGTGTTTGTATGTGTTACCCGCCTCGGCACCCAACCAACCTTGCTGTGGACTTGACAAAGAAAACAGTGTGTGTAAATTATTTCCGTTTGTTTAAATTTATTTCCTACATAAAATTTTAGACCTAGATGAGTACTATCCTTATTAATCCTTCAACAAGACGATTATTCTCCTCGCAGCACACCAAATTACCGCTATTAGATACGGCTTCTCTGCACTATGGAAATCCAGTTTGGCGACCGATTGTTTTCAGAATTTTACATAACTCCGGACAGGAAATGGAGTTAAATGAAACATTCTTATTCATAATCCTGGTGATTCTGAAAAATCAATAACCCCAATGTTAAGAAGTTAAGACTCTCTCCTTCTCCAGCTTACAATCGTCCCACTGTTGGGCACGGGCCTCCTCTCCTCCACTTTGGGATTATGGTCTGTTTTGCCGCGCTGATAAAGCATATTGGCATAGGGTTTATTTTCAAGTTTTCCTTCTCTTACGGATGATGGTATCTGTATACCTACAATATTCCTTAGCTGGGTTTTACAGCACCCAATAAGAAAATGGTGTGGTGACACTTGTATTCTTAATCTGTCACGACATTTAATGCTAAACCCTATAAAACTAGTAGGTATAGCTGCTATAGGTACCTATATGAATTTATGTGGAGCCCCGTTGCCAAGATTCTGAATACATATGTATACCTAGTAGGTACTGTTACCTAGTACTGTTACCTAATAGCATCGTAAGTGTTCCATATTATGCTAAAATATTTTTTCTTGAAACATGGAATGAAGAGATATCCGTAATCTAAGTTAAGGGCCTACATCAATATTATCGTATATCATCGCCGACACGTACATATTAACACAGCCAGTAGGCACAGATAATGAAGAATTAGGGATACTTTTCCTATTTACTCAAAATCTACTAAATATATTTTAATTCTGATTTACGTGTTTCTATATATAATAGTTACTTATGTTTTTAAAGTTATTTCATTAGTTAATACGCGATAATAGACCGACAAATGAAAAAAATAAAAATTTTGAGAGGTTGGTTCGCCAAGATTTTCTATCGAGAAAACTTTTTTCAATCGTGTTTCTGAGTTGATGCGATCCTAGATCATATATTGAAAAAACATATACTTAAAAATTTTGTGCTCTAGCCATTCAATCTAAAGAAACAATGAAAACTTCGTACATAGAAAAATGCACGAAGCTATTTTGGTATCGTCTTAATATAAATGTAATCATAATAAATATGGTTAAAAAGAAAGACTAAAAAATAACCTTTTTATTTTCTCACTTAAACTCTCGAGTTTGAAAACAACGATATTTAACAGTGGGGTTCAAACTTGTGAAAACGATAAGATCGCCCAAAATTGGAGTGAAACCCAAACAAATCTTTTGAACTTTTCCTTTTATTTGAATGGATTTATTTTACGATTCTGAAACTACTGTTTAATTCGGAGGTGCGATATATCTAATAGTGAATAATAAACTAAGTTAACATTATATTTTGAAACAAGCTGTTGCCCGCAATTTCATAAGCTCAACGCGTATGAAATTGCGGGCAACAGCTGAAAAATCAAATCCAAACAAATTATACAAAAAACCTCCTCTTGAACCATAAGTCGCGTAGTTTTAATAATTTAAGCTCAAATAGGGACCTACGTACACAAATATCGACTTTGTTTTATAATAAGTAAGGATAAAGATAAGGACTAACAAATTAGACTAACAATACAAGTATTTTGAAAAATATAAAACACTACCCGCAGCTTTGAAAAAGCATTTATGTAGAGCGAGGAATTTTGTTAAAAGCTCAGTGATTTTTCATTTAATAGCAAGAATTAATACGCAAATAGTATGAGAAAAATAAACAGAAATGTTGTAAGGGCCTTTAAAATCTGAATAAGGTTAAATTAGGTAGTAGTATTATAAAATCACTAGCTGTCGCCAGCGACTTCGTACGCGTGGAATTTAGAAATTAAACCTTAAGAAACAGAATTTTACTATGACTGTCGATAGGTGGCGTTGTACCGTTTTTTAAACCGCGCTATCGTTTCGTTTCACACTACCACTTCAGGTCGTCAAAATTATTATAGTATCATCATCCGGATTTCGCATAATCGCATTTATAAATTAGTAAAGATGCGCGATTTGAAAAAAAATCTGATCAATAAATTACCTATTTTTGCAAATAGAAAAAAAAGCCTCTTATATAGATCTCTTTTTCAGGTTTTCGCAATATTCGCATCCAATTTTCATGAGAGGTTATTTATAACTTTACCAGTCACGCAAAAGCACGGGTCTGATAGAAGATATAAATCTTTCCACCGCTTGGTAATAAATAAAATAAAATAACACTTTCAATAACGAAACTTTAGAGACCTTATTAAAATGACTTATAATAATTTTTAGCTATGTATACATGTAATTCGTTGTCTTTAGGTAGGTAGGTACATAAGAGTGGAGTACTTACATAGGGTTAAAATTAATTAAATACGTCTTGAACACACACTCGCGTGTTGTGGAATGGATGTGAATCTTAAGGACTATTATACCTTATGTACTTAGATGCCAGACAAAGATACTTAAGGGCCTACATCAATATTATCGTATATCATCGCCGACACGTACATATTAACACAGCCAGTAGGCACAGAAAATGAAGAATTAGGGATACTTTTCCTATTTACTCAAAATCTACTAAATATATTTTAATTCTGATTTACGTGTTTCTATATATAATAGTTACTTATGTTTTTAAAGTTATTTCATTAGTTAATACGCGATAATAGACCGACAAATGAAAAAAATAAAAAATTTGAGAGGTTGTTTCGCCAAGATTTTCTATCGAGAAAACTTTTTTCAATCGCGTTTCTGTGTTTCTGAGTTGATGCGATCCTAGATCATATATTGAAAAAACATATACTTAAAAATTAGAGCTCTAGCCATTCAAACTAAAGAAACAATGAAAACTTCGTACATAGAAAAATGCACGAAACTATTTTGGTATCGTCTTAATCGTCTGACTAAAATCTGAGTTATATATAGTAATCTGTGATCTGAGATAAATTTGGGTTATTTATTATAAATAAAATGTTTGAAAGGTGCGTTACAACTGATTTACTTTGTCACTAGTCAAATTTTCGCAAGTAGGTAGGTAGTGGAAATAGTAAACCCTACTTTTACTATTTCTACTACCTACTTGCGAAAATTTAAAAATCAAAGTTATTAATAGTATAAAACGATTAACAAATAGCTAGCTAATATTGAGCGTTTAGATAGATAGATAGATAGATAAACTCTTTATTGTACACATTTACAAGAAACAGAAAACAGAAATTAAGCTTAAAGCTAGGTACAAATGGCGGTCTTATCACATAAAGTGATCTCTTCCAGGCAAACATGGGATGGAAAGAAAAGTTAGGGACTAAAATAAAGTGGGGCTGCAGTGTACAAGTAAGTTTAAATTGTTGAAGGCAGATACAGGAGGTATAATAGTGTTAAGAGATTTAAGCACTATTTTTACAATTCTATGAACGATCAAAAATCGCTAGCCACGCCCATGGTTAATTTAATTTGAAAGAAACGTTTTACGTGGTAACTATTGTATAACGTTTTGTTCGGACGCAGTAGGTAAGTACTAAGCTTGTCGTACATAAGATAAACTATTCGCGTGAGCAAAAACTTACTCTTTACATCACTTACGTATTATACTTAATGGCCTACATCAATATTATCGTCGACATGTACCAATTAACACAGCTAGTAGGTATAGAAAATGAAGAATTAGGGATATTTTTTTTGTTTACTCAAAATCTTATATTTTAATTCCGGTTTACGTGTTTCTATATATAATAGTTACTTATGTTTTGAAAGTTATTTCATTAGTTAATACGCGATAATATATCGACAAATGAAAAAAAAAAAAAAATAAGAGAGGTTGTTTCGTTAAGATTTTCTATCGAGAAAACTTTTTTCAATCGCGTTTCTGAGTTTATGCGATCCTAGATTATATATTGAAAAAACGTATACTTAAAAATTTGAGCTCTAGCCATTCAATCTAAAGAAAAAATGAAAACTTCGTACGTAGAAAAATGCACGAAGCTATTTTGGTATCCTCTTAAGCGGTATAATTATAGCGATTCGAAATGTGGTATAGTAAATAACTAAAATAAATAAATTTACTTCCTTACTTATTATAAAACAAAGTCGTCATTTATGTGTCTAGTTTTGAAGATATACGCTCACATAGGGATGTGAGCATATATCTTTAAAACTACGCAACGGATTGTGATGCGATTTTTAATACATAGAGTGGTTCAAGAGGATAACTTTTTTTGTCTAATTTAGTTTAGTTTCTAAATTCCACGCGTACGAAGTTGCGGGTAACCGCTAGTTACATATAAAACATCAAATAATATTAACAAATGTTTCGCAATCATTGAATTGATATATTTAAGAAACATTATCTACATCAAGTAAAGTCCTATAAAGTTAATAACAGATAAAACTGTAGTTCAAGTGTTGTTATCGACTTGATATAATAGATTGATCCAATATTTATTCACTTTTACCAACACTTAATAACATTGTTGCCGAGAAACTTAAAAAGTTTTCCGTTTAAAAGTTTCTTTATTGCGGAATGCGAAATAACTTCGAAAATATTTTTTTATAACTTTTTACATATGAATTCTTTTTTTTACGGACATTTTACGCAACGTCCTCTTGACGCAAGTAAAGCTGATATGTTTGTGTTATATGTACATGAGTTCGGATAGACTACAGAAAGCATATTTTGTAGGCTTTGTAGCTTAACTTACTAGCTATTTAATATATTAAATTATAGTGACAAAATTATCACCAGGAGCGGGACTTGACCCATGACATCGGAATACCGTTCCGTTGTCGTGGGTTCAAGTCCCGCTCATGGTGATCATTTTCTCTACTTGATCATTTTTTCAATTGGGCTACATGGTAGCTCAGTTGGAAGAGCATTATGTAAAAGCATACAATGCCAATTGCAAAAACTAATAAATTGTTAGCTAGTTCTTAATGCGTCGATGGCAATATCAACATACTTAAACAAAAGTTTCATGTAAAGAGTACCCAGTTATGTTTTTTAGACCCGCCGCGCCAAACATGATGGGAGGACCTAATACTCCCCCCGTCAGGCCGTTTAGCAGGGCCACTCCTCGCCGGGTCATGGTAAAGCTCAAGGCACCATCATGGCCCGGCAGGGTATGGCGGAGAAAAAAAAACCCAGTTATGTTTTAGGAAGCTTAATTTTAAAAGCTTCTTTGATGCTTTGGAGTGATGAAACAAAATATAATTTGCTTCCTGGAACGTCCAATGTTTACGACGAAAAATATGGTTTTAAAATGTAACAACCCAAGGTAATGCTTTCAAAGTGATATTTAAGAGTGCTACAAATAATTTTACTGATTTGATGTTAAAATATGCTAAATTCTGCTTATTTTAAAAGAGCTTACTTAACATTGTCTGAATAAAATTTTATGTGCTCTTTAGGTTTACCTATTTATTGACGTTAAGTGTCGAGGCTTTTGAGATATTTCACAATACATATATTGTGAAATATCTCAAAAGCCTCGACACTAAAATTTAATTAAAAGTTATATAATCTATCATCCACTATCCGAATTGACTAGTTACGTAAAAGTAAGTGTCTAACAAAACATATTTTTAGATAAAAAAGAAGTATCTACAGAGTACCTACAATATATTATTTAGGTATCAGAAAATATGATGTCATCATGCTCAAAAAGTAGCGTTAATTTATGTATCTCCTACGATTTATTTGTTAATTACGTAGGCACATAAATTTATTGTATTACGTCAATGTTAAATTGCTTTTCAATACATTACGTAAAAGAGTTTACCCAGATGCCTGAAGTTCATTAACAAATTCAGTTTAATAATTACCTATTTATTGCTGACATTAACATTTCATTTAAAGGCTCAATAAACCCAGCGTGGGTGTAAGAAACTCGTTTTAAACTGTCACAGTTTAATTAATTGAAAAAAGGTATGTTTAGACTGGTACATAAAATTTAAGCATCTGGAAGAGGTTGGCGCAACACAGGACTCGCTTATACCTTATACGCCCTAGTCTAATTGATTTATTTAACAACTAGCAGTGTTTTCTGTTTAAAAATAATTAATTAAATATAGACACAAGTAATTAATACTGTTTAAAGAATCTATAATGTCTCTAGACTATTTAGGAGGGTACGATACCAAATTATGCTCCTATCCTGCTCGCTAATATGGGTTTCGTACTCCCCATTTTTCTTTGCGAAAGTTTAACCGATTTTAATTGTTTTTACGCTATTTTATAGATGAAGGGTATATCTATGCTTGTATAACTTTCATTTTTCAAAAAATAATAACTAAAAGAAATATGACCATCCGAAAATCCGTTTTTTTTCCAGTTTTCTTTAGGTAAAGTTGCAGCGACTATTACACATATTTGGTAAGGTTTTACCAAAAAAGAAAGTGATCCAAGCATAGATATACTCTTCATCTATAATATAGCATAAAAATAATTAAAACCGGTTTAACTTTCGCAAAGAAAAATGGGGAGTACGAACCGATCTTTTTTTTCAAAGAATTCGTAGGTAAAATCTGTCTCAGCTATCAGCGCGGGGCTTGCAAATACCTAAATTAGGAGTACAGTACCCTCTTAAGTTTATACGAAAAGGCAAAAAATAAAAGTGCTTTTCGTTCGGTGGCGATTTTTTTCTGTGACATATATCTACTTCTTAAGCTACTTATACTTAGTTAATTTAAGTTTAATAGTGAAGGTACTTTATAAATTTCATAAATAAAATCTGCCTATTTCATAAATTTTATTGAAAAATACGTAGAGACAGCGATTCTTGAAACTATTACTTGTTGAAATTGATAGCGCTTGAAGTAAAATAAGTTGGCTCTTACAAAATGAGAATAGTGACTATACAGGGGGAGAAGGCGAGCGAACATTACGGAAATGAGAAATAAATTGTGGAGAGATCAGCCTGTGTATCTTTTGCTTTACGACGCGACGGCACAAAGAAAAGATCACGATTTACAAAAGCTTTATCGAAACATTTGTTTAGTGTCAGTTTGGTTTGCTCAAAAACTAGAAAAATAACACAATAGGTATTATTCACGAAATGCAAATGGACATTTATGCCTATGCGTGGGTCATAATAAGTAAGCGTTATAGCTTGTGTAACAATAAATAATACTAAACTCTAGTGGTCTTATTTATAATGACTTATCGGAGGTTTAAAAGTTCGTTATAATAGGTTCGCGAAAATTGACAAAACTTGTTCCTATTCATAATACCTAGTCTTTTTATGCTAAAACGTTTATTATCTCTCCGATAAAATCTCCGTTTTAACCTTCGATGAGTCATTATGAATAAGACCGTTGATATTTATGCACATAGCTAAATCATTATCACGTTGACATGGTATCAACTAATTGTTAGTAGTTAAAAAACTAGATTATTCAGTATAAAAAAGTTACTTCTGCAAAACTGATGACTACTTTTAATTGGAAACAAACTAAACCATTAAACTGATTGCTTACGAGTATATACTCGTATGTTGAGATGATTTCAGGCAGATTGGTTGAACTTATCTAGCGAACACTGTGTAAGTAAATCTTTTAGAATTCTCACCCTATTTTAAACTATATTCCTATTTTAGTAACGAAACTTCCAACATTAACATCTTGTAAGTTTAAGACAGTAAAATTTTCCAAAAGAAACATAACGTTATCCAAACAATTTCAAACTATAGGTAATCACTGTGTAAATGTTATAGCATGCTCGCCCAATCCTACTAACTTTATAAATGTGAAAGTTTGTGAGGATGCTTGGATGTTTGTTACTCTTTCACGCAAAAACTACTGAATGGATTTTAATCAAACTTTACAATAATGTAGCTTATATTATACAGCAGCATAACATATACAATAAATATAAATAATATACATACTTTACCAACAAAATTTTCAATATTAACAGGTCTTAAGCTTACAAAAACAAAATGTTCAATTGAAATGTATCAATATCGTACAATTTTAAACTATATTGAGCTGAATACAATTTTGTCACACGCAAGAATGGAAACAAAGCACCGGATGATAGCGGAACAATAATGTCACAAAAAGCTACAAATCCTCTTATAACGAGGTTTGCAATGCATATAAAACAAAATTTATATACGGATTTGCTGAAATTGACTATGTATCTATTTGATATTTTAAACACACGTGTTCTAAACTGTACAATCAATTTATTAGCAGATATTCCATAAAAAATATATCGTATAGTAAATATGGTTTTATATGGTAGGTATATATTTATATACCTACCTAGGTATATATACGATGTATTTCAAGTTTGACAGTAGATTTTTAGATAAATTTCTATTTTCCAATAAAATGGTAACAATTTTAAGCGGTGTTTTTAGAATAGAATAGAATACACTTTATTGTACACCATAAATTACATGTCACTTAACTAATGTAACAATAAAACATGTACAATTGGCGGTCTTATCGCATATTGCGATCTCTTCCATACAACCTTTAGATGGACTCAGTTTATTTGGAAAGGGGTATTAGTGGTGTACTTGCTTTGTATAAATTCCAAGTAAGAAGAAAAATCTTATATTACGCATAATCAATAGGTACATACTACAGATATACATACAGATATAGAGATATAGATCCATAAATGTACATAAACCTATACAAATTTTTTTTTTTTTTAATCTGCAATCAGTCCACGGACTTTAATCAGATCTGTTCAATGTGATTGGACATTCAGACGAGTCAAAAACCAATGTCTTGACTTTCTTTAGTCATGGAGCACATTGGCTCTTTTTAGTCTGTTAACTGGATTCCTTATTAGAAGAGCACTTGTTAAGGGATTTGGATGTTTCAATAATCTCTCGGAGTATTTCTCTTTATATTCTTGGGTTTCCTCCACCACAGTCTTTAAACCTAAGTAGGTACTCGTGTATTTCATTGTTACGAGTGAACCAGGCCGCACCACTTATGGTTCTCAGCATAATATTTTGTGCTCTTTGGAGGAATTGGATGTTAGAATTGCTTGCTGAGGACCACAGCTGGATACCGTACGTCCATATCGGCTTAATAACTAGGTTATAGACTTTAAGTTTATTGCTTATACATATATAAATAGAATAGAATACATAAATATATACATAAACATAATGATGAGAAGTTTGGATTGAATTTTAAGTGGTTTCTAGCAGTAGATAATGTTCATTGATACGTTTATTAAACGAAACAATAGATTGCGCATTTTTAATGGATGTTGGTAATGCGTTCCATAACAGAGCTGCCTCTATAGTAAAATATTTGCTAAAGAATCTAGTAGAGTGCAATGTTCTAAGTGGTGACGAATTAAGAATACTAATTTCATGATTTCATCACCCCATTTTCATCGCCACGGTACAACCCAAGTAGAAAATTGTTAGCAGATGTCATCCGCTGTAAGAATCGGAAAAATCAGTAGTAAGCCCAATGCTAACACCTATTTATTGTCAACGTGGCTAATGATAACTTCTTTCAACATTGCAGTAGTACGGACAGTCTTGTCCGTACTACTGTGATGTTGAAAAATTTACGCATTTTGAAGAACTCCTACTGCCCTGCTTGGGTTAGAAACGAATATACGTTTCTAGCCCAAGGTGTTTAATGTATGTCTATCTACTGTACTTTATCTAATGGCTAAATAACTCTTTTTTTGACCTCTCGCCAACTGACCTGGTAAGAGGCCACGCACACGATGGAAGGCCAAATATCCTCCCACCGAGTCAAGCCAGTAGTAAAGGGCCACCTATTTGCTGAATCGTGGTCAAGCTCAAGACAACTACCTACATCAAGGCCCGGTAAGGACAACAGGAGAGTTAAAAAAAAACAGTCGTTTTTATTTGCAATCACACGATATTTTCTTGGAACTATTTACATAGGTTTTTAATTAAGGGCCTACATCAATATTAACGTCGACATGTACCTATTAACACAGCTAGTAGGTATAGAAAATGAAGAATTAGGGATATTTTGTTGTTTACTCATATATAATATATAGTTACTTATGTTTTGAAAGTTATTTCATTAGTTAATACGCGATAATAGACCGACAAATGACAAAATCTTTTATAAAAAATTTTTTCAAACGCGTTTCTGAGTTTATGCGATCCTAGATTACCTATATATTGAAAAACATATACTTAAAAATTAGAGCTCTAGCTATTCAATCTAAAGAAAAAATGAAAACTTCGTACATAGAAAAATGCACGAAGCTATTTTGGTATCCTCTTAAATAAATTATGTACTTAACATAAGCAAATAAATTTAATGAAAACAATTTAATATGCATCGGATATTTTTCTACTATCATTTATCAGCAGCTTTCACAACGCTCCGTCTAGTTTCCGACTTATAGAACTGACGAAGACAACCGTAAAATTAGAAAATAAACAGTAGCTTACTATATTGGACTTTTATGGCAAACCTTTCTAAGAACAATAGAATAAATTTAGTAGTATGTATGATAACGACTCCATTATTAATATCTATACTTACTAATACATATTACAAAGCTGAAGAGATTGTTAGTTTGTGTTTTTGTTCGAACGCGCTAATCTCAGGAACTGCTAGTTCTAATTGAAAAATTCTTTTTGTGTTGGATAGTTTCATTATCAAAGAAGGCTTTAGTTAGGCTATATAACATCACGTTACGACTAGCTATAAAAAAGCTTAATGTGGCAGACGGATTTTAATTGCTAAGGTAGGCAGTGTAAAAACTGTACCCTGAGCAGTGTTGTCATAGTAGATATATATATATATATATATATATTATCACCATAAAAAAATTTATTTCCCTGAAAACATTTCACCTTTTTATCTAATAATTTTATTTCTTGGCTTCATTAGCGAATCAGATATTTTAATGCAAAACGATAATTTTCTATCGTAATTTTAGTACAACGGCTACGTAATTTTGAAAAGGGGTTATAACTTTTTTATAAAATGTTTGAAAAACTTGCAACGAATTCGCCCGAAAGTAATTCAAACAAAGTAGATAAAAGTTGCCACGCAAGACAAGCGATTAAAAAGAAAATTTGCATTCTTTCAAATTAATTACACTCTTAATAAAAGCTTTTTAACGGTAAGAAATAATACTAACCGTTCAGCTTAATGGTAAGAAATAGAAAATTAATTGCACTATGACTTATGCTTAGTTACTAGTAAATCCTCTAAAGTCCTAATCAACATAAAAACTTGGCAGTCGACGTGTTGACTTAGTAAAGGCAAGAGAAGAAAATTTTACACTGTTTTATACAATGTTTTATCAAAATCAAAATCAAAAATCATTTATTCACGTAGGCATATTCTCATTTTGCCAAAAAAAAAATAAGCTCCTATGATATGTCCAAAAATTTTTTTCCCTACCACCGGTTCAGGACTTTTAATCCGCTGAGAAGAACCGGCGTAAGAAACTCAGCAGATATCGTTATCTTTTGTCATATTAATCTTTTTTTAAATAATCATTACAATGGTTCTTACAATTTATATAAATTACAATTATAATAATATGTGTTGCTCTGGAACAACTTACTCCCAAGCTTTATTGTCATTAACATAGTCTGAAATTTTATAAGTAACAATAAAGAAAGAGTTTATGCATAGTGTAACTACAAGGTAGGTACACTACGCCTCAACTCTTTTAGGTAGGTGCTACGTAGGTACTTATATCGTATTTTAAATATAAATTTTCATTTTCCTCATTGCAATAAATTTTTTTTTTTTGTCTGGACTACGCCGTTTTTATACCTTTGCTTATCAGTATGATTTTACACACACAGAACGTTCACGGTATAATTTAACCCATGAATCCTGTAAGTAGGTATTTTTAAAGGGTCATAGACATCAGTGACCCAAATTTTCAACTGTTTGAAATGTGTGTCATCAAATTATCAAATAGCAGTTAGTTTGAATTTAGCAATCTGCATACAGCTCTAGTATTAAATATTAGTTCCTCGTTATGGCTGGGTTTATCCCTTTTTGCGATATCATAGTGGACATCTGTCACACGATATTCGATTTCCTTTTTATGCAATTGACCGACTTTTGTATACATCAGCATAGTTTGCTATTCTGTGTTATTTATAGACTCTGCTAGAACTCTAGCTTAACGCTATAAAATATTGCATTCTCGACAGACATAGTAAGAAAGTTTACATTACAACTAAATAAGCCGATGATTCCGTTCGAAAACCATGTTTCTACATCTTTACTTATTATAAAAAAGATGTCCCTATGTGAGCTTAACTCTTCAAAAGTACCTATCGGATTTTGATGTGGTTTCTATTAATAGATAGATGACGGTTCAAGACGATGGCTTTTTTGTATATTTTATGAAGGTTTCTTTTTATTTATTTATTCCACGCGTATGAAGTAGCAGTCAACAACGAGTCAATTGTAAGGGTACGCTACGAAGCATATTTAGATAAATAAAAGCTTACATTTAAAGAATTTCCTGTTAAATTTTTATTAGTTAACATCATTTCTACACAAATAAATAAATAAATAAAATAAATATTCATGGACATTTCACACAACGTCCTCTGGTCCCAAGCTAAGCTAATTTAATTGTGTTATGGCTACCATAATACGGATATACTACATAAACTACTTTTCTTTAGTAAATACATACTTATAATACATAGTAAACACCCAGACGCAGTACAAACATTTTGTATGTAAAGCTCCATAAAGATCACACAAATTATTGTCCCGAGCGGGAATCGAACCCGCGACCTCGTGAACGGCTGTTCGTTACACACCACTAGACCACGAGGCCCGTCAATAAACATTAAAACTTAAGCGATCTATCAAATCCAAAAAAATCTCTCACCATTTATTTATTTCCCAAATAATATAACCCATAATAGGGTTCGGAAGTTGTTATTTTACCCTCACACTTTTAAAGCACTATAACAAAGGTAGACGAAATAACAAAGTATTCGAACTTGGCATATTGCTGTCATTATTTACGGTTGGGGACGCTAGTACCCCGTAAAGCAGCACACGTTTTTGTTTGTGGTCATCAAATTATTCAGGGTCGCTTCACTCACGTCTTGAAAATGCTTTGGAAATGACAGTACCTTTGTTTTTATAGAAACTGTCCTTATATAAAGCTTTCATTGAGTAATATTATTGCGCAAATTAAAGAATGTTTTTTTTTTTAGTCATAAATTTATTGGGTACTTAGGTCAATATTATAAACTATTTTTAATCTTAATTTTATTTATAATTGTATTATTCTTCTTCACAAAAATACATTTTTACGCTTAAAATTTTCTACGATCTGAAATAAATCGTTATACATTTGTATAAATTATTTTTCTTTTCAACATCAATGACATACATATATATGTATGTCATTGATGTTGATAAATCAAAATTTGCATCAAAATTTTAATAAAATATATAAGAAATCATAGCATATACCATCCTATTTTGATCGAAACAAATTACCTAATGTAAAACAATGCCAAGAACTAACGTTCAGAAAAAAAAAATCTGGACCGTTTATGAGCATTACAATACAAGCAATGTAAATATGTAGGCGATAACCGCAGATAACGATAGCTTGTCCAAATGAGCGGCATTTTGCTGGACGATAATAAAATTGAGCAAAATACTCGGGAACTGTCCAGGCACGCGTACCATAGAGACACCTTGATTACAATCTATCTGATTACCGAGTGTCATGTAATTATACTTATTAACGATTGTTTATTTTATTGTCAGTTATATAAGTTGTATCTGTAATAATTAGTAAATATTTTGTTTGTTTCAGTGTAATCACATCACTTAGCAGTTGAATGTAGTTATAATTATTTTATGATTTCACCGGCCTTATGTACTTAGTATTTTTTTAAATCTCCTTCCTTTGGTGTCCTATCCTGTTACGCGACGTTGGCGAAATTGTGTAACATAATAAACTAAAAGAAGAAGAAGTTATTTACATATTATTTGTTAAATATTACACACATACTAGTAGTAGATACTATATAATAAGTAAGCTTGATTTAAAAAATGAGCACCCTTTTGCTGGTGGCGAAATTCGCCTGAATATCAATTTAACCCCCTGTCATAAAAAAATCCAAATTACGAGTTAGACTCGCGCATGAAGAGTCTGTGTCATCATCGTCATGCTCTTTAATATCTTAATATATCTCTGTATCACACCATCATAAGTCATTATGAAGTCGTCTAAGAATATCGTCAAGTCAACTTGAAAAGATTTTTGTTGTATGGGAACCCCCATAAATACTTTATTTGCTGTTTTTCTGTGGTTTTGGTGTATATGGGATTCTTAGATAAGTCCTATGTACCCATAAGTTTCTTCCTGAAAATTTCATTATGGAAGTCACATACAAAAACAATCACTCTTTCTGCATCTGTGCCCAGGAATCAGAGTGATCTATGTGTTGACACGAAATTCAGGCACTTGGAAAATGGTATATAGTTGCGACACATCTTGACGTGTGACTGATGGTGAATCGACTCAGTTGTTTTCATGGTTCGATTGTTCAGAAATATAAATGCAAATGTAGTTATTTATTTCTCAATACAAGGAAATGATTCATATAACATAAGATATGGGTCTGTATAATATATATACATATATGTATTTCACAATTCATTTTTGTCTAAATCTAAAGATTGATTCTAAATTGTAACTGGATAGACTTCTATGGTATTAAAATTAAATAATGGTTAAATAATTTGTACGCCAGGTTATTATAAATATCCCCGGATTAATTTCCGCAATGGTGACCGGAAGCCCAATAAAATATTATAATATCTGCTGAATCAAATTATCCTTTAACAAATGAGCTTATAATGTTAATAAATAGCATTAGATGTTTTGTATTACGAAATTTCGTAGAGGCTAGCTAAGAGGAAAGAAAAAAACAAATTTTGCTCAACCCAAGACTGATAGACAAATTTCCTGGTAAACGGCTTCTTCCGCGCCGGGACTATTTGTCTGAATTTGAATCGCATTTGTTTTCAGGGAAATTTGTCTCCCGATCCTCTGGAGTATATCTAGGGTACGCTTGTGGTACTTTGTCTCTCTTAATTGAATAAGAACCTCTTTATACGCTTCTTGTAGCATAATTATCGTACGTTTTATCCATGTATTTTTAGCTTGCTTATTAGCTGTTGTTTTTGACGTCATTAAGTTCTGAATGTGCATGTCGTCACGAAATTTAGGAACAGAAATATTTTTATAATGTTTCTGACAAGTCACATAAAGACAAAATTAAAATGCATATTACATTACCTTAATTTTACGTTCTATTTCTCGATATTCTAATTTCTTAATACCTTTTACTGTTAGAATTCTTGTAATGTTATCTTAACGGTTGGCTGATTCTGTAATGGGTCATATAAATTGCTTATTATCGGTGCGAGTGGTCATTAGGACAAGATAATACATGGTTTATGGATTGTAAGTACTTGAACATCTTCATAATATAATACATAGATACTAACATAAATATCTATGGGCGCTAACACATAATTAATTATTTTTATTCCTGAAACTACAATAACGGGGGAAGTAATTCAATTACAGCTATTGATAAATAAATATTTACGGAAATTTCACACACAACGTCCTCCGGTCCCAAGCTAAGCTTATATGCTTGTGTTATGGGTACCAGAATACGGATAGAAGAGGTACATATACTACTTTTATTTTGTAAATACATACTTATAATACATAGTAGTACCCAGATGCAGAACAAACATTTACAAATACAAGCCTTAGTGAAAACGTATAAAGTGTTATACGGCCTATTATTATAAAAAGTTAGATGATGATGATTATCATAATGATAAAGATGATAAATTATTTATTTTAGTTTTTAAAGAAGCGTAGATAATAATAATATTAAGGTGGCATTTTATAAATTTTTATATACAGAAGTTAATGAAATCGAGGTTAACAAAAAGGAAATGAGACATTTTAAATTACACATTAGTATTACCACCAGTATGAAATTAGTATAAAATTATGTAATTATTCAAAATACATTGCAACGCTGCGTAACATAGTTAGGTGTAAAGTTCTTCATTAAAACTTAGTTTCTTCTTCCTTTGTTCATTTCGTTTGCCTTGTTTTACGAATGCGAGCTTTCGAATACAGGTAAATTAACTACGCAATAAAATTAAATGCTCTATCTTACATTGTAAACTAAGATTGTAAAATATTTCTGTTTGTAGTAATCAATTACATAATATGTAAACCTGTAAAGTGTAGCCGTCTTCAAGCAATAACTCTAAGCGCTGCTTTTAAAAAAAGCAATAATCCAGCACTTTGTCAAAATTTATTATGTGCAATGGCAATTTTAATCTAATCTCTTATTCATTACTTCACTATATAAATTTAATTTCTTTTATTTAGTTTATTTATTTAAATTGTATACACAACGCACTACACTATCTATGCTATTTGGTTCATAGTAGGTATATCATTTAATTTATATGTAGGTATGTATTTCTCCCGTGTTTGCGTCCGTGAGGCACTTTTCAGCTTCAGCTGAAAATCAGCGTCTTGATCTAACGTTGCATCATGGCATACGCTGAGCTGGAGCTTTTAGATACACCGCTTTTATATTGTATCCATTCTAATTATTTATTTATTTTGCTTTTTGTTGTTGATTGTATTTATTCATTAATTATTTTATTGTTTTGTATTATTCTTTTTAATTGTTGGCTTATTTATGTATGTGTAACTTGTGCTTCTGTATGTGTGTATCTAATAAATGTGTTTTCTTTCTTTTTTTCTTTCTTTCTATTATACTATAATGACGGGCCTCGTGGTCTAGTGGTGTATATAACGGACTGGTGAACACGAGGTCTCGGGTTCGATTCCCGGTCAGGACAATCATTTGTGTGATGTTTACACTTGTCATACAAATGTTTGTTCTGCGTCTGGGTGTTTTCTATGTATTATAAGTATGTATTTACAAAAGAAAAGTAGTTTATGTATTATATCCGTATCTGGTACCCATAACACAAGCATAGAAATATAGCTTACTTTGGGACCAGAGGACGTTGTGTGAAATGTCTTGAATATTTATTATTATTTCCTTCTCTTTTCCAGACCATTGACGTCCACTGCTGGGCACAGGCCTCCTCCACTCCGGGAGGAATTATGGTCTGTTATGCTACGCGTACTAGGCATGTTGGCGTTGGGTTAATTTCGAGTTTTCCACCTCTCACAAAAGATATTGTTTACTTACTAGCTGTTGCCCGCGACTTCGTACGCGTGGACTTTAGAATATTTTCCCCGTTTTTGCAACATTTCATATAATATTATTATAAATTGTGCCTATTTGTTATTCTGACGTATAAGCTATATTATTGTAAAGTTTCATTAATATCCTTTCAGTAGTATTTGCGTGAAAGGTCAACAAACATCCATACTTACAAATATTCACATTTATAATATTAATAGGATAATATCCCTAAGCTGGCTTTTACAACACCTTTGGAAAGAAATGGGGTTTTGACAATTGTATTCATTTGTCAACGTACGGATGAATTGCATAAGTAAGATTATTTAACCGGTTTTTCTTTCGTCTTCGTTACAGCTAATTAAAAGAAAATGTTTGTGAAACATTTTTCCTTGACGAAATTTCCGAGGTTTATAAGATATGGCATAAAAATTCATTAAATTTCCAGGACAGTTCAATTGGTAGAATAATATTTTAGATAGGTTGTGCGTCACTCATAGTATACACCTGTTCTGCTTCATTTGATTTCTTGAAATTCAAAAGTTTAGTAATTTGATTGCAGTAAAGAAAAAATATTTCGATTGACGGACATACAAACCGACAGACCGAGAGACAGACCGACACCGTAGTGACACTATATGGGTTTCTTATTTTTATACGAAACCGTTAAAATAACGCAATATATATAGGTACTTACTTTATAATATTCAGTCAAAGTAAAGAATTTAATACAAAGGGATTAATTTCAACCCTATTACGTACCTATTTCTGTACTTGATGTTGTTGAAAATGATCAAACATTGAGTTTGAATAACTTTAATTTATTGAGAGAATGTAATATCCGTACTGATAAAGTTTAACGTAGCACAGTTTTACATTCTCTATACAATATCGAATATGTAGGAAAAATATGTATTTATTACAATACAGTGATAATGGTCTTATTCATTATGACTTATTCGAGGTTTAAACGGAGATTTTATCGGAGAGATAATAGATTTTTTAGCGTAAAAAGACTATTATGAATAACAAGTTTTTGACAGTTAGTGAGAATTTTCGCGAACCGATTTTAGCGAACTTTTAAACCTCCGATAAGTCATTATGAATAAGACCATTAATATGCAAAAGGCCACATCCATCAGGCTCTCTCCGTCCACTGTTGGACATAAGCCTCCCCCATAGAACGCTACAGCGGTCTTGTGCCGCTTGCATCCGATGTCTCCCCGCGACCTTGATGATGTCGTCGCTTCACCTTGTGGGGGGTCGCCCAATGCTGCGTCGTCCGGTACGTGGTCGCCACTCTAGGACTTTTCTTCCCCAAACGATCACGAGTTCGAGCGATGTGGCCCATTGCCGCTTCAGGCCACAAACAGGTCTTAACTAGCATGTAGATTAAAGTCAAGTGTGTGGCAGCGCTGATATTCAGAATGAGCCAAAGAGTTTACATTATTTGCAAAATATTTATTACTTTTTATTAAACAAAGTTGATATTTTTGTATGTACTCGTATGTCCCTATGTGAGCTTATATCTTTCAAACTACTCAACAGATATTGATGCGGTGTTTTTTAATGGATAAAGTTGTTCAAGAGGATGATTTTATTGTATAATTTGTTAGGGTTTGTTTTTAATTACACGCGTATGAAGTTGCGGGCAACAGAAACAATTTATTATAAAATGGTTACACGTTTTAAATGAAATGATTTTACCAACCAGTGTACCACACTGACACAATACGTTAGATTTTTTGCAGTTACAACGAAATGTCTGGTAAATTGCCCCATTATGTTCGCAAATCGTGAGCTGCATTCGAATTACTCTTTCGTCTGTAATTTTGTGTAGTATGAGGAGAGAAACATAGCATCTAAAAGCATTTACGCATAGAAGACGTTGCTTGGGAGACGTAATGGTTCACAATTGTGCAATGCTGTATTGTATATTTCTATATTCAGATTACTACGATTTAAAATTAAACTTTTTAATATTTTTTTTTTGTAAGGAACCCATTATGTGTATGAAAATATACTACAAAACACCTTTCAAATTTTGTTAATACGATGGTTTAATGGAATTCGGGCCATAGTGTACAACAGTAGTACCTACCTACTCGTAGGTATGTACGAAGTTTCAAAACGAAAAATTTCCCTAATTTATTGGTCTGAAGAATAACGGCTAAAGATTATATTATATATAATATTTATTAATATTTATAGATAATATTTTCTAACACTTGCGCGGCTCATCTGTTTAAATAAAACTACTTTTTACGGATTTAGACGCGTATATTTGTTTTAAATTTTGGCCCGACGTTTCGGAGACTTTTCAGTCACCATGGTCAGTCAGTCTCACCCACTCACTCACCATGGTGACTGCAAAGTCTCCGAAACGTCGGGGCCAAAATTTAAAACAAATATGCGCGTCTAAATCCGTAAAAAGTAGTTTTATTTAAGCTAAAGATTTTTTTTATTAATAAATATAAATCATACTTATTTACAACCATAAATAAATAAATGTCTCATAATCAGATTCTTTTATTCATATACACGAACGAAATGTAACTAGTAGTTCCTAGCCAATAACTGGGACTCAAGGGGTACAAACGAACAAAGAGAGAGGCTAAACCGCCAGAGGCCTCACTAGGGGGTTAAGTGTGCTCCAGCACTAATCGTCTACAAGTGGCTCTTTAGAAGATTTCAAGGGTTCTTTCGAGGGATCACTATTGCCGGAGAAACACGTACCAATGTTAGATAATGAATTTACTCTAATTGGATTAGCGTATTGAGTACAAATAGCGGTAGACGGTTATCCCTTTCAAAATGCATTCTTATAATAAATATAATAATTTTAATAAACTAATAATTTTAATGGGCCTAGTGGGGCAATAGTGGCGTATTCATAAGATTGTGGGTTTCAACTCCGTTAATTATTTGTTATCTATATCTTCACATAATGCAGTCCGTAATACTAACATAAGAAATACTGCTTAGGTACTATGGCACGAAAATAATTTCATGTGAATTATCTATAAATATGTATTTTTATGAGAAAAATCCACTTATTTAAGTCAAAATGTGGTATGTGAGTTTGGTTTTGATAATTCTTACCTACTTTACTTCCCAACAGTATGCTTCGGAGTTTTAAAAATGTACCTAAGTAGGTACTTGTCGATTAAATTTACTGAATCCAGTGCATATAGCAACAATGACTTTTTTAACTTCTGCTCTTGTTTTGATGCCAGTAAAAAGTTTAAAAACAAGGAATTTTTAAAAAGATGTATAAAAGTATGTCTTTTTCCTTAAGGTAAATATAGAACAAAATGTATACACAACGTGTCACGAATAAAGCTTGTTATTTTATTTTTGTGGTTTATAGCGCAAATATTACCAAGTCTTTTGAACTGTGAATAACAAATAAGCTGTAATCTTCATACGTTTGAAGTGTTTGAATTATTTATTATGGCATGGCATAATGTACTTACCTAATGCAACACCATATTTTTGTAAAAGCTTAATATTCTCTAACATTTACGCGACTCAATTATTTAAAAAAATCTTTTTACTTCTTTCTTGTTTTAAATTTAGTAAAATATCCAAAAGGAGACCTACTTTAGTCCTAAACGTGAATATGGTTTATGATGTCTGAAAAATTTCTAAAACATTAAGCTCGTTTTAAAAACAAAATGGCGTCTAAATCTAATAATACACCAAAAGGTCTGAAAAGCTGTTATTGTTTCCGAGTACTAATTTAATAGATTTTTTAACAAAAATGAAACCACAATTGCCCTATTTAAATAACTAAATCATATATAATTTCTAAAAGTTTTAAAACTCAAGCTTATAAAATGTTTTGACGTTACTGTAATTTTGCAGCAGCAATTTTAAAAACAAGTACAATTTTCTGTTGTCATGTAAACAGTGAAACATGATTATTTGAAACCATGTTCATTTTACACAATCGTCGGTCACGTCTCGAGTGAAACGAACACAGTTTCGAGTTGAAGTTCTATATAACTTTGTCACAACTACTTATTACCAACTAATTCAACTATTCATGTATACCAATTTCGGGTCCCAAATAGATACCCTTTCGTAACCCAATCTATTTATCTGAGTAAATCTATTTTAGTATAGATATTAGTTTTCAACGTAAGTTCGTATCGTAAGTCTTACGTTATTCAACATTATTCAAGTAAGTAAGTAGCACTTTGTTGTTATGAAATCTGCTATATTATTTTTATAGAAATAATATAACTAAATAATAAATGACTATTTGCGTATAGTTCACACAACGCCTTTTGGTCCTGAAATGAGCTAATTATCGCAAAGATAAGGCTTACAATTAATCGTTTATTAGTAAGATTTTTCTGCCTGTGACTATTTCTACTTTGGCTTAAGCCTGTCGTTGTGCAGCATAAGAACATGTGCAAGAAGTTTAACAAATAAATAAATAAATAAATATTTCTATGTACAGTATGCGTTTCATTAGAAAATGTCAGTTGCTTATTAAAAAGCATGTATCTAACGATAAAAGTTTAGATAAAATAAGGATAAAAGTTTTTGTCTGTCTTTAGTATCGTCGATTGAGTTTAGATAAGATATTGAAAACGAACGTTAAGTATTTTTCTGTAAATTAATTATAATAAAAATTAATACTCATAGCAGATATAGGAAACATTTAAAGGCAATGCAAATATTATCTTAGTACGTAATACAAATAATTATACTGTGAGGGGATCGAACCCGCAATCCTGTTAGCACAAGTCTTTTACATTACTGATACGCCACGAGGGCTGTTAAATATAAAGGGTATCTCACAATGTTTTTCTTTTTTAGATGTTAAATAAAAAACAACAATATCAATTTAAAGTCGTTTTATTTATTGTTAAATTAAAGAGCAGTTCTTGAAGTTTCATTATAAAAAACAACCGTTTGCAAATGCGCACCATCCACTTCTACACACTCATTTAACCTGGAGCTAAAATTTTCTATCACTCGCTGGAGCACCGCTCTTGGAATATTGTTGATTTCTTCAGTGATTCTTTGCTTCAAAACATTCAGGTTAGGTGGCAATGGATTATAAACTTTACTTTTTAGGTAGCCCCATAAGAAAAAATCAGCAGGTGTTAAATCAGGGCTCCTCGGTGGCCAGTTGATGTCTCCTCGGCGACTTATCACTCTTCCAGGGAATAAATCGTGAAGAGCAGCTAATGAGTCATTTGTAACATGAGATGTGGCTCCATCTTGCTGAAAAAGGGTGTTGCGGTTGTAGCTATAATGGTTTTGCATTTTTGCAGCTAAAAAGTCCGGATCATATGACAATATCTGTCAGAATTAAATTAATCAATTCAAAAACGAAAAACATTCTGAGACACCCTTTATATAGATTTTTCGAATTGGGGTCCTGACCACTGAATATATTTATAGATTAGACGTTAACAAAGAGTTTGTTACTATTTATACAACACAAATAAGTATAATTGTCTCCTCCAAATTAAACCGTATTAAGTTGGGATTGCGACTTAACTAAAGGAATACTAATTATTATTGGGACAATATAAGCTTGCTGTAATCTCTTTAGAAGCTCCTTTTATATTAGATATTAGTACAATTAACTGTATAAGATGAATATATTATATGTGCAATGAATATATTATTATATTTAAAATAATTGTATTTTTTTATTTTTTTTATTTTATGTTTTTAATAAAACCAATTCTAACGGGTTTAGGCGAGTATATTTTGTTGAGTATATTTGTTTAAATCAAAAGAAATATACGCGTCAAAATCTTTAACAAGTGGTTTTATTTAAACAAATGAGTCGCGCAAGTGTTACAGAATTTTATGTTTTTATTTTATCTTAATTCTCAAATTGTATACAAGCCTTACAGGAGCAGGCTAAAAGAAATACCGATTGTAAAAAAAAATTGTTTATTTGAAATTAACATTACAATAGAGTGACTAGTGATTTTGGAACTACAACAAGTCAAGACTTTACCAAAGTTTACCAAATTCTGTAAAAGTGACTCAGCTTACACTTTCACACCTTAATTGAAAAAAATGTTTAGCTATACAACGCCTAAATGACTGCGACTGGTATAAAGGTTGAACAAACTGAATCAATTTGCCTGCCACCTACACCTTGACTAGGGTTGCCATTCGTCCAGGATTCGAAACCGAAGCCTTGAGGCGGATGTTTTTAAGAAGTGTCCCTCCTTTTGGAATGAAAAAGAAAGATTTTACTTTTGTCAGGTTCACAGTCCAAGCTTCAGATAGGAAACAATCAGACACGTCCCAAGCAACGATTTTATGATTTTGAATTGTAAATCGTTAAAATTGTAAGTTGGATAAGTCCTCTTTAGTCCATGACAAATAAATGCCGTTGCCCCCATATCCAGAGCTTAAAGACCTTTAAAATTGAATCGACAAACAGATCACATATAGTCCGTAGACTGGTAGTGATGTCATCTACAGACCGAGTGTCGTCTGTGTACTGTAAACACAGACTGTAAACATGATATTTTTGTAGATTAGGCCTGAAAAAAGCATATGATCTCCAAAATATCCGGCATTTTAGTGTTATTTATCCGGCATCGTAATTTTGTTGATGACAGCCCTAGTCTGGGCTTTAATTGATTTGCTTTGCAACTAAGTAGTGGCTTCAATTAACAATCGTTTCTTTTAATTGAACAAAAAACTGGAGCCTATAAAGTGAGTTGGGCTATAAATAAACAATCCATCAGTAGGCAGCTTAGGTTACGTTTAAAAATATTTTATGGTTACGATGGTTTTACCGCAAATGAGTATCCATAAATTTCAATGCAAAAATGTTTATTCAGTCCTTTATAAAATAAGCTTTACTACTTCGTAGGCATACATATAAAGCTGTTTCCGTTTAATGTAATTTTAACGCAGTAATGTAATTTCATTTCGTAACACACACGATCAGAATTTGTTTAAAATTAAATAAAATATTTTGATTCATAAACTTTAAAAAAACGTAAGATGTGAGTACAGTAACCTCACTTTGCGCAGTCTTCTCTGTCTACCTTGTTAGCCATTGGCGTGATTTTCAATAAGCAGACTTTATATTCATTTGCTCAGACAGACAATGAACTCAAATTGAAGTAAAATTGATGATTGTGATTTGCTCTGTAGCCGGCTTAAATTTTTATTGAATTTGAGCTTGCTGGCATCCGCTCAAATACTACGTTAGCAGAATTAAATTATGATAGCGCCAATTACAGCCGTTTTTGAACCGCACGATGGCCGATTGCCAATTTATGCGCTTATAGGGATAGCTTATAACGTGATTGGAGTGCCCTTTTCGTTTAACTAGAAGATAGTTTGTTCAGATCATTTACATTTGCATCTATAACAAGATTTTCAATCAATCAATCTTTTTCTATCTACTGCTGAGTACATGTTTCCCCCATAAAGGGCCACAAAAAACGTGCTGCATAAAATGAATAAAATTTTCCAGGGATTTACTGCTAAGCAAAGGGAGGCGCGAGGCGCCCTTAGGTGCAAGCTGCGCTTATTCTAAGAATACACCATGTCACCACCTCACTTAGACGATTAGGAGTAGAAAATGGGGCGACGCGTTGATAATATCGTCAATAACGCAGGACATGCGTGGCACAAAGCCGTCGTGGTACGTACCACGTTGAGGCGTTCTACGGGGGACATTTTTTGCCCAATATTGAACTGAAAAAGGCTGATGGAAGGATAAAGATGAAACAGAAGAGTGATGATAACATAGTATTACTTATAACGCTATAATCTACCTATAAATATTTATTGTAACTAAATATTCATTGATGCAATAACAGTTACGATCAATCAAGTCCCAATCTCATTCATCTATGCGGTCACACATAGGCCGTGATTTATCGAAATAAAGTATGTATTAGGAATATTTCCTCCCTATTTTGTTTTAATCAATTCAAATGGCCCCAATTCTGCTTGCACCACTAAATCAAACCTATTTAAAACATTCATACTATTAATAACACAATTCGGAAATTATAACAAAAACTTCATAGATTCAGGTATTATGTATTGTAATCTAACAACTTTAATTATTAGAAGCAAATTTGTACAATGTAATTAGAAATTAAACCAAAAAACATTATAGTTAGTTTTATTTTACTTAAGTTTGGTTATGTTTTGGGCGCAACTTATTTAGTACCATTGTCTAATATATATTATTTATGTTCATGTGTTGTGTATTGAGGTGCAAACAATGGTATATTTTTCTTACTGATTTATTGATGATTTTCTTAAGCAATATTTCTCTTTTAGACCCAATGGTGTTGCTAATACGAACGATTTCTCAGAAGTCCATTGTGTCTTTTTAGATGTAGACTCTTCATATTTCACTTTCAATTCACTAGAATTTTGTTACTTATCATTTGTTGCTTTGTTCATTTATCGTGTCCATTCGATTGGTCAAGCCGTATTACTAATATAATAAATAGTATTTGGGAACGCGCAAATCTCTTAACAACTGGAAAATTGGTTTTCTTTTTATGATTGTAAATAAAGTTGTTGGCAGTGTTCTACTGCTATCTATCAAATTCTTTGAAATCTAATATTGAATAAATTTTTCGTGTTATGCTACTGTGATATTTAATCGTTATCTATTTTTATGTCATGTGATTAAAGCCAAGGAAATATATATAGATTGTAGTAGATGGCGCTTTATGTATTAAAGTCTCTGCCTAGATCCATGGATAAAAGGCGTTACAATATGTATGGTTTAAGATTTTCTACATCCCAATTAATAGTACAAAATATTATCTGCCCTTCCTTTTGAGTCCACTTCACACTGCCAAAAGTAACAGGAATACACCATTAACACTGTACATTAGACACATTAAAACTCCTACACTATTATTGATATCAGTACTTAACTATACATACAAGAAAATCCCCACACTGTTATTTATATAGAATTTTTTTTAAACATTTATGAAAATGGCATTGCAAAGGCATACATAAACGCATTCCCAATCTCTCCATAGTTTTAAAAATAGATTAAGTCAATACTATTTATCGAAACAATAGTTTACCTATACTTACACGTGTATTTATTTGTATTTAAGTGTATTATATATAGTTACATAGGTATGTCTATGTATTTAACTGGTTTTATGTAAGTTTATCTTTTTATTAGAGTAGTAATAGTGACACCTAACTACCTCATCAGGTCAGACACACTCCTATCCATCCAAGGTTGCCTGTAAGAAATTGCATTAGCGATAAGGCCGCCATTTTGTACTAGTACGTAATGACTTAATCCTAATGTATTGATTATGTAAAAGGTGTACAAATAAAGAGTTATCTATCTATCTATCTATCTATCCCATAAACGCCGGCTCATATAGTGGCTTCTGATAGCAGATATGGGAGACATTTATTGAATTCGCTCAATATTTTGGCACTGGTGCAAATACATTGTTGAATTAAAAAAAAATATTGTTCAGCACAAGTTTTAAAATAGTGAAAAGGCACAGAGCCAAAACTATTATTCAGACAGAATAAATAGGCATAGTGGTTATGATTGTGTTGTTAACAATTGTTATTTTTTCATCTGTTATTATTAACAAGTTTTACCGCGAAATACATTCGTGTCATTTTATATAAACGACAATACCCCTTACCGGCCGTCTTTAGACCTGTAGCGTCCACCAGGGGCGTTATCGCACACTTTGCTAAAGGCTGATTTAACCGAAGAATCAGTAATTTTGTAAGGTTTTCTTTTATCTATTTTTCAATAAAATTTATGAGCCTTCTTAGTTGATAACTTAAAGCTTGTTTACCATAGTGACATTTTGCATACACACAAAATTGGTAGTCAGGATCACTTTTTATGCTTTGTACTAAGAAAAATGATTGCCTGTCAATATTTTGAGTTTCATTATACTTGATTTAATTTCCATTATGATGGCACGCCACACATTAAGTTGCATCATTTATTAACTGACATAAATTACTTCCGCAGGTTTACTTAAGTTTAAATTAAGTTAGAGAATTGAAATTAATTTGACATTAACGTGACAGTAACAATTAGGTACTTTGTATCTGGAAATTCTGTGGTTTTGGGTTAAGATTTAAATGTGTTAATATATATTATAATAAAATAATAGGTTGAACATTTAACTATTTATAACAAAGGGGTTTAAAGCCTATGTTAAACATTTATATAATATCCCACTAGAAGATAATACATCTGACTGCGCCTAGGACATAGAAAGTCTTATTGGCAGACTATTTGTCTAGGAGAAGGATGGAAATAAAATACTGAAACAGCTTCTATTGCATTGGCAGAAGCGTCGACGCTTAGAGCATGTAGCTTTTAACCATCGACGTGACTATAACCAAACCACGTAACACCTTAGTTTCAAAAATACTAAATGAATATCCTTCTACAATTTAACATCGGTACTCCTTCAGAAGAATTATTACAATATCTTACGACTCTCTGTTATTTATAAATATTCGTAAAGATAAAACACGGCATAAAGAAGTGTATAAATATTGTGTTAGCAGTTCGGCCAATTAATTCGTTATACTTAACTTCATAATTATGAGTAAGTTTTGCTTTGCTAATTATTTCCTCTTTCTGGAGATTTTGGCTAATGTTTTTCTTGTTTTCTAGTCGTAGAAAGGCAAACACATAATATTTTCTTTTTAAATAGCATATTTTTTACAATCTGTAATAGTCCGTCAATAGAAAAGCATTACGAAAGAAAAAAATTATCTAGCCTCCTCAACTACTTTTTCTTCGGAAATATCGATGCGTCGTTCCTACATAGTTGGAAAAATTAGGGTTTTATTTTAAGTTAATAAGGTGGTAGTGTACCTACTTTATTATTATAATTACGGTTAAATAAAAAAGAAAAAAATTCGTTGCCTAATGAAAATTCGAACAGCGCTGTGTTGCTACAATAATGTCCTGAATAAAATGATAAAATATACCTAACTCAATTCACAATGTTGAACATGTTTAGTGAAACGAAATAATGAAAGAGGTTTGTTCCTTAATGTTAAAACGGAGCACGTTTGTAACGAATGTAATTTTATTTTTGTGCATAAATATTCCTTACTACATGATATTAAATTAAATTTGCGAATGTAACTCTGTCACGTGCACTTTTACCTACGCAAAAGTAAAAACGATTTAAAGGTAATTTAGCACATAGATGCACAAAGATGATAGCAAGGGCCTAAGAAAAGACACAAGCTATGTATAAGCTAAAAAGAGCCTAAAAGAAAACCTTTTCAAAATGGTGTTTCTTAACTAATGCCAGTTCACAAACGCTACCGCTACTTAAAGTTACTATTTCCCGTGGACAAAATCAAGTATAGCTTGTGTAATCTGTAATAAAATAGTTGTAGGTACCTAATTAGAAATTATATTTAAGTTTCTATGAACGTCATTTAAGTTTCTTACAATTTATATGTGCAAGTTAAGTATTGCATCCAATGGTTTCCTATTCTTAATTAAGTTGTTAGTAAGCCTAGTAGGTCAGTCTCAAGCCACAGGGATCATATATTATTGTGGTGGCAGGTTGGGACGGCCGTACCCCTCGTAAAGCACATGTAGTTGTCTATGTTGTAAAATTATTTGCAGTCACTTATATATTTAAAATACTTTATACATCAAGAATGCAATGTTCTTTGTTTTCATTTACTTACTGAGATCTTAAACTACAAAAAATATTTTGAATTTGGAATCACTACGTAAAATATAGTCTACAGAATTCTCCTTTTAGTGAAAACATTTTAAGGATTTTATCCCCCTACATACATATTACAAATTTTACTTTTTTATTACATAATATTATAGATAGAAAGACTAGTAATACACTCCAACATCACACAGGTAACGTAAAGTATTAAAAAGAAATATCTTAAGTTAACCAGACATAGTGCGGCCTCCAGACCACCTATTCAATTCCAACAAATATCAAAACTTTTCTCTTTTAAACTTTATTATAGATATATGTAGCAACTGTTGGAAACAAATAATATATAAATAATGGAGAGTATTTAAGGGGCTTCACAATGAACGCAGTGTAAATACGCGGGTGTGAACGGCTGATAACGATATAGCTTGTTCAAATGAGCGGCATACTGTTCAAGGATAATCCTTAAGAACTGTCCAGGCACGCGTTCTGTTGAGGCACTGTGATCACAATACATCTGATTATATTTGTCATGATTTATTTTATTAAATTTCGTTTATAATAATAGCTTATTTATTTATGACTAGGTAGAGACTAGAACACTAGGTACTAGTGTACTATGCAGAGACTAGTACACTACTAGACTATTATAGTCTCTGCCTACCCCCATGGGAAAAAGGCGTGATGTTATGATGATGATGATGATTATTATTTATTTATCTGAATCACGTGATTTCTTATACAAATAAAGCCTTATTTATTGAGTCTTATAAATTACAATTAGATGTTGTTCGAGACTTCGTAGGCATAAAAATTAGAAAAATTTGCAACATTTGGACTGACTTTACTCCTATTAGTCACATCATGATGTTATATAATAATATATTCTTTATTCGGACAATTAAAATCCATCAGAAAAACACACAATAAAATAAATAAAATAAAACAAGAAACATAGAGTATAAAACAATCCCGAACAGAGTTACGTAGCCACACGATTAACGTGTAGTTCAGTAAACCGTCTTAAAATCACACCATATATCTTATTAGAAAATACTTTTAGTAAGCTATTGGAGCTCGCCCATAACCTATGCACCAACGATGTCAACCTTTTGAAAGAACGAACCACTGAAAGAATTTTCCATATCACACCACTGGTCCCAGACATTAGCACGTTCAAACAAATAAACTATTCAGCTTTATAACAACTATTAGTAGAGAAGTATAAATGGGTTGATAAAGAATATATAACGTTTTGAATTATAAGGTATGGAGTATTTAAATTTCTGTTGCAGCCGTTTAATAAACAAACGATTTTTTATTTTGATCAAAAGATCATTTCTTGCCAAAAATATCAACTCGGTCATGCAGGTACTGAAGTTATATTATTACAGGCAATTCGTGCCGCTTTATACTTAGCACTCTCTAAGCTAAGACTAGCACTTGCACGTTTAAAATAATTCAGTGCCAATAATAGAACAATTAAATGGAGTATTTACCACCCAAGATTTAACTTCTGCGCCAATTTGTAATACATTAAATAAACTGAACATAAAGTTATTTACTAAGAAACTACAGCTCTCTATTAAGTTCATGGTTAAACATTTGAATTGCAATTGGATCGTTTTTGGAACAAATTAGCAGTAGGTATGTGTCAGACGAACGAAAATACAAAATAATGATATTATAGACGCCTATATATTTGCTTTAATTAAAACAAATATACGCGTCCAAATCCGTGCAAAGTTCGTTTATTTGAATAGTATTTATAGTGAATATTCTTCTTTTAAAACTTTTTTATCAAGCATCTTCAACGAAACGTCATTTTCAACAAAACAATTATAAGATAAATACCTACATAACTATATTTTAGAAGACATCATAGAACTTACTCTCACTCAAATCTATTAAATTAATTGTTCCCTATGAGTTTTCAACTGAAATATAAACTTAATTACTGTGTTTCTTCATTTGCGTATATATAATATTTAAACTAGTTAATTGTTGAAATTTAACTAAAGTAAAAGTTTGTTCTTTGATAATTTATTGCATTAGAAGGCGTATTCATTGTTAGACGTCTGTGGGTGTTACAAATTCATTTATTATGAAATAAGATTACTGCAATTTTTTTCTTTGAATAAAAAAGTGTAATATTATACATTTTTGGTACTACTTTTAATTTAATATGTACTTAAATACCAAAGATTTTTATTAAGAAAATTAGCACTCTCATACTTACGTGTAACAACCCTGCCCACTTATGATTTAGTGGTAAATAGACGATATCCAACTTCAGATTAATAATTAAATATAAATAAATAATTAACAAGATACTTCTTTTTTTTTATATACAATTTAATTTTAAGATTTTATTTTTACTGCCTGCACAATTCGAAATACTCAGTGTCGCAAAACGATCACAGAACGTTTAATTACGGCGTCTCCTGTCTCCATTTTTTTTTTAATTCTCAGATACATTTATAAGAATCGGTTGTGCCATTTCTAAGTTTTTTGAGGTATCTGCACGAGAAGGTACAAATACAACTACATAATTATTTTGTTGTGTGCAGTCCTGAAACTATATTATTTGTCACATAGAAGAACGACTGCCCTTTTTGTAACGGTCCGAAAGACAGAGTAATCTATTTGTTGCCATAAAACTCAGACATTTGGAAAATGGTATAGGGTTGCGATATTATGTTGACTTTTGACTGATCGACTCAACTCGGTTCTTTTCACGGTTACATGGTTCCAAAATACAACAGTGATGGAATTATGTTGTATTAAATACGATAATCGAATAAACTGAAAGAAAATAAAAGTTAGCTGTTGCCCGCGATATGTAATTGATATCTCGAAAATGGCTCCAACAATTTTCGTGAAATTTGGTATGTAGGTAGGGGATTTCCAGCTCGGTACATCGATGAAGCTAGGTTTTATATTAATAAAATGTTATGTTGTGGGTATTTTTTGACAATTATAAACGGCAACAAATAGCAGTAGAACGGGAAAAATTTACCGCGACATTTCATGTGGTAAATAAAACGGAGGAGACTATTATTTTATATTTAGCCTTTCGTCTAAATTTCTTTTGCATTACCGAGCTATGCGCGGTCAATCAGATATTAGACATAATATAAGCAATCTCGGAGATTGTTGCTTCATAGGAAGATACAATCTTAATTACTTTCGGAGATTACCCCCTATATACAGAGTACAAGCTTATCTTCATAATAATAGTATAATAGATTATATAGAATTGCTTTGAAGACATTAACTTTCTAATAGCTTCCTTACTAATTTATAAGTGCAAAATCCGGATGATGACACAGTAATAATTTTGACGAGCATAGTTAATGCGTGGAAAGAAACGATAGCGCGATTTAAAAAACGTACAACGCCATCTATTGAGCAGAAGAGTAAACGTCCGTTTGAGATTGATTTCTAAATTTCACGCGTGCGAAGTCGCGGGCATTAGCTAGTTAATAATAAGACTCTTTTAAATAAGGAAGTGATTTGGCTCTCGTTTCGTAATAGTAAACTTTTAATAACAAAACTTCTCTTGTTCTACGTGAATAATGTTCTAGCTTGTTCTAGGAAAATGTTGGTGAAGGATAATAAATTGCTAAAATGGTTCCAACTTGACCCTAAGTGCTCAAATTAATATGAAAACAAAAATAATTAACAAATTGAAACTATCTACGCGTAAATATTACTATGAATAATGAATCTTTCTGTTTTTACCTAGATACTAAAACCTGGAGACGTACATTTCGACCCAACTACTTCCCTACCCTCCACTTCGAAACTATTTTTTATCTGCTACACCATGCTGTATTAGTTATAGTCGTTATAATTGCTACCTATATAAATGTTTGTGCTGCTTCTACGTGTTTTCTATGTACTATAAGTACGTATTTACAAAAAAAATTAGTTCTGTAGTATAGTCTGTATTCTGGTAATCATAACACAAGAATAGAAATGTAGCATAATTTGGGACCAGAGGAAGTTGTGCGAATCGTCCATGAATATATTTTTATTTGTAATGTACCTGGACATTTCAAGCGGCACAATTAAAACAGTACAAATACTTGCATTGCTACGACGTATTTCACCTTAAATTGTAAACAACCATTGGTAAACTACCTAAGTGGATATTCAAAATTCATTGCAACATCGTTAGGTGCAAAGTTGTTCAATATAACTTAGTTTCCACTTCCTTTGTTCATTCCGTTCGCTTTGTTTTACGATTGAGAACTTTCGAATGCAAGTAAATTAAGAAGTCACAATACAATTTAACGCTCTCTTCTGCTCTATGTGTATTAGTCATGCTGATCAAGACACAGTAATTTAAATCTATATCTATACTAATATAATAAAACTGAAGAGTTTATTTGTTTGTTTGTTTGTTGTTGGATAGTTCATTTATCGAAGAAGGCTATATCCCATCAGCGAAGCATTAGTGAAAAATGTAGCAAAAAACGGAGATATTTTTCTAAATTTCACACGTATCTACGGAGTCGCGGGCAACAGCTATGAATAATATTACGCGTGTATTTTTTAAAGGGCAAGCAGACATCAGTTTATTATGGAGTTTGAAACAGATTCTATTATTTTTGATCAGTGTTATTTTACTCTTCTGTATACGGCTTTTAATACGGTTCCAGTAGAAGGCATTTCTGTGTATTTTGTTAAGATTTGGGCTCCAAATTCTACGCGTACGAAGTTACGGGCGAAAGCTAGTATGAAAATAGAGTAAAATATAAGAATTTAAAGGTATAGCTAAAAAGTTCATAGCTAGCAATAGCTAGCTATGAACTTTTTACTATAGTTCTGCGATGATCCTTAATGTATTTCTGATGGACTCTTATTTCGTTTTTGCCTGTAAAGGTTCTTATACTAAATAGATACTAAAAGTTTAGTATAATCAATTACTTTGGTCAAACAAGGTCAAATATTTTTATCATAGCTGATTTATTATTTTATTTTATTTATTTATTAGAATATTATTATTTATTATATATTATTATTTATTATTTGTATTATTTATTTAAAATCATTATAAAATTACATTTTTATATGTATATAAAATTACAAAATAAAAATTTATTTAAAAATATAAAATTACGCGGAGGCCCATCGGTGTCGGGTACAGGGACCAAGCCACCGGTGGTTAGGGCCCCAGAGAAAGGAACCTCCTCACAATGCGTGCTGTGCCGAGGAGTGCCGCCTTATGCACCAAGCCCTTGATCCAACCGTTCAACGCAAGTTTCTTTAGGTGGTGGTCGAAACTTTTGGCTATTAATCCGTTTACCGAAACAACTATCGGCACAATGATAGCCGAGTCCACATCCCTCACAAGTCCGTATCGCAGAGCAATTTGTTGGTGTATTATCCTGGCTACTTGGTTATGCCTATGCAAGTACTCGCCGTGAGCAAGACGTGAACAGCCGGAAACGATATGTCTGAGGGATTCACCAGGGCGATGACAAGCCCGACATATATATCCATCCCTCAGAATATATTCCCGGTAGTTATTCGTCTTAATAACTTCATCAGTAATTGCACAGACAAAACCTTCGGTTTCCCCAAAAATGTTGCCGAAACGTAGCCAGGACACGGATGACGAGAAGTCTACTTCTGGCCCATGAAGAGCCTTGTAGAACCTGCCGTGCAGTTCTTTGCTCTGTCATACAGACTCGCGATCGCCAGTGGTAAGCACCACAGGTTTGACCCAGTCCTCTTTTGCTAAGGCAAGCGGGGTAAGGCCCGAATCCACCACTACTACATCTCGATGCATACCACCATTTCCATGTAGAAAATATTCTCTAAGGCTGCACACCTCGTGATTATGGAGGGAGTTGGCATTAAGGAATCCTCGACCCCCACATTTTCGCGGGATGTACAACCTCATCACAGAAGAACGAGAGTGATGCATTTGAAATGCAGTGAGCAGTGTCCGAACCTGTCTATCCAGGGCATTAAGATCAGTTTGAGTCCATTTGAGTATGCCAAAGGAGTACATCAACAGCGGCATGACCCATCCATTGTAGGCGCGAACCTTATTGGCACCCGATAAAAGGCTGTTTAAAACCTTCTTCAGGCAGTCAAAAAAGCGCTCCTGCAATTACCGTTTCATTTCCACTTCGCTGATGCACAAAGCCTGTGACATACCCAAATACTTATATGTGTCCGTTGCAAGAAGTGGTCTGATCTGACTGGAATCAGAGAGTTGAATTCCCTCTGATTTCAGTATTATTCCCCGCTTTACATACATAACTGCACATTTGTCCATGCCAAACTGCATCCTAATAAAGCTTTCAGTTACTTTCAGTAACTCTGTTAACTGCAGTTTAGATGGTGCAAATAATTTCAAATCATCCATGTAAAGGAGGTGAGATATTGTCAGACCACCTCTTCGCAACCTAAACCCTAGCCCTGAATGCTCCAGTAACGTACTTAGAGGGTTCAGTGCTAGGCAGAACCAAAGGGGACTCAAACTGTCACCCTGATATATACCCCGCTTAATCCATATTGGTTCGCCTCAGCCTCGACTGTGTCCACATGCCGGATACACAAGAACAGCCTTCCACCGCTCCATACATGACTTTAAGAAGGCATTTATCGTGCTATATATAGCTCTAATACCTTCAGTAGCCATGTATGGGGCACGGAATCAAAGGCTTTCCTATAATCTATCCAGCACGTGGCCAGATCTTTTCGATTACGACGAACTTGTTGATTAATGGTCATGTCAATGAGGAGTAGCTCCTTAGTACCACGAGACCCGCTTCTACATCCATTCTGAGTTACTCATGATGGAATTTTGATAAATATGCCGATAAATTTTTACTCTCAGAATAGATGTGAGAACAAATAAGCTAAAACAGATAAGCTTTCCGATGAGTGTCCTTGCCTCGGTTATACGTCGCTCAATTCTGCACTGCCATGTCGGTGTGGAAGTCTTAGGACGCATGACCTGTCCATTTGGCAAGAGTTGACACTCTGCTAAGTGGCATGTAGTGACGGCCACACAGTACAAAATTGAGTGGGTATCAAGGAGATTGTCACATGCATCTAAATAAGTCGTTATCATCGAGTCAATGACACTCACCAGTGCTATATTTCGTCTATGTATAGGCAACCGGGGTAAACGCGGTCTAAATTCCTGTGGCATGTTTCGAAGATCCTCAATCGCACACTCCAAAACTTGTCTTACCTCCTCAATATACTGTACAGGTACACTTGCAAAAATAGATCTGTCTTCTTGGTTCAGTGAGTTGTTGATTACTTCCCTTTCATTAGCTATTTCATTTGTGCCGGGACCATCTGATCTATTTTGCAAGTATTCTGAGCGTAGCCTATCAAGTACGGTGACATTCAACATTCCACAACGCTGAATGGCCCGCACCTGATCCGGCAGTCGTTGGGTCGTCACGTTGAAGGTTGGCTCAAGGTCCTGAAACAGAACAAGCATACGGCTACGATACGCAGTAAGGTTAGTTACCCCCTCCGTAGCCCCGAAATATGTGCGCATGACGTTAAGATTGACTGATTCACTCCACTTCATGCGCTGTACATTACCACCGGTAGCGGGGGCCCTATTCGAAGCCGATGGGCCTCGGGGTCCCAAGCAGGCCGGTGGTCGGCCTCTCCCACGGCGACGTGCTGGTGTAGGTGACGAAGCGGGGGAGAAATACTCATCGATGGAGCTCGACGTATGTGAAACTGCCGGTATTACAGATGCTGCTGTCGGCTGCGTGGTGGAGCTTAGTGACAAGTCCGGCGATGAAATTTGTGCTGCTTGTGCTCTTCTGGCCTTAGCCCTTGTCAACATTACTTACAATCTGTGCTTACAATATATTGTCCATTTAATTAAAATTTCTTCAAATTGTTTATATTTGACGTAGCTGTCATTCGTCATTTTTGAAAATCTGTATTAATACATAATATGTATGATATATTTTAGACGATTTTATTTTGAATATATCACTTTTTATATGATTCATTTTCATATCACTTTTTATTTATAAATAAAAGAATAAGTATGTATTTACAAAAGAAAAGTAGTTTATGTATAATATCCGTATTCTGGTACCCATAACACAAGCATATAAGCTTAGCTTGGGACCAGAGGACATTGTGTAAAATGTCCATGAATATTTAATATTTATATATTACTAGCTGACCCGGCAAACGTTGTTTTGCCATACAAATAATTTGGAATAAAATAATATTGCGACTATAAATTGAAATTTATGCTGTCCTATCTTTCAAGTTGGGTCAAATTGTACATAGTGTGCCGATTTAATTTAAAATCGGTTAAGCAGTTTAGGAATCCATCACGGAACAAACATCGTGACAGAAGATTTATATATATAAAGATTTTAGCACGCTTTTATTAGCTTCGTCCGTATCTATGTAATCTTTACGGTAATTTTCAATCCCTTCGGAGATGAATTAATCTGAAAATGTGCACACTTTTTAACACGCTTTTATTAGTTCGGTAGATACGTACGCACTTTGTAAATCTATGTAACGGAATCTTTGAAAGAAATCCTTGCCATAGTCAGATTGATCTGAAATATTACACACATATTATGTACCGAAGAGTATGCAATATAAAAAAAAATGTATTAAGGATTTTCAAGCGTGTTTTTTAGGGTTCCGTACCCAAAGGGTAAAAACGGGACCCTATTACTGAGACTTCGCTGTCCGTCCGTCCGTCCGTCCGTCTGTCACCAGGCTGTATCTCAAGAACGGTGATAGCTAGACAGTTGAAATTTTCACAGATGATTTATTTCTATTGCCGCTATAACAACAAATACTAAAAATAAAATAAAATAAAGATTTAAGGGGGGCTCCCATACAACAAACATGATTTTTTTACCGTTTCTTGCTCGATACTAATATCGTTGCCTTATGTTGCATAGATAATGGTACGGAACCCTTCGTGCGCGAGTCCGACTCGCACTTGACCAATTTTTCGTTATTGAACTAAGTCTATTACTGATTTACCGATATGTTGGTAAAGATTAATGTAACGTCTTTACAATTTATTACAACACATCTATCTTTACTTAACATAAAAAATTGGTCAAGTGCGAGTCGGACTCGCGCACGAAGGGTTTTGTATTGTAGGGTATTGTATTCAATTTTAATGTATTTTATTCAGTCAGAAAATTATATTATCACTATATTAAGAAAATCGTGTAATCAAAATAAAAGTCCGCCATTGTACCATTTTGTGCATAAAGTGTTTATAAATAAATAAATAAATAAAATCTTAGTCTTGAATCTTTAGACTATACATTTAAGCAACATTCCAATACAACTCAGCAATGCAGACATGTTAATCATCAGAGAACATGATGACATTGGTTCAATTATCGACTTGTAGTATTGTTTCATTGGTTGTCTCATTATGGTAGATGTTATAGGGGTAGGTAGTAACACCTAAGTAATTAATTAGTGGGTACAATTTGATTGTACAATATATATAACCCTCTTGTATTCGGGTAAAGAGAAGACAACAGGTTATGACTAAATGTTAATAATCACACGATAAGTACAAGAGTAGAATAGTACAAGTGTCATCACCCCATCTCCTCCCCATGGTAATGTAAGAGAGCCAGTTAAGGGATAACAAGATAACAATTTTCTCTTTAAGAGACGGAAACCTCTAGATTAAATTCTATTCAAACAATCCATCAAGGCATAAGTAGATCAAAATCTCTCCTAAACTAAAAGCGGGTTGTACCACATAGTGGGACTTAAATGGTCTGAGAAAGATTACATTTTACAGCTAATAATACGCTAGCAACATGGTGATCTTTACATTTAAATCAGTCTTTAAAAAAATAACCAAGTAACTACGTAGGTAAATATTCTTACGTATCTAAACGTTACAAGTTTCGCTGAAAAAATATATTCATTTTTATTCGAATTTCTTGTACCTATAGAAACGAGATTTTTCCTAACGTTCATTAACAAAATCGACCGAATAAATTTCTATTTGTATCTAAAAACATTACGTAAAGGCCCCATGTACCCAAAGTAAAAGTGCGTCAGTTTACATTTTCACACCTTAATTGAAAAAATGTTTAGCTATACAAAGCTTAAATGACTGTAATAGGTATAAAGTTTGAACGAACGGAATCAATTTGCGTAGTGTAGGTAGACACTTTAGCAATAATTGATTTACTTTGTAATTAGATACTGTTTTCAATTAAAAATCGTCTCTTTTAATTGACAAAAAACTGGGGCCAATAAAGTGAGTAGAGCAATAAATAAACAATCCATCAATAACTTACGTTACATTAAAAATATTTTATTGTTACGTCAGCTTTATTCTTTATGTCTTTCAATAAATTTCATTCTAAACAAAACGACATCTTACCGTTTAATAAATAGTTATCGTCTTAAAGACTTGTTATTGCAGTCGGTTAAGAGGGTACTGTGCTCCTCATTTAGGTATTTGCCTTAGGTATTGCTATCCCTATTTCCGAGCGCCGCGCTGAAAGGGACAAATATAGATGAAGCGGATTTTACCTACAAATTCTTTGAAAAAAGACGTTTCGTACTTCCATTTTTTTTTTGCGAAAATTAAACCGATTTTAATAATTTTTGCGTTATATTATAGATAAAGAGTATATCTATGCTTCTATCACTTTTTTTTGTGGTAAAACTTTACCAACTTTGTGTGATAGACGCTGCAACTTAGCTACAGAAAATCGAAAAGAGTGGGTTATTCGGATCGTCATATTTCTTTTAGTTATTATGTTTTGCAAAAAAGAGAGTAATAGAAGCATAGATATACTCTTTATCTCTATTATAACGCAAAAACTATTAAAATCGGTTTAACTTTCGCGAAGAAAAAACGGAAGGACGATACCCATACTTTTGTATGGAGCATAATTTGGTATCGTGCCGTCTTAAGTTACAAAGCTAATGTGAGAAATCATGCGGTATCCAAACAGAAGACCCCAGTTCAAACCTCACCGAATACTTTATGTCTCTAGACCTTTCGCAATCGATGTGCGACAGCTAATAAATTAGGCTACAATCTAAGACTAGAATAATCTAAGGTTATATAGCTATTCAAAGAGTGATTTTCAAATGAAAACTTCACAACCATATTTGTTTTTTATACTACTAAGATGGTGAACAAGCTTATGGCTCGCCTGATGGTAACCAGTTACCGTAGGCTATGCAATAATGACAATAAAACATAACAACTACTGTATTATAAGTAATTAATTACAATAGAAGTATAATAAAAGTATTAGAAATCAACTTGAAACCTACAACAACATAATATCTTTTGATGTCTGTCTCAAGTTATGAAGTTGCTACTAATATATAGATCCGGAGATGGTTATGACAAAAGTTTGTCGTACCGACATCGCGATCTAGGGAATCCCTTGAGTGGCACGAAACTTATAAGCTCGGAAACAACATCAAAAGGTATAAAGTTATGGTATGCTTCGGTTTGGTTTACAGAGTATCTAAAATTGCTTGATGTCAAAAGAATGTTACATTATCAATTTATATAGAACAACTACTATAAATTTTTGTACCCAGTATTATCAACAATAAAGAAAAGCATAATTTAAGAATATTTTTGATTTGCTGAACACGCCAATAACACGCAAAGATCACACGTGAAAAAAACAACATAAGGCAACGTTATTAGTATCGAGCAAGAAACAGTAAAAAAATCATGTTTGTTGTATGGGAGCCCCCCTTAAATATTTATTTTATTGTATTTTTAGTATTTGTTGTTATAGCGGCAATAGAAATACATCATCTGTGAAAATTTCAACTGTCTAGCTATCACCGTTCTTGAGATACTGGGTACGGAACCCTAAAAATCATGTTTGTTGTATGGGAGCCCCCCTTAAATATTTATTTTATTTTATTTTTAGTATTTGTTGTTATAGCGGCAATAGAAATACATCATCTGTGAAAATTTCAACTCTCTAGCTATCACCGTTCTTGAGATACAGCCTGGTGACAGACGGACGGACGGACGGACGGACGGACGGACGGACGGACGGACGGACGGACGGACGGACGGACGGACGGACAGCGAAGTCTCAGTAATAGGGTCCCGTTTTTACCCTTTGGGTACGGAACCCTAAAAACACTAGTTGCAATCGATTTTTATTTGGCAATAAAAACGTTTAGTTATTTATTTAACTGCATAAATGGCAATAAAAATTTAAAATTGTATTATTTTTTTATTTCGATATACTTTGCTCGAGAATTTGTATCATAGTTATTGTTTATAAAAAATTGGTCAAGTGCGAGTCGGACTCGCGCACGAAGGGTTCCGTACCATTATCTATGCAACATAAGGCAACGTTATTAGTATCGAGCAAGAAACGGTAAAAAATCATGTTTGTTGTATGAGAGCCCCCCTTAAATATTTATTTTATTTTATTTTTAGTATTTGTTGTTATAGCGGCAATAGAAATACATCATCTGTGAAAATTTCAACTCTCTAGCTATCACCGTTCTTGAGATACAGCCTGGTGACAGACGGACGGACGGACGGACGGACGGACGGACGGACAGCGAAGTCTCAGTAATAGGGTCCCGTTTTTACCTTTTGGGTACCTACGGAACCCTAAAAATCAAATATCTGTTATCCATTATTTATGTTAAACGGCTATGACATCGTCTACTATTACTAAAATATATGTATTTGGTAATGTATAAAAGCTTTGGCGTTTTGCCATTCACTCGCTTAAAACCTGTGGCAAACTGCCTCTCATTATTTAATTCAACAACCATCGTATTTGCACCAATGCCAAAATATATTGAGCGAATTCAATAAAAGTTTGTGTAACTGCTATTAAAAGCCAATGTGAGTGTAGATATTTATGGAACTGCGTAAATGCAAGCATTACTATGGTATTTTATTAAAAGTTAAAGGTTTTTTTGCCAGTAATGCGATCGAGGCTTTAGTGCTCATATTAAAATGTTATGCGCTTTATTGCCATTGGACAATGTTGAGTGTTTAATCCTGTGATAAGCTACAAGCCTACTGTATAAACTATATTTTTTTCAGTTTTTGCCTATCCGTTTAAGTTTATTTACTTCAATGGGTAAAGTTAACTAAACGTTACATAAGCAACTTATTCGTTCTATATTAAAAATAAGAATAATTTTATAAATAAGCACTTTACGTTGTTAAAAATATTATATCAAAGAGCAAAAGAAAATATAATACTATCTCATGCTTTTTAAGGATTGAGCGCGTTAAGTGCTCGACTGCCTAAGCCTAGTGATGCTATAAAGGCCGGAAGAGGGCAACATCATTTGTTCATTTGAAAAAGAAAGATAATAGACTTAGTACTAATGTACCTCGTTTAGAGTATTAAGCGAAGACCATGTCTCGCTAAAAGGTTGGAATTTTTTACTAAAATTTGTTGTTACTTGGCAAGGTCAAATCCTTTACTTTGGCAAATAGCTGTTGAAATCTTAAAAGCTTTTTAATTAATAAGTGTTTCTATTTTGTTTTTCAGTTGACGTAGGTATAACACTAGCTCAGTCGCTGTTCAACATGTATAATAAGATAAGAGCCGGAATAACATCGACTGCGAACACTTTTCAATAGACAGGTTAACCACAGCCGCGTGTAGAATTCGTCAAGCTTGCATAAAATAAGGGAGTATATTCATAAACTCATCTGATTATCAGCATTTCAAAGGTCAACGTTCTCTGGGCTCTTCGATTAAAAAAAAATCGTAGGATTCAGAGGTCTTTGTGGTATGCGTCTAACGTCTTTCGGTATTGCTATACAATGACTCTATATCTACGTGAATTATTCCTCAGTATGTATATGCTACAATTAAGTACACTATACTATTTTAACGGTTCATGCGTTTGTTTAACGCATAAATATTCCTAGTTTTGTCATTAAATACCAGTTGACTTGGGCAGTCTGTTCGAATATTAAAAGTTTCCCGCCCATCGGTTCGTCGTTATGGCGGATTCTGTTAGGTTTTGCGATATTCAGTTGTCGTTTACAATGTAAAAAACAAAGTCACAGTTTATTTTTTATATTCTGCTATTTTATAAAAACTTGTAATCAATAAATACTAGCTAGTACTAGTAATCTCTATAGCAAGATAAAAATACTCATAGCGTGGTGGTAGTTAAAAAACTCTTTTTCAACGGCACAAACAATTTTTAAGACATTTTATGCACATATCGCGCAGGTCTGTGAATAGATCACCATCTAATTTATACTCCTAGTTTATACAGATTATAGAGATCCAAGTAAGAACGAAAGTGAAACTGCGGGGCGCAGCCTATAATTACATATAAATTATATGTGAATGCCAGGTAATACTCTTAAGTCGGTAAGTGCGGTAAAAGCACTCACACAATGTTCGCTTAAAACACGGAATAAAATAGTCATAACAATTAACAACGCTGTGGGAAAAGGCCCATATGCAATAATTATATTATTATAAATAGTTTTAAATTTACTCAGTCTCTCTCTCTCTCTAGCCCCTTAACGTTTCACCGTTGGGCACAGACCTCCTCCGCTTTGGGACAAATTATGGTCTACTATATCGCGCTGGGCAAGCGTGTTGACATATGGCTTATTTTCGAGGTTTCCCAATCGTACCCAGGTACAATATCCCTTAATTGGCTTTTTCGACACCCTCCTGAGGCAAAAAATGGGGTACAAATATTCTTTATCTCTTTCGTCACCACACGGACGAGGTCAGTTATCGGGATTTATTAAAAAAGATAAATAAAGATAAAAAAAATCTAGAAAGGTAGAAACTGTAACCTACACATTTGTACAACTGCAATAATTTGACTAAAGTCAATGTAATCATTGAATAGATATTACTAGCAGCAGTATAGGCAATTTGTATTAGTATTTGGCATGCTTTCAAAGTTCCGCCGTATTGTGCGACTTACATTTCTATTTATTTTGTTATATGCAACCAAACGCCGCGAAAATACTAGGTACCTACTTGTATTCATTTTTGTAATTTTTACGGACACAACGTTCCCTGATCCCAATCTAAGCTTGTTTGTATGTCATAACACAAAAACATAAGCTTAGATTGGGACCAAAATACATATTACATATTGTAGTAAACAAAAATGTCACATGAAAATTGTAATGAGCCAAAGTTGAGTCCGTGACCCTGTAAACAGCAGTCCGTTACACTAACCGCTGCCTGTATTAAAGGGCCTGTCTTAATTTATTTTTAAAATAAGTAGAAATTGAAGCTGAAGTGCGCAGTAAATACTACTATTAAAAATGAATTTATAAGGTAACAAGTTAAAGTTATTCAAAAAACATGAACGTTCTGGAAAAAGTTGTGTTTCGTATAAAAGCGGGCTACTAACATTTGTATAAATCGTACTTACCTGGGCTGCTTCGCTATCCAGAACGTTAGGTGTTTTGAATGTGAAGCCAAATTGACTCCATTAAAAGTTTTGAAAGCGCTCGTAGCTTAGATAATTTACGGAGAGAGTTATGCCGTCTATAAAAGCATACGTGGGTACTGAAAACTAATGAATTTATGTTTGTGTTTATATTTTCATAATTAACATTGAAAGCTTAATATTTTAAGCCTTACTTATTAATATATTGTTTTAATATTATCTGTTTAATCTTAATGGGCAAGTAAGGAAATACAATGTATGAAATATGAACTTTGAATTAATAGCTTGCAAGGATTGTGACGCCATTTCGGAAATAAAAATTTCAAGCAGTGTTAAAAGTTATTCCTTAATGAAATATTTGATTTGATTTAATTGTCTGCTAGTACTGTTTGCTGTAAATCTAACCGTGTAACCAATTTACTATGTTTTAATTGTGTCTTGTATTTTTTTCAACATTTTCATCTACAATGGTAGATTTTATGTACTTGCTATCAAGGTACGGAAGTAGATTAATATCGTACCTAATTCTGTGCTTGCTATATCTGTTATGCCCCATTCCAGCATTTTATTGGTCGTGTCATTACATGTAACATGAGTAAGTTAAATTTAACAGTTTGAAATGCAAGTGAGAGTTTAGAATGGTTGCTTAGAAATCCAGTTAAATTGTTTTTTTAATGTATTGAGGTGAAATTCGTAACAGGGTACAATACTGAGAGCCTGCTGTTCAATAGGCCTCCGAATTGCTCCATTAAAACTTCAAACTGCTTTTAAACCGAATTGTTAACGATTTACAAACTACTACCGGTAAGACAGTGCAGGATATGTTTAAAATTGTTATGAACTTACCATTTTTAGGGTTCCGTACCCAAAGGGTAAAAACGGGACCCTAAAAATGAATTACTGAGACTTCGCTGTCCGTCCGTCCGTCCGTCTGTCACCAGGCTGTATCTCAAGAACGGTGATAGCTAGAGAGTTGAAATTTTCACAGATGATGTATTTCTATTGCCGCTATAACAACAAATACTAAAAATAAAATAAAATAAATATTTAAGGGGGGCTCCCATACAACAAACATGATTTTTAGGGTTCCGTACCCAGTATCTCAAGAACGGTGATAGCTAGACAGTTGAAATTTTCACAGATGATGTATTTCTATTGCCGCTATAACAACAAATACTAAAAATAAAATAAAATAAATATTTAAGGGGGGCTCCCATACAACAAACATGATTTTTAGGGTTCCGTACGCAGTATCTCAAGAACGGTGATAGCTAGACAGTTGAAATTTTCACAGATGATGTATTTCTATTGCCGCTATAACAACAAATACTAAAAATAAAATAAAATAAATATTTAAGGGGGGCTCCCATACAACAAACATGATTTTTTTACCGTTTCTTGCTCGATACTAATAACGTTGCCTTATGTTGCATAGATAATGGTACGGAACCCTTCGTGCGCGAGTCCGACTCGCACTTTACCAATTATTGTAATTATAGGTAAGTAAGGTGAATATTCTTAAACGGTTATCCGTGTGGTGACGGATTAAGAATACAAGTGTCACCACCCCATCTCCTCTTAAGGGTGCTGTAAAAGTCAGCTAAGGGATATTGCACACAGATAATGTCCTCTGTGAGAGACGGAAAACTCGAAAATAAACCCTGTGCCAATACGCCTTGTCAGCGCGGCACAGTAGACCATAATCCCTCCCAAAGTGGAGGAGGCTCGTGCCCAACAGTGGGACGTAAATGGGCTGGAGAGAGAGAGAAAGATAAGGTGAATAGCCCTAATATTGTGGTCTATCGGTCCGTGTGGTGGCGAATCAAGAATACGAGTTTCGCCAGTATTCTCCATCCCCTTTTCCTTCCGAGGTTGCTATAAGAGCCAGCTAAGGGATATTGTTATTAGATAACATCCTTCGTGAAAGATAGAAGGCTCGAAAATATACCCTGTGGCAACATGCCTGTTCAGCACGCCACAGTTGACCACTATCCTATCGACGGGCCTCGTGGTGGAGTGGTTTATATAACGGACTGCCGATCATGAGGTCTCGGGTTCGATTCCCGGTCAGGGCAATCATTTTTGTGATGTTTTTAATTGTCATACAAATGTTTGTACTGCGTCTGGGTTTTTATTATGTATTATACGTATGTATTTACGAAAGAAAAGTAGTTTATGTATTCTATCCGTATTCTGGTACCCATAACACAAGCATAATAAGCTTAGCTTGGGACCAGAGTACGTTGTGTAAAATGTCCATGAATATTTATTTATTTATTAATATTTATTATTTATTATATTATCCCTCCTAAAATTTAGGAGGCTCGTGTCGAACAGTTGAAAGTCCTAACATTATAACTAAATGCGAAAGTAACTGCCTGTCGCTCATTCTCGTTGAAACTACTGAACCTATGTAAATGAAAGTTGGTGTACAGATTCTGCAGAGCCTAAGAAAGGGTAAATGTTACTTTCAATGTAAAAAAACTCGATTCCAAAACTCTAATGCGGTCGAAGTGAAGTTAAATTCAATAAACATTCTACATAAATAAAATATATTTAACTAACGGATCTCTGTTAGACACGTATTTTTTTATGAAATCTATTTAGTATACTTTCAAGTTTTCTACATTTCTCACACCTTTGATATTTTTCTCTTTTTATTTTCTCGGTTAAAACATGCAGTGACGCTTACAAGTCTTGCCACTACGATTGCGATACACTTCAATAAATGCAACAAGAGTAACTGGCAAATATATAGATCATTAAAGATTCTCTTCGTGATTCATGGAGTAAAGGTAAAATATATAAGAATTAATATAATTATAGCAATAAAAATCGGTCAAGTACGAGATGGAGTAGCACACGAACAGTTTTGTACCGTTTCCCTATTACATACTCTCGTTGCTAAACATTTATAATTATAAAAAAGATGACAATTTTACCGTTCTAGAGATACAGCCTAGTTACAGGCCGCCGTACGGAAGGACAGTGAAGTCTGAGCAATAGGGTCTCATTTTAGCTTTTGGAATGAACCCTAAAAGAACTTGTAGAAATCATTAATTTAGAAATACTATATTACCGGCTAACACTCACAGTTTTGGGATCGAAGATGTCGACCCAGGTTTCGAACATATCCGATGCTCGAAACCTGGCATCGGATATGTGTGGAAGTATTAGCCGGTAATATAGTATTTCTAATATGACTCAAACTCACGAAAATTTCAATACGAAAAATTTATTAATTTTTGCAATTGACTTGCTATGCTTTTACTAAATAAACTAAATTATAGTGGAAAATAGGATAACCATGAGCGGGACTTGAACCCACGACCTCGGAATACCGTTCCGTTGTTCTCCCATCTGAGCTATCATGGTTCCTGCACATATTTACCAAATCTTCTACTACAATCTTCTCAATGTGAGTTAAACATCGTGCGATGTTTTTTTGTACAACGCCATCTATTGAGCGGTTTGCACCAACTCAATCAATTGATCTCTTAGTGTTCTTTACAGAACACAATTGGACCGAAATAATGACTGTACATGTATTGTATATCTTCACGATTTTTTTGGAAAATTTTTAACAGATCACACTAATATTGTATTGTTTTCATTATAACTATTTAGTGTAAAATGCTTATAGAATTAAGGTGGCTAATGTCAAGTGCCTAGAACGCTGGCTGCCACAAATAGTTGCACGGTTTATATACCATCATCCCTTCCCCGTGCGACCACAACTTTGTAGTTGACAACGTTAGTCTTGTGTTGACATTTCGACTATGCGAAATATCCTTTAACCACTGCTATGAAGCATAAATTTATTGGCTCCGCTCCTATGTGAGGAATTCAATGACACGTGCTAGTAACAAGCAAAACTATTCTGAATATGAATATTGTATGTTGAATAATACGCCGATCTGTGAGTTTAAAAGATGTAATATAATAATTCAGAATTGCTTCGATGGTGGTGCGGTGAAATTTCCTCCCACTTCATTAACGTCGTAATGTTGGCTACGGGCTTCCCTTACATTGTGAGAAAAATTAGTGTACTGTATCACGCTGACCACGCTTATTCGCAAGGGCTTATAATCGAATTTTCCGTCTTTCATAGACGATTTTATCTGTCCATAGGCATCATCCCGTTTACACAAAATTTTCTTCCAACGGTGCTGCAATAGTCTATTCCTTAGACTATTGCAGCATCGTTGGAAGAAAATTTTGTGTAAACGGGATGATGACTCTAGTACCTATTCTCAATCGATTCGAACAATGTGAGATTTAGAAGCTCCCAATTTGATCCAGCAATTTTTATGTGTTATTATGAAGTACTGTTATGTACATCTTTTTTAATAGCGCTTCTATTGTTGTCCGTTAAAAAGTTTCTATACTGATTGACGCGGGTGAAACTGTGTATTTTTCCCTATGTTCCTACTTGTAAGTAGAAGCAAAACATATTACCAAATAATCTGTTATAAGTAGATCCAACGCTTTCACTTTTGATCGCGTAGATTCTCAAAGAAAGATACGGTTTGACAAATAGATATTTTAACCCTTAATCACTTAATGCTAAAACCTACGGCCTTATTTAATGGACTGAATTGGTTGAGGTTTTAAATTATTATTTTTCTTCTCATAAACATAGAGTTCTAGTGGTTTTTTATATACATAAGAAATAATATATTTCCTTTTCGCAAATGAGGCAAAAAAATGAAATTATTTTAATTTCAATGCTAGATCTAGTTTTATTTCTAATTAAGACACCGGCGATTGTTCTATTAAAAGATAGCTTATGCCATATCACGTTAACAAGCATTAAAATTATCGCGAAAGTTTTCAAATCTTCTATTGAATCTTCAGTTCAACTTAAAGTAGAGAACTATTTTATAGTTCAAGTATATAAAATCTGAAGAATGAAACATTCAATTAATGGTCAGTATTTAACAGAAATCGTAAAAAGACTCAACAACGTAACTGTTTGATGTTTGAATACGAAGTAAAACTTTGAACAAGATCAAGTTTGATCTCAATAACAATTTTAGAGTAAAAATAATTACATAATGAAGTATTTTTGGCTGTTACATTTTGGAATTTTAAAATACTTAACACTTAAGAGTGAAAATTGTGAAAAAAAATTCCTGTGACTAAAAACGTCCTACTTCGCCTCAGAATGTAGGTACATGTAACAAGTATGTAAATTTTCAGCAAACGGATTACAAAGATTTACAGCTGGTGTGAGTAAAATATTTTATTAATTAATTATCTCCACGCCAATACGCTCCCTAATGAGTAGGCAGTGGTGTATTGAAAACATATTTTTAATACATAAATATTGTTTAAAATACGGACTTTATATATATGACTTGCTTTCATTCACATTGCATAAAAACTACATTTTATTTATTTGATATGCCTATTTTCAAATGCCATTTTTAAGCTATTTATTGCATAGCTTCTATTGCGGGCCTTGAGCGTGGATACCGAATCCACAAAATTCGAAATTTAAATTCCGTAGGTAAAGGAAATAGCGTAAAAAACCTTACACATCGGCGCTACTGCGCATGAGTAATCCCCTCTTCGCCCCGCAATTTATTTCATACTGTTGATACCAAGGGTAAACGTTTCCTCAAATTAAACAACGTATTAAAATAAGGATTTTGAATCGACAACATATATCCTAAATGTTCAGATAACAGCGTATTTTAGATTTTAATAATATAAAATAATGTCAAAACTTAAATTGTATACCAACAGATTGACATTTGACATTTAATTTAAAACAGATTGACATTTGTTTGATTGACAATCGCTATTTTATCATATTTACCATAAACAAATTTTGAAATTTTCACAGATGATGTATTTCTATTGCCGCTATAACAACAAATACTAAAAATAAAATAAAATAAATATTTAAGGGGGGCTCCCATACAACAAACATGATTTTTAGGGTTCCGTACCCAGTATCTCAAGAACGGTGATAGCTAGACAGTTGAAATTTTCACAGATGATGTATTTCTATTGCCGCTATAACAACAAATACTAAAAATAAAATAAAATAAATATTTAAGGGGGGCTCCCATACAACAAACATGATTTTTAGGGTTCCGTACCCAGTATCTCTAGAACGGTGATAGCTAGACAGTTGAAATTTTCACAGATGATGTATTTCTATTGCCGCTATAACAACAAATACTAAAAATAAAATAAAATAAATATTTAAGGGGGGCTCCCATACAACAAACATGATTTTTTTACCGTTTCTTGCTCGATACTAATAACGTTGCCTTATGTTGCATAGATAATGGTACGGAACCCTTCGTGCGCGAGTCCGACTCGCACTTGACCAATTATTTTGTATTTGTAAGACTTCAACTTGGTTGGTACGTGTGAAATTTAAAAACAAAACCCTAACAAACTAATAATCATCCCATAGAACGCATCTATTTATTATAAAAGACGCATCAAAATCCGTTGCGTAGTTTGGAAGATATATGCTGACATAGGGACATACATTAAAAAATAACGACTTTGTGTTACAATAAGTAAAGATTTTGAGGAATCCTAATCTTAACAAATTTATAAATGTGAAAACGAGTTGATGATACTACAGAAATTTTCACGAGCTTAAGTGTTAATGTGTCGAACGAAACTATAGCGCGATTTAAAAAACGGCGCGACGCCATCTATCGACCGTTATAGTAAACTTCTGTTTGTTAAGGTTTACTTTCTAAATTTCACGCGCACGAAGTCGCGGGCAACAGCTAGTATTAAAATAAATTTGAAAGTGAGTTATTTTCTAATATTCCATTATTCAATTGTATCTATTTTTTATTGCTGTTAATTAAGCTATTGTGAACTTGTGAAGTGTACACCGACTTTTGTTAAGTACGCGAATAGATGATTTCGTCCAAGCTTAAGTAGTAATACTCGGTTTAATAAGGAAGTGATTTCAAGAATTATTATTCTCACTCCGCAATAGAGAACTTTTAACAAGAAAACTTTTCAATGTTTCTCGGTAACAATATTCTTGCGAAGATATCTTCCGTAGAACAGAATAAATTTTATTATTAAATTGATTCGAGGACAACGTTAAAACAGATATTTTACCTGATATCTTAAAGGCAAAAATTAATAAACTTAAGTAAAAGTTTATTAATTTTTGCCTTTAATTATTATGATAGATGAGATCTAATTAATACTTACCTGAAACACTTTGGATTTGCAGCTTCCTGTTTTTTTTCTGATACGTAATTACTCCTTAATATGACTTTTCTAGATTTTTCCGTATTATAACATTTCTAGATTATTCTCAAACTCTTCAAGTGATTATATAATTGGAACTTAAATTATCCGAATTCGGTCAAATACAAGGAGTATCTTTTCTCTGAAAAAATATCTCTTTGTACTTTTATCCGACTTCCACGTGACTTCCAAAAATAAGATACCTATTCAATAAAGGTGGTTCTCAATTCGATTTCTATATTTTTTCTTGTAATAAAAGGCAAATAAATAGACGGTCAATTATATTGAAATTACTGAAATGCCATCACAACATATCCGTATTCATGTTTTGTAATATAAATACAAAAAAATAAATGTTTATCGTTATTCCAAAAACAGCGCGTTCCATTTGTATGTTTATAAGGCATTTGATTTCATCATCTTTTGAACTGTCTATATAATAAATAAGCTGGTATTATCATATCTTTGAAGTATTTCCTTAAGGCTTTTTCGGAAGAATTTTCTGGACGATATCTATGTTATATGTAATTTTAAAGGCTTTTGTTAGTTAAATACGCTTTCATATGGCATAAACTTAATACTTAAATTATTTTGAAGTCGATAATTGAATACATGCTGTGAATAACTGTTATTTTACACACATTAATGCCAATTCTGATGCGTCAAAAACTCAACCTAACTTAACTAAAATAAAACCAAAGTAATTTATTAATTTTGCAATTGACATGCTATGCTTTTACTTACGTACGTACGTAAGTAAAAGCATAGCATGTCAATTGGCAGAGCTACGGAAGCTCAGTTGGCAGAGCTACGGAAAGGTATTCCAATGTCGTGGGTTCGAGTCCCGCTTGCGGTAACCACTTTTTCCACCATAATTTATTAAGTAAAATAAAACCAATTATGGTGTATCTTTGTTTGATGTTGTTGCGCACTTTTGTATCCTATAAAATGATATTATGATGATAAAATGGTTATTTTGGTTGGTGGGATTGGTTATTCTATGTATATCACATATAGTTTTTATAACAGTTCAGTTATTTTGTTATTTATGTTTTAGATAAGGTACCAAATTTTCGTGGTTCTAGTAGAATCGGTACCAACGTCAGACGCAAATTGAACGTGACATGAATATTTTAAGACGCCCCACGTTTTACTAACTAGTATTTATCGCTGAATGCACACCATTTCACATTTATAACTGATTAATATTTACCTTCATTCGAAGAGTAAACACTAAAGAAATATCATGTAAACTAAATAATATAATGAAAAGACTAAGCTTTTATTAAGAGTCGACTACAGCCCCAATTTAGGTTAGGCTTAGGTTTTGCTATCCCTATTCCCGAGCGTCGCGTTGAAAGGGACAAATAAAGTTAAGGCAGATTTTTACCTACAAATTCTTTAAAAAAAAGACGTTGTGTTTACTTCGTAAAAATTAAACCGACTCTAATTTTTTCATTCCATATTTATTTACTAGCTGCTGCTTGCGACTCCGTCCGCGTGGAATTTAGAAATTTTTCCCCGTTTTTGCAACATTTTTCACTAATGCTTCGCTTCTAATGATCAGGCTATATACCATCTGGCTTTAGCCTTCCGCGATAAATGCCCTATGTAACGCTGAAAGAATTTTTCAATTCGGCCCAGTGGTTACTGAGATTAGTGCGTTCAAACAAACAAACAAACTCTTCAGCTTTATAATATTAGTATAGACTATATGCTTCTAAACTTTCTTTTTTGCCCTGCAAGTTCATCTACAAAAAAAAACCGCAAAAACGGGATTTTTGGATGGTCTTATTTCTTTTAATTAGACACACTCAGGTGTCTGAGTGAGCGAAGAATGCAAGATTAAAGTTAGTTTTAGTATTCAAATAAAATTAATATTTTATCGAAACAGTCAATTAAATCACCGTTATTTAATAACAAAATATAATTATATTTCCTAAAACAAGTATCTCATGGTTTATCTTATTCAGCAGACAAGCATATGTCTGGTACATGTGTACATACGTTGTGTGACAGTCCTTCAGAAAACACGTTCTACAAGCGTGTGTTTAAGGCACATTTAATTAATTTTAACCTCTGTTTACTCCACCTTTATATAAACAATTTAAAATGTTTATACATACTAAGATTAAAAGTAATTTAATTTAAATTTATTTATGTTAAAAGATTTTCAAAATTATTTTTATAGTACTTTTTTATTAACTTCGTTAGTATCTATCTATTATCCTTTCAATCTATGTATATCTTTAAAAGTAATTTTGATTTCATGATTGTAGGATTGATCTGGAATTTTGCACGACCAATGCATTATTTATAAAAAAATATTTAGGATTAGCAAACGTATATTTTTGTCTCCCTCTCCAGTTTACTAAAGTCCCACTGTTGGGGAGGAGCCTTTTCCACTTTGGGTGGGATTATGGTCTACTGTGCCAAGGTAATCGGGGGTGTTGGCACAGGGTTTATTTTCGACTTTTCCTTATCTCACAAAGGATGTCTACAGTCTGTCTTACAGCACCTGGGAAGGAAAAGGGATCGTGACACTTGTATTCTTAATCCGTCATCACACGGATCAGATATACATAAAACAACCTTAAAGCCCTTAAACTAACTTAAATTGAATACATTGTCCAAAATATCAAAGAAAAAAGTGTTTTCATTCAAATAAATGTTTAAGTTGTAAAGATTTGTTTGGGTTTCTTTTTGTATTTTTATGCGTTTTAACAACTTTGATTCCTATTGTTAAATGTACTTACTTGTTTCCAAACTTAGAAGTTTTGGTATGAAAATAAAACGGCCAATGTTTTGTAACGTAAACTGCATTATAAATTTAACTTTGTAGATAAACTGTTTTTGAAGGGCTTTATGGTGCAGTGGTTAGTGTAACGACTGCCGTTTACAAGGCTGTAAGTTGGATGTACGTTGTATTGAACTTCACTGTAAATTTCCGTACAGAATGATATTTTTTTTTTTGTAATAATTATATTCTTAGCACACATATTTGTGCTGCGTCTAATCGTTTTCTATCTATTATGGGTACACATGTACAGAAAAAAAGACGTGTGTCACTGTGGGACTGCCGCGGTAAAGCTATTGCATAGTATTTTTTATCAACATAAGCAATTATAATTATTTATTTATTTTATTTATGCAAGAATCTAAATACCATAAACATAAATAAGCTTAATAATCCTTATTTACTGATGCTTACATCTGTCCATTGTTTCTGGTAATTATGATAAAATAGCGATTGTCAATCAAATGTCAATAAAAACTAACGCCAAAACTGACATGAGTCACCAGCGCGAACAGCGAAGCGCCGTGTGTAGTATTTTTTGGTTACGCTATCTTTGTTACGGAATTTAAATTTCGAATTTTGTGCATTTAGTCTCCACGCTCAAGGCCCGCGATAGAAGCTATGCAATAGCTTAAAAATTGTTCTAGTATCGGTAACATAAGCCGTAAACTTAGCTTGGGACCAGAGAGACAGAAAATTCGAAACTTGAGGTCCAAACGGTCAATGCAACATAGTAGACCAAATACCCTCCCGAAGAGAAGGAGGCCCTTATCCAATAGCGAAACGTCAATAGCCTGGAAGTGATAATATATAAGTATGACCCTCGTAGGTATTCAAATGTAGGCAGTGGTAATAAAGTAGGTTGATTTCCCAAAAGGTTTAATAGCGGATAATCTTATCTGTAATCATATTCTTATTAAATTTCGTGAATCTTAATGTAATTTATACAAATTCGTTACCTACAAATCAAGAAACTGGAAAGGATCGATCATGTTATAATTGCAGGGTAAAATTAGTTTATTTTCTTAATTAGTTAAAAGATGAAATAACTGTTTAATTATATTGTATTCGAACTAATTTAATCCGTTGATTTTATTTAAATACATATTTTCAGAGTGCTATACCAAAAGGTAAAACAGGATCCAGTAACTAAAACTTCGCTGACCACGATCGATGCAACTCGGTCGAAACGTCGGTAGCAGAGGTATTGGGCAGAGGTATTTTGCCTTTTTAAGTTATTAATGTGATTATAGTCCCGGTAATATTAACAAATTAAAACTTCGCTGTCCGTCTGTCCGTCACCAGGCTGCATCACTAGAACAACGATAGCTAGTGAGCTGAAAATTTCACAGTGTATACAGATTACATCCTCTGTGAGAGACTGAAAACTCGAAAATAAACCCTATGCCAACACGCCTGGTTAACGCAACATAGCAGACCATAATCCCTCCTACAGTAGAGGAGGCCCGTGCCCGACAGTGGGACGTTAATGGGCTGGAAAGAGAGAGAGAGAGAGTGAGACAGAGAGAGAGAGAGTGAGAGAGCGTAAACCATCATAGCCTTGATTAATTGAATTAATATTATGTTTCCCACAAAGGTTTGTTATAAAATCACGAAGAAGGAAGTTCTTATTTACTTTCTAATTTTCCGGTTGTCTTCGAGATGTAAAAGTAGACGGGGCGTGTTACGAAACGTGGTTGTTAGATAGCTGTATATTAAGGGTATAATATAATATTTGATGTATATAAAATATGTTTTACTTACTTGTAGAATAATCAAATATTTTATTTCAAAGTTTTAAATTTTAAATCACTTTCATAATCTTTGTAAAGAACAGCAATTCAAAAGCCTTACGTGAAATGAAAATAAATCTTCTACTTATATGTAAACTAGCTGTGCCCCGCGGTGTTACCCGCGGTAAAAAGGATATTAATAAGTTCTTTTTCTATTCCATTGTCCATTGGAAAGTTTCATGAAAATCCATCCAGTAGTCTTTACGTGAAAGCACAATAAACATAAACATTGGAGTACGGATAGAAGACCGAGGAAACGTTCGCGTTGCTCAGCCAACAGTTTCAAGTATTTTATTTTGTCGCGCGTAATTCTTTTTTCGTCATATCTCCTTAGATATTTATTTAAATTGTTATAATGTATATTAATTGTGTAAGCTAACTAAGCTATTTAATTAGATGAAAAATATTACCATATACACATAAATAGCTTTTGAAAACACCCTATTGAACTTGATAATTTTTAAGACATTATTATGGGTACAGCGGGTTTCCCTTAAAAGATAGACATATGCCCTCGCGGACTTTTTTGAAGAACTATAGGTAACAAACAATTCCTCTATACATTAGTTTTTTGTACCTCGCATAGATAAGGCAGCGTGTTCATTTATAGCTCACGCGCGTCCGAGTTTCTCGGCAAATTTAATCATATCTCATTCAATATACAGCAAACCCCAACAAATTATGCAAAAAAGCCATTCTGTTGAACCATTCTATCTATTAAAAAAAACCGCATCAAGATCCGTTGCGTATTTTTGAAGATATAAGCTCACATAGGGACATACATACAAAAATTACGACTTTGTTTTATAAGAAGTAAAGAAGTCAATTGCTGTTTGTTAGCATCGCTAAAACTCGAGAAAGGGTGGGCTGCTTTTTATAATTTTTGTCTTGAAATATTCGTGAAAGTCCAGGGAAGGTTTTAACGGTGACAAAATATATAAAAATATGGGGATCTAAAATTCCACGCGTACGGAGTAGCGGGCATCATCTAGTTTGTTATAATCATTCATTTTCTAGAAATAATTTGTTGTAGGTACGTTTGTTGTTATTCACACAAGTATTAGTTACTGATTTTAAATGAAATATTACAGCTATAGCTTAAAGATTAGAAAAAGTGGAACAATCACTATATACGCGTTTGAAACTGTGGAACTTACTAGCAATATTACTTATCGCGTATAATCGCGCATTATCGCATTTACTCACGAATAATGTTATATGCTGTTTTACCTTTATCTTTACTTATTATAAAACAAAGTTGCTATTTTTGTATGTATGCTCGTATGTGAGCTTATATCTTCAAAACTACGCAACTGATTTTGATGCAGTTTATTTTACTAGATAGAGTGGTTCAAGAGGATGGCCTTTTTGTATAATTTGTTAGGGTTTGGCTTTAAATGCCGAGCGTACGTGCTTATGGGCTACAGCTAGTACCAGTATAAAATAAAGGCTATTCCTAAGAAAGTTAAACGGTACCTAACCTATACTTACCGTTATAAATAAGGATATAATTTCAAAAATTATGATTCACACACCGCAATAGTAAACTTATAACAAGAAAACTTTACATTGTCGCCCAACAAAAATGTTCTCTTAAAGATATTCTTGGTTAAAATGAATAAATTTTAATTACACTATTAACTTGATCTAAAGACAATCTTTTAACAACAAGTTTGCAGGTGAAATAGCAAGTTAGGAAAATAATCATTGCCTCAATAATTGATATCTCTTATTTAGGTATATGTATATGATTACTAGTACACTCGCGTATCTTCGTGTTTAAGTTACTTAATTACTTAAATACGTGTCCAGGTTTTACCACTTTATTGTCACAGAATTGGTTTACATCCATTTTAAAAGAGGGACCAGTATTCAAACTTGAATGTTCTTACCCTATGTTTTTTTTCCTTTCTTCGACTTCTACCTTGCCGGACTATGATGGCTCCTTAAGCTTTACCATGACCCGGCGAGGGGTGGCCCCGTTGACCTGGGCCTGACCCGACGGGGGGGAGCATTAGGTCCCAGGGTCGCGTTGCCGTGATCAAAGGCCACAATTGCCGGGGCGGGTTTTTGAATACCGACCCGCTGCGCGCGACCGAGAATTTTATATATTAAACTAGCTGACCCGGCAAACGTAGTTTTGCCATACAAATGTCAGGGAGGGGGGGGGGGGGGGCTGTTTGAAAATTGGTTAGTTAGTTAGTTAGAAATCGGTAAAGCCGTTTCGGAGGAGTACGGTAACTAACATTGTGACATGGAAATTTTATATATTAGAGATAATATTTTGAGAAGACTCTGACTTAAGGTCTTTTTTATAAATTACACGTATGCAAAGTCGCAGGCAGATGATATAGTACATGTACAATATTTCCTAAAATATTCTGTATAAAATCACCAAAATACGTAATCTTTGAACTTACGACATTTTTGTTGACCACGTCGTCAGTGGCGAAACCGTGACATGAATATTTTATGCTCACCCTTGCAAATCTAAATATAGTTAACATTATCGCTGAATGCTCGCCATTAAGTATCTTGTGCAATATTTATTATTTACATTTAAAACAGTTTATAAAATATGTAGGTATACAAAATAAACATGGAATAGTCAGGTGTTAAGTAATCAATATGTAATTAGTTAGCACCTATATATTATTATTTAGCTGTATTTATTTTACTATATATATATTTTTTTATTAAATTACAGAAAAACCATCATCTTGAACCAGTCAATGAATCAAAGAAAACTACATCGAAATCTGTTGCGTAGTTTCGAAGATATAAGCTCATATAGTGACGTACAAACAAAAATAACGACTTCGTTTTATAATAAGTAAAGATTAGAAAGTGCAAGTACCTACTAGCGGTCTATAACAGATTATTTTTATTAATATACATCTGATATACTCTACGCCTGTTATAAATTATACAATGTTACAGAATTTTCTTAAAAATTTACTTGAATAACCTGTTGAAGTAAATTCATTTATAGAGAAAAATAAAGTAAAGTAAAACAAGCAAAAAATAGACATTCGGGTAAGCGCATCATTTTCTGCTCCATAATTCTGAGGCATCAACGGAGCTTTTAAATTAAGCTTGGTAAGAACATAACTGCTTGCTTTTAGCGTGAACAACTTTGAATATTTTCATCAATATAAAAATTTGATAAGTACCAAGCGTCGTGTTTACACAGAATTTAAAAATGTTGAACATGTTTCAACGTTAGAAAAGTATTTTGGATTACTTAAACCTTTATATTTTATATCGTAATATCAGAAGATACTATCCGATAAAAGACATTTCAACCATGGATTTTGTTTAAAATTAATTATTTTTAAAATTTGTTTGATTCAGAAACTAAATAACATACCTACTTGAAAATTGTCATGTCATTGGTCCTTAATTTGTGTTTAATTTTCAGATCAATCCGACTATTGCAAGTGGGTGAAAATCATTTTCAAGAATTACGTTACATAGATTAATATTTTGATAGATAGGGGTAATAAAAGCGTGTCAAATATAAAGTTTCACTCTAAGTCTGGAATAGGACAATTTTCTACAAATAGTCTTTGCACATAGATAAAAAAATAATTCAAATAAATTACTAACCACATTATAATTGTTATACATTAGTATACCATACTAATTAAGACTATGACAACCTTCTTTCTAATTTTTCTACGTATGTAGGTATACTCGTATAGGCAGTCACCGCAACATTTATTTTTCAACTTTTCTGTTACAAGCACCACTTCCAAACTTCAAATGTCATCAAAACACAAAACTTTTTAAGAAGCAGGAATAAATATTATACCTTTTTGAAGTATTCTCCATTAGCTTTTAGAGATTGATTCCTTTCGATGTAGAATTATTAATCAACAACAACAATTTATTTACAGGGGTTCTTCGACGTTTATTTAGGGTTTCTGTGTCTAAAGTTATCTTCTTAAGAAGATAACTAGTATATCTCATTACAAAACTGTAAGTAGGTAAGATCTAGGTCTGTCCTGGTATAGGCATGTACCTAATGAGGAGGGATGAAGGGCATTTAAGCAAAAAGGTAATGAATATGAATGTTGACGGCCGGAAAAAGACAGGAAGACTAAAGTAAAGATGCATGGACTGTGAGAGACGATATGAAATAAAAATGAGTTGATGAGTAATAATGGCTTCTAGGAGAGGCTGGATGAAACAAGCGTGCGCCGACCCCAAGTAGCTTGGGATAAGGACAGGAAGAAGAAGAAGTAAGATCTTGGCTTCCCAAGCTAATTTCATTCCACGACATACCTTTCAAAATTCAAATTCAAAAATTCTTTATTTGCTCTAAAATCCTACTAATATTATAAAGGCGAAAGTTTGTATGTATGGATGTTTGTTACTCTTTCACGTAAAAACTACTGAATGGATTTGAATGAAACTTTACCACAATATAGCTTATACATCAGAATAACACATAGGCTACAAATTGGCTGGACCGATTTTGATGAAATTTTATTTTATACAGAATTGTATGGCAAAACAACGTTTGCCGGGGCAGCTAGTGTTACAATAAGGATATCCCTGGCCCCTACACTAGTAACAACTGTGTTGCAGGAGCCAGTGTCCTTTGAAAGAAATTGCTTAATATGTCGCTGACAAATATGTTTCTTTTAAAATTGTCTCTCTAATAACTGTGCTTTCATATTCGTTCCTATTAACTGTGCCACATTCTTATTCCTCTCTATGTTTCGTCGATAAAAGCAGTTTCAGAACAAAATGTCCTCTAGTATTTCAATAACCACAAATACGTGTTTTGCGTTAGAAGGGTATAGTACCCCCTAACCACAAAACAATGATAGCAATATACCAAGTTCAAATACTTAATGTCTGTTTGGCCTACCTTTGCGCTACAGCTTTTATAGGGTGCGGTGAAGATTCCGACCTTTGATTGCTTATTGAGGAGTAAAATTAGAACGCAAATAAACGGAAAATAAAAACCTATTTACGGTAAAAATTAAATATTTAAACTAACAAGCTGAAATTACAATATTTTCCTGGTCAATTTAAAACGAGAATAATATCTTATTTCTTCTTCTCTCCTCTCCAGCCTATTTACGTCCCACTGTTGGGCACGGGCCTCCTCCACTTTGGGAGGGATTATGGTCTACTGTGCCACGCTGACAAGGTGTTACTCACAGAAGATGTTATCTGTGTGCAATATCCCTTAGCTGACTTTTACAGCGCCCTTGGGAGGAGATGGGTTGGTGACACTTGTATTCTTAATCCGTCACCACACGGACAAACATTTATTTATTATTATTTCTTAATAAATACTAATTAAAAAATATCTGCAAATACCTTAAAATACGAAATGGTTTATGAGTCTTTTCAACATATTTTTTCTGACAAATTAGTAAACAGAATTAAATGGTGGTGACAGTAGTTATATTTTTGATGTCACCACACGGAAATCTGTGTTTTAATGGAAGTAGAAGCTGGAAATAGAAGTAGGTATCATATTATGTTATTATGTAAATATATTATTATAATTAGTTATATTATTAGTATAATAGGTATACACAATTACACATATTCAAAAATTCCGTAGATATAATAGGTCACGGCTGCTTCGCCAAGAACCTGTGGGAGGTGGTTGGTATTGAGTCGGATCCCGTCTGCCGCAATTGTGGAAGTGGGGCCGTGGATACGGCGGAACACACCCTCGCCGTATGCACGGCCTGGGATACCCAGCGCACTGCACTCGTCAGTGTGCTGGGTCAGGACTTGTTGCTCTCGGTCGTCGTTTCGTCTATGGCCGAGAGCGAACAGTGTTGGGCCGCCGTCGCCTCCTTCGCTAGAGAGGTGATGGCGGCAAAGAGGAAGGCCCTGTGGGGTGATGGGGGGACCTAATGCTCCCCCCAACGGGCTGGGGCCCAGTTAGCGGGACCACACCTCGCCGGGTCATGTTAAAGCTAAAAAAAGCCGGTAAAGCTCAAGGCACCATCATGGCCCGGCAGGGTCAAGCGGAGGAGAAAAAAAAACCTGTTCATTCGGAATTTACTCTTGAATATCTGTAGGAACGCTAATATGCGAAATTACGAGTCCTAATTTGAATATGAAACAACAATGAAATGGTCAATATTACTTTTTCATTAAATGAAACAGATTTCGCAAATGAAACTGTGCGATAGCCAGTAATTACCAGACAGTGTTCAACAGTTCGCAATTAAGTAACGTATTGTATTTGAGGAAATTATAAATTTGCACTAGTTGCACTTTGAAACACATTAACACATTATTTTGCAATTATCTTAATAATGGACATTTTCATAAGATGAAAAAACTAGATTTCGTATAATATAAGTGATTCGTCCATGTGGTAACGGTTTAAGACTGCAAATGTCACCACCCTTTTTCCTTCTCAGGGTGCTGTAAAAGCCAGCTAAAGAATACTGTACACAGAAAACATCCTCTGTCAGAGGCGGAAAGCTCGGAAATAAACCCTGTGCTAACACAAAGATGAGGAAACCAGTGCCTAACAGTGAGACACAGTGAGACGTTGATGGGCTGAAGATAGAGGGAGAACTGAGCACACGACGTTAATGTCTTTTAATTGACGTTTACTCTTAAAATGAAGTTTTGTATGGCTCACTTATGTCTCAATTCTTCTAGTTCTTAATTGGATCTGGTTAGTTGTCAAACCTATCTTTTAATCAATTAATTAAAATATTTAAATTCCATTAACTTACTATTTATTAAAAGAGATACTTTTTTTATTTATTACCTTTTGTTGCGAAGATTAATATCCTTTATAAAATCTGTAGTTTTGCGTGACTGGAAAGTTATAAATAACCTAAGCAACGTCTCACGAAAATTGAATGAGAGCACCTATTAAAAAAAACTCAAAATAAAATCTAAAAGAAAAATACGATAGGATTAGGTTCTGCAATATTCTGCATATTTTTGTTCATGTAGATTATGAATTCTCCGTGTGGTGACGGAAAAAGAATACAAGTGTCACCACCCCATTTTCTCCCAAGGGTGCTGTAAAAGTCAGCTAAGGGATATTGCACACAGATAACATCATCTGTGAGAGACAGAAAACTCGAAAATAAACCCTGTGCCAATACGCCTGGTCATCGCGGCACAGTAGACCATAATCCCTCCTAAATTGGAGGAGGTCCGTGCCCAACAGTGGGACGTAAATGGGAGAGAGAGCGAGATTATGAATAGAACATTAGAATAGAAATAAGCGAAGTCTAGAAGTCATTTAATAAAATTGTTGGATAAATTTGCGTTACTAGCTATGCATGCATATACATTTATCACTAATACTTCCCTCATTCTGATCACAGCGTGATGTTTTGGCCTATAACCTTCCTTAATAAATATATTATTCAACACTGACAGTATTTTTCTAATCGGACCAGTGGTTCCTGAGATTAGGGCGTTCAAACATACAAATAAACAAACTCTTATGGTCTTATTTATAATGACTTATCGGAAATTTAAACAATAACTTTATCGGAGAGATAATAAACATTTTATCGTAAAAATACTATTACGAATAACAATTTTTGACAATTTAACTTTTAAACCTCCGATAAGTCATTATGAATAAGATTTTCCAATAACAATAACGTATACATAATACTATTTTCTTTTTCACAGCTTTCATTGGTAGGCCAAGATCACCAAGTATACCACGCTGACTTAGTGCTGTACGTAGTGTTTGTATTCGAGTTCGTCTTTTTTTATTTATTTATTTTCTCATATGTGACTTTTAAAGGACACCCATAAGAGGAAATGATGTAGTAACATGTATTTTCTTATGGTCTTATTCATAATGACTTATCGGAGGTTTAAAAGTTCGCTAAATACGGTTCGCGAAAATTGTTAATACTTGTTATTCATAATAGTCTTGTTACGCTAAAACGAATATTATCTCCCCTAAAAATCGCCGTTTAAACCTCCGATAAGTCATTATGAATAAGACCATTAATATGTAACTATATAGACTAGATGACGCCTACAACAATGATATTATGTGCCAAAAGAAATGTTAAAGAGATTAAGTCTCTATTTTCGATTAAAGACTTTTGTCCAAATATACAACATGATTTATTTAAATGACTGACTGAATATGGATTGTTTGTGATATAACAAATATTTTTTATTCCATTTTCAAATTTTCCATACCTATTTCCACTCGAATTGATTTTATACATGTTCACAACGCTTTATAGTGTGTGCTATATACCATTCACATAAATAGTTAATACGAAATATGTTGATTACCATAGAAACATAAATATTAAAAACACACAAAACCCCGGCATTTATTTAAGGAAAATTTTGCTAAATATGTAAAATACATAGCTTTCATTGTAAACAACATAAGTTTACAAAGAAAACGTGTTAATATATTTTTGTGTGTTTTCTAATGCATATCTGTTACTTACATCGTTTGAACTGTGCGTAATATGCTGTAATTATCATACTTTTGAAGTATTTATTTCAAAGCAAGTATAACTAGCTTCTTTCTATATGGTTCACGTTGTTCGGTTTAAAAAAATAATTTTATCAACTATTTAAAATACATTTTGCTTATAAACAAAAGCAGATAATATCTAAATTCAGTAAGTATATAAATATCTATGTAATTGCGAAAATCACTATTCTTACACAATAACGCTAGCTAGCTGTTTGGATCGTAGCAGATGGCGCTCTATAGTCTCTGCCTACCCCCATGGGAAAAAGGCTTGATGTTATGATGATGATGATAACGTCAGCCAATAACATATAATGACATAATTGATAACAGCATATTCGTGACTTAAATATTTTTTCACATATTGTAGAATTGTTGCCAATATTACACCAATTGGTTCGATATTTAGCACTTGCATGAATAATAATTATTATTCAACTGCAAATTAAGTGCACCTACATAATGTTACCAAAATTAAGTTATGTTCCTTTCGAAGCCTATTAATAACCTACTGTCACGAGCCTACTGTAAAATTAGCTTTAAATAAATAAATAAATATTCATGGACATTTCACACAACGTCCTCCGGTGTCAAGCTAAGCTTATATGCTTGTGTTATGGGTACCAGAATACGGATATACTACATGAACTACTTTTCTTTTGTAAATACATACGAGTACTTATGATACATAGAAAACACCCAGACGTAGTAAAAACATTTGTATGACATTTATAAATATTTCACAAATGATTGTCTTCTCCGTGTGGTGACGGATTAAGAATACAAATGTCATCACCCCATCTCCTCCCAAGAGTGCTGTAAAAGTCAGCTAAGGGATATTGCACACAGATAACATCCTCTGTGAGAGACGGAAAACTCGAAAATAAACCCTGTGCCAACACGCCTGGTCAGCGCGGCACAGTAGACCATAATCCCTCCCAAAGTGGAGGAGGCCCGTGCCCAGCAGTGGGACGTGAATGGGCTGGAGAAGAAGAAGAGAAGATACCATGAGATTTTGTACGGATAATAACATAATTGACAACAGTATTGTGACTTGAATAATTTTTCAAATATTGTAGAATTGTTGCCAATATTACACCAATTGGTTCGATATTTAGCACTTACATGAAAAATTATTATTATTCAACTGCAAATTAAGTGCACCTACATAATGTTACCAAAATTAAGTTATCTTCCTTTCGCAGCCTATTAATAACCCACTGTCACGAGCCTACTGTAAAATTAGCTTTAAATAAATAAATAAATATTCATGGACATTTCACGCAACGTCCTCTGGTCCCAAGCTAAGCTTATATGCTTGTGTTATGGGCATCAGAATACGGATATACTACATAAACTACTTTTCTTTTGTAAATACATACTTATGATACATAGAAAACACCCAGAATGAAAACATTAAGAATCTAGTGTCACCATTCTATTGTCTCCCAGGGTAAGAGTCAGCTAAGGGGTAACATGAAACAGATAATATCCTCTGCGTGAGACGGAAACCTCGAGATATTAATGCGTTGGAAAGACACTACCAAATAAGCTTAGCTTGGAACTAGAGGACGCTGTGTTGTCCATATAAAATTATAAAAAAAAGTAAAATCGGAACTCGCCAAGACGCCACATTATACGTACAGTTTTCCATTACAGGTGGTATTTGTCACACGGAATTAAATTATTACGGTAAAAATATATAACATTAGAATTCCGACCCAAACTATAAGTTTAAGTGTGACACTTCTTCATAAGTAATACATACTTGTATTTACAAAAGAAAAGTAGTTTATGTATTATATCCGTATTATGGTACCCATAACACAAGCTTATAAGCTTAGCTTGGGATTAGAGGACGTTATGTGAAATGTCCATGAACATTTATTTATTTATTAATCCGTCACCACATGAATAACAAAATAACATATTATGTTATTAGTGAAGTGTTATAATAAACCACATGACATTGCTCAACAACTTTTTGTTACGTTGAAAAATAATTGGTCAAGTGCGAGTCGGACTCGCGCACGAAGGGTTCCGTACCATTATCTATACAACATAAGGCAACGTTATTAGTATCGAGCAAGAAACGGTAAAAAAATCATGTTTGTTGTATGGGAGCCCCCCTTAAATATTTATTTTATTTTATTTTTAGTATTTGTTGTTATAGCGGCAATAGAAATACATCATCTGTGAAAATTTCAACTGTCTAGCTATCACCGTTCTTGAGATACAGCCTGGTGACAGACGGACGGACGGACGGACGGACAGCGAAGTCTCAGTAATAGGGTCCCGTTTTTACCCTTTGGGTACGGAACCCTAAAAAATGTATCGGAAAGCAATTAATTTCAGAATTAATGGTTGCGATGCGGTGTGGTGGAATGAAACCTCGACAAATGGTGCACATCATTTTATTCTGCTGATCTCATGTTTGTGCTTCTCGCCATCATATTTAAATTGAATTCGGGAATACGTAGGAAATGCAAACACAAAAGTGGATTATTACGTAGCGTACAGAGCGTTCGATGGAACGAGTCCAATGTTCATATTTAAAATTAAATTTGAACGGTAACGTTTATTTTAATAGCCTCATATAAATTATGATTGTAATGAGAACTGGCAATGTAATTTAAGGGTGGATTTACATAGCAAAGTATTATTTCATATTATTAATTTAAGAAATTCTCACGTCTCAGTGTTACCCTCCGAAAAAGCTCGACAGATTTCTATTGCGTATATTAGGAGGCTATGAATGGGATGTTAAGAACCTAGTAGCGTAAAAGCAAAAGGCGGAAAAAATGTAGCTTATTTTCAACTCTGCACAGTAAATTTTCGAAACAATAACAATTTTATGTTTCTCTGCTGACCCAAACTAGACATTCACTTTTAAAACTATAATCCATTTTAGTTTATATTGGAACAGGAAAATACAAAGACTTCATAATATAAAAATTTCTAAAGTAGTAGACATCATTTTAATGTTATAACCTAATGAAATTGTAGAGTAGCTCCGGTGTCATTACATGCAGGATGTTGTGACTAACGAGCTGAGCGCAAATAACTCATCATAATACAACCAAGGCTCTCGTACTATATCGTGGCAACGCTCGTTTGGAGTAATTTAGTACTTGTACAAGTTACTTGCTAGCTTAGTAAGCATTGATTTGTGCGATTTGGTATCAACAATTATTAGCGCTCACGTCGTCATTTAACGGTGACTAGCCCTTCTTGATGCGATGGCTCTAAAAGTACGTTAAAAGCTGACTATACCAGCAGCTGTAATTCACAATACGCTGTAATAAAACCTTGAAGGAAAGAATAAGGCTGGCTTCCTTTTAGCCTCGATTTCACAAAGACATTTTCCAAGTGTAGTATAAGATTTCGATGATAAAAGCGGTCTTTGGAATTCCTAAAAATCTTTGGATTTGTATCGCTACCTTCTTTGATCGTTTAAGGGCCTACATCAATATTATTCAATATCATCGCCGACACGTACATATTAACACAGCCAGTAGGCACAGAAAATGAAGAATTAGGGATACTTTTCCTATTTACTCAAAATCTACTAAATATATTTTAATTCTGATTTACGTGTTTCTATGTTATAATAGTTACTTATGTTTTTAAAGTTATTTTATTAGTTAATACGCGATAATAGACCGACAAATGAAAAAAATAAAAAATTAGAGAGGTTGTTTCGCTAATATTTTCTATCGAGAAAACTTTTTTCAATCGCGTTTCTGAGTTTATGCGATCCTAGATCATATATTGAAAAAACATATACTTAAAAATTAGAGCTCTAGCCATTCAATCTAAAGAAACAATGAAAACTTCGTACGTAGAAAAATGCACGAAGCTATTTTGGTATCCTCTTAAGTGGTTATCATGGATCAAAAAGAAATAAACTAAAGAAATAATGAATATGTGTATCATATAAGTGCATCAATATTATTATGCATTCAGGCCATTGATAAATTCATGCACTAATTTAAGGAGGCTGAGTAAAATGCTAAGATTCCTTTCTTGCGGATGAAAATAAAGTTCATAACGCCTTTGCAACTCTATTACCTGAACTACTATCGCATAAGCGTGTGTAAACGAGCTTGCACTGTCACAGAATGTGGTCTGCACATTCACTGGCAACATGCTCCCTGTTATTAATAAAGCTCTTAGATTAAAACTACCGTGCAACAAATTAACTAGTGTAGACATCGGGCTTTATATTTTATTAAAAAATCATTTTTTCTTTAATAAATTAAATTATGGTGGAAAAGGTGATTGCCGCAAGCGGGACTTGAACCCACGACCTCGGAATACCGTTCCGAAGCTCTTCCAACTGAGCTTATTGCGGTCGTGCTTGTAGCATTCAAATTAACCACCACAATCGTCACTCGATTGAGTTTATATCGTATTTCTACGTACAACGCCATCGATCAAGATTTATTTGCAACATCTCGACCAACCATTTTTAATACAGAATACTTATTTTTAATTAAATACATTTTTTCTTTGCTTGTTCATCGTTATGTTCCACGTCTGAGTAGCAGGTAAATGATTAAGTATCATGTACGGGAATTAGGAGGGAATTAGGCTATCAAAACTATCTTAAATGTGAATTATTATTACGTAGCAATTAAAAAGACATTAGAGATGCATAAGATCTATTCTGTATTAGACTGTAAACTAGATTTCAGATTGTAGCATTACTGTCTCGCGCAATATTCTCTAAATCCAATAGTTGCTAACCAAAATGTATCGAACGTCAAGGCTCAGTAGATGCTGGAAATTGGTCGCAGACTACATTCGAAGATCCAACCGCAAGGACTTGGTCATTATTGAAGTGCCTTTAATTAGAATTGAAGAGGAAGCAATTATTATGCATAACTTTACGAGAGCCATCCGTACCCTTCGCAAGTTAATAGAGGTTCTATTAATTGACAAGAATTGATTTGCTATTGCATATTATAATTGTAAATTTTCACGTCTTTTGCCAATCATTCTCAATCAAAAACGCCTCTTCACAATGATTGAATAGCGTTAATTAAAACGATGAATGTATGAGAAGCAATAACGGGATTAACGTTTTTATGAAGTGGCAATTTTAATTTACTTTCAATGAGGATGTATAATTATACGTTCAAAAGATTTTCTTATAAAATAATAGGTATTTTATAGCAAAATATTATTTATTATAAGAATATTTACAACAGTACAAAAGATAAGGAAGTCGCTTGATGAATAAAGCTTTCATAGCAGTTTTGAAAAAGGAAAAAATTAGTTTCCGTTTTGAAAGTATCTCCCTTAGATTTTAATATTTATAAAATCCTGTTGAAGACCAAAGTTGTGCAAACTGTCCACACTTTTTTTGTTAGGACCCCAAAGTTGGCGATTTCATAACTCTTTCTTTTGCTGTAAGGACTTTAACAACTTTTCTGTTGACGTAACTTTCTCCCTACCCAGTTTCAGTGGCGATAAATGTAATGTAAGCAGCTTACAAACAGTATAAATTTGCATATTATGAAGTAAGACAGATTGAAGAAGATCTTGCATATGTATATTTGCATTGTATATAGGTATAAGATAATATCAAAGATCCTAGCAGATGGCACTCTATAGTTTGTGCCTACTCCCATGAGAAAAAGTTTAATGATGATGATAATGATGATAGAATAATTTTGTAAAATAACCGATATTTCTAAATGATCAGGTGAATTTCAAAATTCAGATCTAATAAAGCGATTCTAACCAGTCCTTTGTCGTTTCATAGTTGTTTCATACATTCCGGTACTTTGTTGTAATTTTGTTTTTTAATTTGTCTTTTCGCCCCAAACGGGCCACGGTGTGTGCCCTGAGATAATTCAGTATAGGTATAGGTTATCGAAACAGATATCTTTTTAATTTTTATATTACGATATTACTTATGTACTAAAATACTCAGATAAATATTATTTTTAAATACATATTAGTATTTGAGAAGGTTAAATATAAGGATTATCTCTTTACACATCACTAAAACGTTGTGTATAGCAATAAAATGGAATTTATCGCATCCAAATTTCTTACAACTTGTCATTTTATTTCTTCTCACATAACACGTGTTGAAGATTTTCGTGGTGACAGCAAGTAAACAAAATAATATTTAGATATGAAGTCGTTATCTGGGGGTGAACTCGCGAGTGTGACAAAGTGACATCTATAAAGGCGGTTCAAGCGGGAAAACACTTGAATGTCGACAACACTGAGATACGAAACGAGTAAATTGAATAAACCTGAGATGTGGCATTGTGATACAATAAAATTGAATTGGCATCATCAGAAACTTATACAAGATGTACTTTATTCATTGCACTATACGAAAACTAAAGTAGTTACTAGCGAAAGCCCGCGGTTTTAACACACGTTTATAGTTACCAAGCTGCTACTTGATTTCATCTATACACTAAAGTTTCTGTAAAATCCATTTTGTAGCTTTTGTGTGAAAAAGCAATATACATCTGTAAATATTCGTAGTCTGGTACCCATAACACAAGCATATAAGCTTAGCTTGGGACCAGAGGACGTTGGGTGAAATGCCCAATAATATTTATTTTTGAATAGAGAATTGTTGATCCGTGTGGTATCGGATTAAGAATACATGTGTCACCACCTATTTTTATTCCCAGGGTGTTATAAAAACCTAAGGAATATTTAATAGTACACAGATAACATCTTTTGTAAGAGATGAAAACCTCGAAAATAAACCCTGTGTCCACATGCCTGGTCAGTGAGGCACAGTAGACCATAATCCCTCCTAAAGTGGAGGAGGCCCGTGCCCCATAGTGAGACGTGAATGGGCTAGAGAAAGATAATTATTATCACTGTAATACATGCTTATATTTTACTACAAACTAAAAATCGTATCCATATAGTTGTGAAATAGCATTGTTCGTGACTCATTCATACAACAACACCAAGAATTGCTTCAAATGGAAACATAGATAGTGTTTTGGCCTTCAACAAATCTGAACTTTATACATATTTTATGATGTCTGTATTTCTACTTAAAACAAGTATTTAAACAATGTGATAATAAATAAAATAAATTCTCTAAGTTATTTTGTAGTTATTAAGGACATTCAGTACAATGAACTCTGATCCCAAAATAAACAATTAAGCTATAATAATACATATAGAAAACAAAGTATGAAAGAGATATTTTAGTATTCAAATTTTGTGAAAATTTGTATTTAGACGAAGTCACGCGAAAAATGTTACTCACTTTATAATTAATAAATCGAATTATGGTGGAAAAAGTGATTACCGCAAGCGGGATTTCACTTTTTTCACCATAATTCGATTTATTAAGTAAAAGCATAGCATGTCAAATGCAAAATTAATAAATTACTTTAGTTACATACTCACTTTATTTATCTATACTGTTAATAAATAGATATTTTTTGTAATATTTTTGTAGGCGGTAACGTCCAATGATAGAAGTCCAACTGCAAAATATTTTTTTAATACATAGATAGCTACTATATTCGACAGTGCTTCACTATTTTGAAAACCTCGTTTAGACGGAAGAAATCGCAGACATCAATTGATTTGATAGTAAATAAAAAGAAAAAGTGTTTACGATAAAATTTTGCCAATGTTTTATTACATTTGGGTTTAATTCATCATTCGTGGCTCATCGTGTCGGTATTGTTCGCGAGTTTTGGGCACTTCGAAACAAACTTCCATGTTCAAGTGTTTGCGCTCCTGGCTCTTTACTAAATTGTTATTCATAGCTTTGTATAAACGCCACCCACTCGGAAAGAGTACTTCTCATACTCTTACGTTATTATCTTACAGTTAATATCATCTCCTGATGAGAGAAAATTATTTTTTCTTTTGTTTTATTGTAACTAGTTGAAGATGGAAACTTTCCGATTAAGGAATATAGACAATAGTTATTTGTTCTCGACAAATGTTTACTTAATATAATGTTATTATATTGGTTATATTTGTGATTTTATGGTTATAAAAGCTATAAGAGGTAGTTTATTTATGAGAGCTTCTTACAAAAATGGGTCAAGTACTTGATTATTATAATAATAGGATAAAGGGAGAGAATGATGATAATAAGTATTCGTTGTTATAACATAAACTGATGTACATCAAATGTAAAATTTTCACCCCTCTAGCTCTCACTTTTCAAAAGATACAGTACAGTAACAGACGGACCGACGGATCGTGAGGTCTCAGTAATTGGGTCCTGTTTTACTGTTGTTAGTTCATAATTATTCTCCCTCCTCTCCAGCTCATTTACGTTTCACTGTTGGGCACGGGCCTCCTCCACTTTGGGAGGGATTACGGTCTATTGTGCCGCGCTGAACAGGCGTATTGGCACAGGGTTTATTTTCGAGATTTCCGTCTCTCACAGAGATGTTATCAGTGTGCAATATCCCTTAGCTGACTTTTACTGCTCCCTTGGGAGGAGATGGGGTGGTGACACTTGTATTCTTAATCCGTCATTACACGGAGGTTCATATTCTATAAATAATAATTATGATCTTCGTGATTTCCAAGCCATGTTCAGGGCCATCTTCTCTACTGGGAACACTGGACACATGTCTAAGATTATTAGGGGCTCAAAGTCTGTACTTTATCATACGTTCCTGCTTATATCTAATAGGTCATAGCGGGGTGTACATCCTGATGTCTAGAACTCTAGTGTGAACTCTAGAACCCACTCGGCCACGGCCTCTAGTAGGTAAACGACGGCCCTAGTTGATAATATTCGGTTCATACAAAGTGTTATCAGAATTATTTTATATCTCTCAAACGTGGTTCAATGGTTTTAACTCTTAGCATTACAATTATATCTTAATTTTAAACAACACGATTATTTATTTAAAGACGTCATTTGTTTTTATTAATAAGCAACATATTGATTAACCCTTAATTCGACGGATTTTTTTTTAAGTTAAATTCGTAAAATCTTTACAGATTTTGGTTCTTAGCTTGTAAGGGATCCCCAAAAAATTACCTGAAAAAATCGACCTATTTCAGTTCCCTGAAAAACCAACGTCCATTCTAATGGACATTATCAAGTTTATAGCAAACCAATGCACTCAAACCATGTGCAGTATACTTCCCATTGTCAAACAGAAAGAATTAAAGAAACAAGGTGATTTCTTAGAAAAAATATTATTATTTTTTAGAAAATCAGTCTGATAGTTACATAAGTTTACTCCTAAAACTCTAGTAGGAACTTCGAAAACTTATAACTGGAAAACCTCACTTATATATTAAACATAATTATTAAATATCTATAAATTATTCATAATAATCAACATCAGCTTACTCAAACAATCAGCCTTTTAGTTTATAAAAATATTATCTAACAAAAACATCACTTTGAGGTCTTACTTATTATGGAAATTGTAAAAACAATTTCTTTTGGTAACTAAGCATAACCTCTGCTTGCATTTGGAACACATTATGCTAGTTTTACTGTTCTTGCAGAACTTGCAACGCCCATATGTCGTATATTCAGGCCAATGGAGAACCATTGGCCTGTCTTTTTCAGTTCTTTGCTCCATCTCTTGATTTCATGAAGTGGGTAAGCATCTGCGTAAGAACTGGCCAAAGTTACGACTTTATTGTCGAACCATTTAACAATAGCGATCTTTTTGTCGTTGTCTACGACTTGGCTAAAGGAACCTCTTCCTCTTTTCTTTAGTTCTTTTTCACTTAACAATATGTTCATGCGCTGTAGGTATGAGTCAATAGAAGGGCAGGGTGAGGACGAAAACTCTTCAGATCTATGAGTAGTAATTTCCTCTTCATTTTCCGAACCAGTATCTATGTCCGATGGAGCATTTTCAGGTGGTACCAATGCTACCAAGAGATGTCCTCTAGACTTGAAGTTCTGAAAATAAAATAAAAGAAAATTAAATAAAATAGAATAAAATATAATAGAATATAACAAAATATATATTATAAAATACATTTTTCTATCTAAAAATTCTATACAATATGTTTGTTTCAAAATACGGCAACGGGAAGAATACTGGACAAAGTATTTAGCAATTACTTTACTTGTAATTCGACGACGGGAAATATACTGGACATACAAACTGTGGGCGTTGTAAAAACTAACCTACACTCAAAAAGACAATGAAAATATTATTAGTAGCTTACCAGGTATGTCATCTTTGGGTTTTCAATAATATATCTAGGAAATAAGCCGTAAAACAACAAATAAAATTCAACTTACTGAGAGCCCACCCCGCGTCTCCTTCCTCCCCGCCATTTCACCGGCGACTGTGCGCGTCCCGTCGATGTGTACGTGTTGCAGATTTTTGACAAGGTAGTCGGTATATCAAAGTGCAATTATAACAACTAACGCCAAAATAATATGGTCTATTTTTTTATGTAGATTTTTTTTTAATCAACGGGATGTATACTGTACGGCGTCGAATTAAGGGTTAAGTAACACTCTATTTAATAACCTTAAATTTAAAAGTTAATAAAATCTCAGCGAAACAGACTAAATAATTCTCAGTTCAACCATTACTTACTTCTTTAGACTGTAACATTTATGAATATTAAATCATGAACATTTATGTTCCGGACATTTTTTCCCATTAATTTATAGGTTTTACATCGAAACTAAAACTTGAAAAATAAGGATAGCAATAGTTTTCGTAGTTTCACAATCACAAGAGGAATAACGGACATGCGCAATTCAGTTTTAATGCTGTCTACGAAAGAAAGTTACTATTACAAAACGAACAAAACACAACCTTACACCATTCAATTATGTTGCATTTTCTTTTTAATCACCTGTAATTTGTGTGCAGTAATGCATTGTTATATTACTTTTAAGATACGTCTTGTACTTGCATTTAATTGCACACATTCTTATGATGTAAAAGGAATCAAAACTTAGTACTAAAGTTTGTCCATGTGTGTATTCATTTCTATGTGTATATAAATTTTCGTTAGCAAGATAGGGCAAAAGAGGAAAATTGTCTGTAGTGAAGCGGTGGCTGGGTGCCCGGTGACAGTTGTCAGTATATTGTAGAACACGGCAAGGGATGGTGGTCTCGAGGGATGACATTTTTGGCGCTAAATATTTCGATTTCCCGCGCTCTTATCAATCACGTGGTTGTACTGTAATTTAAGTTTATCATGAAGTATAATTAAATTGTTATTCTAAAATTAATAGACTGGTGTTTTTAAAAGAAATGTTTTGGTGTAATTTTATTAATAAAATAACTTTGAACTCATGATTGTGTCGTGCTACTTCGGTCCTTATCTTCGATTGTATGGAAAAGTAAGTATTTTTATTTAATTTTAAAACTTTTTAATATAGATAATAAGTATAGGAAAATTACTACGTATAAATTATTAAAGAAAACTTTAATATTTAGTACTTCTATATTAAATAAGTTCTCATAAACAAAAAATATTAAAAAGTTTCTAGAAATTTTAAACGGATTGTCTAAAATATTTATGAAAATTAAAAGAAAGGGAAAAATTTCGTTGAAATATATTTTAGAAAAATTTTCGTCTTTTTTTTGCAATAATTGTACAACTTTGTAATAAAAGGAGAACGTGTTTAGAATTAAATGTGCACAATTTAATTATTCATATTCACAATCCCTTAAAATATAAACTTTTTACACAAAATACTGTATGTTTATTGAATTTTTGACATTAGTTTAGTACATCAAGTTTAATCTTTAATTGTCTTATTCATAATGACTTATCGGAGGTTTAAACGGAGATTTTATCGGAGAGATAATAAACGTTTTAGCGTAAAAAGATTATTATGAATAACAAGTTTTGACAATTTTAGCGAACTTGTAAACCTCCGATAAGTCATTATGAATAAGACCATAAGTGTTTATTAAGATAATAAGATTTATTTTTAGAACAGTTTTTAAAGCAGTACCGTTGTAATGAGTTGTATAAAATGTTAAATTAGATAACAGGGTTATTAAAGCAAAACATGTGTGTGTTTATCTGTACTTATTTTTTAGTTTATCCATATTTATTTTTAAACAAATTCTTTAAGTACTTATTATAAAAACAAAATCGTTATTTTTGTATGTATGTCCCTATTTGAGCTTATATCTTCCAAACTATGCAATGGATTTTGGGGCGGTTTTTAATAGGTAGATAGAATGGTTCAAGAGGATGATATTTTGTATATTTTTTGAAATTCCTCGCTCACAAAGTTGCAGGCAACAGAAAGTAATTAATAATGCAATTTTACTGCACGTTTTTTAAGGGCCTACATCAATATTATCGTATATCATCGCCGACACGTACATATTAACACAGCCAGTAGGCACATAAAATGAAGAATTAGGGATTCTTTTCCTATTTACTCAAAATCTACTAAATATATTTTAATTCTGATTTACGTATTTCTTTATATAATAGTTACTTATGTTTTTAAAGTTATTTCATTAGTTAATACGCGATAATAGACCGACAAATGACAAAAATAAAAAAAATAGAGAGGTTGTTTCGCTAAGATTTTCTATCGAGAAAACTTTTTTCAATTGCGTTTCTGAGTTTATGCGATCCTAGATCATATATTGAAAAAACATATACTTAAAAATTAGAGCTCTAGCCATTCAATCTAAAGAAACAATGAAAACTTCGTACGTAGAAAAATGCACGAAGCTATTTTGGTATCCTCTTAAATAAAATAATAAACTGGTAAATTTCCTTTTTTTACAATACCTACAAACTTTATCCTTAACTTTAACTTTATACCTACAAACTTTATCTTTTTGACGAGCCTCGGTTGAGTGATTCAGGTAACGGATTGCTGATTATGAGGTCGCAGGTTCGATTCCCGCTCGGGACAATCATTTGTGTGATATTTCTAATTGTCATATAAATGTTTGTATTGCGTCTAGGTGTTTCAATGTATTATAAGAATGTATTTACAAAAGAAAAGTAGTATATGTATTCTATCCGTATTCTGGTACCCATAACACAAGCTTAATGAGCTTAGCTTGGGACCAGAGGACGTTGTGTGAAATGTCCATGAATATTTATTTATTTATTTTATTAATAGAATAGATAAATACGAGACCTATAATAATAATACTATAATATCTATAATAGATAAATATGTGAAAATGTAAGCATTTCTCCGTCACCAGGGCACCGCACTTTAATGTTGCTTACAATCATTAATTTCAAACATACACAGTACTTGTAATAATTAACTTAATTAAATGTTATTTATAGTTACTGTTAATTGTATACATAAAGTAACGGTACTTAAACGCTTTTAGTGCCTCTACTAATCCGTGTTTATGTTATTGATTAGGGGAACAGTAAAATCATACTACTCTGTGCATCATACGAAATAGTTCATGTATTTCATTAAGAGGATACCAAAATAGCTTCGTGCATTTTTCTAGGTACGAAGTTTTCATTGTTTCTTTAGATTGAATGGCTAGAGCTCTAATTTTTAAGTTTATGTTTTTTCAATATATAATCTAGGATCGCATAAACTCAGAAACGCGATTGAAAAAAGTTTTCTCGATAGAAAATCTTAGCGAAACAACCTCTCTAATTTTTTATTTTTTTCATTTGTCGGTCTATTATCGCGTATTAACTAATGAAATAACTTTAAAAACATAAGTAACTATTATATATAGAAACACGTAAATCAGAATTAAAATATATTTAGTAGATTTTGAGTAAATAGGAAAAGTATCCCTAATTCTTCATTTTCTGTGCCTACTGGCTGTGTTAATATGTACGTGTCGGCGATGATATACGATAATGTTGATGTAGGCCCTTAACATTATAAATGAAATAATATTTTCTAACACTTACGCGACTCATCTGCTCAAACAAAACCACTTTTTACGGATTTAGACGCGTATATTTGTTTCAACTTTTGTGACCATGGTGACTGTAAAGTCTCCGTAACAAAATAAAATATACGCGTCTAAATCCGTAAAAAGTGATTATATGAAATAGTTCATTTCTTTTAATACCAAACTGTGGGTGCCAGAATAGGGTTAAATATTTATATTTACTTTTATAATAGACTTCGAATGAAAGAGATTATCAATAAAATTATTCGTCTTAAGTATGTTTTTTTTCCTCATTTGATGTTTTGATAACTTCTTGGTCAAGATAGACACTGTTAAGATTTATCCTATGCGCTACCATGGATTTAGTCACTAAGGTTAGATAAGAATTAAATTTAAATTATCCTATATGGCATTTCCTACTATGATTAAGAATTAAACTAAAAAAAGGAATAAAATGTTAGCCCATGTTTTGTGAGGAAAAAAGTGGGTGCTTCATGTTGGAGGTATACCTCGTATACTATGTTATGACATATATTATTATTACTATCACTCCATACGCCACAACAGACGGATGTACATCAAGTTTATTAGTGAAGATTATTAATTTGAAATAGTTTCGTTGTTAAGTTGGTAGCTATATAGTATCCAAACTATTTTGAAATTAATAATATTGCCGAATTAAATAAACGAACTCCATGGAGCAGTGGTTAGCATAGTGAATTGTTCTTTTCGATGTCGCAGGATTGTCGTCGGTTTTCGTTACAGGAAGAAAAGCAACCAAAACCTCTTGGCGATGAATATTCTAATTGTATTATTTTGTTCTATTACAGGCTTAAAACGTTAAGACTCCAAAGACGTAGACATCTATATCATAAAAATCTAAAAAGTGTATGTCTGTACTATGAAGATACTAAAAAAATGGATAGGCGGTCTTTTTTTGGCTTAATAGAAGCCAAAACAAAGATTTATTTATAGAATTTCTGTGTCAGTTTTCAGTGATATGTTGGTGGAGATTAACTTAAAATATAGGCTACAGTTTATCCCAGGATAATTTCTAGTTCTATACGCAAACGAAGTTTAGTTGAACATAAAACACCCGTTGCCTAACAGTTTCAAGTTAAGATAGACAATTAGGATTAGTTATGATGCTTAAGTTCCGGCATAATATAATGATACGATCAACGTATAACATAGGTGTAGTAACATCTTAGAGCATTTATTCAACAGGAGTTGGGACTGTCAGATGACCCCCGCTAAAGAATATATACGAGAGCAATTCTAATTATTTGTAGAGTTACAGACAATGGCACTCGTTCGTATGTGTGTGTGTGTGCCGATTTATAGCAGTGCACTATTGTGTTTAATGGAAATCCTGACAAGTACGAGATGAACTCGCATGCTGTGGGTTCCAAACCGGTTTTATTGTAACATATTCGACATACTGTCATAATCATGTTGTCTAAGGGTATCATAAAGTTATAAAGTACACTAAAAAGTCGCCTTCTTAAATATTTTGTGCATTCTGGTTTTTATTTTAGTACATGTAGTTTCAAATCTGTGGCTATCAGTCTTTCTGAGATACTGCCTGGTGACAGAAGGATAGAAGACAAACAGCCTAGTCGCAGTAATAAGACCCCGTTATACATTTTGGTACGAACCCTGCGTCCAGTACCTCGGCATTACACCGGTCTTGCAGAATATTTGACAAATAAAACAGCATATAGAACTACTGTCGTTAGTTGAATACTTAGAGTAGTCTCACACCGGCCTTGCAGTATACTTGACAAAGAAAACAGTATATCTACTCTTGTTTGTTTAATACTTCTTTCTGGTAGTCTCCACCGACGTGACATTAGCCTGCAGCAATATTTTGACTGTGACATATCTTTACGACGCCTAGTAACATAAACATATATATAGCGCTGGCAATAATGTCATTCCACACATTTTAGGTAATAATATACATCGCAGAATCTCATATTTCGTAGCCAAAGTTATGCTTCGTAGGCGTAAATGTCAAATAAATATTGTAAAATCTTAATATCTAAATACTGAAACTCATCTCAAAACTTGTTTGTTAGAGATCCGTAGCAAAAGTTTAAATGAGACCCCATTACTAAGAACTCACTGTCCGTCCATAGCGCTTGAAATATAATTAATTACTTCCCTGAGAAAAATAGGAGAACTAATCTAATTTATTCTTTAGTTTACTAGTGGAAGTGTTCAAGGCATTCTGTGGTTTAAGTTCTGCAACGAGACGGTCGATGAAATTAATTAAAATTTCATTTCTCTGCTTCCCAGTCCATGAATGTACCACGGTTGGGGACGGACTTCCTCCACTTCTGGAGGATATTGGGTTTAGTATCGAGTTTTCCGTCTCTTGCAGTTGATATTAACTGCTTAAAATATCCCCTAGCACTAGCTAAGGCATATTTAATATATAAGAATGGTGAAGTGGCACTTGTTTATTAATCCGTCACCACACGAATATTTTAAGCACACCTAGTTTATACCAAATTTAATGTTTTCTTGTCTTTTCCTTCTTTCTTTGGTCCTTTTAAAACATATTTTCTATTTATTTTATAAAAGTTTCAGATTTACAAGCAAGTAGTGTTTAACTTAAAGCTATAGCAAACATCAGCTAGCGTTGACGCCATCTTAAATAGAACGTCAAAACCCGGTACGGTGTATTTGAAATTTTCAGTTGCATTTAAACACGAATGCTTTGTCCTGAACTAGAATAAAGGAACAAAGAGCTATTTCACTACGAAGTAATAGTCAATAAAGAAGCTTCTATTCATTTTCATAGCGCTTCTTAGTACATAAATATTTAATGGAAACAATACAGGAAAAAGTATTATTATAATACTTCATAAGTACTGTTGATTCTTTCAAAGGCATTATGTTAGAAATTTAATGTAAACATCATTAAACTTATTAAAAACCATACGAGTGAACACTACATACTACATACAACACTACACATATACAAGAATATGAGTAGTGGTAAGTAAACAATAAAAATGTTTGAAGTTTTTGTGATATAGAAAAACGTCATTTTTGTTAGGGTTCTGTACCAAAAGGTGAAACGGGGCCTTATTCATGAGACTCCGCTGTCGTCCGTCCATCTTTCACCAGGCTGTATCTTAGAAACGAATGGTGATAGCTAGGAGAGTTGTAATTTTCACAGCGGATGTACATTTTTTTGTCTATACTATAAATATTTAAACGGGGCTCGATAAAATAAACGTGTTAGGTGTAACTTGATGATGATCATACGACGGTATGACAAAATTATAATGATAATAACTGTACGCAACTCTTCATGTGAGAGTCGAACTTTTGCTTGCCCAATTTCTTTTTGGGTTATTTATAACCAGCTTCAAACTGAAGTATCTCAATACACATTTTTATATTCAACTAAATACTCTAAACTAATACTCTCAATATAAATACCTAACTATTTAATTATGTTTAGAAGAAAAGTCTCACCTTAAGCTTAAAGTTAAGCGTAAGTTGAACGTTCAAGTTAAGTGCAGTCACAACAAAAATAAAAGAAAAGTGCAAGAAAAATTCTAACAATACTCTTTTAAAGAAAAGAGTCGCAATCAGCTGTTAGATAAAGTTAGTCTTGGAAGAGCGAGCAATCTAGAATTGGCGAACAGTTTTAAAACTGTATTTAGGTATCAGTCATACTGTGCAAAAAAGTTCTTGATTATTGAACTTCAAATAAATTTAACCAATGATAAAAATGTATATACTGAATATTGAAATTTCAGGTTTTTACAATTTACTTTTTAGAGTATTCTATCAAATGTAAAACGGCATTCCTACTATGACTACGGTGTTGCATTTCTGGAACAGTGATAGCTACAGAGGTTTAACTTCAAACTCATTTACGAGATTGCTTCTGATTCCCATATTGCAGGGTCAGTTTGGCCACGGGGACCTTCAACTAGGTGCCAAGTTGCCTACACACGGCACTGTGTAATGAAACAAAAAAAAGGTGAAAGAAAGTTTAATTTATTGGTCCCTGAATCACTATTGTCCCTAAATCACTGCTGTCACTATGAAGAAAACTGCACAAACAAATAAAGTACTTTAAAAGTCACTCCACTCGCGAGTTACGAAAGAAAAGGGAAAAAGAAAACACTTAGTTCTCCGTGGAAGAGTTGGCCGTGCTTTGACGGCCGCAACAGGAGACCGGTCACCAGGTCAGGGCTGTCCCTCCAAGTCCGGTAGGTGGAATCTGTATAATAATATACTTGAGTTTATAAATTATTTTAGGCCTGGTCGGCGAACTCGGCGACTCCAATTATTAGATGAGATCTTGGATCACACTTAGGCGTAAAAGATTTTCAGATAATCTTGCCAGCAACTACCACTCGATCCTCGACCCAGACCAAACTCGAACTGTCGCCTTCTCCATTTTTTACGTCTTCCATCTATAAATTTAAATAATTTAAAAATAAACATCGATACTAGAATATTCTAGCAATCAGCCAGTATCTTAGGTAAAATGATTCATAGTACTTAGAAACTCCGTAGTTTTACATAGAGTAAAGAAATAACATTAAATTTATGACAATTGACAAACATCAAAATTTTGACATGTTTACTTAAACATATTAAATATATTTCATTACATATCAATTATCAATCCAGGATATGTACAAGGATATTAGAAAACGAATAATTGCAAAATAAATAAAGAATAAACGTAAAAGGAATTATGTAAAGTTAATAAAGATATTATGGAAATGTCACCATGGACGGTATCAGGTATAATATTAATTTATGAGAACAAATCATATTTATTCTGGAATTAAAATAATTATAAAGTTACAAGCGTTTCATTTATGAGAAGAAATAGATTTATCGTATCCTTACATTTCCCCAATAACCCGGCAAAAAAAATTAAAATGTCCTCACAACATTTTGATTTTTTTTTTTAGAAGAAATACCTATCAGCAGGCTTAGCATACCTAGCAGTAGGCCTAGTTTACCTCATAGCTCCGATGGCTACAAGATCCTAATAGACAAATAGAAAAATTACAGACACCTAGGGTCTTTATGTAGTAAGTACTCCCCTTAAAGCTTGGTATAACAAATAGTGACACGTTAAAGGTTAATGGCTATCACATTCATTATTCATCTTTCATTCCTATAATAATATTTAAAGATAGATATATATTTATATACTGCATTCATCACCATTAAAAAAAAGCGAGGTAGTTACTCACATCCAATGGCAACTACACTCTAACCATACCTGAACCGCCTGCACTATATTGTAAACCTATACCTAAAGTAAGTCTAAATATAATGGCCCTATAACGTCCATAAAAGAAATACCAAAAAAAATATAATATGTAAGGATAAGATAAAATTGGTTCAGTATATTAAGGCAATCATTGTACATATCCCTTCGCAACTAAAATTAACTAAGTATTAAATTTAGGAACAACAGCATCGATACCTATTTAGAGCTTGAAAGTTAGTGACATCTGTCCACTAGAGTTAATTTTAAAGAAATTTGAAAACATACCTTTTTAGCTTTATTATATACTTAGATGTGGACAGATCTCATAGTTACAAGCTCCCTCTCTTCATTACTTATCTGTAAAACACAATAAGTTAAAGTACATTTTTACTAATATAAAATTAACAGAAAAATTTGATAAAAAAAAAAAAATTACACATGAGTATTATAAACGTAAAAGTAGTTACAGAGTTACAATTTTAAGTCCTTAATATGCCATTTTGACTTTGCACCTTTACTGTCCTGCAATATATAGACGAGTGGAGAAAGTTTTTCCACAACTGTGCATTTGATAAATTTTGGTGCTAATTTTGCACTGAAATAGAATCCTGCCATGTCTCACAGGTTAAGGTATTTAGTTCAAACTGCGATTTATAAGTTGTAGCGTAGTATTTTATTACTTTTCGCTGCAAAACCGCACAAGCTGCACAGTCACACAACAGACTTCTCCCCTGCCAGATTACCACCGGACAGTTAAGATTAGAGTCTGAAATTACAAAAGAAAATATCTATTTCAAAATAATATTTATCGACACAATGTTATTAATAGAATGATAGATGAGAGTTAAACAAATTAAAAATGTCAAATACGATGCCAAAAAAATAACACCAGGCTTGAGCAAGCCGAAATTTGGAATTTTGAGAATTGGGGTGAGTTCACCCAGTTGAGGCGCCACTGTAATGAAACAAAAAAAAGGTGAAAGAAAGTTTAATTTATTGGTCCCTGAATCACTATTGTCCCTAAATCACTGCTGTCACTATGAAGAAAACTGCACAAACAAATAAAGTACTTTAAAAGTCACTCCACTCGCGAGTTACGAAAGAAAAGGGAAAAAGAAAACACTTAGTTCTCCGTGGAAGAGTTGGCCGTGCTTTGACGGCCGCAACAGGAGACCGGTCACCAGGTCAGGGCTGTCCCTCCAAGTCCGGTAGGTGGAATCTGTATAATAATATACTTGAGTTTATAAATTATTTTAGGCCTGGTCGGCGAACTCGGCGACTCCAATTATTAGATGAGATCTTGGATCACACTTAGGCGTAAAAGATTTTCAGATAATCTTGCCAGCAACTACCACTCGATCCTCGACCCAGACCAAACTCGAACTGTCGCCTTCTCCATTTTTTTACGTCTTCCATCTATAAATTTAAATAATTTAAAAATAAACATCGATACTAGAATATTCTAGCAATCAGCCAGTATCTTAGGTAAAATGATTCATAGTACTTAGAAACTCCGTAGTTTTACATAGAGTAAAGAAATAACATTAAATTTATGACAATTGACAAACATCAAAATTTTGACATGTTTACTTAAACATATTAAATATATTTCATTACATATCAATTATCAATCCAGGATATGTACAAGGATATTAGAAAACGAATAATTGCAAAATAAATAAAGAATAAACGTAAAAGGAATTATGTAAAGTTAATAAAGATATTATGGAAATGTCACCATGGACGGTATCAGGTATAATATTAATTTATGAGAACAAATCATATTTATTCTGGAATTAAAATAATTATAAAGTTACAAGCGTTTCATTTATGAGAAGAAATAGATTTATCGTATCCTTACAACTGCCAACCAACACGCCATACCACGTTAACGTGTAGTGGCTTCCTGAATTGCAGCGAACTGCGTTGACACAGTGGTCATTCAGTCCCACAGCGTTTGCGCTTAGGTATCACATCGGTACCTTCACGTGGCGACAGAATTAGCGTAGGTCTACTCCCAACAACTACCTTACTGTGTAGAAACAGACTCCCCATAGCTACAGAGATGAAAATGTCACATTTTGTGTTGATATAACAACAACAAACACTCATCATAATCATTCTCCTGCCACTTGTTATTTCATGTCCCGTTACCTCAGGAACGGTAATAGCTAGAGAGCTCAAAATTTCACAGTTTCTGTATGTGTTGATGCTACAACAATTACTAATGCTATATACTATACTATAGGTAAACTACATTTCAAGGCAACTAAACAAGCGTTGCGGAAAATGAGTTCTTGAAAAGCGACCACAAAGCGGACAACGTAGCCCTAGGACTAGAGCAGAGCCCTACTAAGTGAATTGACAACTTAATTAAGGTTGTAGACATATCTAGATTGGTAACTGTATAGGTAATCAAGTAACCATAAAAGATAGTAGTTAACAGTCCTGGTTGTGGGTTTCGGTAAACAATTGATTTATTTTCTTTCTTTTTTACTAAATTGCACAATAAAAAATAATCACTAATATTTCCCTCCAAAACAGTCGACAACGAACACAGTGTTTGTTGCCAAACTCCTTCCGTTATTGATAAATTTTTATTATGTACTGTACTCATACGAATTACATAGCGACATAGCCCTTACATAAATGTAAAATAAAAACAATTATTTGTTATCTAAATAATCTATAGAATACTTTAATCCAAATGAAAGATTAAATTGTAAAGTGACTTCAAGTGTAAACTTACTCAAAGAAAACCTCAAATCACAGTTCCAACCGCACTCAAATGAGCATTAGTGTCGGGAATCAGACCTTCTGAATGTAAAGGAATATTAAAATTTATTATTTAAAGTTTATTAGTTTTCACTGAAACTTGTAGAAAATTAACTGAATGCTGCTATTTTGATAAGTATTTTGATGAGCTTTTCCTTAAGCTTCTAGATCGTTGTTTTCGATTTGAATGTTTACAGAAAATAAATAAAAATGATTAACGCGAGTATAGCCGCGAGTATAGTAAATTAATATATATAGTAATACTAGTTGACCCGGCAAACGTTGTTTTACTATACTAAAAAAAAGGTTTGAAAAATAGATGTTGGCCGATTCTCAGACCTACTGAATATGCATGTAAAATTTTATAAAAATCGGTCAAGCCGTTTCGGAGGAGTACGGTAACTAACACTGTGACACGTGAATTTTATATATAAGATTAGAAGATGTAATAATTATGAGTGAAAATCGCGACCGTTTAAAATCCGTATTAAAATTTTGTTAGAAGATTTTAATGTTAATCAAATACATATATACAAATAATGTCCAATTTAATTCCAATATGAGTTTAGTTGAAATTACTGTGGTCAAGACGGACAGTGCTTACTCGAAGTTTCTAACTTCACCCCTGATATACCCCACTGTGTAACATCTAACCAATGTGTGACTGAATTTAGGTGGATTTCAATTTAGCTCTATTTGTGCAACATCTTAGCTTCCTAACGAAGATTGAGTACCAATAGAATATTAATAGTATTTATTACTAGGTAACGTTTTGGACATCTGTTACATATTGATGATCTAGTTTGAAGATCTACCTAATGCGATATATTTAAAGGAGCAATTCTAGTGTATTTATAGTAATATCAGAAACAGCTTAGACGTTTTTCACAAGTATGCAGATGCAGTCTTTAGGGGGTGATTAATCTAGAGGGACTTTATTTCTTAAAAACACAATAAAAAATACAGAACTATAATTATTTAGGTACAAAGTGATTGATTTAGAAAGATCTAGACTTTTAATAAGGTTCTTTATGTTTTTAACTACTACGGCAAAATCAATTTATTGTAATATTCCGCAATATTTACATAAAAATGAATCATTAATGAATCAGGTCTCGGAAATGGAAAACCGATGTATCGGGTCAACATTACGTCGACTGTCACTATAATGTTAATATATGGAAAGCAAATAAATATGAAATTGGGGGCAGTGATATCATTTCTATTGAACAATAAACTGACCCAAATTTAATCTTACCTCATGTTTACATTACAAAGGATAGGGAAAGGGATTTTTAAGAACTACAAACTACAATATTATGATTAATCTGCTGTATAGGAAATTGTATTCAAAAGTAAATAGTAAAGTTGTTTTACTGAGAATATTTAGAGGATACCAAAATAGCTTCGTGCATTTTTCTACGTACAAAGTTTTCATTTTTTCTTTATATTGAATGGCTAGAGCTCTAATTTTTAAGTATATGTTTTTTCAATATATAATCTAGGATCGCATAAACTCAGAAACGCGATTGAAAAAAGTTTTCTCGATAGAAAATCTTAGCGAAACAACCTCTCTTATTTTTTATTTTTTTCATTTGTAGGTCTATTATCGTGTATTAACTAATGAAATAACTTTCAAAACATAAGTAACTATTATATATAGAAACACGTAAACTGGAATTAAAATATATTTAATAGATTTTGAGTAAACAAAAAAAATATCCCTAATTTTTCATTTTCTATACTGTAAAGGTTGTGATCATTGAATATAACCTATACAATGATACAGGCCACTTAAGATTTGTTTTTAAAAAAGGAATAAAAAATTTAAAATTTGAAAATAAAAAGAAAAGAATTGGGAGTTGAAAAAAGGACATGAAGAGAGGATGTTGAAAAATGATTGTAAAATAGTTTTTCTATATTATAAAAAAATATAACAAATTAATTTTGATAAAAGTTTTTCAATGTAAAGAAGAAGCTTTACAATTGGTGGAGGCGCCGGGTATAGCGGCCCGATTGGTAAACCAGCTCCTACGCCCAGGGATGTGTTGACGAACAAAGGGTCGACACAGGATAAATATTAATTATCAGAGAAGTAGCCGTATCTTTTTATTAAATTTTTATAAATTATTTACAACTAAGATGGAACTAGCCACGATAACTTTCGGTGGTTGTGCACAGGAGTGCCTAGATGAATTCGAAGAAATGTTTTACGCTTTAATAACTTTCAAGAGATGCTCGTCTGAAGAAGAAAAATTATCACTATTACCCTCATTTTTAAGGAGTAACGCCTTACTTTTCTTCCGGGGCATTAAAGACACGTGCAAAAGCGTGCAGGAGGTATTTGATAGATTAAGGGAAGAGTTTCAAGAAGTAAATTACCAAGAATTGTTCTATAACGAAATAATTATTTGCATAATGATGTAAATTGGTTTAGTGATTCGATTAGATTAAGGTTATATATATAGTGATAATTATAATTTACTAATATTGTTTTATTTTGGTGTGTTTCATATTGTTCGGGATCGGCGAGACTTCATAATGACGTCAGCAAATTTGTACATAAGAAAGATGCAATGAAAAGGAACCACATCAAAAATTTAATTATTTTTTCATATTTATATTTTGAATGTTTAGTTAAAAATGTGAGATAAATATATTAACATAGTAATTAGATAGTGAGTATTTCGTACTAGATTATGATTATAGTATTAAGGTAGAACGATTAATAGGTATAATAATGGGTTGTATTGAGTTATAATGTCGAAGGTAGTGGCTTGGTAGAGTTAGTTGGATGAGTCGTATCAACGGGTAATATCTTTGAATGCAACATGGTAAGGCCATAGGCTATTTGTCATGGAATCCTGTTTTGTGATATCACGCATTTTAGAGATAGAACTCATAAGATAGGATTTAGGAAAGTAGGTGCTAGAGTAAAGTATTTGTTCATTAGGAGAGAAATGTGAAAGGTTGAAAATTGAAAGAAGTTGTATTATAGTGAGAGGTTGCTGATAATATTTTTATTTTATTTATTGGGTAATAGTTAGATAATAATGATTAGCGAATAGTTTATAATTACTCAGATAATAGAATGATTGATTATTTAAAACGTTACTTGTGGTAGAAGAATGGTTGGTAAATTTATCTCACGAGAAGGAATTCTAAATGTGGAATAAATTGGTCATTCCCGAGCATTCAGGATTACTTAGTAGAAATTATACCTAAATAATTGAAAAGACGGTTGAGTATTATCTGAACATACTTTAAATTTTAATTTGATAATCTCTGGATTCTATCAATTATAATGGTTTCTTATGTAAATTTTCTCATTAAGCTGGAAAGCTGTTAAATTAGCATATCTTTCGGATCTATGATGCTGACCTCATAATTGAAGCTCGATAGTTTTTATAAGAGCATTAATTGTTTGGTGATGAACATTTTTCTGATTGATTGTTGATGATATATGCTTTGTGTCTTGGTGTGATAGTTTAAGGATGCCTTATCACTCTTGTTTATTATTGGATAAATCAATTTTAAAGATGAAGTAGTTTAATATTTTATGAAAAGAGTGATATGATATAAGGGCATCGTAATTAGTGTGGTTCGGATAACTAAGATTAGAAAGGCAATTTTTGGTTGGTTTTTTGCTTTTCAAGTTTTTCGAAATGTATTGCTTCGAAAAGCTAGGTCCTAGCTGGATCTAATCTGGTTCATTCTAGTTTGTTATCATGCTTTCCAACCTTAGGTAGGGTGTCCAGTATTTTGTAACTTAGAAAAAAAAATTTTTTTTTTTGAAAAAAAATTTTTTTTTATCCTCTAAGGGGGGGAGAATGTAAAGGTTGTGATCATTGAATATAACCTATACAATGATACAGGCCACTTAAGATTTGTTTTTAAAAAAGGAATAAAAAATTTAAAATTTGAAAATAAAAAGAAAAGAATTGGGAGTTGAAAAAAGGACATGAAGAGAGGATGTTGAAAAATGATTGTAAAATAGTTTTTCTATATTATAAAAAAATATAACAAAATAATTTTGATAAAAGTTTTTCAATGTAAAGAAGAAGCTTTACAATACCTACTAGCTGTGTTAATAGGTACATGTCGACGATAATATTGATGTAGGCCCTTAACGCAAACGTAGTACAAATATCTGTGTTCATCCCTTAAATATTTGTCCTATCAGGGTATTAAAACCATTACCTATGCGGAAGTCTATTATAATAGCTGTGGATCACAAGACGCTTTTGTTTTTAATGCGATAGACTAAGAAATTGACAAACTTGTCTTATCTTTTTCTTAGTAAATATACCATAGTAATATTTCCATATTTAACTACAAGCAGAAATAACATAATAGTATATCCGTATATGAATTATTTCTTGCGCCATTTCATATTTCGATAGTTATATAACATTTCATTTTATTTAAATAAAGGTTTTAGTTATGCTACCAATAAGTTCTTAAATTTAACTGTCGTTTAGGTACTTATGAAAATAAAAAGATATTTCCTTCATGTAACTAACATTTTAGTCAGTCTGCAGGAACATACCGATAATCAAACTAAATCCACACCTTGTATAACAACGATCGAACAGAATAGTTGGTCTCCCGTACCTCAGCATCAATTAGTACAATAATACGTCTCCTAATGAATCAATTCAGTTCACACTACCATGTGTATGACAATATTAATAATTAACACGTAATGAATATTACGTGTCACGTTTAATTTGTCGTGTGACAGAGGTTTAGAATAGTATTTCTATAATGCAGTTTTCTTTTGTTTAACGTTATAATAATAATAAAATCATTTATTCAAATAACTAGTGATCCATCATTTGTTAGTATAACATGTAACTTAATATCTATGTTAGTATTGCAAGCAAGCAGAGTCTTTATCCATTAAGGGCCTACATCAGTATTAACGTCGACATGTACCTATTAACACAGCTAGTAGGTATAGAAAATGAAGAATTTGAGATTTTTTTTGTTTACTCAAAATCTACTAAATATATTTTAATTCTGGTTTACGTGTTTCTATATATAATAGTTACTTATGTTTTCAAAGCTATTTCATTAGTTAATCCGCGATAATAGACCGACAAATGAAAAAAATAAAAAATGAGAGAGGTTGTTTCGCTAAGATTTTCTATCGAGAAAACTTTTTTCAATCGCGTTTCTGAGTTTATGCGATCCTAGATTATATATTGAAAAAACATATACTTAAAAATTAGAGCTCTAGCCATTCAATCTAAAGAAAAAATTAAAACTTCGTACATAGAAAAATGCACGAAGCTATTTTGGTATCCTCTTAAACTAATACTAATTATTTATTCTCTGGCCTCATAGATCTGTGGTTGTCTCTAGATGTACATGTTTTTTGATACAGTGGTTTATGTATGGTCAGTCTAAGCGGCCAGCTATTATCGCTAGAAATATACATATAGATCCAAAAAAAGACGTATGTCACTCGGGGACTGCCGCGGTAAAGCTATTGCATAGTATTTTTTATCAACTTATGCAATTATAATTATTTATTTATTTTATTTATGCAAGAATCTAAATACCATAAACTAAAATAAAATTAATAATCCTTATTTACTGATGCTTAGATAGTCCATTGTTTATGGTAATTATGATAAAATAGCGATTGTCAATTAAATGTCAATAAAATAAAAACTAACGCCAAAACTGACATGAGTCACCAGCGCGAACAGCGAAACGGCGTTACTGCGCAGGGTTTTTTACACTATTTCCGTTTCCTACGGAATTAAATTTCGAATTTTGTGGATTTAGTCTCCACGCTCTAGGCCCGCAAAATTAAAAGAAAACTTTGGTTTTCAAACTAATTAAACTCATTTTGCGATATATTGATATCTAAAAACATACAAACCAATAGAACATCTCAATTAATTAAAGTCGATTAAAATATTTTTTTTTACTCATTTTGGAGGCTGTCTATCCTCCTTTATATTACGTGTCGCCGTGTCCCATTAAATGCCTTTGGGGCTTTCTTGCAAATGAATAATTGGTATCATATTATGCTGATTATATTTCTATGAATACTAAACACAGAAACTTGTACCACAGTTATTCGGCAGTTTATTTAACTTGTTACATTTTCCGATGTTAAACTTTTTGAATGTGCGGCATAACTTTACTAACGATGTATTTTTAAACTTTTAATAGAAATGATTTTGCGGTCAGGTATTTGGAAATGCATTCACAAGTCGTATATTTAATATACACTATGTCCGCGGTTTTACCTTCGTTTATAAGGATTCCGTACAGGTAAAACGAAAGCTCCGTCTGTCACCAGGCTGTATCTCTTGAATGGTGATGGCTTGAGAGCTGAAAAATTTCAGTTTGTATATGTGTATCAGTAGATGCTACAACAACAAATACTCATCATGAACATTCTCCCGCTCTTACCGCTTTATACAACGCGTTGCAGAAAGGTGTAGTCATAATTTAAAGTTGCATTAGATAGGCCTTAAATATTATAAATATTACAGTTACACAGAAAAATACAGTTCGTAAGTTTTTTTTGTTTATTGCCTACTATTAAATAACTACCAGAAACGCATCAAATGAGATGTTTACGGTTAATTGAATGCGATTGAACCTTACGATAAAAGATGACCTCATAGTAGTGTTGTATTCAAAGAAGATGGATTAATTTAATAAATTAATTAAACTTTTATGAACACATAAAAGTCATTATATAACTAGTATTTGTAATTTCATCCATGCCTAGTGCCTAGTCACCGGCCATGTGTAACGATTGTCAAATATGACTACACCTTTCTGAAACACGTTGTATAATATAAGTAGGAAGTAGATACCTACTACTCGTACGTGTGGTGACGGACTAAGAATACAAGTGTCACCACCCCATCTCCTTCCTAGGGTGCTATAAAAGCCAGCTAAGGGATATTTTACACAGATTACATCCTCTGTGAGAGACGGAAAACTCGAAAGTAAATACTGTGTCAACACGTCCGGTCAGCGCGACCGCAGTAGACCATAATCCCTCCCAAAGTGGAGGAGGCCCGTGCCCAACAGTGGGTCGTTAGTGGACTGGAGAGAGAGAGATACTACTACTACATAAATATAGTTTTAAAAAGTTATAATTCATAGGTATGTGTAAACTGTGGTGTGAACTAATTTATTGATTTTGCAATTGACATGCTATGCTTTACTTAATAAACTAAATTATGGTGGAAAATCTCGCTTACGGCAATCAGTTTTTCCACCATCATTTAGTTCATATATGTGTAAGTTAAACATGTAATTAAAATATTATGAAAATGTAACTATAAGGTCCCGTTCCAGTTTTTACTCTTCAATTTCTTTTTTATCATCCGTAAAAAAGGCTTTTCTTTACTGCTAGTAAAAAAATTGGCTTAAAAATATACGAAAATTAAAGTTTCAAAAGTTTAATATTAGATAAATGTATCCAAACAAATGTCAGTCAAGTGTAGAGCAATCTCGCGCAGCCAGCAATCATTGCATTGTTACGTCCTCGTGCATAGCGCATAATGCACCGCACCTGCGAACCAACGTACCTCTTGTTTGTAACTAGAACACACAGCCTGGCCGTCTTTTCACTGCAATTGTATTACGTAGGTACTATTGTCTCGTTTCATTTATTCATAGCTATTCACCTGGGACAGCTTTCGTTTTCCAGATTACAACCGAATGTGTTGCGATTTAGTTGGATTTAAAGTAAAATAAACCGTGTGGTGACGGAGATTAAGAATAAAATTGGTCAAGTGCGAGTCGGACTCGCGCACGAAGGATTCCGAACCATTATCTATGCATCATAAGGCAACGTTATTAGTATCGAGCAAGAAACGGTAAAAAAATCATGTTTGTTGTATGGGAGCCCCCTTAAATATTTATTTTATTTTATTTTTAGTATTTGTATATAGCGGCAATAGAAATACATCATCTGTGAAAATTTCAACTGTCTAGCTATCACCGTTCTTGAGATACAGCCTGGTGACAGACGGACGGACGGACGGACGGACAGACGGACGGACGGACGGACGGACGGACGGACGGACGGACGGACGGACAGCGAAGTCTCAGTAATAGGGTCCCGTTTTTACCCTTTGGGTACGGAACCCTAACAAGTGTCACCACCCCATCTCCTCCCAAGGGTGCTGTAAAAGTCAGCTAAGGGATATTGCACACAGATATCATCCTCTGTGAGAGACGGAAAACTCAAAAATAAACCCTGCGCCAACACGCCTGGTCAGCGTAGCACAGTAGACTATAATCCCTCCCAAAGTGGAGGAGGCCCGTGCCCAACAGTGGGACGTAAATGGGCTGGAGAGAGAGAAAGTAAAATTAGCTAACACTAATTTATTAATTTAGATTGTACTTCCTATAATTATACATCTACTTTTTGAGAGAAGACAAACTCGAAAATAAACTCTATGCCAACACGCCTAGTGAGACCATAACCTAACCAGAGTACAGGAGGCTTGTGTCTAACATTGGAAAGTAAATGGGCTGGAGGGAGAGAGAAAAGGGTAACAAAATATTGTAAGTTTATTCTTCAACCCAACCCAATTCCCTTCTCCTTTCCCAGCTCATTAGTCTCATTGTTAAGCACGGACCTCCTCCTCTTTGGGAGGGTATATGGTCTACTATGCCACGCTTACCAGTCATGTTACAAAAACTCAATTAACACAAAAGTATTAGACTTATCTACTGTGAAGACAAAATCATTAAAAAGACTTAGTTTACTATTATCAATTAACCTCAATACGAAAAAACATCGTATTTCGAACTTCGACTAGCCTCGTGGTTGAGTGGTTTATATAGCGGATTGCCGATCAAGAGGTCGCGGGTTTGATTCCCGCTCGGGACAATCATTTGTGTGATTTTTCTTATTGTCATACAAATGTTTGTACTGCGTCTGGGTGTTCCTATGTATTATAAGTATGTATTTACAAAAGAAAAGTAGTTTATAATAATATATTCTATCCGTATTCTGGTACCCATAGCACAACCATATAAGCTTAGCTTGGGACCAGAGGACGTTGTGTGAAATGTCCATGAATATTTATTTATTATTATTTATATTATTTAATGAGTATTTGATATAAATTCTTAATAAAATAATTGCACAAGTAATATCTCATTCCAGCTGTTAGGTTTCTCATGTATGTAAAATGGATATTCCTTCATTAAATACATACTACATATAAAAGCATTCATATAAATATCAAACGATTGATACGAAACAGTTCAAGATTGTTGACGAAGTTTTAGTTAGACGTAAAATAATGTTTTCAGTATTATATGTCATTAATTTAATTGCGTAAATAATAATTTAAATACACAGTAAGTAAAAGTTGTAACTTCTAGTTATCAAAGTTAACGCTATTAAGAGGATACCAAAATAGCTTCGTGCATTTTTCTACGTACGAAGTTTTCATTGTTTCTTTAGATTGAATGGCTAGAGCTCTAATTTTTAAGTATATGTTTTTTGAATATATAATCTAGGATCGCATAAACTCAGAAACGCGATTGAAAAAAGTTTTCTCGATAGAAAATCTTAGCGAAACAACCTCTCTCATTTTTTATTTTTTTCATTTGTCGATCTATTATCGCGTATGAACTAATGAAATAACTTTAAAAACATAAGTAACTATTATACATAGAAACACGTAAATCAGAATTAAAATATATTTAGTAGATTTTGAGTAAACAAAAAAAAATATCCCTAATTCTTCATTTTCTATACCTACTAGCTGTGTTAATAGGTACATGTTGACGATAATATTGATGTAGGCCCTTAACATTATTTTAACTTTTTACTAGTAGGTAGCTGAACGCCATTCGTTTATTGTTTTTTCGATAACAAATGCTTACTTTGTGTGAAATTATACCTCAGGCAATATATAATTTTATTTTTCAACCAGAATGCACAATAGTCTAAATAAAGTAGTTGGAAAGACATCATCGTTAATAGCACTCTATATTTGGCAAGAACGTAAAAAGCCATACGGCATGTCTGATTTGTCCGCTCTAAGCAATTTATGAGTGATAGATGCAAGTAGGATATGCGCCAGTCATATATCCTACTTGCATCATAGTCTGTGAAAAAAAATATTGTGTGAATTTGTGTGAATATTGAGTTTTTCATTATTGATACTTTATTTAGACCATTCTCTCTCTCCAGCCCATAAACGTTCTTCTGTTGAGCAGGGGTTGGGGCTTACTCCACATTGGGATGAATTATAGTCTACTGTGCTGCGCTGACCAGAAGTTATGGGACAGTATTCATTTTAAAGTTTCCGTGTCTCATAGAGAATTTTGTTCGTACAAAATATCCCGACTTTTACGTTACCTGACTTTTACAGCATCCTATTAAATAAAGGGGGTGGGAAAACTTGTATTACACACACCATATGCACTGTAAATTACTTTTTTAGTAAATATTCGGAAGTATTTAAGTAAAATTTTTGCCAGGCCACTGGTTATTCACAACTAATACAGAATATAAGCAGAGTGTATCACGCATGGACACACAGCTGTGGTCATCCGGGAGTCGTGAACACAGACTGCTCATCAATCATTCTGATATTGCGTGACACATCAACTTACTATATATACGGTCGGACCGTGATATTTCGCTTTACATGTTTATCGAGATTTTGAGAATTTTATTCAAGTCTAATATATATGTTTTGGTGCTAGATATCGATTAAAATTTATTTATTTTAGAGTTTGTAAAACAAGTGATAGTATATTGAGGTGATTAATGTATCCTAACTGTATTATGTTAGCAAAATTTTTGGCTAAGTAACCGCTTTGTAAGATAGCTAATTTTTATTCAAATAAAATAGCTTGATAACTTTAACTTTGTGTATTTTATATTGCGTTTACAAAAACAGCTAGTAAGCTTATAATAACAGTGCAATGTACAGAAGCGTTAATATTTTATTTTAATACTAGCTGTTGCCCGCGACCCCGTCGCCAGGAATTCAGAAAATTCTACCCGTTTTTGCAACATTTTTAACGACTGCTTCGCTTCTACTAGTCGTAGCGTGACATAATATAGCTTAATGCCTTTCTCGATAAATGCCCTATCTAACACTGAAAGAATTTTTTAAAACGGCCCAGTGGTTCCTGAGATTAACGCGTTCAAACAAACAAACAAACTCTTCCGCTTTATAATGTATTAGTATAGACCGGAAAACGTTGTTTTGCCATACAAATGTCAGGGGTGGAGAACCCTTATCACTTAGGGGTATGTAAAATTGATAGTAGCAGATTCTCAGACCTACTGAATATGTATAAAAAATTTCATAATCGGTCAAGCCGTTTCGGAGGAGTATGGAAACGAACATTGTGATACGAGAATTTTATATATTAGATTTGTAAGTAGCATATTTTACAATTTTATAATTAGACAAATGTAATTAAGAATGTAGTTATGTAGTACATTATTTGAGATATGACTCAATAATTATCTATTTTATTTCAATATACCAAGATTACTAAACGTAATTAAGAACACAATTATTTTATTATGTCTCACATATTTGAGATATACTCGTAAAATATATTTGAGGACTATTTTACTTCAATAGAAGATTTCTAATTAACAATTATAATATGTTTGTAACTTAGAACAATATTACAAATTTTATATTAGTTCTTCATGCTGAAATTACTACAGGCTTTAATTAAATTTTTACATAATTTCTTAATTAACAGTATACACATTTAGGCAGACACATTATAAAGTACCTACAGCATAGATAGCAATATAATAATAAAATCGCATATTCAAAATTCCTAACTAACTTTATGTTATCTAAAAAAGACGCAGACACAGATGAGCATCGGGCTTCGTGGTCTTGTTGTATGTCAAACGGATTGCCGTTCAAGACGTCGCGGGTTCGATCGCCGCACTGTACTATTTGTGTGACATTTACAAATGTCATAGAAATATTTTTATTTTTATTTCTTTATAGCTAGAGTAGGCACATGATTACACTCCACCTGATGTTAAGTGGAGTGCAATCCAAATGTTAGGACAGCTAGTACAGTGTCAATGCGCTAGCCGCCCTTACCTTGCCGGCCCACAAGATGCTTTTTCACGCCTCGCTTGAAAGACCCCATGTCGTAAGAGTCAGGAAACACATGAGCAGGGAGCGAATTCCAAACCTTGGCAGTGTTACAAAGAAATATAATATGTTTTTACTTTGTCTGGGTGTTTTCTATGTATCATAAGAATGTATTTACAAAAAAAAGAATATAGATATGTGTAGTATATCCGTATCAGGTACTCACAATACAAGCATAGAAATATAGCTTGCTTTGGAGCCAGAAGAAGTTGTGTGAAATGTCTAAAAATATTTATTATTTATTTATGGGGCAAGCTTGAAGCGTAGGTTGATATCAGAGATATCAACCCAATCCAACCCAATCCCAAAACGGCGAGTATACAAAAATATTTTTAAATTACTCAAAATCGTTATTTTACATCAGTTTATGCATATAAAGGCAGATTTTTTAAGAGTAAAGTTTTCCAGACAGCCAGCACCATTGGCTATGGCGTTCAATTGTCATCTGCGATAGTGAAAAGTTTTCAGTAAACTCTTCCATTTCATCATGGAAAGACTTACAATCGAGCAACGATTGCAAATTGTAGAAATTTAAGTACTAACAAAATGCGTGCTCAACAATTGAGCCTCTGTTACTCAACCACATGGAATATTTTACGTGCCGATTTTATTTGAAGGCCTATAAAATTCAACTTCTTCAAGAATTGATGCCGAATGACCTACGACAACATCTAATTTTAGGTGAATGAACCTTGAAACACCTGTTTAAAAATCCGCTGTTTTATCGAAAAATTATGTTTAGCGATGATTTAACGCCTCTTGATTATTTCTTGTGGGATTATGTAAAGTTGTTAGTCTATGTAGAAAGGCTGAACACGTTTAAAGCCTCAAGGGAAAACATAACACGCGTAATTCGTCGAATACAGACCTAAATGCTCTAAAAAGTGACGCAAAGTTGGCCCTTCCCAATGGAACACTTGAAAGGGAGTCGCGGACAACATTTACATGAATTTATCTAAAAATATTAATGGCAAAAGCCAAGTTATCGATTCCAATAAAAAAAATATATATGATGCAAATTGAGTGATTTATTCGATTTAAAAAAAAACAACTCTTAAAAAATCATCCTTTACTTGTACACATCTGACCTCACATCTGGATTACACTTTCGCTTAACATCAGAAGGAGTGTAGTCATTCGCCAACCGGAGCTATAAAAAAAACTAAGTGAAATTCAGTCATCTCCAACACAACCGTGTTGCAATCATTTTGCGTCGTGTGTTGGCATTTTATGAAATAGTCTAGAAAACTGCAAGAATTTCTCAATTGCCTACTTCCTTTGACCTATTTCAATTCAATAAAGGTCCTACCTACGTATGTTGCAAACTATTCAGTAGATACTACTTTACAATGGGAACATATTATTTAGTTTTGTGTTTTGTGTATCCTGTGGTTTTTACTTCTGTGTTTATAAATATTGGCTACAAAACTTCAACTTAACTTTATTTGTAACAACCTGATTATATGTATATCCGTGATAAATATTATGACTTTCAACACATTTAACCGATTTTAGATTAGTTTTAATGTTTTATTTTTAAAACACTAGCCGTTGCCCGCAACTTCGTATGCGTGGAATTTAAAAGCCAAACTTTTACATATTTTACAAAAATGCCATCCTCTTGAACCACTCTAAATATAAAAAAAACCGCATCATATTCTGTTGGGCAGTTTTGAAGACATAAGCTCACAAAGGGACATACAAATAAAAGTAACAATATTGTTTTATAATAGGTAAAGAAGTATATAGTTAATTATAGGTATTTGGTACATTTTTTTAAGACAATTGATTCACAATTATCGTTATTAGCCTAAATTTTGCCGTATAAATTCTACCTTTGTAATATGCCTTACAGACTTTCAAAATGGAGTCAGTATATTTTAACATACAAAAGTAATACGCATAACATCTGCATATAAGTCAGTGTACTGGATGTAAATATGAATTCATATTTCGTGTATCACAGTATAGCACTCGTATTGAGTTTCAAATAATAAATATTTGCACGATACGAGCAGACTCGACAGCACAGAATCCGTACATAGTATTCAACGCTTGAAATATTGGGAAACTTGAAACGCATAGAGAAAATGTAACTTCTGTATAATTTATGCCGGTTTCAAAAAGTAGTTGAATATTCACTATTTGAGACACCGACCCGTTTGAATAAATTATACCTATCTGTGACGTTATTTAAAGCTTTCTTTCGAGTATTTTTAATCGATAGAATGGTCAAGATTTGTTTTGCGGTCGAAAAGATATGATAAATTATTATTTCCTCATAATAATTAGTATAATATATTCCATACTAATTTTGAAGAGGAAATTATATATGACCGATTTATTTGTTTGTTTAAAATAAATAACACTCTAAATTTATAGAGCCGCTTTCAAAAATTCTTTTATTATGGTTAAGCTACGTAAGTATCCCCGGCGGAATAGGCTATACATTACTAAAAAAAAGATATCATTTATCATTGCATAAATATGAAAATTGTAACCAAAGGAAGCACAATTTTGAAAAATATGTATCTTAAAAATATATATCCCTCCATCCATCAATCAACCCATCCATCAATCAACCTTTCTCCTTCCACTGCTGGACATAGGCGTCCCCCATAGAAACCCGTCTAAAATAATGCTAATCTGCCTCTAATACTGTATAAGACTCTTAACATGGTAGTTTATTATAACATAATGATAGCATCACTAAGTTATGTTATCAATCAGTACGTGAATAAATAGTGATAATATATTTGACGGACATGGTTTTATGATCTTTTCGGCATTAAAATACTATTGAGTTCTATTTCATAGTACCTACTCTGTAGTTATCTAAAGCCAACTAATTTCACTGAAGTGTAAGGTCTCAAATTTGAAGCGGATGTCCTGGTATGGGTATGTCATGAGACGAGAGGAAAGTAATGTCGTTAGGAGAGTTCTGAGTATAAATGTGGAAGAAAAAAAGTCTAGAGGAAGACCTAAGAAAAGATGGATGGACTGTGTGAAAGAGGACATGACAGAAAGAGGGGTTGACACAAACATGACGGCTAATAGAAGACTAAGAAAAAGACATGTGGCGCCGACCCCAAATAATGGGATAAAGGATAAAAATTTGAGAGATGTAACGTCTCAAATTTTTGTTAGGCTAACTTTTATATAATATATAAAAGTTAGCCTAACAAAAATTTGAGACGTTGAGTCGACGTTTGACGATGAGTTGTAATTTGCTCCATTTAAATTACGATTTATATTTATTTCTGATATAAAAATACTGATTATGTTTGTCAAAAATATAAAATAAAAATGTAAAGATATAACGATGACATCAAAACCATCATCGAAACAATCTATTGTCTAAATAAATTTGTGTGACACAAGGAAAATGAACAATTCTATTTACAGGAGCCTCAAATAAAGAGAACATAAAAGGTTGGAAAGTGAGCAGGGCAGGTCAATATTTGCTTCTCGTCAAGCGAAATTGTGGGGAACATACTTGACGGGTGGACTAGTGAAATTCAAACAGATACGCAAAACCTTCAATTTGTTAACATCGTTTACGGAAATTCATATCAATTTATTGCGTTTTTATTCTTTTATAGTCTGCATATTGTTAAGATTTTTAACTTTTGTATTTTTAAAAATCATGTGTATTATTTCTCTTCTTCTTAGCGTATCATATATTACTATTGGGTTTCCTGCATTAGGGAATAATATCTCGTCTACTTATGCCACGCTGAACAAGCCCTAAGGATTTCAGGTTTTCCATCTTTTCAAAAAGGTTGTTTTGTGCTTTTCATTTCCTTGCACTGACTCTTACAGTGCCTGAGGACAAAATGCGTTGAAGACCCTTCTATCCTTAACCAGTGACCACATAGACTGTTGTGATACTATATTAGTTAGTTATTTATTAACTTTGTAGCTGGCCATTAACCTTATTTGAATCCATCACTAACTAATGCTAATTAGTTTGAAGTACATGCCTCTATGTTAACCAAAATCAAATTATCTATAATTAGGTATATCTGCATCTTATTCGATAGACAGTTTCATTGGTAGATTTTTAAATTATACTTAGTACAAATGACGAAACTCACACGATAAATATAATAATTAGAATTGTCGTAAAATCTTAGTTTTCATAAATTTTGTTATAATTTTAGGAATTGGGAGACCAATTAAAATATTTTATTTTAGACCATAGCCTCTGAATAGGTATCAAAATTAAATATTCAACATATCTTATAATTTTAAGCTATATCTTAAAACCACCTTATAAGCATTATCAGTGTCAGTATCAGTGTTTTTAAGCGAGAAGTGTGTGTTATGTTATGAGTTTAGGATTTAGGCACTTTCGACCAGTTTTGTATAGATGACAGAATTTATCATTGTTTAACGCTGATAATGATGAAACCAGGTCAACATTTCTAGATCAACCCGCACACCTGCGATATGGAACGGGAAATTAAATCCAATTTGATAATACATTTTGCAGTCATCCAAATGACACGAAATCATACAATTATATAAGTTATCATTTATGATTGTATTTAACAAAGTCCTCAATTTAAACGAAGGAGCATTTCTGGTGAAATTGGTATCTGGTTTTCTAGACTAGATCATGCATCCATCTAACAGCTTTACTCGCTCTCCATTGAAGTCAGCTTATCCCAAAGACCATGCTACAGTCATCGGGTCTCTACTATCTTGACTTTATCGTTGTACCTAGTCGAGAGTCGGCCTTAAGCTGCAATCGACACATACGTTGTTTCTCTATTTCTATCTTATTTTATCGTTTGAAAATGTACTTATGTAGGTAACAAAGTGTTACCCGTAGGAAAAAAACCGAAACAACTGCCATTAATAACGTTTAAAAAACAAAAGGAATTTTATATATATCGCGTAATTCATTCGTTATTTTGCCATTTAAAATGAACATATTACTCGACGTAAATTATTCAACCAGCGACATTTACATTCGCGAATTATCATTACGCTATTTAAGTATATTTACGTTTACTACAAATGAAACACTAACAGTTTATAACAGCATTATAATGTGTTCTGGACAAAAATTTCTTTCTCCAGCCCATTATAGTCCCACTAATGGGCACGGGCCTGCTCCATTTTGGACGGGATTATGGTCTACTGTGCCGCATGTATATTGCTACAGAATTTATTTGCGGGTTTTCCCTCTTTCACAGAGGATGTTATCTGAATATCACTTAGCATTCTTTTACAGCACCCTGGGAATGATCCTTCATCACACGAACAATCACAAACACAAAATTCGATATATTTTAGGTAACTTCAATTAATAACTTCTATAGTTTACTACGAGCTTTTAATAGCACTATTCATATGAGTACTATGAGCTAAACAGCAAAAAAAAACTAATAAAACTCCTTAGTAATATTTATTAGTGTATTTAGCAACATCATAAGACAAATGCTGCAAGGCATACTCGACACCTCGTGTGTGCCTAGCAAGCCATTAATAAAAAAAGAAAAATAATTCAACAATCAACGTTTTAAATTTAAAACAATTTGTCTAATATTCCAAATTAATTTTGATCAAATTTTTATGTAAAAATTATGAATTGTAGTTCAATTAGCGTTGGTCCCTAAGAAAGTTAAACAATTTTATGTTGGTGTTTCAGCGGACCTTAAACATTTAATTTTATATTTCGCTGTAAATTCATTTACATCTTAAATCATTCAGAAGTTTGGGGACCGTAAAATTGTTACGAATAACAATATTAAGTAAATAAAATATATTATTATTACCATTTCTCTTTTTTGATGACAAGGGTTGGATAATTTTTAACCAAGTTTAAATAAAAAGAGATCGGAATATCGGAAGTCCTTTATTATCACCATAAAGCGTCTAAGCGTAAATCAAATCATTCAGTTATTCATTTACTTGCTACAAATTTCATAGAAAATATTTAGATTTCAATTAGATAAAGTAAGTAAGTAAGCAACCTGTAGGTTTTGATTCCCTCACACATGTCAAAAACGCTGAAAAATAACTGTTTTGTACATATTATTTTCTCATTGTGTGAACTTATTTTTTGTTATAAGAGATATCACAGATTAATTATTACTTTTAATGTTATTATTAGAAAGAAGTTTGACAGACAGACAGACAGGCTCCGAATGGATAGGGTAAGATAAGTTTCTTTTTGTACGAATCCCTAAAAAGATCAGATCTGAGATATGGTTAACCTTTACTATGCATTAAACGGGATGTCGTATGATGCTTTGATTTAAATATGTATTTCAATGTTAATTACTGGTATAAATATTTATAAGAATTAGTTTAGCTGTATTTTGTACATAAATTGAAGTAATGATGTAATATTGAAGAATTTGTTTTGAATCACGAATCTTAATCAATATTGTAGGCGTTAATCTGAACTTTGTTAATATCAAATTGTTTCGAGTTAATTAAACTTATAGAATGTTTACAAATTCCTTACTATTCGCCTTATTAAATGTCTTTGTTTTACTAATAAATTATATATATAGATATTAAATTCTTGACATCATAATTGTTGCGTTCAACCTGGGATTTATAATTTATTAGTTTTGTGGAAGCGTGACAATTCTTCAGGTCAAGACGAACTAACTTAAAATCTGCGTTTCACAGCGTTAACAAATTTATAATAGTACAAACTTACCCTGTTTTCGTCTTCAACACAGTCTTCACTTGTCAAGCCCTAGCTATAGCTTCATTAACACTAACTACGATAAATTGGCCAAAATAACGCAGAATGCTAATCAAACTATACTTAACTTTATACAGGCAGACACGAACTCTTGAAGTCCACAAAAGACCACTCCTTGGCGCGACTCAAGCCGTGAACTTTCACCAATCGTCTTAATGCAATTATACTATCACAATTATAGTTATCAAACAGTTCAATTTACATTAAATAGTATTAAGTATGGAGACACAAAATTCACTAGTTTTTATAACGCATTTATGTCATACAAAAATGGCGAACATTACATTTCGCGGTGACATTTCAAGGTTTTGTTTCAATTGTAATTATCGATTCACACAACAAGGATAATTAGTTTTATCAACAATTAATTCTAGTGACAATTTTAACTCGCGAAACAGTTGCAAGAAAAACGCTTCAAATCTCATTCAAATCGCGACGTAATCTGCAAACAAGATGTGTTTTGCGACTGACGACCGAGCCAAGGTCACCGCGCGGCGCACCCGGCTCGCCGGCGATACATCAATAGTGAAGTTACCATCTCCTAGGGAGGCGCGCGCGCAACTCGATACGATAGGTTAAGTTTGGTACATAACATCTACCCGCCTCGGCCAGGACTACCTGGCCGCTAATTAACTGGCAGTCGCGACAAGGTTGATACAGCTCTCTTCAAAATTGAACCGTCCACCCGGACCTCAGCAAAACGGGGCACTCCATCTGCTCCAAAGACGAGGTTGAGAATGCGCCCCCTGCGCCAACACAGTGGCGGTGAGTTAGCGTCCTTAACCAGAACGAGGTCACCAACATGAGGTGGATCAGTCTTGTCAGTCCACTTAACGCGCTGCTGGAGAATGTGCAAATATTCTAAATTCCAACGTTTCCAAAAGCTCTGAGTGAGTTGTTGGACCAATTCAAACCGCGAGAGACGATTAGGTCTCACATCAACAAGGGGATATTCCGGCAGGGCGTTCAGTGGCTGCCCAATCAAAAAATGGCCCGGCGTGAGGGCTTCCAAGTCGTTAGGATCTGAAGAGATCGGGCACAACGGGCGTGAATTCAAAACGGCCTCGATTTTGCAAAACACAGTTGCGAGCTCTTCAAAGGTCAATACAGACTCGCCAATTACCCGTCGCAAATGTGTCTTAGCAACCTTTACTACGCTTTCAAATATTCCTCCCCAGTGGGGACATGACACGGGACTGAACCTCCAAGTTATTCTACGTGTAGCTAGTCTAGACGCAATTTCAGTCTCGTTAGCCGACAAAAAATCATACATCGCTTTTAAATAGTTGTTTGTGCCTTTGAAGTTGGTACCGCAATCCGACCGAATCAAGGACGGTAGTCCTCGTCGTGACACGAATCTATCTAACGTCGCAACAAATGCCTCTGTCGAGAGGGCTGAGACGAGTTCCAAATGTACCGCCTTGGTGGACAGACAGACAAAGACGCACAAATAAGCCTTGACAGTTTTACTGTTCCTGAGGGTCGAGGTCTTAACAAAAAAGGGGCCTGCAAAGTCCGTACCAACTCCAGCAAAGGGCCTTATCTCAGTGACCCGATCCGAAGGAAGGTCACCCATGATAGGCTGCATGGTAGGGGCCTTGAGCCTATAGCAAGGCATACAACGAAAGACCACACTACGGATCGTCCGACGGGCCGATAAAATCCAAAATTCCCGTTGCAAAATGGCCAATAAGGCATTACAGCCGGCGTGGGAGTTCTTGATGTGACGATCAGTCACCAACAGGTTCACCAAGTGGCCACTCTTGGGCAATAAGAGGGGGTGACGAGATCCATAAGGGAGGTTTGCGTTCCTAAGACGCCCTCCGACACGCAAAAGACCCTCACTATCCAAAAAAGGGTTCAGCTTACAAATGGCTCCAGACAGCTTGGATTTGCCTTTCCTCAAGATGTCAATCTCGTCTTCAAAATGTGCCTCTTGCACAGAACGAACCCAGTGAAGAAGAGCATCTTGGAGCTCTTGTGGCGATAAGAAGGCCTCCAAACATTTGTTCTGTGGATGTCTACAATTTCTCATGAAGCGCTTGATCCAAGCGGTGACACTCAACAATTTGTCCAATGAACTGTAACGATTAAGTAAGAAATCGGGGTCGAACGGACGGTCCTGCCGTTCGAGCGCAAGCGTTCGCAACCCAGGCAGTGCGACAATGTCTAAGGCCGGAGTTCGCGGCCAATTAGATTCTGATCTGGTCAACCACTCAGGTCCCCACCACAGAGAGTGCTCAACTAAAAGGGGGGCCATACATCCCCGTGACGCACAATCAGCAGGGTTGACCTCGCCAGGCACATGCCTCCAAACCAACGGGGTCTCCGATTTCTGTATCTGAGAGACACGATTTGCTACAAACACCTCTAAGGTGTGAACTGACGTCTTCAGCCAACACAGCACAATTTGACTGTCAGTCCATGCATATATCGTGGAAACGTCAATTGACGTGCACAAGGTGGACATGACGTGATTCAAAAGGCGAACAAGAAGGGCCGCCCCTGACAACTCTAACTTAGGGATTGTCAAGGCAGTTCGAAGAGGCGCGACCTTGCTCTTCGCCATGACCAACAACACTTTCACCTGACCATCTGTGGTCACGGTGCGCAAGTATACAGCTGCTGCGTACCCACGTTCCGAAGCGTCCGAGAAACCATGAAGGGACGCGGTGTGCTTCCCTGGCGGAAGCAGAGCACGGGGTAACGATATCCTATTGATGGCAGGCAATGAGGAAGCAAATAGGAGCCAGTCCTTCAAAACAGCTTCGCGAAGTGGCTCGTCCCATCCAAGACCTGCAGTCCAAAGTCTCTGCAGGAAGCATTTGGCCCAGAATATGACCGGGCATATCCAGCCATTGGGATCAAAGGTTCTCGCGACAGTCGACAGAACCAGTCGTTTCGTCCAAGTGTGATGCGAATCCAAATTGACATTAAATGTAAAGATGTCCTGGACTGGTCTGTACTGGATTCCAAGCACTGACATCATGGTAGGGTTGTCACGGTTTTCAAATAGGTGAGGATCCTGCTGGTGGTCGTCCGGTAGCCCTTCCAAGAGCGCAGGTAAGTTGGAGATCCATTTACGCAACTCATATCCTGCGGAGGCTAGAATGCCAATCAACTCGTCACGCAAGAGCAGGGCCTCTCTCTCCGTGGCCGCGCCAGTGCACACATCGTCAACATATAGGTCCTCCTTCAAAATGGCGGCTGCGCGAGGAAACGACATACGCTCTCGATCCGCGAGCTCCCAAAGCGAACGTATAGCCAAAAAGGGGCTAGACCTCAGCCCGTATGTGTTCGTGTTGAGCTCGTAGACAAGCATGGGATCTTGCTGGTTTTCTCGCCACAATATCAGCTGGTATCGGCGATCATCCGGGTGAATTACCGTTTGCCTGAACATCATCTTGATGTCAGCCACAAAAACAAATTGATGACGTCGAAACCGCGTGATGACGTCACAAAGGTCCTTCAGCAATTTGGGACCAGGATGCAGACACTGGTTCAAGGACACTCCTGAAGTAGTCTGCGCAGAACCATCAAATACTGTGCGTAGCTTACCACTGGATGGTTTTATTACAGCATGATGCGGAAGAAAGAAGTGCTCCGTCGAACGCCAATCCAATTTTGACACAGACATGTGTCCCAAATCCTCATACTCCCGCATGAAGTCAATATACTTCTCCTTGAGTAGTGGGTCCCTGCTCATACGGCGTTCCATCGCCAACAAACGCTTCTCTGCAATAGGCCGCGAGACGCCAAGTGGCGGACGTACGGCGAGAAATGGCAATCTTGTCATGATCCGGCCAGAACGGAGATAACTGGTGTTGGTCTTGTAGAACTGCTCACACTCTTCATGCTCCGGATCAGAGCGGGGAGCTTGTGGTGGCTCCTCCACTTCCCAGAATCTCTGCACGGCGTCAGAAAGGGCGGACCCCACCATCAAGGCCGTTCCAAGTTCGGCAGGGGGGGGAGTCCTCAATACAGGCCCCATCAGTGCGAACCCAAATATGGTCCGGAGGGCTACCAAGCCACCTGGCTGCAAAACACGATCCTTGCCGAGTAATATTTTACCCAAAACATCGGCACCAAGCAACAAATCGACCGTGCCAGGCAGGTCAAATTTAGGGTCAGCCAAATTCAAATCCGCGGTCAATTTTACCGCATCCGCAGACAAACGAACTTGCGGGTGATTGCCTAAGATATTCTCCATCACAATGGCCGACGATTCCAACGTCGGACGTGGAGAATTTGAGGGGGAGAACTCAAACCAAACGCGGCCCTCTACCGTGGCCACGGGGGCGTTCCCGACACCCCTTATTACATCTGAATATTTTTCAATAGTCTGGCCAGTCTGCCCTACCAACCAAGACGAGGCTATGCACCCCTGTGAGCCTGTGTCCAATATCGCTCGGACTACAACTGAGGCGCCCGTCCGTCCCCAGACCCTGACATGGGCCGTGGGCAAGAGGACGGTCTCAAAGGGGGGCGGTGCATAGCGGGGGCAGACGCCAACATCCTAATGCTGGCGTGGCGGCGACTGAGCGCCGTTGTCCCGAGACGGCAAATCAAAGTGCGGGTAGTGCCTAAACTCGGCCTCCTCTCGGTGACGACTGCCACGAGCCATAGACGGCGGTTCGTAGCGCCTGGAGCGTCCGTACCGAGGGTTGCGCGTCTCCAAACGGGGACGTTCCGCCAGAGGGGGGGACGGTAGTGGTACCGGACGCGCGTCACGGTAATCGTGGTACACTACTGGAGGTGATCTCGCTTGATCACGTGGAAGCGGGGAGGGCGAGCGGGACACAAAGGTGCGGGATTGAACCCGGGGCCCGCTTTCATACCCGCCCGTGGGGCTGCGCGCAGAACCAACTCGGCGATCGATGGCAGCACAGTCTGCGCGGCGTGGGGGTGATGAGCCGGACTCCAAATTGCGGGACTGGTCCCGGTGTCCACTGGCATACCCGCCCGAAGGCGACCCCGCGTGGTCGCGACGGCCATTCGCGTTGGCGCACAGGATTTTCAAATGGTGCCCTCCGCAAATAGGACACGGGTGAGTGTCGGGGCAGGCGCGCTGGTAATGGTCCCCTAGGCAAGAGAAACACCAGCCGCGGGCCTGGGCAATACGCCTACGGGCGGCCACGTGCAGGACCGCGAAGTCTGGGCACCGCACCGTTTGGTGTCCCTGCGACTTGCAAAACCGGCAGTCCGGTGGCGCAGCTTGAGCGACAGCGAAGCGGGCGGCCGTACCTCCTCTTGGTGCAGGTTGAGCATTGCGCCGTTGGTTGGTGGGTCTGGGACGTGATGCTTCCACCGGCGTGTCGGCGACCATGACGTCACCCATGCGACACTCGTCCTCCAGGAACGTCAGGAGCTGGTCAAAGGTAGGGAGAGCAGATGCCTCATCCCTAGTGTGCCCCTGTTCAAAACGTGCCCTCAAAGACACCGGCAATCGCTTGAGTACGATACGCACCAGTAGGTAAGACCACTTGGCAACCGGCAGTCCTAAGCGGTTGAGCGAATTGGTGGCTATTAGGAGGGGGTTCAGCAGCTCGGTCCTCAACTGGGCAGCATTGCTCACGACGGGAAGGTTCAAGATCTGGTCAACGTGGGTATCTGCCAGACAGCGCTGATTGTGATAGCGCTTGGTGAGCAACGCCCGCGCGATCCCATAGCTCCCGTCACATATTGGGAGGTGCTGTACTAAGCCCCTCGCCTCTCCATCAAGCACGGAGAGTAAATAGGCCAGTTTCTGAGACGGACCCAAATCGTCCCTCGAGTCCACAAGGCTCTCAAACAAACCAATGAATCCCATCCACATGTCTAGTCGACCATCAAAACGTGGAAGATCCAAGTTGGGTAACCTGGTCAAAAGGCCCACGGGAGTCTTCAAGGGGGCCCGGTGAGCCGGTACTCCGGCGCGCGAGGCTAAAATCTCCCGCGCGCTCTGGGCGATGTCGTCGGCAAGGTCCATAATTTGGACGTAGTCCTCGTGGACTTGGTCCCGTCGCTCCTGGGGGAATGACTCCAGGGGCACATCATCCAGATGCAAGATGAAGCGCCGGTAAAGCGCCTCCACCTCCTGAAGTCGTGTAGGGCATTTCTCATGCCTGTCCAACAATGCCTCGATTCGGTTCTCCCTTTTCACCAAGGCGGCAGCTGACGTGAACCATCTCAAATGAGTCGCAATCCCGGAATATGTCTCGCGGACAACATTATACGCGGCGGTAGACATCTTCAAAGCACAAACGGCACGAAACAAACAATCTTATAATAACACAAAAAAAAACAAATATCTTTCACAAACAAACAATATTACAATAGCGAAAAACAAAATATCTTTCAATGAGACAAGCCGCTATTACTCTAAACAAATATCAAATCCTAAATATTTTAAATCAAACAAACAAAACAATTCCTTGCCAATGTGCAATTAATTTAAGACTTAAATTATTTATTTTAAGGTAACCAACAAAACAAACAAACGTATAAAATAAATGTTGTATTATACAAACGCACAACGCCACAATTTAACTATAACGTTGTTCAATATTAGACAATAATTAAATAATAATTTATATTAAATAATAACCTGAGCAACGACAAATACGATTAGCAATAGCACAAATAATTATCAAATCCTTTAAAATCTAATTGCCAATTCAAGTGCTCAAATTAATTATTCAAAACTATACCAACAATTTAGATTAAACAAACAAACAACTAAATTAATCAAATTAAATTAATTAAATTAATTAAATCAATTTTCACAAATAATGAGGGTATAGTTTGTTCAACATGGAACATTCGAGAAACGGAGTTTAAACCACGCTCTGCTACCAAAATATGTTGCGTTCAACCTGGGATTTATAATTTATTAGTTTTGTGGAAGCGTGACAATTCTTCAGGTCAAGACGAACTAACTTAAAATCTGCGTTTCACAGCGTTAACAAATTTATAATAGTACAAACTTACCCTGTTTTCGTCTTCAACACAGTCTTCACTTGTCAAGCCCTAGCTATAGCTTCATTAACACTAACTACGATAAATTGGCCAAAATAACGCAGAATGCTAATCAAACTATACTTAACTTTATACAGGCAGACACGAACTCTTGAAGTCCACAAAAGACCACTCCTTGGCGCGACTCAAGCCGTGAACTTTCACCAATCGTCTTAATGCAATTATACTATCACAATTATAGTTATCAAACAGTTCAATTTACATTAAATAGTATTAAGTATGGAGACACAAAATTCACTAGTTTTTATAACGCATTTATGTCATACAAAAATGGCGAACATTACATTTCGCGGTGACATTTCAAGGTTTTGTTTCAATTGTAATTATCGATTCACACAACAAGGATAATTAGTTTTATCAACAATTAATTCTAGTGACAATTTTAACTCGCGAAACAGTTGCAAGAAAAACGCTTCAAATCTCATTCAAATCGCGACGTAATCTGCAAACAAGATGTGTTTTGCGACTGACGACCGAGCCAAGGTCACCGCGCGGCGCACCCGGCTCGCCGGCGATACATCAATAGTGAAGTTACCATCTCCTAGGGAGGCGCGCGCGCAACTCGATACGATAGGTTAAGTTTGGTACATAACAATAATCATCATCATAATTTGCGAATTAGTATAATATTAACAAATCATTCAAAGAAACACAATGAGTTATTGAATGTTAGAATCTATAAATATTCTGATGAGATTCTTATATTTATTCTCATGGCTCTCCTGTCCTTATCTCCCTTTTTGGGGTCGGAACAACATGTTTATAGGTATGTTGCAGTGTTAGTTTTGGCTAATTTTCTTATATTCTAATAGAACTAATGTTATAAATACAATTCTTCTGTCGCTCTTTCATGCCAAAACCAATAAACCAATTTAAATAAAAATGTAATAAGATAAGCTAGAGCACGAGGAAAGACATGAGCCATTTTAATGCGAAAACAGTTACTCCAATATTCACGCGTTAGAAGTTGCGGGCACGTGGTATATTTATTATACTAGCTCAAAACCTTAACAAATTATACAAAAAAGCCATCCTCTAGAACCACTTTAGCTATTAATAGAAACCGCATTAAAATCCGGTTCGTAGTTATGAAGATATAAGCTCACATAGGGACATACATACAAAAATAACGACTTTATTTTCTAATACTCGTAAGTATAGATTATGTGTTTCATATTTAATAAGTTCAATAAAATTAATGATGCGGGAGATTTTATAACGTTTGAAAATTAATCTCAAAAATTTATTTCTTACACTATTCCTATACACCAATTAAATAATAAATAAATATTCACGGACATTTCACACAACGTCCTCTGGTCCTAAGCTAAGCTTATATGCTTGTGTTATGGGTACCAGATTATTGACAAAAGTTAGTCATGTGATATTTGTTTTAAAGTGTAATTAAGTGTATATGTACCTATGATTTAAAAAAATGCATTACTTTAGTATTAAAATGTTTGTAAAGGCGTTTAGTCTGTAAAAACGTATACCGTATGTATAAATGTTTCTTTTTATTGTAACGTTAATGTACTTTTATGAGAATAAAGAACTTTCAAAATCAATCAAAAATCATGGTTTATTTTTTGTAAACACATACTTATAAGGCATAAAAACACCCAGAAGCAGTACAAACATTTGTATGACAATTAGAAAAATCACATAAATTATTGTCCCTAACGGGAATCGAACCTGCGACCTCTTGGTTGGCAGTCCGTAACATGAACCACTCAACCACGAGGCTCGTCTCTAATTAGTTATTGATTAATCACTGGTTACCATTATGGCACTAATTAATGATAATCCTTATCTTCATCCATAGAATAGAACTTTTACGTGAATATTAACACGGAATGTTGAGATCTTTAATGCATCTGTCTGGAAAATGACTTATCTCAATAACCGTTGATGAAATTTTGTCCATTATCGAAGCAAAGCTATTATTAGAGTTGGTTGAATAGATCTTAAAATTAACATCGGCTGGAATTAACTTATCGGTTTTACACTTGATTGGTCCTTTGTAATCATTATCTAATCATGTCATTTATTCAATTTAGGTGTAGTAGCTTCTTAGTTTTATTTTAGTACACTATTATTAGGTCTAGTCATCAGATCTGAATGAATGTGGCATGACTGACTGATGATGACTGAATGATGACAGTACTATGATCAGTAATCATCTATAAGTAACGGAATATATAAAGGTGTTTCTCAAGGTCTCGTCTCCTAATTGTCGAAATAATCTGATATTTTGCATTCCTACTTATTACGAGCCCTCTACAATTCAGTTTACAATTTAGGTATTAGTGTTAGGTAGCTATCCCTATTCCTGAGTGCTGCGCCGAAAGAAACAGCTATAGTTCGCCAGATTTTACCTATAAAATCTTAGAAAAGAGGACGTTTCGTAGATTAACGTAGGACCGAATTTGAATATTTATATGACCATATTTTGGTATGGAGCATAGTTTGTTCGACGGTCCGTACCGACCACTATGTGGATACCTAATAACTAAAATCAGAGATTAAGAGAATTTAGGATTTTCGCTTTTCTTTAGTTTATAAACTATTGAGAAATTATATTTGTAAGGATAATTTTTAGCTCTATTGTTACTAGAGCTTGTTCTGAACTTAGCGTAGGAAAAGAAACTGTCGAGAATCTATTAGCAAGTTCACGTCAAACTTATTTGAAAGGATTTCAAAGTTAAAAATAGCCTAAAATAGATTATCAGTTTTACACTTCATTGCTTTTCTGAAGCCTGATATCAAACTCGTTAATCATCAAATTTTTATGCCATCGCTCTAATTCTAGACATTACTGCTAAACTTTTTAAAACTAAGATGCGGTTATTTTCATATAAAAGTGTATTTAATTAATAAAATAATTTGTTAGTTGTTTACCTGATGATGTCAAAAGTTGTGTTTTGCTTGTGTCGTACGTCGTAAAACGTCTAAATAAATCGTAATAAATTAAGCACAATATTTAATCATAAATAAAAATAAAAAATAAATATTCATGGACATTTCACACAACGTCCTCTGGTCCCAAGCTAAGCTTATCATGCTTGTGTTATGGGTACCAGAATACGGATATAATACATAAACTACTTTTCTTTTGTAAATACATACTTATAATACATAGAAAACACCCAGACGTAGTACAAACATTTGTATGACATTTATGAATATCACACAAATGATTGTCCCAAGCAGGAATCGAACCCGCGACCTTGTGAACGGCAGTCCAGTACATGAACCACTACGCCACGAAGCCCGTCAAGATAAGATTGATATAAGACAATATCAGCCTTGTAATTATTTCAGTTGCTGTTAATTTCCTAAATTACAAACTATATTAGTTTGGAGTTTATATAGCAAAACTTTTAAGACAGATTTTTTAAGTAATTTGTACACTTCTAAGCTTGTTTTTAAACTAATTGTAACTTGTGGTAATTAATTACATTTTTTATCGTAAAGATAAACGACGCTATTTTTCACAACTAAGTAAAAATTATTTTAAGTGCCTACCTATTACGGCGGTAGACACTTAACTTTAATTTTAAACCACTAAATACAATTCCGAGCTATTTTATCTCGAAACAGCAATATACCACCAACTAAACCAGTTTAATAATTAGGTAAGTAGACAAATTTAATTGTCTTGAAAGAAAATCAGTAAAACATTATCATCATCATATCATGCTAAGAACACGTTCTAAAAAAAAAACTTTAGGATCTAAAGTCCCATTTTTATGAAAAAAAGGTATGTAATTGAAAGGTCCATAAAAACTAGCAATATCGCCAAAGGTATCTACTATTGGTCTTCATTAGAGCAAAAAAAATCAAGCTTTACGAAAAACTAATAACATGATTCGATCCATATTTTGCTTCTTCGTTTACTGTACATGTTTCTATAGAAACTATTTTAGAATATGAAGCTACCACAAGTTTTCTTTCACGAATGTACAGTCAGGTCTATGGGGTGCCCAGGTAACGCACACAAACACTATGTTAGTTTATTGTTCGCTACGCACGCCTCGTCAAAAATCGCCTCACGCACGTACTTGTTCACGTTGAAAGGCGCGGGCGCGGTGGCGGGTGCGGGCGCGGAGACGCGGCGATTTCGTGTTCACGTTGACCGCTAGGCGTTTGCGCGATTTGACATGTTGTCAGAGATTGTAAACATAAACGACGATCTTATATTTTTAACTGAAAATTCATATTTAAAGTGGCAGATGATAAAAATTAGAATTGGTGTGCATGAAATTAATAAAGAAGGGAACGGTATAGTGAATTTCATACTTTATATAGTAATTTGAGAGAACATCATTTAAGATTTTTTTGGATATACGAGAATGACTGTCAACTGCTTTGATTACATATTGGATTCAATAAAAATATCATTATTTTTATTTATCTTATTTCGCAATCGACTAGTGTTTTGTTCATCATCGTCGCTCTTTCGATTGTTGATATGTAGCTAATAGTTACCTTTAATTCTAACTAAAACGAAACATTTTATTATAAGTAACGATGTAGCAGCTTCTATTGAATGGATTCTATTGAACTTGTCACTTTTAGATAGCTAAAACGGGCAAACAAATGTTCGGCCGCTGGTTGAACTTACCTGACGTCGCGAGTAAATCGCGCGCTCCGCCGCTAGTTCGACGTGAACACACACAAACATCTCATGCGTTTGATATTGCCGCGAGCGATTCGCGCGCGGCAGCCGCTAGCTAGCCCGCTACTTAGACCGCACGTGCGTTTTGTATGTGAACACTTGTATAAGACGCTATATGTTTGATATTTCGCGACCGCGCCCGCCACCGCGCCCGCGAGTTAACGTGTTTGAGCACTAAGAGACGACAGTATCTGTACACAAAGAGTACCATTGCTCTCGTACCTTTTTAGCGGGAATCACCATATAGCACTCCTGTTGGATAAATACTCTAAAAAACCTACAGCTAGAAATTTCGCGAATAATCCTACATCTTTTAAGTACATAGGGCGAATCTTAACTTTATATTCTTACAGCTGTAGCCCGCAACTTCGTACGCGTGATACTCTTCTGCTCAATAGATGGCGTTGTTTCGTTCCACACATTGACATTTACACTCGTCAAAATTATTATTGCATCATAAACCGGCGCCCTTTTAAATTGGTATGGATCAAAGTTACCTAAATAAGTATAGTAATTAATTTTGCAACAAAGATACAGGTAACTTTTCAATCCCTAATCAATGTTTCAAGTCTAATTATTTAATCAAATACTTCCTAAGTTTGTAAGTGATACGTTTAAATATTGATTGTGATTAGTTATGCAGTTATGCATAAAATAAAATTAGTTCGAATCGATATCCATAGGCAACGTGCCCAGAAGGCACTATCACGTTGGATAGCAATAGCTATCCTTTGTGCCAAGAAAAGACCAGCCATCTTTGCAATTCTTTCACACGAAACACACATGAAAGTTGTTTGTGTGTTACAACTTTATCCCTATGTCTGACATTCAGTTCGTGAATTAGCGACTCTGACAGTTCATTTATCTTATTTGGTGCTCGGTTAATTAAGTCCTCCCCACAGAGGTGTCGTAATTTTGTTGTTGATTTGTTGTTAGTTCGCCAAAATAAGTGTATAAAGAATATTTTATTTGATTTAATTCTTAGCTAGTTTCTTGCTACGTACAATGAAACATAAACAGGTCTTATTCATAATGACTTATCGGTTTTTACTACGTCTGGGTGTTTCTATGTATTATAAGTATGTATTTACAAAAGAAAAGTATTTTATGTATTATATCCGTATTCTGGTATAACCAATAATACAAGCATAATAAGCTTAGCTTGGGACCAGAGGCCGTTGTGTGAAATTTCCGTGAATATTTATTATTATTATTATTATCGGAGGTTTAAACTTATCGGTTAGCGAAAATTGTCAAAAATTGTTTTTCATAAATAGTCTTTTACGATAAAACGTTTATTATCTCTCCGATAAAATCTCCGTTTAAACCTCCGATAAATCATTATGAATAAGACCGTTAGTTTCTAACGTTAAATATTTAGAGATTGAATATTCAAAAACTAGATCCGTCGGAATTTGGTATTTACTATTTTTTAATACTTTAAACATTTATTGAAAGTCATGCTTACAGAAAAAATATATATAATATAAGAAGGAAGTTTTGATTGTTTGTTTGTTTGTGTGAATTGAATAGGCGCGGAACCGAAATTACTGAACTGATCTAACAAGTTTTTTCATCTTCGTCAGTTAGTTTTATTGCCGGTAAACATAGACTACATTTTATTATACAAAATAATAGAGAAAAGAGAGAGAGAGTGAACCCAAGGTAGTGTAAAGGTTGTGATCATTGAATATAACCTATACAATGATACAGGCCACTTAAGATTTGTTTTTAAAAAAAAAGGAATAAAAAAATTTAGAATTTGAAAATAAAAAAAGAAAAGAAGAGAGATTAGAAATAGACATGAAGTGAGGATGTTGAAAAATGATTGTAAAATAGTTTTTCTTTATTATAAAAAATATAACAAGTTAATTAAATGTGTTTTAAATTATTATTATAAATTAATGTAAAGTAGAACCTTTACAAATGGTGGAGGCGCGCCGGGTATAGCGGCCCGATTGGTAAACCAGCTCCTACGCCCAGGGATGTGTTGACGAGCAAAGGGTCGACACAGGATAAATATTTATTATCAGAGAAGTAGCCGTATCTTTTTATTAAATTTTTATAAATTATTTATAACTAAGATGGAACTAGCCACGATAACTTTCGGTGGTTGCGCACAGGAGTGCCTAGATGAATTCGAAGAAATGTTTTACGCTTTAATAACTTTCAAGAGATGCTCGTCTGAAGAAGAAAAATTATCACTATTGCCCTCATTTTTAAGGGGTAACGCCTTACTTTTTTTCCGGGGCATTAAAGACACGTGCAAAAGCGTGCAGGAGGTATTTGATAGACTAAGGGAAGAGTTTCAAGAAATAAATTACCAAGAATTGTTCTATAACGCTCGTCAAAATCGTAAAAGTCTGTCGGAATTTTATTATTATTTAAATGAAATCGCTAGGAAGGCGAAGATTGCGGATGACAAAACGTTTATTATTAAGTTTATAGGGGCATTGAACCCTTTCCATAAGAGTAGGCTATCGACTTCTTATTTACCGACGAAAGTAGTGTTAAAGGATGTGATCCGGCAAGTGGAAAAATTGTATTGTAGCAGAGAGAAGGACACGCTACAACTAGAGCTCAACCCTAGGGCACTAGTACCGAATTTTGTAAATGAGCGTCGTGCACCCACACCATTCTCGTCGCCCATATCCAGCCCGTCACAAGATATGAGGGGTCGTCGTCAGATACAAGATGCAGCTTCATCTCCTCAATATAATAGACATAACTATAATTTACGTTCTGATTTTAGGAACACACGGTCACAGCCGAATTTTCCCACTCGCCAGAACTGAGGAAGGTCCAGTTCAGCGAGGTGGCGGATAGGGGATCAGGCCTTCTACAGACACATGTTATGGATGTTGAGATGCAGTCTACGGAAAAATTGAATATGCAGGTTAGACCCCTAGTTAAATTCAGTACAAATTTAGTAAAAGATGTGGCTTTGGCAGATTCCGGTGCTTCAGTTTCGTGCATCAGCCAGTCGTTGTTGAATGATATGAGAATGGAATGTAATAGTATAGAAAATATGTGTGTGAAAGCAGTAAATGGAAACGCATTGAAGGTGTTAGGGCGATGTGATGTGATGTTCGCTCTAGAAAGTTTTTTATTTCAACACGAGTTTTTAGTGATTAAAGATTTAAGCTGTAATGTTATATTGGGGCAAGATTTTTTATTAAAGAATAAAATGTGTATTGATTTTGGTAGTCATTGTGTGTCATTCGGACAGGGAAGGATTAGTTTTGTGTCTGCGATAGATGAGATACAAAAAGTTATTAAGCAACCGCAGGAAAAAGTTTGTTGTAAGGTAAAGGAGTTTACGAAAGAGGATAGTTGTTATTTTTCTAATTTAGTAAATGAGTATGAGGTGTCTGTCAAAATAGAAAATGAAAGTTTTATAATAAATAATATGTTAGAAAAGAGTAAAAAACAAAGCTTAATGTCATTGTTGAAAAGTAATAGGGATAGGTTTGCTTTTTCTACTGAACAGTTGGGTAGATCGGCGGTGGTGCCTGTGTTGATCGAAACGAAGGATGAAGAGCCGGTACGGAGTTATCCTTATCGGGTTTCGGCGACGCAGCGTGATATTATTGATAAACAGGTGGAAGAAATGTTGAAATTAGGGGTAATAAGTGAGTCCTCTAGCTCCTATGCGTCACCTGTAGTATTGATTAAGAAAGCGGATAATACATGGCGTTTTTGTGTAGATTACCGAAAATTAAATAAAAAGATTCAGCGTGATAATTATCCTATCCCGAGGATAGACGATATAGTAGATAATTTAGCGGGGGCGCGTTATTTTGCAGAGTTAGATTTAAACTCAGGCTATTGGCAGACGGAAATTACCAATGGGAGGCACAAGACAGCCTTTGTAACATCAACGGGATTATATGAGTTTAATGTGGTGCCGTTTGGACTAGCCACGAGTCAGGCGGTATTCCAACGCATGATGGATAAAGTTTTGGGGGACTTAAAATTCAAAGGGGTTATGGTGTATGTTGATAATGTAATATGTTACGCTAAAACATATAGAGAATTCACGGAAATTCTAGAGGAAGTGTTTAAGAGATTTAGAAAGGCAAATTTGACTTTTAAACCCTCTAAATGCAAATTTGGCTTTCAGGAAATAGAAATGTTAGGGTATAAAATTTCAAATGAAGGTATTAAACCCAGTGATAGTAAGCTCAAAGCTATGCGAGATATTTCTGCACCAACTTCAGCTAAAGAAGTAAAACAATTGTTAGGGCTATTTTCATACTATAGGAAATTTGTTTCGAATTTTGCGAAAATCACACTACCGTTGACTAAGTTATTAAAGAAGGGTGTTAAATTTTACTGGAATAGCGACCATCAAGAGTCGTTTGATCGCATTAAAGAATTGATGTGTTGTGCGCCGATTTTATCGTATTTTTCAAACGACAAATCTAAGACGGTGAGATTAAATGTAGATGCGTCAAATGAAGCGATTGGTGCAGTACTTATGCAGGGGGAAATGGAGATGAACCCAGTGGCTTATGCTTCTAGAAAATTATCAGAGGCTGAAAAAAGATATAGTACAACAGAGAAGGAATGTTTGAGCTTAGTATGGGCGTTAAGATATTTTCGTCATTATTTATGGGGTTTAAAGTTTCAGGTGGTTACTGATCACCAAGCGTTATGTTGGTTACAATCGAAAAGAGATATGTCTGGTAGGTTAGCGCGATGGGCGTTGGCTATACAAGAGTGGGATTTCGATATCGTCCATTGTTCAGGTAGAAATAATGTAATGGCAGATTTCTTGAGTAGGAATCCATTGGTAGAAAGCGTAGAGCAACAAGTAGAAAAACAGGTAGAATTTTCAGACGGTTTGGAAGTTTTTAGTATAAATGTAGATTCGTTACAGGAAGAGCAAACAAGAGATAATTTTTGTATGAGATGGATTACGAGGGTGAATGAACGTCCGCAGGCAGGGCATAATGGTTTTGTGTTAAAGAATGGTTTTTTGTATAAAAATGTGCGTAGAGATGGAGAGATACGTGAAGTTTTAGTGTTACCTAGGAGTTTATTTTTTAATGTAATGGCTGAATTACATGACGGAGCTTGGACGGGTGGTCATTTAGGTTTAGCAAAGACGTTAAAAAGGTTTCGTGCGAGATATTTTATGCCATATGCAGATAGGGATATCGAACGATATATTAAATCTTGTGTGCCGTGTCAAGAAAGGAAGATGGTAAAAAATATTGCCGAATTAACACCGATCCGAGTGTCGAATATTTTTGAAAAAGTTGGTGTGGATGTTTTGGGTCCTTTTCCACGTTCATTTAGAGGGAATCGTTTTGTTATTGTGGCTGTGGAATACGCGTCGCGTTACGCTATATGTAAGGCGGTGCCTAGAGTCACGGCTGAGGTAATAGTAAACTTTTTAATAGAGGAAATATTTTGTAGATTCGGGGATGTATGTGAAATTATTTCGGATAGAGGAACGGTGTTTACGGCAAGGATTGTAAAAGATGTAGTCGAGCAATTTGGGTCTAAATGTATTCATACAAGTGCATTTCATCCACAAAGTAATGGTTTAGTCGAAAGATTTAATAGAACTCTGGTAGACATGTTATCTAAATATTTAAATAATAACCAAGGGGAATGGTGTGCGTTTTTACCTTTGGTAGTGCATGCCTATAATACGAGTGTACAAGCCAGTATTAAGGTATCACCGTATAGCATTTTATTCGGTAGGGAACAAAGTTCGGTGGTAGATCGATCGTTGGGTTTAAATGCGCATATGAATGAGAGTGTTGTTGAACGTATAGATCGTATGAGAGGATTTTTGACGAAAGCGTTAAATAATATTACGAATGCACAAATTGTACAAAAACGAAATTATAATAAAAAGGCGAATTCTGCGTCATTTAATATTAACGATTTAGTTTTGTTATATGTTCCTAGGCGTGTTACCGGAAGATGCACGAAGTTGATGCGTTTTTTTAGAGGTCCGTATAAGGTTATTGAGCGGAAAGGGGTGTCTAATGTGTTAATTCAGAAATTAAACTCGCGATCGCGAAAAATAGTTGTTCATACAAACCGATTAAAACATTTCATGCCACGGTAATATGTGTCTGTATACAGTAACGTATATGTATGTATATAAAGTGGGGCGTTCCTATAACGATGTCTGTTTAAAGATTTATGGGTTATTTTTTTTTTTTTTTGTATTCGCAATAATTATTTGCATAATGATGTAAATTGGTTTAGTGATTCGATTAGATTAAGGTTATATATATAATGATAATTATAATTTACTAATATTGTTTTATTTTGGTGTGTTTCATATTGTTCGGGATCGGCGAGACTTCATAATGACGTCAGCAAATTTGTACATAAGAAAGATGCAATGATAAGGAACCACATCAAAAATTTAATTAATTTTTCATATTTATATTTTGAATGTTTAGTTAAAAATGTGAGATAAATATATTAACATAGTAATTGGATAGTGAGTATTTCGTACTAGGTTATGATTATAGTATTAAGGTAGAGCGATTAATAGGTATAATAATGGGTTGTATTGAGTTATAATGTCGAAGGAAGTGGCTTGGTAGAGTTAGTTGGATGAGTCGTATCAACGGGTAATATCTTTGAATGCAACATGGTAAGGCCATAGGCTATTTGTCATGGAATCCTGTTTTGGGATATCACGCATTTTAGAGATAGAACTCATAAGATAGGATTTAGGAAAGTAGGTGCTAGAGTAAAGTATTTGTTCATTAGGAAAGAAATGTGAAAGGTTGAAAATTGAAAGAGGTTGTATTATAGTGAGAGGTTGCTGATAATATTTTTATTTTATTTATTGGGTAATAGTTAGATAATAATGATTAGCGAATAGTTTATAATTACTTAGATAATAGAATGATTGATTATTTAAAACGTTACTTGTGGTAGAAGAATGGTTGGTAAATTTATCTCACGAGAAGGAATTCTAAATGTGGAATAAATTGGTCATTCCCGAGCATTCAGGATTACTTAGTAGAAATTATACCTAAATAATTGAAAAGAAGGTTGAGTATTATCTGAGCATACTTTAAATTTTAATTTGATAATCTCTGGATTCTATCAATTATAATGGTTTCTTATGTAAATTTTCTCATTAAGCTGGAAAGCTGTTAAATTAGCATATCTTTCGGATATATGATGCTGACCTCATAATTGAAGCTCGATAGTTTTTATAAGAGCATTAATTGTTTGGTGATGAACATTTTTCTGATTGATTGTTGATGATATATGCTTTGTGTCTTGGTGTGATAGTTTTAAGGATGCCTTATCACTCTTGTTTATTATTGGATAAATCAATTTTAAAGATGAAGTAGTTTAATATTTTATGAAAAGAGTGATATGATATAAGGGCATCGTAGTTAGTGTGGTTCGGATGACTAAGATTAGAAAGGCAATTTTTGGTTGGTTTTTTTGCTTTTCAAGTTTTTCGAAATGTATTGCTTCGAAAAGCTAGGTCCTAGCTGGATCTAATCTGGTTCATTCTAGTTTGTTATCATGCTTTCCAACCTTAGGTAGGGTGTCCAGTATTTTGTAACTTAGAAAAAAAAAATTTTTTTTTTTTTTTTGAAAAAAAAATTTTTTTTTATCCTCTAAGGGGGGGAGAATGTAAAGGTTGTGATCATTGAATATAACCTATACAATGATACAGGCCACTTAAGATTTGTTTTTAAAAAAAAAGGAATAAAAAAATTTAGAATTTGAAAATAAAAAAAGAAAAGAAGAGAGATTAGAAATAGACATGAAGTGAGGATGTTGAAAAATGATTGTAAAATAGTTTTTCTTTATTATAAAAAATATAACAAGTTAATTAAATGTGTTTTAAATTATTATTATAAATTAATGTAAAGTAGAACCTTTACAGTAGCATTGAAAAATATATCGAGGTTTAAAGAAACAACAATTTTTATCAATAATGTTACCGATTCTACGCACACAACTAAAGTTAACTAAAAAACTAAAATTGGTAGTGTCAGTATCACAATACAAGAATGTTAACTGAGCTTTCTTATTATAAAAACTGTGCAGTAATTTATATAAATGTGAACAGTAAAATAGCAAATAATAGATATATTGATACAAAAATTTTTCATTTTTTAGATTAGTTATGTTTAGGTCCGTGTGGTGACGGATTAAGAATACAAGTGCCGCCACCCCATCTCATCCCAAAGGTGCTGTAATCGTCAGCTAAGGGATATTACACAAAGATAATCATAAAATAAGATAAGATAATATCTTCTGTGAGAGACGGAAAACTCGAAAAGAAACCCTGTGCAAATACGCCTGGTCAGCGCGGCACAGTAGACCATAATCCCTCCCAAAGTGGAGGAGGCCCGTGCCCAACAGTGGGACGTAAATGGGCTGGAGCAGAAGAGAAGTTGTGTGTATAGAATTGGTAGCCTTGCTAACCGTGCTAAGCTAGAGGTGGATTTCTAGTAAACTTTATAGTCCAACTAGCTGTTGCCCGCGACTCCGTCCGCGTGGAATTTGGAAATTTTTTTTTTCGCAATAATAGGTAGCCTATGTCCTTTCTCAAAGTCTAAAGATTGTCTGTACCAAATTTCATCAAAATTGGTTGAGAGGTTTAAGCGGGAAAGCGTAACAGACAGACAGACAGAGTTACTTTCGCATTTATAATATTATAGGGATTAGTAGGGATATTCAAAACGTCAATCGTCTTCTTATTATGTATTACGTTTCTAGATAAAGTTATTATTCGAAAACTAATCTCAATAAGGGTAATAACTGAAGATAGCAACTTGAAGTTGTGAATTTTCATGAATAATTTAGCAATAACTTTGTCAAAATCATAAAGTTATTGAGAACATGGTGAAATCATTTTTTATTAACCGACTCTACAATGTTTTGAACTATTTTTGCCTATTTTATATAAGAAAAATAATTTATTAAACAAAAATATTCTTACAGCATAACTTACCGTAACTATTTTTCGTTAAGAGGATACCAAAATAGCTTCGTGCATTTTTCTACATACGAAGTTTTCATTTTTTTTTAGATTGAATGGCTAGAGCTCTAATTTTTAAGTATATGTTTTTTCAATATATAATCTAGGATCGCATAAACACAGAAACGCGATTGAAAAAAGTTTTCTCGATAGAAAATCTTAGCGAAACAACCTCTCTCATATTTAATTTTTTTTTCATTTGTCGGTCTATTATCGCGTATTAACTAATGAAATAACTTTAAAAACATAAGTAATTATTATATAACATGTAAGCCGGAATTAAAATATATTTAGTAGATATTGAGTAAACAAAAAAAATATCGCTAATTCTTCATTTTCTATACCTACTAGCTGTGTTAATAGGTACATGTCGACGATAATATTGATGTAGGCCCTTAACACGCATTTTAAGCTCGGGACGTCGTCACGTACGGTATCAATGTAACAGAATTTTTGAAAGTTATTTTCAAGCACTTGCAGTGATCGAATGTATTTAAAATTTTGGAATACATGCACATAATTAAGACCGACGACAATGCAATAATTTAAAACAAATATTCAGTATTTTTAAGCTGTGATTTCAAGTGTGTTTTTTAGTTTTATGAACTATGAAAATTATTTTTATTTTTCTTATAGATCATTCATTTTCGTCTTTCTTTGTTATATACCAATATTTTTGTACAAGTATAACTCCACTTTATAACTGCTTCGATCTTACGAAATAAATGTTGAAAGGAAAAGCTTTAAATTTAGTGATACATTTTATTTTTAAAGCTATTCTTAAGAATAATTAAAAAATTGTCGCCTTCCATCAGCTCAGGACACCAAATCTATCAAATCTGCCAAGAGGTTACCAAATATTTAAACATTCATATATTTTACCTATACCACAAGCATAGTAATATAGCTTACTTTAGGACCAGAAGACGTTGTTTAAAATAAATATTTATTTATATATGATTACTTTTTATTCCTCTACAAATAAACCAAAGGTATGCTTTTATTCGTTGTTAACATTCAGGTGAAATAACTTTTCTAATTATTATTTCATTAGGATGTTCTCGGGTCAAGTAATTCGTTCCACGATACATAAATATTAATGTTTGTATGAAAATATGATTACGTAGAAATGAGTATAATTGTTTGTGTTATTATTTTCTTAGAAACAGTCCAGAGAATTTGCGATGTGATGCTATTTGGTTCGATGATATAGCAAATAAAATTTATATTAATTTGTACAATAAGCTAATTTATACAAAACTCTATTAAAAAACCGCATCTATATGAAAGTTCGTTTAATAATCTGAAATTATTAAACTTGACTCACACTTTAACATATTATCTACAGGCAATTATGCCTGAAATTTCGATTTACGGAACGTCAAACTTATTTATGACCTTTTAATTTTTTTTCCTTTATTGTAAGACTAAAATAATTTTGTTTTCGAAATATTTATACCATATAAATCAAATTGTGGTGGAAAAAGTGATCACCGCAAGCGGGACTTGAACCCACGACCTCGGAATACCGTTCCGTAGCTCTGCCAACTGAGCTTATTGCGGTCGTGCTAACAATAACAAATTAGATCACCACAATCGTCACTCGATTGAGTTTACATCGGATTTTAACGTACACTTTTTCCACCACAATTTGATTGATTAAGTAAAAGCATAGCAAGTCAATTGCAAAATTAATAAATTACTTTATTTATACCATAGTTTATAAGTGAGCTAGTTCATTTATAAACTGTTGGATTGTTTAAGTTATCCATAAATGGTGATCGATTCTATTCCCAACTGAAAAAGATAGCGTATAATTGTGGCATAACACGTATCATAAGCATAACTGAAATAGAATGACATAACTTTCTATCGTAGCGTGTATCAGTGTAGGTATTCATAAAGTTTTCTCTACGACTGTACCTCAACAAACGACTTCGATTGACAATACAGAGTTTATTCAATACCTACTTTTGTAAAACATATTTACGCAACGTTATTCTTCTATTTTAATTGACGTCAGAACGGCTGCCGGTCGGAAAAAGCAGGTAAAACCCACTGCAACATTAACAACAAGTAATGTTGAGCTGACTCTGAATAATGGGATAATGGCAGGAGATTAATGATGATCATCTACTTTTCTGAAACACTATTACGTAATTTACAAAATCCAATTTCGAGTAAAATTTCTCACCAGCCCAGAAATGTGCCACTCTTGGGCGCGGGCATTCTCCATATAAGAAAGGTTTGTGGTCTACTATGACGCGCTGATAAGACATCGGGCTTCGTATTTGACGTGCTTCGTGGCGTAGTGGTTCATGTAATGGACTGTCGTTCACAAGGTCGCGGGTTCGATTCCCGCTTGGGACAATCATTTGTGTGATATTCATAAATGTCATACAAATGTTTGTACTACGTCTGGGTGTTTTCTATGAATTATAAGTATGTATTTACAAAAGAAAAATAGTTTATGTAGTATATCCGTATTCTGGTACCCATAACACAAGCATATTAGCTTAGCTTGGGACAAGAGGACGTTGTGTGAAATGTCCATGAATATTTATTTATTAATTTTATTTATAGGGTTAAGAGGTTTCTTAGCTGGCTTTTACAGCGGTATGACGCCAATATTCGTAATCTGTCACCACATGATTTTGTACCTAAACACAATTCTTGTATTTCTGTTTTAGTGTTAGAGGTATTACTTCATCCGTGTGGTGACGGATTAAGATACAAGTGTCACCACCCCATCTTCTCCCAAGGGTACTGTAAAAGTCAGCTAAGGGATATTGCACAAAGGTAACATTCTCTGTGAGAGATGGAAAACTCGAAAATAAACCCTGTGCCAACGCGCCTGGTCAGCGCGGCACAGTAGGCCATAATCCCTCCAAAGTGAAGGATGCCAGTGCCCAACAGTGGGACGTGAATGGGCTGGAGTGGAGGTATTATTTATCTGTTACTCAATTCATACTATTCCAGATTTAAGTTTATGTAGGCACTTCGGAGTTCTTAAGCTTACAGTATTTTCTATTTCGTATTCACAGATTTGTTGTAAAGGATCTGGGCGTGAATAAGCCTCAATACTCTAAATAAATATTCGAGTATCTTGCGGTATCAAGTGAAATGTTATTTTCTTTTGTTCCATTTTTACATACACTTCCCACATAGGTATAAATATAAAATGTTATATCCCTTTTAGCATGTTGTGCAATATGTTAATACTAGATAAAATATTATAAAGCTGAAGAGTTTGTTTGTTTGCTTGAACGCGGTTATCTCAGGAACCACTGGTCCAATTTTAAAATTTTTTTCAGTGTTGTACACATTTATTGAGGATGGCTATAGGCTGTATACCATAACGCTGTGACTAATAGGAACAAAGCATAAGTGATAAATGTAACAAAAACGGGGAATATTTTGGAAAAACCACGCGTACAAAGTGGCGGATATCAACTTGTACTAGATAAAATATATATATATAGAAAACACTTCTATCGGTAATAAATAAAATAAAACACGGAACCCAGTTATTTATCGGCAATTTGAGTAAATATTCCTAAACTCCAATAATGTAGACACGAGTACCTAGGTATTATAAATGCAAAGTACCTAATATTTTTTACAAATATTTAACATACATACATTTTTATGCTTTTTTTCTAAATCAAAGTCTTTCACAGAACTATTCACGAAGAATAGGCTTAAAGGAATATTTGCTTTAGCTGATGCCTTTGTAACTAAATTCAAATATTACGACAATAGGAATATTTAATAATATGTATTTATAAAATATAAATAGGCATTAATATTAATAGGCATTTCCTAATACCAAGTTTTTCTATTTCGGATGATTTATACTTAATAGGTATACTTAATAGGTATACTTAATAGGTATACTTAATAGGTATACTTAATAGGTATACTTAATAGGTATACTTAATAGGTATAGGTAGTACAATTATTGAGGAAGGCTATTATAGGCCATATAACATCATGCTGTGAACAAAAGGAGCATCGCACCAGTGAAGTATGTTGCAAAAAGTGGGAAAATGTTCTAAATTCTACGCATACGAAGTCACGGGCAACAGATAGTAGGTTATGAAGCTAGTTGTTAACAGTCCTGATGACGATTCTATATGTAGTAATCAAAACCAACATATAGAGAGAAAAAAATCTGCTAGACATGAAAATAATATTCCAAAAAATCCCTAAATATTTTTGACTGCATGCTTTCTATAAACTGACGTTTAAGAAGAAAGTTACAAAGACATTTTTGTCATAGCTTATTTAAATTGTTAGTAATAGTTTAACGGAATATTCCTTACGGTCCAGTAGGAATGTGACTTTTGAAAAACTTTTAGATGGGTAGATAGTAGATAATAGAGCTAAGCGATACTTCACGTCTGGCCAGAGATTGATGCTCTATAAAGCGCAAATACGCCCACACGTGGAGTATTGCTCTCACCTCTGGGCAGGCGCACCAAAATATCAGCTCGACCCACTTGACTCCCTACAAAGACGTGCTGCACGTATCGTCGATGATTCTAATATTACAGACAATCTGGAATCGTTGGAGCAGCGGAGAGATTTCGGATCCCTCTGCGTGTTATACCGATTGTTCCACGGGGAGTGCTCTCAGGAGCTGTTTGACCTGGTGCCATCGTCACCCTTCTATCAACGCACCACTCGATACCGCAGCAAAGTTCACCCCTATTACCTGGGAGCGTACACTTGTGGCACTGTGCGCTTCCAGCGGTCGTTTCTTCCACGTACCTGTCAACTCTGGAATGAACTACCTGCTGTGGTATTTCCCGAACGCTATGACATGTCCCTCTTCAAGCGAGGTCTGCGGAAAATCATTTTCCCAAGGTAGGCAGCGGCTTGGCTGCCTTTGGTGTTGCCAAGTCCATGAGCGACGGATACCACTTACCATCAGGTGGGCCGTTGGCTCGACTGCCATACCAGTGGCAATAAAAAAAAAAAAAAGATAGATAACTCTTGATTTTCACAAACACCAATTTTCGTATTGAAATTTTCGTGAGTTTGAGTCATATTAGAAATACTATATTACCGGCTAACACTCACAGTTTTGGGATCGAAGATGTCGACCAAGGTTTCGAGCATATCTGATGATTGGTGGACGCTATCTCCTTCTTGGATACCTGCTCTTAATGCGACCTCAAAATCGAAAGTGGTTGATCTAGAGAGCGACACAGTAAGCAGTGTTTGCGATGGTACTCGCGCTAACCAGGACGTAGTGATTGCCGACAGCAAGATAATATCACCTTGTGTCATCGACCACTCATCACCTGGGTCGGTGAACATCAGCAGTAAAGAAACCTCCCCCCCACCTCAAGAACCTCCACCCCCCGCACTGTCGCAGCGGGCTGTACGAGCTGTCGCCCGCAGTGCACGCCGGAAGGTCGCAGACGCTGCTGCGCACTCGTCCTGAAGATGAGCATCGGATATGCTCGAAACCTGGGTCGACATCTTCGATCCCAAAACTGTGAGTGTTAGCCGGTAATATAGTATTTCTAACACCAATTTTACACAGAATTTTAAAAATACAGTCATAAAAGCTATTGTAAAAAGGGCTTTCTACATCCTTAGCTATTAACAACATACATTTTTACCTACTTAAAAACGTTAAATAAATAATAATAAATATTTATGGACATATCACACAACGTCCTCTGGTCCCAAGCTAAACTTATTATGCTTGTGTTATGGGTACCAGAATACGGATAGAATACATAAACTACTTTTCTTTTGTAAATACATACTTATTATACATAGTAAACACCCTGACGCAGAACAAACATTTGTATGACATTTATTAAATATTAATATCACGGACATTTTTACACTACGTCCTCTGGTCCCAAGCTAAGCTTATATGCTTGTGTTATGGGTACCAGAATACGGATAGAATACATAAACTACTTTTCTTTTGTAAATACATACTTATTATACATAGTAAACACCCTGACGCAGAACAAACATTTGTATGACATTTATGGATATCACACAAATGATTGTCCTGACCGGGAATCAAACACGAGACTTCGTGATCGGCAGTCCATTACATAAACCACTCCACCACGAAGCCCGTCAAAAAGATAATAAAGATTTTGATAAATTTTTCCCGCTTATACTACTAAATGCATTTTAATTGATTAAGGCCGCTTGTATAATGTATATTAGGTACACAGTTTTGGTAACGAGAAAGTTAAAAGTTGATACTGTCAATTTTAGTTTAGTTGTGCACCAGAATTGGTACCAATGTATCCAGACAGTAGAGTATATATAAACCGGACTACCTACTCATTGTGTGTGTGACCGGTGTGATCCGCTTTGAATATGAGTCCGCTCAGTCAGTAAGTTCCTAGAACTTACATTTAACGACACTTATTAGTGTGCTTATTTGATTCGGCGGGTAGATTTATGTAATTAAGCGAGGACTCATTCTGTTAGCCGCAATATAATATTATATTTGTTTAATTATAAACACGACCAATCTTTTTTGATATAAATAACAGATACATAACAGCTATGTATTTGAACATGTAAAAAGACTTTTAGAGGTTTTATCCTGGCAAAGTTATTATTGTTAAATTATATAACATATATACTGGTGTTTATGTATAATATGTTTTGTAAATTATGAAATAAATAATTTTTAAAACAAAAAAAAACAAACCTACTCATTGTAATATCCGATTATAGAAACCACATATTAAATTCTAAAATTTATATTCACCAATTAAATAGGCATTTGTTAATTTATGTGGGAATTATCAACAGCGGTTTTGACACAGATTTAAATGGATTATGTGCATACATACTTTAGAGCTTAGAGGATATAATTCTCATTAATAAACGTAATTGTTCGTATAATGAATATGGCTAATAAATGTATACATTTATGTGCACTTAATATGTGGCAAGGAAAATGAATATAAATGTTTTTTGTCCGTGTGGTGACAGTTAAAAAATATAAGTGTCTGCATACCATTTTCTCCAATGGTAAAGGACAGGATGTTTTCTGAAAGCCATATTCTTAAAAAAAAAATTCCTAAAGAATATGGGTTGCAGAAAACATCCTGTATGAATGCTGAAAAACTTGGAACCAAACTCTATATCAACATGCTTGATCACCGCAGTATAGTAGACCAAAACCATCCCAAAGTGTGATATTAATAAACTGGGAAGAAGAAGTGAGATGTATTTGTATTCTATTTTGTTTTAAATCATCAGTGTAGCTAAAATAATTAAGTATTTTAAAAAAAGTTCAACCAACTTCATGTGCCTCTGAAATTTTAGGGTTTTCCTCGATTTCTCAGAAGATACCCATCAGATCAGATCCAGACCTGGTGCCAATGGGACCACATGGAAACCACCAGCTTTCAAATAAAAAAATATAATTAAAATCGCTTCGCCCAGTTAAAAGTTATGAGGCATAAACATAAAAAAACATACAGACGAATAGAGAACCTCCTTTTTTTATTTTGAAGTCGGTTGATAATGTTTCAAGCTTGGCTTTTGTATCAAATTAATTATTTTACAGACAATAAAAAATATCTTAGAAGTAATTGTGTTATTAAAAGTAATCCAGATAATTACCAAAATCGAACCGACCAAAATATTAATTCAAAAACATTATTGGATACAAAAAAGCACTTTCAAATTCTCTTCAGGGCTTTGATAAAAATATCCAAAGTTCTTAAGTAATCTTAATTCATGTTCAAACTTCATAATAATGTAACAACGCTTGTATAAGATGGCCTTGTTTATCATTTTGTTCGTACCATCAAAGAACTCTTAAATGAAAATATTCATAATAACGTCGATACACAATTTGTTTTTGCACTAATTTACTTTTATTTTTAAAAGTATCACTGGAAGAACTAATATAAGATACGCCCCTTGCATTGCCTTGAGCAATGAGTATCATATTTTGTTTTCCCATCCGAATAAAGAAGTTTCATAAAGACATTTGCAGTTTTACCGTTATAAAGTCGATAAAGTTTGGAGTCGCTAACTCAACCATAGTTTCCCATCCGTTACTAAAGAAACCCAACATGTTTTCATAAACATTACTTGATTAGCCATGTCAACATTTGCAGTCAAAATATCCACAAAATGATCTGAATTATTCAAGAATCTACTAGCCGGTGACGATTGTCTTCGATATAGGAAATCTCGGTTAGTTTGCTGTGTAATATTATTCGGCAACGTTGTTGAAACATCGCATTGGTTACTTACTAAGATATATACCAATTCAAATAATAAATAATGTAAATCTCTCCCTCTCTCAACCCCATTAATGTTCCACTGTTGGGCACGGAATTCCTCCATTTTTGGGCGTGTTGACACAGGGTATATTTTAGAGTTTCCTGTTTCTCACAGAAGGTGCTATCTATGTGCAATATTCCCTAGCTGGCTTTTATAGCAACCTAGGAAGGAAACAGGATGGTAATATTTGTATTTTTAACCCGTCACCACACGGACAAATAATTTAAACAACTGCTAGGAAAGATAAACTAACAAATAAAAAATATCTCCTAATTTATTGTCACACAAAATATTTACAATTGAACCGAGTTAATTATTCGGATATAGGTTTTTAGATCAGTACAAAGGCCGAAACCGAACACGTTCCGTAATAATGGGGTGTGTCCATGCAGAAATGAGGCTTATTCAATAGACGGAGGTCTGTCAGATTTATGTTATGTCACGTCAAGCGTTATAACGTACCGCACTTTATTTGTTTGTCAATATTTTTGGGTCACTTATACACAGTAACATTGTACTCTATTGTTATAAATCGTTCTATCGTATTGGTATAATACTCAAGATATCGCTTGCTTTGGAAATATATCTACTACTTTAGTCTACTTTGTGGCAAATATTATGAACAACTTTACAGATAAGCATGCAATCCAAGTTACGTTTAAATTTGGACAGGCAACTACTAAAATGACAAAGAGACACAATTCATGCGTCACATACGTAAATGGCAATAGTTAATTCTTTAATATAAAATAACATATTCTACTAGTCACACAGTCTTATAAACATTTGAAATTCACACTGATACAGCTAACAACGGCTTAGTATAAACTTGGTCTTTTAGAATTATTTTAATGTGTAGCGCCTTTTATAATTTCACGATTGCCTAAATGGCATTGCATTTCGTTTTCATTACATTTTCCATAAACGTTTTAAATTAAGCTAAATGGTAAAGTTTGCCATTGTATACTGGTATAAAGCTTTAGACATAAATCGTTATTAAACGACGTCAACTTTCAACAGGTTAATGAACTTACGAGTATGGTAAATGCTAGCGTTGCAAACTTGAATGACATATTAGTCGTGATCAAAGAGCTTCCGTGTTGATGTTAAATTACACTTCGTTACTGTATATCGATTTTGTCCTATAGAACATTTAATTTTAGCGAATTGTTTTTAAAACGCTATATCACTATTCATACTATTCGCTAAGCATAGTTATCTAATATTCTAAAAGCTCTATCTTTTAGAAAGTTTATGATTGATACCTACGTTGTTATAATATTACTAATGATTGGGAAGATATATATACCTATTGTTATTCAACAAGATGAGATTGTCAATTCATCTGTATGTTTCTAAGTTAAAATCAAAAGGGGCAGTCTTAGGAAAATCCTCGATATATATAGGCTCATAAAATGTTTCTCGTATATTTTCTAAAACTATTTAGTTACTCACTTGTGTCTTGCAATCAAATTCTTGAAATTCTTTGATCAATTTGAATTCAATTTTCATATTTTCCAAAACATGGGTAATGTTATTTCCTATCTGATATTTTCATATATCGTGAAAAAATTGGTCAAGTGCGAGTCGGACTCGCGCACGAAGGGTTCCGTACCATTATCTATGCAACATAAGGCAACGTTATTAGTATCGAGCAAGAAACGGTAAAAAAATCATGTTTGTTGTATGGGAGCCCCCCTTAAATATTTATTTTATTTTATTTTTAGTATTTGTTGTTATAGCGGCAATAGAAATACATCATCTGTGAAAATTTCAACTCTCTAGCTATCACCGTTCTTGAGATACAGCCTGGTGACAGACGGACGGACGGACGGACGGACAGCGAAGTCTCAGTAATAGGGTCCCGTTTTTACCCTTTGGGTACGGAACCCTAAAAAGTGCTGAAATAATTTTAGCTTATAGTTATAAACAAAAAGGTTATATTATTTATGGTAGGCTGCTGTTGACGCGTGGAAAATTGTCGTCATGAATAATGGTTTGGTGACAAGTTGTCAGAGGACTGTCCGGGATAAGCTCCACGTAGCATCACTGACCCGCTAGCCTTGTATATTGTCTATATTGTAAATGTTCCTTTATCCTTTGGATAATATGTGTAGAAATGATATAATGAAATGAAAAGCCCAAGATTTATGACTTTGTGCTGATTGCTTGTGTTACGGACTGAGAATATTAACATGTATTACGTGTTAATAAATTAACGTTATTAATTTATTAATAATATTAGTTTTGGATACAGATAGACTTAAATATCTACTGCTTTCTTCACTTGTAAACTTTATTTTATATAATATCTAGCTGACCCGGCAAACATTGTTTTGCCATACAAATGTCAGGGGTGGACAACCCTTATCACATATTGGTATGAAAAATAGATAGTAGCCGATTCTCGGACCTACTGAGTATGCATAAAATTTTTTTATAAGAATCGGTCCAGCCGTTTCAAAAGAGTATGGGAACAAACATTGTGACACGAGAATTTTATATATTAGAAGAAGATAGAAGATTTTTTATATTTCAAACTATTTAACAATTACTCTAAAATAGTATTTTCACGCTAATAAAACATGAAACACTTTATAGATACATCCAATATAATTAAAAAGTGAAATTGTAAGTGTGTAAGAAGTTAAACTACTTTAATAAGTTTTTAACTTCTTGGAGTCGGTAAATTTACTTCTAACGTTTTTAAAAACGCGCCAAAGGAAAAAAATGATGTTTAAGTTAAATAATGTTTATACGAGCTTCTAATCACAGACACCGCCCACGTTGTAATTGAAATTTGACCTTTAGAGAAGGAAATCAAAGCACAAGTTACAAAACAATATTATTATAAGAAAAGTTACGTGTTAGTATAATTTTATAATACAAATTGGAAATGAAAATTTTCCCTAATGTTTAGTCATTTTAAAGTATTTATGTATTACAGTTTACTACAGTTTTGGAATAAATAATGTATAATAAATAGATAAATATTCATGGACATTTCACACAACGTCCTCTGGTCCCAAGCTAAGCTTATATGCTTGTGTTATGGGTACCAGAATACGGATATAATATATATACTACTTTTCTTTTGTAAATACATAATGCTTTTGTATAGTTTCAAATTAAGAATACAACCTAACTAACCTAGCTAACCGCTATTTCTACCCAAGGCTGCTGTAAAATCAAGATAAGGGATGTTATAAGCAAAAAACATCCTTTGTAAGAGACGAAAATCTCGAACGTAAACTCTATGTTATCACGTCTGGACGTGTGTGGCATAGTAGACTAAATACCCTCTTGAATTGAAGGGGGTCCGTAGCCACCAGTGGGACAATAATAGCCTGTAAAGAAGAAGAATATCACTCCATCTTTTAAGCCTACCGGATGTATCTCCAGGATAAAACTCAGTTTAAATAAAATCTAACATACTAAATGTATTATATAAACAAAACTTTTTTTATGTGTGATTATAAGAAATCCACCTAAAAATATAAAAGCTATTTTACAAAGATTTAATACACAATAGCATTATTACAATATGCGAACCTAAATTTAACCATCATTCACAAAACATTTTTGCCACAAAAATAACAGGAAAATGATCAACAAAGAGGCGCCTCAAAGGAAATGAGTGCTTATCCCAACTCTGATAACTTGAGTTATATTGATACAGATGAGTTAGAAAATTATTCTTTCCAACAAATAATTTAAAGTTATGTTCCAGGAATATTGTAATAGAAAATGTAATGTAAAGAAAGTGAAAAATATAATTGACAGGCTTCATAGTGTAACGGGCTTGCGTACACAAGGTCACTGGTTCTGAAGTTATAGATATATTTCTGTCTAGGAAAAATTACAATTTTTATGTATAAAATAGGCATGAAATCAAATACATATTTTTTAATTCACAATTATTTGTCAGTAGTTGTTAGGATGTGCACCACAAGTAGCCCTCTCCAAAGCAATTATATCCACCCAAAGGTTGTCTGGAAGAGATCGCAAACTGCGAGAAGACCGCCTATTGTACTTACTATGTTCTTGTAATCCTTAAACTTCTGTATAACTTTATGGTGTGCATTATAGAGCATTCTATTCTATTCTATTTTCATTATTCACAAAATTGTGCTCTTATGTTAAGTTCAAGCTCCTGAGAAGAACCGGCGTAAGAATCTCAGCCGAGCTTTTTTGCTTTAAGTAATTTTTTTTCAATATTAAAATTTAATGATAAGTACTTACAATGCTAATTTAAACAAATTGCAATATCTGATAAAACAGCCTGTACTCATACACGTATATAATAATAAATAAATATTCATGGACCTTCCACACAACGTCCTCTGGTCCCAAAGTAAGCTATATTTCTATGCTTGTATTATGGGTACCAGATACGGATAGACTACATATACTACTTTTCTTTTGTAAATACATACTTATAATACATAGAAAACACCCAGACGCAGTACAAACATTTGTATGACTTTTATGGATATCACACAAAATATGATTGTCCCAAGCGGGAATCGAACCCGCGACCTCGTGAACGGCAGTCCATTACATAAACCACTTCACCACGAAGCCCGTCGAATATTATATAAGCTTAGCTTGGGAACAGAGGACGTTGTGTGAAATGTCCATAAATATTTATTTATTTTATTCAAGTACAAGTTGTCATTTTTATCATCGAATAACGAATCACCATATACTCGTAGGTAAGGGGGGAAATATAATGATTGTTGTAGCATCATCGTCCCAGATATAAAGCCTGGTGACAGACGGCCAGACGGACGGATAGCGAAGTCTCAGTAACGGTCCCGTTATACTTTTTGGTAACATACCAAATTAAAAGATGTTCTTCATTTTTATGTACGTACGTAATACAAACGTAATAACTCCTGCAGCAGGAGTTATATCTGAAGTTATTTAACAAGTCCGGCATTGCAGACCGGTAATCAATAAAGTTTATTTTAGGCAACAGACAGACTTTGAGTGCTGCTATTTCAATTTAACAAAGATCTTGTAGTTCTATTATTAAAAAGTCTTTATTTTATATTCTAGTACTAATTATAATAGTGCGATTGTTAGATTTACGCTGTAATTGGTATTAAAACCCTAATTGTTTTCATCGCATTGTTCTTCATCAGCGGGGAGTTTATTTATTATCACTAAAACCAATACCTGTACTGTACGATTCCTAAGAATTTTTATTCCATGTACAATTAAGCCGTATAATTAAATACTTACCAAGATTTTTTGAAATGACTACCCGACTTATTGATAATTCGAAACATCAACAAAACATTTTGTTTCGAATAAAAATATTTTGTTTCCCTTAACCTGACCGAACCGATGCAAGCATGCGATTTGCAACATGCAAGCAGGTAAGCAACATGCAAGCAGTCATGCAACATTCAAGCAGGCAGCAAGCATTGTTTCTGTCACGGCTCCGGCGCTACGGGCTTTGGAAGGGCCCACGCGAGCTTGTCTCCTCGCAGATGATCTGAAGGTCCACCGCTGAAAGCTTTAAACCACCTGCTTCTCAGCCCGCGGGCTGCCCCAGCCCTCCTTGCCTACGTGGGCGTGATTGCGTGAAGTCGGTTTTGAAAATTTTGTGGCACAACATGTTGATCTTTAGTCTATTCGAAGTATTGAAAATCGGACTGTCATTTTTTGGAACGAGAATTATTCGACAAATGAAAATCGGAAAAGTAACAAATCGGATTTATGACTTTCGGTAAAATATATTTCGTGATTTTCAATAATATACATTACAATTTTTCGGTATTATGAAATTCGGACTTTTGAAAATCGGAATTAAAAAATTCGGAATAAATATTTTCGGAATTTTTGGGTGTTCCCAATTCAGACATATAGATATTGGCTACATTCGTATCAATTCTACACGCACAACTAAACTAAACTTAACTAAAAAATGAATTTTGATAACGTCGATAATACAATTCGGCGATGTTAACTTAACTTTCTTGTTTCATAAACTGTTTATTATTGACTAAAGATTTTAATTAATATAAGTGTGCACAACAAAAAGCCAATTAATCATAATACAGCAATGGTTGCTTTCATTTTTTAGTATAGTTGTGCACGTAGAATTGGTACCATTGACAGCTTAAAAGAAAGAAAAAAAATCTACCTATATGTGAGTATTTATTCGAAAGAGTAACTCGGACAGTTTTCATAAGCGTTCACGGTGTGCGGTCAAGGCTCTCGGACCCACAAGATTCAATTACGTCCACGCTGACACGGCATCACAAGTTTAAGCAGATATATAAAATATATTGAAAATGCCATGCGTTTTTTATAATACTCCTGACCTAAAAATGTCTTGTCTGTTAAATAAAATGTTATCATTATAAAGTACATGTATCTAAAATAAAATGTCTCATATTACGTTTTTAAAAACTTTTTCTACTCATTTAGATATGATTACTCTTTATGAAGCGTATATTTAGATAGCCGAAAAGTTTTCGAAACGTAGAGATCATTCTAAACTGAAATGAACGTGTCTAAATCCGTAAAAAGTAGTAGGTATGTATGTAAGATATAATGTTATCTTTTAATACTAGTGATGTGGTCTATGTAGGCGTTGATTCTTTAGTAGGAGTGGGTGTTAGTTTGTTTATTTCAGATAATCTTTTGACATGACTGTGTGAATATAAGCGAGAGCAGTCAACACTTCTTAATTCCAACCACTGTAAAATGTGGTTGTGTGGTGGATTTGGGAGAGGGCTAAATCGAGTAGTAGACTGCTGTGGTAGACAATTTTATTAATTTTTAGCTTTCTGTATATTTAGGAGTAGAATACGCCCGTCTTTCCGCTTTTTAACAAAAGATAATCTAAAAAGCGCACATCGATTGGAATTTGGAAAACCTAATGTTAAAACACATTTCATTTCATTCTAACATCAATCGGTAAACATGAGCTAAAGGAATATAGGTATTCACGGACAACTAATCGCAGTCCTAACTGTATTGATGGCACACTACCTTATCCCGGATCAATATAAATTTATCTACCCCAGATCTACAAAACACAATTATCGTATATCTTCTACTTTATTTGGAGAATTTTTAAAATACTGTTTTCAGAAATCTACACAATAAGCCTAAAAAGATTTTTGTTACATGTTTATTGATCATTGACAGAGTCTCGATCTATGTATACCTAACTCCGTCATATGGGGTATGTAGGACATTCCACAAAACAATCTTTCGTAAAAAAAATTAAATAGTGTCACTTTATTTTCAATGTATTTGCCTACTTTTTAACACTTTACTTTCTTGGCATCTTCTGAATAAAAGTCACCTGGTCAACGCGGCACAGTAGAACATAATCCCTCCCAAAGTGAAGGAAGCCCGTGCACAATATTGGACGCTAATGGGCTGGAAAGTGAGAGAGAAATGCAGGAATGGACTATAAAAAATACTAATTAAAAACAATATACTTAACATTTTCATTCAATATTATTAAAAATCAAAGAATGGGACTTGAACCCACGACCTCGGAATACCGTTCCGTCGCTCTACAGACTGAGCTACAATGGGAACTGTATTTGCAATTTGGGTTATTAAATACCAGCTGTTGCGAATTCGAACGCGTGGAATTTAGAAAAAAAATCCCGTTTTTGCAACATTTTTAGGGTTCCATACCCAAAGGGTAAAAACGGGACCCTATTACTGAGACTTCGCTGTCCGTCCGTCCGTCACCAGGCTGTATCTCAAGAACGGTGATAGCTAGACAGTTGAAATTTTCACAGATGATGTATTTCTATTGCCGCTATAACAACCAATACTAAAAATAAAATAAAATAAATATTTAAGGGGGGCTCCCATACAACAAACATGATTTTTTTACCGTTTCTTGCTCGATACTAATAACGTTGCCTTATGTTGCATAGATAATGGTACGGAACCCTTCGTGCGCGAGTCCGACTCGCACTTGACCAATTTTTCACTAATGCTTTGCTTCTATTGGTCTCAGTTATCCATGTTATATAGCCTATAGCCTTTTTCGATAAATGTGCTATCAAACACTGAAAGAATTTCCTAATCCGACCAGCGATTCAACTGTTCAAATCAACAAACTACCCAAATTTTGTAATAATAGCAGTGCTTTTTGTACGCTCTAACAGGTACCTACAGTAGGTACCATCTGAGTGCAAGTTTGCATAACACTTAACTGGCCTTTATAATATGTTTTAATTTGTAAATGTGAAAATATTGGGTTAATATCTTGTAACATTTACGCCAAGTATCTAAATAAAACTAACTTTTTATGGAGTTAATCGCGTGTATCTTAGCTATAAATAGGATTAACTCCGTGAAAAGGTAGTTTTATCGCACTAGTTAATTTTACTAGATACAAAAACAAAAGACTTTTAGGATATGTTTTTCTTGTTTCTTCATTGAAAAAAGTAAACAATGAAAGTTATTTGATGCGAGATTAGATGCGTCAACTTATTTTGTACACTTCCTACGTGCGTGTTTTACACATAGTAAAAATTTGTTTTGATCCTAGTTAGTATTTTTTTACATAAACACATACTATACAGACACAGACATCGCTGCTTTAAAACAAAATGTAGCTATAATCATATTGGTAACATTTTTGGAAAAAATGTCATTTGTTGTCATTTTTTATTTTTAAGTTTAAAACAGCGTTATTATTCGTTGGATAGATATAGACATCATATCCGTGGATTAAGAATAAAAGTGTCACCATCCTTTTTCATTCCCAGAGTGCTATAAGTGCCAGCTAGGTGACATTTATTATAACCAGTTAATATTATTATGTACTGCGAGGGACGGAAAATTCAAAACTAAATAACACGCCTAAATAACACACACAAAATTAAGAATAGACTACCAAACTTGATAAAATTCGCCACTAAGCAATCAGTTATTGCATTTGTTTGTAATAACACTAAATAACTGATTGCTTAGTGGCGAATTTTATCAAGTTTGGTAGTCTATTGTAAATTTTTTGAGGTTATAATGTGTCATTAAGCTACCATTGTGACACAATTCATTTACCGGACTCGAGGCCCTGAGCCTAACAGTGGGACGTTAATGGACTGAAGAGAGAGGGGGATGGACAGATATCTAGATTACTCTTTATTATTTTGTGCATATAAATACCCCCAGGCTTTCAAGATAATCTATAAAAAAAAAATTGTTGCTGAATTGAGTGGAGTTTGTTGTATATTTCAGTTCAAGAAAACTTTATGTTTATTTGTTCTGAGTTAAAGTTATAGAGCTCACTTAAGATTAATGTAGAAGTTTGAAAAGACAAGGTTTATTTTAATTTTAGCTTAAGCTACTACGAAAGCTGGACAAAATTTCTAAATATAAGTAGTGAAACCGGATTACTATTTACAAGTGAGGTTATATTTTACTAATTCTCATTTTGTAATTATTTTTTAGAAGCCGATTCTTTACTAATTATAAAACACAGTCGGTATTTTTGTATGTAGGTACTCACGTAGGTATATAGATACCTATGTGAGTACCCACGTCAGCTTATATTTAGAAAACTACACAACGGGTTTTGATGCGGTTTTTTTTTACACTAGCACACAAACATAGCGTGATTTCTTTTTTGAACAGACATAAAAAGAAATACAGAAGAATTGAAAACCTCCTCCTCTTTTGAAGTCGGTAAAAAAATCGACCATAGATAATAGTTAAAATATGTAAGTAGTCTGCGACTGGTAAAAAGCGTGACGGTATGATGACATACAAATTGAAATGAATTAATAAATACTCGTTTGAAGTTAAGTATCATAATTATAAATATTCGTTAACAGAAAAAGCACCGAAATTCAACAACAAGATGAAATATTCATTTTAATAATTTTGAAATTATTGCAAATGAAAACCTTACAAAGGATTACAAAGCAGAATAAGAGAGGGATCTTTGGAAATAGTTGTTAAGAAAAATTAACAGAATTGTTATAGCTAACGAAGGTCTCCAATTAAAGGATTTCAACCTTAGAAACGATCGCCGCGGAACAAAACTGAAATTAAAACTTTGTTACATAAACTACGATTAAAAACTTCGTGTACAACTCCTATATTTAATTTTTTGAAAGTTCTTTACTTTACGCGAATATTACCCCATTTTATACTTGAAATATTTTAATGGAATTGAGTTTATGGACCGTTACATTCATTATGTATTTTATAAAACATTTTGTTATCTATCAGAAGATGGCTATTTTATTAAGATAGTTGTAGTTAGTCGTGATTGTACTGATTGGCATCATTCTCACACCCCTGATACAAAACTATGTATAATATTATTGAAAAAAAAAATTAAAAGATATGAAAATAAAAAAAAACCATGGAGTTTCTTGTCTGTTCTTCTCCATAGGATTCGCGTTTGGAACAGACACCTAGTTTCTAACGTTTCAAAAAAGCTTGTAAACTATGCCAATTTGAAATAAAACATTTTGTCTTTGACTTTGACTTAGACCTTCTGTTTAATTTTGCTTATAGTGACGTGAGTGGATTTTGTGGTTTATAGGTAGTCTGTTGTCCGTGTGAACGTGAGTACAATTTTTTGTGTGATAACCACAGATATTTGTGTTTAAATAACATCTGGTAAGGAATATCTAGTAGTACCTAGGTATACATTTATCTAGCAAATAGGAGAATATTAGTGTTTACTTGTCCGTGCGGTGACGGATTAAGAATACAAGTGTCACCACCCCATCTCCTCCCAAGGGTGCTGTAAAAGTCAGCTAAGGGATATTGCACACAGATATCATCTTTTGTGAGAGACGGAAAACTCGAAAATAAACTCTGTGCCAACACACCTGGTTAGCGCGGCACAGTATACCATAATCGCTCCTAAAGTGGAGGAGGCCCGTGCCCAACACTGGGACGTAAATGGGCTGGAGGAGAGAAGAGTGTTTACTTTTAAGTTTTAAAGTATGTCGTGAAAAATGTAGTAGGTACCTAATGTGTTGTTACTATATTTATCTATATTATTATGCTATTTAATATATTAATATTATTTTATCCAAATTTGAATATTAATTTCTTGCAGATATTTTTAGTTAATTTCTTGCAAATATTTTCAAAGACAAATGATTTTATATAATAAATTTTATATGAAAATATAAACTAAATTAATAAGTACACGCGCGTAATAATCTTTCATCGTGGCAATCGACAAAGTCCCTATTTATGATATATACTTTATATTGTAACTCAGTTCGTTAGAAGCAACGAGGCGTTTTAACGAGTCTATTAAATTTGTTGTTCAAACACGGTTTCTTTCACTCGATGTTTAGGAGTATAACAGTGTAATAAATTCTTGCGAGGCTTACCTTAATAAATCCAGAACTCAGATTCTCCAGCCGCCATAAATTGTTAAATAAATCGGTTGAACACGAAACGGATCAGCTGTGGACGATATCAAGTTGTAATTTGGAGACCAATTTTAAATGTTACTGTCTAAATCTGTTTCAATGAGGCGAAAGAATGATAAATAATATAGACATATTTGTATTGCTGATGAGCTTTGTCCTTCGCTGTAATTATGTTAACTGTTCTTAACTTTTGATGGGTTTATCAAACTACAGGTAGTAGTAACAGTAGTATCAGTACCTCGCATCTTCCTCAAGTAACGGTAAACATGTCATGGATTAATTTCATTTAATGGATTAATTTTTATACTATGGTGGTAATAATAGAAGTCAACAATTTATGCAAACAAATAGTAACCCAATCTCGTTCGTATTGTGCTGTAAAAGCCAGCTAAGGAATATTGTATTGTATACACAAACATGTGAGAGATGGAAACCTCGAAAACAAACCCAAAGTAGAAGAGCCCTGTGCCCAACTGTATGACTTTAATGGGCTGGAGAGAGAGAGAGAGAGAGTGAAAGAAATAGTAATCCAAATGCCCCTAAAAAGTGGCAAAGATTTCCATTCATTTACGTTAATTCAAATTAATCTAAAACAATAGTTTTGAATTTTATATTCCAAATTCTCTACTGAAACACTTCAATACAGAACAGAATCCTAACACCCTATTCAATCAAGTAAGGAAGAAAGCTTTATGAAAATAATGTACACAATAATAAATCCGAGCGAAATTATTATCGCAGCTAATCAGACATGATCCTATTATTACTCGACTGTTTTTATTATGTACGAATTCAGCTTTGACTAGAAATATTTTTTGCATTACAATGTAATAAACTCATAGTAGTTTTAGCATATTATATAATAATATGTACTTTTATGTATGTTATACGCTAGTTAATACTCAAACCTTGCTTGGATTAATGTGCTGTAGTATGTAATAACTGTACAGCGTAAGGCGGCTCCCAAAAATGTAGAGCTCCGATATCAACAAAATTGCTGGGTGTTGCTAGATGCATGCTACGCAATGCGGTACGCTGTGACAAGCCCATATCCAGCTGGAGAAAGACTAAAAAATGGATTATTTTGAGTCATCTATTCTTAAAAATCATAATACTGGCCAGTAATTTCTTAGGTCTAGAAAATTGGCAATATTATGTTTTATGATTACTGATAATCCCAACTTAGTTTTACTTTACATGATGACCTTACTTTTTAATAATCTATTCTTGTTATCTTTGTTACAGAAAAATGACATACAGACACATGTATTCGCCGTCATCAACAAAAGCAGCCTGGTGGCTTGCCACATTTTTTAGCGTTTTCGTTACAGGTGAGTTTAAAACATACTTCCTAATTTTGGCGGATATGTTTACTACCTCTTACGCTAATAGTTTTATTACAAAGTTAATGAGTTTAAAGTTCTTGTGGAAAGAAGCAAAATATTGAACTTAAAACAAATAAAACTACAAAACAAATGAACTTTACGCTAACCTTAATAAGTATCTATGGAATTATTGAGTGACAAAATTCAATAGCAAGTTGAAGTGAAAATAATAAATAGGCTATTTGTTACAAAACGAAGACATTATTCACAAAGCATTTTAACATTAATTGATTCAATGAGAAGCCATGATAAGTAACTATAACGCCTTATTTCATAAATATGTTTGTAGTTAAATTACTTAAGCCTGACCTGTGATGTTAAATAGCCTTCTCGATAATTGTAACTATCCAACACTGAAAGAATTTTGCAAATCAGTTCAGTAGACACTGAAATTAGCGCGTTCAAAAGAACTAACAAACAAGCAAACAAACTCTTCAGCTTTATCATATTAGTGTAAGATTCTTATAGCTGTTTTCTAGTTAAACTTGTCTTTTTATACTTTATTTTTCGAGGTATCCTTAGACTTATTTTATTACAAGAGACTGTTTCTACAAGTGGTTTCTTGTTTACTGTATTTTCAAATACTTTTAAGTTTGGTCTTAGCCTGACCAAACGCTAAGTAAATACATATTATTTGTAGGTTTCTCAGCTGCAATACATTCTCACATGTGCTATATGATAGCGCCTTTGGTCTGTTCAATATAAAGACTCCCACATCTGCAGCTGTTCTGATTTTACGCTTCACTGCTATAATACACGGTAAAATTGCCGGTACTTTGTCAACTTTAAAGACTTTATGTATTTCTTTTCTAGTAAGTACTATGCAGTATATATATTATTCTAGCTGTGCCCCGAGATGTTACCCGCGGTAAAAAGAATAAAAAATATGTTCGCTTTTGTCATCCCTCGGGAACATTACACTCTTTCGATATAAAAATTAGCCTATACGTTATTCTGATGTATAAGCTGCATTACTGTAAAGTTTCATTAAAATCTAGCTAGCTACGAGTAGTAGTTTTTGCGTGAAAGAGTAACAAACATCCAAACATTCATACTCACAAACTTTTACATTTACAATATTAGTAGTAGGTATAGTACATATAACATTCCAAGAGATTTATAAAAATTGGTCAAGTGCGAGTCGGACTCGCGCACGAAGGGTTCCGTACCATTATCTATGCAACATAAGGCAACGTTATTAGTATCGAGCAAGAAACGGTAAAAAAAAATCATGTTTGTTGTATGGGAGCCCCCCTTAAATCTTTATTTTATTTTATTTTTAGTATTTGTTGTTATAGCGGCAATAGAAATACATCATCTGTGAAAATTTCAACTGTCTAGCTATCACCGTTCTTGAGATACAGCCTGGTGACAGACGGACGGACGGACGGACAGCGAAGTCTCAGTAATAGGGTCCCGTTTTTACCCTTTGGGTACGGAACCCTAAAAATGGTTTGTGTAATTACAGATTCAAATTTCTGCTATTCCTGTCAGAGAAATTTCGGCATGTAGAACGGAAAAAGCTCTTGCTTATGATTTATATTCTGTAGATTGAAAATATGTTTTATATGAAAAACAAACCTTCTCAATTGATAATATGATTCATTAGTCTTACGAAATTACGCATAAGTATATTCAAGATATTACGTTTCACATTGTTTATTATTTAGTAGCTGCTGCCCGTAACTTCATACGCGTGGCATTTAAAAAAAACAGATTATACAAAAAACCATCTTTCTGATACACTCTGTTTAATAAAAAAAAACTGTATCAAAATCCGTTGTGGATTTTTGAAGATATAAGTTTACCTACATAGGGACATATATACAAAAATGACGAGTTTGTTTTATAATAAGTAAAGATTTACTCTAGCAATTAAGTAAGAAATTACTTATTAGCCCAAATTATTAGCCTTATTTGGTCCCCAATAACTGGAGTTATTACAGAACATAAAAAAATCAAATATTAAACGACTTCATAAAAATTAAACGTATTTCGTAAACGCTTGTTTCGAAATTACTTATCTTCAAAGAAAATGTTATATTGTTACGCTAAAAATAATGTAACCTTTTAAATTTGTGAATATGTTAATTCTAATTTTCGTAAGAAAGCTCTCCCACACCTGTTTTCACAACACTTTGGTATTAACCCTTATTAGTCGAGTTTATATGTTACCCGCTAAATCCACTTTGCTTAGCGATCATTTTAAAACGCACGACACGAATCCGACAAAAATTGCATTAAATATCAAAAATATTTTTAATGTGTCAATTTGAGATTTTGATAAACATTTTATTTGTTTGTTAACTATTGTTTATTTATAAATTATATCTCTATAAATGTACCTATGTATATTTTCGGCCCAAAAAAAACAAGAATTAAGAATACCTATGTCACTAATCCTACTACCTCTAATAGATAACATAAAAGTTAGCTACGAAAAGTTTTAACAGTTAACAACTTGCGAAACATTGAATTTTATAAACTGAACTAACCAACACCACTGGTCAGTGTGGCCAATAAGAAGCATTAATTAATAGAAACCACTTTTTATTAATTTTACCAGTTTGTTTTATTCATACCGACATTTTGGAGTTTTTAGCTCTCATGATCATGAGTAAGACCAAGCTTTATGATATCTAAAAATCCAAAGAAGTGTAAATGTAAGATATCAAACTTGTAAAAACATAAAGTAAATAGAAAAATAGTTTTCTAACACATGCGCGGCTCATCTGTTTAAATAAAACCACTTTTTACGGATTTAGACGTGTCGTTAGTGACGTGACGTGACGTTAGTCTCACCCGTGATCATGGTGACTGCAAAGTCTCCGAAACGTCGGGCCAAAATTTAAAACAAATATACGCGTCTAAATCCGTAAAAAGTGGTTTTAATTAAAAAGAAAAATAGTTTATTAAAAGTCGGTTAAAAAGTAGTTTTACTTATCAAAATATTACAATGTACCTGTTGCAGTATCAAAGTCGTGTCGGTATCGTGAACACTAATATACACCGACTTTAGATTTTATCCATACCATTGTTAGCTTTAAAGCCCACCCTTATTTAGAGTGTACTGAATACGGTGATTTTACGTAAATAACTGTTTCAGGTGATTAAAGGTTTTACCAAAATAATGGGGTTTAGTTCATACAAAACTGTGTTTATTTTTATTAACTGAATTCATCTGCTCAAATGGCATTATTTTTATGAAAAATAAACTAACATTTCTTTCTTTTTGTCGCAATCACCGTAGTAGATATAAGTATACTAGCACTAAGAGATTTGGTGACTCATTTCTTTGCCGGACCTCCAACATGTGGAATTCTCTACCTGCGCACGTCTTTCCGTCTGGTTACGAAATGGGGTCTTGTAAGCGAGGCGTGAAGAGGCACCTTGCGGGCCGGCAAGGCGAGGGCGGCTAGTGCATATACACTGTAGTAGCCGCCCTCGCATTTGGATTGCACTTCCACTTAACATCAGGCGGACTGCAGTCATTAGCACAAGGCTTTCAAAAAAAAAATTACAGGTTCCCGCAATTTTGTACGTGTGGAATTTAGAAATCAAACCGTAATCAATTATACAAAAAAGCGATCCTTTTGAACCACTATCTATTAAAAAAGCCACTTAAAAATCTGTTGCGTAGTTTTGAAGATATTAGCTTACATAGGGACATACATACAAAAATAACGACTTTGTTTTATAATAAGTTAAGATTTAAATTGTCCTCATTTATCGTATTTAATTTTAGTAGTAAAATGTTATGATAACATTGTTACTTCACTTTATTCTAAAAATGTAATCACTTTGTTTAACTAAAACTAGAGATAGTTGGAACCGCGACGTCAAATGTTCAAAGCGACCAATTTTAGAGTGATCATGAATTATATGAATAATTCAAAGCAGTATTCTCAAGACAGTGAACGGTTAAAAGCGCAAGGAATTAATACAGATTCTTTAAGGCAAATTCAAGTCAGTAGAAATCAAAGTCAAATCAATCGAAATCAATAATTTGTACCCTTGAATAATAATAGCATATTTATAACGCCCTTTTCATAACACGACTGTGAAATTATTCATGAAGTTAAACATTAAGAATCAGGTTTTATTTAACATAAAATTTATAAGAAATGCTATTTGCAAAGTTTGCGTAGGTACCTGATATTGCAATCGTAAGGGGGTCATCGCATTAGAGGGTTATAAGTAGTTGCGTTTTATCTTTCTGTTTCAAGAACGCTCAACGTATTGCAGCATATTATTCATTAAACACCAATGTACCACTTAAGAGCCTACATCAATATTATCGTCGACATGTACCTATTAAAACAGCTAGTAGGTATAGAAAATGAAGAATTAGGGATATTTTTTTGTTTACTCAAAATCTACTAAATATATTTTAATTCCGGCTTACGTGTTTCTATATTTAATAGTTACTTATGTTATTAAAGTTATTTCATTAGTTAATACGCGATAATAGACCGATAAATGAAAAAAATAAAAAATGAGAGAGGTGGTTTCGCTAAGATTTTCTATCGAGAAAACTTTTTCAATCGCATTTCTGAATTTATGCGATCCTAGATTATATATTGAAAAAACATATACTTAAGAATTAGAGCTCTAGCCATTCAATCTAAAGAAAAAATGAAAACTTCGTACGTAGAAAAATGCACGAAGCTATTTTGGTATCCTCTTAAATGATAAAATCTATACTAATATTATAAACGGAAGAGTTTGTTTGTTTAAGCGCGCTAATCTCAGGAACCACAGTATTTCATTATTTTACAAAATTCTTCCAGTGTTAGATATCCATTCATTCCATCCATTTATCGAGGAAGGCTTTAGGCTATATAACATCACGCTGAGACCAATAGCGAAGCAGTAGTGAAAAATGTTGCAAAAACAGGGAAAATTTTCTAAATTCCACGCGGACGGAGTCGCGGGCAACAGCTAGTTTTCTATAAAGTCTTATCGTGTGGTCGGTTATATAGATGTCTTCTTTTTCTTTGCTGCCGCTGAATTTATCCCTTCAGTATGGTTTAAGGTAGATCAAACGATTTCAATTTCTATAAAGCAGATATCAAAACAAAAAGGTTCTGTACGAGTATTTTGGAATTAGTGTCTTTCTTTTAGCAAGAAACAAATTAAAAAAGAAAGATTATAACATAATGTTTATATGGACAATTGGACAAACAAGGACGACAAACCAAAGAAAACAGCTCAATATCAGAATACATAAAACAATGAAAGCAACGAAACTAATTGCAATGACATAATAATCTGCAGTGAAGCCAAGTGATCCGAGCGAACAGTCATTAGTTATAAACATGAATAAATATAAAACTAATTTTTTATTTTTTCCTAAATATATTTCATAGCCAAAACCTTTTAAGACTAAGTAAAATGTATGATAATTAATTTGAAATTGGTTAAACGAGATTAGATGGCTGCCACTCAACACTGTGATAAATTAATTCTATTTCCATTAAAGTAAAAACGTTTATTATAAAATTATTATGGACATGCGCAATAGTTTATTTTGATCTTTCTTCAAAAATGTTATTTCATTTATAAAATATTAGATATTTTGATTCCGCTGACAAAATAAAAGTTTGATTATATTATGTATAGTATAATTTTTAAAAAACCCAGCCTATTAATAAAAAATAATAATAATAAATATTCATGGACATTTCACACAACGTCCTCTGGTCCCAAGCTAAGCTTATATGCTTGCGTTAAGGGTACCAGAATACGGATATAATACATACTACTTTTCTTTTGTAAATACATACTTTTAATATATAGAAAACACCCAGACGTAGTACAAACATTTATATGACATTTATGAATATCACACAAATGATTGTCCGTGTGGTGACGGAGTAAGAATACAAGTGTCACCACCCCATCTCCACCCAAAGGTGCTGTAAAAGTCAGCTAAGGGATATTGCACACAGATAACATCCTCTGTGAGAGACAGAAAACACGAAAATAAACCCTGTGCCAACACGCCTGGTCAGCGCGGCACAGTAGACCATAATCCCTCCCAAAGTGGAGGAGGCCCGTGCCCAACAGTGGGGCGTAAATGGGCTGGAGAGAGAGAGAGAGATTGTCCCAAGCAGGAATCGAACCTGCGACCTTGTGAACGGCAGTCCAGTACATAAACCACTACGCCACGAAGCCCATCAATTTCTAGTTAATTACCAGGATGTATTAAATCTACTTGTTTATTTTCTAGGTGAAATGCCTATCCAGGCGGAGCATGAGCCAGAATTCTTGCAAGCTTTAGAAAACCACACAGTGACACAGGGAAGAGATGTACATTTCACATGTGTTGTAAACCATCTCTCTAATTACAGGGTAAGATATGTTATTTATTAACTGGCTTCAAAAAAGGAAAAGTTTCTCAATTCGTCTGTACCTATGTTTTTTTTTATGTTTGTTACCTCATAACTTTTTACTGGGCGAAGGGATTTTCTTAATGATTCTTTTTTCATTTGAAAGCTGGTGGTTCCTGTTTGGTCCCATTGACACCAGGTGAGGATCTGATGGTTATCTCCTAAGAAGTCAAAAGAAGAATTCAAAAGAATATAAAGTCGGTTAAACGTTTTAAAAAAAATACTCATTTATAATAATTAAAATTATAAACGGAGATTTTATCGGAGAGATAATAAACGTTTTAGCGTAGACTATTATGAATAACAAGTTTTGACAATTTTAGCGAACGTATTTTATCGAACTTTTGAACCTCCGATAAGTCATTATGAATAAGACCATATATCTATAGCCTTCCTCGATAAAGCTAATATTCAACACTGAAAGATTTTTTTAAATCGGACCTTTGGTTCCTGAGATTAGCGCGTTCAAACAACCAAACAAACAAATTCTTCAGCTTTATGATATTAGTATAGAGTATAGATAGATATAATAACATATGTAAAAATATTGCGTTTGTATAAGCATTATTTTTGCTACTATCACCGTAAACAACTACCTAATGGTAAAGAGAGTACTTGCTAAGATATCTGAAACTAAAACATTGATAATTTATGCATGCATCGTTATAACTAAAGTTTACATAAAGCGAAGTAAACCTGCAGTTATTCGCTTGAGAATAACACAACACCTCATTGTTAATTTTAAACTATTTACGAGTACATTTACATATAAACTATTTAAATTAAAGTGGTACCTAATACATTAAATATTATGTAAAGTTACATCAATATTAGTAATAAATAAATTAAACAAATTTTCAAACAGTGTACCTACCCATTATATTCTCTAACACTTGCGCGACTCATTTGTCGTTTGAAAAAACACTAAGGTTTTACATGTAAATTTTAAAACGATTATACGCGTCTAATACGTAAAATGTGTATGAATTAATTAATATTTTTTCAAAATATTGAGAAAATATATTGTTTATACCATAATTATCTAGGATTATTAATATAAAAATCTTGTTTATCATTTTTAGGGTTCCGTACCCAAAGGGTAAAAACAGGACCCTATTACTGAGACTTCGCTGTCCGTCCGTCCGTCCGTCTGTCACCAGGCTGTATCTCAAGAACGGTGATAGCTAGAGAGTTGAAATTTTCACAGATGATGTATAACTATTGCCGCTATAACAAAAAATACTAAAAATAAAATAAAATAAATATTTAAGGGGGGCTCCCATACAACAAACATGATTTTTATACCGTTTCTTGCTCGTTACTAATAACGTTGCCTTATGTTGCATAGATAATGGTACGGAACCCTTCGTGCGCGAGTCCGACTCGCACTTGACCAATTTTTTTGGCAGCAGAATTCTATAAAAGTATAAATAAAAATGCTAAATAGTAAGTGGGTAAACTGTTACATAAAGATATTAAAATAATATAAGTTGTAGTCATGACAAGCGTACACATTCAACTGGAGCGTGGGGAAACACTTACGTTAAAACTCGTCTGAAATAATTTCCACAAACAATGAAATTGTTACTAATTTATTTTCCAACCACAACAAAGCGAGATGTCACATGAAAAATACTGTGAAGCGGCGGGAATGAGACACCCTACATTCCTCTGTGAAACTCTACAATTTCACGTGTCGCTCCCTCAGTTATACATTTTCTGTAGCGCTTAAGTCACATTAAGTTTTGCCTCTATTGTAAACAATATAAGCGATTTAAAACTGGCAAAAGCCCCGGGGAAATAAGAGCGATTTATGACATTAATCCCAGATATAAAATGTAATTTCAGACTCTTATGCAACTTGAAAGAGAACGTTCGTTTTCCTAGACATTGTTCTAATTGCATTGTTTAATTTAAGTTTCCGGCACTTAAGAGATTTTTTCTTTCATTTTTAGTCTGATTTTAATTGATTTTTACTTTCATTATAAACACACTGCAGTTTCACTTGCGGTTTGTGTTAGAAAATTATAATAAACTACTTCAGATAATATTGAATCTAATAAGACTACGATTGAGTCCAATCCAATATCCATAATATTGTTTTAGGTGGCGTGGATCAAATCAGATTCAAAGGCAATTCTGGCGATACATACAAATATGGTAGCATTAAATCCAAGACTCAGTGTTACATACAATGGACACAATACGTGGAAATTGCATGTAAGCAACGTACAAGCAAACGACTCTGGTACTTATATGTGCCAAGTTAATACAGATCCTATGAAAAGTCAGGTAAATTATATTAAATTGTTATAGGTAACAATGCCCTTAAATAACTAAGCGATATGCAATAGTTTAATTTAAGAAACGTGAATAAAAAAATTTCTCCGTGGGGTGGATTAAGAATACAAGTGTCACCACCCCATCTCCTCCCAAGGGTGCTGTAAAAGTCTGCTAAGGGATATTGCACACAGATAACATCCTCTGTGAGAGCCGGAATACTCGAAAATAAACCCTGTGACAACACGCCTGGTAAGCGCGGCACAGTAGACCATAATCCCTCCAAAGCGGAGGAGGCCCTTGCCCAACAGTGGGACGTTAATGGGCTGGAGAGAGAGAGAGGGAATAATAAAAATGTAATTAATTTAAAAGTTGTACTTTGAGTATAGAAATAGTATAACTCTATGGGTTTGAATTACGTCATTAGTCTATGGTTTAAACAAATATTTAAAAATGGAACACTCGAAAAAAATACAATTTTAATAAAAATAGTAATGTTTTAGAGATATTAGTATGTTTATATTAATGTCTTTTTTTTTGTTAAGATGGGTCACCTATCAGTGGTGATACCACCTGACATTATAGACTCTGTGTCAGAGGGAAGTTCTGCGCAGGAAGGAGGTAGCATTAGACTGATATGTACTGCTACTGGAGTCCCTTCACCTACAGTTCTATGGCGTAGGGAACATAACCGGCCTATAGTGTTTAGGCATGATGGTGGCAGAGAACGTAAAGGTTAGTACATAGTTTTATATAGTTTAATTTTTGTTGTAGAGTTAGATTAATATTAATAATTTTATGTTTGTAAATGTAAAAAATTATCTGTGTGTCTATAAAATAAATAAAAATTGAAGGTTGGTACAATTTACATTATATTAGACTTATACCAATTAATTAAAGTAAAAAGGTTTTATGAAGCCAACCAAAACTATACTGTTTGTGATAAAAACAATCGTCCAATAAACAAAAAAAATACATGTAATCTTACATCCTTTGCATCTCTTTCTAGAAAGAGATGTCAATAAAGAATATTGCCTATACCTTTTTAGGTATTCGTACAAAAGAAAGCCTTATTTAGATTTCTATTACAAAATTTATTATAATCTTAAATACAATTGGATAATATAGGTATAAAGTGAGAAGAGATTATATTTTAATCTATTGCCGTAACGATAACTAAAGCTGAAATAACCTCGATTGCTCAGTATTTACACTGTAAGATGAGGTCTTAGTAGTATACTTTAGAAACGAATCTTTGATAGACTATTTACGAACTGAATTTTTTTTTTTTTTTTAAATAAATATTCATTGACATTTCACATAACGTCCTCTGGTCCCAAACTAAGCTTTATATGAATATTATAAATATATACTCTATGTATATTAATGAATGATAAATTAAGTACATAAGTAATATTTCAAAACGATGACTGCAAAAATTTACAAGTAATTTAATTACATTTTTTTAAAGACAATAATACTAAAATAAAATTGGTCAAGTGCGAGTCGGACTCGCGCACGAAGGGTTCCGTACCATTATCTATGCAACATAAGGCAACGTTATTAGTATCGAGCAAGAAACGGTAAAAAATCATGTTTGTTGTATGGGAGCCCCCCTTAAATATTTATTTTATTATATTTTTAGTATTTGTTGTTATAGCGGCAATAGAAATACATCATCTGTGAAAATTTCAACTGTCTAGCTATCACCGTTCTTGAGATACAGCCTGGTGACAGACGGACGGACGGACGGACAGCGAAGTCTCAGTAATAGGGTCCCGTTTTTACCCTTTGGGTACGGTACCCTAACAATATAATATATAATCTTTGATGTAATATAAAGGTGGATACGAAACATCGCAATAAAAGTTATGCACGAATAAAATACACCCTCTGAAAAGAGGAAACATAATATCTAAGTCGTTAATCTGAAGATCGTTATTATTTGATATATCTTGTTATACCTACGATTGTATTTGAGGACATTGTAAGATATCAAGTACACAATTAGTTCCTTTTTAGAAATTAACTATAAAAGGTAAATAAAATGTCTAATAAAGATGATGAAACAAATCATCATCTTTATTAGACATTTTATTTGGTAAAAATATATTGTTTAACCCTCTAATGTGCCGTGTTGCAGATCGGCAACATTGGATTTTTTTTATCATAGAAACTGATTTAATAAATTTTTCTGTTGTTGAAAAAAATAATTTAGGTATTTTTTACTATAATTAAAAAATGCTGGGTGTAATCAGAATGGATATTAGAGAAGTTGGTCTTATTTATAATGACTCATCAGAAGTTTAAACATTAAGTTTATCGGAGAGATAATAAACATTTTATAGTAAAAAGACTATTATGAATAACAATTTTTGACAATTTTAGCGAACTTTTAAACCTCCGATAAGTCATTATGAATAAGAGCAACAGTTTAGTTGCTATTGTCTTCATTAGATTGGAAATCAGCAACCGTGAACGTTTGCAATATTTTGTGAGACGGCAAATATTCCATTTTTGAATACCTACTACTGCCTGGGTTATCATAGAACTGTTGTGTAATTAAGTAATTGTGTTATTGCATAATAGAGATCGATATCGCGTAATATTAGTTTCATTATGTGCAAATACACACTCCGGCTTGGCTTTATATTGTGGTTAACAATAATAAACAGACTCTGTTCCAGTACATAACGAACCATTATTATAGGGATTAATATAAATAAATAAATATTCATGGACATTTCACACAACGTCCTCTGGTCCCAAGCTAAGCTTATATGCTTGTGTTATGGGTACCAGAATACGGATAGAATAGGCATGTTCACTAATTTTAGAAATAGCTTTTAATTTATAAATAGAGCTTAAATAAACACGAAAAAAATATTTTTGAGAAAAAAATATCACTAACTTCAATAAAAAATCAATTAAAAAAATATTTTTCAAAAATTGCCGCCTAAACGCTCCCAAACTGTCACGTGATAAATATCTACGTCACAGGTCGATAAACAAAGCTCGCGTTCTATGACAGTCCACTGTTTTTTACTGAAATATTGTTGATACAAACTGTAATAATGACCTCGTTTTACAAAACATGTGCAGTGCCAATGTGCAAGAGTACGTCAATAACAACACCACAGAAACTTTTCATATACGTTCCAAAAAATGCACTAATAAGAAGAAAATGGTTATCACTTGCTAGAAGACACCCAGCATCATTGTCAGCGACAAGTACCAGTTATTTTTGTGAAGATCACTTTGATGTAAGTTCTGGCAAACTCAAAATGTAAAAACTAATATTAATATTGTGTTACATACAAATCATTTTTTTTAGGTTAGTTACATGGCTACAAATGTTTACCAGTTGTATTTTGTTTACTTGGCTAATCTAAATAACCTATTGATTAATGTATATCTAATTCCAGCTTCCGAAAGACATGGAAAACTATGTAGAATACACTACAATGGGTGTAGTATCCCGCATAAGAATGAGACCCGGTTGTTTACCTACAAAGTTTGCTTGCCAACCAAATAGAGCCAACATTTCTACTGATGTCTGTCGCCCAGCCGCTGCAAAAAGGCAAAGACTCTCATTGATAAGGGAATGTGAAGAAGAGATAAGAGCAGCACAACCTGCTAAAGCTCAACCAATAGAAAATTTAAATATTGAAGTTCTAAATCAAGATGAAGGTTGGTACTAATTCATTATCCCTAATAGTATCAATATAAAAGTATAAGTTCATCAATTTTTATCAAACTGTACATATGAATGTTCTTTAAAACTTATTATGCATCTCAATGTTTTAGTTCTTCTATTTACCTGTTTTTTTATTATCAACAAAAGGTTTTTTATTATGTACCTATGTAAAAATAAAGCAAGTTGACTATAAAGGGAATTTTCTTTTTCAGATCCAGTCCAAGAACAACTACAAAATACAACAAAATTTGATAAAGCAGTCCAGATATGCATAAGAGCCAAATATCGAAGTAAAACTACTCAAACTGAAACAAAATCAAGTACGAAGAAAACCTCTCCTATAAAGGTTTTTAGCACATCTGTGTCTACTTCTCCATTTAAAATTAAACAGTTAAGGCCATTTATAAAACCACACCAGTTTTGCTCAAAAGCAACAGTAACATGCAACTCAAGTAATGATGATAAATCTGATAGTGATGTGTCATCTGTATACACACCACCTGTAGCACCTATGACAAAATCTTCTTCGGACACAAGTGTTTTAAATGAACCAGATTTTAAAAAAGAACAGTACCGAAAATCTATGTTAGAATATACTGTAGAGAGAATAAAAAAAAGAACACTGTTCTATATTGGTGTACCAAAAGATTGTTATGATTTAATTAAAATTATGCATGAGCATACTGGTATTCCTGAATACAAAATATTGTTGTACGACAGTCACTGTGTAGGGTTTGGCACGAACTTTGTGCTCTGGGCACACACGACACTTCACAGTACAAATATTAGATTCTCTCTTTAGTTGTACGTATCCCACGGCATCATCGCCATAAGATTCTCTTGATGATCTGGAATAGAGGAAATAAGAGCATAAGTTAAACTATTATAACTTTGTTTACAACATAGACAAGGTACATAACCTTACTTTTAAATATTTCTTTGTTAAATATGATAATTCGTTCCATATGTTATAAATTTGTATGTAATTCGGATAAGGTGTATTTTGAATGATAAATAATGTAAATCAGCATACAATTTAATACTTACAAAGATATTTTCACGTTTCTGAGCTCCGCTGCACAAAAGTCTTTGTTTGTTGCAAAGAAATTTGCTACCATCAAAGAATCTATCTTCGGTAAATTACCGCTATTTGCTTTGATGAAACCACTCTCCATTATACTAACAAAATATGAGGTTTTTATAGTCGTACTATTGAAATAAAGATATAAACAGTTTGCCGGTCGTACTTTAAGTATTGATTATGACAGAAATGTCAGCTTGTTTTTCGACCAGTGACGTCACCGCGCTCTGATTGGTGTTCGCAGTCGGCTGATCACCGATAAAAATTAAAGCATTTTAAATTATTTTTATTTAATTATAGAATAATAATTAGGTTCTTATAATTTTATTTTAGGTTTTATATGCTGTATTTAATAAGTGAAAAAAGAATTAGATGGATTTGTAACCTGAGTGAACATGCCTATACATAAACTACTTTTCTTTTGTAAATACATACTTATAATACATAGAAACACATATAAAAATATAATAATACTAGCTGACCCGGCAAACGTAGTTTTGCCATACCAAAAAAAAAGGTTTGAAAAATAGATGTTGGCCGATTCTCAGACCTAGAGGATATGTACACAAAATTTCAGGAAAATCGGTTGAGCCGTTTCGGAGGAGTACGGTAACTAACACTGTGACACGTGAATTTTATATATTAGATAATACATATAATAATATAATATCAATATATATACTTGTTGAGATATTTTACAATTGTAACTAATTGTCAGGAAGTTTAAGCAAACTATTATATGTTGTTTGTGTTAATTGAACAAAATATCATGGCTATTCACAAAAGTAATGATAATCCAAACCAAAATTCTATGCTAGTTTTGGTATAGGAAAACCCTTAATAAACACGCAAATACTCATTTATTTAATCAATAAATAAATATTTATTTGAGTAATGATTTTCAAGTAGGTACTTAAAACTTAAAAACACCAATTTCTTTTCAATGAACTTAACATTAATGTAAGCACTGTGTTTATAATGTATCATTACAGATTCAAATTGTTAAATGCTTGCAATAATTTATTCGATTACAAATGGCTCGTTAAATATTAAGTTCCCTATTGAATAGCGTCGTCGACGGGGGCATTCGCGATAGTGACAGGTCGGAAAATATCGTGATTTGTTCACTCACTTCCCTCAGAGCAGGTAATTTCTATACAAATTCACACCTATATAAACACCGTTGATAATTTAAAATCATAACAAGGAACTTATTGTTTTGAGTCAATGTTTTTACACTCCGGTAGAGAAATTCTTCTTCTTTTCTTTCAAATAATAGAAACTGAAATAGATATTAGGTAGTGTTTACTTAATAAGAAATAATTTGAAACACGCCAAATAAAATTTCACTTTAGCTTCTTTTACGGCTTGGATTTATATTGTTCATTTTGACGAATATTATATATTAGAAATTTCTTTGCCTGGACTCTTTATTCACCATTTTGATTCTAGATTGATATATAAAAAAAAGAATCAAAATGGCGTACCTACACTACTCTACTCTTAATACAAAAAACCAACAATTTTGATCGATAGTTTTTTGTACTAAGACTTATTCAGTTCACTTAATCTTTAACTGGACGTATTCCAGTTATATTAAAGGTATTTAGAAGGTTTTATAATATACTCGTAAATATTTATATTTTTATCTTATGTATCTATAAATCATAGTAAATTACAAAAAACAAGTATGATGTATAGGTATCAGACAGATCTTACAGTATTCCTTCCTTTGTATGTTTTTAGTTTATAAGCATAACTCACATTTCTGAAAACTAAATCATTCCAACATTCGTCGAGGTTTCCTCTTGAGCATTCTGTGTAAGTAGCTTATCTTTCGTGTTTCAGTGAAAGCACTAAAATGAGAACATTAAATTAATAAGTTTAATTTAATATTTGTATGCGTTTGCTTGATGTCTTTTACTTAGTAAATTATGATTTTAATTAATACGCAAAGACTCTACAATATAATGTTACTAATTTTTAGTAAAAAAAAAATAATTTTATAAAAGCATTACTATATATCTCTCTCTCTCTCTCTCTCTCTCCAGTCCATTTAAGGGCCTACATCAATATTATCGTCGACATGTACATATTAACACAGCTAGTAGGTATAGAAAATGAAGAATTAGGGATATTTTTTTTGTTTACTCAAAATCTACTAAATATATTTTAATTCTGATTTACGTGTTTCTATATATAATAGTTACTTATGTTTTTAAACTTATTTCATTAGTTAATACGTGATAATAGACCGACAAATGAAAAAAATAAAAAATTAGAGAGGTTGTTTCGCTAATATTTTCTGCCGAGAAAACTTTTTTCAATCGCGTTTCTGAGTTTATGCGATCCTAGATCATATATTGAAAAAACATATACTTAAAAATTAGAGCCATTCAATCTAAAGAAACAATGAAAACTTCGTACGTAAAAAATGCACGAAGCTATTTTGGTATCCTCTTAAGACCCACTGCTGCGCACGAGCCTCCTCCACTTTGAGAAGAAAATGATCTACTGTGTCACACTCACCACGCGTGTTGGCACAGGGTTTGCTTTTTTTCTCCCCTTTCAATTCAATTCTCCCAATTCAATTAAATTTTCGTCATAAGTTACTTAGCGCGAATAATTTCATAAAATTTCCATTTCGTAAATAATTATGTTTAAATATAAAAAATTATTTTCGTAAATAATTACATTTTATAGTAATTTTCTTAGTCTTGTTAGCTTACTAGTTTCAAATATAATTATGTAGACTTAATGGTTCTTGACATACAATAATTTTACGCCCACGAATTTATCAACCAACCACAAATTATGTATCCAAATTGTGTTGCACCCTTGCAATTTAAAGCACTTGAAATTCATATATTCGGGTTTATATTTAAGTGAACTAAACAGTTTATACCTACCTCATATCTATCTGCAGCACTTTTCAAATATATTTGGATGTTAAATAGTTATTTAAGCGAGAACATTTCTCATTTTATTCTCATTTCAACATTTTATAAACAGCGAAGAACAGCTCGCAATTCAGAAGTGAATTTAATGCAATGAAAATATAAAGATAACGTTCTTTAATTGCATTGTATAGCTTCACATAATTGAACGCTTAATGTACTGTCTAGATTTAAAATATATTTGTATCCCGTCTCTTGTTCTCTCGCAGGGTATTATTCACTCCAATTTAGTGCCTGCACTTTAAAATTGAGTCAAAAACAAATTAAGAATTCACATTAACTACTACAACTAGCCATAATAATTGGTCAAGTGCGAGTCGGACTCGCGCACGAAGGGTTCCGTACCATTATCTATGCAACATAAGGCAACGTTATTAGTATCGAGCAAGAAACGGTAAAAAAATCATGTTTGTTGTATGGGAGCCCCCCTTAAATATTTATTTTATTTTATTTTTAGTATTTATTGTTATAGCGGCAATAGAAATACATCATCTGTGAAAATTTCAACTGTCTAGCTATCACCGTTCTTGAGATACTGCGTACGGAACCCTAAAAATCATGTTTGTTGTATGGGAGCCCCCCTTAAATATTTATTTTATTTTATTTTTAGTATTTGTTGTTATAGCGGCAATAGAAATACATCATCTGTGAAAATTTCAACTGTCTAGCTATCACCGTTCTTGAGATACTGGGTACGGAACCATAAAAATCATGTTTGTTGTATGGGAGCCCCCCTTAAATATTTATTTTATTTTATTTTTAGTATTTGTTGTTATAGCGGCAATAGAAATACATCATCTGTGAAAATTTCAACTCTCTAGCTATCACCGTTCTTGAGATACAGCCTGGTGACAGACGGACGGACGGACGGACGGACGGACGGACAGCGAAGTCTCAGTAATAGGGTCCCGTTTTTACCCTTTGGGTACGGAACCCTAAAAATGAAGATTCATAAAACCAGACTGTCTTGAATTCGTTAGATATTAGCAACCTGTACATAAGTAGATTTCTAAGAATAAAAGACACTATTTTATTAAAACTAAAATTTTGTGTAAATATTCCAATGAAATATTCATATTATGTTTGGCAATAATTCTATTGATTTTAATTTTTATGCAATTTATATCAGAATATATTTTAAATTTTGCTCTTATAACAGTTATAACGAATAGAATAATCCTGACTATATTGTACTGTGATATCAATGAACAAATTATTGAAATCATTTCGAAGTATTTAGAAAACTTAATTACCTATATTTACACTTATACAATAAATCTAAATCCTAATATATTTTCTGGATTCTCTGCTGCTTATTTTTATTTCAAATTTTATTGCTCTTGGTAGTGGACGTACGAGTAATCAAGTTTTAGTACGTATCCATCAATCGGCAATATCTCAAACAATCCTACGCTATATTTCTCATCCCGTGAGGATTGGTGACTTATTGCTTTACGGGAATACAGTCGAGCTGTTTGTGTACCATTTGACCTGTCTGTAATTTTTTAATAGCCAAAATATTATTGAACTAGGAAAGTTGCTTATATTATACTTTACATCTGTTAATGTCTTGACAGGGTTCGTGGTCTAGTGTTTCATGTAACGGACTGTCGTTCGCAAGGTCTGAGGTTCGATTACTGGGGTTATTTGTGCGATATTTATAAATGTCATACAAATGTTAGTACTGCGTCTTGGGTCTTTTCTATGTAGGTATTATGAGTATGTATTTACAACAAAAAGTATCAATGTAGTATATCTCTATCTGGTAGGTATTCATAATAAAACATAGAAATATAGTTTACTTAGGGAACAGAGAACGTTGTGTAAAATATCCATAAATATTTATAAAATAAGTGTTTCTTTTAAGGGTTGTCTGGATAATGAATATATATGATAAGGTCCCCTTTATGGTTCAGGATTATAAAAATACATCATAATCATCAGCATCTAATCTAATTATGCCACAGGCCACACTGACCAGACATGTATTTATTTTGGAGTTTCCTTTTCTGGCTGAAGTTTCTAGACAGTTTAAGAACATTATTTATAAGATTAGTAAACAATTAATTGCACATTTAGTTATTGATAATTCAGTTCACTTATTGACTGAAATAAATGTTGGAAAATTTTGATCATAAATAAGATTTGAATGCATCTGCTATTCTGAACGATAAAATCGTCAACAAACTTCAAAATTAATTTTACCAATACTGCCAATACTGCATGCGTGGTTTAAATTGATTAGTTATAATTAATTATGTTAATGATATGCAAAATAGCCTTTGACCGGTTAACGACCAGTTAGCATATGAAAATATATGCCTGTGTGCATTTCAGTGTTAAGCTGGATTAAAGAATTGTCAAAATTATCGCAATAAAACGGAATTATTATTTTCAACAGCAGGATTTTAATACAGAAGGTAATATTATTGTTACGTATTTTATACAAATTATATGTAATGTGCTACTATATGTACCCACAATTAAAGATAACGTCTGGATAATATGTGGTAATAAGAATGTGTTTCGATGTATTAAAATAACTTATTGTATTGTTAAATGCATCAAATAACACTTGTTTGATGATATTAATCATATATTTAAAATATCTAGATGATATTCATTCCGTAGATTACGCTTTTAATTGGACGCAATGATAGTTACGTACAGGTGCATATTACAATCAACAACAACCTTCATGTGTTACTATATAAGTTTAATGCAAAGTGATATTTACAGTAACAGTTACAACATACACACATGTATAAATAAATAAATAAATATTCATGGACATTTCACACAACGTCCTCTGGTCCCAAGCTAAGCTTATATGCTTGTGTTATGGGTACCAGAATACGGATAAAATACATATACTACTTTCTTTTGTAAATACATACTTATAATACATAGAAACACCCAGACGCAGTACAAACATTCGTATGACAATTAGAAAAATCACACAAATGATTGTCCCGAGCGGGAATCGAACCCGCGACCTCTTGATCGGCAGTCCGTTACATGAAGCACTAGACCACGGGGCCCGTCAAATGTATTATACGTTATAAACGTATTATATATGTATGTTTATTATTTAAATTCTATGTATGTTATATTATGTATCTATGTAGTTATTTGCACAGAAGTTTATTTGAATCTGTTAGTTGTAATCAATATGTAAACTAAGCACAATTTTGTTATTTTAATAGTTAAAATATACACCCACCACTTTATTTTTTCTGCACTGCCCAAGGTTGACTGGAAGAGAATGCCTTAGGCATTAAGTACGCCTGTATACTACCTTTTGTGTATATAAAGTTAAATAAATAAATATTTGTGAATATAGCATAAGCAAATTCGAACGAAATAATAAAGTAAACTTTGCAACACTGTAAAACGACAACAGCTATGGACACTGCTCTCATTGTTAACCCTTCAAAACGAGTTTCCCTTTTCCCCCGAGTACCGAAAGCCGCCATTCCGTTCAAGTCTTTTTTCCAATTCAATCTACTTTGCATTGTCCCCGACACTCGCATGAGGCAATACACCTAGACGCCCCTACTCATGCACTTGCTTCCAAGCACTTCTCTTTCCAATGGATTTTATTTACGCAAGAGAAAGGAAGCTATAATACATATACCACTGAAGACAATAAGGCGCTTCGAAACGAGATATAAAAGCTTTGAGTTAGTCTCACGTTCCTTTTAGTAAGATTCCTTTGAAATGAATCGAATAATTCGCGGAGTTTATACTTATGAACGCGTTTTTTTTATATGAGGACTACTTTGATAAGTGTGAAAATAATGATTGCCGCTTGAGGACTGGGAGCTTTGTTATGACAATAATAGGGTCTCAGATTTCAATGGGATGTATTATTTACTCGAGCACACACATATATACAGACTTTATTTATTAATCAATGAAGCGAAAATTTGATAAGGTCTTTATAGATATTATTTGTATTGAAATATCTTTAGTCCGTTGAGAATTCGTTAGTAAATTGTATTTATGAAAGATAAGGATGCATATTTCGAATAAATAGCAAAGTTTTTATAATAAAAAATTGGTCAAGTGCGAGTCGGACTCGCGCACGAAGGGTTCCGTACCATTATCTATGCAACATACGTTATTAATAAATGAGCAAACAACACACACAATACTTAATTAATCACGTTTGTTGTATGAGAGCAAGAAACGGTAAAAAAATCATGTTTGTTGTATGGGAGCCCCCCTTAAATATTTATTTTATTTTATTTTTAGTATTTGTTGTTATAGCGGCAATAGAAATACATCATCTGTGAAAATTTCAACTCTCTAGCTATCACCGTTCTTGAGATACAGCCTGGTGACAGACGGACGGACGGACGGACGGACGGACAGCGAAGTCTCAGTAATGGGGTCCCGTTTTTACCCTTTGGGTACGGAACCCTAAAAATCAATTTTCTTTCAAAACTTGGGACGAATAATATAATAGTCCCAAGTGGAAATAATAAATTAGGACTGGCCATATTTTTTTATTTTACAACATTTCTGATAAAAATGTAATTTAGGCAACGCTCCTTTCGTAACTTAAATCGACTTTTTTAAACAAGTTTCTGTCGGACTCTTTTACATTGGCCCGTTCGTGGAGCGGCGACCTAAAAGGACAACCGTTGCTCTCAACGGAATTTTTATGAACTTTTTTTGTTTGCCTTTTAAGACGAAATGTAAAGTTGCGGGCACCAAGTTTTGAAATAGCAGTGCATCTTATAGGAAACTGTATTAAAGTTTATGTAGATTTTTATTTAACTTAACATTTTCTCAACTTTCTGTATTAAATATTATTCTTCACAACCCGTATAAGTAAATGATTACAAAACTCGCAGGTAACTAAAGCTATTCGCAATTGCAACCGTTCTACTAGTGCTACGAATGCACTTACCGTAACCGTGTGTACCCAAATATTTGTGTGAAAATTATTAACATAATTCTCTACAAAGAGCTACGAAATAAAATCTGACTATGACTTTAATATTTGAATGTACACTGGTTTAATGTAAGTACCGACGCGATGCCACGTCATTACGTGACAATAAACGTAAACATTACATTTAGAAAGTCACAACAACACAGTATCCAAACAATTGACTAATAATTTCGCTCCACAAACTGCTACATACCAAATGGAAATTTCGCGTTACAGTAGCTGCAAGACATAGATCGCTCCCAATAGATTACGCATGTAAGGCGATCAACTTATATCAAACATATGCGCTAATGAACATGTGTATGTAAACTGAATGTAGATATATTGGTAAGATGTTATGGCGGGCTTCGTTGTCTAGTGGTTCATGTAACGTACTGCCGTTCACGAAGTCGTGGGATTCATTCAAACTCAGTGCAATTTTATTATTGGTGTGATATTTATAACTGACATACAAATGTTTGTACTGTGTCCGGGTGTTTCTAAGTGCGTGCGTATGTATTTACCGTGTGATTTTGCTTCCAATGGAAATGTATAAGATGTAACCCGAGCCTTCCTATCGTTGGCGCGTTCAGTCGTTAATAAAAATCTCGTAATGCTCTATCTATTGTATGTGATCTATACTGCAAGACTATTGGTTCTCTTAATGTAAATGTGTTGTTTCACAATATACGGGTCCACAACGGGCATTGTTACTGTTATTTGTATTATTATGATGAATAATGCAATTCAAAACTACAGCTTTCTATAATGTTGGGTATGAATGTCTATTTATTCGATTAGACCGACAAACGTTGCTCTGCCGAAAGCATTTTTAAAAATGCACCTCTGCAAGTCAATTGCTAAGTAGTTGATATAAAAATTGGGATTCGAAAAGGAAGATGGGTGACAATGAAACAGGCTTACAGCTTTTTGGAAAAGTCCCTTGAGCTATTTATCTTGGAAATTCGTTTAATCACTGATATTATCTTCAGTTTTTGTGACATAGGTTTAGTAATTGTACAGACAGGTAGTCTATTATAAGTCTCATCCTAAGATTTTTTATTTATAGTGTGTGCATGTGTGCAATCGTGTGATGTTGAATTAAGCACAGGAATTTAGAAAATATTACAAATGGCAATAACACAGTACTTTGTTTTGTTTTATTATAACAAAAACGTGTAAGAAGTTCTGCTTTTCCACATTAGCCTTTTTTGACCGTGACATCAATTTGTACGCGTCTAAATCCGTAAAAAGTGGTTTTGTTAGTGAAAAAGAGTTAAGAATATAAGCGAACCTTCTCTCCAGCCCATTTACGTCCCACTGTTGGGCTCGGGCCTCCTCCTCTTTGGGAGGGATTATAGTTTACTGTGCCGCGCTGACCAGGCGTGTCGGCACAGGGTTTATTTTCGAGTTTTCTGTCTCTCAAAGAGGATGTTATCTGTGTGCAATATCTGTCAGCTGACTTTTACGGCACCCTTGGGAGGAGATGTGGTGGTGAAACTTAATCCGTAACCACAAGGAGAGCAAACCTTAAACTCTTTAAATTTTACCGCGGCAATTGAAATAATTTTCATTAATAAACTTTCAAACTTGGAATACTTTACATAATGCTATCTCAAAACACAGTGAATTCTCAACTCCATTTCTCTAAAATAGCTACTTAGCGGCGTAATATCAATACGTCTTGTAAGTACTTACACGCGTTAGCTCATAAGATAACGAGCAAACTTTGTTGTAAAAGTTTTGTTTTGTTCTCTATATATTAAGCATTTCCCAGTAAATCTGTACAGTACAATACCACAAATAGCTTTATTTACAAATTGTAGTACTAGAAACAAAAATATTTAAACGACAATGGTTGTGCAGTGATAAAGTGGTGACAAACTGGCGTTCGCTGAATCGCGGATTCATTCCGTCAAGACGATTATCGGTGTGGTATGATACTTTTTATTCTATATAATATTAGTGTGTGTTACAAAAAAAGTAGATAGAAAAATTATGTACCTACTATACCACCTATAACACAAACATAGAAATGCAACTTAATTTAAGACTAGAGAAATTTTATCTCATTATATTCCCTCGCACCAAAATGAGATAAAGTTCATAAATAAAAATAAAAACCATAACAACAATACGTTGTAATATAATGCAAAGAATAGCTAGAAATAATATTAAACAATATAAGGCCAAAATAATCTTTATAACATTGTAGGTAATACTTTATCGGTTACCCAAGAAGGGTGGCTATAGCGTGGGGATTACCAATTTTATAAGTTAGGTATTCGTGCGAATGTCACCGCCGTAACCATAACGTTTTAGTGGCAGTTTTCCCCTCGTTGGAACACTTCGTATTTTTAATAAAAAAAGCAATATAGTTTTTCACTTACACTAGCAAGGAATGAAAGGACTTGGAATTTTCAATTTTGAAAATTAAATTACTTTAAACTATTCTTGTACTTTATACAGCGTTTTTAGGGTTCCATACTTGGCCGTTCTTCTGTCAACAGGCTGTATCTCTTGAACGGTCTAACACTTGCGTCACTCATTTAGTCAAAATAAAACCAATTTTTGTGGATTTTGACGCGTATAGGTATTTGTTTTAAATTTCAGTTTCAGTGACCATGACGACTCAAAAGTCTCCGATACGTCGGCTAATGTCTAAAACACATACGTGTCGAAATCCGTAAAAAGATGTTTTATTTTGAAAAATCAAGTCGTGCAAGTGATAGACAAAACGCAGTTCATGAAAACAGGGCTTATGCGGATTAAGTAGTGGAAAAAGGCTAGGTTTTTTATATATTTAGTATTCGATATAACATTATCTGTTCGTTTTACTTTTTGTACCTACATTAAGTGAATTCAATTGATTGCTCATTGGTGTGGAATGTAGATATCAAAATGTATAAGGCAATAGAACAATGACGTTTATAATCTCTGTAAAGATGACTGCTAAAATACCTATTCTGCCTTCTAATATGTATTGAAAGACTCTGTGGTAACTTGCTTTAGGCTTAACAAATAAATATTCAAGCACAATTCAGTTCAATTCATTTAACTCCCTTTAGCCTAAAGCTAAGCTTATTTGCATTTTTATTGTTAAATGGACAGCAGAATACTGATTCATATAATATCATCATAATATCACGCCTTTTTCCCTTAGGGGTATTCAAAGACTATAGAGCACCATCTGCTACGATCCAAACATACTTCCTTGGTAAATTAAATTATGGTGGAAAAGGTGATTGCCGCAAGCGGGACTTGAACCCATGACCTCGGAATACCGTTCCGAAGCTCTTTCCAAGTAAGCTTATTGCGGTCGTGCTTGTAGCATTCAAATTTACCACCACAATAATTTAATTTATTAAGTAAAGCATAGCATGTCAATTGCAAAATCAATAAATTACACTTCCTTGGCTTCATTCATACTCATACATCTGGTCATACATGCGCGACGATTGTAAGTGTTACGCACTTATCCATTTTGAAGTATACCGGCAATGACATAGGAGTATATTTTTCTCAGGCGTCCTCTCCCAGCATTCCCACTTACCTCCGCCATGTACAAATATGTATAAATTTTCGTGAGTTTGAGTCATATTAGAAATATTATGTTACCGGCTAACACTCACTGTTATGGGATCGACGATGTCGACCCAGGATCGGATATGCTCAAAACCTGGGACGACATCATCGATCCCATAACAGTGAGTCTTAGCCGGTAACATAATATTTCTAAAATGACCAGAACTAATGACGAGCCTCGTGGTTGAGTGGTTTATGTAACGGACTGCCAATCAAGAGGTCGCGGGTTCGATTCCCGCTCGGGACAATCTATTATGTAATTTTTCTAATTTTCATACAAATGTTTGTACTGCGTCTGGGTGTTTCTATGTATTATAAGTATGTATTTACAAAAGAAAAGTAGTATATGTATTCTATCCGTATTCTGGTACCCATAACACAAGCATAATTAGCTTAGCTTGGGATCAGAGGACGTTGTGTGAAATGTAAATATTAAAAAAAAAAAATATATATATATACCTTTCGTTAATCGTCATTCATATATTATTAATATATTTTTATTATTTAGATATTAAATTTTTATAGCCATAACCAGTATTCAGGGTAGGTGGTGACAAGTGAAATGGGACCCTATTACATATAGGTACCTACTTTGCTGTCCGTCTGTCTGACACTAGACTGTGTCTCTGGAACGGTGATAGTTATCATCATCCTCCTGCCCTTATCCCATTATTTGGGATCGGCACAACATGTCTTTTTCTTCCATAGTCTTCTATTAGTCGTCATGTCTGTGTCAACTTCTCTTTCTTTCATGTCCTCTTTCACACAGTCCATCCATCTTTTCTTAGGTCTTCCTCTAGACTTTTTTCCTTCCACATTTATACTCAGAACTCTCCTAACGACATTACTTTCCTCTCGTCTCATAACATGCCCATAACAGGACATCCGCTCATTCTTAAATTTTTCAATTTTTTCTTGAATAGTGATAGCTAGAGAGCTAAAAATCTCACAGTTTATGTGTATCAGTTGTTGCTATAAAAACAAATGCGTCGTTATTTTCCTGCCATTATTACGTTATTTGGGGGTCGTAGATACGACGAGTATATTATAATAACGAAACAGACCCCTTCGTGTGCGAGTCCAGTTCATACTTGACCGGTTTTTCTATGAAAATATATAACAGCGGTTAGAAAATGGACTTCTTTAATAATTTATTCCTACTAAAAGTTCTATAAATCATAGCGCAATATATGAAAGGGGCTGGCAATAAATATATAATGCTTATAACCACTCACACGTCCCGACATAAATACCTATTATACCCTTGTCCGTCCAGCTACGCGTGGCGCTGATTCGATCGGTACCGCGCTCGCATGTTGTAACAAAAAACCTTTATAGCTTCTTATCTATAATATCTAGAGTGAAGACAAATACTACGAAAAATTGCTAAAAGACTACAGATGAAATCTATGTATTTTTTAAGATCTGAAAATTTATTTTAAAGTATTAAAAATAGGTGTAAATATTGAATTTGGAGAAAACATAACATTTATATTGTATTAATTTACACCACAACGAAAAATTATTGTTTATTTTACCAATTAAACAATGTAACAATAAACTAGAAGTGTTTTCCTGTAAAACGATGCATGGATCATTATGTTTAATTAATCCTAAGTAGTTAAATAAATCGAAACAAAACACCTTTCTTCATAATTTTATCGTGATGGCCCCGAACGCTTTCGACTCGCTCGCGAAGTCAAAATATAAGCAAGATGGCCGCCTAAGGTCTCGTTCAGACTTATTTACGCAACTCAAAAAAGGCGGCTATGTTTTTTTTAGTTGGGCTTTTAAATTAAACAGCAATAATAAATTATATGTTGTGTTTTATTTATTAATCCTTATTCAATAAAAAAAAAAACAAATGAAATGATGATGAAATAATATTTATTTCTGTAAATAGAATAATAATAATCTTTGAAGACACTTTTACAAGTACGCTCCCACCTCTAGTACGAACCCCTCGTCCACGTGTGCGACTTCCACGAGCCAAGGAAAATTCAATTGGTGATCTAAAATTGGTGTATGTATTAATTTTAACTATCAATATCATCAAGGCAAAAGGCAAAAATAATGTGCATGATGCATTAGAAATATCAGAGTCAGTAGCTAGTAACTTATAACAAAAATTCACATTTTAATAGCAGCGTATCTTCAAGCAATACTAAGTATGCACATGGTATAATTATTACAATAATGACATCAATATTAAAAAAATAATAAGCCCGACACAAATAGGCTTAAAACCGGAAACCGAAATATTAATAATTTTGATAAAATATGAGAATTAAATTCTTCTAACAAGAGAAAAAAAGTGAAACCATCACGAAAATTTAAAAATGATAGCAAAACTCGACAATTGTTAACAAGCATAACATTATTATATCAAACAAACGAAGAAACACACCACCACACAAAAATATTGCAAACATATTTTGCAGTTTGTACACACCCTTATTTTGAACCATTTTAGTTCCGTCCGTGGATAGTAATCTATCCATGCTTAAACACCTGAGGAACACAAAGACATTTTTAAGGAATCTTCCGTAATTATTGTATATTTCTGTTTTTAAAGTGTATTATTATGTTTATGACGAACTATTACTCGTTGTTTAAACAATATTTTACTGAAAAACTACGTAAAAATAACTAAAATTTGGTCAACAACAAGAATGGCCGCTCTTACGCTATTTTTTTCGAACTTTGAATTCAAAATATAACACTATTTTACTCTTAAAACTGTGATATGTATACTTAATTATAACGCACAAATCATCTAGTTTATCTTGATGTATAATAATCTATGAACTCATAAATAAAACTGAAGTACTTACGACATAATCACTGGGACTTCAAAACCACTTGTTCACTAAACACAAAGCGTAGAGTGGACTGAAGAAAAAAGTTTGTTTTTATTCGTTGATGCTTCTTACACTGCCATCTAGTAATTGTGATTGTAAAGTAATTCATCAGCTATCTACTACACAACTTAAAGATGCAAAAAATAACGCAATTTATCCATAGAGGTCGGTTTTATAAAATATGTCGCTATGGATATAAAAGTATCCTTGGACGTAAGTTGCCCTTTTTTTTTTGGATATCAAAGTATCCTTGAACGTGTGAGTGGATAAATCTATAAGCGTCATATATATTACAGAGTAAGGTTCAACTGAAGTACTGAGAACTGGCCAACTAACACTTAGTCTATAAAATTCAATCGTATATTAGTAAAGCTGTTTTATTTACCACTAGCTGTTGCCTAGGACTTTTTGTGCGTGGAATTTGGAAAGAATCTAGTTTATGTCCTGCCTCTGACTCTAGATTGACTGAAAATTTGATTTAAATCGGTTCAGACAGACAGAATTACATTTATAGTACGAAATATTGTCATTTTTAAGTACTGAGAATTTTGTAGTTAGTAGTAAAAATATTTGTATATATTTTCCTAATTATAAAGTAAAGAAACATTTTTAAGCTCACTTTTATACTCTTATAGGAAATCAAAGTTAAGAACAATGGCTATCTCCCGCAACTTTGCTTTGATTAAAGTAAATATTTAATAAGACTGGCACACAAAAAACATTTTTGCATATCTTGACTACATGCTTATGATGGCACCTCATGACAAATATATTATGATGATAATTGTATGAAATGGAGCGACGATATCGTTAAGGTCGCGGGGAGCCATTGGATGCAAGCGGCACAAAACCTGTTGTGGTGTTCTATGGAGGAGGGCTATGTCCAATAGTGAACGTAGAAAAGCTGATGGATGGAGGGATAGATGGACGGTATGAAATCATTCATACTTAGCTGGTTTTTATAAATTAAGTATAAAACGCTCAATAAACGAAGTATTTAGAAAACATATCACGCTCAATGCTCTTGATTCTAACTACTGGGTATAAAATTGCGCATAAACTGGCTCATATAACAATAAAAATAAATTAGATAAAAGCTCGCAATGAAACTTTACCCATTACCCGGTTCGCGTAAAACATACAGCTTCATGGGTTTTTGTGATTTAATTATTAGAAAATATTTGTTAAAGAAGAAATGTTTCAATTTGTAATGCAATTAACGCGCAAATATCTGCTAAATATAAAATCATAATCAAATATCTGCTACTCTTCAGCTTTATAATATTAGTTTAGATGATCGTAAAAAATACTGAATAGATTTTAATAAAATTTTAAACAAATGATATATGTAGATTTAATAAAGATTTTAACAAATAGTCGCGGGTAACAGCTACTCGCTAATATACAGGATGTTTGGTACATCGTTTGCCAAATTAAATTTGCTAAAAGATAGTGTCATTTGCTATAGTTTAGCATATTTAATTTTATTTTTGGTTTTAAAGCTCAGCTTGGAAATTTTTGATAAAAAATTCCATACTGAGCTTTAAAACCCAAAAAATAAAAAAAATTGAACACAATTGAAAAATTGAACGCGATTAACAGCATTTTTTTTTATTTTTTGGGTTTTAAAGCTAAGTATGGAATTTTTTATCAAAAATTTCCAAGACCAAAAAAAAAATTCTGGCGTCGCAAAAATAAAATTAAATATGCTAAACTATAGCAAATGACACTATTTTTTAGCAAATTTAATTTGGCAAACGATGTACCAAACAACCTGTATATAGAGACTAACAAAGAAAATTAATTTTTGTTTATAATTATCTACAATAATCACAAATCTACAATAAGCATAATTGTATATGCTCAGGTTGCCTGGAAAAATTTTATTATATATTTTCTTTAAGCGATAAGGTCGCCCATTGTACTTGATTTTTTTAGTTTAAGTTAATTTTAAGATATATGTATGGTGTACAATAAAGTAAAATAAATAAAAAATAAATACAATATTAAAGAGGTATTCAATTATTTAATAATGTAAATAGTTCATTTAAAATATATAACAAAACGTAAATGCACATTAAAATGAATAGGAATTGTTCTATAAATTGCAGTCTAGCCATTCCAAGATGTTAGTTGCGCTGTGAGCGGGTCGACCGACGGCCTCGAGACCTCCAAATTACCGCAATAACGGTAATTGCAATTTGCTACTGAAACTACCTACTGTCTTCATTTTCTTCCGTCCTAATGTTGATATATTAGCATTACTTTATGTAATTGTATGTACATGTCATTGTGAGAATAATGTATAAAAATATTCTAAAGAGAAGAGTTTGTTGGTTTGAACGCGCTAATCTCAGAAACCACTGATCCAATTTGAAAAATTATTTCAGTGTTGGATAATCCATAAGTCGAGGAAGGCTATATAATATCACGCTGCGACTGATAGGAGCGAGGCATTAGTAAAGCAACACTGAAAGATTTTTTTAAATCTAGACCATCGGTGCCTGAAATTAGGTAATGCGATTAAACAACCTCTTCTCTTGTTATGGTTGGCTGGTAGAAAATGCCTTGGCATTGAGTCCGCCCTTGCAATTGTAATGCATGAAGTGTATAAATAAATAAATATTAGTATAGAACTACCTATAGCTAAATGTGTGACACACACTCCCACACAAAACATAACTTATGTTTTAAAGTTATTTGAAATAAAATAGCAATTAATTCAAAATGTCAATCTTATTACATCTTTTATTTAAAGTTATAACAAAATTGTTTATTTTAACTTAAATAATGATAGCAAAGTCTGTATTGTACAAAGTTGATGATAAATGTTCATGTTTCAAATGTACCTAAATGTCTCTGTCTCCAAGATAACGAGCTTCAAGTATTTATAAGAGTAATATATCATATATCTGGTATCTATTAAAAATAAATCAGTCGTATCTCTCAAACTTCATTGTAGACTGTTTTGAAATAAAAACTTTTGTTTTTAGGGTTCCGTACCCAAAGGGTAAAAACGGGACCCTATTACTGAGACTTCGCTGTCCGTCCGTCCGTCTGTCACCAGGCTGTATCTCAAGAACGGTGATAGCTAGAGAGTTGAAATTTTCACAGATGATGCATTTCTATTGCCGCTATAACAACAAATACTAAAAATAAAATAAAATAAATATTTAAGGGGGGCTCCCATACAACAAACATGATTTTTTTACCGTTTCTTGCTCAATACTAATAACGTTGCCTTATGTTGCATAGATAATGGTATGGAACCCTTCGTGCGCGAGTCCGACTCGCACTTGACCAATTTTTCTTTTGATCGCCGTTTATAGAACGAAATTACAATAAAATTTATTTTTACTTATTTCCTTTATGCCTATAAATAATTTAGAATTATGTTTCATACTTTATTTAAAGAAGTTACAAGCGGGTTGTGGTATTTAAATGTATAAAAATTAAGTGAAATATAGGCACAGATATAGGTAATATTGAAATACTGCTTACAACATATAATTTCTATACACTTCGATGTAAATTATGTTGCAACGGCTTATAACAATTATCCTAGTAACAGAATCCTAGTAACGTAATAACCGTAAATGTTTATAAGAATGTATAGATGTCTGGATGGGCGAATGGATGTTTGTTTCTCTTTCACGCAAAAGCTACCAAATTGATGTATAGCTTATAGATCAGAATAACATAGCCATATATTATATATCATCACGCTGTCACGACAATAACATACACGCGGATGAAACTGCTAGTATTATTTAAGAGGACACGATACCAAATTATGCTCCATACAAAAATATGGTTATCGTACTTCCGTTTTTTCTTCGCGAAAGTTAAACCGATTGTTATTGTTTCTACGCTATATTATAGATGAAGAGTATATCTATGCTTCTGTCACTTTCTTATTCCAATACATAATAACTAAAAGAAATATGACCATCCGAAAATCCCGTTTTTTTCGGTTTTCTTTAATTAAAGTTGCAGCGTCTATCACACATATTTTGTAACGTTTTACCAAAACAGAAAGTGATAGAAGCATAGATATACTCTTCATCTATAATATAGCGAAAAACAATCAGAATCGGTTTAACTTTGGAGAAGAAAAAAGAGGACTACAAAACGTCATTTTTTTTTCAAAGAATTTGTAGGTAAAATCTGCTTCAGCTATATTTTTCTCTTTCAGCACGATGCTCGGGAATAGGGATAGCAATACCTAAGGCAAATACCTAAATTAGTACAGTACCCTCTTAATGTTAAGTAAAAGTATACAAAACGTAGCAATGAGTGTTCTTCATGTAATGACGGCTCAAGATTAAAGTGTCACCACCCCTTTTCCTTCCCGGGGCTTTGTATAAGCCAGCTAAAGAATATTGTACACATAACATCCTCTGTGAGAGACGAAAAGCTCGAAAATAAATCCTATGCCACCAGGCCCTGTCAGCGCAGACCGTAATCCCTTCCAGAGTGGAGGAGACCCATGCCCAACAGTAGGACATTAATAGGCTGGAGAGAGAGAGAGAGAGATACAAAGTCTATCTAATCCTTAAAATTGCAATTAAACACTTGATTTCAAGTCAAATTTTCAAGAATACATATAGTAAGATGTTAGATAATAAGATAATAAGAATGTTAGTTTTTAAGCTAGTAATTTTGTTGTGCCCATATTCCTCAATTTTCTCCATCATGGAGGTTTGCTGGAAGAAAATTCATTATTGAATTAAGCTCGCCTTTGTACATAATATGTTGTTTCTTTTATGTCTGTAATTTGTTTCTGTTTTGCTTTGTATGTGTGCAATAAAGAATGAATAAAAAAATACATACTTAACTACTTGAAAAACAAACTATAACCACTATAAATTAAATAGCCTATCATAATAATATGAATTATGTAAGTAACCTTCCTGAATATAAACGATACAATAGACTACTATGATTAATGGGTTCAGAAGTTTATTGCCGGAATTATTATCCACTTGGCAGGCATAAGTTGGCAGGCGGGCCTAGTGTCCCACAGATTAACTAGTAAAGGTAATACTCGAGTAAATTGACCGAATAAATGTTTATTACATGAACCTTAATGTATTCAAATCGATATTTGAATCTGTGTTTTGTTTATTTAATCTATATCTAAACTTAATATTATAAAGCTAAAGAGTTTCTTTGTTTGTTTGTTTGAGCGCGCTAATGTCAGGAACCACCGAGCGAATTTGAAAAATTCTTTCTCTTTAGGCTATATAACATCACGCTACGACCAGTAGAAGCGAAGCAGTAGTGAAAAATGTTGCAAAAACGGGAAAAAGTTTTCTGAATTCCACACGGATGGAGACGCGGGCAACAGCTAGTCATTTATAATTATTGTTAGTTATTCTGTTTTGAAATTAAACCTTAACAAATTATACAAAAATGCCACCCTCTTGAACCCAAATCAATTAAAAAACAAAATCCGTTGCGTAGTTCTGAAGATATAATCTCACATAGGGACATATAAAAAAATAACCACTTTGTTTTATAATAAGTAAAGATTTCATAGTGTTATGTACTTATGTGTGTGTGATTATTAGTTATTCGAACATAAAATATAATTTTGGACACAATTTAGCAAAAAGTAGGTTGTCTTCCATGTAATTTTTGAGGTCAAACATCGAAAGGGGAAATACGTAGGAATATATAAAATACTAGCTGACCCAGCAAACGTTGTTTCGCCATACTAAAAACAAAGGTTTGAAAAATAGATGTTGTCCGATTCGCAGACCCACTGAATATGCATGTAAAATTTCATAAAAATCGGTCAAGCCGTTTCGGAGGAGTACGGTAACTAACACTGTGACACGTGAATTTTATATATTAGATAGTGTTAATTAAACAAGTCACGCAATTATGAGATTTTAGATTTATGATGACTTAGTTTTATTATATTCTCTAACACTTGCGCAACTCACCTATTTAAATAAAACCACTTGTTACGGAAACGTCGGGCTAAAATTTGAAACAAATACACGCGTCTAAATCTGTAAAAAAGAAAGAAAGAAAGAAAGAGATATTTATTGCTGCGTTAGAGAACATTAGCATTAAAAATTACATAACAAAAAACACACGCTTCCAAGCGACAGCAACCAAGTGTCCATTTCAGCATTATGCTAGGTCACAAGGACCTAGCGCTGGTTTTCAAATGGACCCTGAAAGAAAAAAAAGAGTTATTTTCAATGAAATTACTCATTACATATTACGAGTAGCAAAGTAAAAACTATAGGTAGTTAATTTTTTTTTTATACTACAAGGGTGACAAACAAGCTTACGGCTCGCCTGATGGTAAGCGATTACCGTAGCCTATGGACGTTTGCAACACCAGAGGTGTCACTCGCGCGTTGCCGACCCTGTAGGAACCGTTTAACGCCCTTTTTGAAGAGCCCCATGCTATAGTCCTGTGGGAAAACCACGGCAGGAAGCTCATTCCACAACCTGATTGTACGTGGGATAAAGTTACGCTGGAACCGTACAGTACGGGATGCTTAATATTGTCCCAGACATATTGCCTTCATATCCTAACTTGACATATTTGTTAAAACTTTAGTAATTGCTCTACTTACAACAAGTATTACCATAATGTTTGACATTTATCGTAACAAGCCTCTCAAAACTATAATATTGTTTACAACGTCCAAGTGATAAGAACACGGAGAGAGTTGGTATATATTCAACAATACGCCAAATAATTTAATATATGTTTTTGTAGGTTAAATAAAAATGTTTACGAGAAAGATATAATAAAATCATGTTGTTACAATTTTCACTTCTAAGAATTATTTATTTATTTCAAGGAAGACCAACAGCTTTACAATAACTATAAACAAAAAAAATACATCAGTAAGCCAATTATAGGTTCTCACGAAACTATACTATCGTTAAGGTTGATTACAACTCATGACGTCATTCTACCAATTTCATAAGGACTTAATAAGTGGTGTTTTTCTCATAGATGGTGTTAGATGTGGTAAAGGGGCTTTCGTTTTAACAAGTTTTTATTAACTTCCTATGTATATAATGGTTATTTGAAGTACGTTCTACCTCCTGGAAATACTCGTAAATGTACGCTTACCAATAACCAATGACCGCACTATAGGTACCTATAATAAATATTATTAGCGATCTTTAGTAAGCGTTTAATCATTATGGTCGTCCAGCCCTTATCCTATTATTTGGGGTTAGTCCAATATGTCTTTTTCTCCCATAGTCTTCTGTCAGACGTCATATTTGTATTAAACCATTCTTTCATATCCTCATTCACACGGTCCATCCATCTTTTCTTAGGACTGCCTCTAGACTGTTTTCTTTTCACATTTATTCGTAGAACTCTCCATAAATAATTCAATGTTATCTAAATTACTACTATTTTTAGTTCTAATATCCTTTAAATTTTATAAGAAACGATAAAAGTTTGGTGTTAAATGATGTTTCATTCTCGTCTGCTAAGATTACATTGGATGTACGAAGACAATGTTGCCTCTTCAAATTGCTACGTTTATTACTTACGCACGTCATTTAATTTTGTTCAGGACACAACCATTAAAATGGTTATTTTAAACGTTACAAGTTTTACTATGTACGTTTAAGTAATGTTATATTAGATTTAACTTTTATCAAAATCTGTCTTCTGTCTATGGTAACAGACTGACTGACTGACTAAAAAGATTTTTGTGCATTCCTCCTTTAAGGAAACAGTGAAATTTTGTATGAAGTTCCATCATTTCTTGCAACACAATACACAAGAAAGACATTAAGAAAGTCGGTTTTAAGCCATGTACCTATGCCTTTAATAATGTAAATTAATGTAAAATGTTTCTGATCTACGATATCTTGCAGAACACTGACGTATATGGACAGCCATTATGCGGACAATATTAAAAAATTTTATTTTAGAAAAATATGCTGTTGTTTTTTTGTACGCCAAAAATTGGACATCTGGTATCGTAGTGTCTCTTTTTCCCTTATCGTCCTCATAAACGTCTAATTATTGGGCACGCACATGTGCTTTAGTGTATTTACCTTTTTATTCAATGAGATAACCGAATTGAGATCTGCTATTGCATGTAAAAAGCTTCTGGTATAGGTTCAATAAGTCTGTCTTTCTAAATTAATTCTTTATGTAGCATAAAGGAAAGTTAACCTAACAGACATCTTAGTAACGAATGACTTATAAGTAAGTTTATTGCAGCTACAATTAGTCTGACAACATCTTTAGCTACACTCAATAAAACAACGGACCAACAGACGGTCTAACGATCTTTCCTTATTTTACGAGGCTGCTGTTGCTGGTTCAAAGAATATCTATTAGTTTTTCTCGTAAATTGCATATTTTTTGCTAGGTAGTAAAACACTTCAAGGCTATATTCTTGTTAATATTAGTATTTTATTCTGAAAAAAGATTAAATACATAATTAATGTAATGTTTGCGCTAATTGCAATAGTCGTTAAAACAGATATACATTAAACGCCTGAAAAATACGAGATAAATAAATTCGGTGTCGTGTTCCATAGCTCATAGTATGCGGTTTATTTTCGTAAGATAATACGGTTCAATGTATTGATATAACATTTCAATTAACCGTGAACTAATATGGATGCAAAAGTATCTAGTATCAAAAGCCACAGGTGACAAAAGGATCTGGACTGATTATAGTCCTTCAATATTAACTGAAAACTGTCTGTAAAATAACTCAATCTTTAAACGTTTCGAACATTCCATATCTGAATTATTTTTCTTATCTATAATTGAATGATTTTGTTCATTTATGGCATTTCTTTGCGAACGTCTCACAGTTTTATATCAATTTTATATATTACATTCTTCTAAGATGACAGAAAATGTAACATAAAATTGTTTTTCTTTTCTTTCAATATTGATACGCAATACGCGGAGAAACTAATAATGGCAGCCTCTTACAATTCTTACGTTTGTATGTATGTTATGAGAACCACTTGTTTTTCTACAAAGATTAAAGTAAAAAGGGTATACGATATTACAGTAATAATTGCGAGAATAATGTCCAGGTTAGCTTACACAATTTTATGTTACTTAGAACAGAAATATATCTCTATTTATTAAAGATTACTGAAGTGATTAATTAAGGTTGTAAAATCTGATATCGATATTTTATTTTACCATTATTTTAATCGCAAGTTTGGTGTATTTTCAATCAAGTAAATTAAAAAAGATCACTTTTTACGGATTCAGGCGCCTAGGTAATAGGTAGGTATCTGTTTTAATTTTGTTTTAAATAAATGGGTTTGAATCCTTAAAAAGTGGTTTTATTTAACTAAATGAGATAGACACGTGTTAGAGAATATCAAGTAAATGGAGTTAATTAATTAAGTTACATTATTTTATAAAATTTAAATATCATTTCAATCGTAAAGTTTAAATTTTAAAGTATAATTTAAATCTTTTTATTTTAAATTAAATATTTTATAATCTGTGTGTTAAAAAAAAAAAACAAAATTTGGAGATCATACTTAAATCATTGAAGTTATCGATATGTGGGTAAAAGACATCCCTAGCCGTGACCGGCGCAATAAGCTTCACCAAGTACAAATAGAGAATAGTGCTTGCAATAATAGGTTGGCATGTATCTAGAGCCTGCGATAAATTTATATTAAAAACCAACCACGAACCAGTGCCCTGAACCTGTGTATTGTTTTGTAGTACTGCATTATTTACTCGTATGCTCGTATTAAACCACTGCCTCTATGATAAGGGTGGCTATTTACATTAAACACATTGAGAGTTAATTACAATCAAATAACTGTTACAAAATCTTTCAGTTGAGTTATAATTTGCACCTACTCACTCTCTCTCTCTCTCTCTCTCTCTCTCTCTAACCTATTAATGTTCCACAATTGGGCAGGGGCCTCCTTCACTTTAAGAGTTTATTTTCAAGATTTCCGTCTTTTACAGAGGATGTTTTCTTTATAACATATCCCTTAGCAGGCTTTAACAGCACCCTAGGAAAGAAAAATGGGGGTGACACTTGTATTTTTAATTTAACGGACATTGTTTACTACAATACTTTAAAATAGCTTTATGTCATCACTAGCTGCTATGCGTGGATTTTAGAAAATTTACGCCGTTTTCACATCATTTTTCACTTATGCCTCGCTCCTATTGGTCGCAGCGTGATGTTATATAGCCTTCCTCGATAAATATACTATCCAACACTTAAAGAATTTATCAAATTAGACCTGTGGCTCTCGAGATTAGTGTGTTCAAACAAACTCTTCAGCTTTATAAACCGTAAAAAGTGGTTTTATTTTATGAAAAAACCAAGTTTAAAAAATCTGTTTACGTGAAAGTCAGGTTTTAATACTTAGTCGAGTTTTTGTTTTTCACGAACATGATTGTCGGTTGTTAGTATGCACAGCACAGCTGATATTGTGCACTATATTTGCCATACTAAAAGTATATACTATAGTTTATACTATAGTTTTACTAGCTGCCCCGGCAAACGTTGTTTTGAACCGATTCTCAGACCTACTGAATACGCATATAAAATTTTGTAAAAATCGGTAAAGCAGTTTCGGAAGAGTACGGTAACTAACATTGTGATATGGAAATTTTATATATAGTTTTATAAGAAACTTGTTATAATATTTAAATGAAAGCGATTCAGCATTTAGTTCAAATAAATGAAGCAAATTGATATTTGATTTAATAATTAATTTATTTGTTGGACTTATAAGTTCCAAACTAAAAGTTCAACAAAGTGTAATTAACATCTTGGCTGCGTAACAGCAAACATAGTTTATGAATTAATTGAAATACTGCGAAAGTCAAATTTTATTCAATGTATTTATAATTTAAGTCAATTTAGCATTATTTATAAATCTAGAATGCTAAATTAAAATTCATTTGACTATAAATAGTCAAGTTTAAAACTATTAAGCAGCTGTCTTGTGCAGTACTCTGGAATCGGTTTCTGTATAATAATGTTTGTATCAATTATGAAACGATGGAAAATAAACAATATTCATTTCTCTCTCTCACCAGCCCATTTACGTCCCATTGCTGCACTGTTGGGCTCGGGCCTCCTCCACTTTGGGAGGGATTATGGTCTACTGTGCCGCGCTGACCAGGCGTGTTGGCACAGGCTTTAGTTTCGAGATTTCTATCTATCACAAAGGATGTTATCTGTGTGCAATATCCATTAGCTGACTTTAACAGCATCCTGGGAAGGAGATGGGGTGGTGACACTTGCATTCTTAATCCATCACCACACGGAAAAATATAAATATTCATTTACTTACTAAAAGTAAAATACTGACCTACTGAAAACGTTAATAAATATTTCCCTACTAAGTTTAATATAGGTAATATATGACGTGCCTCGTGATCTAGTGGTTCACGTAACGGACTGCCGTTCATAAGGTCGCAGGTTCGATTCCCGCAGGGAACAATCATTTGTGTGATACTTAATTGGCACACAAATAATAATAATAATAAATATTCATGGCCATTTCACACAACGTCCTCTGGTCCTAAGCTAAGCTTATATGCTTGTGTTATGGGTACCAGAATACGGATAGACTACATAATATATGTACTACTTTTCTTTTGTAAATACATACTTATAATACATAGAAACACCCAGACGCAGTACAAACATTTGTATGACAATTATAAAATTCACACAAATGATTGTCCCGAGCGGGAATCGAACCCGAGACCTCGTGATCGGCAGTCCGTTATATGAACCACTCTACCACGAGGCCCGTCCACAAATATTTGTACTGCGTCTGTGTGTTTTAATGTTTTCTATGTACTCATTATAAGGATGTATTTACAAAAGAAGAAGAAGAGTTTATGTAGTCTATCCGTCTTCTGGTACCTATAACACAAACATATAAGCTTAGTTTGGGACTAGAGGACGTTTTGTTAAATGTCCATGAATATTTGTTAAGTTTTAGGGCTTTTAATCGATAATATTTGCTACATTACAACAACACACACTTGTAAAATAAAGTAGAAATATGCAGTTATTCACAATGCAACTGTATCTACTCGGTATTCTTGTAAAACTAGACACATTGTAGTAAACACAAATAGTGTTCAATTTACACTCCTTTCTCCATTTCCCTCGTTTCATTTTAGACAGATAAAATTGGTGTACATGCGGAAACGTTTCGCCTCGTCTACTGCCTTGTTTATGTTCTTATTATACCCTATCTTAGTCAGCTGTTTATGTTTACTTTTTACCCCATAAATGTCCGACTATACCGCTGTCCGTGTGGTAATGGATTAAGAATAGAAGTGTCACAATCCCTTTTCCATCCCAGACTACTGTAAAGGCTAGCTAAGTGATATTGTACACTGATAACATCGCCTTGTGAGTGATGGAAAACTTGAAAATAAACCCTATGTGGAGGTTCGTAACCAACAGTGGGACGTTAATGGGATGGAGAGAGAGAGCGAGAGAGATACCGCATGAGCCTCTTCCATGATGGCAGAGTATTCGGTCTGATGTATCAGGTTGTCGTTGTTGGCGACTTAGTGTAGAATTTCGAGGTTTCTGTCATTTTCAGAAAGCTTTGATTATCTCTTAAATTATTCTTACGTTTCTTATGTAAGAGAATGCAGTGGTACCAAGGGTATTCTTAATTCGAATTTTTATTTTATAGCGTTAAACGAATAAACTTATTCCTTTAACATTATTAGACTAGTCTTTAAGACTGAACACAGAATTTTGGAAATAGAAATTTATAATATACGAGTATATCACAATTCGCAGGACAGTTAAAAAGCTTAAATTAACATTGTAATAAAAAGTATTTTAAATCAAAATAAATCACATTTGTTTCATGCATAAATAAAATCGAAAGGTTGAAAGAGTCTCGTTGAATTTGTGACTAAAATAGCTGAATCCCAAAACCCTGTCAAGCCCAAATTGGATGAATGTGACACGAGGAATGTATCGTATACATTTATTTGATAAAAGCGTGGCTTGAACGTGACGAGAATGTAATAATGTGAGTATAATGTAGATCCGCCAATCACAGTCATATGTGAGTTGGTGGGTGTCTGACTATAGGGACTTATTAACTTGCTGTTACACCGCTTAATCATCCCGGCCTGGAACTTACTAAATTAGTTCCTTATTTAACATCCGATTCTGTATAAGATAAAGTTAATATCTGACATACATTGCTAGTAGGTATATTGTTTATTAGACAGTACTATCTCTGAGAAACGGTATTTCTACTTGTCAAATTTAATAAAACTGCAGCTGCAGACCTATAGTTATCATTCTATACGTTTCAAAAATCAGATGAAGATTGTAATTTGTCAAAAATTATTTATGAACAGATGATTGAAAAGGTTCTTTTAAGGGCCTACATCAATATTATCGTATATCATCGCCGACACGTACATATTAACACAGCCAGTAGGCACAGAAAATGAAGAATTAGGGATACTTTTCCTATTTACTCAAAATCTACTAAATATATTTTAATTCTGATTTACGTGTTTCTATATATAATAGTTACTTATGTTTTTAAAGTTATTTCATTAGTTAATACGCGATAATAGACCGACAAATGAAAAAAATAAAAAAATTGAGAGGTTATTTCGCCAAGATTTTCTATCGAGAAAACTTTTTTCAATCGCGTTTCTGAGTTGATGCGATCCTAGATCATATATTGAAAAAACATATACTTAAAAATTAGAGCTCTAGCCATTCAATCTAAAGAAACAATGAAAACTTCGTACATAGAAAAATGCACGAAGCTATTTTGGTATCGTCTTAACTTTACATAATTTAGTTTAATAAACCAATATCTGGATATTGGTCCTATTATTTAAAAGCATTCTATTTGCCGTAATTAATGAGAATGCGATAATTAATTAAATTAAAATTCAATTTATAATAGCGTTTGTTTAAACTGAATCATGTGTGTATAGGCAATCATAAATTTCATCGGTGTTTGTATTTTATTATAAGTACATTAATTAAATTCAGTCTATTGTTTAAAATTCATGATAATAATTTTTTAAATCTTGTATTTGACTTATAAATTTTCTATGAAAGTTGAAAAGTGTATCGCGGACCAATTGATAGTTTTTTAGGGTTCCGTACCCAAAGGGTAAAAACGGGACACTATTACTGAGACTTCGCTGTCCGTCCGTCCGTCCGTCCGTCCGTCCGTCTGTCACCAGGCTGTATCTCAAGAACGGTGATAGCTAGACAGTTGAAATTTTCACAGATGATGTATTTCTATTGCCGCTATAACAACAAATACTAAAAATAAAATAAATATTTAAGGGGGGCTCCCATACAACAAACATGATTTTTTTACCGTTTCTTGCTCGATACTAATAACGTTGCCTTATGTTGCATAGATAATGGTACGGAACCCTTCGTGCGCGAGTACGACTCGCACTTGACCAATTTTTTTTATTGAATTACAATTTATAGAATTCGGACGGGATGATCCCCTCACAACATAAACGAGGACTTCAATTCCGTCTGTCAATTAGTCTACTCTTGCGAACCGTACCTATTAAGGAATATTGAGCAAATGAACATTTTAGTTTCGGATGTATTCTTAACTATATTAACTACTATTAGTGTAAGTGGATGACAACAGTCTTATCAGCACTCTTCAAAATAACGAACTATCAAAGGCACTCTTATTATTACGAATATAATTTACTAGAAATCTATATCGCTGCGAAAATTAGTGCTTTTTTTAAATTTGCATCTTGGCCATATATCTTATTAAGTTATCCTGTTTTTGTTTTGATGGGGTTTAATCCTACTACAGTACTAATATGATAATAGGGTATATCATATAGGAAGTTATATTTTTTTAAAGACAAAATAACAAAACCCAGTAAATAAAGTAAAATAACTTGAATGACTCTTTGTTGAGTTTAAATGAAAACAATATGAACCATTCCATCGCATCTGGCGCGAACAAACGAACGAAATTATATATTTATTGTGATAGGGTTGTTTTGATCTTTGATTGAGTCATTAAGTTGATTGCTGTACTTTAGAAATTCAGTACTAAAAGTTGTGCAAAGTGTTTTAATTAACGTCTTAGCTCGGTGCCAGCGAGCTCAGTGCTATGAAGTTTACGAATTAACTGAAATATCCGCTTCAGATCCGACACAACTTTACTTTTAAAATACTATATAAGTATACGCTTTTTTAATAAAAATTTTACTCTTGAGTGTAAATTGAACCACTTATTTACATTTTTTACATTTTTTGCTACTTTTATTTGTTCATAGATTCTAAATACGTAGGTGAAATCGCCGGTGCAAGAAAAGTCCTAAAAACTATTCTAGCATTCTAGACATTGGTACCTATTCTACGTGCACCACTAAACGTAACTAAAAAATGAAAACTGATATTGTCAATAACACAATATATAATAAATAAATATTCATGGACATTTCACACAACGTCCTCTGGTCCCAAGCTAAGCTTATAATATATGCTTGTGTTATGGGTACCAGAATACGGATATAATACATATACTACTTTTCTTTTGTAAATACATACTTATAATACATAGTAAACACCCAGACGCAGTACAAACATTTGTATGAAAATTATAAACAATTAAAAACATCACACAAAAGATTGTCCTGACCGGGAATCGAACCCGAGGCCTCGTGATCGGTAGTCCGTTATATGAACCACTACACCACGAGGCCCGTCAAACAATCCGGCAATGTTAACAGAACTTTTTATTAAAAATTACGATTTTAAATAATAAAAATGTGCACAACGAAATAGCCAATTAGGTAATCATAATACACCGTAGTTGTTTTCATTTTTAAGCTATTGCATAGCTTCTATCGCGTGCCTTGAGCGTGGAGACCGAATCCACAAAATTCGAAATTTAAATTCCGTAGGTAACGGAAATAGCGTAAAAAACCTTACACATCGGCGCTACTGCGCATGCGTAATCCCCTCTTCGCCCCGCAATTTATTTCATACTGTTGATACCAAGGGTAAACGCCTTCCTCAAAATAAACAACGTATTAAAATAAGGATTTTGAATCGACAACATAATATCGTAAATGTTCAGATAACAGCGTATTTTTGATTATAATAATGTAAAATAATGTCAAAACTGAAATTGTATACCAACAGATTGACATTTGACATTTAATTTAAACCAGATTGACATTTGATGGACAATCGCTATTTTATCATAATTACCATAAACAATGGACAGATGTAAGCATCAGTAAATAAGGATTATTAATCTTATTTTAGTTTGCGGTATGTAGATTCTTGCATAAATTAAATAAATAAATAATTATAAATACATAAGTTGATAAAAAAATGCTGTGCAATAGCTTTACCGCGGCAGTCCCCGAGTGCCACACATCTTTTTTAGTTAAGTGAAGTTTAGTTGTGTACGTAGAATTGGTACCATTATAATGCTTTACATGTTAAAGTAATTTATTAGGGTTCCGTACCCAAAAGGTAAAAACGGGACCCTATTACTGAGACTTCGCTGTCCGTCCGTCCGTCCGTCCGTCCGTCTGTCACCAGGCCGTATCTCAAGAACGGTGATAGCTAGAGAGTTGAAATTTTCACAGATGATGTATTTCTATTGCCGCTATAACAACAAATACTAAAAATAAAATAAAATAAATATTTAAGGGGGGCTCCCATACAACAAACATGATTTTTTTACCGTTTCTTGCTCGATACTAATAACGTTGCCTTATGTTGCATAGATAATGGTACGGAACCCTTCGTACGCGAGTCCGACTCGCACTTGACCAATTTTTTATTTTGCAATTGACTTGCTATGCTTCTACTTAATAAATTAAATTGTAGTGGAAAAGGGTGATCACTGCAATCGGGACTGAGCTTTACATGTTTTTAAAAAATTTGAATCAATTTAATTATTGCTGCAAGAGAAACTTAACGAACATTACTTTCTGAATTGACACATTACACAAATATCACAACAAAAACATCCTACGATACATACGTGAAATAGAATTGGAAGAGTTAAGATACTAAAGATGGATTTGTGACCAAAATGACTGAGTCAAACCAAAACCCTGTCAAGCTGAAATTGAATGAATCACACACAGAAGGAATCACATGACATTAGGAATGTATCTGGTACATTTATTGGATAAAATTGTAACTTGTAGGTACCTGATAGGAATACAATAATGAATGTACTTATACCTACTGCATCAATCGTGATTCGTGTTTCTGTTTACTATTTACCAACTATAATAAATTATTAACATGTTTTTTTAAGCAATTTATAGAGGGGATTTTTATACTACACAACAGTAACAAATAAGCATACTGCCCGACTGATGCTATCGACGTATTCAAAACCAGCCGGCGTATTATGAGCTTTTTAAAATCATTCAAGTTCCAGGCAGGCCGTAAACTGCATGGCTAAATTAGGTATTATGGCAAAAATAAAACTTTTAGTTAAAAAATTTTTGTTAGTACTTTAACTTTTAGTTGTACCTTCTCCTTAAACATGTTAATGTATGGCTGATTTAGCGAACTGACTGACTAATAATTTGTTCATAATACGAATTTGCCAGACAGTTCATTTCACGGCGTAAACTGTCTTTAAATAAAAGCTCATAATACGGCCGCAGGAGTGCCATACTGTGTGTCGCTGACTTTGTACTTTTTATTCTCTTTCTGAGAACCTCCATGCTGCAGTCCTTCTTTATGTCCTTCCTTCTTTGTTATCTTTGCGAGTAAGTAACCATATCGCTCAAAATTAACATAACAATACGTTGATTAATCAGGCTGGCTTAGATTACTATTCATTTACTCCATTAATTCTTATCTATAAGTCAAATAACAATATAAAGTGAGTGAACATATCGCAGCTGTCTAAAATAGACAAACAAATAGGTCTTGACATATGATACTCCAAAAGGGGCAAGTGTGTAGTATTTACAACCGTCGGGCATGTATGACCAGATGTATGAGTGTGGATGAAGCCAAGGAAGTATGTTTTGATCGTAGCAGATGGCGCTCTATAGTCTCTGCCTACCCCGATGGGAAAAAGGCGTGATGTTATGATGATGATGATGATGAAATAGGTCTGCAATCGCTGAGCACTTGCTAAAGGAGGGTCCAAACACACCAAACCACTGGATAGAACTACACGACCCGAAGATCCTCTCCACTGACCGTCATTATTACTCCAGGATAGTACGGGAAATAAAAAAACATAAGACCTTCAACCATGAGGACGGATATCGGTTATCAACATCTTGGAACCCTGTTATCAGCAAATGCACACGTTCCCATAAAAACGCGGCCAGTGGTAGGACAGATGTCGTTAGTGTTATGTATCAAAGTACCGACACAACGAACAAAAATAGTCATGAACACCAAGTGCTGGTAGTTTCCGAAACTCGCGAGCCACGGAGCCGTCGTCGCCGCTGCCGCTCACCAGTTCACCCGTGACCACGGTCGATACAAGTCGACCGAAACGTCGGGACAAAACAGGTATCGTACCTAAAATAAATTATATTTCCCGCGGAGTAGACCCGTGATTATATATTAATAAATATAAAGTGAATAAACATTTTAAGCTATTGCATAACTTCTATCGCGGGCCTTGAATGTGGAGTCCGAATCCGAAAATTATGTAACAAAAATAACCTAACACCTCCCACTCCTATCGATGAATAGCAGAACTTTAATAGCAGACGCACGTTTCACGCTTGTCTCCTTAGTTCAGCAACTCGGCTCTAGGTGGCATTGGTTGTATCGGTGTATATTCAAAATAAACAAAGGAAAAAAATACTGCTTAAATAAAATAAATAAATAATTATAATTGCATAAGTTGATAAAAAACTACTTTTTTAAAATTTTGTATTTACAAAATAAGATGTAATTAGTTTTCTTGAATAAGTTTTCTTAGTTATTCTACTGACTAAATAAAGTGTTATTTTGTGCTGGCTTGCACACGCCAGTAGGTAGAATGTAAAGCCTAATGGATTTAGCATGTAAGCTGCATTTAGGAGCTTAGTCTATGAAAAATATCCAGACTAACTGCCCGGCAAACACATTATCGTTAGCTTAACTAAAGTATAAACATGTCTATTCCTATCCATATTTACTTTGCGAATGATAATAAGCTTGTGGATATCATAAGGCTGTATACAAAATAAAACGATGTGCAACAAGTTAAATGTGAATACTTTCAACAAGTTAAATGTGGATCCAGTTTACCTATAGGTAAACTGGATCCATTTATAGTCATACCCTTTCTCCATGGAGGTCTTTTCTTATTGCCATTAAAGGTTATTAGGCATTTTAAAAAAAAAGTTGTACCGACTTTATGGTGCCTTTGGAATTTGAGGGTTTTTCTTGATTTATTAGGAGATAATCATCATATCCTGACCCGGTGCCAATGGGACTGCACGGGAGCTACCAACTTTCAAAAAAAAAATCACTAAAATCGCTTCGCCCAGTTAAAAGTTATGAGGTACCTAATAAACATAAAAAAAACATACAGACGAATTGAGAACCTCTTCTTTTTTTTAACTCGGTTGATAATATTAATAGCCTCCTCCTTTTTTGACGTCAGTTAAAAAAGGGCGGTCAATGTAAATATAAGCACCTAGTGTTAAATGTATGTGTAGATAATACATTCAGAAATTAACTTTGTAGAATCTAATACGTAGGTAATATGAAATAATTTTTGATACCAGATATTTATTATGTTATCTACAACCAATAATTTTCATCATGAAAATTAATATTCATTACAATTACATCCAAACAGCAAAATCCAGGCTGGTTATTATGTAAATAAAGAAAAAGCGGAGTCCGCCCAATCGGTCGAATCAACGAATGCGCTTCCAAAGCGTTCATTAACATAATTTATTCGCGCCTGTCAGTACCGGCCTTAAATTTGTGGAAGGCTATTTTTCAACGTGGAAAAATTGTATAAAGCGGTCACGTATTTTTTAGCGTCAGAGTATACGTACGGTGTAGTTTAATAATGTCATAACCAGGGCTGACTGAGAGCCAAACGATAACATCACCAGATACATCGAGCCCTGCGCTCGGATTCTCAACAATAATTTATTTTATGGCGATGGATGTTTTATGCATAGACGTCAAATGAATACCAAGATATTATTAATTTATTTATGAACCTTTAAATTTTCATCAAACAACAATCTATTCGTCTGGCAAAATGTAGGTATATCACTTTTTTGTAAATAGAAATAACATTGTCTTTTCCTTCTTGGCCCAATAATGAAATAAAATTTAATAATAGCGTGGGATAAATCGAGAGTACATAACCTAAAATCTTTGTGTTGCCAAATTATAAGAAATTTCTCTCTAAGTTTTCATAAATATAAGAAATGATTAATTTATTCACTACAATGATCGCATCTTAAAGTTATGTTTATGTAAAGCACAACTGCATTTTCTGCTCCAAATAGATTTAGCTCTAAGAAATATTAATTGCCTATGTCATGGCTTACCAATTTAATATTTGGACTGAATTAAACTACAATCTGTATTTCTACATTAATTTATTAATAAATTAATGTAGAAATACATGTACAGTCATTATTTCGGTCCAATTGTGTTCTGTAAAGAACACTAAGTGATCGATTGATCGAGTTGGTGCAAACCGCTCAATAGATGGCGTTGTACAAGAAACATCGCACGATGTTTAACTCACATTGAGAAGATAGTAGTGGAAGATGGTAAACATGTGCGGGAACCATGATAGCTCAGATGGGAGAGCAACGGAAAGGTATTCCGAGGTCGTGGGTTCAAGTCCCGCTCATGGTTATCATTTTTTCCACTATAATTTAGTTTATTTACAATCTGTATTTGTCAAGGTTTTCATCTTCACTTCATCCCTTAATGACACTTGTTTTGCGTTTTGTTCGACACTGACTTTATTTTGTTTCAGTCTCGCATAAACCTTTACCTAAAAAGCATTTAAAGTTTACGAACAATAATTTTTTTTTAAAGAACAGCTTAATTGACAAATGTTTGAAAAATGAAACAAATGTTATTAGTTTGTGAAATTTTTAGTTTTTAATGATACTTACTTGTATTAGCTGGTGCCCGCGACTTGCGTCTAATTTGTAATCACTACGCAATTTGCAATAAAAATCTATCTTTGTACCAAATTTAATTTTAATTGGTCAGTAGTTGAGGCTTGAAAAACCAAAACACTAATATTAGTAAAAATAAGGATTTAATCACATATCATTGACATTTTATTTATGTAATGAAAACGAATTTTATTGTACCTTGCCATGAATGTTTGTACATCTAATTACTTAGTAGTTTTTAATAAGGTAAACTTAAGGCATCTAAGATAGGCAAAAAGCTCGGCTCACAAATAGTATGAAATATTTTTTATAATTCACTAATGTGCGTAATAAAAAATTGTGGTATATTTTGCGCGATAACCTAAAATATATTGCGTATATTCAATTTGATTGTTGGTCAAAGGGAAAGTGGTCATAGACATGCTAATATCATTGAAGGGTAAGTGATCTGATCTGAACGGTCATAATACATAAGTGCTTTTATGATAGCTGACGATATTTGATATGAAATCGAATATAAAAATTAGTAATAAAACGAGACTTGATTATAGATTGTATATTTATGCTTTCGATATCCACATACCCTCTTAGAGCAAAACTGTTATACGGGTTGCCCTTATTTGCACAGACTATTGCCACCTATAATTATGTCTTTTAGGTTACTGCGTTGTTTATTTAAGTATCTCTCTCTCCAGCCAATTAACGTCCCACTGTTGGGCACAGGCCTCCTCCACTTTGGGAGAGATTATGGACTACTATACCGCGCTGACCAGGCGTGTAGACACATGGATTTTTCTCTAGTTTTCCTTCTCTCACAAAGGCTGTTATTTATTTACAATATCCCTTAGCTGGCTTTTACAGCTTCCTAGGAACGAAAGGGATATGTCCGTGTGCTGACAGATTAAGATTACAAGTGTCACCACCCCTTTTCTTTCCCAGGGTGCTGTAAGAGCCGGCTAAGCAACAATATAAGCAGTTAACGTCTATTGTGAGAGACTGAAAACTCGAAACTAAACCCTATGTCTACACGCCTGGTCAGCACGGCACAGTGTAGACCATAAGCCTTCCCAAAGTGGAGGAGGACCGTGCCCAACAGTGGGACGTTATTGGGCTGGAGATAAATAAATAAATAAATAAATACTCATGGACATTTCACACAACGTCCTCTGGTCCCAAGCTAAGCTTATATGCTTGTGTTATGGGTACCAGAATACGGATATAGTACATATACTACTTTTGTTTTGTAAATACATACTTATAATACATAGTAAACACCCAGACGCAGTACAAACATTTGTATGACAATTAAAAACATCACACAAATGATTGTCCTGACCGGGAATCGAACCCGAGACCTCGTGATCGGCAGTCCGTTATGTGAACCACTACACCACGAGGCCCGTGGAGATGAGATGAAAAGGGGTATGGTGACACTTATATTTTTAAACCGTCACCACACGGAGAATATTATAAAATTTACTTACTTAAAATGAATAACTAACACATTTAACAAATTATTATTGATGTATGCTACAAATATAGCACCCTAGTAAGGAAAAGGGGTGACGAAACTTGTATTTTTATTCCGTTACCTAGTAGTTATTACAAAATTTACTTAAATAATATTTAAGTAAATTTTGTAATAACTTTTGGTTGGTTATTCACTATATATTATATAGTGAATAACCAACATATTTAACAAATTATTATTGATGTATGTTACGCACACTGAGTATGCGTACAATGATTATGTTTTGTTTTAATTAACCTCATATTATTCTTTGATGTAAAATTCTTACAGTTTACATTTCTTGTTTTCACTTCCTGTGTTTTAACGTAAATAAATATTAATTCAGACCGACTTTTGGTATTAACTACTACATTATGATTTAAATTTTGAATGTGTTACAATACTAGCTAATGGCCTGCAGTTTCACTCGTGTTTATAGTTACTGTCCCACTCCTCGACTTTTAGCGTGATGATATGCCTATGTATTATTCTGATCTATTAGTAGTAAACGTAAATAGCATTCATAAATTCTACGTATACCTTTTGTAATTCATATTTAGCTTGTTTTTATATACTTACTAGCTATCCCGGCAAACGTTGTTTTGCCATACTAAAAAAAAAGGTTTGAAAAATAGATGTTGTCCGATTCTCAGACCTACTGAATATGCATGTAAAATTTCATAAAAATCGGTCAAGCCGTTTCGGAGGAGTACGGTAACTAACACTGTGACACGTAAATTTTATATACTAAGACTACAAATGTAATCAAACATATATGTGTGATTGATGTAGTCTGATTAATGGCTTTTGACCGTTGCCATTAAGGTCATTCAGGCGTTTTGTTTAACATACTGAATACGACTAATTTGTATGTTATGTTGAACGGTGATGGATCAACTTTGTATGAATAAAAATTAGGAAAGAATGTATAACTTTTTATCGCAGGGCAAAAAACAGGATCTTTTATTGCGTTATTCTTTTTTTTCTCTCCAGCCCATTAACTTCCCACTGTTGGGAACAGGCCTCCTTCACTTCGGGAGGGATTATGGTCTACTTTGCTGCGCTGACCAGGCGTGTTGGCATAGGGTTTAGTTTCAAGCTTTCCGTTTCTCATTGAGGATGTTATCTGTGAGCAATATTACTTAGTTGGCTTTTACAGCACTCTGGGGACGAAATGTAACACCTGTATTCTTAATCCGACGCCACACATCATCTAATAAAGAATTACTCCATTAAAAAATTCAAAACTAGGCAAAGTAATGTAATAATTAATATTTCATGCAGACAACACAGCGTGGGTAAAAGCATGCACATTAAAACTGCCGCAATAAATAGAGTTGTAATAAATTATCAGTAAACTGTGCTAAAAGGAACTTATACAATACCCCCTACTCGTAATTTCTTCCTCCCCGGCCCCTCACCATATTTTACAGCTCTTTTACCCCTTCATTTTTAAAATACGTTGTTCGACAAATTCACTTAATGCCGCGTTAAATGAACCGTGTTCGCATAATAAAAGATTTTGTACCCAAAAGTGATTTCAGAACGAACGATATTTCCGTGAAACAAGTAAATGCCGTACTCCACGCCGACGCTTCATCTCGTCTATAGTCGGATTTTTTTTCTTTTCAACGACATTGAATTGCGAGAAAATAATGTTAGGAAAACACCACATGCCAATAACGTTCAGATTACTTTAAATACCCTGGTAAAATGAGTACAAGAATTTTCCCTAAATTCGTTTATTAAAATCCTGGGAACATTATTCTTTTCCGCTATCTATACTAACGTCTTATTCATAATGACTTATCGGAGGTTTAAACGGAGATTTTATCGGAGGCATAATAAACGTTTTAGCGTAAAAAGACTATTATGAATAACAAGTTTTAACAATTTTCGCGAACCGATTTTAGCGAATTTTTAAACCTCCGATAAGTCATTATGAATAAGACCGTAATATTATAAAACTAAATAGTTTGTTTGTTTATTTGAACGTAAAATCAAGAAATACTGTGCCGGTTTTATAAATTCTTTCAGTTTTGTTTAGTAGATTTATCGAGGAAGGCTATATAAATCTATGCTGCGACCAATAGGAGCGAGGCATCAGTCATAAACATGGCCAAATTCAATGAAAATTTTCAAAATTCTACGATTACGAAATCGCGGGCAACAGCTAGTAAGAATATGAAGTTGACAGGGGATTACAATTACGCAAATAGATGGTAGATGGTTGATGCTGATGTGGAAAGAAGGGTGCTAGCGGGAAATAAGCTGAATGGTGCCTTGCATGCTATTGTGGCTAACCAAGCGATTACTGAAAAGACTCGAATGGCGATCCATAACGGCGTGTTGTTATCTACGCTTATGTATGGAAGCGAATGTTGGGTGTGGCAGAAGAAGTTGTAGAGATGCGCTCTTTGAGAAATATGTGTGGTGTGACTTTGAAAGATAGATTAAGAAATGAAGTTATAAGAGAACGATGCGGTCTGAAATAGGATGTAGTGACTAAGGTGGAGAAAAGTATGCTTAGATGGTTTGGTCATGTGAAGAGGATGGATGACGATTAACGAAAGGCATATACACGGCGGAGGTAAGTGAAAATGCTGGGAGAGGACGCCCGAGAAAAATATACTCCGATGTCACCGCCGGGATACTCCAAAAGGGGCAAGTGCGTAGCACTTCCAACCGTCGGGCATGTATGACCAGATGTATGAGTGTGAATGAAGCCAAGGAAGTATATTTGGATCGTAGCAGATGGCGCTCTATAGTCTCTGCCTACCCCCATGGGGAAAAGGCGTGATGTTGTGATGATGATGATTCAAAAAGTCCATTCTGAATATTTTAACATTAATTTCGTTAGTTATTATTGCATATTCGGAACTTTGAACGGTTCCTTGTTGTTTCTTTACGAGATTATCAATGCGTGTTGGATTCGAAATATTATTTACGAATAATACCTATGTGATGGTGAACCTGTTAGTAGTCTTAGACATAAATGGTCTTATTCATAATGACTTATCAGAGGTATAAACGGAGATTTTATCAGAGAGATAATAAGCGTTTTAGCGTAAAAAGACTCTTATGAAGAACATTTTTTGATAATTTTCGCGAACCGATTTTAGCGAACTTTTAAACCTCCCATAAGTCATTATGAGTAAGACCATTAAGCTATAAGTCATAGACAAATACGTGTCGTGTTATTTATAGTAGGTAAACGAATAAAAAAGTCAAAATCGTTTGATATCATTTTGTACATAAAAGTATTGCAAATCGGATTTTTTTAAATAAAACCTTGAATGAACTTCTATCGTCTGCCATGTTATATTAAGGTCATTGTTTTCTATTTATATCACTGAACATTAGGTTTATATTTATTTACTATAGGCTCAAAATAAAAATGTGTAAGTGAATTCCTCTGTAGCTCCCCATCAACAATCCTAAAAGCCTTTTAGCACATAAAATATTCTCATGTGTGGTTTATTTTTACAGGTGTGTTTTAACCTTTTGCATTGATTGCGTTATTTATTATTCACAGTTGGAATACAGAATTTATTTGCTGATATAAAATAAATAATTTATTTTAAACTAGCTGTTGCCAGCGACTCCGTCCGCGTGGAATTTGGAAAAAAAATTTCTCGCAATAAAAAGTTGCCTATGTCCTTTCTCAGGGTCTAAAGATTGTCTGTGCCAAATTTCATCAAAATCGGTTGAGAGGTTTAAGCGGGAAAGCGTAACAGACAGACAGACAGAGTTACTTTCGCATTTATAATATTAATATAGTAGCGATGTCATGGACATGAGGAAATTTTACATTACCGAAGAATGTTCTAGAAATTTCTAGAAGTGTATTTACCATTATAAAAATGAACGGTAGGAGACGGAAATTGAATCTGAGGCATTAAGCCACAACCCAAGTAGCTACAACTATTATTGTGTACCGAAGCTTTTCCGTACAACTCTTTCGGAATAGTGATTACAAGGATTTTCACTAGTAATGATACGTAAAAAATAGATTACATAATATACTTAAAGCGATTTTCGAGTCCTATTCAATTGTGTAATAAATAGTGGAATCAAAAATGACACGACGAACCCCATGAGGTTGGCAATAGTAATTCAGTTCTCCTATATCGAAATCGATTCTCCCCAGATAGGCAGTCAATTTTAAAAAACTAGATTTAAATTTTTGCTACTGCATACTAACCCTCTAGCGTGCATTAGTCAAAATCTAAGCTCTACCCCTGGGTAGCCTTCTGTGATCCAATGTTGCCTAAATCCAGCAATGGCTAGGAATTATCTTTTTATTTACCGAATCCTTATACAGTTATATTGATGAACGATATTCTATAATACGATTCTGGTTCAACAGTTGTGGATATGTTCCGAGGGGAGACGCTAGAGTTGGCGCATGTCCAGCGTACAGACATGGGTGCTTATTTCTGCATCGCCAGTAATGGTATACCTCCTACCATCAGCCGACGTTATCATGTTGAAGTGCACTGTAAGTATAGCTGTTATTGATTACAGTATGAGCAGACCTCTTATTACTTGGAATTTATTAATTTATTACTCATTACTTGGACTTATTATTTGGAAGTCTAATCCAAATCATCCTGAATATTTACCGAATTTTAAAATCAATAAAGTATTAAATACGTTTTTAATTTAAAATATATTAATTTAGTAACTTAAATACGATACGGTTTTCAAAAATGTATTTAATAAGTAGTAAGACAAAAAAGATGTATACAAGACAACTAATACAATATTCCTCCGCATCGCTATCAACAGGCAAGGTACCCAGAACACTGGCAGCATTGCCAAGTCGTCGAATGGCAATACTAATGCGTTGAATAAAATAAAGGCCAGCATTCATGTCACCTGAGGCGTTGAGGCACTAGACTAGAATTATACTAATAGTTAATTATTTTTTTGTCAGTCATACCTCAAGTGAAGGTCACAAATCAGTTGGTAGGAGCTCCTTTGGGTAGTGATGTGGAACTGCAGTGTTATATAGAAGCCTCCCCTAAGGCAATGAACTCCTGGTACAGGGAAGACGGCAATTGTAAGTAGTAAATTACGAACTTACAAATAACAAGTGTTGAATCCTAATATTATAGATCCGAAAGTAACTGTCAGTCTGTCATGCTTTCGCTACAAAACTTCTTTTGTATGAAAATGGGTTAAAAGGCAGATAAAAGATACCTAATTTTTATGCTTATTACAGTTAGTAACTGTGGACGAGGTCACGGGTATCGGTAGTTCTACATAATAGATACTTTAAGATATCAAACTGCTACCTCAGTTTGAATAGTTTTTTAGTTAAAAAAATCTAGAGTTTCCATAATATTCTCTAGAAAATTTTACATGTTTTTGTAACATTTTTCACTGATATGTCGCTCCTATTGGTCTCAGCGTGATGTTATATAACTTAAAGCCTTCCACGGTAAATGGACTACACAACACAGAAATAAATTTTCAGTTTGAACCAGAAGTTCCTGACATTAACGCGTTTAAACAAACAAACTCTTCAACTCTATATTATTAGTTTTCGAATACTCGACAAAAGACTTTTATAAAATCTCCTTATTATTGTAAAAGAAATGTATTGAACAAGTAACATTTTGTTTCTTCACAGCGTTGTTAAGCGAGAAATTATCGGAAGATCCAAAGTTACGTGTATCTGAAACTATAATGAACGACTATTCGCTATGGATAAACTTGACGATAAAGTCGCTCGCTCCTGGGGACTACGGAACTTATGTGTGCGCCTCCGTCAATGCGCTTGGAAAGATGGAGAGCCAAGTCAGTTTGCATAGTAAGTGGCCAATGTCATTATGCGAAGCTTTTGAACTTTGTATACGGATTTAAGATGTTTACGATAGATTGTGATAGTTAAGGCTAAACGTCTTTTAACATTATAATAGTTTGTATTGTATACTAGTAGTATGATAAGCTGAAAGTTGTTGAAGACATTTTTATTTTCCTAACACTCGTTTTTAAGTGTCTCGTTTCAATTATTTGCAGTTTTTGTTAGTTATTAAAATTTGTCAGTCTTTTATACCTATGTATTATTGCATACGTTAGTTTTGTTTCAAATGTTTGCACTAGGTATCTATTATATTCAACTAGAGTCGTGGATGCAAACGACGCAAGAATGAGCGTTGTGGATGTCGAAAAAGCCTATGACTAAGAGCAGGAAAAAGGGATTAATACATGACAAAAGTCTATTTTACAGTTTAGTATCGTGTCAATAAATGTTATAGACTGTCGTTCACAAGATCTTGGATTTAATTCCTGAAAAATATTTTTTTGTGATAAATAGAGATTATTGTACTACGTCTCTATGTGTTTTTGTAATACACAGAAAACACATAAAATTTTTATATGGTACTACCTAGCTCAGCAAACGTTATTTAGCCATATAAATGTTAAGGGTCGACAACTCTTATCACTTAGAGGTATGAAAAATAGATAGTAGCCGATTCTCAGACCTACTGAATATGCATGTAAAATTTTATAAAAATTGGTCAAGCCATTTCGGAGGAGTATGTGAACGAATATTATGACACGAGAACTATATATTAGATTATTATACATATTTTGGTACAAATGGTACAAATATTACGCTTAGTTTAGGACTTAAAACGTCGTGTAAAATGTTCAGGAATAATTTCTAACACTTGCGCGACTCATTTGTTTAAACATGTTCAGGAATGTTTATTTTGTATCAAAACATAAATGATTGAATTCACAGGATTAGAACTGAGTATGAATGGCTTCGGCGCTGAAGAACCAATGGTTTCTGGAGCTGCTTGGCAACGAGCACGTAGCCATCCTTCACGAGCTCGTCCGGCTGCGTCGCACGCCCAATACTTCACACAACATCTGCCACCACAACTCTTCACTCTATTACTTACAGTTATACGATACATACATTACTTCTAAATACATACATAATATTTACAATGTGGTATTGGTCTCATACTTTTCAACTTTATTTCTTATTGGTGCCAATTCTACATGCGCAACTAAACATAACTAAAAAATAAAATTCATAGTATCAATAACACAATTGGGAAATGTTTACTGAACTTACTTATTATAAAAACTGTGTATTATTAATACACAGTTTTATTAATAATTTTAATTAATAAAATTGTGCACAACGAAACAGCCAATTAGTCAACTTACACCACAGTTGTTTTCATTTTTTTTTGTTTTTTAAGTTTAGGTGTGCGTGTAGGATTGTTACCATAGTTACCAAACATACTCCTGTTATTATAAACTTAATATTGGAAGATTTTAACTGTTGTATATAAAAGAATATTGGTTTTGTTTTACTGTATTCTTGTCTAACTTAATTATTGTTAGAAAATCACCTCAAATTAGAAATTATGCTTTAAAGTTCAACTTATTGACTAATTATTACTTTTGAGGTCGATTATACCTACATATCTCAGTGAGAAAGTAGTATTTAAACAATTATCTACCAAAATAATACCCGAATCTCGAAATAACTATAACTGTATTAAACTATTAATGTATTTAACTAAATATCATAAGTGTATATTATAAGTAATTAGATAATATTGTTAGGAATTTCAAATTATTGATCAATATTCATTATTGTTTCAAAACTTCTCAAATCTTGTGCTAACGTTACGTTGACTTGACAATAAATGTGTAATTTATGAAAATATATTATTGAAATAAATGTCCTTACGAAACCCTATTGGAATTATTTATTGATATATTTTATTTTGCTTCCTAAAAATCCTACAATATTGATTACTGTATCCCTCTACTTTCCACTTCCTGTGAGAGACAAATAATTCGTTATTCTCTCTGTGTCTCCAGTCCATTTTTGGCGGCCCACATCCCATTGTTGGGCACGGGCCTCCTTCACTTTCAAAAGGAATATAGCAGACCATAATCAGCCGTGTTGGCACTGGGCTTATTATCGAATTTCTGTCTCTCACAGAGGATATTACCTACCTGTGTACAATATACCTTAATTGGCTCCTCTTTAGGAAGGAAAACGGGTGGTGAAACTGTATTCTAAATCAGTCACCACACAAAAGATTCGAACCTATATTATACCAATTCGCTAGGTCACGGCGAGGTAGTGATTTTTTTGCTGTAGAATATTTTTTACTGAATAAAAATCATATTTTCATTAAATCGAATTAAAAATACTAACAATGCTTTTCAAACAACACGATGGGTGCCGATAGAGTGACCTATATGATAATGTAAAGATCACGAGATCGAGAGAGTTAAATTAATTTGAACATTTTCTGTTTAGTGTTCAATGGTAAGGCATTTGTGGCTACAAAAAAGTTTTTAAAGGCAGACAGACAAATAGACTTAAAGATAATTACGTGAATATCCAGTGATTCACGTAAGTATTTTAGTATAATTTTTAGGGTTCCGTACCCAAAGGGTAAAAAACGGGACCCTATTACTGAGACCTCGCTGTCCGTCCGTCCGTCCGTCCGTCCGTCTGTCACCAGGCTGTATCTCAAGAACGGTGATAGCTAGAGAGTTGAAATTTTCACAGATGATGTATTTCTATTGCCGCTATAACAACAAATACTAAAAATAAAATAAAATAAATATTTAAGGGCTCTCATACAACAAACATGATTTTTTTACCGTTTCTTGCTCGAATACAACAAACGTGATTAATTAAGTATTGTGTGTGTTGTTTGCTCATTTATTAATAAATTGCCTTATGTTGCATAGATAATGGTACGGAACCCTTCCTGCGCGAGTCCGACTCGCACTTGACCAATTTTTTTTTGTATAATTTGTTAAGGTTTGGTGTATATACCATACAGCACGCGAACGAAGTAGCGGTCGACATCAAGTCATCAATAAAATTCAGATAATAAAACTTCTTTTTCCAAGCTGATGTTACATCCGTATGCTCAGCAAGCTGTCAGGTAGAAAAACGTACTTGACAATTTTGCTGCAAGCGACGTGTTTGCATGAGGATAGGACTTACCACGTCATATCAAATACTAATGCCAACGAGATTCTCTTAACCAAAGCTGTTCAAATCAGTTCTATGTTAGATAACCTTGCAGCTTTCCGATTTAATGCAATTTTGTCTTTATGAAAAAAATGTCAAGGTCTTTCTTTCTCTTTCTTTCTCTTTTCTATGTATTATAAGTATGTATTTACAAAAAAAAGTAGTATATGTATTCTATCCGTATTCTGGTACCCATAACACAAGCATATAAGCTTAGCTTGGGACCAGAGGACGTTGTGTGAAATGTCCATGAATATTTATTTTGATACATGGACTATCCAACATTTTTTTTTATACAAGCAATAAGTTCCCGAGATTAGCGCAAACTAGCATTTGTTTGTAGTTACAATCCAAAAATAGATATGCATGAAAATATAAAAGCTGTAATGTTTACATCTATAATAACACTGACCGAGCCTGGTCATGTGGGATTGGAATGAGGACGTCATTCACGACGGTGATCAATCTATCGGTCTCCCAAAATTGACGCATCGATGGACAGGGAAATATCGATAGCGAGCTCCTACGCGACCCAACATAGAAAACATTTTACTATACATGAATGAATATATATTTTTGGACCACAGTATTATATTATTTAGATTGGTACAGTCTACAGATGCGTTATTTCGTGCGGTGATGAAATAGAAATAGTAAGATACCACCGCGTTTTTTACTATGAAAAAGTCACACTAATCTGAGATTTTAGACTTTTCAAGACGAAAATTTTAAATCTAAACCATATGCCAACACGCCAGGTACCTGCCTAATAGACCAATTACTTACCTGGGATACTACAAGTAATTAGTTGCAAAGTAAAAAAAAAAATTTACTTTTAGGAGAGTGACAAAAATTCCAAATGTTTCACTACAATTCTATTTAACTTTTATATGGCAGTTTCAGTTCAGCATTTCAAATAAGACGCACTGCTCCTATTGACTTACTGGCCTGGAAATGAATACGGATAAATTCTTGTGCATCAAGAATTTATCCGTATTCATTTCCAGGCATATGACACCTAAATCAAAATTAAACATTAATTAAAGTAGATAAATCGAGTAAATTACTAAGCACTTTTTCTTAAATAAAATGAATACTTACATCTCTTATGATCTTCACAAAAGAACAATTTGAATATTAAAAATTCATTTTTTACTAACTATTGCGGAGATTTAACGCAAACAGCTCAATATAAGTCGGCGTGTCACGTTGGTAAACAAAACTGCCAATCATTAGACATGCTAATCATCCAACTCGACTGATAGGTAAGAAAAACGCTGGTTCAGTTCGAGACCTAATGATGACGCCAAATGGACACATCAATCTATATCAAAGACCTAAAGATCTAATGGGAACGTGTATTTGGTATTCTGCTGCTAGTTATAATGTGCCACACATAGACATACAAGACAGTGCGTCTACGGCTAAATCAATGACCCGGCTTGAGGTCAAAAAAATATTTATGTGTGTGTGAAGTACAACGTGAAGTTCCCCGGTTGCCTGGGGCAACATTATTGATGTCCGTCAAAACACAATTGTCATTAAATTAATAAATTGTGTATATGAGTGAAAATGAATTATTTGAGTTAAAACTACTTGTAAAATCCTATGATATGGCATTTTTAAATTATTCTGATACACTAGAACACCCAAAGACTGCGCATTTCGTTATTATTGTCTTTTTTTGTTCGTAGCGGCGTTCACAGTACGAACTCAGAATGGTGTCAATTAAATATGGTGTATTCAAACAGATCTTGATTTTAAATGCCATACTTGTATCAGTGTGTTCAAAAGTGACGTTTGCACATTGCAAAAATTAGGCAAAAATTACTGTCATCACGGTATGTCACTTATATTAAAGTTCCATATCATTTTAGACCATGAATTCAAGTTAGCCCAGGCTAACTTGACTTGTCCTCAATTTTAAACGCCAACCCACCTTCTGGTACTTCTGAGGTGCCACATTAATCAACATTTGACAATTGGCCGAAATTCGTAAATAGATTGCCGATACTTGACGTAAGTTTTTATCACGCTTTTATAAGTTTGGTATATATCTATCAATGTATTAATCTATGTAACGGAATCTTTGAAAGCGATTTTCAGCCACTTGCAGTAGACGGATTGATCTGAAATTTTGCACATATATCAAGGCCCGATGACAATGCAATAATTTAAATAAAAGAATAATCCCAATTTCTTGATCAGAATTACTAGATCACACTTGTATTTTTAATTATACACGTAATAGTTTAATTGTATATGAGAAGACTCACCAAGATTATTGTGTTTCTACGTATGCCTTTCTTAAACAATCAGATAATTTCACATAAAACGCTTTGTTTATAGAATCAGGTAAAAATATCATAATTGTTCAACTTCAACTTCTTTTAGTTTATGGCTTTTGTAATCATAATTGTTAACTTGTGTTTACTTTACTACGACTGTGACAACATGTGACAACAGAAACTTATGTCTCTGACAACATAAACTGTCAACGTTTTGTATGATGACAATGCAATCATTTAAAAAATATTCAGGATATTTAAGCGTGTTTTTTAGTTTTTAAACTAAGTAGATTATCGTTTTCAAATTCTAATCAACTCAATAATGTCCCACTCAGTCCCAGTCACGGGACTCCTCCACATTGGGAGGGTATTTAGTCTTGGATTTAGTTTTAATTCATCCGTCCGTAAACAGGGTGTGGACACTTATATTTTTAATCTACTCGTATAATTAAGAGTTCAGGAACAAGTACTTGTATTTTAAAGAGGTCTTAGTCTGATAAACGACGAACATACGTTTTATATACCAGCAGATTTGTCTTGAATAATAGCTGTAGAGATTCAGCGGTTGGAGGTTCGATTTTAAGACCAGAGTAAGTGTCCCTCTAGTTAATACACCTTATAATATCGGGAAACAAATTTAATACACAAAAGAAATAGAAGTATATAACTAAAACATACCTACAAAAACAAAATTATTTATAGTTAAAATATGACTGATCCAGCTTTTGCTAAGAATACTAAAAACTTATGGCTACAAAGATATTTAATTTAACTTTCTAGTTATAAGTATAATTTGTATTCAAAAGCGTAAACTTTCTTGTGTATACATACATATTAAATTCAACTTTTATGTATATTTTTCTTTTGAAAGTATAATGAAATAGTTGAATATAAAGATTCACTTCGAAACTAAAAATTTACAGCCCTTGCATCCTTTTCTTAAAGAAATTCAATAACAGAGTGAACAAAGGCTTTAGCGTTATTTTTACTGGTTATTATATTAAAATATAAAAAATATCAGTCCAAACTGAAGTAGGACGTAAGCACTAACACTAAAAATACGTGACTATTATACAGAATCGTGTGCTCTTTCTTGGAAATATCGGCTTACTTGAACAATGATCTGATATAATAAATGGTAAAAAAGATTCATCGGATCATAATATCAAAATACTAAACAATGTCAAACTAAATAATAAAAAACTAATGAACAATCCGAGGAACATCAGTCAGCTAAAGGAATATATTCTAGGGGTAATGACTGCAATCACCCCAGGTTTATTGACAAGAATTTTCACAAATCTGCGTTCGCGTTTAGAGGAGTGCCGTCTTCGAGAGGGCCATCATTTAGATAATGTCATTTTTAAAAAATAAACTATATTTAATTACCTAATCATCCTGCAATGCACCCTGTATTTACACAAGCTGTTGTCTGCGATTTTGTACGCGTGGAATTTCAGAAATTTTTTCTCCCTATTGTAACATTTTGCACTTATGCTTCGCTCCTATTGGTCGCAGCGTGATATTATATTGCCTACAGTCTTCCTCGATAAATATACTATCTAACGCTGAAAGAATTTTCCAAATCGGACCAGCGGTCCCTCATATTAGCGCGTTCAAACAAACAATCTCTTCAGCAGATTGTTAGCGAAACTCTGAATAATTTGGGTCAAATTAGGACACCATTTAATGCGGTGATCAATTTCAGCATTGAAAACTTAAACTTTAAACTCCATTGTTTTAAACCAAACAAAAACGAGTATTAATGAAATAATTTAAACATACCTGAATAAAATTTCATTAAGTATAGCCAATTAATTGTTTTAGACGTAGGCTGGACAGGACTTTCTACACAAAAAATTCCAATTAATAAAGTAGAAAAAACCTGGAGTACCTAAGTATTAAGTAAAATTTTATTGAAATAGAATGGAATAGAATTGTACTCCATAAATTACATGTCACTTAACTAATGTAGTTACAATAGACCAAGTACAAGTCGGTCTTATCGCATATTGCGATCTCTTCCAGACAACCTTTAGATGAACTTAGTTCTGAAGAAGTATTACTAATACCCCTTCAGAACTAAGTTCATCTTAGTGGTGTACTTAGGTACTATAGAAATTACAACTGTAAAAACTAGGAGTTCAAAACACTAAATAAATCACTATTTTTAAACTGTCTGCAGTTTCTACCTACTTTAAATATTTCTCGGAACATAAAGAACAAACTCTTTTACCTTAGTCAACTCGTAGTTTCGTTATTAAGCAGACAAAGTGTACATATATAAAATAACAAAAATAACTTTGAGAATAATGTTTTTATAAAGCTCTTAATTAATTTTTAAAAATAAATATAAACCCATTCAGCAAGTGTGCGAAGGCCTAACGCAAACGGCTCAATAAAAGTCGGCGTGTCCCGTTGGTAAACAAAACTGCCAGTCATTAGAGTAAACGGACGAAAACATTCGGTCCAATTATCCGAGCCGACCGATGGGTAGGAAAAACTCCGGCTCAGTTCGAGACCTAATGATGACGTCACACAGACTCATCAATCTATTTCAAAGACCTAAATATCTAATGAAAACTTTTATGTTAGAACATTTATGTTACACGATACATTAATAAATCATGTTGTTCTCACATATCGCATTTTTTTAAAAGACTTTGTGCAGTATTAGTGTGTTTATTTATTATTAACGGGCTTATCCTTAAATATTAAGCTTAGCTGGGGACCAGAAGACGTTATGTGATATTTCGTGCAAGAATATTAATAGATTATTTATTTTGTTCGCATCTTCAATTCCGATTTTATTTTCTCAGAACTGATTGTCAGATATTATCACGCCTTGTTTGGCGTGTAATTGAATAAGACGATTGGTATCACAAGTCTTGAGGAAAAGAATTTAATAAAATGCAATATAAACGTCGATATGTGATGCTATTGTTTAATATCTAACCTCATTCCGAATGTGTTACTACGCCTTGTTGTTTTTACGGACTAAGTAAAAAAAAATGTTTTACTATAAACGCAAATGAATAGTTTCGGTGTTACATAATTAAAGAAGTAGTGAAATAATTGCAATATTTTAAAACATGTAAAATTTAGACTAATGCATAATAGTCTCGGTAATATTTAGGATTTACATCCCAATAATTTGACAAAATTTTACGTACGTCCTGCAACCACAGTTAAAATGGCTGAGACGTAGGTGCTCAGAATGCGTTCTTTCAATCAAATGCTGAGACTATTTGCAAAGCTAAAATCAATACCTAGTACTCACCTAGTAATCAATACCTAGTACCTAGTAGTCCAAAGAAAATATAGCAAAGCTGATCTAAACTGCTAATGCATTTTTCGCGTTGCACTCGAATTAATGTGTCTTCAATTTCAATTTATGAGATGCTACTGGCGGTGGTTAATAACCGTGAAACGGTCGTTTAAAGCAGTGAAATGATTACATTTCACTGCACAAGAACTTTACCAGCCATCCGGTTGTCTCATCACGATTCAATAAAACAAGGCGTAACTGCAAAACGTTCTTATTACAGTAAAATCCAGCTCATATCTATGTATTTTAACTTCTTTTTGTAAAGTCATGTAAAATTTATTATTTATTTTAAACTACAGACACATTATACTTGTACATAGGCGGTCTTAATGCCTAAAGCATTCTCTACCAGTCAACCTTTAGGTACATCACCTAAAACTAGAAACTAAGAAAATAAAACTGGTAAAATCACATCTTATTATGATTTTAAATAATCAATCATATTAAGATGTGATTTTACCATCACTTAGAGCAGTTTTACAGTATATTGTATATCATCTTTTATGGTGCAAGCAAAATATCAAAAAACTATTATGTCTCACTTATCTCTCTCGCCCTCTAACCTTTAACCTCCCAGTGGTTGGCACGAGATCTATCCACTTTGGAAGTGACTATGGTCTACTGTGCCGCGCTGACCAGGCGTGTCGGCTTAGGGCTTATTTTCGAGCTTTCTCTCTTTCAACTTAATAATTCTAACCATTTGTGCTTGACGAGATTATTTTAACAAAAGTTGTTTAACAAATCTAAAGTTAGATAGCTAAGCGGTTTTTACAACACAATGTCCTATCCCAGATCGTCTCCTGTCTTTACTAAAATAAAAGCCAGACTTTTTGTCACTCGCAATTTGTAAAACAAACAATAAACATCAAAAATAATCTTAAAATCCAGATGAATAGCGAAAGCGGGTGACACGCCGGAATAAAACAAAAAGAGAGTGAAGGTAAAACGTCGCGTTATCTTGATCTTAAATAAACCGATTTTGTTTCTCTAGAGTGGCGTTGGGGAAAAAATATCTGGCGTTAGATTCATTAGGACGATCTTACTATACAACATCTATAAACAAAGCTTATTACAAGCACCGATGAAGCTTTTTCAGTACTTTCCGAGATTATTTTTAAACTAGACGTAAAAAATCTGACTAGACTGAAAAAATCAAGAAGAAGATTAATGGGGACATAAATAAGCTTTTCTACTACTCTAAGATAATACCCGTACATGAACAAGTCAAGTATATACTACTCATTGAAAACTATTTTAATGAGTTGTACCTAAACATTGTGCAGCACAAAAGACAAACACGAAGCGCGATGAAAATTATATACACAGTGCCTAAATACTACAATCTCTATGGCAAACAGAGTCTTCAATACCAAATACCTAGGTTAGTTAACGACCTACCTGAGAACATAAAAAAACAAATAAAAGAAACCAATATAAAATACAAGTTAAAAAACTACTTCTTATCTAAATTCATGTAAAAAAAAAAAAAAAATAATAATAATAATAATAATAAAAAAAAATAAAATAAAAAAAAAAAAAAAATTATAAATACTTACTAAATAAAATTAGTCATCATAATATTCACCCGTGTGTTTTCACCGTGCGAGCTGCCGCCGTATTCGTATAAGCGGTATTCAGTGAGATAAAAACAATAAGATAACATTGTACCTACCCACAAACTAAACTTGTAACTTACTCGTAGATGTTAATCTTACGTGATGCTAGACAAAGCGGTGATATACATACACTGTTTTGTTTGGCATCATGTGTTATAATACAATATATAAATTTACGTCAAGACGAATACCAGTGTGCGGAAAAACCAATGTTTGGTTTATGCTACACTGTTAATATTAAGTTAGATTTAATAACAACTGTATGTATTTTACTTAAATAAAATAAAATAAATAAAATAAAACCGAGCTTATTTTTATTGTTTTATAAAAACTTTGGGACTAGAGGCCGTTGTGTGTGTTGTTACGTATGCACGGTTCTAGAATTATCAGTTCCCGAATGAAAGTTGTTACTTTTGTATACATATACAAAAATAACAACGCCCAATGCCCCTATATCATCAAAGCCACGCATCGGGTTTTGATGCGTGTTACTTAAATAGCTGGTTGATGGTTCAAAAAGATGGTTCTTTTCATTTATTTTCTTTTTAATTGAGAATGAAGTTTTTGTTAATTTTTTAAATTTTCGACGAAATTGCACACAACAGGTAGAGCTTACTATAAAACATCCATGCAATTCTATCATGCAAATACAAAAGTGGAATTTACATGCGATTTATTTCACTTTGATTGATACTTTCTGTTTTGACATTTTTCACGTGAAATTATTTGGTTTTTTTTTCTGATCAGTTCGTTGTAACACGAACATGGTATATAGCAATATCGACAAAAAATTCACTTTGTTTGCAAACCAATATGAAATATCCGACAAATTATAACAGATTAATATTATAAAAGGTAGCTTTAGGTCTAGCTTTTCGTTGATACGATTTATTCAGGGTAGCCAGATTTTTTCCTTTATACAGATAGACTTATATTTTTATTATTTTTACAATAATTTAATTTCATATCACGGATTTTAATTAATAATGGTCATCTCTAGAAATCCTTCTATATGGAAAAAGGAAAATAGAAAAAATGTCATATTACACACCGCTGAGAAACTGTAATGCAAACTATTTTTCTTCAGTAACTATACATAAATATATCTATTAAATAGAATCGTATGTAATCTTATGAAATTAAAATATACATTGGTACTGATTCTACGTGCACAACTATATTAATGTAAATTTATAGTATCAATAACACGATTTTAATTAATAAAAATGTGTATTACACGTTTCAAATGAGAATAGGATTGGCAATGACCTCTATCTGTCAAAAGTGATTTGAAAAGTAGTGTCAGCAACGAAACGTTATTTGTAAATAAATAATATATTTTTTAAGTTTCATCTAATCTCAATTATTTTAGACTAAAATTATTGAGTGATTATACTTATAACATTATTAATGAAGAAAACTATTTTATTTGACTATTTCGTTGTCGGGAACAATGATATTATGTTTAACTACCAACCGCCATTTTGTCGTTATTAGTGTGCCTTGTCGAGTTATGAAGCGAGCTTAAGTTTTATTTTTAAAGCTTTGCTATTGGTTGTTCCTGATAAAAATATTTTTTTGTGTTTGTCGCAGTTTTTGTTTGTTAGTGTTTTTATTTTGTATTTGTGCTTATTTGCTATTGTTTGTAATTGTATTTATCTCGCTAACTGCTCGAAAATGAGTAAACGATAACGATAAAGTGAAATAAATTATATTAAAAAATATCTTGCTTTGCTGACTTTTCCAAAATTTGTCGAATTGACAGTTATGACGTCATAACATGGCGCGGGGTCAATCTTATTCTCATTTGAACTGCAATACTGCATAGTACAACGAAATAGGCAATTAATCAAAATACGCCATATTTTCGTTTTTTAGTTAAGTTTAATTGTGCAGGTAGAATTGGTACTAATACTTTTTTTACAGCTTAGGTCTAATACCTTTCACTAACCAATTGATAAATGGGTCTTAGTTAATTAAATAATAGTGCTCACTTTAAATTTTACAACAAAGCAATCCATTTTAATTTCTTTCAATTCGAAGTTATTTTGTTAATAAAACCAAGATAGATAGCAATCGATCTAGTCCAAAGAAGATATTGCCGGACAATGATGAATGGTTGATCCAGATTGATAATGCATTTTTCGTGTTGCACTTGAATTAATGCGTCTCTGGTTTCATTTGATGGGAGGAAATAGCGTTGGGAGGGCTTAAGAACTGTGAAACGATCGTATATATTTTATCATTTTATTTCTACGTGAATTTTACTAGCTATCTCTGGTACACAGAGTTATTGAGAAATTGCTAATATTTTAATAAAAATGGTGCTTAAAACTTGTGTAAATATTTATTTTGTATAATACTTTCATGTTTATATTCACTAAAAACAATAGCTGTTTCTACTTTTGGAAACAGAAAACTTGAGAGTAGTGATTCGCTATGTTGTAATATTGACAGCTAAACAGCTACTTTCTAATAAAGCTTTTACTGTTGTCATACAATAGTATAATAGTTGGTATACTTTATTAAGTATTGAGTTCAAATAAAAATAACTTTAAAGTAATACGCGCATTCATCAATTCCCGCCTAAAATCCCCAATATACCAATATTTTAGTTATAATTTTCTATTTATATACACTAGGTGTGGCCCGCAAAATTTGTAGAATTAAAACGTGGAATAAAAAAATCAAACCCTAACAAATTGTAGTAAACAACTAAAACTAAAAATCACTTCATTATAAAAAAAAACTGTATCAAAAATCGTTGCGTATTTTTAAAGATTCACATAGGTAAGTACATACATACAAAAATTACTACTTTGTTTTATGATAACTAAAGATTTTAGGGACTAACACTTTAAATTTGAAAAATATATAACCAAACAGGCTTATTAAATCTGGCTAATCATATAAATTTCTTATTCATAAATGGTTATTAAAATGAATGACGGGGTGGCTGTATAACACTCAAACTAAAAGTTTCATTACCATAATTTATTCGGGACGCTCCTCTGAGTGGGCTGCGGGCTCTCAAGCATTTTTTTCCTTTATTCGCTCATAATATGCTCTGAATTTTGGTATAGGTGATTTTTCAGAGGAAGTGTCAATTGTACAATCAAGTCACGTAGTTTAAGCATCACTGGGGCAGACATGCGCCTGAGTTTAATAATGTCATAGGCAGCCTGCGTGCTTACTTACTTGCCCGCGAGAGCCTCATTGGAAAAAGCTATGAACAACATAAATATACCTTTATTATTTTTATTTTAAAAGAAAATTTTTTGTGTCAATATTAATATAAATATTAATTATTATTTATTATTATTATCTATTTAGGTAAATAAAATTGAAGTGTCTGCAATCTTCTTTATATATATAAATCTCCTGTCACGATGTTTGTCCGCGATGGATACCTAAATTATAAATTAAATTGGCACACCGTGAGCAGTCTGGTCCAACTTGAGAGATAGGATAGCTTACATTTCAATTTATGGTCGCAATATTATTTTATTGCAAATTATTTGTTTGTATTGTATAGCAAAACAACGTTTGCCGGGTCAGCTAGTCTCCAATAAATATCGTTTTACAAAATGCATCTGAATGTTTACAAGGTACTACACCAATACAGCCAAAAAGAAATTGTTAGTCCGTACGATTTAGTTAAAGAATTTACCTTTCTCTCTCTACAGACCATTAACATCCCGCTGAAGGGATTATAGTATCATTATCTATTGTACAAAAATCAGAAAAGTTACAAAAGCTACGGATGCATTAAAATACGCCATGTCTTTAAAGTGGAAATGGGCTGGCCACATTTCTCGGCACCAAGATGAAAGGCAACAGGAGAAGAGGAAGACCGTACGCTAGATGGGACGATGATATTAAAAAAGTATCGGGTCCCAGACGGTTTCAAGTAGCGAAAGAGATGAGTGGATATCTCTGGAGGAGGCCTACACCCGCAGCGGGGATTCTTGTAGTAACACATAATAAAAAGATTACAAAATTACCTTTATGTCTAAAAATAATCATTTAGTTTTTATGTATAATAATAAGTTGTAAATAATTACTTTTTAACTGTTCCTGCAAATGAAATAAATGGCTTTTTTTATTTTATTTATTTTTATTTATTTATTTATCTATTGTAAATTAAACTTTTATTTTCCAAAAATAGGAAGCCCATGTTTACTGATATTTTTGCGTAATATTAAAATTGATTTGAAATTGTTTTTCTTAGTTTTGTGTTTTGAATACTGATCAAATACATTTGAAAATAAAAATTACATCAGAATTAAAGATTTTGATATTCGGCACTGCTGTTGAAAGATAACGGTTGTTAGCAGTTTACAATGACTGCATTTGTGTTAATTTCTCTTATCACTTGTTTTCAACAACATTATATTGCCGAAGAAAATTTGCCCGAAACTCAAATTATTAAAGCTGATTATCTTATGTAATTATTCCTCCCTTTGATATTATACAAGACGCTGTTTATTGAGTTATGCGATAATAGCCACGTGGTCGAGTGGTTCACGTAGCAGACTGCTGACAACAATACAAGCTTGTAATTTAATCCATCCCATCAACGCCCGTTAACGTCCCACTGTTGGTCACGGACCTCTTCCACTTTGGGAAGGTTTTTGGTTAAGATAAAAGACTAAGTATCCGGTACCTCGAGACCTTTAAACGACCACCAGCGATTTGTATAAAAGGTTTTGCTTAATTTATTACACAGAGTATTAAGTACTACAGAGATACAAAGATCTGCGTAATAGATGCATGAAAATCTAATATCATATTAAGTTGATGAGCACCTGTTAAAACTCATTTCTCACTTCGACACAATGGCAGTCAAAAATATTTACATATATAAGATCTATACAATTTGTAACACAAACAATAAACATCAAGAATAATCTCTAAAGCCAGATGAATAGCGAAAGCGTCATGCCGAAATAAAACAAAGTGAAGGTGAGATCTTGCCTTTCTTGATCTTAAATAAACCGATTTGATTTCTGTAGAACGACAGTCGGAAAATTTTATACAACGATTATATCGTACAAGATCATAACAAATAGAGAGTCACGTAGTACAAAACATGTTTATCCCACATTCATTTAAATAGAATAAAACGAGCTGTTGTCCGCAACTTCGTACGCGTAGAAATTTCAAAACGAAACCCTAACAAATTATGCAAAAGCTATCCTATTGAGCCACACTATCTATTAAAAAAGCTGCATCAAAATCCGTTGCTCAGTTTCGAAGATTTTACCTGTCATAAAGAGATACATACGAAAATAGCGACTTTGTTTTATAATAGGTAAAGATTCTCTTGTCACTGGGTTAGTCGCTATTATCTCCATAACGGCATTATTGATTCTAAATATTTTGTGAGTAGGTCTGAGAATATGATGTATAGAGAATAAGAGAATATAAAATTTCTTTAGTAAATAGCAAGCAAAGCTTCACATCTAGTTGAAAACATTGTGTAATTCTTTCCATAAAATCATAGCAGCATTATTATTTTTTTTTCAAAAAAGGACGTGACGAACTGACTTAATTGAAACGAATTTTTTAATATATTTTTTAATATTCCCCATTTAATTTTAGAAATCAATAAAAATGTGGTCATTATTTACTAGTGATACCTAAATGTAGGTTGTACAGCAACTATATTATATCGACATCGAGCTTCTAAGCGATTTAACGTAAAAACATCTAAGTAAATAGATGGATATATTTTAAGACCACTCAATCACTTAGACTGGTGCCTACTGTCGAAAGAGAAATCCTTTTTTACATACTTGCTACGCAAAGCTAGCTCTAACCTAAACTAAACGAGAAATTGCTTTTAAAACCTAGGTTCATTTTATTTTATATCAAATTACTTAGAGTGATCATATAGCTTTATAGACAATATATTTTCTACAAACGAATAATCTTAAGGGCCTACATCAATATCATCGCCGACACGTACATATTAACACAGCCAGTAGGCACAGAAAATGAAGAATTAGGGATACTTTTCCTATTTAATCAAAATCTACTAAATATATTTTATATTATATATATTTATAGACCGACAAATGAAAAAAATAAAAAATTAGAGAGGTTGTTTCGCCAATATTTTCTATCGAGAAAACTTTTTTCAATCGCGTTTTTGAGTTCATGCGATCCTAGATCATATATTGAAAAAACATATACTTTAAAATTAGAGCTCTAGCCATTCAATCTAAAGAAACAATGAAAACTTCGTACATAGAAAAATGCACGAAGCTATTTTGGTATCCTCTTAAGTAGTACTACTCCTTCAAAATTCTGTAAGATGTTGATATGTCTTTTAAAAATACCAATTCAACATTTTACAAAACTGTACCCATTTGACGTTAGGTCTACGGAGACATTCGCAAAAGGTAGCAAAGAACCTGTGCGAAGAACCATATACATATTATATCCTGCTAATATTATAAATATGTAAGTTTGTGAGTATGGATGTTTGTTACTCTTTCAAACAAAAACTACTGAATGGATATTAATGAAACTTTACAATAATGTAACTTATACATCAGAATAACACATAGGCTACAATTTATAAAGATATTGTGTGAATTGTCCAAAATGTGACGATAAGTCATGTAGGAAAACATCTACCATCTGCAAGCTATTCTGACGTGCGCGTTCTGAAAGCAATAATATAATGCGGCTATGTAGCTAATAATTAATAATTTGACCAACAATACAAGAATGATTAACGTTTTATCCTCAGAGTCGGAACGCTAAATCTTTAGCCATAATAAAACATTTACACTGTAATACTTGAATCAATGCATCTCTGGTTTGATTTTGCAGCTGATTAGCTGTTGCCTGGGACTCCGTACGTTTGGTATTTAGAAAATTTTCTCCATTTCGCAACTTTTTTCACTAATGCTTCGCTCCTATTGTTTGCAGCTAGGACTATATAAAACATAAAAAAAATCAATTGGAACTGGTAGTTCCTGAGATTAGCGCGTTAAATCAAACAAACTCTTCAGCTTTATAATATTAGTTATAGATGATGACCATAAGGAATTTAATAACCGTGAAACAACCATATAAAGTTAACCATTTCATTAAATCTGAACGACCAGTAAGGTCATTCAGATGCCTTGTTAGGATTAGACAAGACGTGGTTGCAAATGGTTCACTTTACGATAAAGGCATAACCATGAAATTCTTATGTTCAGTACCGCAAATATATGCGTACTATATATAAAACCACATTTAAATTATAAACTATGAAATATAAACAAAACAAGTTTTATATTTTCTTCTTCTGCTCCGCTCTTATCCTGTATTTTTCGGGGAAGTCACAAAATAATTTTTGGCTTTACTTGTTTTAGCGAGTTAATAAAAATGTTACCACAAACAAAACTGACACGATGAAGTTAATGTATATATGCACTTGCACACTGTCACTGAAGTTAATTAGCGTAGGACTAACAAGAAGGGAAGGGAAGAATAACACATGTAAACTTTCTGGGTTTGAATACACGTTACCAATAAACCCTATTACAAAGCCTTTACTGTTCCCTCCCTACTGTCTGTCAGCAAGCTAAATCTCGTGAGATTTAGCGCACTAAATTCTAATCTGAAATAATGTAGACACATAAATTAATCTGCCGAATACTTAAAAGCTTTTATCCGATATGAAAAAGAAAAGTAGGTACCTATTTCGATAAGTAAAAAACCCACTGCTAGTCTATAACAATAAAACTGTCGCAATTAGCCTAATCACATAACCTTTTCATTCATAAATTGCTAATAAAACGAATGAGGGGATGGCCGTATTACACTCAAACTAAAAGTTTCATTAACATAATTTATTCGGGATGTTCTACAAAGTGGTCTGCGGGTTATCTAGCATTTTTTTCTATATTCCTTCAGGGCATCCCTTAATTTCAGAGATAAGATGCAAACTACTTTTTACTGTAAAATTGTAATCGAAATTTTGCGTTATTTTATTTTGTCTCTTGTTTTTTAGTTTCTGACTCTTAAAATGTGAGTTAGTTTTAAGCCCATTTCTCTCTCTCCAGCTTTTAACGTCCTCCAATTTGGTATGAATTGTGGTCTACTGTGCCGCGCTAATTCGACGTGTAGGCAATGTTCTTTTTTTCAAGTTTTACGTCTCTCACAGAGCATGTTAACTGTGTGCAGTATTAACTAGCTTTTACAGCACCCTAGGAAGGAAAAGCGATGGTGGTATTCTTAATCCGTCACCACACGGACATGCTCATTTATTGGTTCGGGTTCGGTGAATTCCCTTGAAAATCTGCCAATATTTTCTAATAAAACGGGAACAGACGTTCTAAATATTACGCCTATTGATATATTATTTGATAATATTATAAAAATGTAATATAATGCGATTTATAGGTAGTTTAAGGCGTTGAAAACCAAGATAATGAAATCTATAAATTTTGCCAAATAAATTAAAAGCTATGCGTTATCAAAAAAACTGAATTACTTTTATGACTTTTTAATTATAATTATGTTCTGACAACGTTCCTAGTAGCCGTTCTCACGTCTGGATTACACTTTTGCTTAACATCAGATGGATTGTAGTAACTTGCCAACACAAACAAAAAAAATTTGCTAAACGCTGTTTTTGAGAATAAGTGAATATCAGTTACTAATCAATACTAAATAATGAACAAAAGGCTAAGGTTATCAGAAGTTAAAATTGCATGGTATAAGTACCATAAGTAATAAGAAAGTGTTTTCATAAATTATAAATATTTATGGGCATTCAACGTCCTCTGGTCCCAAAGTAAGTTACTTCTATGGTTATGGGATCCAGATACGATATACTACATAAATACTTTTTTTGTAAATACATTCTTATAGTACCTCTACATAACAAACACCCAGTCGCCACACTAACATTTGTATGACATTTAGAAACATTCGCACTGTGCGGGGTTCAAACCCGCCACCTCGTGAACGGTAGTCCGTTACACGAACCACGAGGTCCGTCGAGAATAGAAGATGAAAAATTTTGGGACGGCTAAAAAGGCATAACAATAAGAAATATTGTTTGAACATTTCATATTCCTAAGTGAATATTATTCTTTCCCAAAATACAGTTTTGTGGTTTCACCGGCACGTGTCAGCCCATTATCAATAGTGATCGCGTGTTATCGCTCTCTAACTGTCACTTTAACAAATTTATTGGTCGTTTTATTTGATCTAACACACTTCTATCCCACATAAAAACGCTTCCAGATAATATGCTAAAAAGAAGAGAGAATTTTGCCTCAATACTTCTAAAAAATTCTTAGCCGTAATTGTTTAAAGGATTATTTCCTTTGTACTTATGATTTCTATAAGTAAACTTCAAACCTTTTTCAGATTTTTCTATACAAAACTGTTTCCCGCTACTTCGTACGCGTGACATGTAGGAAATAAAAAAAAACCTTATCAAAATATACAAAAAAAAAACCAAAGTGGTGAATGATTTTATCTTAATAAACTAAATTATAATGGAAAAAATGATAACCATAAGCGGGACTTGAACCCGCGACCTCGGAATGCCGTTCCGTCGCTCTCCCAACTGAGCTATTATGGTCCACGCAAATGTTTACCAAATTTTCCACTACAATCATCTCAATGCGAGTTTTAACATCGTGCGATGTTCTTTCGTACAACGCCATCTATTGAGCGGTTTGCACCAACTCCATCAATCGATCAGTTAGCGTTCTTTACAGAACACAATTGGACCGAAGTAATGGCTGTACATGTACTTCTACATTAATTTATTAATATTTTGCGATTGAAATTTAGTTTATTTAGTAAAAAGCATAGCGAGTCAATCGCAAAATATTAATAAATTAATGATTTTATCTTTAAAAAAACCGCACCAAAATCGAAGTAGCTGTGAAGATTTAAGCTTACAAAGGATACATACATACAAAATAATGACTTTGTTTTACGTATTTCTTCCCGATCCTAAACGAAACTAGTTTTCGTTTATAAACCAGAAATTTTGTTTGAAAACTACTAGTGAATTTTAATGAAAAACATATGACTGTCATCCCGCTCTTTTAAGAGCGGAGCAGTAACTATGTACACGGAGGAACCTTTAGATAATTTGTAATAAGTAAGTATATAATACTTTTATTCATGGACATTTTACACGACGTCCTCTGGTCCCAAGCTAAGCTTATACGCTTGTAAATACACATACTTATAATACATAGTAAACACCCAGACGCAGTAAAAACGTGCATGATAATTATAAATATCACACATATAATTGTCCAGTGCGGGAATCGAACCCGCGACCTCATGAACGGCAGTCCATTACATTAACTACTCAAACACGAGGCCCGTCAATAATAATATTTACAATTTTATTATTATATAATAAAATCGTAATAACAATTACTCTAGTGAAATAAAGAATTAAAATGACTAAATCTTCCATATAATATAATAATCATACATTATTATATGAGTTCTATACTGCCATAAAGATTAGAACAACAAAACACAAAGCTATAAAGCTTAAAGTAACAACTTATCTTCCTAAATGGTTGCTAAATTATTATACAATAATCTTTATTATGTTCATTGTGGATTTAAGCATTATCCTTAGTAAAGTTAAAAGGTGTTAGGATTTAAAATATTTAATCTTCTTAAGTAAAATAAATGCTTCTTTTTTTACTCGTTTATAAACAACTTACATGACACATTGAAACAAAATTAAAAGGGAGTTGTCTTGTATTTTTCAATAGCTAGCTTTAGCTGACAATCACAGCAAGGAAAAGGGAACTTTCCTTGCAGCAATTGTCAGCTATTTTCATGGCTTGTTGGGCATGTAATTGAAAAATATGAATGCTATCACAAGTCTCGATAAAAAGACTCTTGACAGGGTGCAGCGGCAATGACGCACATACTACGAGTATACATAATATCTTGAGTTTGATTCCGAAAACAGGACTATTATTTCATCAAGAGCATATATTCGTACACTGTTGGGTTTTTTTCTGTGTATTTTAGAGAATCTCTGGAGTATATTCGTAAGTAAGAATTAAAGTCCAAAAAGAAGATGTATGAGTGTGGATGAAGCCAAGGACATATGTTTGGATCGTAGCAGATAGCGCTATATAGTCTCTGCCTACCCCCACGGGAAAAAGGCGTGATATTATGATGATGAGAATTAAAGTATTACTACCTCATTTCTTCATAAGCTGTAAGGATAATTTAGGTAGGAAACATTTTCGATATGCTAACACGCGTGGTGATGTGTGAGTGGTAGGATATTAAAGGACTGAAAAAAATTTGCTATGTATGGTGGTATTAACAAATGATACAATAAAGATACAATTAAAAACTCTGAATACTATTGCCAGTTGTAAAAATCTACTAGTGCCTACAAATGTAAGAGATTTGAATAGGCATTCACTCGATCTCGCCACTTAAGGATAATGCAAGTCTTTTGTCGTCAGCGTTCAATTATTGCTACACTTTCATTCATTCTGAATTGATGACTAAAATGGAACAAGAAATACAATTGTATGCAATAGTCTGTCATTTTGTTCTATTGTTTAAATGATTAGAGCTACTTTAAAATTAACTTAAAACAGTAGATATGTTTAAGTTAATTTTAAGTAATAATGAATTTTGATTAATATTGTACTGATTAATAGAAACATTTATGGAAAACATATTATTACCGTCTTTGGAACAAAATAAATTACTTACCTAATATCGTTCTTAGAGAACAAGTTTGCTAGGAGTTTGCCGAAAATTAATGGAACGACGCGGCGACGGACAGTTTTAGTATATAGTAGGTACAGTAGGCGCGCGAGTTCATGTCTATCGGGGCCTGAGGTGACGAGCGGGGGCAGCGCGCCCCTCCTTCACCCACCTCGCCGCATTCGTCCTCGACTGCGGACGAATGCGGCGAGGTGGGTGTTTGGTGTCATAATAGCGAAATTTTATTAAATTTGGTATTCTACTATAAATTTTTTGTTATAATGACACCATAATGACGTCAGTGAGTGACCATTATGACAACATTGTAATAGCAGGATTAGCAGACTTGGCCCCCAGATCAGCGTACGATCGGTACGATAGTCGATCAGATACCCTCCCGCGGTACTACGCCTACTTATTAAGTCGATTTTGTAACTGAGCTCTGCATTACGTAAGATCATATAAACTTTCATAGTCGTGTATACTATACTATGTGTGTATGTATACTAGAATCTTATAACTTACTTATTTTGCGGTTAGTAATATAACGCTCGCATGTCCAATTCCTTTTCAAAGCAATCTGTGTTTGACAGACTTCCCAGTTTTGATCACTCGAGCGCGCCCTATAATACCATATGCCTTTCAGAAACCAGTTTTGCGTTTAATTTATATTTTCTTTATGTAACTATGCTACTACAGATACATTTTAGAATAACGGGACGCTACGAAATAAATAAAATTTACTTTAGGTTTCTTAATTCTTTTAATTTTCTTTTATTTTTGTATAAACTTACTACTTAGATTCCTATACTATTATTATTGCTCTGTTATTTATTTGGAGTCAACGCATGCCTTTTCTTCTATAATCAACTACAAGACGTCGTCATCAATTTATTAATTCTCAAGTATTACTCTCAAATTCAAAATAACTTTAAAGGAGTTATACATTTCTGAATAATCTACATTTTAAAGAATCTTTATGACATTCTAGCCTGCATTCTTGTCAAATATTCTAGCCATATTCTAACAGTTTCAGTGGCAGATGTCAACCTATTATTAATAGTGACCGCGTATTATCGCCGTTGAAGTACCACTTTAACATATTTATTGGCCATCTAATTCACTTTAACGCAGTTCTGTTCCACACAAAAACGCTTCCGGATAATGTATAGCGTAGATTTTATAAGAAAAATAATTGTAAAGTGTCCCGTTCTACGTAAGTTTTACATAATAAATTGCGTTTATTTTAAATAGGTTGTTTTAGTCATTAATATACTTAAACTATCACTATCATGGTGAGTAATTAAATAACTTACGAAATATAGATTGCAACAGAATCTTTACATATTATAAAACATAGTCGTTATTTTTGTATGTATGTCCCTATGCGAGCTTATATCTTCCAAACTATTTGACGGATCTTGATGCGGATTTTTTTAATAGATAGAGTGATTCCAGAGGATGGCTGTTTTGTATTAAGGTTTAAGTAATATTGGTGAACGGGAGACGCAATAACTAAAAGCGCGGATGAAATCGCGGGCATTAGCTAGTCAACAATAAAGAAAATCGAACATAACAACATGGTAAGGTAAGAGACTATAACCTTCTGAGAGTTTGTTAGAGACCGGGCCCCACCAGAGGCGCTGGGCGACGGCGGCGCGGGGGAGCTCGCGAAGAACAAATTATTATTTACTAGCTGTTGTCCGCGACTTCGTACGCGTGGAATTCAGAAAATAAAAACACTTTAACAAATTGTACAAAAAAGCCATCTTCATGAACCATTCTAACTTTTAAAGAAGCCGCATCAAATCCGTTGCGTAGTTTTGCGTATATAATCTCACATAGGGAAGTATTTAAGCCCTACAACTTTAAAACATAAAAGATAATTTCCAAAAAAGAAAGAAATAAAAAGCTCTTAAATACCTAAGTAAATAGGTATATGACGTCCTCAAACACCGGTTTACACTTTCAGTTAATTACTTGTCTAAGCACTTACTGGCCAGTTGTATATTTGTAAAGAAAATCAATAAACGGTATACAAACAATGTAATGAAAAGAGCACATAAACAAAGTAAAACCCTTTTTCAATGAACAAAAAAGGAGCGGTCAAGTGCGAATTCAACTCCCACATTAGGTTTCGGATCGTTTATTTCGACTGAACAATTAACATCAATTTGGCAGAGTTTATAAACGTAATTTTGTTTAATAATACAAATGGATTTCTAACTTGTTTGAATTTACTTTAAAAAGTTTGCTTATTCTTATATAAAGTAATTTATTGATTTTGCAATTGACATGCTATGCCTTACATAATACTTATTCTTTTAAAGTTAACTAAATTCATGTACGACCTGTTTAAATAACTACCTAAATTAAAATAGCTGTTTCTCGCGACTTTCTACTCCTGGGATTTCGAATTACTAGATACTTATTATTTTATTATAGATAGAGCATAATATAGCCATTCTCGAAGTTTCTCGAAAAGATTTTTAGTTAATAAATTGAATTATGGTGGAAAAAGTTATTACCGCAAGCGAGACTTGAACGTTATTCGTTGGTCGAGATTGTTGCAAAGCAATCTTGATAGATGGCGTTGTACGTAAAAATATATAAACTCAATCGAGTGACGAATGTGGTGGCATTTTTACATTATGTTTTTTGTATTCTTTTTTTTTATGTATAACGCATTAGTCTTAAAACTGTAATGTTGTACATTAATTATGTGTAATAAATAAATAAATAAATAAATTGATTACTGAAAAGCACGACCGCAATAAGCTCAGTTGGAAGAGCTTCGGAACGGTATTTCAAGGTCGTGGGTTCAAGTCCCGCTTGCGGTATTCACTTTTTCCACCATAATTTAATTTATTAAGTAAAAGCATAGCATGTCAATTGCAAAATTAATAAATTACTTTAGTAAAGATTTTTAGGTTCGGATCATTACTTTCGAAAATTACCTTCTACATAGATTATTTCAAACTAATAATAATAAAATAATAAATAAATATTAATGGACATTCCACACAACGTCCTCTGGTCTCAAAGTAAGCTATATTTCTATGCTTGTGTTATGGGCACTAGAATTCGGAGAGACTACACATGCTACATTTCTTTTGTAAATTATATGTATACGCAGAACAAACATTTGTATGACATTTATAAAGATGAAAATTATGATTGTCCCGAGCGGGAATCGAACCCGCGACCTCGTGAACGGCAGTCTGTTACATGAACCACTCCACCACGAGGCCCATCATACTCTTTATATATTTTATTTATAAGTAGATAGAAGAATTTCTTCCTGTTATTTTATACCGGTTGATGAAAAACAAATATTTTATAAGACTTAAAAGAGGTGTATCTATAGTGAGTATTAATTTGGTCAGATAACATTGTACGTGACGTGACGTGACGTTCTAGCGTATAAATACTAGTAGTTGGTAGGTTTTTTCATACAAGAATTTAACTGTTTTATCGTTGTATCCTTAACTTTGTATACCGTCTCGTTTTAAATGTTACAGAGAACATTACACTTACCTTGTTAGGTATGTTTGTTTACTGTACTTATCTCAGGCCTTCTTTTAGTTAATAAAGGTCCTGGGCAAATTAGAATACTAGCCTAAGAGATTAAACCCAAAAATTTGATGAAGTAGAACTAGGAGGCCCCAATAATCGCAAGGCCCTGGGTATGTGGCCAGTGTGCCCAGTGAAAAAGGCAGGCCAGGCGTGTTACAAAAAGAAAAAGTTCGCTAAAATTAAGTATTTAGATTTAAGGGCCTACATCAATATTATCGTCGACATGTACATATTAACACAGCTAGTATAGAATAGCGGTATAGAAAATGAAGAATTAGGGATATTTTTTTTCTTTACTCAAAATCTACTAAATATATTTTAATTCTGATTTACGTGTTTCTATATATAATAGTTACTTATGTTTTTAAAGTTATTTCATTAGTTAATATGCGATAATAGACCGACAAATGAAAAAAATAAAAAATTAGAGAGGTTGTTTCGCTAAGATTTTCTATCGAGAAAACTTTTTTCAGTCGCGTTTCTGAGTTTATGCGATCCTAGATCATATATTGAAAAAACATATACCTAAAAATTAGAGCTCTAGCCATTCAATCTAAAGAAACAATGAAAACTTCGTACGTAGAAAAATGCACGAAGCTATTTTGGTATCCTCTCTCCTGGTATAGTTCGCAAATCATAGTATCTCGCTCTCATTCATTCACTTTTATATTAAACTGCCATCAGGAAGCATCTTACTTGTTCTAAATATATTCCAAATTTAATTCCCACCGGTTCACCGTAATAAATAATAAATAAATATTCATGCACATTTCACACAACGTCCTTTGGTCCCAAGCTAAGCTTATATGCTTGTGTTTTGGGTTCCAGAATACGGATAGAATACATATACTACTTTTATTTTGTAAATACATACTTATAGTACATAGAAACACCGACGCACACAGACGCAGTACAAACATTTGTATGACAATTAGAAAAATCACACAAATGATTGTCCCGAGCTGGAATCGAACCCGCGACCTCTTGATCGGCAGTCCGTTACATAAACCACTCAACCACGAGGCTCGTCAAATACAACATGCTCTAAGATAAAAATGGATATCAGTAACTAGCTCTATAAAATTCAGTACTTCGTATAAATTTTGAACAAAGCCATCGAGCTTAGGATAACAAATTATCCTCTTAAACGTTTGCTGAATTATTACATAATAATCTTTGTTATGTTCGTTGAGGACTTAAATATTATCCTCTGTAAAAGTAAAAGGTGTTAGGATTTGAAACATTAATTTAAAATTGAAACACAAATTATTATTTTTGTACAACTCATTCATTATAATCACTGATAATTTGAAATGGCAACTGACTTACATTATGCATAGATAGGTGTGGTTTGCATATATAAACTCATGAGCTAGGTACTGTTGCTTACGCGATAAATACTAATATTATAAAACTAAAGTGATTGTTTACTTGTTAATTTGAACGCGCTAAAATCAGGAACCGCTTTTCCGATTTTAAAAATACACTTTAGAGATTATTTTAGACTAAAATAAACTTAAAAACTCAACCAAGCACAAAGCAATCCATTATTAAGATGGTTTTGTTCCATTGGACTGAATTATTGATTTTAAACTGATTTATCTATGTTTCTCGATTGGAACAAAACTTAAAAGATTGTACATTATTTATTTATTTATTTATTCATTCACAAAATCTAATTATAAGTAGGTAAAGATATTTTAGTCTTTTTTTTTTCTTTTTTTTTTTATCTCTCCGCCTTCTACCCTGCTGGGCCATGATGGTGCCTTGAGCTTTACCATGACCCAGCGAGGGGTGGCCCCGTTAATCGGGGCCCGACCCAACAGGGGAAGCACTAGGTCCCCTTGTCGCGTGGCCAGCAGCCGAATTTGCCGCGGCGGGTCTCTGAATACAGACTCGCCGCGCGCGACCACCTCGTCGGGGATGCCGGCCAGCCACTGCGCGCCGACGGCCCCTGCCCAGGGCCCTGCGGGGGGGCAAGGTGCTACCAGAGCGTTCGCGCTCCCGCAGGGCCTCCCTCTTTGCCGCCATCACCTCCCGAGCAAAGGAGGCGACGGCGGCCCAACACTGTTCGCTCTCGGCCATGGATGAGACGACGACCGAGAGCGACAAGTCCTGACCCAGCACGTTGATGAGTTCAGCGCGCTGGGCGTCCCAGGCCGTGCATACGGCGAGGGTGTGTTCCGCCGTATCCACAGCCCCACTTCCACAATTGCGGCAAACGGGATCCGACTCGATACCAACCACCTCCCACAGGTACTTGGCGAAGCAGCCGTGACCTGAAAGATATTTTAGTCTTGCAATAGCTATTACGAATATAAATAAACTTGAAATAATAACTAATACTTAATAACTTTTAATATTAAACTAATATTATTTACAACAGTAGTATACCATTATTAACCATTTAAGAATATAAATATTTAATTCGCAGCTTAACAGACTTCTTATATAACTATATACGTAAGCACGTATCAGAGCTATGTGGACAAAAATAATAAACAAACAAAAACAGAACCCAAAAACAATGTTTCTACATTACTTAAAACCCATTTTTAAATGAGTGAAAAGGTTCTAATACAAACTCCTATTGCCCATAAGTTTTCGGATCGTTTATTTCGAGTAAACAATGGACATCGATTTCGAAGTTTGTAAAATGTAATTTTGATTATTAATTGAAGTGATACTCAAGATTATTTATTTAAGTGTTTTATGAACCAATTTATATCAGCTGCATGTCAATTAGTTATTTTATATGAAGCCTGCATATTTAATAACTATACAAACTACAACTATACAACTACAAATACATACTACAACTATATATTACTCATTGTGACTAATGAGAACTAAAGCATAATGCGTGCATTAAAATTACGCTTCTTACGGTTTGAAAAATAGATAGTAGCCGATTCTCAGACTTACTGAATATGCATAAAAATTTTCATAAGGATCGGTCAAGCCGTTTCGGAGGAGTATGGGATAGAGCATTGTGACACGAGAATTTTATGTATATTAGATTAACGAATATTTTTCAGACGTTTCAAACATAGGTACATAAAATTATGATAGTTTTAAGCTAGGTACTTTCAAGTTTGTTGGCTTTTTAGGGTTCCGTACCCTAAGGAGAGTATTAAGCCGGGAATTGTAACGCACGCTGTTTTCTTTGTCAAATATACTGGCAGGTCGACGACGGGGTGCCAAGGTAACGCACACAAACATTATAACGTAATGAGTCAATTCCTCTCAAAACGTATGCATGGTAACGTATACATAATTTATGTTATTTTCCACTATTACCAGAATTATGGAAATGAAACTCTGTAATTAGATATCTGATACTGGTCATCTAACAGATAACAAACAAACAACTTTCTGTTACGGACAAAGACTGTATACAGCACACAGTAGCGAAACAACACAGTCATATAGGTAACTATTACATATTAAGTAACATAAATAATCCGATGATTAACAGATGTAATGAATTAACTTCACGAGCTTTTAAAAGTTAACCTACTTTTGTTCTTGTTAATGTTTTAAAGTACTAAAAGAAAGATTACGCTATTTTGTACAATTTATTTCAACACGTTTTAAATTGAAATTTATGTATAATTCTACTATAGTTATAAAAGTCGTCTTATGATTTATTTGTTTGGGATGAAAATAAATTGAATCTTCTAAGTTAAATGCCCGTCATAAAATGAAATCTTCATTTCTCATTGTCATTATAAGCTAGGATTTACTTGTCTAGATTGATTGTGCTTATTTTTTATTTCATCTTCATAAATACATGAGAAATGGGTGAACTGATTTTCTTTCCCATTATTTTTCAATACCTAAATCGGTTCATACGATAAGTAATAATGTTTTCTCAGTATTTTATTATGTTGAGGAAAGCGGTGTAGTCGGAAAAAGTTTAGACGGTGTCTAACTAACTTGGTGGTAACTTTCCGTTTTCAGAACTCTGTTACTGATAAAACTATTATCATACCACCAAATATAGGCGTAGCAAGGAGGGTTTCAGGACTCAAGCCACACCCCCTCTCTCTCAAAATTCCGAAAATTTGACGAAAAAATCTAGATTTAATACTGTTTCTAACAGGGTGTTTTATGTCTCAGAAGAAGTGTAACGCACAAATAAAAATCTCCCTCTTCCCTGAAATTAAATACTTTTTCGCCTATCCGCTAAAACCTTTACTATAATAGTTACATCATTTTGTGTTCCAACAAAAATATTCCATAAAATGGGTAAATGTGTCGCAGAAATACAAGTACTAGAAATTTTCGTTGTTATGTAATGATATGATAATTCGATTGCCCATTGTGTATCATTGCGGTCGGTCGCGCTCTTGAACCCAATGGGGATATAAATTTTCAAAGGTAAATATGAAAAAGGCAATGCCGTGAATCTTTTTATAGCGCCATTGTATGGAAAAATGATACGGTCATGATATTGAAGAGAATCGTAAATGTAAATTTTCACCTGAGCGCAAAACCATTACTATTTCGATTGGATCATATATAGGGGTTAAAGGTATATCGCCTATAATTTTAAACTTAAATTCTGTTTTCAACTGATGGGCGCGGGCCTCATTCACTTTGGGAAAGATTACGCTCCACCGTACCGCGCTTACAAAAAAAAGTTCTGGCCCAGAGATTATTTTCAAATGTTCCGTCTCTCATACAGGATGTTAGCTGTACACGACATTCCTTATCTTGTATTCTTAATCCGTTACCACAAGAACAAAACTATGTTACCCTTGGTCGTTTTGTTGTTTGTTTTTTAAAGGATTTTATTTACTTTCTTTCAATGATATCTATCATTTGTAACCTTCTTGAACCATTCTCGTTAGATCCTCATTGAAAATGTATTGATTGGCAGTTTAGACTCTACTCTTGAGATCGTGGGTTCGATTCCAAATGCATTATCTAAGTAATAGGTAGTGATTTTAAAATTTTGTACTAATATTTGAATATTTAGTTTTAAGACAACGCTTTAAGTACATAACTTTTTTACAGAAAAGCGGTAAATTATTATTAGTTTAATAATTATGTAATTTTGTTCTTACACAACTCGCTCTTACAAATTAAGGAACGAATTCATCGAATCACATAATTTTTTTATTAAGCTATTGCATAGCTTCTATCGCGGGCCTTGAGCGTGGAGACTAAATGCACAAAATTCGAAATTTAAATTCCGTAACAAAGATAGTGTAACTAAAAAATACTACACACGGCATAACGCCGTTTCGCTGTTCGCACTGGTGACTCATGTCAGTTTTGGCGTTAGTTTTTATTTTATTGACATTTGATTGACAATCGCTATTTTATCATAATTACCATAAACAATGGACAGATGTAAGCATCAGTAAATAAGGATTATTAATCTTATTTTAGTTTATGGTATTTAGATTCTTGCATAAATAAAATAAATAAATAATTAGGTATAATTGCATAAGTTGATAAAAAATACTATTCAATAGCTTTACCGCGGCAGTCCCCGAGTGCCACACGTCTTTTTTTATTTTATTCATTACAACAGTTAAAACAAATTCCTTTTCTTCTTACACGAAGATTGTATAAAAATAAATATACACTATACACAATAGCTTCAACATACCACCATTTTTGTAGGCACAAAATATATTTGGTAAGTTAAATAGCCAGTCATTGTGACTATTTGGTAAGTCGGCGAGATTTTTCCACAACACTTAACATCCTGGAAGTTGATTCCAAGTTTAAGAATGGACCAGACCCAAACAATATACAAGTACCTAAATACTTTGACTTTTTCTGGCTATTGTTATATAAATATAGACGTTCTATGTTTTTCTAACAACTAGTAACCCATTCCAGCTTCGCTCATGTAAAATTGTTAACTAATAAAATATATAGCCTATGTTTACCGAGGATGGCGTAAATACACGACGCTGACAGAATAATTTCAAATCAGCACAGTAGTTTCCGCGTGTATTTGTTTCAAATAAACAAACAGTATAATCGTTCCTCTTTATATTAGTTTGGATTATCTGTTCATGTCTGTTAACGTAAAATATATGAGAAACTATTAGATCAAACAAATATTAAGACAAAGCACACATAATTAGAACAATGAAAAATTATAGAAGAAAAACTTTGCGTAATGAAAATAAATTGAACGCAATAAATGTTTTAATTTAGAGCTCAGGCCACATATAAGCTATTACGAGTCATTTTTTAAGTTTTATTAAGTAGTATGTAATCCAGAGACCCTTGGCTTAACTGACAACACGGTTGGGTAATGAAGATCCATCCCTCGTGAACCGCCCATCACTTTTTGGAACGAAGCGTTTTTGCTAAAGAGGGATTAGTGTACCCTCCACGGGCACGATTTTCCTGAGATGCTTTATCATTGGGGTTTCCGACTAACATGAGGTTAACTTGTAATCTTAGCTTTATTTGGTCGTTGTAGCGATTTAATGCCTTCGAGAGCTTCGTAATGAAGTGGTTTTTATAAAGCTCCTTCCTTATTTGATTTTCATGACACAATGTGTGCCCAATGTTCGCTTTGTTACTGCTTTATTTCAATTGTATAGGGATTAGCTAACCCAGACAATTCAAATATGTAATAACGGCACCCTTATCATTGCATGAAGGCTGCTTCGTAAGGTTTGCAAAATCAGAACATGTTTTACATGACATGTAATTAAATATAAAGGAAAAGCAATTTTATACTTTGAACAATATTCAGTAAACACATGAATAGCTTAGAGTTAGCAAACATTTTTTTAATTATCTTCAGGGTTTTCTCATCCTGATGTTTCAGCAACTATACAGATGCTCTCCTTGCGTAAAAAAATATGGAATACAGTGAAGAACGTCGAGTCAATTTGCGAGCATTTGTCTGGTCGCCTTTATTTGCCGGTCGAGCGGACACAAGAGGCCCCTGGCCAGCTACGGTAAATCAGCTTACATTTTTTCAAAGGTTTTCTGTGTTTGGCGGTCCTCGCATCACTGGCGTAACAACCTTTTTATTTGTAGTCGAACATGTTCGCTAATTCTGTATAAGTTTATGAACGAATCGGTCAATATATCTACTTACAGTTGGGTTAGTATAAACAAAAGTTAGATTTATTTTTGCTATGAATTACTCATGTGAGACTTTAAATGCGTCTATACAACGTGTTGCAGAAAGGTGTAGTCATAATTTAAAGTTGCATTAGATAGGCCTTAAATATTATAAATGTTACAGTTACACATAGAAAAATACAGTTGGTAAGTTTTTTTTGTTTATTGCCTACTATTAAATAACTACCAGAAACGCATCAATTAAGAGATTTTTACGGTTTATTGAATGCGATTGAACCTTACGATAAAAGATGACCTCATAGTAGTGTTGTATTTAAACAAGATCGATTAATTTAATAAATTAATTAAACTTTTATGAACACATAAAAGTCATAATATAACTAGTATTTGTAATTTCATCCATGCCTTGGAAGTGGGGCCGTGGATACGGCAGAACATACCCTTGCCCAGCGCGCTGAGCTCGTCAGCGTGCTGGGACAGGACTTATCGCTTTCGGTCATGGTCTCTTCTATGGCCGAGAGCGAACAGTGTTGGGCCGCCGTCGCCTTCTTCTCTCGGGAGGTGATGGTGGCAAAGAGGGAGGCCCTGCGGGAGCGCGAACGCTCTGGTGGCACTTTTCCCCCCCGCAGGGCCCCGAGCAGGAGTCGTCGCCGCGCAGTAGCCGGCCGCGGACCCTCCCGACGAGTTGGTCGCGCGCGGCGGGTCGGTATCACGAAACCTGCCGCGGCAAATGTGGCTGTCGGTCACGGCACCACAACGGGGGGAATTAATGCTCCCCCAGTCGGGTCGGGCCCCGTTTAACGGGGCCATCCCCCGCCGGGTCATGGTAAAGCTCAAGGCACCATCGTGGATCGGCAGGGCAGGAGGCGATTTAAAAAAAAAAAAAAAAAGTGCTTAGTCACCGGCCATGGGTAACGATGGTCAAATATGACTACACCTTTCTGAAACACGTTGTATAAATCGGAGTATAGATTTTCCTTGCTCTTGTGGTAACATTTACTTTTTAAGAACTTTTAAAAGTACGGAGTAGCACAAAAGTGATTTTAATTGATTTCTTAAAATAGTGAACCACATTAATCTAGTGCTCATATTCTAATACGTAATTTTCTACTCACACAATACTTATAACTCTACACAAAGACCTTTTAAAAGGCTGATACTGTGCTTTTCTACATACTTTAATTCATGTATAGTTTTTTAAACAAACATATCATGCATGCATGCCAATTTATTAGTGTAGCGCTTCTTTGTAGTTAACGCCTAACCGCTTCATCCAACTGCGTTAATACAAATAAATAAAATACTTTCTGCAATAGTATTTTAACGAGTCTATACTTTTTATTGGCTTAATTGAATTCACAAACATGAAATTTTTCAGCTAACATATTTGATATTCTTGATAGATTTAGTTATAAACGCTGATCATCTATTTCAAGAGAGATGAAATACCATATTCGAATCACGTCGCAGCCGACTCAAGCACAGTTTTCAATCCAAAATCGAAACTAAGTGAGTTGTCACGTACCTACGTATATTGCAACTTTTACAAAGGGACCGTATCATTTCTTCAACTTTTGTGGAAGCTTATATTTAACTTGATGGTCAATGAATTATAATCAAAAGTAATAATATATATTAATATATATATTTTGTTACCTCGTGGTCATGAATAAGTTATGTACCTAACATTACGGGCATAGGCATTACGGCATTTCGGGCATGTACATAACGGGCCTCGTGGTCGAGCGTTTCATGTAACGCACTGCCATTCACGTAGGAGTGAGTTCGATTCCCGTACGGGATAATCATTTGTGTGATGTTTATTTGTCATACTAATGTTTGTACTGCGTCTGTGTGCTTTCTATGTATTCTAAGTATGTATTTACAAAAAGAAATGTAGTATAATGTATTCTATCCGTATTCTGGTATCCATAACATAAGCATTTAAAGTTCGATTGCAATAAATAAACACACAATAAAACAAGCATATTATAAGCTTAGCTTGAGATCAAAGAATTTTGTGTGAAATGTCCATGACAAATGTCCATGTCCATATTTATTTATATGTTAGAGTTATTAACATAACATATGTCTATGACATAAAAAACCTAAATAACACATAAAAAACCTAAATATAACATAAAAAAGAGGAAAGATTTGATTTGACTGTATGCAGGTATGCTTGATTCTTAGAACCGAACAAACTCTGAAACCACTGAACCGATTTAAGAAATTCTCTCAACTTCGTATCACACCATGCATCGCCTTGTAAACATAGACTGTTTATTATAAATATAAATAAATAATTTTTTTACAGATATATCACACAACGTCCTTTGGTCCCAAGCTAAGCTTTTAATATGCTTGTTTTATTGTGTGTTTATTTATTGTAATCGAACTTTTCGTTTAAAAGTCGTAACAGGTTTAAAAATTAATGAAAGTAACCTGTGCCAAGTCGAGGTTGACTACTAGTACATAATACGGAATTCAATTTACAAAGATATTTTAGCAAAGTCATGCGTCTTAAACCCCGCAGTGTAAATAGAAAATAAATGGAATTTTCAATACCCTGGCCATATTGATATATCGTAACATGAAATGACCAAGCACGTAAAACATGATCAACGAGGTCTTCGATCACAATCCATCAATTCTATACACTTATACAGTATTTGAAACACCGCGTAACCAATAGTCTAGGTACCTAACAATTCGACGAAAAAGTCTCCTTTTAAGTACCTAGCTGGATTTTACATTACACCGTGACAATAGAGGAAAACCTGACGAAAAAATAAGAAGGTCAGAGTACCCTACTCCCAGACAAAGGTTCTTACTCTGTAAGCCACTCAAGGTGACACTTTACCCGGATTAAAGTTATCGTAGTCTGCCAAACTGAATACAAATGCAGGGGTGCCGGTTTCGTGTTGTTCGCTCCTATGTGCCCTGTTAAGATGATTAGCTGCTATTGAAAATGGTACTGAAAGTATTAGTTTTATAGGCACAAATTTACACTAGACCTTTGTTATACTGATTGAATTTTCTGAATGTGAGAGGTTATTAGTGCGGTGAAATTTATCGCACTTTCATTACAAAAAATTGTTAGGTATATTTGTGGATTACGATAATAAAAGCAGTATATTTTATCTTATTGTTCTCGGTTTCCCTTGCTAACATTTAAACGAAGCTAACCGTTAATTATAATAAGCGGAAGTCGTAAACTCCATTCTTCGTTTAAACTCACAAGATACGGTTGTAACATATAGAGAGTCTGACTTAAAAAGTGCTCGAATTATCAGGCATTTACACATTTTGGTTCTGAAATGTTCATATATTTAGGTATCTATTCTTTTAAAGAAAATTTAACATACTTTTGTTATGTGTGGTAAAACAGTCGTAAAACAAGTGCCGCGACCGCCCACTGTTTAAATATAACAAAATCACTCAGTCGATATTTCTTCATCGTCTGTCAAATAAACGAGCACAATAAATGTTTATTGTCCCCGAATTACTCAAGTGAGAAACGGTATAAAGAGAAAAGAATGGGGCGCTCGGAAGGGACCACGACAAAAGCGATCCTTCTTCGGACCACCAGCCGTGACGGCGCTTACATTAAGGTTATCGTCATCCGCCAAACTGAATACAAAGACTCGGCTGGGAAGAGGCCTCTGATTCATGTGACCGACTCGCTATATTATCATATCATAATACTATATCGAGGAAATGGCGACATGGATACTCTTGAGTTTACGAGTTGTTCTTATGGAAAAAGGATTTCACGAGTACTTAAACCAAATTGTGTGAACTTTGAATATCTCTTCGTTACTTCACTATATGGGGTCTCTATTTTTTATATCATCACAAGAATCAAATTCGTACACTTACCTAGTTTACTGCCATATTGTAAGTCAAAAGGTTTGAATAGGTAACATAACATAATCAAATAAAGGCTTTATACTTTCAATTCCAACTCTGATCATCACGGGTTCACTAAATCTCCTCATTTACGTATCTGTGAGGCCATAGTTTCACGAACAACCCATGCTCGGCCTGGCATATCTAATTTTAAAAACTTGTTACTTGGAATCATTTTAGATACCGGTTTTATCCAACCCGCCAGACCCCTAAGTACTAATTTGTGCATTAACATCAAATTTTCAAATTATCAAGAGATACAAACACAATAACTACATCAGAAAAATATTAAAATTTTCAATTATTTTTGTATATTTTGGGATCAGTAATGATCCTTTGAAGACGCTCGTGATCTGAAGATGTGCTCGTGATAGTAGTAATCAACACTGAGACAGATTGAAATATTTCCCATTGAAGTTGTGGTAATTTACGTGTTATCCAATGAATAGTGGACACAGGTCTAAATAACCGCTTATATTAATATTACGTAGTGTAACATAGACAAATCCGAGGTCGCGTCGTTATCTGTCGACCGTTGAATTCCTCCCAAGAGGAAACATTATCTAACGCCCTGTATTACTGCCACCCGATCTGATTTTCTCTAACGTACTACGACTGTGTCCGCAACACAATAACATTTTAGTTTCATTTTGGCAACGCTTCAATTGGTGTAAGATTTGGACTTTTGTGTTGTGAATATTTTCTTTTTATTCACGTGAACACAATAACAAGTTTGCACTCGGTTCTGTCTCACCACTCATATGAAGAAATCTTCGATTAGCTGTTTTTTTATTCCAAAATTATACGAAAGTTTCGTTATAAATTTCTGGGTTTTGTGCAAAAAGTAGCAGTCTCTGTGTTAGCGTTTATGTCATTTATGTCGCTACCACATTTCACGCCCAGGGAGCTGCAAAAATTAGTTAACAAATATTGCAAAGAGATAAAGTCCTCTATGAGAGACGAAAATAAAAATCTATGCCAAATGCCTGCGCATGTTGGCATCAGCATCACAGTAGACCACGTTCCCTCCCAAAGTGGCAGAGGCCCGTGCCTACCAGTAAGATGATCATGGGCTGGAGAGAGAGAACACAATAAAAACTTAGCTTGCGGTGCTTTCTCACCATCTATTTATAGAATTCTCTTATTTCTAAGTTATAAATTAAATAAATAAATATTCACGGACATTTCACACAACGTCCTCTGGTTCCAAGCTAAGCTTATATGCTTGTGTTATGGGTATCTTATCTACAAGCTGATTTCGTAACATTCTGTACACCTACTGTTCTTACATAAAGAGCTAACAATTTTCGAAGTCTAAACCAAGTAACATTTTTTTTTACTTGGTACATTTTGTTTTCACAAAGACGAAGGCAGGCGTTTACGTAAAAGTAGAAGTTAATAAAGCAATGTTATAAAACAGAAACAAAGTCAGTATGTTTATAAAATAAACATAACGTAATTGAAGCTTATTATTCGTTGCTAAGTTAGGTTCACAAAGTATGACTTTTGCACTTTAAAGCCCCAAGAAGCTAGTTGAGGAATAACTTTCTAAAGAGATGAGCTTACTTTATGCGTTGACTTATACGTTGATATAACAACGCTATATGATTAAGTAATAGCAAAAATGATTTTACATATTTTGATTAATAAAGTTTACAAAAATAATTTAATTAATTGATTGCATTAGGAGAACTACTAATGTGTACTGATACCTCGTGTAGAGGTAAAATGAGTTTGTTTGTTTGTTTGAACGCGTTAATCTCGGAAACTACTAGTTCGATTTGGGAAATTCTTTTTCTGTGGAATAGTATATTTATCGAAAAAGGCTACATAACATCACGCGAAAGAGCAGGGAAAATTTTCTAAGTTATTTTCGAAGTCGCCGGCAAAAGCTAGTGTGTTTATATTTTCTAAACTTTGATTCCGGAATATTGTAAAACGCTTTATGACATGGTTGTGGTTTTCTCTTCAGCTGCTCTGCATTCTCTTTTAATCTTTTACAGGTTGGTGGTAGGTTATTTCTTCCAGAAAAACAATTTATTATTAAAGCTATTTAGCTAAAAACATTTTAATAGAGAATTAGCTAATATGATTTTGGTATTATGTAACTCTTTATTTTCGAGTTATGCCTTGTTTTCTATTTTAATACTAAAATATCTAATTGTACTTGTAGTGGTTTACAAAATAGTTGTAAACACTCAAACGTCTGCGAGACATGTTAATAAGTTAAGATAAAGACACTCTCCTAAATTAATTTCGAGAAATAAGTTAAATAACTTAATAAACAACTTCACCAAAGAGATTCTGTCGTACCTTCACATCAAATAATACAACAAAGTTAGTCGTAATACTTAGTCGTATTTAGAAATATTCGAAACACGCGGCGCGGCGGCGTGGTACTAAAATCATGACATAAACTACCTAACTACATTATTAGAAATGAGCATGAAACTCATTTTTCTTAGTTAACCAACCATTTTTATAGGAACACATATGTACATTGCAATAAATTTTCATATTGCAAGAGAACGCAATATTACGAGGTACGGTAAGTGCGTTGTATATCATGTCTGCGGCCTCGCTCGCCTAGCCTACTTGATAATACAGTTATTCCGCGTATCTATTGAGATATTGTCTTTGTATAGAAACTTGATCATTCTTAACAATATCTGATCGGAGTGTTGCTAAAGTTATACAATAGACTGATTTTGTCACATATTTAGGTATTGTAACGTAAATCAATAGGGATATTGTGTTATGTTGTTATTGTTAGTCAAGGTTTCATGAAGGCGATTATTAGATATCTATACTTCTATACCGAAGAGTTTGTTTGTTTGTTTGAACGTGCTCATCTCAGAAATAACTGCCACTGGTCCTATTTGAAAACTTCTTTCAGTGTTTGATAGTACATTTATCGGGAACTAGCTGTGCCCCGCGGTGTTACCCGCGATAAAATGGATAAAAAATAAGTTCATTTTCTATTCCATTGGAAAGTTTCATAAAAATCCATCCAGTAGTCTTTACGTGAAAGCACAATAAGCATCCTTACATATCCAAACATTGAAGTATGGATAAAAACCGAGGAAACGTTCGCGTTGCTCAGCCAACAGTTTAAGTATTTTATTTTGTGGCGCGTTATTCTTTTTTCGTCATATCTCCTAAGATATTCATCTAAATTGCATGCTGTAAAGAGCAGTTATAATCTATATTAATTGGGTAAGCTAACAAAGCTATTTAATTTGATAAAAAATATTACTATATACACATAAATAGCTTTTGAAAACACCCTATTGAATTTGATAATTTTTTCGACATTATTATGGGTACAGCGGGTTTCCCTTAAAAGATAGATATACTCGTATTTATATATCGCGGACTTTTTTGAAGAACAATAGGAAACAAACAGTTCGTCCATACATTAGTTTGTTGTACCTCACATATATAAGGCAGCGTTTTAAAAAATTGCCATCCTCTTGAACCATTCTATCTATTAAAAAAACCGCATCAAGATCCGTTGTGTATTTTTGAAGATATAAGCTCACATAGGGACATACATACAAAAATTACGACTTTGTTTTATAAGAAGTAAAGATAAAGAAGACGGCTATGTATCAATACGGCTAAAAGAATTTATGACGGTCTTTACTGGCGTAGCAGAAGCCGAAAAATGGTTTATAAAATTTTTGTCTGTCTGTTTGTATGTATAAAAACTACTGCATGGAATTGAACACAGTTTTCAGTGATATGTTGGTAGAGATTTAACTTAAAGTATAGGCTAAAATTTATCCCGGGATAGTATTTAATTCCTTCGGGAGTCTCTCATTGCTTGATCATCCAAAATTTGACGCAAACGAAGCCGTTAGCAACAGTTAGTAATAAATAAACATTTTGAAGCTCTTATAAAAAGCTAATTCGCTCTAAGAATGACATAGCGGAACAATTAGCAATTGCAATTATGTCTGATTAGGGGACATAACTAAACAGAACCATCCTTTACAAATAGATATTGTTGCTATTTATACCCAGTGTCCTTAAGTGAATGCCCCTTAATAAGTACCCTTATTAACAAAAGAACAAGATTGTTTGGACTTGATTCTTTATTCATTACTCTACGTAACAACGGATTGTTTTTAGAGTGAATTTACTAAATATAATTACGTAAATTGATTACAGTAATGATCCATAAAGATGTTATCTATGAAGTCGGATAAATAAATATAAACGATGTTAACTAATACCACATGTACGTACAGTTTTTATTTATCATCTGTTTTTTGGAAAGTTATCATAAAATAAAGTTAATGGACTCCACGGCTATGTTAATTTAGCTATCTTGTATAGGTATATGTACTATAACATCTATATTGTTTAAAGGACCACAGTAAATATAATAAAGTGTCAAACCAAAGGCGACATTGCCCGTCGCTAATCTCATATTCTGACTACTTTAAAAGTAATCCTTATTCTTTACTTATTAATCTTATTAAAAAAATTGGTCAAGTGCGAGTCGGACTCGCGCACAAAGGGTTCCGTACCATTATCTATGCAACATAAGGCAACGTTATTAGTATCGAGCAAGAAACGGTAAAAAAAATCATGTCTGTTGTATGGGAGCCCCCCTTAAATATTTATTTTATTTTATTTTTAGTATTTGTTGTTATAGCGGCAATAGAAATACATCATCTGTGAAAATTTCTACTGTCTAGCTATCACCGTTCTTGAGATACAGCCTGGTGACAGACGGACGGACGGACGGACGGACGGACGGACGGACGGACAGTGAAGTCTCAGTAATAGGGTCCCGTTTTTACCCTTGGATACGGAACCCTCAAAACTACGCAACGATTTTGATGTGGTCTTTTTTAATACATAGAGTGGTTTAAGAGGATGGCTGCTAGTCAAATAATAAATGCCAGCTAGTTAAATAACAAAATACTTATCGAATCTTTACCAATTTTAAATGATTCTACTGAAATATGACAAATAAAGTCGTTACATAGGTATACCATATAAATATAAAAATATTTGTCACGGTTTACAAATACATTTTGCACCTTACCGAAACATTAAAAACTAATGTTTTTATAATATTTTCTACAAAATTATATAACAGGGAGGATAACAGAGACTTTTAGGATAATACCCAAATATGTAACTTTTTTTTATAAGTAACAAAATACTGTATAGTTGTTTCGTTATCGTTTTAAATTGTGTTCAATAATTAAATTAAAAAAAATGTCTTACAGCCTCCACTAGCAAGACATTTCATATTGGAGTCGCGCGTAAGCCACCGTGCGGAGCGGTACTCTGTGTTGCTCCGTACTGTGTACCTACTCGAGATTTGCTGCTGTAGCTATAGCCGACGCGGAACACGTCCATCGCGCTTACATGGAAAGCGTGTCATAGTCGACGCTCGTGCGAATGTGACTATTTGTGTTTTAATTTGACGTTATCGGGAGTTATAAATTTAGTTAATTGTAGTGCTAATATTATTATTATTAAAACTGTTGTGCAACAAAACCAAAGGTGACGTGTAACCGTCACCTCTTGCCCCGAGGACATATACCTCAAGGACTATGGCAGGATGCCGAAGTACTTCGGAAGAATACCTAGATGTTGCTGACTCGTCCTCCTCGGATGACGAACAGTGTCTCGTCTCGAAGAGTAAGAGATGCCACGACGAAGTTGACAGTGGCGACACCGAGACTGACCTCGGTCAAGCCGTTCAACCACGACCTAAAGTCCATACTGCTGCTCGTGGTAGAAGCCACAAAGCGGGTCTATCTAAGGCCCGGGCGATATTGAGAGAAAGGATGAGCGAGGACCAAGACATACCTCCTAAGCAAACATCGCAGCGTAGTGCTTTCCTCAAGGAAACTCTTCTGGCGGCCAACGAATATGTGGAAGGCGACGGTGAAATACCCGTAGCAGCCGACCCAGAAGACGTTACCCATCTGGCTACAGAAAAGTTACGAGCTGAAGCGGGACGTTTTGCGGCTGACATTCTTGAGGTAGCCACAAAATCAAAGAACCTGAAAGGAACGTTTGTTAAAAAATTGAAGGATGCCGCACACGGGTTACAAACCATTACAGACGACTTGGCTGACAGAGAACCGGATGAATCACGCCAACTTAGAGCGGAGAATGCGCGTCTAAAGCGGCTTGTTGAAATTCTCCAAATAGAGGCTAAAGCCTACAAAAGGGAATACCAGGAGATGAAAAGTGCAGTGCCCAAAAAACCCATAGTAGACGTAGAGAAAACACTGCAGAATTTACAAGTATCACTCACAAAAACCTTAGGAGAAATGATTAATGCAAGGTTGGCTGGTATTGAGGACAGACTCTTGCCTGTTACGCCAGCCCGCCCTCCACTGGCTGCGGACAAGAAGAAGGCTACCTCTACAACAAAGGGGCCCTCCAGGTCGTCGGAAGACACCGGTCTTAATAATAAGTCAACCCAAAATCATGCGATGGATGTGCCTTCTGAAAAGCAGCCACCGACAGCCGGCCCGTCTTCAGCCCAGACGGAGCAGACCTGGGCTACCGTCACAAGACGAAAGAATAAACAACCCTCCTCCCCAGCGGCAGTCACTACTACACACCACAATGCAGCTAAAAATCGCCCATCAGTGCGTAATACCGCACGATCACCAGCCGTCGTTGTCACGCTGCAGCCCGAAGCAGAACAAAGAGGTGTTACTTATGCTAACATTATGGCGCGCGCCGAAGAAGCTATTAACTTAGAAGAATTTGGCGTCGGCGAGGGAGTCAGAATCCGACGAGGTGCTACAGGTGCTCGAGTGTTACAACTTCCCAAGACACAAACGCCGGAGTTGGCCAGGCGACTGGCGGATAAAATTCGCGACACGCTGGAAGGAGCAGCAAACGTCGCTGTACCAGAGATTTGCGCTGACATTCGTATCACGGAATTAGACGACTCTGTTAACCCAGAGAAGGTAATAGCAGCAGTTGTACGGGCGACGAAGTGCTCAGCTGCAACCGTGAAAGCTGGTGAAATATATCAAGGTCCAAATGGTATGGGTTCACTGAAAGTGAGATGTCCGGCCGATGCAGCAAAGATATTGGTTGATGCCGGGAGAATCCTAGTAGGATGGAGCTCGGCTAGGGTGTGGGCTTTGGAACAGCGACCTCTCCGCTGCTTTAAGTGCTTAGTATTGGGACACACAAGTTCACTGTGTCCAACCGGCATTGACCGGTCTACCCTCTGCTTTCGATGCGGCTGTGAGGGACATAAAGCCTCCAGGTGCGACAGACCACAGCGCTGTGTTGCCTGTGCGGCAGCAGGGGTGCCCTCCGATCACATAATGGGCGGTCGGTTATGCAACCCTCCCAAGATCAAAGGGCGAGCTGCTAAAGACACTTATATTATACAGGAAGACAATACAACCCAGGCTGAAGAAGTTGCTATGACCATATGAACAGTAGATATAGCAACTTCTTACAGACTAATATCAACCATTGCGCAAGAGCTCAGGACCTTTTGACGCAATCTATGGCGGAATGGAACATAGACTTGGCAGTGGCCTGTGAGCCATATTACATTCCACTACAGCCAAACTGGCTGGGCGATATGGATGGTGTAGTAGCGATCTTGACCAGGTCAAGTTCTAGCTATCCCCTCCAATCTATTGAAAGAAATAGCGGATTTGTCGTGGCAAGTTTCCGTGACTTTGCAATCCTGGGAGCCTACTTTTCACCAAACCGTACACTGGCAGAGTTTCAAAGCTTCCTTGACTCTGTCGGCAATGCAGTCCGACGCCTATCGCCGAAGCCCGTCATAGTCATGGGCGATTTTAATGCAAAGTCGTGTGCATGGGGAAACCCAGCTACGAATGCAAAAGGAAGAGCTGTGGAATTATGGTCCCTCCAGACCAATCTATGTCTCCTCAACAAGGGGACGGTCTATACTTGCGTCCGCCATCAAGGTGGCTCAATTGTAGACCTGACGTTTACGACACCTGACGTTGCACGTGGTATCAACGACTGGAGAGTGGAGACCGAGGTGGAGACACTCTCTGATCATCGTTATATCCGTTTTAGTGTCTCCACCTCGCCGGGACCCACAACACGTACTCGTTTCTCCCGTCAATTCCCTAGATGGGCCCTCAGTCGCCTTAACCCAGAACTAGCAGCGGAAGCAGCAGTCGTGGAGCGCTGGAGCTCTAGAGATCAGCAGGATCATGTCAACACCGACGTAGATATACTTGCTCGTCGAATGCGCACTGCCCTATCGGCGGTCTGTGACGCAGCAATGCCGAGAGTACACCATAGGCAGTCGTCCCGCGGGCAAGTATATTGGTGGACACCCCAGATCGCAGAATTTCGAACAGCTTGCATTAGAGCGCGACGTGCTTTCCTACGTGGGCGAAGACGATACGGGCAAAGTGGATTCGTAGAGGGGGAACTGCGCGATGCCTACCGACAAACGAAAAAGGTCTTGCAGCATGCCATCAGCCAAGCCAAAGCGGATGCCCGCAAAGAGCTGCTAGAAGGCCTCAACCGGGACCCATGGGGGAGACCCTTTCTCACTGCGAGAAAAAAACTACGCACTCAAGGCCCTCCAGTTATCGAGTCTCTGAGAGAGGAAGACGTGCTGAGATTGGTGGAAAACCTTTTTCCACGCTCGGAAAGGTTTGTGCCGCCAACAATGGCTCAGGTAGCAATGACTGCTTTGGAGATCGAAGATATCCCTCCTGTCACCCTGGATGAACTGGATAATGCTGTAGCACGGCTGAAAACCAAAAAGACTGCACCTGGCCCAGACGGCATACCTGGCCGAGTTCTCGGCATCGCATTGAAGGCCCTCGGGCAGAAGTTCCGCGATTTATTAGATAAATGCCTAACGACAGGACAATTCCCCGCGGAGTGGAAAACGGGCCGTTTATGCTTGCTGCGCAAGGCAGGACGCCCGTTGGACTCTCCTTCAGCATATAGGCCACTGGTTTTGCTGAACGAAACGGCGAAAATTTTTGAGAGGATCTTGGTGGACCGCCTCGAGCAACATCTCAAACACGTGGGACCGGGGCTTTCAGATTTGCAGTACGGATTTAGGACAGGGAGATCGACAATCGACGCCTTGGCAGCCCTGAAAGCTTTATCTACAGACGCTGTGGACCAGGGGTACGTTGTTCTAGCAGTCTCTTTGGACATTGAGAACGCATTTGGCAGTTTACCATTTGAGACTTTAAAGGAGGCACTTCGATACCATGAAGTGCCCGCTTATCTACAGAGGCTGTTGGAGGCGTATCTCGATGAGAGATACGTGGTCTGGGAAGGTCATGACGGGCGCCTATGCCGACAACGCATGGAATGCGGTGTTCCACAGGGTTCGGTCTTGGGCCCCACCCTGTGGAATATCGGGTTTGACTGGCTGCTGAGGGGCTCCCTCCTCCCCGGGATGAGGATGCTTTGCTACGCAGATGACACCCTCGTCACGGCGAGGGGGAAGGACTATGTAGCAGCAGCCCGCCTTGCGGAGGTTGGCGTAGCACTCGTCATAGAACGTATCGAAATGCTGGGACTAAAGGTCTCCGCAAGCAAAACCGAGGCTGTTTTATTTCATGGTCGCCGTCGAGGTCCGCCAAGAGGAAGCAGCATAATTGTTAAGGGTGCTACAGTGCCTTTACGAGCCCATATGAAATACCTAGGGCTGTACATTGATGGCCGGTGGAACTTTAAACACCATTTTACACAGCTGGCTCCAAAGCTAATAAGCGCTGCCGCGGCCCTAGGTAGGCTTTTGCCTAACACAGGTGGCCCTGGGTCGGTATGTCGCAGGCTGTATAGCGGTATTGTAAGGTCCATGGCACTATACGGTGCTCCAATCTGGGTGGATACCCTCACTACACACAACATATCCCTCCTAAGGAGATCGCAAAGGATCCTAGCATTGAGGGCTATAAGGGGTTATAGGACGGTGTCATGGACGGCAGCTACAGTCCTGGCGGCTGACCTACCTTGGGAACTGCAGGCAAAAGAGCTAGCCGAATCATATCGGAAACGGGTGACCGCTCGAACCGAGAGCACTACAGCCGGGACAAATGGCACACAAGCCCAGGGAGGAGAAGCTTTGACTCGCAGCTGGGAGACCAATCTACGGTCACCTACTGCAGGCAAAGTGACTATAGAAGCAGTAAGACCATGGTTAACCAACTGGCTGAAGCGTCGTCATGGCGAAATGACCTACCGACTGACACAGGTGCTTACCGGGCACGGCTGCTTTGGTAAGTACCTGTACCAAGTCGCTAAGAAGCGACCAACCCCTGCCTGCCTGTCATGCGGAGCTCTAGAAGATACCGCGCGCCATACACTGGAACTATGCCCAGCCTTTCAGTCACAGCGCTGCGAACTGGCCGCTGTAATTGGCCAGGACCTGTCACTGACTACAGTCGTCAAAGCGATGGTAGACAGTGACAGGGGCTGGCAAGCAGTAGCTGACTACAGCGAAGCCGTTATGCTATTGAAGGAGGCCGCGGAAAGGCAGCGTGAGGCAAATACGCTCACTGAGTCATCCCGCCGAGGCAGACCTGGGAGGAGGAGGCGTCGCTACGCCCAACTCCTTTCCGTACCCTAGACAGTGGCCACGTTGGCCTGCGCGGGGTCGCTGGAGAGAGTTCGGAACGGAGATCCTCTGGTGCCCCATAACAACCGGGAAGTAAGACGTCGTAGTCGGTTTTTAGTGGGTATTCCTATGCCTACGGCATGGGCGAGTCCCACATACCCTTTGATCATCTTCACCTATGGTCAAAGGAATGCGTAAAAAGCATTTTCCGACTGCGTCAAAAAAAAAAAAAAAAAAAAAGACATTTCATATTGAGAGGAGCGAGACTCTCGGGTTAATTAAGTTAATTAACGCAAGACGCTCTATTACCACACCATATAAAAATTTTAAAAGAAACGAAAACGAAAGTTAAGTATTAGTTTCTGCAACATTGACTAAAATATATTATTTTAGTCCTTAACTTTTCTTTCCATCCCATGGTTGCTTGGAAAAGATCACTTTATGTGATAAGGCCGCCATTTGTACTTTGTTTCTTGTAAAATGTACCTACAATAAAGAGTTTGTCTATGTATCTTTATTTATTTATCTTAATTTTATTAAAACCCTCAAAGCTTTTTGTACTTAATAAACGATGTTATTGAACAATTTGTATTTATTATGCTGTCCTATTTACTACAAAAGCTAATAAAACAAACCACGACTGAACAACTTTGGATAGTAACCAAAACTAACACACGATATTTGTAGAGGGACACTTAATTGTTTAAGAAACTTTGGCTTCTAGTTGCGACCTTTAATTAATAGAGACAGCTATAAATTTTCATATACAATTAATAATGTCATATGTCGTAGATGCTATTAACGCTGTTTATTTAATATCTGACGGGAGACACGTCAGTTATAATTTGTAAAACCCTCCTACATAAGTCCTGTTCGACTGCATTTGTAAAATATTTAACTAGCTCGATAACCGTCTAACATCTTACTTTCGGAACAATATATTTTACAGCCTATAACATTCAGAGACTGGAAATGTCTTTATGTGAAAATATTTTTTTGGGTTCGGATCGCTTCTGCATACATATTACAAGCATTCCACCACTTCATAAGTCTGGAATTTAGAATTACTACATATATACATGCTATATGGGCCTATTTCCAACAGAGGACAGGGAAAGGCTGATGGATGGACATATATACATAATATGTTACATACCTTGTAACAGTATAGGCGTCCGAGTGGTGACGGATTAAGAATACGCCGGTCATCATCCCTTTTCCTCTCCAGGGTGCTATCAAAGCAAGCTAAGGGATATGGTACACAGATATTATCTGTGAGTGGATGAGGCCCAACAGTGTAAAGTTAAGGGGCTGGAGAGAAAAAGTGATAGCAGTTGGGCACTTTGCTTCCTAGTGAATACTTTTTGGAATTGGACCACTACCTTCGGAGATTATCATCTACGTACATATTTATTACTTTAACTCTTTATATGTGCATATAAATGACACCTAATTTATTATTTTACAGATATTCATATTCCTAACAAATATATAATTTATCGATTACGCTTTGGTATAATCCGCTTACTTAACTTGCACTTAGATTGAGTGAGAAAGTGACATATTTCTCAATTCTTCGAAGCTACTTCCAGAATATTGATCAAGTGAATCTCTCATACCGCACGCCAGATGCTCACTGAAAATTACTTTGAAATAAATCTGGTGAACTTAGAGACGTGACGTACCCGGGACGTACCATTTCTCCCGCGATAACGTGTTGAATCACAATGAAAATTATAATTAAGTTATAAGTTGCGACGTCTGTGCCCCCTTGCTTATTGTGATAACGACAAGACAAGTATTCTAATTTAGCTTTGGAATTACTTGTTTAATTAGATATTCTTATTGATTAATATTTGAGAAGTGTAAATGTAGAGTTATTTATATCTATAGCTAAGCACAGTCCTACTTCATCTTTATTTAATATAAAACATAGTCGACATTTTTGTGCGTGTGTCCTTATGTGAGCTTATATCTCTTAAACTACGCAATGGATTTTAATACATTTTTTAAATGATAGAGTGGTTCAAGAGGATAGAATATTGTTAAATTTGTAAAGATTTGGGTTTCAAAATTCCACGCGTATGAAGTTACGGGCAACAGATAGTATTAGATAAGAAAGTTTTTTTTACATAATGCTGGTTAGAAAAGTAGAAATTTTCTATTTCTAAAATTTTACTTTTTTTTAGTGTGATTATTATAGTCACAGTAAGTTATAGTCAAACTAAAGTTTAAGCAAAAGCGTAAATCCACCTGTTTACGAATATATCTTAAGACCAATACCTACAGTTTCCTTTGTTAGTTTAGTTTATCCTTGAGTATCCAACACAGACATACTTAGGCATAGGTCTGAGGATAAATATTTTTTTTCAACAATCGACGGTAGACATGAAGTTGATACTAAAGAAAAATAAATCATGTAAAATGTATAAGCCAAGCTTCTCGATTAATTTTAACAGCCCCGTCACTTAGCCTTGCGTTTCTTTGGTGAGTTACTCATGCTGATATTTAGTTTGATTCCCGATTAAACACCGTCGATTAACTTGCTAGTGGTATTTAAATACATGTTTTACAAAATCTCATTAAATTTAACAACTTGTTACGTACAAGGCAAAAATGGTTGCTTTTAATGTCTTCGAACAGCGACGGTAACGCTATCTGTTATTTAAACCTGACATTAAAATTAATAGTAGGCTTGGGGAAAGTCAAAGCAATTAAACAGGTGTTGTTAGTACTTTAGAATTTCTAAAATAACTACACTAACTTCTTCAAAATCATTAGATATATTCGATCACTGATTTTTACGAAAGTGATAGCTACATGAATGTGTATATCAATAAAAAAGTCGAGAATTTTCTTGCGTTTCATTATGTGAAATGTTTGTCATACTTTACCTACCCCGCCTGTGTACCACCACGGTTTGAAGACAGTAGTTAGTGATAATAAATAATGATATTTAAATCAAACAGAGTTATTTAGTAGGTGGTTAGTAAAATAGGTCTTAATTTGGATCAGATTTTATTTTAAAGCAAAGAGGTGTGATACCTTTTGTGCGTCTCTATAACTCAACTGATTTCATTGAGCTACTGCCTAAACTGTTATTGTGTACCAATAATAAAAAAAAAATTGTAATAAACTTTACTCATTACACAAATTGCTGATTCCACGTAAACTGGCGGATAGGGGGAAAGTAGAATATTTTTAATGATTTATTGTGAGTAGTACTCACATTAAGCTTAAATTTCTTGTATTATTTTAAATTAATTTCAGTTACAAGTTGAACGACTTTTAGGTGACTAACTTTTAATATCAGTGTCGTGTGAAGCACTTTAATAATATCTAGAAATATCTATACTGTATAGAAAACGAGTCACGATACAGATATCAAGGTCCAACATATAAATAATTGTCTTATTTGGGAGTCGAACCCATACATTTAAGCACATCAAGAAGTAACCTTAACTACTTAAGCATCTCGTGGACTGTCAGTCTTCGTAGCATTAGTGCTACGCCACGCTAGTACCGTCAGTTGTTATTAAATTTCAGATGAAATCATCATCATCATCATAAAATCAAGCCTTTTTCCAACGGGAGTGGACTATAGAGCACCATCTGCTACGATCTAAACATACTTCCTTGGTATCATTTAGAAGAAATAAGGAAAAGAAATAAATAACACCATTCAATATTATTTACCTTGATTACATTTTTATTTTTAAATGTCATAAAATGATATCAACATCTTAAATTTAACATTGATAAATAGTTATATTTCGTACTAATAAATTGGTTTAACATGAATTCATTTATATACAATGATTGTCTTATTATTGTCATTAATTATTCATTTATTTATTATAAATATGTAACTACTTGACAAATAAATATTTACACTTGTAAAACGAAGCCAAAAAGTTGATTTAAAACTCTAAATTTAACATTTTATTGTCAATTTGCTAATGTTTTCTAAATATATTAATTTAACAAAACACAATTTGCATATAAATTGTAGTAAAATGCTGATTTTTTTTTCAAACATGCTGTAGTATATTTAATTAGAATGAAATACATTGCCATAATCAATTCAATGATTATTATTAAACGATACATTTTTGTTTTTTTTTTTACAGTAGAATCTTCTTATAAAAATTCATTTTCATTTTATCTCTATTTCTACAGTAAATTCATTCTTGTCACTTACATAAGACTACGTTAAGAAGTCCAAAAGGAACTTCACTTAACTAATATCAAAGGTCACTAACAGCATATTAATATACAATATTATAGTGAGAAAGAGACAGATATATATTAATATACCGAGCTACTAAACTTATGACGTCAACGACAGATATATCTGTCTTTTTTCATCTCGCCTTTTTTCTTTATACATCTATCTCTTTCTCGTTATATTAGTCTATATTAATATGTCGTTTATGACGCCCTTAAATCATAAACATGAATGAGCCAAATACTTTAATATTCTAACCGGAAGACATAATTATTATATTTTATCTTAACACGATTTTTTCGTACATAAAATTAATTTATTTTTAGAACATTATGTATATACTCGTAGATAGTTACAATATTATTATAAGCTACTCTAGATTAAGTAAGTAAGTAAGATTACTTAAAATGTAGTAAATACAAATAATGTTAAATAATAATTGTAAGAAGTTGTTCGTGGATATTTTTACTAAAATCATTAATGCGAAAGTAATTACACTTAACCGATTGAAGTAAAACTTAGTATACAGATAGCCCCAGATAGGACATAACATACTTTTTCTTTATTGACTAAGAATATTTTACGTGTATGATAAGAAACTTTCAAACAAAAAATATAAATTTGGTGAGTAGTTTTAAATTAATAAAAAACTGTTCGTCTACATTTAAATATAACCTTAACGTACAGTTTTTATTTAGTTATATCTAACTTATACCAATATTTCCATTATTTTGGTGTCATGAGAATTGAAATGAAATCAATTTTCTATTACAAAAGATTGTTTACATAATATTTTGTAACAGTTGTGCGACTATTCAATCAAATAATAACTACCGCTTTTTGCAAGAAGTGTCGACGCTTACGATTACGGATTTAGACGTCTAAATCCGTAACAGTTTAGTGCATGGAATGTTTTAAACACTAGCTTTTAAAATCCAATTTCGGAATTTACCTTCAATAGATTTTTCTGACTTATATATTATTCATTTCCAAAAACTGATTTTGTTGAACAATATTTTTAAAAAGATACTTAGGTGGTCAATGATTTTCGTTGTATACAATACCCCTAATGGTACATATTATTTTAAAAATAACTATAGTAAACATGTATATTACTTAAGTCATTAATTTATAACTATAAATACTCTAGTTTAATATATTGTCTTAATATTCGTATTGTCAATATATTCTTAATTTTATATTAATTATAAAATTATTATATATCATAATATCCACTAATATGCAAGTTACTCATAAATTTTTTATTACACTTAATATATATTTTATTGTATATATATAAATGTAAAGAACAATAATACATTTTAATATGCGAATAATAAAATGTAATCTAATCGGATTAAGTATAGAAATTTCGTTAGATATTTTTTCTACCAAAAATATCAATGTAATTCCAGTTTAAATATTTTCACATAATGATATGATAATACTGATATCTTCAAAGATATTGGGCTTTAGAATTCTCGAAAACAGCAACAAGACCTTAACTGCAAAAACAGACAACCCTAAAATTTAAAATTACAGTTTTAATTTTATTGTCTTCAATTACATTATAAGTCTGTAACATATTATTTTTTAATTATCGATTGTTCATAGCATTTTTACACAACAATATTAACATCGAGATTCTAAAACGTTTACAACAACCTCAAAATACGTACCTTAATACATATAAAATTCAACAGCCATGTTTTATCACTACTTGTTATTACTAAAAAAATACCGATTTCTATATTTTATACAATGAATTTTGATAATATAACAATGGGTAAGAATACGTATATTTTATTAGCTTTGTTGTATACAACGTAATGTCTTGGTAGTCCGGGAGTTGGTCGAACTTTTTGTTTTTCTGTTCTCTGTGCGTATTCGTTATGATACTGTTGAGAATTATTTAGTGGATTTAATGAATTACTGAAGAAATTAAAAGCGTTGTTAAGTTCAGCTTGACGCACGTCGGAATCCAACGCGTTATGGTTAGCGCGGTCTTGTTGTTTCTTTGGGTAACGTTTTGGTAGTCGTGTAGTTGCAACTGTTGTTGTTGTCGTCGGTGGAGTTGTTGTTGTAGTAGTCGTAGTAGTTGTTGTTGTAGTCGTAGTTTTCTGCGGCGTTTCTGTTGAAAAACATAAAGTAGATATTAGTAAAAATACTCAACATTTATTTTTATTTATTTATACGATTATTGTATGGATATCATTGCAACTATTATAACAAATTTTAAAAATGATTTTTCGGTATATAAAATTTAACTACTAATACTATATAAATAAATTACCTTTTAGTAAAATCACACCTTCAGCTCGGCCGTAAGCGTTACCAGCTGAGCAAGTATATTCACCAAAGTCGATCTTCTTCAGTCTGGTGATAGTGAGATTCATCCTTAATGCGTAATCCGTTAATATCTCTTCTGATATCATGAATTTAGAGCTATTTAGCAACTTCCCACCTAAAAAGAATAAATATTTTTTTCTACAATGATCAAGGCATACTTTAAATAATAATATGTGAAACTGAGAATTAAAACAGGAACTCCAACTATAAAGACCACGTATCTGGTCCATAATAGTAAAACGTAATTAGGTTGAGAATGAAAACAAATCTATTAGCTTATAAAAAATTTCCACCATTCAAAATTTCACGGAAAATATGGCAAGGTAATCTGAACAAAACAATTTATAAGGAAGAACGTAATATATGCCTAAGTACTGTCCAATAAAGCCAAAACAGTTTCAAGGGAACACGTTACCAATACATTTCCAAATAATGTTTAGGAAATGTAAAGAAAACATTCGGTGTAAAGCTGGTATTGTTTTCTTGAAAAATTGTGCTCGCTAGAGGAATATATTGACTGGTTCCTAAATAAAAACAAATTACGCGCAGTCTGCCTGCCAGTAGCTTTAAAACTCAGAAGGGAAACGATTTGTTTTGATCATCATTGCAAAAATACTAAACATGAAACACATTTCATTTGGTAAAAGAGGCTTTAATTTAAACAACATTAAACATATAACTAATTGTATATGTTGCTAGTAACAGTTAATATGTATAATAAATCAAATTAAAACATAAAAAGTGATTACTATGTGTGAAATATATACCAAGGTCGTGGATTTATTTCCAATTCGTGGTAAAGTCATTTTCTGCTTGAATTTGATATATTAAAAAAGGCCAACCATTTAATTGCTAAGTAACTTCAAGTAGGAAACTAAATAAAATAGAATTCATCGTAAAAAACAAAAAACATTGTAATGGTCTTACCAATATGAGATTTTCCTCGTTGCCACGTGTTCATAGATTTAGGTGACGCTTCTACATAGCACTGTAAGGTGACTTGCATGTCCACCGCACGCAAAACCACGGGGCTACTCACACGAACAACTGGCTCAACTGCACAAATATTTGATATAATTTAACAACAAAAAATATCATTGTGAAACATACTTCAATATTTTTTTATATAGAGGGTGGTGGCTAGCAAAGTTTAAGGCTGGACGCCTCGTGGACACAGCCCAATATGGTCAGGCATATACGCATAGATAAACAAAAAACAACGTTAGAGACAGAAACAGATAAGAATAATTCTTGTCTGTTTCTGTCTCTAACGTTGTTTAAAGAAGTATAAGTGTGTAGCAAGAGCAAAAGTTTACACAAAGGAAGTTTCGACTCACAATTCTATAGAAATAGAAAGATGATTTCATTGACTACATTTATTTATGAATAAAAAACAGAAAATATCAAAAAACATAAAAAATAAACAGAAGATTGTCTCTAGTATCGCAGATGTTTTACTTATTAGTTTAAAGAAAAGAACGGTGGATTTTTTCTTACTTTAAACTTCCACTACACAAATAGAAAATGCAGCATTTTACGTAATATTAAAAGTAAATACAACATCCAAACATTAAGACATTACATTCTCAAAGTATACCCAGTCGAGATATTCAAATAAAGCTAATTACCCATACAAACGAAATTATCAACAAAGTTTAACTAGGTCGAGATTAAGTCCAGTCAATTAAGTTAATACAAGCCTTTAAGTTGGGACAGTTTAGTCAAAGATAAGTTAGTTATTTTATTTTCCTTTATACTTTGTATAACATTATTTAAAACAGGAAACAAAAGTACGTGTATACGATTTCAATTCTTTTCTAAATATTTGCTTTTCATAACTAAGTTTGTAATACGAGTTTATATGCGAAACGAATTTGCTAGTTTTAGAGAGTGTACGTTTATATAATTAATATCATTTAAGTTTCCAACTACAAGTGGATTTAAGAAAGTAAGGTAAAGGTGAAACTGCAAGAAGTTTGGCGTGAATTTCAGCTGCACTATTTTCAATTGGAAGAGACTGGTATGGGACATAGCGAAATTTATTTTAAAAGTAATAATGTTAACACTATGTGACCTGCAAAAAGGAATATGCTATTCGAATAGTAGAGTCGACGACACCTGAGTGATACTTCTGGTCAATAGATTACGATGATGGCCTATCGCCACGTGGGGCGTATAATTGCCACCTTATTAGAACAAAAACAAATATACTTACACAATACAGCGACCTCGTAACGACGAGTCTTGGAAGGCGGAATACGATTGGCAGCGATACACCAATATGTCCCCATGTCGGACCGCTGAAGACCTTTCAACGCCAAAGTCGAACCAACATAGCTTTGAACCACTACAAAAAAAAGAAAATATTTACTTAGTTCTACTTAAAAAATTTGTGTCGTTTTATCTAACTTAAAGTATAATAAAAATATTGATATAAATTTAGGATGGTCTGTCCTTATGTTGGAGTAAAAATACAAAGGATTATCAATTTCTTTTCTTCGTAAAATGTTGTAAAAGTCAGCTAAGGGTTCTAGGTACATTTTTTTACATTTTTATATTTTTTAAATTTTACCAGATTAGGTACCTACATTAAATCCGTTAGAGACGTAATTTTGAAACTAAATACTATTACAACAGTGTGTAGTAGATTCGATTACACTCCTAAATTGGAAGAGGCTCGAGCCCTATGTACTTTTCAGGGTTAAGAAGAGAAACAATAATAAACTATAGATATTGATCTAGTATCTATTAAATACTCGTAAAACTTGTATCTTAAGAGCACGTAAAGTCTTAGAAATCAATACAGACAGGAAAGAAATATTTATTTACAATGATATTTATGAAGAAATAATGATCTTTCTTGTCTGTAATGATTTCTAAGATTTTACGTGCTTTTAAAATACAGGTTTTACGATCAATTAAAATTACACACAAAGTATAGCCTAATTAAATAATTAAAATTACTCGCAAGGTATAGCCTACGCATATCAATTATTTGTGAACAAGGTCTGTGCATAAATTCACATATTGTCCATTGAGATAATTAAATAGACGTAGCTTGAATGAAACGAGGCTTTAGTCTTGAATCCTCACTTGTCTTCTAAGTCACGCCTAACATAGACTTAGAAACTTCTAAATGAAACAGTTTCCATTAGGTTTGAACACTGGATTACTGCTCGCTTTCAGAACTCAATTGTAAGTTCATCGGTGAGTTGTTCATTACTATTATTTAATAGTTCGATCCCATCAAATTCTCAGTTTTCTTCTACGTATTAAATACTTAAACATACATTACATACACGTTCAAAAAGGGTAAATAGGTTTCTTACATGGTTGGTCCGCTTTATCGTCAAATATACCATTGCCGCTTACCATTATGGCATGAGATTTGATGGGATCAATTAAACTACAGCTACGACATATTTCAAGTACTATGTAGAAAAAAAATGAATTTTAGGGTTTCTTACAAAAAAATGAACCCATATAGCAAGAGTAGCCAACAAGTCGATCAATTATGGTCGATCGCTCGCAACTTTCCATGCGGGGACGCATTCAATTCCAAATGTTTCTAGTACAGGAATGAAAATTTACGCAGCTCATGCTTCGAGTAGGGAGACGTTCAGCGTGACCACTTTTAGTAGCGTGCCGTGCAGTCTTGAAAAATAGTAGAACTATTTTCAAGAGTGCACGGCGGTACAAAAGCACATTGCATAAACGTCCCCCTTCTTACCTAAGAAATAGGTCGATTGCGTTTCAATTTTAAAATAGAAAGTAGATCTTATGTGCACAAAAGTTGGCCACACCTGCCATATAGGATCATAATATCGATATTCATAATACAATATTACTTAGGTGTCATTCTGCCTATCAAACTTATTTTATATTCTGTCATCACCCAATGCGAATGAAAACTAATAGTTGGTAAAAGTATCTCAAATACAAAATGGAATTGTAGCTGAAATAAACGTTTGTCAATTAAAATATATGAAGTTGCAGAAAATTGTTGAGTCGAAATGAAAATGGAAAACAATTAGTCTTGAAACAATAATACAGTTGGGATTGCTGAATCAGGACCAACGTCTGGAGTTACAAGTTGCCAACGACATGTAGCTACCGAACTTTATAACCCCTTAATAAAACACAATTTCATACAAGCTCCCGCTTCTGATATTGTTCGCGTTACGTACTAACAATATTTTATGTCCCACACCCCGGATTTGGCGGGGGGTCTTGTGCTATAATAAAGCAATAAATTATTTCCATTTAAATTTAATTTGACAGCTATCAAGTAATAGAGAATTGCTTTTGCTCCAATATTTTGATTTCAAATTGATGTAACTAGTCAAGCGGAACAAATCCAAACCTTTATTGAGTGTTCATACATATTCAATTCTTAGATTAAGCTTTCACTAATCGCGCGATATTACAGCCTGTATTCAAAGACTTATTCTTACTCGTTAAGTATAGGTAGATACAACGTTTCCTTTTTATTGAAGTACAACAGATAGGCAGAAATTTAACATATTTTATGGTTAATGGTAACACATTACATTACAATACTAACTGCCTTATTCATAATGACTTATCGAAGGTTTAAACGGAGATTTTATCAGAGAGATAATAAACGTTTTAGCGTAAAAAGACCATTATGAATAACAAGTTTTGACAATTTTCGCGAACCGATTATAGCAAACTTTTAAACCTCCCTTAAGTCATTATGAATAAGATCATAAAAATATAATTAATTAGCAATCCGCCCCAGCTTCGTGCAGATAACTTTTTAGAGATAATAGAAATAGTATATGCTCACCAGGGATACTGTAGCTTCCCGTGTGCAAGAATATTTTAAATCGGTCCAGGACTTGAGGTGCCTATTCATTCCAATTAAAAAGGCGACCATCATTTAACCCATTCCTCTTTATAACATTAGTAGATATAGCTCCGTTTAATAGCTATTAATTTTCTTAAAATAATCATAATAATATAAATAAATAAATAATATAAAATATATATATATACTAGCTGACCCGGCAAACGTTGTTTTGCCATACTAAAAAAAAAGTTTGAAAAATAGATGTTGGCCGATTCTCAGACCTACTGAATATGTATGCAAAATTTGAGAAGAATCGGTCAAGCCGTTTCGGAGGAGTACGGTAACTAACACTGTGACATGTGAATTTTATATATTAGATGTGTTTCTTTTTTATTTTTATACAGTATGAATTTCTTATTTTTATAATCTTTTTAAAAAATATATGAAAATAATGGAATACGGAAATATAAAATATTCATGGACATTTCACACAACGTCCTCTGGTCCCAAGCTAAGCTTATATGTTTGTGTTTGACTACATATACTACTATTCTTTTGTAAATACATACTTATAATAAATAGAAACACCCAGACGCAGTACAAACATTGGTATGACAATTAGAAAAATCACACAAATGATCCCGAGCAGGAATCGAACCCGCGACCTCTTGAACGGCAGTCCGCTACATTGAACCACTCGGCCACGAGGCTCGTCAATAATCTTTATCGTCTCGTCAATAACTTTTTAATAATCTATAATGAATGTAACAAGTTATTAAAATTCATTAAAATATTTTACCAAATCTTAATCTTCCAAATCTTCCAAAACCTAATCTTCCTTATCCAAAGCTTGTACTTGGAGGGGAGTACCCGTGTCAGAATGGATAACGAGCTATCTAATCCGTTCAAGCCGGAGCGTGGCGTTAGACAAGGCTGTATCCTTTCCCCGCAACTCTTCAACCTCATCGGAGAACACATTATGAGGATTGTCCTAGAGGATTGGAAGGGAGGCATTCGAGTCGGAGGCCACCGCATCAATAACCTCCGGTTTGCTGATGATACCACCATCATAGGATCCTCAGAACAGGAACTAGGCCAACTTCTTGGTAAAGTAGAAAATGTCAGCAAAGATTATGGGCTTCACAGCAACCGCACAAAGACCAAACTGATGTTTGTCGATAGAGCTGGAATAATGCCGCGCACTAACGACCTTTGTGACCTGGACGATGTCCAAGAATTCGTTTATTTGGGGTCATTGATAACCAGCGACGGTGACTGTGATAAAGAGGTAATAAGACGTGCCCAAATGGCAAAATCAGCGGTGAAGCGACTGGAGAAGATCTGGAAGAACCGAAGCATCAAACGTAAAATAAAGATGAAGCTAATGCGTACCCTGATCTTCTCCATATTTCTATACGCTTCAGAAACCTGGACACTCAAGGCTCGGACACGAGCAAGAATAGATGCCTTTGAGATGTGGTGCTGGCGCCGAATGTTGAGAATTCCATGGACGGCGCGGCGGACAAATGCATCTATTATTTCTGAGCTCAACATCAAGACCCGTCTATCGACCATCGCTAGGCAGAGACTCCTCAAATACTTCGGTCACGTGGCCCGGAGAGATCCAAACAACTTGGAAAAGCTTATAGTAGTGGGGCACGTGGACGGCAAGGGAAGTCGAGGAAGATCGCCGCTGAGATGGTCTGATGCAGTGAAGGAGGCCGCTAATGTTAATATTCCCGCCGCAATTAGACGCGCCGAGTGCCGCGACGACTGGAAGAGGCTCATCAGAAGCCTAGACCGTGGTGGTCACGACCCTCAGTCATGAGGAACCGACGGAGAAGAAGAACAAAATATGAATAATGCTGACTTTGCGGCCGAATCGTCATGCACACTATATTGTCGTAGAAAATATACCTACGTAGAAGCCAATAAAGGGAGATTCCCTTTGTCCCTCATAAAACTTACAATCTGTGATATTTCTAGCGACTAATAAAGGTAGTAATAACATTCAGTTGTGATATTGCTGTCTGTGTGTTATGGAAACTTCATTTCAACAATATAGAAGTTTATACAAATAAAGCTGAGCATGTAATAATAATACATAATTTTAGTATATTCTTTGCATGTAATTTTATAAAATAAATTAATTAGTATTTAACAAATCAAATTATGGTGGAAAACATTGACTGCTGCAAGCGGGACTTGAACCCACGACCTCGGAATACGGTTCCGCAGCTCTTTCCAACTGAGCTTTCAAGTCCCGCTTGCGGCAGTCAATTTTTTCCACCATAATTTGATTTGTTAAGTAAGGCATAGCATGTCAATTGGTCGAGATGTCGTAAAGCAATCTTGATAGATGGCGTTGTACGTAAAAATATATAATATTATATTGAATGTTGGTAGCACGACCGCAATAAGCTCAGTTGGAAAGAGCTTCGGAACGGTATTCCGAGGTCGTGGGTTTAAGTCCCGCTTGCGGCATTCAATTTTTTCCACCATAATTTGATTTGTTAAGTAAGGCATAGCATGTCAATTGCAAAATCAATAAATTACTTTAATTAGTATTTATTAAGTTTAACGTATTTATAATCAATTAACACATGGGTTATTCTATATTATGGTAAACAAGACACAGCGCAGTATTTCAATTACTAATCGCGTCCTACATGTCCTTGGCTGACCTTGATATAGCAAAATATTTATTCAATTGGATTTTAGATGTATTTGCAAAAGTTAATACAAAGTGTAGTTAATTAAATTGAAGGCATTGAAGTGTCCTCTAGTGACTAGATAAGTAATCATATAGTACTTCATAACGTTAGCTGTTATATTGTTTCATATCCCCACGTTGCAAACAATTGTTTTCATTTGTGGTTATATCAAAGCTATTGTTTCAAATTCAATGTGCAAGTAATTCTTGGAGTAATATAAAATAATTGGAATTGGTAATGTTTTTCGCTCAGACGATCTTCATTAGCATTCAAGAGTTACGTATTATTACTAACAAGATATTTCTCGATCACACTCTAATATTTCGTGATGTCTTATATTATGCCTTATGATAAACTTCGCAGTCATGGAATTTAGGAACCCTTTACGAATTATATATAAAAGCCATCCTCTTGAAGTATTCTACTATTTAAAATAGCCGCATCGAAATCCGTTGCTTTTACTTTATACCAATACTATCTTATATATAAAATTCACGTGTCACAGTGTTAGTTACCGTACTCCTCCGAAACTGCTTGACCGATTTTTATGAAATTTTGCATACATATTCAGTACCTAGGTCTGAGAATCGGCCAACATCTATTTTTCAAATCCCCCACCCTCCCTGACATTTGCATGGCAAAACAACGTTTACCGGGTCAGCTAGTATATTACATATTCGAGATTAAAAACCAACAAAGAAGAACTAATAATCACAAAATACGGTGCTTTTATATATTCAATGGAATCTTTACTTATTATATAACAAAGTCGTTATTTCTGTATATATATTATATATTTGAACGGATTTTAATAGACATCATCATCATAACATCACGCCTTTTTCCCATGGGGGTAGCCAGAGACTATAGAGCGCCATCTGCTACGATCCAAACATACTTCCTTGGCTTCATACACACTCATACATCTGGTCATACATGCCCGACGGTTGTAAGTGCTACGCACTTGCTCTTTTGATAAACAGTACCTATGGTTCAAAGCAGATGCGTATTTACCCTAGGGCCATAGGGTCCATGACACGGAGCAGTCAGCCTGGGAAGGGCGGCGAAGTTTGAAATTTAGCTCTGTCTCTATTAATTTATAGCGGCTAATTAAATTGGCCTAGGCGTCAAATCAAGTAGCCCGGGGCGCTAATTTTCAAAATACGCCTCTGGTTCAAAGTTATTCGTTTTTGTATAATATTTTTATTTTTACATTTCCACACAACGTCCTCTGGTCCCAAGCTAAGCCTTATATGCTTGTGTTATGGTTACCAGAATACGGATATAATACATATGCTACTTTTCTTTTGTAAATACATACTTATAATACATAGAAACACCTAGACGCAGCACAAACATTTGTATGACAATTAGAAAAAATCACACAAATGATTGTCCCGAGCGGGAATCGAACCCGCGACCTCTTGATGGGCAGTCCGTTACATAAACCACTCAACCACGAGGCTTGTCGAAATATATAATGTATTTGTCTTCACAAATATGTACATTATTCTAATTTTTAATTTTCCAAATTACACGCGTATGAAGTTGCGGGCAACAGCTAGTAATTACTTACTTAGTTACAGATTGTCAGTGTATTTGTATTATTACTAATACAAATACACTGACAATCTGTAACTATAAAAACGAAATGACAAAGTAATCGGCACCCCATTTATCACTCTAAAATATTTTCTGCTGTAAATATAAAATATTCGACACAAAAACAACCATGTAGCCGGCGACCTTATGTTTCAATTTCATTAAAACGAATTTAAAATTCCCTATAGAACCATTTTATCCGCCGCCGATGGTTAATAAAGATAAATAACCATTACACCAGTAATCCAACGAAGACGATCCCCAGTTAGGTTCAGGTGTATCGAAGTATTATATTCCTTTATATACAGACTTCGTACGCGTAGAATTTAGTAAATTTTCTGCAACATTTTTCAGTAATGCTTAGCTCCTTTTGGCCGCAGCGTGATGTTAAATAGCCTATAGCCTTCCTCGATAAATGCACTATCCAACACTGAAAGAATTTTTCAAATTTGACCCGTGGTTCCTGAGATTAGCGCGTTTAAACAAACAAATTCTTCAGCTTCGTAATATTAGTTTAAATATAGAGTAGAGAAATTATTCACCTGTTTTTAAAATATTACACATTATTTTATGGTACTGGGTTAAAAATTTACTGTTTATGATTACTTAACCAGGTGTTAAAGCACTATAAGGAATTCTAAACTGATTAGATTCTAAACATCCCTGGCATTACCTGGTCAACGCGGCATAAAACTTTTATATAATATGCTGAAATTTTGTTACAATATTGCCTGTAATGTATTATTATACATAAATGTCATACAAATGTTTGTACTGCGTCTGGGTGTTTTCTATGTATTATAAGTATGTATTTACAAAAGAAAAGTAGTATATGTAGTCTATCCGTATCTGGTTCCCATAATACAAGCATAGAAATATAGCTTACTTTGCGACCAGAGGACGTTGTGTGAAATGTCCTGAATTTAATTTAGTTATTATTATTATTTCACGTTTTTATGATATGAGTGAATGATATACTCGTACATAAACGCATCTGTCTAGGTTATTGATCAGAACACATAGGCTATAATCACGCTAAAACTAAGGATCAGGGCAGTAATTATAAAAGAGATTGAAATCGCGGGCGTTAGCTAGTAATAAAAAAAGATACATATTTCATTTAAATCATACTTATTCTTTAGCAAGTAGTTATTTAATAATCGAGCTCAAACGGAAGAGATCTCATTATTACTGTTTTTATGTATGTTACACGATATCTTCTCAAATTCTAATTTTAATAAAAAAACAAAATTAAATTGGTTATACTCAAGACGAGACTTGACTCCACAAAATCAAATAAGAACAAATTTAGCAGTAGGTTTTTTTAATAAAGAAATGCGTATATGATTATTTTAGTAAAGTTTAATATGTATTTGAGAATCTATCTATCTATGAAAGCGTGGGTTCAAATGATAATATTTGATTTAGTGTTTAGTATAGAATTAGAATATAGTATAATAAGACTGAACTAGATTCTTATAGAAGAGAAAAACAGAGCTATTTTATGTTCAAAGTGTACTTATGTACCTATCTGTGAGTTAATCTACTTTTATTTCTATCAGATTTTATAAAATTGATTTAACATCTTCAATATTTCTACTTTAGGTTTAACCTTAGTTGCCTAACGTAATTACAAAACCATAAATTACAAATTAACTACAAACATATACAAGTAATCATTGATTTACAGTTAATACACAGTATGTAATAAATTTCAATAAAACCTCCGCAACGTCCGTCCAACGAGGAAAACGATAAAAATGGGAAAAAGAAAAACGTGAATAGCCAGGGCGAAGGCAATTCTTACATATTTAGTGAAGCGTGTTTAACATGTCCAATTAATACAAGGGCAGACTTGGTTCCACCACTCTGTTAACTATTACAACCAACCTTCGGTAACAGAGGCCTGCCAGTCTTTTGTTTACGTTTAATGACTTAAATAAAACGGACCGAATTCGTAAAACACCGCACCAAAAAGGTTTTAAATAGGCCAACAGAGACCAGCAATTTTGTTCCTAATGCATCTATATTAAAGCTTAAATGAAATTTTACGCCATTAGAAATACAGATATCCATATGTATTATAATAACTAGTACTATAATTGCGTTAAACTCTTGTCTTTTTGCTGTGTTTTGGTTTACAAACAAAGGGTTGTCCTTGTCATTATAACTATGCGAGATAAGCACCTTTTGCGAAACCAGATTTTAGTAAGCCGTTCCTTTTAATTTCCTGGTCGTAACCCAGATTGTTGTAATATTTTGTTTAAATAGTAATTAAGTTCTTTGAACACGTTTTTTCCACGGAAATTAATTTTGTCTTAACATCATAAGACATCACTTTCTTTTGTTTCATGTTGATAGCCCTCAAACGTTATCGTTAAAAGAATGTTTTCTTTGTATTTAATTATTATGTAAATTTTCCACGATGATTTGTTTAAGAGAACAATAATTTTAGTCAATTATTTATATAATTGACTAAAATTATTGTTCTCTATTCAAAAATATCTCTCTTATGAGAGATATTTTTGAATAAAAATTCGGGCTGTCTAATTTCGTATCTATATGAAGCAGATACAAAATTATTAAGCTTGATTTTTCGCTGATCGTTTAGAATTCATTTCCTTTCGTTTGGGTAATGAATTTCAATGGATTAAATATATGTATTATTCACAATTACATAAAAAAAGAATTACGTGAAAATCATAGACTAACACATTTTTTTTATTGGTTTCCTAATACATAATTCTTTATCTTTATCTTTACTTCTTATAAAACAAAGTCGTAATTTTTGTATGTATGTCCCTATGTGAGCTTATATCTTCAAAAATACGCAACGGATCTTGATGCGGTTTTTTTAATAGATAGAATGGTTCAAGAGGATGGCTTCTTTTGGATAATTTGTTGGTATTTGCTATATATTGGATGAGATATGATTAAATTTGCCGAGAAACTCGGACGCGTGCGAGCTATAAATGAAAACGCTGCCTTATCTATGTGAGATACAACAAACTCATGTATGGAGGAATTGTTTGTTACCTATAGTTCTTCAGAAAATTCCGCGAGGGCATATGTTTATCTTTTAAGGGAAACTCGCTGTACCCATAATAATGTCGCAAAAATTATCAAATTCAATAGGGTGTTTTCAAAAACTATTTATATGTATATAGTAATCTTTTTTATCAAATTAAATACCTTAGTTAGCTTACACGTTACTGCTTGCACGTTACTATTATAACTGCTTCTTACAGCATGCAGTTTAAATGAATATCTTAGGAGATATGACGAAAAAAAGAATTACGCGCGACAAAATAAAATACTTAAACTTTTGGCCGAGCAACGCGAACGTTACCTCGGTCTTCTATCCATACTCTAATATTTGGATGTTTGGTTAATGTTGGATTGTATGAATGTAAGGATGTTTGTTGTTCTTTCACGTTAAGACTACTGGATGGATTTTCATGAAACTTTCCTAAATTCCACGCGTACGGAGTCGCGGGCAACAGCTATATGTAATAAGAGAGATAGCCAAATAGCCGAATAGCCCGCAGATACTATGTCTATTAGTATATGGTTATCAAGTTCATTATAAGTCTATTGTCGTTTGCTAAACATTATGTAAATTTATATCGAATTGTAATTTTCCTTTCAATGTCTTAGAGTAATATCTTAATAAATCCTATAAAACTCCAATGTTATAACCGCGCTAGCACCTGCGCCCGCTTCTGGCGGGCTTTGAATGCAAAATTAGTCTTGTTTCTTTTTTACCACTTAGTTGGATCTCACTGATGCGAATAAAATTCAATGGGACGCTTTATTTTTTGTGAAAAATGCGTTGATTATTATCTTTTGTCACAACATCAGCAGCATAAATGAAAAAAGAAAGATGATATCTCACATTGGCTTTTGTAATAGCGAATTACATTCTAATAAAACCTGTGATTTAATTAAATGATTAAAGTCTGTACTAGACGGAGTTTATAAGTATTTCTAAATAAGCTGGGTTTACTAACGACAGAAAAACTGTGTAATCTTTTTATAGTTTGTGATCAGCTGAACTGTTATTTAGAGATTTGGTTGCAGATGTCTTTAGAGTTTTATAGCCCCTTTACTGTATACTATGTCTCTCTCTTTCTCTCTCCAGCTCATTTACGTCAACCGTTGAACACCGGTCTCCTCCACATTCTACTATGCCGCGCTGATCAGGCGTGTTGGTATAGGCTTTATTTGTATCTCTTCTATCTCTAACTGAGAAATATTTGCTTATGTTATGCTTTAACTGGCTTTTGCAGTTACAATACTCAGGTGAGGAAATGGGATGGTGCCACTTGTTATACTAAATCCGTCACCACGCAGACGAAAGGCGATACGTATGTATGCTATCCTCTCTAGCCCATTTACGTCCCACTGCTGGGCACGGGCCTCCTCCCACTTTAGGAGGGATTATAGTCTACTGTGCCGCGCTGCCCAGGCATGTTGGCACATGGTTTATTTTCGAGCTTTCCGTCTCTCACAGAGGATGTTATCCGTGTGCAATATCCCTTCGCTGACTTTTACAGCACCCTTGGGAGGAGATGGGGTGGTGACACTTGTATTCTTAATCCATCACAACACAGAGGATATATGCTATAAATCACAGTAATTATCTAACTCCTAATATTTTTGGATTCTTATTAAAAAATAAGCTAGATAATAGAAGGCTTATAAATAAAATTCTTGTTTACCAAACCAGAAAATACGTACATATTTCATTAAAATAATATATTAAAATAAATGTTTAATTTAAACGTAAGAAAATAAGGTATTTCTTTAATCAATCACTGTCGTATGTAAGCCTATCAAGAAATTAAATTCTCTCAATTGGAAGAATTTGGATCATATATCTTCTCCAACCCAAAGTCAATGAAAGGAATTTATCTTTTTGAGTAACAACGAACGTAAGTAAACTAGGCTTTGATAAATAAAAGGGATATCATTTGCATGTCTGTTACAAGCGACGCTTGAAATTACACCAATTTATTTTTATAAACAAAAAAAATTGTTTTACATGTAAATGGTTTCCACGTGATGGATTATGAACAAAGATATGACAATAACATTTCTTGTTGTTGTATGGGACAGCTAAAGGATTTTATGTAAGCAGGTGGTCATACTCTTATATACCTACTATTAAATATTCTTTACTACTAACTTTCACTACTTCGTACGCGTGGAATTTAGGAAATTTTCCCCGTTTTGCAAAATTTTTCACTAATACTTCCCTCCTATTGATCGTAGCGTGGCCTATATAGCCTATAGCCTTCTTCTATAAATGTACTATCAAACATTGAAAGATTTTTTTTTAAATCGGACCAGTGTGCAGTGGTTCCTGAGATTAGCGCGTTCGAACAAACAAACTCTTCAGCTTTATGATATTACTAGCTGCTGCCCGCGACTACAATTTTCCAAATCGTACCAGTAGTTCCTGAGATTAGCGCGTTTAAACAAACAAACAAACTCTTCCGCTTTATAATACTACTTCCGCTTTATTACTTAGAAGTATAGACTATAGATTAATTATGAACATAAATAAAACTCACCTTCCAATTCCTTTCCATTTTCGTCACGAAATACTATATTACGACCACCCTCTCGTCTCCAAGATATGTTCGGAGGTGGCACGCCAGTTGCAGTACATCGTAGTTCTATTGAGCCTCCTTCAGGCGCACTTGCCTCTGAACCATCATCGTCAGCAATGTCTGGTGGTATCACCACTGATAACTGGCCCATCTGTGTAAATATTAAATTTTAATTATTAGAGGTAGTAAAAAAGGAAGGTCCTCGAGTGTCGACCACATAACGGTGGACGCAGCGTGGGGCGGCTCCCAACAAGTTGGATTGACGATATCATTAATTGTGCCGGGAGCCGTTGTATGCAGAAAGTGCAGGACCGCGCGTCGTGGCGTTCTATGGGGGAGGCTAATATCTAACAGAGGACGGAGAAAGGCTGAAGGATGAATGGAGGTAGTAATTAGCCTTCCAATATTATACTCCCAATCAATTTTTAAGCTATTGCATAGCTTCTATCGCGGGCCTTGAGCGTGGAGACTAATGCACAAAATTCGAGTTTTAAATTCCGTAACAAAGATAGCGTAACTAAAAGACACTACACAGTAACGCCGTTTCATCGACTCATGTCAGTTTTGGCGTTAGTTTTTTTTTATTTACATTTGATAGACAATCGTTATTTTATCATAATTACCATAAACAATGGACAGATGTAAGCATCAGTAAATAGGGATTATTAATCTTATTTTAGTTTATGGTATTTAAATACTTGCATAGATAAAATAAATAAATAATTATAATTGCATAAGTTGATATAAAATACTGATGAAGCGGTATCCGAACTCGAAAGACCAAAATTATGGTCATGCGGATGCGGCGGTCTTGAATAGACCAGAAATTAAAGTGGGAAATTATAGTAGAGTTATGCGATTTGAGACGAACCAATATTGTAGAACACACAAATGTTTGAATGGTACTCACCTCTGGTCATTCACGCACCTTTCCTGGTGTTGCTAGTTATAGAGGAGGCATCTTAGGTGGTACCACCATTCACCATACTATGTGATGTTCACTGGTTCTTGATCTTATGCTTAAGCACTCCCAAGCGATAGTTCATGCGGTTTATAAATAATTATATGCAGTGCGAAAATTACATGACACCAATTTTTCTTGCAATGTGACAGGCGGATGACATCTTGTTATACCTATATTATTTTACTCTTTGGACAGCTTCTACAGAGGTTTACACTCTCGCTTGCGTAGCTTTGCGAGGGCGGTGAAGACAAGCTTTCCCATTCGTACACAGATGGCGCTCAAACAATATTGGCATAGAAAGTGGCGCAAACATCCTCCCCGGCTTGAAATACCGTAAGGATTTCAAAGATAAATGCGTATACACAATAATCATGGGTATATGAAATAATAACAAGACAATAAATCTCTATGTGAATGCGGGATATGCAATGAATAGATAATTAGAACATGCGGAATGTCATTTGAAAAATATGTGTTTAATATGATGTATAAATACATTAATAATGGTTAACTAAATGATAAGCGGTATGCGGTTTTACAATATGCGGTAATGCGATATATATTTTAAATTATACTAAAAGACTAAATTAAATGAGTTACTGAGTAGGAAGGGGACATAATTTTACTACGGGACGTTTGAATAATCCAGCTGTGGAACGAACTAAGGCGACGCGAACGACTCCGTCCCGCGACGGATATACTTGCTCAATAACACCCGTAGGCCAATGAAGCGGCGGCGTATTATCTTGATGAATTAGAACCAATGTTCCAACCTTAACAGGTGCCTGAGGAGTATTCCATTTCTGTTTTGATTGTAGCGTATGCAAATAGTGTAAATGCCACTTCTTCCAATAACTCTGAACTAAACTATCTAAAAGTTTCTTTCTATTAGAAAGACTAACAGTCGGATCGATATCATATGCAGGTAGCGATTGTAATGGTGTTGTATTGAGAAAATGAGCTGCCGTTAAAATAGTGTGTGGCTGATCAGACAACAAACAAAGCGGGCGCGAGTTTAATATACATTCGATTTGAGTTAATAAAGTCAACAATTCTTCATAACAAAGCAATTGTTTTCCGATTGTGCGATACAAAAGCATTTTTACTGATTTTATATTTCCTTCCCATAGACCACCCCAATGAGGTGCCCTAGGTGGAATATTATGCCAGGTAATTCTACGATTATTTAATTCGTTTTGAAATGCAGTATGAGTGTCTTTGTTAGATAAGAAAGTATATAACTCATCCAACTGTTTTTTCGCGCAAATAAAGGTGCTGGCGTTATCAGAATAAAGACAAGAAACGGGTCCTCGCCTAGATAGAAAACGTTTCAAAGCGTCCAAGAACGACTCCGTGGTCAAATCCGATACAATTTCCATATGTATAGCCTTAGTGGTCAAACAAACGAAGAGACAAATATACGCCTTTTGACTTCTAACTCCACGTTTACGTGCAAGAGTAATATTAATTGGGCCAGCGTAATCTATTCCCGTGTGACTAAAACATTTAGCTTCTTGCACCCGAGCAGGTGGCAAGTCAGCCATCATAGGAGTTGGATGCGAAGGTGAAAACTTGAAACAAAAATTACACTGCCTTATTCGTTTTCTAATTAAATTACGAGCGCAAAGTATCCAGTATCGTTGTCTTAATAAAGACATGACAAGATGAGAACCAGAATGACAGTTAGAGCGGTGACAATCATCGATTATTAAGTCAACAATGTGATCATGTCGGGGAAGTAATATTGGATGACGGTTTTCAAACGGTAAATTAGCGTTTGCTAATCGTCCACCAACGCGAAGTAATCCGTTTGCGTCCATAAATAAGTCAAGCTTTCTCAACGTAGGTGATGGTAAGTTACCAATTTTGATGTTTTTAATCTCACCACTAAAGTATTTAGTTTGTAAATGTCGAAGCAGAATATTTTCTGCTAGATCCAAATCCGAAACTTGTACGGATGTCGATCGGGGCAGTTTTCGAACGAAACGTAAAATATAAACAATAATTCGTATTAATTTCTTCCAGGATGATACCCGAGGTGCGAGCTCAAGAAAAATGGAAGTCTCTAAGTTAGATATAGCGGTTAAGGTAATCGATGATTTCAGTTCAGGTATATTGTCGACCACGAAAGAAGATTTGAATGGTTTTATTGGCCATTCAGCGGTTGGAAACTGAACCCAAGTTGGGCCGTTCCACCAAAGCGCATTGTCAAGAAGTTGTGAAGGTAACAAACCTCTAGAAAGGCAGTCACTAGGGTTTGAATTACCATTTATGTGAAAGAAGCGATCAGGAGATAATAATTCCTGTATTTTACTAACGCGATTGGCAACGAAGGTTTGCCAGCGATGCGGTTGCGAATGAATCCAGGATAGCGTGATCATGGAATCAGAAAATGCGAAAATATTGTTTAGCGGAAATTTATCAACAAAAGTGCGGTTAACCTGATTGACCAGTTTAGCGAGTAATAAGGCAGCACATAACTCAAGTCGTGCTAGCGATACAGTTTTCAATGGAGCAACCTTAGACTTCGCACATACCATATGCACGGTTATATTCCTGTTGGGGTTAGTCACATGCAAGTATATGACACAACCATAGCCTTTGAGACTTGCATCACCGAAGGCAAGCAAGTTTATCGTACATCCTGGGCCGATACCCAAATGACGGGGTATTTGTAATTTTGATAATAGTGGTAATTCCCCTTTAAATTTAATAAAGCGTTCAATCACATCAAAGGGTGGATTTTCATCCCATTCTATTTTTAAGAGCCAAAGTTCTTGTAATAAAAGTTTAGCGTACAAAATTACAGGTGCTGCAAAACCCAAAACGTCAAACAACCGAGCGATTGTGGAAAGTATATCGCGTTTAGTGTTACCTACAGACGCGCTTGAAGTAGAGTACGAGAATATGTCTGCAGTAGGTATCCATTTTACACCCAAAACCTTCAAGGTGTCTTTGTCGTCAGTGAATTCAATAGGCGCGCGATGCGATTCTGGTAAATGAGCTAGAAGCTCAGGTGAGTTGCTTGCCCACTTTACCAAACTAAATCCGCCTGCTTGGAATAGCGCGAGTAGTTCGTCTGCCAGACGCTCACCATCTCCAACAGTATTTACAGAAGTAGTCAGATCATCCATATACAATTCTTTAGTGACAACTTCTGCAGCGTAAGGAAAGCGTTCACCCTCATCTTGGGCGAGCTGACGGATAGTTCGCATAGCCAAAAATGGACTTGAACGAAGGCCGAAAGCTACTGAATTAAATTGAAAAATGCGTAGGGGTTCGTTTGAGTTAAAACGAAATAATATCTTCTGATATTTACGATCCTCGTCTGTTAAAAGGATTCGCAAATACATCTGTCGTATATCAGCAGTTATAGCGATTTTAAAAAGACGAAAATTTAACAGAAGCGAAAATAAATCAGCCTGCAAATTAGGCCCTGTATGTAGCAGCTCATTAAGAGAAGTGCCTGTGTCGGTTTTTGCACTTGCATTAAGAACGATGCGAGTTTTTGTGGTCGCCTTATCTGGTCTTACCACAGCGTGGTGCGGAATGAAATATCCTGTAGTCGTAGCAGCGACAGAGAAAGAAATTTCTGATAAATAACCCATTTGCAAGTAATCATTGATGACGTCATTGTAGGCTTGATGTAAAGCAGGAAGCGCTTTAAACTTGCGTTCTAATGCATCTAGTCTGCGCTTAGCGGTAAAGAAAGAGTTGCCCAACAATTTGGGATCGCCTTTAAAAGGCAGCGAAACAATATAACGTCCACTAGAAGATCTAGTAACTGTTGAACTGTACAATTTCTCACACTCATTATTATCTGAACTGATTATGTTTAAATCAGGTACCTCCTCTATCTCCCAAAATTTTGCGATATTATTATTTATATCATTTATCAACGGACCGAAGGACCAGACTACATTCCTAGGGTTGAACGCAGGTGTTTCCCCCATGACAATATAGCCAAGCGTTGTTTCGAAAGCATAAAGTACGTTGTGATGAGCATCAGAATTTTCAGCGCATGATGGCGGAAGTATTTTACCTCCGAGCATAATATGTGCGAATACTTGCGCTCCGAGAATCGCATCAATATTCCCGGGCGAGTACCAAGATGCATCAGCCATCGGCAAATGCTTAAAGCAATTCATTTCCTCTGAATGAATCACATGCGTAGGCAACTTATCAGTAATCTGGTTAACTACTAATAATATTAAATTATAATAAGCATCAGAGACGCGCGATTGAACTGTGAGCGATACGTAGCCTATAACAGGCGCAGAAAGCGAGCCTACTGTATTAAGTGACGAGTTTTGTAGCGGTTGAATATTAAGATTTAATTTATCGCAAGACGCAAGCGTAATAAGATTGTTTTGTGAAGCACTATCAATTAGACATCGTATTGTAGTACATGTACCATTATTAGGAACGTAAACTTGTGCTGTAGGCAAAACAATAGATTTATTTAATTGTAAGCGAGATTGTTTATCAATTTTATTGTTATGCATTTGGTTAGAATGCATACATACCGAAGACTGCTGTGTATCGGCCACGGGCAAGCTACGGTCCACGAAAGCGCTACGCGTCGTGTCTACGTGACCGTCTTGTTTCAATGCGTGTGAATTATCTGAACTAATGTTCTGTGGCAATTTGGACTCAAAGTGCAATAGCGTATGATGCTTTTTAGGGTTCCGTACCCAAAGGGTAAAAACGGGACCCTATTACTGAGACTTCGCTGTCCGTCCGTCCGTCCGTCCGTCCGTCCGTCCGTCCGTCCGTCCGTCCGTCCGTCCGTCCGTCCGTCCGTCCGTCCGTCCGTCCGTCCGTCCGTCTGTCACCAGGCTGTATCTCAAGAACGGTGATAGCTAGAGAGTTGAAATTTTCACAGATGATGTATTTCTATTGCCGCTATAACAACAAATACTAAAAATAAAATAAAATAAATATTTAAGGGGGGCTCCCATACAACAAACATGATTTTTAGGGTTCCATACCCAGTATCTCAAGAACGGTGATAGCTAGATAGTTGAAATTTTCACAGATGATGTATTTCTATTGCCGCTATAACAACAAATACTAAAAATAAAATAAAATAAATATTTAAGGGGGGCTCCCATACAACAAACATGATTTTTTTACCGTTTCTTGCTCGATACTAATAACGTTGCCTTATGTTGCATAGATAATGGTACGGAACCCTTCGTGCGCGAGTCCGACTCGCACTTGACCAATTTTTCTATTTTTTGAACACACCTTACACACATTACCCGAGCGACAAGCATTAAGTAAGTTATGTTTTGTGGAAAGGCAATTTATACAGCATTTATTATTTTTAACGTAATGAAAGCGTTCCTTAATAGGCATTTCTTTAAATTTAAGGCATTTATATAAATTAATATGATCTGTTTGTTTGCAAAGTATGCAAGGTTTAATAAAATTATTATTCAAAATAGCGAAGGTGTGAGACACTTTAGATGTAGGCTTTGTTGACTTATTCTGAGAATGAATACCTCTCGGGGACTGATGCGTGATGATTGGTTGTTGAAGAACTGTGCTACGTTCTAGTACCTTAATTCTATGGCGTATAAAATTAATTAGATCAGCGCTAGTGGGTATAGTTTTATCGTAGATGAATAACTCAAAGTCCTTTACTAATTGGGAATCAATCTTTTTAAGCGCAAGGTTTGTAAATATGAAATCCGATAAATCCTCAATTTCTAATTGTTTTAGTGCAGCCCAAGATGAATGTATTCGTTCTATAAAATTATTTAAGTGCGTTGCGGAATCGACAGTAGGCTTGACATCAAGTATGCTATTAATATACATTGAACCGAGTAATCTTTTATCTTGGTATTTAGCGACTAACGAATTCCATATAGTAGGATAATTCGTTTCATTAGGTATAACACCCGCGAATACGTTAAGTGCATTACCACTTAATTTGCTAACTAAATATTGAACGCGTTGTGCGTCTGTTAAGTCTTGGTTGTCATGAACATTTGTTTTGAAGTTATGATAAAAGAGCGGCCATGACTCCGGCTGACCGGAAAATCCTAGAAGTTCCAATCTTGGTAACCTACAGGTAATTATATTCGATGATTTAGACCTATCATCATTAGCGCCGTGATTACTAGATTCCAACAACACCTGACGAGTATGTTGTATATGCGAATATAAACCTTCAAATGCCATCCAATTACTATAATTAGGTTTATAGTTAGGGTCTTCATCAAATAACAAGACGTTATGCTGGTCACATAGATCGTTAAATTTTTTATATAAATTCTCAATATTTGATGTAGCGGACAAAAATTCTTGCTTACTTCTAGTATCTCTATGCGATAAAGGGGTTATTTTGTTTGATAAATCATACAACGTGGTTATATGTGAAAATATAGCTTCCTTTTTTGCAATAACGACTTGAATTTGCAACTCCATTTGAAATTCTAACAAATTTACTCGTATTATAGAATTACTCACAAGCAACCGCAAAGATTATCAAAGTGAAGAATAATAAGCTGTACGTAAATTGAGTGGTAATATAAGTTATTGAGCAAATATATGTACTGCGGAGATTACAGAGTGATAATAAGAATATAATTAGGCAATAAATAGATATTATCACTATAAATACATAGAATATCTATATATAAAATGCGATTCAACGACCGTTCTAAACTGGTTTGAACCGGTCAAGCGGACTAGAATGTTCTAAAGACTAGCGGGCGAATAGCGGGTTTTTTCATTTGTTTAAGCGGGTTAGAATGTACTAGACTGTATAGGATAGCATGGTCCTTTATCCTGGCTCGACTGGACCAAAATTATGATGAAGCGGTATCCGAACTCGAAAGACCAAAATTATGGTCATGCGGATGCGGCGGTCTTGAATAGACCAGAAATTAAAGTGGGAAATTATAGTAGAGTTATGCGATTTGAGACGAACCAATATTGTAGAACACACAAATGTTTGAATGGTACTCACCTCTGGTCATTCACGCACCTTTCCTGGTGTTGCTAGTTATAGAGGAGGCATCTTAGGTGGTACCACCATTCACCATACTATGTGATGTTCACTGGTTCTTGATCTTATGCTTAAGCACTCCCAAGCGATAGTTCATGCGGTTTATAAATAATTATATGCAGTGCGAAAATTACATGACACCAATTTTTCTTGCAATGTGACAGGCGGATGACATCTTGTTATACCTATATTATTTTACTCTTTGGACAGCTTCTACAGAGGTTTACACTCTCGCTTGCGTAGCTTTGCGAGGGCGGTGAAGACAAGCTTTCCCATTCGTACACAGATGGCGCTCAAACAATATTGGCATAGAAAGTGGCGCAAACAAATACTATGCAATAGCTTTACCGCGGCAGTCCCAGTCAGTGCCACACGTCTTTTTTTTATCATAATGCATAAATGTATTTGACTACTTGACTATTGTTATTATAATACTAGTCAATGCCCGCTGTTTCAGCTTCGTTTATATACTACCCCGCTCCTCCGCTTTCGGCGTGATAATATAAAGCCTATATGTTATTCTGATCTGTAAGATATACAACCTTTCATATTTTTGGTAGGAGTCGCTATAAGAATATGTATTTGTGTATGCTATTGTTTTTCATGTAAACATCTCTCCAGCACATTACCGTCCTACTGCTGACCACGAGCCTCCTCCACTTTGGAGGGATTACGGTCTACTGTACCGCACTGTTCAGGCATGTTGGAACAGAGCTTAGTTTAGACTCAAAACTTTAGAGTCTCTCACAGTAGACGTAAACTGTTTATATTGTCCCTTAGCAAGCACTTAAGGCACCCTGGGAATGAAATGATGTGGTGGCACTTGTAATCCTAATCCGTCACCATACGGACAATGTAATTGAAAGTTAGTTAATATTAGAAAACGTTTTAATCTTTTATGACTATTAGTCAGCCTGTCGTTCCAAATATCCTAAGAATGAAATACTTTCGAATTTTAATAAAATGAGGAATATTACGAATCATAATTTTGTTATTATACAACGCTCATTAACGTCTGGTTTATTTTAAACAATTGATAGAGTAACGAGTGTCTGCTTATATTAATTATATTACATTCTAAAATAAAACAATGTAATATGTTCGCTCATTTCACTAAGAGTTTCTTAATTAATTACTGTAATAAAGCACAGAGATAATACAATTTTATAAAGATATTATTTTCTCAAATAATCTAGTCTAGTTACAATATGTTTATTTATTATAATAAATCATCTTTGTAATTAATTAGTTACAAAATAAAAATAAATAAAAAAAATAAATAAAGACTTATTTTTTATAAAACCTAGCTATAAAATTATAAGTAAGTACATGATTTGTAAGAAGTTTTGAAGTTTAAATAAAACTACTTTTTACGGATTTAGATGCGTATATTTGTTTTAAATTTTGGCCCGACTTTTCGGAGACTTTGCAGTCACCATGGTCACGAGTGAGACTGAGCTGTGACCATGGTGACTGCAAAGTCTCCGAAACGTCGGGCCAAAATTTAAAACAAATATACGCGTCTAAATCCGTAAAAAGTAGTTTTATTTAAACAGATCAGTCGCGCCAGTGTTAGAAAAAAGTTTTGAAGTCTTTCTTCAATGTAAATTCAATGTAGCGTTATCTTGAACAAGATAAATAATATATAAAGTGTAGCAACGTTGTAGTACCTAGCTACGAGCTACGAAAGCGTAGCAGTGCTACAAATAGTTACGGAACATCATTCAATTAAACATAAACTCTGTCGTCTATAAAAACAAAAAGTTAATTATTCTCGTTATCTATGGTTTTTATCTATCTATAATAAGGACAGTTATAACTAAATTGCGAATTTGTTGTCATTAGAGTCCACTACGGTTGTATCAATGTCTAATTTGTGCTATGCGAGTTTTTTTTTATAAATGATAAATATGAATATTCAGACTGAAAAGAAAAAAAATCATAGCGAAAATGTGTTACTACGGCTGTTTATAATATTACTATATCTAAATTACACATATATATCATTACTTTTGGGGCTGAAAATAAGGTAGTCACCTTCACCTTCATTATTGTAGAATTTCAATAACAATTCCATCAGCCAAGAAAAGTAGTCAATTATCGACATGTAACAACATTATAAAATACTTTTTTAACACCCTTGCTCGTAAAGCTGATGTAATTCCAACGGTTTTAAATAAGTAAAGCGGGTCATAAAAAACGCGTCTGTTACCAAAGCAAATAGTTAAGTTATAGTCCATACAAATTTCATAACAGTATTATTTGCCATTTCAAATATGGAACTGATCGCCGCCGCATGACTCGAGCAGCGCGCTGTTGCTATTCAAATATTGAACTAATCGCCGCGCGGCGCCAGTCAGTAGGCAGCGCTTGCGCGCTGTTAAAATGGCGGGAAAACAACAGTGTGCATTCACAGATTGAGTTTATTTAATGTTTTTTTTTCTGTTTCCTCGCAAATGTGTTAAAAAACGCCGTACGATATACGTGCGTATTGGTTATAACATGCTCGGCTCAATTACGCCCTCGCCTTCGGCTCGGGTTGAAATTCCGCCTCGCATGTTATAACCATCTTAACGCACTAATATCAATGGATTCAATCTGAAGTACAATCATAACTACAATACAATTGAAATCGAATACTGATGATAAAAATTCGACAATGACCCCTATTCTATGTTCACCTACTTAACGAAAATACAAATACCTACTGATAGTTTTGATAACACACTTCGGTAATGTTAACTGAACTTTTTTATTATAAAAACTGTCTAATACAGGAAAAGGATCTTAATTATTACAGATGTTTACAACGAAAATACTTAATTAAAATACACCATAGTTGTTTTTATTAACATGCTTTTATTACTTCGTTGGGTACGTATCAATCAATGTATTAGGTAATCTATGTAACGGAATCTTTGAAAGTTATTTTTATCCACTTGCCACTCTACTTAGTCTGGAATTGACTTAAACAAGGCAATAATTTTAAATAATATTTAGGATTATCAAGTGTGTTTTGTAGTTTTTAAACCATTAATTTTGTTATGTTTTGACGTATTAGAATTGGCGCCAATAAATGTAAATCAACAAAGCTATTTGAAGTCAAGTGTTTGCTTGAAATCGTGATAGGAATACAGTTTATATAGGTTAAACTAATAGTGTTAGTTCAAAGGTCCGTGAATGTTGCATGAAGATGTATTATCCTGATTCCAACGCGTCATGTAGACGGGACTTTGACAAAATTCCCTAAGGGCACTGAATGACAACCGCGGCCAGTATTCGTAGGATTAAAGTACCTCATAATGAGGACAAATGTTTAGGTATACGCTTGTTTTACAAATGGATAAAAAACAGTAAAAAGTGTAACATGTAATACAAAAATTTTAACATCTATATTACTCTATTACGTCATCGTGCTGTAATGTATTTTCTCATGTGGGCTGAGAGAGACTATAGAGTGCCATCTGCTACAATCTAACCACATTTTCTTGGGTTAATTTTTACTCATACACATGGTCATAAAAGAGCGATAGACGGAGGGACAGAGTTGCTTTTCAGTTAATAATATTAGTAATAATATAATTATCAAGTTATTTAAGTTTTTTTACTATTCAATATGTTCTAGACAACTGAAATTTGAAAGTAATTAACACAGAAAAGTAAAATGGCATGTTACTAAGAATGTTAGTCGATTCCTTACAAGCAAAGTGATTTAACATCAATCATATAACAATTTAAATGACACAATAATAGCCTAAAACAAATTTAAACAGCCACGAAATTTGCATAGTTTTGTTGTAACTGCCTTGTTTTATGTGTTTTTACTGACATAAAAACAATACGACTGTAATATAATTTCTTTATACTACATAAACTAGAATTTTCTCATTAGAGCCGTAATATAGATTTAAAAGGATTATTTTGTTCATAGTGCCACTTCCTATTTCCAGAATTAAAAAATCATTTTCGTAATAAAAAGTAGCCTACGTCTTTTCTCAGGCTCTGAACTATCTGTCTATTAAATGTTATACATATCGGTTAGTCAATTTTGGCGTTAAAAAGCGACAGATAGAGTGCGAAAGTATCGCATTTATGATTTTTGTAATGATTATAATTTCTTCTATAGACAAATAATGCTACAGAAATGTATTTGAAGAGCCTCGTGGTTGAGTGGTTCATGTAACGGACTGTCGATCACAAGGTCGCAGGTTCGATTCCCGCTCGGGACAATTATTTGTGTGATATTTATAATTGTCATACAAATGTTTGAACTACGTCTGGTTGTTTCTATGTATTGTAAGTATTGTATTTACAAAAGAAAAGTAATTTATGTATTCTACCCCTATTCTGGTACCCATAACACAAGCATATAAGCTTAGCTTGGGACCAGAGGACGTTGTGTGAAATGGCCATGTATAATTTATTTATTATTATTTTTTTATTATTTATAAATACAAAACATTATATTTTCCTGTTTGACTTATGAAACTCTTTACGGAGCGTATGTCAAACTTTGATAAAATTCCATTGGATCTATACACGGTGGAATGCAACTGAATGAACAACATTCCTCTCACAAATATTCACAAATATAATTTCAACTCCGTTCCGTTTTGAAATAGAAACTTCATAACTCATGCTCACCCGTGACCCTTTTAAATATGACGTAATATAGCGCTCTATCTACCAAGTTTCTGTGCACTGAAATTCTTGGAGACAGTTACATGTCACATGAATTTTGTAAATTTATTATGCAACTCTCGCTCATTCTCACATTATTATACAAATACTTCTAGACTAGAAGTATAAAAAAACTAGAAGTTCTAGTTTAAGGAAAACTATTTACTTATGCTCGGATGTTCTTAATAATTTCGCAAGGTGTGCACATCTCTCTCCAGCCGGCACGGTTGGGCACGGGCCTCCTCCACTTTGGGAGGGTTTATGGTCAACTGTGCCGCGCTGACCAGGCGTATTGGCACAGGATTTATTTTCGAGTTTTCCGTCTCTCACAGAGGGTGTTATCTGTGCGCAATATCCCTTAGCTGACTTTTACAGCACACTTCTTCCATACTTTTCTATTGGACTAATAACATGATTAGTCTTATTTGTTCATTACCATCTTACACAGAATCCACCCATCTTTTCTATATTATGTATATTAGGTCAAAAATCACCTGTTTTCCGTGGACGATGGACGAACAGGAAGTGGGGTGGTGACACTTGTATTCTTAATCCCTCACCACACGGTGTGCACATATTAATATATAATTATAAATAAATATTCACAGACATTTCACACAGCGTCCTCTGGTCCCAAACTCAGCTTATATGCTTGTGTTATGGGTACCAGAATACGGATAGAATACATATTGTTACGTGTTAGGGTTCGAAGGATTTGGAGAGAAAGACCTGCTGACTCTTTTAGAAGACTTTATTCACTAGTACTAGTTACACACTAAGCACTAGGTCCAAACACTAAGCACTAGGTCCAAACACTAAGCACTAACAATGTCCTAGATCGTAGCCAAGTTGTAGGTTTCACTGGTATCACTCTTGATCACTTGTTTTCGCTCTCGAAGTCGCCTTTATCGTAGCTCGAACTGAACTGCCCGGGCTCGCCTCCCTGCCGCTATTTATATGCGCCGAGACGAGTTCCAGACTATTCCAGAATGTTCCCGACTGTGCGCGAACGTGATCGCCCGGAACGAATGTTTCTAGAAAGTTCTCGGGTGTACGGTAGTTCCTCTAACGCCATCTAGTATCTAATAGGGGTTTCACTCTGTTCGGCTCTTTAATTGGTTTTACTAGTTGCTGCTAGATGGCGCTAGCTCCTTTGTGTTTTGTGTGTTCGTAACACTACTCCCCTCTTAGAGATGCTCGTCCCGAGCATCGTTGTTACTACCATGGTAACGCGCCAGACGGTCTATGTGTACCACTTTGAATGTCCCTCTTGGTTGCTTTTGAATCCTATAGGTCACATCATTCAGTCGGGTAACCACTTTGAATGGACCGTCCCACTGGTTCTGCAACTTTGGAGATTTCCCTTTCCGGCGAGTTGGGTTATGCAGCCACACCAGTGACCCTTCCTCGAAGCCGCTCGTGTTCGATTTCCGGTCGTATCTGGTTTTCATGTTCTCACTTGACTGTAACCCATTTTCCCGAACCAAGGCGTGTATATAGCGCATCTTTTCCCTTAAATCGCAGACATAGTCTTGTACAGTCTTTGGTCCCTCCGGTGACCCTCCTGTCAATAGGTCTACTGGTATTCGTAGTTCTCTACCGAAATTGACATACGCCGGGGTAGCTTTTATGCTCTCATGCTCGGCGGTTCGGTAAGACAGAAGGAAGAGTGGTATATACTTGTCCCAATCCTTTTGTTTGTCATCTACCAATTTCGCCAAATGCCTCTCAAGGGTCTGGTTAAATCTCTCAACCATTCCATCAGACTGTGGATGGTACGCGGTGGTCCTCGTCTTATGCATGCCCAAAATTCTGCACACTTCCTGGAACACCTGCGATTCGAAGTTCCTGCCCTGATCAGAATGGATTTCCAGAGGCACACCAAAGCGACATATCACTTCTTCGACTAACTTGGAAGCGACTGTTGTGGCTTCTTGGTTTGGTATGGCGAACACTTCAGGCCATTTGGTGAAGTAGTCAATGACGACCATAAAATACTTGTTTCCCGAATCCGTTACAGGAAATGGCCCAGCTACGTCAACTGCGATTCGTTCCCACGGTGCGCCGACGTTATACAACCGCAGGTTCCCACGGCTCCTGGTCTGTGGTCCTTTTACAGCAGCGCAAGTAGTACATTTGCGGCACCAATCCTGTACATCATCTTGACAATGCAACCAGTAGAATCGTTCTCGCACTTTTGTTAACGTCCTCTTGACACCTAGATGTCCTCCTGATACGCCATCATGTATTTCACGGAGAACATCTGGTACTCTCGTTCTTGGGACAATTATCTGATGATGGGACTCTCTGCCGTTAGTCTTCTCCCATTTCCGGTAGAGTATTCCGTTTTGGAGTATCAGACTGTCCCATTGCGCCCAGTAGGCCTTAGTGACAGCGCCAGTGGGTGCAACCTCACTCCATGTTGGTTTTACGTCTCCCCGTTTCTTCCATGTGATGATGTGCCGAAGGTCGTCATCTTTTTCTTGAGCCTCCCTCATAGCATCATTCTCCCAGAGACTCAAAGGATCTGTTCTCGTTAGTTTTAATGTTTCTTCATTGCATTCCTGCTTAACACGATGTTTGCAGTCCTCCGAACACGGCCTTCGTGAGAGTGCGTCGGCATTCCCATGTGTCTTTCCGCTGCGGTGTTCCGTCTTGAAGTCATACTCCTGGAGCTGTTCAATCCATCGAGCTACTTGACCTTCTGGGTTCTTGAATTGCAGTAGCCACTTCAAGGCTGCGTGGTCAGTTCGTAGTAAAAACTGTCTGCCGATGAGATATTTGTTGAAATGTTGTAGCGTCTTTACAACAGCCAAGAGTTCTCGTCTTGTCACACAGTAGTTTCTCTCTGGCTTGGATAAAGATTTGCTGAAATATGCAATAACAACTTCTCTTTCACCCTGTTTTTGAGATAACACCCCTCCAATGGCCGTGTTGCTTGCATCCGTGTCAACTATAAACTGACCTTCAGTTTGTGGATACCCCAGGATTGGTGTTTCACACAGATGTTTCTTCAGTTTCTGAAAAGAATCTTCACAAGTCTCATCCCAACTAAATTGTCGTTTATCTTCTGTCAGCCGATGTAATGGCTTGGCTATCTCTGCGAATCCCTTAACAAAACGCCTGTAGTATGAGCATAGGCCGAGGAATGCCCGCACTTCGGTTTTGTCCTTAGGGGTAGGCCATTTTTGAACTGCTTCCAGTTTCTCCGGGTCTGTCTGGATTCCATCACTGGAGATAATATGGCCGAGATAGTTGACCTTGCTCCTGAATAAATGACACTTTTCCGGGTTCAACTTTAATTTGGCTCCCTCTATTTTGGCGAAAACTCGCTCCAAGTTTCGCAAATGGTCCTCGAAGTCGCGGCCGACAATTATGACGTCATCCAAGTAGACTAAGCAAGCCTCTCCAACTAAGCCTGCCAGTACACATTCCATGAGTCGCTCAAATGTGGCAGGTGCGTTGCACAATCCGAAGGGCATGACGTTAAATTGCCATAAACCTTTACCGGTCGAGAAAGCTGTCTTCTCCTTGTCTTTTGGATGAATTTCCACCTGCCAGTAGCCAGATTTCAGGTCTAGGGTCGAGAACCATTTCATGCCACTCAGGGTATCTAAAGTGTCGTCGATTCGAGGTAACGGGTAACTGTCCTTCTTAGTGACATCATTGAGACGCCTATAGTCCACACAAAATCTCGTGCTACCATCTTTCTTCTTCACTAATACAACAGGTGAGCACCACGGACTTGTAGACGGTTCAATAATCTTATTCCTTCTCATGTCCTCCAAAAGGCCTTCAACTTCTTTTTCCTTTGCAATTGGTATCCGTCTTGCTCGTTGACGAATTGGTCTCTCGCTTCCGGTATCTATCCTGTGCTGAACCTTCGACGTTCTTCCAAGGTCCCCTTCTTGACTGGAGAAGATATTCGCGTAGCGCTGCAAAAACTTCTTAGCTTTCATGCTCTGCGAATAAGTCAGATTACTCTTACAGTCATCGAGTAGCTTAGTCACTAAACCGTAGTTATTGCTGTTTGCTGAGTCTGCGCCTGTCATCGAACTACACTTTTTCATCCAGACAACTTCCTCGCACTTTCCGATGACGTCACCTTTGTTCAAGCAGATCTCGCGATCACCAAGATTCAAAACCCTGACCACAGCGTTACTGCTTCCACTAACAAGGGTTCTCGCCGTCATCAGTTTTTGTGACGATGTCTTGGTAGGTGTGTCTTCGATCAACACGCATCTGTTTGATTTTTTCTTTCCAGCTGGCGGCAGTTCCACCAGTACCTGAGCTTCCGCTCGTCCAGGTATGATGACTTTCTGTACACATGCGACTTTCCCGCAGGCGCCTCCAAGAATGAAGATTTCTTCTTCACCACACTTGAAAACTCCGTCAGCGACATTAATTCTGCAGTTGTGTTTCTTCATGAAATCCAAACCCAAGATGCAATCATCCACAATCTCAGCCACGATTACGTTATGAGAGTATGAGGACCCCCCTACATACATCGTAACTGAGGTTTCTCCCAGGACGGGTATTGGCTGACCGGAGGCAGTAAGTAGCCGACAGTTAATTCTCCTCTTGTGTCCTGTTGCGGTTTTTACCAGATTTGAGTTCACTATTGTTCTAGAGGCTCCTGTGTCCAAAGTCATTTTGCAATCCGTCCCGTTAATAGTCCCCTGAATCGCAAGACTATTCCCGCTGCATGCCTGGGAGATAACAGCTATCGGGGCTCCCTCCGCGTCAGCCAGCACTCGCCCCTTAGTCCTGGCTTTTATTCGTTTCCCTGATCCCGGGCAAGGGACAAAGCCCCCTGCTTCTTCAGAACCTCTATTTGTTCCTCGATCCTTTTCATCCTTTCCATCTGGGTTTCCTTTTGCGGGCAGTTGAGCTGAAGATGGCCCCTCTCGCCGCACTTGTAGCACATGGCTCCAGAACTTTTCTTCGTAGGGGCCTTAACCTCCTTGACTTCCTCAGAGACCTCGCGGATCTTATGGGTATGCCGTATGTCATAACGAACAGCCTCGACCTCCAAAGCATGCGCTAATGCTTCCTTTAGCGAGGTATGGTGACGAAGCCTCACTGCAGCTCTGACCTCCAGGTCTTTGATTCCGTCGACAAATGCTTGAACAATATTCGTGTCTACCATCTTGGTGTCGGCTCCTGGATGTGCCTTCCTGACGAGTTTTTCAATTTCCAACGCCCATTGTTGTAGTCCTTCTCCTGAGCGTTGGACTCTGTCACGCAGTTGGGCACGGAACACGTGCTCCAGGTGTCGCTCCCCGTACCTGGATTCAAGTGCCTCCATCAGGTCTTGGAACCCATTTCCTGTATGTGGCAGTGCTTCCAGGACCGACAAAGCTTGCCCTCTGAGTGCAACAGTAAGAGCGGTCAAGCATTGTTCTTCCGTCCATCCGTTGGCAGTAGCAACCGTCTGGAATTGCTGACGATACGCGTTCCAGGAAGTAGTGCCGTCGTATGGCGGAACTTTCACTCTTGGTCCTTGTGCCACTCCGATAGTTCCACTAGAGATCGCAACTCCCGTGGTTTCAAGGCGCACTACTTTCTTCTGTAGTTCAATGAGGCCGGTTTTCACATTTTCGACATCCAATCCTAACCCGGTAACTCGTTCTTCCACTACGTCGACATCTTTTCGAAGCTTAATCACCGTGTTACTAACATCATTTATAGCACAAATCACTTTTTCTTGTGACTCTTGCAAAGCGCCGAGCTTGCGTTCCTGTGACTCTTGCAAAGCGCCGAGCTTGCGTTCTTGTGACTCGAACTTGCGTTCTTGTAACTCTTGCAAAGCGCCGAGCTTGCGTTCTTGTGACTCCTTCATTGACCGAATTTCAGCCCTTTGCATCTCTATCAGTTCAATTAAACTTCCTAATTGAAGTGCCACCGACGCGGCGCCGCTCGTGGGCGTGGCTTGTCCAGTGGGCGTGGCCTGTGTGGTGGGCGTGGCAAGGTGGGCGGATCCAGTGGGCGGAGCTTGTCTAGTGGGCGTGGCCGGTGTGGTGGGCGTGGCAAGGTGGGCGGAGCCAATGGGCGTGGCTTGAGTCTGAGTAGGCGGAGCCTGGGCCTGGGTGGGCGGAGCCCGATGGGCGTGGTCGGTGGGCGTGGCATGGTGGGCGTGGCCAGTGGGCGGGTCTAAGGGGGCGTGGTCGGTGGGCGGGGCCTGGTAGGTGGGGCCAGTGGGCGGGGCTTGGTCCACAGCGGGCGTGGCCTCCGCAGCTCGTTGTGCCCTTGTCCGGACGCCCTCGAAGTCCTCTCTCGGAGTCAATGGCATCTCCAAATCTCACTTCCGACACCAGTTGTTACGTGTTAGGGTTCGAAGGATTTGGAGAGAAAGACCTGCTGACTCTTTTAGAAGACTTTATTCACTAGTACTAGTTACACACTAAGCACTAGGTCCAAACACTAAGCACTAGGTCCAAACACTAAGCACTAACAATGTCCTAGATCGTAGCCAAGTTGTAGGTTTCACTGGTATCACTCTTGATCACTTGTTTTCGCTCTCGAAGTCGCCTTTATCGTAGCTCGAACTGAACTGCCCGGGCTCGCCTCCCTGCCGCTATTTATATGCGCCGAGACGAGTTCCAGACTATTCCAGAATGTTCCCGACTGTGCGCGAACGTGATCGCCCGGAACGAATGTTTCTAGAAAGTTCTCGGGTGTACGGTAGTTCCTCTAACGCCATCTAGTATCTAATAGGGGTTTCACTCTGTTCGGCTCTTTAATTGGTTTTACTAGTTGCTGCTAGATGGCGCTAGCTCCTTTGTGTTTTGTGTGTTCGTAACAATATACTTACTACTTTTTTTTTGTAAATACATACTTAGAATTACTTCAATTATTCATAATAAAAATGTTTAAAGCATTATGTCCCGACATTTTGGTCTAATTGCATCGACAGTGGTCACGGATAAAATAATTTTATCGCAAAGATAACCTGATTATTATTTATCTATACTTATAATAAATCTGTAGAGAGGTCAATTCTGTACATGAAATATATTTTCAAAATAACTATCAGGGGGTGATTAGTGATCGATACTGATGCCAAAAATGCAATCAGTAAAATTTTTGTCTGTCTGTCTGTCTGTCTGTCCGTCTGTATGTTCCTTATAGAAACAAAAACTACTCGACGGATTTTAACGAAACTTGGTACAATTATTCTTCATACTCCTGGGCAGGTTATAGTATACTTTCCATCACGCTACAATCAATAGGAGCAGAGTAGTGAAGGGAAATGTTGGGAAAACGGGAAAAGGTGCTCCATTTTTTAAGCTTCCGTCGCGTGTGCAGCCTTAGTGGTTAAAGTTACATAGAAATCATGTATGACGGAAATATTCTACATAAAATTGTCTAAAAAAATATCCCGGAACAACACATATCTATATTTTTTTTATTAACTTGTGCTATTGATGATGCTCAGGCTTGCTATCTCTTTCACTCTCACACGTTGAAGTGGCGTCACTATCTGTTTCACCCAAACTTGTGCTGTCTTACTTTAATTTATGTAAGCTTTAAAGAAAACCAACATGCCATTATAAGCAAAACAAAAAATAAATCAATCATTTGTTTTAGAAAAAAAAAACCATAATTAGGATAAAATGTAGTACGTGTTATAGCATTTTAGAAAGCCCACTAAATGCGCCATTTTTTGATGCCACGTGCCGAAATAGCGCAGTACATTTTTTTTCAGCACAGCTAGTTAAAGTTGAACGATGTAATAATTTTGAGTACATGTTTGGGCAAATTAGGGATATTTCCTCTAAAACCGAGATAGTTGTGTTCAAATTTTGAATTGTAATTTATACTAGCATTATTCAGTAACAAATCCCCCCCAAAATAATTAAGCTAAGTAACATTTTGTAGTCATAGTACTTGAAAAATCATAAGAAGGTGTTGATTTTCACGTTTTTTTTTTTTTAAATGGCTATAATATGTAGAGTGCTGGTAAAAAAATTTTTTTCCTATTTTTCTGAGAACCACCATTTCTTGGCCCGTCATCCGTTTTCGGCTTGACGTTGATTTCTGGGACACCCTGTATATATATACATATAATAATATTAGAATTTTTTATGTATAAATTGCCCTGTTTCTTATATCCAATATAAAGTTAAATTCAACTGTTTTTAATATCAAAGATTCAATTAAACAGTGCCACAGTAATATTCTAGTCACGATTGTAGAAGCAAAATTACAATAAAAATACATCGTCACGAATCTAACGCAACGCAAGTCACGTACAATATCGTTCCTGTTATAGATTCCGATCTCAGTTCGCCTCAGTAAGTTGGGTATCAACAGGTAAGTGAGTCATTTGTTTTCCTCGTAAAATATCTTGACTGAATACGATCTTGACATCTCCCTTACTATACTTGAAACGAAACAAAAAGGGCTGATATACATAGAACATTTATTTCTACGCACAAGCTTTCTAGTAATATTATAAATGCGAAATTGACTTTATTTGTCTATAGCTCTTTTAGGGTAAAACTACAGAACCGTTTCAAATTATTATTAACTAGCTGTTTCCCGCGACTTCGTACGCGTAAAATCGGAAAAAAGTCCCCGTTTTTACAACATTTTCCCCGAAGCTTCGCTCTTGTTAGTCGCAGTATAATATTATGTAGCCTATAGCCTATTACTGAGACCAGCGTGTCCTATATTAAAAACCCTTCAGCTTTATAATTTAGTATAGATTAACGGTCTTATTCATAACGGCTTATCGGAGGTTTGAAAGTTCGCTAAAATCGGTTCGCGAAAATTGGCAAAACTTGTTATTCATAACTGGTCTTTTTACGCTAAAACGTTTATTATCTCTCCGATAAAATCTCCTTTTATACCTCCGATAAGTCATTATGAATAAGACCGTTAAAGTTTATTCTTTCTATCTCATTTAGCCTTCAAACCAGTTTCCAGTATGTTTAATTTGTCCTCCGTGGGAGACCAAGAATACAAGTGTCACCACCCCATTCTTCCCCTTTCTTGCTGTAAAATCTAGATAGAAAACTCGAATATAAGCCCCTATGCCAAAGCGCCTGGTTGCCATGGCGTAGTTGACAAAATCCCCTTCCAAAAGAGCCTGTATCCAACAGTGGCTACAGTGGGACTTTAATGGGCTGAAAATGATTATAATGTTTCACGCATATTATAACCAAACTAAATCATATGCTAAAATAATTTACATATATTGTGTTGGCTTGTTGCTGCATACACAACATTATAATAATCCTAAAAGGAAAAACTTTATAACAACAACCTTGTCTACACTACAAATATTGATGTTTTCGTGATGACTTTTACCATATTCGGGTTTGTAGTGGCAAATCTTTATGAAAAAGCAAATACTTTGGTTCACATCGCACCTGTAGCCTTCAACAAAAGAATGCTGAGTAACGTCTACCGATATTTCGGCTAAGAAAATAATTCACTTGTTGATTCTGTTCTGTTGCTTCATTCTATTTATGTATTATTTATTTTACTTTCAACTAGCTTTGGCTAAGCTATCCGGTTCGTATAAGTAGCACTCTTGAATGAATACACGTGTGGCGTAATAAGGAAATGTTTTATATTAAAACAATGGCACTAATACTGTTGCGTCGGAAACTAAAGTTAACTTAGCTAAAATCAATCAACTTTGGTTTTATTCTTCCCATAATTCGTTAGTAAATGTTGGGCGCTCCCAACTTTAACTATGGTTTATTTTGATTTAACAGCTTTTACTAGATGTCAGCTGTTATACATAATTTAATTAAAATCGCTACTCTATATTACACAGTTTTAAATATATACTAATAATGTAAAATGGTAGTTTGTAATATACTATATGTAAGGAATAATCTCTAAAAGTAGTGATTCGACTCAAAAAAATAGAAAGATACATTCTTCTGGAGTGTTGAAGACTCTTATCTATTAAATAAAATTCCGGTGTCACAGTGTTAGTTACCATACTCCTCCGAAACGGCTCGATCAATTTTTATTAAATTTTACATGTAATCAGTAGGTCTGAGAATCGGACAATATCTATTTTTCAAACACTTCCCCCCCACTGACATTTGTATGGCAAAAAAACGTTTGCCGGGTCAGCTAGTTTACTATAAAAATCAGTGATTAAGCGAAAAAAGTTGCGGGCAGCAACTAATTAGAAACTGTATTTAGCGTTACCAGATTTTATCTTCACCACTACCAATATTTGTGGTTTAGTTTAGTTATGCATGTAGAGTTAGCACCATAATGTACCTTCTTCTAAACTATATTTGAGGTAATATTTCAACAAGCTTAAGTATAATCCTTTTATCCTTAATGTATCGTAAATTCTGAATAGAAAGCTAAATGTGCTATTTTGTAGCGCCTGGATTTCAGGTGGTCGTTTTAAAAGCTTTACTTTATATTCAAAGTTATTTTATTGTATACCCTATACTAGCTAATGCCCGCGACTTCGTCAGCGTGGAATCATGAAACAAACCTTAAAAAATTATAAGTATAAATCTATCTCTTGAACCACATTATCTATTTAAAAAATTGGTCAAGTGCGAGTCGGACTCGCCCACAAAGGGTTCCGTACCATTATCTATGCAACATAAGGCAACGTTATTAGTATCGAGCAAGAAACGGTAAAAAAATCATGTTGGGAGCCCCCCTTAAATATTTATTTTATTTTATTTTTAGTATTTGTTGTTATAGCGGCAATAGAAATACATCATCTGTGAAAATTTCAACTGTCTAGCTATCACCGTTCTTGAGAATCAGCCTGGTGACAGACGGACGGACGGACAGCGAAGTCTCAGTAATAGGGTCCCGTTTTTACCCTTTGGGTACGGAACCCTAAAAATTAGCATCAATATCCGTTGCGTAGTTTTAAAGATATAGGCTCACATAGAGACACATAGAAAATACATTGTTTTATAATAAGCAAAGATGTATGTATATAACCTACTCTCTAGTTTTATAAATTTATGTTTTGTGGTTCAACTAAGATGCCTTAAAGCGATTCAAATTCCTTTCTCGGCGTACAACTAAATGTTTGTTAAAATACGCTTTAGTAGCGACATCTAGAGATAACTATGTGTCGAACAATGTGTTTATGGTGCCAAGAATTAAGCTCCTTAGTAGCGGCGGTATTCTATACTTTAGACAAATACCTGCCTGCTAACACTTAACTATTATATTCACTTTGAAGATTTATGCACAATAGATATTGTTATTTATGTGTACTATACACTGTTATGTTTAAAATCTTAAGTTTAATATTAGTAAAGGAACAATTCTTGTACCTACATATAAGCAGAAATTGGAAAACTATCCTAACGATTTTTATGAAATTTAATATGACAACGGGTTCAAAAGGCGAATCGATCTACTTAGAATTATAAAAGACAAAATACGGCCGTCTGCGTACTATTATAATAAATATGATGATAACGCTACTACGCTTTTAAAGATATTTTTAGATATAATTTTATGTTATTTGTGTGTTGAATTTCAGTATTTTCTTAATAAATCATATGTAGAAAAATAAACTGTTGTGGTTAAATACGTGGTATGGGATACAACTTCACCATTCTAAGCCCTATAATGGGTAACAGATACGTAGATAGATAACTTTGGTGGCAACCGTGAGACCAAAACTGCGGTGATACTTGCTTCAATTTGATTTGTTAAATGTTTATAGGAAATTACTCTTAAAGGGAGCGTCTTTCAATTGAAACTCACTTAAATCAATTACTGATTTCGGCAGAAATTATATATTTCCTGGAATCACTTCAAATCCAACGTAATGCTATCACTGACCTTCACAAATACCTCAAAAGCCTTTCGGCTACCTGATAAATGGCAAAGCTTTCGTTATGAAAATTCCTTAAATATTATTCTATGAGGTAGAAGAGCGATTTATTATAAACTTTTGAATTGTGAGCATTCCTTTACTTTGTGAATTTCATTAACCGTTTGCATCGCCTACAAGCACACCAACTCTTTGACCTTTGTGAATTCCATTAATTGAAGCGAATGAAAATAATGTTACATTCTACTAGAGTATTCTATTGGTCAACGGATAGCGAATATATGTTGTAAACATTACGTAAACGGGACCTTAATCCCGGTCATAAAAGTAATCCGCTCATAAAGTTACGCGAGGATGGACAACATAAGAGTAGGGATTTACTCTTACAAAGATTTCTAAGTAATTAAGATAAAATACCCGGCCAGAGTTTTTGTATGTAACTGGAAGCCAGAAACTCGTTTTTCAACGTTCATATACCGAGTTAATCCTGGAGTATGCAATAAAGCTTCTAAAGTATTTGTGTTCCAAGCGAAATTACCCATATTGAAAATACCCGTCAGTGCTAAAAGGCGGCTGAAGGCTTATATATATGATCGCGTTCGGACTCCCCTCTAACTTATGTACCTACGTTATAAGCAATTCACATTAAATCATTTGAAATCGCTAAACTCTTAAATTTAATACTGTTTGAAAGACTTATAAACTGCTGGTACTATTGATTTGTAATTACAAAATTGCTTTGTTTAAGTTATGCAAAGTATTTGCTACTAAAATGAATTTAAATTTAGAATGAGTTGTATCTGAACGAACAAGTTTCGCTTTTGAAATTTAGCGTTGGTTTATATAAAAATGGTTTATTCTTTATAGAAGGCCACTTGGCCGTGTTGAAATTTAATCTTAGTGTAGGGAGAAAAAGGGGTTGCATTACAAAAACTGGGGTCGTCTATCACGGCCTCTGTCAACAAGGTTCGCCATCAATGCCGCAAAAACAATTAGTAGGTCAATATTTATTTAATTGCCTGAAACTGACCCGCCATGAATGATGACCGTTACGTATTGTGTGCTTTTGTGCGAAGATGGCAATATTAAAACAAAATTGTTTGTACTAGTATTATTCGATACGAGAGCGAATTTCAATAAACGCAATATTTTTTCCGTATTTGGTATGTTTGGCCGGTGTGGAGACACATGCAGTATTCCGTTCCTGTCTACCAATAAGATATGTCTTTATTGTTTCGCACATAGTTTTCGTTGTTGATATCAGTTCTAGTCTACGATTACTTTGTTATATAATTATTTCAACGGTTATGTACCTTGCTAACTGATCACAAAGGACACCTTACATAACTCAATTAGTATAGTCTATAGTGGCTGAAAAGTCTCCAAAATATCTGGCAAAATTTAAAACAAAATATACACGTCAAATTCCGCACATTGTGGTCTTATTTATACTATGATTATATTTCAGATTTAAAATTAGTGTTCTCTATACAGATACTTTAACAAACATTTTCTATTCAGTATGCTTTTAGATAGTTTTCTTTAGAGATAGCGAGGAAATTACATGTTGAAGCATATTCATACGGGTTTTAAATGTAAAATTCCAACTATCACGCTAAAATGTTTGCATCGTAAAGGCTTGTTGAAGCGCTTTGTTACATAACCAGTATACATTTGGAAAATTGTCTGTAGTATGAAGATGTTGTGGTGACATTCCACCGTCTCCCTTTGGCAAGCACGTGCATTCCGTACACGACTTTACAAAATTCCAACGTCCCAGTGGGGTAGTTCTATCTGTTACCCACCGCAAAAGGTATAAAAATAACTTATTAGGTGCCACAACGTATTTGAAATGCATAAAAGACTTAAATTGCCTTTTTTAACTTTCTTTGCGATTAATTATAATTATAATAAAGTCGTAATATTAGACAAAAGATACCAATAGTATACATAACAAATGTAATGTTTGTGGATATTCTATCCTTAAATAGTATTGTTCTCTTAATTTTAAACGTTTTTATTTTGTTTGTATTGAAAACGTTAAATGGGTCAAGCCAAAAATAGACATCTCAGAATCCGAAAAAAGCTGTTTTAGGTATTTATTTTATCTTGTAATTTTCTTAAAATTTACTTTTTGAAGTTAAGGGCCTACATCAATATTATCGTATATCATCGCCGACACGTACATATTAACACAGCCAGTAGGCACAGAAAATGAAGAATTAGGGATACTTTTCCTATTTACTCAAAATCTACTAAACATATTTTAATTCTGATCCACGTGTTTCTATACATAATAGTTACCTATGTTTTTAAAGTTATTTCAGTAGTTAATACGCGATAATAGACCGAAAAATGAAAAAAATAAAAAAATTGAGAGGTTGTTTCGCCAAGATTTTCTATCGAGAAAACTTTTTTCAATCGCGTTTCTGAGTTCATGCGATCCTAGATCATATATTGAAAAAACATATACTTAAAAATTTGAGCTCTAGCCATTCAATCTAAAGAAACAATGAAAACTTCGTACATAGAAAAATGCACGAATGGTATCCTCTTAAATGGGTCAAGCCAAAAATAGACATCTCAGAATCCGAAAAAAGCTGTTTTAGGTAGTGTTTTAAATTTACTTTTTGAAGTTAAGAAATCATATACTATAGAAAACATCATTAAACCTCTGGTAAAATAGTCCTTTAATTTATTCAGACAGAGAAAGAATACAAAATGCCTGGAAAGCTTGTATTGAAAACTAAATATCCTTTCAAGGAATAGGACCAGTTCTTAGCAAGAAAATGTTATGAACTAAGTTTAAATAACACAGCCTAGCAATAAATCACTTCACCGACTAATATTGTACATGTAAAATAGAAATGATTGAATGTTCAAATTACTCTTGAGGAATATTCATATAATTCATGGATTCAGTATCAGCTGTCGACATGATTTAGACTATGTTGACCTTTGACTGAGAATACATCTTGTGCCGACAAATTCAATATTTCCATTGAAATTTAAAAAAAAAATTGGTCAAGTGCGAGTCGGACTCGCGCACGATGGGTTCCGTACCATTATCTATGCAACATAAGGCAACGTTATTAGTATCGAGCAAGAAACGGTAAAAAAATCATGTTTGTTGTATGGGAGCCCCCCTTAAATATTTATTTTATTTTATTTTTAGTATTTGTTGTTATAGCGGCAATAGAAATACATCATCTGTGAAAATTTCAACTGTCTAGCTATCACCGTTCTTGAGATACAGCCTGGTGACAGACGGACGGACGGACGGACGGACAGCGAAGTCTCAGTAATAGGGTCCCGTTTTGACCCTTTGGGTACGGAACCCTAAAAATTTCTTTCCAGGGGAAAGAAAAAGTGAGAAAGAAAGTAAGAAATAGCATTTTTAGGCAGTGAAAGTCTTCCGTGAGAGGTGTAAATTGAAATTAATCGCTATGCCAGCACCAACGATTTGGAATTCTCTTCTGAAATAGAGGAGGTCCGTGCCCAACAGTTAATGTGCTTGTTGGAGAAGGGAATTTCATAATTTTATATTAAATGTTTTTAGTCATATAATTTTTGAACATTTTTACAGATTTCCGTATACATGTTTTACGTATGAAGTTTTACTCGTAATATCTCTTAACCCGGTTCTATAAATATCTCTTATTTCTACATTTTCTACACGTCTGTATAAATCTTTTACACATAATAAGCTAACACAATTTTAGAAAGCTTGCATTTGCCTTAACAAACAAGACCTGACTCCTCTGTGTCCAAGTGTACAGTGGACGTGTAAAATAAATAATGGAATGGCGTTGAAATTCAAAAGAAAATTACTTTTCTTCTATCTTCAACAACGTGCTATGTACATTTACACAAATGTTTGAGCTATATTTCGTGTATTTCTTATTTACTATTTATTAACTGTTACTGTTGAATAAATAAATATTTGATATCAAAATTAAACCAGTTATTTTCTGAAGATTAATGAAATTGACAATTAAAAATAAGTTTAATTTTAATAATTTACAGAACAATCCTAATAAATCCATTATAGTGAAATAGCTGTTGCCCGCAACTTCGTACGTGTGGAGTTTAGAAAATAATAATGAGGTATATAAACCACTAATGCAGCGCACTCAACGGAAGACCTCAAATATGGATAATTTTCCCCGTTTTTGCAACATCTTTTACTTATGCTTCGCTCCTACTGATCGCAGCGTGATATTATCTTATATATAGCTTCCTCGATAAATGTACTATCCAACACAAAAATAATTTTTCAAGTGGAACAAGTAGTTCCTGAGATTAGCACGTACAAACAAACTCTTCAGTTTTATAATATTAGTATTCATTTTTAGGTAAACACAAGAACTATATATTTGACACTGCAAAAAAGCATTTTTTTCCTTGTTTGTTTTTTTAAATACCCCAAAATATATGAGCCTGCTTTTTTTCAATATGATTGTACTAGCAATGCCAACGAAGAGTTGCTGCGAAAATGATTCTATAACTGTAGCATTCTAATACTACAATATAGAAACTACGAATCTTGTATTCGAATAGATATCGCATGTGAAAAATCGAGAACCGAAACTGAATGTGGATATAATTTATCTGATGGTACGTTCAGCACGTAACATCGTGGACTCGATGCAAGCTGGCGATCCGTATCGATTGCATAAATTTTAATATTATCCACGGATTCTGCACAATGTCTGTTTACCGCTCCGATGGAAACCAATCACAATTACGGTTGCTCTATTGATAAGCTATCATCGAAATGATCAGACTATGCCAGTGTAAATGATTCGATATTGTATTCAAGACATTTGACAAGAAGATTGCGTAATTTAATTATATGCTGTTACATTAATTTAGTTTCTGCTAAACAATAATGGTATCATAGCAAATCTAATATTTGGCCCAACATGTTGGAGTCTTTTTAGCTAGCGAGGCTAATACTATGTAAAAAACATAACCCTTTCAGTTTTGATAGAAAGTGATATTTATTGAGGAAAAGAAGTTATTAGTAATCTTAGGTATACTTTGTATAGTTGAGAACTCTAATTTCCACTTATTGTTATTATATAGTAACTAAGTTTAATAAAATCTCTCCTGGTTATTACAATAGAAGTCATTAAATTGAATCGACCGTATTGCAGACAGTAACTTTGTTTTGTAATTCTCTACTGAACTACTCGCAATGTATTAAGTTACTATTGTGTCCACTGCTGTATATAATAGTATGAAATAACACTAAATTGAACTGCATTATTTTAACGATCATAAGGTCACGGGTTCGATTCCCGCTCGGGACTATCATTTGTGTGATATTTATAATTGTCATGCAAATGTTTGTACTGCGTCTGGTTGTTTCTATGTATTATAAGTATGTATTTACAAAAGACAAGTATTATATATATTCTATCCGTATTTTGGTACCCATAACACAAGCATAGGTATAAGCTTAGCTTGGGACTAGAGGACGTTGTGTGAAATGTCCATGAATATTTATTTATTTATTTTATTTTATTAATATAGATTGTTTAGGTTCATAATTTTTTTTTAAACTTAATTTCTTTTTGTACCTGTAATTAATTTAGGTGTGTCTTCATGGAGGAGAAACAAAAATTTTTATACTTCATTTTTTTCGTCTTTTACGGCACTTTAATGGTAGGAAAAGATATATTCCTAAGTCAATAGAAATAAATATTAATATTTAGACATACCTGACTTTTCATAGGGTCCGTATTTAATTGGCACATGTAGGTCCCAGAATCTTTGGGCTCTACGCTGTTGATATACAACTTCCAAGTGTTGTGTCCATTATGTGTCACTGCCAGTCGAGGGTTAAGAGTCACCATGTGCGTATGAATCGCTATTATTGTCTTCGTATCTGATTTTATCCACGCCACCTATAAAAAAATATCATGAGACTTTGGAATACATACAACATACAGACACACAAAATGTTATACAATCTATTCAACTCTTAAATATCTGAAAACAAATTTGGTTGATCACGGAAAGGAATTTGTTCTACTATACTCCACCACGTAACCAGGATCCATTAAATGGCTCTTATAGAGATATACTCTTAAAGAGACATGTAGGTGGCATCTCTCTCTCTCCCTCTCCCCCCCTCTCTCACTCTCTCTCTCTCCCCCTCTCTCTCCCTCTCTCTCACTCTCTCTCTCTCCAGCCCATTTACGTTGGGCACGGGCCTGTTCCACTTTGGGATTATGGTCTACTGTACTGTGCGTATTGGTACAGTTTGGTGATATAATCTTTACTTATTATGAAACAAATTGTTATGTTATTTTTGTATGTATGTCCCTTGAGCTTATGACTTCAAAACTACGCAACGAATTTTGGTACGGTTTTTTTAATAGATAGAGGACCGGTGGGAGGAGGTTGACTCCGGTCTTTTTTACCGCATTGTAACATCAACATCTCTAATACATACATACATACGATTTTTTCTCGACTCAATTTCTATGATAAATTATTACAAAAATTCTCAGTAAACATAATCAAGTTTGATTCTCTTTCATCTAAAAATTAGTTCTGGGAAACATGATATTCAATATAACTACTTCGATAAAATCTGACAATAACATTATTAAGTAAAATTAATAAATTGTAGACATTCATCGTTTAATTATAACTTTTTCAATAAAATTTCAAACCAAATCAAACATTACATAATTAACTATAACCGCGATCATAATTCTAGATTATTACTGAATAATTCAATTCAATTTACCAACGATTTGAATTAAATCCTGTCTGTAACGTAAACAATCTAGAGATCCGATAGTAAGATTAATAAATTTAATCTAGTTTATACGGTACTTCAGCTAGTGGCGATAACAAAATATAATATTCTATCATATTTAAAGAAAACACTATTGAAATCGCTTTATATAAATATACTAGCTGACCCGGCAAACGTTGTTTTGCCATACAAAAAAAAATGAAAAAAATTGGTCAAGTGCGAGTCGGACTCGCGCACGAAGGGTTCCGTACCATTATCTATGCAACATAAGGCAACGTTATTAGTATCGAGCAAGAAACGGTAAAAAAAATCATGTTTGTTGTATGGGAGCCCCCCTTAAATATTTATTTTATTTTATTTTTAGTATTTGTTGTTATAGCGGCAATAGAAATACATCATCTGTGAAAATTTCAACTGTCTAGCTATCACCGTTTTTGAGATATAGCCTGGTGACAGACGGACGGACAGCGAAGTCTCAGTAATAGGGTCCCGTTTTTACCCTTTGGGTACGGAACCCTAAAAAGGTTTGAATAATAAATGTTGGCCGATTCTCAGACCTACTGAATATGCATGTAAAATTTCATAAAAATCGGTCAAGCCGTTTAGGAGGAGTACGGTAACTAACTCTGTGACACGTGAATTTTATATATAAGATTTATATTATCTCATTACATGAATTAAACAAAATCTGAATTCAAAATAGTCCAATAAAAAAATTTTACTAGAGGCCCCGGGGAGAATTCTTGTTTATAGTCTACGCGGATTGACCGTTACTTATGAAATCATGTGCGTAGGATAACGATTAGAAATTTAATTTTGAAAAAATCCATAGAGATTATTATGATAACAACTCTCTTCACACTTTCACTAGATTTGCTATCTCGGAATATAGGATTCTTTTACATGAATGTCATAATAATTCTAGGTGTCTTTCTCTCCAGCCCTTTCACATCCCACTGTTGGGCACGGGCCTCCTCCACTTTGGAAGGGATTATGATCTACTGTGCCGCGCTAACCAGGCGTGTTGCCACCAGGTTTATTTTACAGTTTTCCGTCTCTCACAGAGGATCTTATCGGTGTACAATATCCCTTAGCTGATTTTTCAGCACCCTGGGAAAGAGATAGGGTGGTGACACTACTCTTTATCCGTCACCACACGGACATCCATCATTCTAGGTGTAATCCCCTATTATTTCGTCATATAATAACCTAAATCCAAACTAGTTTACATAACATGGTAAGTTTTATATTTCATGTAATATGTAAAGTGATATATAACGCTAATAATCTTTTCTTTATTGAGCTGGTCCTTTTCTAACTATAGGGCGGATATGGGCTGTGAAATGAAGAATAATGTTCTCTACAAATATATTTGAGGACAGACATTTACTCTCGGGTTGCCAATTGCGATAACTTTCTTGCCAAACTATACATAAAGTATCTAGTTAATTGTTATTTGTTTATTGAGTTAAATATAATTTGAATACAAAATCTTTGAAGGATTACATACTTAAATTGACATATCACAGTTCATGCGTGTAGCCAGGCGGCTATTTAAAACTATTTAGTCACTAAAACCCCTAAAACGAAACAAGGAAAGGGAAACGCTCTCTGAAAGTGAATTCTGACTACCCATGTTACAATAATTGGACCTGTTACGGAACTCATACTAATATTATAAAGTTGACGAGTTTGTTAGTCTGTAGTCTATACGCTATATAACATCACACTGCGACCAATAAGAGGAAAGCATCAGTGATAAAGATCGCAAAACAGGATTTTATTTTTAAATTACATGTGTATGAAGTCGTGAGCATTAGCTTATATTTTATATTTTGATATATACGTATCGACACGCTAGGGAATAGCATTACAATATGAAATTGCAAAATCCCCATTCACAACATTCACAGAATTTTGAATAAAAAGTTATTCTACGGTGTTACAATTTAGTTGCAAATAAAATATTATCACGAATATTATAACGATACACTAAATAATATTAAACTCAAAGATATTATATCTTTAGTTTTCAATTTATGTCTGTAGTTATTAAACTTTCGTAATATTAGTAAACTAACACGAAGTAATTAATCTTGGCAAATATTCAACTTCAAAAGCTAAGTATATAAGTATGATAAGTAAATATTCACGGATATTTTACACAACGTCCTCTGGTCCTAGGCTAAGCTTATTGCTTTTGTTACGTGTACCAGAATACTACTACAATACATAAATACTTTTTTTTTAAATAAAAAACATTATCTAAAATAGTAGCGCTCTGTAGTTCTGCCTCCCACAGGAAAAAGAGGATACAGTATGATCATGATACGTTAAATGACAGAAAACAACGAGACGCAGTACAAATATCTATATTCTTCTTCTTATACAAGGTTATTTGAGGTTGGTACAGCACGTTTTTTCCCTTCCAACCCCTTCTATCAGCTGTCATATTCTGATCACCTTTTTTTCTTTTATATCGTCTCTCACACCACTTTTCCGGCCATCCACATTCATATTCGCATATATACTATGTGAAACGGAAATACTATAGTATGCTTTCAACGCTACATCATTTAAGCCATGTATATTTGTACGATGACTATTAAATTTTAATAAATCAATTAGAAAAAACAATTAAAATTTCTTACAAAAAAATATATTATTTTTAAATTTAGTTTCTTAGAATACCCTGACTATAAAGTGACACGATTCGTCAAAAAAGATTAAATAATTTTGAGTGGACAGTGGCTTAAGGGACTTTATTACCTAACATAATTTTATGCAAAATTATATCATCATTAATTTGTCAATATCTTCTCTCCTCTCCTCACATTTTACTTATAGTTCCAACTTAACTTTTCTTTAATTCACGTTCATCTTCCTCCTGCAATTATTCATTCCTTATTCAGTCATATTACCCCTCACAAATTCGTACATTTTTTGTCTTCTCGCTTTCCTTCCATCAATATCCAAAAAAATTTCCTCACTATTATGGAAAAGTTTTTAAACAATTTTCCTCACAGAGGCCAAGAGCAGTAGGCATTTTACGTTAATCTCTATTATGAGACATAATCGCTATTAGGTCAAATAGAGTTTAGAAAAACAGCTGATTAGGGTTGCGCAACGTAAAAATTTTGCAAAAACTTACAACATCAAAAATCGTATTACATTATAATGCAAGTTAATTTCTAACTTCACACTGTCATTAGCAATGACCTAAAGCATAAAATAGGAGATTTGTTTAACGCTTTTCGTTTAAATGCTTTTCAGTCCTCCTCATTACGTGTCCATACCAGGACAGACGCTTCTTTGTGTTATAAATAAACTAATAAATATTGCTCAACTGTCCTTACGGGAATGGGCGTTTAAAATAACAGCCCGAATATATCATAAATATTTAAGTTAACTACATACCTTATAATCACCAAGGTGATGAACGATGCACGTAAACTGTACATCTCTGCCTTGAGCCACCGTCAAGTTCTCAAGTGGAGATAAGAACTCTGGCTCCGGCTCACTATATCCAGAACCTTGTAATTGTCCTGTTGGAACAAAATAATATTAACTGTTAATTATATAGTCTTACTAGCTGACCCGGAAAACATTGTTTTGCCATAAGAATGTTAAGGGTAGGAACTCCTTGTCACTTAGGGGTACGAAAAATAGATAGTAGCCGTTTCTTAAACTTACTGCTATGCATAAAAAATTTCATAAGAATCGATCAAACCATTTTGGAGGAGTATGGGAGCGAACATTGTGACACAAGAATTATATATATTTGATATAGTCTCTCTGCCTTATATAGAGTCCGTAAGGTGAAGAATTAAGAATACAAGTGTCACCATCCCTTTTACTTCCCAAGGTGCTGGAAAATCGTACACAGATAACATCCTCTGTGAGAGACAGAAAACACGAAAATAATCCTGAAGTAACTCCTGGTCAGTGCATGAACATAATTCATCCGATGGTGGAGGAGACCCGTGCCCAACAGCGGTACTTTAATGGGCTGAAGTGAGAGAGAGTATTCATACAGTAACAACATTGAAATAGCGAACACAACTATACTTAAATAAACAGAAACATGTACATTGAAGTGTCAATAACGCAATTCGGGGATGAACGTTGCTATAATCTGTAATAACGGAAGTGGATTTCATTTAATATAAATGTTTAAACATAATAGACAACGAATCTATAAACACATAGTTTCATATTAGTTAAGTTTAGTTCCTGACGCAATAAAATTGGAGCCATTACTTATATATTTTAACATTTAATGATCTATTGTTAGTTATTTTAGTGTCTTTTCACTTCTAGTAAGTATTTACAAACGCAAATTTATCTCAGTAACTAATTAATGTAGAAATTTTGCGTAACGTATACTAATTGGTTTCTAGAATAAATTAACTGACACTTAACAGAAGCTCTTAACAAACAATACAGCTAAAACTTGGATCAGCTTTATTCAACGATAGACAAATACAATCAGAAGAAATACAGGTCGAATTGGCCTTTCAAATAGATTTAAATTGGGTCAGGTTTGCACAAACAAAAGTGGGGAATTGCTGATGCTACGGAATTCTATAATATTGATATTATATTATTTTAAATAAATCCTACATTGGCTTCCAAGAAATCAACAGTAATTACTTAATTTTGTGATAAATACAATGAATATGTTACAATATTTTAAAAGATAACAGTAAAGCATTGTAAAAGAGACGCGAAAAACTTGTTAAGGGCCTACATCAATATTATCGTCGACATGCACATATTAACATAGCTAGTAGGTATAGAAAATGAAGATTTAGGGATATTTTTTTTGTTTACTCAAAATCTACTAAATATATTTTAATTCTGATTTACGTGTTTCTATATATTATAATAGTTACTTATGTTTTTAAAGTTATTTCATTAGTCAATACGCAATAATAGACCGGCAAATGAAAAAAATTTAAAATGTGAGAGGTTGTTTCGCTAAGATTTTCTATCGAGAAAACTGTTTTCAATCGCAAACTGTTTTCAATCCTAGACCATATATTGAAAAAACATATACTTAAAAATTAGAGCTCTAGCCATTCAATCTAAAGAAACAATGAAAACATCGTACGTAGAAAAATGCACGAAGCTGTTTTGGTATCCTCTTAAGAAACAAAGTTTAATTATTTGAATAGCTTAATATCATCATCAACATATGCTCGGAATTTACTTCACTATTATTAGGTCATACACTTTTTTTACTATAGACAAACTAGTATTGTTTCAAGTTAAACGTGAATGTGTAGGAAGACGAAACTATTAACTTCTTCTATTCAGTCCGTTAACGATAATAACAAACTGTTAGGCGTTGATCGGGAGTCTTCGTAAAGGAACTAGTTCTACGTTTCTTGTCTGTCACAAAGGATCATCTGTCATCTGTATAATCCCTGCGCTGACTCTTACAGAACCCTGGGGAGGACATTGTATATTCTTAATCCGTCACCACACGGGTAATTAAATGTGTGAAATCTGTAAATTCTTCAAATTTCAATAACAAAGAGCAGAATGCAAACAAAAGTACCCATAGCTATTCAATAAATTTGACCACCACAAAAATGTCGATTTGCAAAATGAACTCATATTCAAATACATCATTTCTGTAGAATCTTTGACAATAAATTTGGTAGCGTTCAGTAACCGACGATTCAACATGACCGGACATATGAATGCTTTCAGTTTCAGTTTTCGGTATTTGGCGATTAGGTACGTAAAACGTAAATCGGGGCAAGGTTGGCGCATAAAAAGGGTCACACTAAATGTCCCATACTGTGACATCAAAACGATTAATGGCTTCGTGTGGGATTTCAGAACGCCGAATATTTTTGTTCAATTCACTTAATGTGACGATGATATTAAATAAATTTTTCACATTTAACCAAAGCCACAAAATGAACCAATTAAAAAAATGGTAGCACTCCATTATTTTTCCTCATTCATTTGTAATGACAGAGATATCTTTTAAAATTTAAACAGAATTGATTTGTAAGGTAAAGACAATGTTTAAAGTTATTTAAGATGGACAATTATTGAACATTCGTAAGATTACGTTCAACTCCAAATAATATTATAATTACAACAGCGATGTTTAATTTTCGGGTGACTGATAGCTTGAGGACCTTAAGCAAAATATTATATTTAAAAAAATAAAACTGCTTTGTTTAATATCAAAAAATTTTGTTGAAACTATATACTCACGTTTTGCCACAGATTAAAATTGTTGTTGAATGGCTTGTTATATGTGATATTATGTTTTGGGTTTCGCGACTTGTTTAATTATTAAGTAGGTACCAACTTTGTTATTGTTATTTCTTATTTTTTTGATATTTTTACTTAGCATATAATGTAATTGTTTGTGCGTGTGTGTGTGTGATCTGTGGACTCGGGCAGATTGTCGGGCGTCACTGACGGGGCTTTGCTGAAAATCAGCGTTGCGGTGTAAAAACCGCAACATTTAAGCTGAGTAACGTCCCTTTTTTTTCCTATGGGTGGGGCACATTGGCACTCATTATTCTGTCAGCTTATATATACTCATCCTTTTATTTTATATTATTGTTTTATTTTGTGATTTTTCGTTATTTTTATTTGTGCCTATTAGTTGTAATATTATGTACCTTGTTGTGTCCCCATGGGGGAGAAATAAAAACTTTCTTTCTTTCTTTCTATACTAGCAGTTGCCCGCGACTCCGTACGCGTGAAATTTAGAAAATTTTCCCCGTTTTTGCTACATATTACACTGTACTATCCAACATTGAAAGAATTTTTTAAATCGCACCTGTGGTTCCTGAGATTAGCGCGTTTAAACAAACAAACAAACTAAGCTCTTCAGCTTCATAATATTAGTACAGATCTTATCAACGTATTTTACATTTTGGTGTTTTTAGGGTTCCGTACCCAAAGGGTAAAAACAAGTAAGAAAGAAAGAAAGAAAGAAAATAAATTTATTTCAGTAACCTCAACTACAGAACAAGGTTTAAAATTCACATAATAAGAACATTAATATTAAAGGCTGAAAATGGTCCTTCCTCAGCAATTGCTATAGTAGCAAGCTACCACAGCGCTGGTTTTCAGTAAGAACCAGTAAACTAGTGAGAACAGGCGGCTACGACAGATAATTAATAAAAATAAAAAAGGGTACAAGTTTAAATAAATACAGAAGAAATAATAAAACATGTAATTAAGCATATATCATACACATATTACGTATATACGTATAAATATAATAAATACAATATAAATATACATAAGAAGGTACAGTTGAAATGGAGTTAATAGAGAGCTTAAGAGAAGTAATCTAAAATCAATAAGTAATCCAGGGATCACCCAAAACGAAATTCTTGACCAACCACCATTGCTGGAATCTAAGAGCCAAGATTATGTAAGATAAATTTGAATCCTAATATCAAAGAGGTTAAAGGTTTTCTTTTTGTTGAGTTAACAGATATTTTTTGTATTTATTTTTAAAAGATTTAACGCTTTTGAATGCACGAAATGGAGGTAACAAGGCATTCCAGCAATGTGTTGCAGCAAATTTAAAGCTACCACGAAATGCGGCTGTTCTATGGTTAGGCGTTAACAGGAGATATGAAGACGCTCTGGTGTTTCTTGAACTGACATCACGTGACCACACCAGTTTGCGGTAAAGGTATTCAGGCGTTTTCCATAAAACAACGCCGAACATAAGGGACGCTAAATGCAGTTTCCTACGCGCATCCATCCTCATCAGATTTCCATTATTGAGAAAGGGTGTAATGTGCCAACGAGGAGGAACCTGATAACAAAAACGCGCGCAGGCATTCTGTATGCGCTGTATCAGCTTAGCGGTTTTACCGAGTATGCAAGGCCCGTATACTGTATCAGCATAGTTTAGTTTAGACAGTATCAATGATTCACATAATTTAATACGCAAATCGGTGTTTATATATGGACGAATTTTATATAACAATTTGAGACGATAAAAACAATTACGAACTGCTTCAGTTACGTGCGACTCAAAATGCAATTGCCCATCAAAAATAAGGCCAAGATTACGCGCCTCCTGTACTCGCTCAATGTAACTCTCACCAACCACGACATGAATATCCACATCTTCACACCTTTTCAACATCTCACGAGAACCCATGAACATAAACTTACATTTACTAGGATTTAAAACTAGCGAGTTTCTAGCTGACCACTCTGTGATTCTATAGAGATCCTCGTTTATTTTAGTTACGGCTTCTGTGATATCCTGAGGCTTGAAATGGAGATATACCTGAAGATCATCGGCGTAAAGGTGATATTTGGTGTTAATGAAACAATTGGTGATGTCGGCAGTGTAAAGAATGAAAAGGAGTGGTCCAAGGATAGACCCCTGAGGAACTCCTCTAGTTACCTGTTTAGTGGATGATGAAAGCATTCCACTATCTTTGTCTGGGACTTGGACTAACTGTGATCTACTTGAAAGGTAACTGTGAAACCATTTAACAGTATTTACGTGACAGCCATAGTAAGACAGTTTAGAGAGGAGAAGTGGAACATTGATAACATCAAATGCGCGAGAATAATCAAGGAGAACAAGTAAAGTAGCCATACCCTGGTCCCTGGCCTCGAGGATATTGTCAACAACATCAATAAGAGCAGTGGAAGTACTATGTCCCTGACGAAAGCCTGACTGAACTGCAGGAAGGATTTTAGAGAGCTCAAGATGTTTTCTGAGTTGCATGCAAACCACTCTCTCTAAAATTTTAGAAATACAACATAGAACACTAATAGGACGTAAATCTTTAGGATGTGTAGGATGTGCAACCTTTGGAATTGGTTTAACTAATGCTAGCTTCTAAATGTCTTTTAGTGGCCTGTATGTGACCCAGTGTGGTTTAGGTTTTTCTATTTTAAAACTTAGTTCCACCGATATAATGGCATGGTGGCCTAGTTCAGGTATGTGAGAAACTAACACAGAAGATACGTAGGCGTCGGTGCAAACAACATCAATCAGAGTTTCACAGTGTTCAGTGAAGTGAGTAGGCGCACTGACAATTTGTTTTAGGTTGCAATAATCAAGAAAATTAATTAGTAATTTTGTTTTATTATCTATCAGATTTAGCATATTGATATTGAAGTCACCTAGCAATATAATTTTATCGACATTACGAAAAGAAGTGACTGATTCGGTAATTGCGTCAATAAATGTATTGACATCAAGCCAGGGAGGCCTGTAAGCCGTCCCGACGACGAGCGACCGTGAGTTGACGTTAAGCCGAAGCCACATCTGCTCAACCTGCGGCGCGTGAGGGTGCGGCACAGCGCGCACGCGCAGTCCGCGCCGCACGTAGAAGCCGACGCCTCCGCCGCGGCCGCCACGAACATCGGAAGGCCGCGGCACATGACGCAGCCGGTACTCGGCCAGCGTGGGCGCGCGACCCTCTTCTCCCTGCCTGAGCCATGTCTCGTTTATGGCCATTATATCGACGTTTATATTCTCCATAGCTACGACAAATTCATCATGACGTGAACCGAGGGATCCCGCATTAAATAATCCCAACTTAATATTTTTTGATTTTAACATGATAGCAAATGTTTATTATAGAGAAGTTTAAAATTATGTAATTTCTTGTATTCAATAATTCATCTATTAAAAAGCCAATGTATAGAGTAATATGTAAAGTTCGTAATATGTGTATATCAAAATATAAAACAGCATAAATAAAAGTATAATTTACATGTGTTAGTGCCATAAATAATAATTTATTCATTTTAAGATCAATGAAGTTATAAGAGTGCAAACATCGTAACATGAGTGTATTTGAATTCAAATGCGTAATAAAATATAGAACTACATAAACAGTTGTGATTTCTTGAGTTTGTACATTTAATGAAAAAGTTATAGTTCTATAATTAATGTATATTAAAAAATATATCACGTGTAACTGATGTGTAACAAAGTACAAAAACATATAAATAACTAAATAAACAACAACCAGTACAAATATATATCCTGTAGTAGCCCATACAATAAAAAACACTAGCAAAAATTGCAACTCAGTAACAAACATATTAAGCAAGTATATGGAGTCCCTAGAATTAAACGTAATCATCACTAAAGCCCAACCGCAATATATGAAAGACCCACACTGTAACCCGTTAGGAGCTTCCAACAATTGTCGCCTCATCTCCAAAAACACGCTGCAGATCTTCTTCAGACCGAATATTGTAGGTTGGTTTACCGTCCCCCTGTTTAGCTAAGATGCGACCAGACTTTATCCACATGTACTTCCAGCCGCAACGGCTGCCAAGTTCACGAAGTTTGTAAAATAAGAATTTGTTTGGTCTAGTCAGTCTCTCGTTCAAGTAGAAGCGCCGCGCAGGTGCGGGCAGGCCCAGGTCGTGCGTGGAAGCACCACGGCGCACCCGCGCGCTCTGCAGCAGTGCGTCGCGCAGTGCGCGCCGCGCCAGCCTCACAACGATCCGCCGTCCGCGGCCCCCCCCCGCGCCCGCTTGCTCCCCTGCCGGTTCCTTCACCGCGCGCGCTCCGACGCGCTGCGCATACACGATGTCTCGCTCCTCCAGGGTGACACCGAGCTTAGTGGCGACCAGTCCGACGGTGTGACACACGTTTTCTCCAGGTATCTCGGGTATGTTATCTATTTCCAGGTCAGAACCAAGTAATTCCTGATCCCTGTCATTAAGATCAAGCTGCAATTTCATGACAGTGCTACGCAATTGAGATAGGCTGTTGTTCTCTGAAGTCGCTGATGACTTGTTCTCCAAATCCAAGATCCTGCCTTCTAGACCATCAACACGTTTAGTGTATATCCCAAAAGCGGTCTTGAGGTCGGCTAACTCCAAACGAAAATCCCTCAGCTCATCTCGGACTTCCTTAAGTTCTGTCCTGAACAGTCTGATCTCCTCGCGCAGTGTAAGCGGGGACTCGAGAAGAGCGCCTTCGTCCAGATTCTCCAATTGTAACGTGCTCCCCAAATAGATATCGGAGGATTTGTCGTCAGGCGGAACCGGTGTGCTGTTAGTGGAGGTACTACTTAAAGCTTGGACTGGAGTAGCGGTATTATCACTCCTCAGTGTCAACTTTTTCTTGCAATCTGGGCATTTCCAATTACTTCCCAATTGAGTTGTTTCAGGCAAGTGTAAACAAGAAAAATGGTACCTGTTAGGGCACGAAGATATGCTACAAGTAGCTCCCCCTTTAGTAGGAATAAATCTTCCACACAGCTGACACTTAGCCATAATAAGACTATTAATCACTTATATTGTTTCAAGAAAAAAATAAAATAAAATAATAATATCGCCTGTAGAATGAGAACAGCTAATACTTCTGCTGGTGTCAACAATAATACTTAAATACTCGCAAAGAGGGTATATGGAAGAAATGTTTTAATGTTTTGTAATTAATCCTATTTAAAATAGCGTTTATATAACTTTATCTTCACTGATTATCACTGATTTATATTTACAGAGCTAAAACACAGTACTAACAAACTTAAAAGAAGACTTTGAACACCACTTGCAACAATTCTACACCTTTATATTATAAATAAACAACAGCTGATCGGTGTCGTGTACCGACCGTCTCACAGTAGTAACAAGCAATTATTGTTTGTTATTCTGCTATTCTGCTGACTGCGACAATTACCGTTTCTTTCAAATAGTTTTTAATTATATCGGGTCTGTAATCTATTATAAAAGCACACTACCTTCGTCTCGACGTTTCGACTTAGTTACGCCGGTCGTGGTCACGTTTTTTTAAGTATTTATATACTTACTTTACAATCAGACTGATAAACACGTGATCTGTTCTATTCTTTTGCACAGTCCTCTAAACATAAACCCATCATCTCCAAATCCTTAACGCGACTTTGAAATTAAGTTTTGTTACAGTTTTGCAATGCATCCATTAACGGTTACCTAATATGCTAATATTATGGAGACGCAGGATTACCCTAAACACCACTAAATAATTAATTCATAGTTGACACGGGATGACTTGAATAACTTTCATGGGCAGTCAAACAACAAGCCTATGGTATTGCGCTGACATTTTAGTTTTGAAAGGATATACATCATTAGGCGATCATATATATGGCTAATCTATTTATAAAACAGTTAGATACTTAGGTTATTTTTGGATAATTAGTAAAGTATTTTATTTTCTAACACTTGCGCGAATCATTTGTTTATATAAATCTACTTTTTACGGATTTAGTATATCTTATGGTCAATGTAAAATTAAATTGGATGTGGGTAATGTCCAATTTTTTTATAAATATCAGCGACCGCCCTTAACATTTACGGGGATGAAAAATAGATGTTGTTCGATTCTCAGACCTAACAGATATGTACACAAATTTTCACGAAAATCGGTCGAGCCGTTTCGGAGGAGTATAATCACAAATACCGTAACAGGAGAATTTAATATATTAGATATAAAAATGCACTCTAAATCACTAATTACATACATACAATACGCCACATAGCTGTAATAATATGAAATTGAGTCATCTCAACTATTCTGTATATTAACCACACTTCCATCTCACATAAAGTTATGAGGAGTACTACCACGTACCGCGCTTTAACTTTAATTAATAAATAAGTTATTATAACCCCTCAGATTATAAATCGTACGTAGTTAAATAAATAGTGAACATGTCAAAAGTAGTTTATGTAGTACATTTATTCGTATCCTGACACCCATAACACAAGCATATAAGCTGAACGGCCAGAGGACGTTGTGTAAAATGTCCATGAATATTAATTTGAACATTGACATTTGTTCTGATTTTGTCGTTTCCGAATATTTGCTTAGTATAGCTTCTAATAAACCGGATTGCAGACAGCCGTTGGATGCAAGTTCAATAGAGGAGGCCTAAACCCACTAATCGATGATAAAAAGCCAATGGATAGAGAATAACTTCAGTGTACATACAGAGGAATAATAGTTTTCGTCACTATTTCAGAGGTTTTTACGAAAAGGCAAAGCGGGGCCCTCAGACTGAGACTTCGCTGTCCGTCCGTCTGTCCATCACCAAGCCGTATCTCAGGAACGGTAATAACTAGAAAATAAAAAAATTTCAAAAATGATGTAAATCAATGACATCTGTTGATGCTATATCAACATATATTAAAAACTAGGGTATAATTTGTCACATGCAAATTTTAAAATTAAACTATCACAGTATTATTTATCATTAGAGTAAGAAATTCTTGATGTGTATGTGTTTAATTGTTTGTAAACTATTACCTATATTGTATCTATGTATTTATTTATTATGTATCGAATGTATAGTATTTTAAATATCTAAGTATATTATGTATTTCATGTTTTAGTAGTTTAAACTAGTATTTAGCACACCACAAACTACCACGCTATCTATCCTAGATATTTTATCCATCCTAAGGTTGCCTGGGAGAAATCACACTAGTGATAAGGCCGCCCTTTGTACAATACCTTACTTTAAGAATTTGTTATGTAAGTAAAATGTATCTTTGTGGTGTACAAATAAAGTGTTTTCTATCTATCTATCTATGTAATATATATTTTTACGGTGTAACTTGGTGATACCCTTAGACCACATGATTATGACGGTATGACGACGGTACGTAACTCTTCGGGTGCAAGGCCAACTAGTGTCAACCGGTTTTTAAACAATAAATCCCACACGTACAGCTTATCGCTGTAACAACATATTTCAATTCTCGTAGTTTATAAGACGTATCATAAATCAAAGCTTAGCAATCGTTTCTTACTTGCTTGAAACGCTAGTCTGATTCAAGCTCTTTGTCTTTGGCCTATGACTGCTCGTATAGCGTACCTATAAGTTAATATAAATTTGCTCAACGAAATAAAATAGTTTTAATAAATAAAATAGTTCAAAAACATTGAACCTATATCTAAAAGTGAGGTTCGAACTATTTTCCGAATCACCGCGATCACAGAGAGGCGGTAATGGCACAAAACAACAGTGTTTGTAGATGCGATGCCTTTTGTCACAATGCCGCTTCGCGCTAGAATGCGGCCTCACTGTGTCGAATGAAAATTAATAGCGCCCCGATACCGAGGCATCCGTCACTCACGCCTACACATATTTTTTATGCATTGGAATTAAAAACGTCACTTGGTTTTCAATTAATTTATGTAAATATTTTCGTAGACCGGGATAGATTTTAGCCTGGTATATTTGGATAGAGGTTTCAAGCATTGAGAAACAAGTTGAATAGCAGTAAAGAACTTGTGATGATTGAGTTAGGCAAGCACAGTGATGGACATCCCAACAAAGAATAAGACCACCAAACAAACACAAGACATCTAATTTCGTTAAGGGCCTACATCAATATTATCGTATATCATCGCCGACACGTACATATTAACACAGCCAGTAGGCACAGAAAATGAAGAATTAGGGATACTTTTCCTATTTACTCAAAATCTACTAAATATATTTTAATTCTGATTTACGTGTTTCTATATATAATAGTTACTTATGTTTTTAAAGTTATTTCATTAGTTAATACGCGATAATAGACCAACAAATGAAAAAAATAAAAGATTTTAGAGGTTGTTTCGCCAAGATTTTCTATCGAGAAAACTTTTTTCAATCACGTTTCTGAGTTGATGCGATCCTAGATCATATATTGAAAAAACATATACTTAAAAATTAGAGCTCTAGCCATTCAATCTAAAGAAACAATGAAAACTTCGTACATAGAAAAATGCACGAAGCTATTTTGGTATCCTCTTAATAAACGACTATAAATAAAATAAATATAATAAATATTCATGGACATTTCACACAACGTCCTCTGATCCCAAGATAAGCATAAATGCTTGTGTTATGGGTACCAGAGTACGGATAGAATACATATACTACTTTTTGTTTTGTAAATACATACTTATAATATATAGAAACACCCAGACGCAGTACAAACATTTGTATGATAATTAGAAAAATCACGAAAATAATTGTCCCGAGCGGGAATCGAACCCGCGACCTCTTGATCGGTAGTCCGTTACATAAACTACTCAACCACGAGGCTCGTCATAAATGAAATAACACATAAATATAATATTCACAAAATGACTGGCATACGAATAAATTGATTATCAATACCAATAATTTTATTAATTTTATATCAATTGCAGGAAAGCAACGTATGATTTTATTGCATATTCCAATTAATTAGTATTTCACGTTCATCGATGTCTATACAATTACATTCTGATAGATTCACATTAAATTCATGGTGAATGCGCCCACTAATTTGCATACGATTAATCCAATGATTAGCTGTAATATGGTGTCGGTTTTGCTTATATTATTTGAATTGCATACCCTGTTTACAGTACTTCTATAAACAACCGCGGAGTTTTCATTAAGAACGATAATTAAACATTTCACAGAGCATGGAGCAATGATGAAGTAAAAGCCTTAAACAATTAAAAGAAAAGGTTAAAAGCGTTTTCAATTAAATTTGGAATTCAACTGGGCAGCTCGGAGTGCGGGTTCCTTACGTCTAGTTCGCCGGTACGGGAAGGAATCTCGGGTAGTTTTGTTCGTATAATAATGCACCCAGTTTGCTACTTTTCCCTTTTGGTTAAAGTGCAACAATTTGCAATACTACGTCGCCTGCGGTTTAACTTAAACTCACGTACGGAACAGACAAGATGGCGAAATAACAAAAGCTTACTTTTTTTAGGGTTCCGTACCCAAAGGGTAAAAACGGGACCCTATTACTGAGACTTCGCTGTCCGTCCGTCCGTCTGTCACCAGGCTGTATCTCAAGAACGGTGATAGCTAGAGAGTTGAAATTCTCACAGATGATGTATTTCTATTGCCGCTATAACAACAAATACTAAAAATAAAATAAAATAAATATTTAAGGGGGGCTCCCATACAACAAACATGATTTTTTTACCGTTTCTTGCTCGATACTAATAACGTTGCCTTATGTTGCATAGATAATGGTACGGAACCCTTCGTGCGCGAGTCCGACTCGCACTTGACCAATTATATATTTAATACTCCTATAACAGACTAGCTGATTCACGTCACTTCGAACGTGTGGAATTTAGAAACATAACTTCAGTAAATTATACATACAAACTTTCCTCTTGGACCCCTTTATCTATTAAATCTATTACGTAGTTTTAAAGATTTGAGCTCAAACAGGAACACGCAAAAACAACGACTTTGTTATATAATAACTATAGATAGAACAGTATGATATCTAAGTAGATATATCCTCTAATCGTGTTCTACTAGCTTCTGTATCACAGATGTACTACAAAACGCAAATAGTAGGTAACAAACGTATTTGCTGTCATATCGATTTTGAAAGCAAATGTTTGAGTTCACAGAAACTCTATTATTTAGTCTGTGGAAGCGAGCACACTTATTCAAATATGGTGACAAAATACCCTTTCCTTTTGCCACGGAATCATATTTTATATTCTTATATAAAATATGATTACGTCCGATCCATGGTTTAGTTTTTCACAGATAGTAAAACGAAAAAATAAAAAGAGAACATAACAGTTTATGTTTTTTAAACTATTTCTTAAAATTCCATGTTGTTTAATTTCCAAGTGTTAAGGTTCTCAGAGAAAATAGCTTTATGAGAAAGTAAATAATTTAAGCGCTAGCTTTTCAAAGAAATTCTTTTCGCGTTCGTAAGCACTGTGTACATTACACAAACAGAGGAAAACTCTTTTTTAATGTGAGATCTTATTTCCTTAGAATAAAATAAAATAACCAAATGTGATACAAGGGCAAGAAAAGTTAAGCTCACTATAAGTATAATAAATAAGTACAAGACACAGAGACGCAAAACAAATACCGTACAAATAATTGTCCAGATTGGTAATAACAAAAACAGAAGTCAGTACCTATTAATATCATCTACGCTACGAAGCCTGTACAAGAAATGTGGTGACATTTGTATTGTAACTACGACACAAATCACCTCCAAAAAATAGATCATTATGTGATTTTTGGTAGCGGCTAAACACACCAACGTTGGAAGAATGCTAAATAACATTTTAGCTATTTTAGAATAGCGCATAGGTTTGGTATGCGTTGATCGTCTTGCTAACACGTGCGGAATCTATTTGGGATAATCTATGAACTACGACTGTTATATTCGTGGTTATATTTAATTTAAAGTAATTACATGCAAACCGTAAAGTCCTTGTGGTGACGGATTAAGAATACAGCTATCACCACCCCTTTCCTTCCTAGGGTGCTTTAAAAGCCAGTGGAATATTGTAGAGATAACATCCTCTGTCAGAGATGGAAAATTCGATATAAAGAGACGATATAATAACCTTGTGCGGTGCACAATAAACCGAAATCCCTCCCGAAATGGAGGCCTAAGCCCAACAGTGGGATGTTAATGGGCTCCGGAGAGAGAGACGCAAACGTTTCTACAAAATTACGCAACGGATTTTGTTGCAGTTTTTTATTAGATAGAATCCTTCAAGAGTATGTTATTTTGATTTTGTATGAATAAGGGCAATAATATAATAATGTGGTTAAACTAGGTTAAACTAGTTAACTTTATATGCAAAAAATAGCCTAAATAAATAAGATTCACTCGGATTCAAAATTGAACTTAGGATGGAATCCTTGATATTTTATATCAAAAGACAGACTGTGAAAATTAATGCTTTCAAAGAGCAGATGTCCGACAAGATATTAAGCTTTTCAACAGTTTCACAAAGCAGGCAAAATTTACAGTTTATTTTATTTTTGCCATAATACAAGAGCAGTAATAAAGTGCCTACGGTTACATATTTCATTAATGCTTAGTATTTTTTGCTGTCTTAATAAAAAATAAAATAATAATGTTTGCAATATCTGTATATTGGAGACTGGTGAGACACTATCCGCGACCCGCGAAGCGTGTAGAAATAATATGGAGCCATTTGCCCAGTAATGAAACACAATGAAAAAGAATAAAAGCAAAATTATCAAGTGGGATATCAAAATAAAGAAAATTAAAAAACAATCACAATAATATATTTATCGGTAAAAGTTGTATGCTTTAGATTAATAAGAAACCATTTTAGGACATTATTTTTGTAGTCCGGCATTGAATTTATTAATTCTCTTTATACTAAGACAATTCATGATAGTTAAAAGTTACAAACTCACCTGCGACAATGGTAAGAAGAGCGAACGTTGAAACTAAAGGTAGACCACCAGTTTCCATAGCAATGGACCTTGAACGCCTTGACGACTCAGCCATCGTAATGTCACAGTACATTTGTTATTAATAAACTCTTATTTCATATTCCAATAACAATATAAATGTCGATATATCCTTCCAAAGCTTATATTTCTTCAACATTATAATATTATGTTCAGTAAATCCCTTCAAACGTATTACTTATATTAAAAATTCTATTTATTGTCTCGTATTACTAGATATTGTCTTTGCTTAATTTAAATATTCTTAAGTAAATCTGAAACAAAAAGAAAAAATATGTAAGTGTCTATTCTTACAGATCTATAAAGTCTCGTCGATAAATTACCCTTGACGAGTATATTTAAAAGTTAACGTTTTGCCACGTTTTGCATAACACTGTCCAATGTCGCATAAAGTTTGCTTAGTACAAGACATATTCTCTCACACTTGTGCGACACATATAGTACCTATAGTAACTGAAAGTCGCCGGAACGTCGGGCTAGATTTTAAACAAAAAAATACTATACATGTTTATATAAAGAATACCGAACAAAATCAATAGATATAAGTATTTTCATGACATAAATAACTTTCCCGATCGGACACCAAATTCGTCAGACCTACCTACCCCCTTGCCGCGTAAGGCTCATGGCCCGGTAGGGCTAATAGATGAGTAACCACAAAAATTGTCAAACAAAAAAAATTACTGAAATATTGCAACTAGCAACAGCGGCAGAAAAACAACGTTCATTTTTGTGATATGTTAACTAAAATAGCATGGTAAAGAGTCATAAATAACGTTTAGGTTTTTCTATTCGGTTGACTTTCACACAATATCGTTCTGAAACAAAGTTGGTTTACCAACATACTGATAAAAATATGCTCTTTCACCAGTACACAGTACTAAAATATAGTTTTAAACGTGATACCAATTTAAAAATACATTTTATACATTGTTACTGCATTTTTCAAAGCTAACAGAAATTGCTTGTCAAAATAGGCTATACAGAAATCCCTTTAGAGAAATTAAAGTGTGAAAATACTTATATATCTGCAAGGAACAGATGCAGGTGCAGTATTGCAGTATTCCAAATATACATATGAAATAAAGATATGTATGTTGGAATACATATGGTAGTTTTATATTAGAACAGTGTCCGCGACACAGCGTGCACAAACTGAGATAAAACAGAAATGATCTGTGCACTGTCGTGATATTATTTCTAGTGTTTTCTTCTATTTTGCTAGCATTGCTTTTTTCAAAGTCAAAGTCAAAGTCAAACATTTTTATTTCAAGTTGTCATGTTTACAAGCTCTTTTGAAACGTCAGAAACTAGGTGTCTGTTCCAAACGCGAATCCTATGGAGAAGAACAGACAAGAAACTCCATGGATTAATTTTTTTCTATCCTCTTCATACTTTTTTTTCAATATAATTTTACATTGTTGGAGGGGTGTGAGGATGATGCCGATTAATGCTATCTAGAATTCTAGACTACAATTAATAACTAATTTAGAGACAAGATTGCCTTGTTAGAGCAAGTCGACCAGTCCCAGCAGAAGGCACCCGTTCACGAGTATAACGCACACATCAGCCCCGCACAGCTCGACCATTTTGTAGGGAACCGTGCGTTTTCTACTTTAATACTAAAATAGCTATACTTGAAATGTCATAATAAAATATTCACTAAGATTGTAGAATGGCTACCTCTCGTTTGCCTATAATTTGAAAAGGAAAGGAAAAGAAATATAAAAAAAAATATTTATTGTTTCGCTACTGCAATGTATATTGCGCTGTTTATGTCGTGTTTTAATTAATATCAAACGTCTGAAATTTCAAAGTATGGTTAAAGTAAGCATCAAGTGGATATAAGTATAGAGCGTGGACAGAAATACATATAATAGTTCGCTTCAGAGACATTCAACTCCATCAATTGAAACATGTTCTCCAGTGCCGATGACAGCGTCTTTACCGTACGAACGAGCGTTGCGACAATAAACAATACAAACAACCCTGGCCTGCGTTTGACACCAGCCCGTTCAAAGTGGATTAGAGCGTTCTACGGGGAGTTCGGCAGCATTTAGGGACGTAATAGCCTTCCGCCGTGACCTGTTTTAGTTGCAACAAATAGAGATTTACGGGATTGCTACCGAGGGATTTTCAAAAGAGACTGTTCTCCGTAATAAAATTCAATGATATTTACTTTTAGTCTAGCATTTTTATTCGAAATTCAACATTGAAGTCGTTTTAACAACGACCGATATTCAATATCAGCAAGTTTTTATAACTTCCAAACCATCCAACTGTCAATAGATTTCAGCCATCTCCCATTCGACAGACTGTCCGACAAAGTTTCAAACAATTTAATCCCGCTTGAAATATGCACGAAAAAATTTGTCTGAGCTCAAAAGTGAGCAAGGGGAAACATCTCTCCGGCGTTCCTAAATATACATTAAAAATTTTGCGAATAAGGAGAAAGAAAATATTATATCGAAAGCCCGACGAGATTGTGTAACATAATTAGGTACCTCGGTCCGGAATTCGATAAACTTAATCGTATCAAGCCTCATATTAGAACGGAGTCGCTTTTAACCCTTGATATAACTGAGGCAAACTCCATTTACGGCATTCCATTGCTTAATAATTTAACATCCGTCCACAAAGATGCCGCGTTGTGTTATCTCTCGAGTGGCACACCACCGATATGAGTACCAACCAGCCCCTTACTCGTATTCCTATTGTCATATTTACATTGTCTATGCTCATTCTGGAATTCCGATTCCAACAGACCTAACATAGCTTTCACAATTATATAGGTACCTACTTGTACAAAACCCAAGTTTTCTTAGATATTAATATCATGTCTCCTAGATTTTGAAATAAACTGTTGGCTGTTTTTATTTAAGTTCTTTGAAACTATAATATTTCCTTTTCCTTATGAAGTTAAGTAATAGAAACTTTCCATCGCTTGGTACGGCTACTAAGAAAATCGGAGATTATAGCTGAGAACAAGTAACATGATAAAAACTTGGTACACTTGTATTACTTCACTGTGTTTAGTTTTTAGTGCCATTAACAAATAAAAAATACGCTTTTCATTACATTCGTTACATACCTATCCTATACTCTATATGAAATAACATGAGGTACACATACACGTAATGCTAATTATTTAGGCTTAAATCTGAACAAATCATCCGCCTACTCACACACGTAATAGTACTTATAGATAAAGGTGTATGTATGTGTGCGTTTAAATAATACATAATGTAAATATCAGTTAAACACTCATGAATTTGACTGATGTAGCGGGTTGTGAGAGTTATTATGTTGACATACACTGAGTTTGTACTCTGAGCTATGACTCATTTATTTTTCTAAAATAAAAATATCATAATAGATTTCCCTGGTGCTACTTTAGATATTCTATCTTTACGTCATGTCTTGCAATATAGGAAGAAAGGAAGAAAAAGAAATATATTTTAATTGTTATAGAAATGAAGATATCTGATACATAAATAAAAAATTAATCATGTACTAGTATTATACATACATAATTGAAGAGATCATAATTTCTATAAATTTTGACAAAGGAATTTTTTCGTAGATATCTTATTTTGCAAGAAATCTTACAACGATCTAAAAGGAAAGAACTTTCTTTTTATATAATGGTATCTGCACAGTAATATGGGGCATAATAATATATTTGAATAATAATAAAGTAGTAAATTTACCACTCATTTCAGTAAAAATGTAGGAAAACATTTTGCAATATTAATCTATACTAATATTATAAAGCGAAAGAGTTTGTTTGTTTGTTTGTTTAAGCACGATAATCTCAGGACCCGCTGGTCCGATTTAAAAAATTCTTTCAGTGTTGGATAGTACATTTGTCGAGGAAGGCTATAGGCTATATAACATCACGCTGCAACGAATAGAAGCGAAACATCAGTGTAAAATGTTGCATAAAACGGGGAAAATAGTCACGCGCGCGAAATTTAAATGAAAACGCTGCCTTATCCATGTGAGTTACAACAAAGTAATGTATGGAGAAATTGTTTGTTACCTATAGATCTACAAAAAAGTCCGCAAGGCCATATTTAAAGGAAAACCTGCTGTACCCATAAGAACGTCAAAAATATTATCAAATTCAATAGGGTGTTTTTAAAAGCTATTTATGTGTATACATTTTTTATCAAATTAAATACCTTCGTTAGGTCACGCATTTAATATAGATTATAACTGCTTTTTACAGCATACAATTTAAATGAATATCTTAGGAGATTTTTTTGAAATTTTAATTCTCTCGGAGAATTTTGATTCTCTAGCGAAAGTTGAAAATACTCAAAAATGGCTGTAATTCGATTATATCTTCTGAATGCGTAGATCTAAATTATTGATTGTATCTTTTGCAGCAAGGGACCGCATAGATCTACATTTGGTATAAGTTTCAAATTGATACGTTCAGCCGTTGCCGAGTAAAAAAAAGTTTAACGGGCGGATAGACAGACAGACGGACACCGTAGTGAGACTAGAAGGGTTTGTACGAAGCCCTAAAAAGGTAAAACTCTGAGATATCATTCACTAAAATCACATTGGGGCCATGTGTGTTTTTATTTTTATTTTTCTCCTCCGCTTGGCTCTGTCGGGCCATGATGGTGCCTTGAGCTTGGGTCATGTGTATTACTTCTTTAGAATTGTGCAAAAAAAGAAAACCAAACGGACGATTTATTAATTAGCTGTAAAATGGCGTTATTGTTAGTTCATTTAATTTTACGTTTTAAAATTCCACGCGTACGCAGTCGCGGGCACTGCTAGTACCATCATAAAAACCTTTCCTGTCTAATAATTTCACTGACCGTGTCAACCTTTGCACTTTCCATTTTCTTAATTCACAATTAAAAAGTTAAATTGTCCGGTTAATTGCTGCCATTGTGGTGGATGACGTCTACTTATAATTCAGAATTGCTCCCTGAAAATTTCATGAAAAATTTGCCAAGAACCGGTTGCTAAATCACAATAAGTAATTAGCTTATCTGTCGTCGTCACGCGCGGGCACCCGGTCCCGCAGGAGGGGTTAAGAGAGAGGGGGGGTAAGTTCACGTCTTACGTTAAGCTCTCAGTATTAATCTCGACTCTGCTTAATAAACGAACTGAATAACTTGGATTAAATAAATCACAGTATTCAAATACTTAGTTGACTTTGTGACTGATATTTAAGCAGTATGAACACGTAACTTGTTATCTGAACTTGAAATTAAAAGTTTATAAAACTTAAGAGACATCGAATTAGTCAATCAAAATTTTCGTTTTATATATACCTACACAACGGTGGAGCGACGATATCATGAAGGTCGCGGGGAGTCGTTGGATGCAAGCGGCACAAGACCTCGCGTTGTGGCGTTCTATGAGGGAGGCCTATGTCCAACAGTGGATGGAGAGAGACTGAAGGATGGATGGATATAAACAAAAATTTTGAAATTGATTTTTTACCAATATATTCTTCAGTTTTTAATCGACTTCAAAAGTTATATTTTTTTTAAATTCTAATTTCTTATTATGTAAACAAGTGCCAAGCTTAAACTCGCTTCTACTATCTTTATCTTGCTTATAGTTTCTGTCATAATTTTAAGTAGTTTTGTGCAATGAATTTTTTAAATGGAATTATGGAAATTTAACTGTAAGGTTGTAAATATGCGTAATATTAAGTACTTCAAAAACAATTGTATTGGTTCAAACAAATAAACGATTTCTTCAGCTGTGCAATATCAATTTAGATTATTTTTAAACTTGCGATCGTCTTACGAGATTTGTGAAATGATATAAAATATCTCAAACATAAAATAAATTTGATTGGCCTCCTCGTTCAAAAATGAGGTCGACACCAATTCACTTTGTAACTACAATCTGTAATTTATCTATTAATCTATTATTTTTAACATTTACTTTAAGAGCAGTCGTAGAAATTTTTAATAAGTTACAATAATAATTCAGTAATTTATTATATAAAATTTAATTAATGAATTACAAGCTATAATCTTAAATCATTGGTTCTTAAATGAGAAACGCAAATGTTTGTTTGTCGTGCGTTCAGCGCCTCAATAAATTCTCATAATATTGGGCACAAGTAGAACGACGAAGGATTTATTTTGTTTTCAAATCCATGAGAGTTTAACTTGCGTCAATAGCTTATACTTAGTTAGAAGTTATTATATTTTTCCAAAACATTTAACCTGAATAATTTTACTGGAATTATATTTATTTAGGCTACAATCGTTCTGTAACCTAAATATGTGGTCCGTGTGGCGACGAATAAAGTATACAATTGTCATCACCCCTTTTTCTTTCCAGGCTGCTGTAAGAGCCAGCTAAGGGATAGATAGATAGATATATTTATTTGCTAAAACACGTGTATACATACAAACAATAAATGTAAACAATAGAATGCATGCAAGGTGTTACACTATTTCAAGTTCAAACATATTTTGCCATTCACATGACGTGCAAATATCGGTTAATTAAAATTGTAATTATGCAATATATAATATATTATGGGATATTGTACGTCAATGGTCTGGACAGAGAGATAGCTGTATTTTAAGCAAGACTTTCAAAATTATTGCGTTGTTGCGTTGTCATGTTGTTACATGACGAATAAAAAAATTTTTTTAAGAATAAGTAGAATATAGTTGCAACAAAATCTATCTTTTCTATGCTAAGAGGATTTCTTTTTTTCGGAATATTTAGAGCTTATTTAAAATTACTAACTAGTCTTTCAATGCTTAACTTTTACACTGTCACTCGAAAATAAAGGAAATATTTGCTATTTTTATTTCCGTTGCTTTTAACAAAAACGTTAAAATAATATACCATTACGTTAATTGTGGTCAAAAACTTTGCTCGTTACGGACTCTTCTCCGAAATTTAGATTCCCGTTAGTACTAAATTCATTTAAAAAGTTTACAAAAGAAGTATTGATCTGCAAAGGACACTGAAAAGGCGATCCGTTCGGTTACCTTGGTGTAAATTCCTAACTTTTTATCATTGACTTTCAAATTAGTGAATTGAAACTTCAAGTTTAAGATTTAACTAAAATCAAGAAATTCTTTATAATTGAATACAATAAGTGGAATTTATTATTAAATGCCTTCAAATTATTTATACGCAAAACTTTTGAACAAGTTTGATTGATATTGTTTTCGATATTTAAAATTAGCTTCCAAAGATATTCCAGGTTTTTTTACCACTAAGGTAGCAGCGGCCCGGCCTAATGGAACGGTCACGTACCTTCTATCTATTCTGTGACGGTCACTACAGACGTTTGAAACACATACATAAACCTTATTTTATCATAATTCTTTTTCTTTTTAAATAAATCATTAATTGAATGAAACCATAAATAGCTAATAGTTTTTTTTGGCACAGAAATAACTGTACATTCGATCGACGTTGTGAATCGAATGTAAATAATATGCAGCAAAACTATTCAACAGAGAAGTTATTGCCCAAATTTAATTGATAGAAATGTTTGGCTCGTCAGTGGACCGAGTGCATACCAAATATTGGTACGCTGCCGGCTAAACCGGGGCATGTCATGATCAAGTATTTAGATAAAATCATTGTCACAACGAAACACCCAGTGCTAGAATTTATTAACCCTTAATCGGGCACAGGGAACTATTTTCCCACTTGACCAATCTAGGTAAATACGCTAGTATTTTTAAAATGGCAAGTTCTCTGAGTGTAATTTTTACAAAAATATAATCCTAAATAAATATCTGATTTATTTTAATGACAACCCCACTGTTCTAAACGTCACTGTCAACTTCAGATCGATGTCAGTCATAATTGAAAAAATTGATCCTTTTTTCGGTCACCGGCTGTGAAAGCGATTAAACTGTTGTGGAATTGTGGCGGTGTTTTTTCAAAATTTTGGCCCGTTTTATTATAATTTTTCATAACCAGAGTGATTTTATGTGTTACGGTAGTAGTATATAGTGTTAATTTGTATATATATATTATTTTAGCTTAGTTTTATTTAATAGCTTCGTGTTTGCGGTTACGTCAAACAAGGAGTGTGGCGCCATAATGTCGCCTATGTTGGAGCCGGACCCTCCGGACCCACCGGATCCGATGTCTTGTGAATCGGGATCCGTTAGCACAGCTACTAAACGCAGATTGATTACAGAAGACGTTAATCCGGCAAAGAAAACGATAACCTCCCCGGATTTGGCGGTGGCGTCGATCCAGACTCTTTACACACACCCTTCCTATACTATTGGCGCTATTAATACATACTCATCTAATGACAAAGGCCCCTATATCGTACATGTTTCCCGTTCAAGCCCCGATCCAGCAACAGGTACTACTATCCGTCCTATAAAATTTGGTCAGTTTCTCTCTACACATAAAATAAAAAATGTCATTCCAGGAGGTGTTAAAAAGGTGGGACGTAATAAGGTATCTATCGAATTCCGTTCAGCTGATGATGCCAACTCTTTCACCACTAACCCTGTTCTTCCTCAATACCAATACACAGCGATCATACCTACATTTCACGTTACAAGGATGGGCTTGATAAGACAGGTTCCGACAGATCTATCCATGCATGACTTTGCAAAAGATATAGAACTTCCACCTAATTGCGGCATAATTATTAAAGCACGTAGACTGAATCGTAAGAAGGTTGAAGATAGTATTGTTACATGGGTTCCCACACAAACTGTAGTCGTAACATTCCAAGGGCAAATCCTCCCCTCCCGCGTTTTTCTTTATTACACATCACTCCCGGTCGAGCTCTATTACTACCCTACTATCCAATGCCACTCCTGTTGCAGGTTTGGTCATACCAAATTACAGTGCCGTTCGCAGCCTCGGTGCTTCCGCTGCTCTCAAGAACATACGGGTAACAACTGCGAAATCCCTGAATCTAAGACCACCTGCGTCCACTGTTCAGGGAAACACTTTTCTACTAGCTCAAGTTGTCCTGAACAAGAACGACAACGTTCAATAAAAATCGTTATGGCTCAAGAGTGCATTTCTTACCAAGAAGCCAGTTTAAAGTTCCCTACAGTTTCTCGAGCCTACTCAGAAATTGCACAAGTAATGCCACATCAGCCGTCTTCTTCTAAAGCCCCATTGTCTAGAGTCTTCCCCTCACATTCCCAACATTCACGATCCTCAATTAAGACAATATACACCACTCCCCGCCCCAGAGCTCCCCTGGGTAAGTCCTATGATAAGGCTGCCCACAATGATTTAGTTTCCACTCCCAAACCATCAATGCCTAATGGCTGTGCTTTGGAACATGATTCCAATGCCCAGTTAACCTCTAATACATTTTAATCTCTACTTTCCATTTTATTTGAGTTTATCTTACATAACCCGAATAGCTTACCGTCCAACGTTGCCTCTAAATTAACCCAGCTTGCCAACTTATCCAATCATAATGGATCCAATAATCACACTTCAATGGAACTGTCGTAGTTTACGTAATAAATCGCATGAATTATCACACTTAATCAATAAGTTCCGCCCATCGATTATTGCCGTCTCGGAAACATGGTTGAGACCTGAGTCCCGCTTCCGGGTTCCAGGCTTCTTCTGTGTTAGAGACGACGGTATTGATGGGCATGCAGGAAGTGCTTTGCTTGTAAAGCGCTCCCTTGCTTTCTCTTCTATTTCCTTTCCTTCTCATCCTACCTCTATCAACATTGTTGGTATTAGGTCTTTAAATATTTCATTTGTTTCTATTTATATACCTCACCCTAATTCATCATTAATCCCCGACATTATTTTACTTCTGTCTTCTATCCCTTCTCCTGTAATACTTATGGGAGACTTTAATGCACATAACTCCGTATGGGGACATTCTCTTACGAACCTTTTTGGGCGTTCTCTACTTGACGCTTTTGATGAGGCCAATTTATGCCTCCTAAATGATGGCTCACCTACCCGTAGAGTCCTTCCCTCCCAAAATTCGAATAGTGCTGTAGATCTTTCTCTCTGCTCTCCCTCTCTATTTCACTCTATATCTTGGAGAATACTCACACTTACCTATGGTAGTGACCACTTCCCCATTTTGCTTTCTATTTACACTCCAAATAATGTATCTCCCCATTGTAATCCTTCGCCCTCCTTTAAATATAGACTCTCTGCAGCCGATTGGCTATCTTATTCTTCAACCCTTGATATTAAATTGAATTCACTTCCTTCCCTTCAATCTAGTTCCCCCCTTATTGTCTACAACTCGTATGTTGATTGTATTTCCTCTTCTGCCGACCTCCACATCCCTCACAAAAAGCCTGCAAAAGGCTTCAGGATTTCCCCCCCTTGGTGGGATGATGAATGCTCAGCAGCAGTAGTGGAGCGGAGAGAGGCGGAAAAGGCTTATGGTCGGCATATGACTGTGGACAATTTCTTAAATTATAAACGTATAGCAGCAAAATTCAAGCGACTTACCTCTAAAAAGAAAAGACTAAGTTGGATAGGATTTTGTGAAAACTTGTCCCCTAGAACTTCATCTTGCCTTGTTTGGGACCAGATCAGACGCTTTAGAGGTTCTTGTAATGTAAGAAATTCTTCAAGTAACGACCCGTCTTCTTGGCTAGAAGACTTTTCTGATAAACTCGCACCCCCCTCAGTTCCTTGTTTGTCTGTAATTCCATCTCCACCCTCTCTTATTCCTTCTCAAAATCGTTTTGACTCACCCTTTTCTCTTAATGAACTATCTCTTGTACTTAACAAACTGACTGACTCTTCCCCAGGCATTGATGGTATCCCTTATTCCTTTTTAACTAAATCATCCACTAAAGCACAGTCTATTCTTTTATCTCTTTTTAATTCTTTTCTCAACTTAGGCATTGTCCCTGAACAGTGGAAATCCCAAATTATCATTCCTATCCCCAAACCCGGTAAGGACCCTTTGGAAGCTAATAGTTACAGACCGATAGCCTTATCTCCAACAGTGGCCAAAATTATGGAACATCTGATTAAACAGCGCCTAGAGTGGATAGTAGAAAGCGAATCTATTCTTCCCAGTACACAATTTGGATTCAGAAAGGGAGTTAGCACGATGGATAGTTTAAGCTTGTTGGTCACAGAAATACAGTTAGCCTATCAGGAAAAGCGGTACGTGGTAGGAGTGTTCTTAGACATAACGGCAGCCTATGACAATGTCCTTCTTCAGGTTCTTAGGAGTAAACTCATCCAGCTGAGAATCCCTGAGAAGTTGGTAAGGTTAATTAACAACATGTTAGTGGATAGATCTGTCGTGATTAAGTCGAATTCTGGATTTCTACCCGCCAGGAAGGTATGGAGAGGCCTACCTCAAGGCTCCGTCCTTAGTCCCTTGCTATTTAATCTATATACATATGACTTGGAACAATCGGTCTCATCCTTCTGTGACATTTTACAATATGCAGATGATCTTGTTTTATATGTCTCTTCATCCTCTTTAGCGGTAGCCACTAGTCGTCTAAATTCTGCTCTAAGTTACCTTTCATCATGGCTGGATAATCATGGCTTATCCCTATGTCCATCAAAAAGTTCTGTAGTTGTCTTCTCGAAAAAAAGAATATCTCCTTCCGTTTCTATTTCTGTTAACAATGTAATCATCCCCCAATTCGAAAGCGTTAAATTCTTGGGTCTTACATTAGATTCGAGAATGTCAGGCACTCCCCACTTTAAAGCCTTGGAATTAAAGTGTGAAAAAAATATTAATATCCTCAGATCTCTCTCCGGTGTATGGTGGGGCTCCCACCCATACACACAAAAACTTTTATATAACGCTATAATCCGTAGTCACCTTGATTATGGTTCCTTCATCCTTAATTCCTGTAACAAATCTAACCTTGACATCCTTTCGAAAATTCAGTCCAAATGTCTACGGATTATTTTAGGAGCCATGAAATCTTCCCCTATCAGTGCTATGCAAGTTGAGTGTGGCGAGCCTCCACTGAATATACGTAGACAATTCCTCTCCGATCGATTCCTTTTTAAAGCATTCCAAAATTCTAATCACCCTCTTCTTCCTAAACTAGCTCGTCTTTTTGAATTAATCCTACCCTCTGATAAATACCCTTGCCTTTTGCATAGCTTTAAAACACTTTCTTGTCTCCCTAACCCAGTGGTACAGTATCCGATGAACCCACTTTTCCTCACCCCATATGATGCTTTAATTTTTCTTCCAAACATTATTCTCAATTTTGGTCTTGATAAATCTTGCGCTTCACGTGACATCTTTAATGCTAACTTCAACCATAAATTCCAGGGATGGCTTCAAATCTATACTGATGCTTCCAAACTCAGTGACGACACTGCGGTCGGAGTGTCTGTTTGGATCCCCTCTTCTAAAATTTCTTTAAGTTATAAATGCCCTTCTACTTCTTCAGTATTCACTGGGGAGGCACTAGCTATTCTCGAAGCAATTAGATTTGTTATTTCCCACTGTCTTAACAACTGTATAATCTTCTGCGACTCACTAAGTTGCCTTCAATCTATCCTTTCCAATCCCTTCAGATCTCGTTCTCGATCACCTGTAATCCTTAAAATTAGGGAATCTCTGTTAGAATGCCATTACAAAAATATAAACATTGCCATTGCCTGGATACCTGGGCATTCTGGCATTCCAGGAAATGAAACAGCAGACGCTTGCGCAAAATTAGCAGTACACAACGGGACTTTAGAACACTACACTACGTATTCCAGTGACCTATGCACAATAGCTAAACCATTACTTGAAAAATCATGGAACGTGCACTGGGATTCTGTGAAACTTTATTCCGCGAAACATTATGCTTCTGTACAACCAGATATTCCCCATCGCCCATGGTTTTTCAAGTACCGTAAAGCAGACAAAAGAACATGCTCCACCATCTGTCGATTAAGACTAGGACATGCCTGCACTCCAGTCTTTCTTGCTAAATTAAGGATTAGGAATTCTTCTATTTGTGAATGCGGTCTGGATGAAGGCGATGTTGACCACTTATTCTTTGTTTGTCCTAACTTGCGCCAATCTCTTCATGACTCGCTTCCCCGTTTTATTCCTCGTCCTACCTCTGTTAAATGTCTCCTCTATAATACTTTTTCCCTTCGTGTAAACTCTTCACTCTGTAATTTTGTACAAAAAAATAATATTAGACTGTAGATACGTGTGTTTTAAGTTTTTAACATTTACTAACATTTTATGTAATTTATTGTAGATAAGTATACTAACCTCCTGACTCAGTATTGGTCTCTGTATATAGTTTAAATTTCTAATTAAATTACCTTGGTTGTCGGAATCTCCCAAAATTTCAACCGATCTACACGTTGGTAGACAAACACCACAACCCCTTTAGTTTGTGACACTATCACTAAGGATACTGGCAGAGTCGCGACTTAAACACTACGATAAGTCGCTTTTAAAGAAGCCATCAAACAAGAACAAGAACAACAAGATCCTTTTTTCGTTGTGGCGGTAAAGTTTTTAAAAGTTTCTTCAAAAAAAAATCTGGTAAGTACATATTTTATTCACTATCGACTAACTAATTATATTGATAACAACATAGCTACGTAATTTTATAAAAGTAATTAATATTTATAGTAATATTATTTCATCAACATATTTACTTCTAAGTGGGAATATAGTTCCCTTTGTCCATTCGTGAATGCTAAATACCGTCAATATATTTAAAAAGTAGGGATTTATTTTTGTCTTTTATTTATATTTTATATATTTTTTTTGTTCCAGATCAGGTCTTTCAAAAAAGAAGAATGTTTTAAAGTTGTGTGTGTGTGTGTGTCCAAGAATGTTTTAAACTGTTCCATATGGCCAACTATGAATAAATGATACTTTTTTATACTTTCCTATTTTCATTTTCACATTGATCCTTAAAATAAACAAATCTAGTATTATTTTCATATTTATTTAGGATTGAACATAAATTCATTAGTCAAGCCGGGGCAACTTACTAGTATATTGCAATTGATGGTCGTAATAGGGCAAAGGGAAATAATTTACCACTTGGTCAAGTTATAAACGGGAATAGGGAAATTAAAAAAAACGTTATATTTCATTTTCAGTAGGTTCAATTTAATTTTCCGTCTAGAACTATCTCACATACCACACGCACACGTTAACCTAAAAAAAAGTACTTTTTGTTCAGCCCGTTTAAGGGTTAAATATGTATTATTTAACCAGTATGGTACCTGCCACGTGTTTCACTCTTTACTGCTATTTAAGAATGGGGTCAATAATTATGCAAGTCCTAAATGCAATTACATCAGTGTGAAAAATCACTTTTGATTTTAGCATTTAGAAATTTGTCGGACTGAGACACTACGCGATTTTTTTTTAATTTCGTGAGCTACAGTGAGTCCGTGAAGGTTAACGTGAAACTGTATGGAGATAGGACAGTGCTGCTTAACGCCATTGCCTGCTTGGTACAGCTCTTCCAATACAGCTACAAATACAATACAAAATTTCATTTTAATGTGCTCACCGTCATTCACGTACCATTAACAACTTGCACCACAGAATAGATAGTCTTGCACTAAGACACACTGTGATAAGATTTACCATTGTACATACTCATAGAGCACACATGGAATATACCTGAATTAAAGTATACCTAATAAAAATATTCCACAGAAAATATAGTAGTGTTTATTTAACATATATAAAATGTATTTTGGTACACAGGATATATCTAGGATGACACCAATGTTTTGGTAGAAATTGATACCGAATCTACGTGCACAACTAAACTTAACTAAAAAAAAGACGTGTGGCACTCGGGGACTGCCGCGGTAAAGCTATTGCTATTATCTACTATATAAATAAGTCGGGTTTTCCTTCCTGACGCTATAACTCCAGAACGCACAAACCCATTTCCACGGTTTTGCATTCGTTAGAAAGGTCTCGGGCTCCGTGAGGTTTATAGTTTTTTTTTTTTTTTAAACTCTTTTTTGGTATGGCAAAACAACGTTTGCCGGGCCAGCTAGTATATAGTATTTTTTATCAACTTATGCAATTAGGTATAATTATTTATTTATTTTATTTATGCAAGAATCTAAATACCATAAACTAAAATAAGATTGCTCACATCTGTCCATTGTTTATGGTAATTATGATAAAATAGCGATTGTCAATCAAATTTATAATAAAAACTAACGCCAAAATTGACATGAGTCACCAGCGCGAACAGCGAAACGGCGTTACTGCGCGTGTGTAGTATTTTTTAGTTGATAGCGATCTTTGTTGCGGAATTTAAATTTCGAATTTTGTGCATTTAGTCTCCACGCTCAAGGCCCGCGATAGAAGCTATGCAATAGCTTAAAAATGAAAATTTATAGTGTTAATAACACAATTCGGTAATGTTAACAGAACTATTTCATCAGAAAGTCTGTATACGAAATAACGATTTTAATTAATAAAAATGTGCAAAACGAGATAGCCAATTAATCAAAATACGCCATAGTTGTTTTCATTTTTTGGTTAATTTTAGTTGTACATCTAGAATTGGTACCATTATATTGTAAGCTTTATGCAGAGGCGTAGCTACCGCTGTATCAATTATACGGGGCCCCCGGGCCATGGGGAGCCCCCGACGTGCGTAAGCAAAGAAAAATTATTTCTTTTTTTCATGGTGTTCAAGTAAGAGCTATCTACAAAATAAAAGCAATTCCAAAAAATTGGCAAAATCCCTATTATGATGAATAAATATTTTTATCAATTTTATGCACACATATTTTTTTTCTTTTTGTGAGAAATTTTTACCGTTCATAACGGCCCCCAAATAATTATTTTACGGGGCCCCACCAAGGCACGCTACGCCACTGGCTTTATGACCGTACTATTGTCAAAACTAAACACGGCGGTTACACAAGATTGTTGTATTGTCTCTTACCAATTAATTTACACATAACTTTAGACTATCAGAGAATACAGTGTGGAAGTTATTATTGTGGAGATAATATCCTTGGTTAATAACCTTTTAGCAAGCCAGGGTCTTATTGGACTAAAGGGTTGAGTATTCCTTCTCAGTATCGATTACAGTTCGAACCCGTTGTCTTTAAGGGTCTACCCTCGTTTCATTTATCTGTCAGTTCAATATTTCGATTAAACTTGATTAAGGCATCTTTGAATGTTTAGATATAGCTAACTAACTGCCCAAATTCTCTGTTTATAATTTATGATGTTATGTTTTATTACGAGAGTTCTACGAATAAATGTGAAAGGAAAATATTTTAGAAGCAGATTTAAAAATGGATGGTCGGTGTGAATGAGTATATGAAAGAAAGAGGATTAAGAAGATACCTTTCAATGAAATTGATTTTTTATTCTAATATATTTTTGTAATACACAATGGATCGGAACAAAACGACAATTTGAATACGATTATACTATAAATACGTATGACATTATTTCATTTTGCTAGGACTCTATGTCCGGCTTTCCCAAAAAAACAAAACCCTTACAGGATTTCTCGCATGTCTGTCTACCACAGCTATTATACTAACTACTTACTAAGCAACTTCAGTACATTACGATATTAACTTCTTTGACCCAAACATTTACCTTAAAAATCTTGGATGGGGTCACATTTTGAGTACCTACTAAAATGTACTTTTAGGTTTGCATACCAAACGGTAAAACCAGAGCCTATTACTGAGACTTCGCTGTACACCCGTCTGTTCATCTGTCTCCAGGCTGCACCTCTCCAGTGATAACTAGAGTGCTTAAACTTCCATTGTTTATGTATCTGTTGATGCTGCATTAACAAATACTCAAGTCCGTGTTGTTCTTGACCGTTTTTTTTATAATTTTCCATTGCTTCTCAATCCTATTCTTCCCTAAAAATATAAAGAATGTAATAACCCTCTTGTATGTCTACATATATCATATTTTCAGTTACGACCACCACTATATACTATTCTGTGACTGTATGTACATTTTGCATCAATTTACCCACCTAAATCAACGTTACTGTCGTATGATTGATCGCTGTAGAATTTAGATAGATCAAAATGATCTCAACCAAATACATTTTAAAAGCAAGCAAGTTTCACAAGGCATTATCAAACTACCTTGCCTTTTGTCAGCACAAAAAAGCAAAGTTTATAAGCGTATTATACTGTAACAAACGAAAAACGAACAAATTTAAATTTATTGTCATGGTATATCAGCAATGCAAGCTACAGATATAAGGAGTGTAATACAAAAGAAGGACAAAGAATATTATCAAGTCTACTTAAACAGGCTTGTAGGCATTCGTATTTCGTTAAAATCTTTTGTTTCTTGTGAAATTTCACAAAATGCTAAAAGAATTCCACTATATTATTTGTTTGTTCACGACGGCAAGTCGACGTCAAGACGAGTGCCAGTGATTTCCTCGGAGACAGCGTCAATGAGATTTACCAAATTTTCCTCTCAAGTTATTTTTATTCCCTATGTGGAATCGACGTTATTCTATATTCAAATATGGTTACTTGGCATATATGGAATCAACAGCGTTACCTTATAGACATAAAATACGTCAAACGAGTTTATGTAAATACTAACTCGCTTACTTTATTATTATTTTTCTTGATCTTATGAATATTCTTTTTAATATACTTTCACTAGTTGTGATGTAAATCTACCCAGCCCATTAAGGTCTCATTGCAGAGCACAGGCCTTCTCCACTGGGGGATCACGGTCTACTGTACCGCTCTGACCAGGCGTGATGGCATAAGGTTCATTTTCGAGTTTTCTGTGTCTCACACAGGATATTATCCGTGTAATATATAATAGTTAGGGCATTACTGAAAATCAGCGTTGGGAAGACATTCCACGTTGCCCCAACAAAGCTGAGTAATGTACCTTTTTCGCCACAGTGACATTGGGCTCAGAGTTAGTTTGTATGTTTTTAGGTAGATTTAGTTTTAGTTTTGTAGAAATAGTTTTTAGTTTTTAATTTGTTAATTTTTTCCATATTAGCCTAATGTGCTTTGGCCTGAAATAAATAAAATTTTCTTTCTTTTCTTTTCTTTCTTAATATCTCTTATCTGGCTTTTAGAGATTCCTGGGAAGAAAATGGGCTGTGACACTTGTATTCTTAATCCGTAGTAGAACATAATCCCTACTAAAGTGGACGAAAATGCCCAACAGTGGGACATTAATGCGCTGAAGAGGGAGAGAAAGAGAGAAAGAGAGGGATTTTTTTATATATTCATGGACATTTCACATAACGTCCTCTGGTCCCAAGCTAAGCATATGCTAAGTATATGCTTGTGTTATGGATACCAGGATAGAATACATACTACTTTTCTTTTGTAAATACATACTTATAATACATAGAAACACCCAGACGCAGTACAAACATTTGTATGACAATTAGAAAAACACACAAATGATTGTGCCGAGCGGAAATCGAACCCACGACCTCTTGATCTCGTCGTTAGGCTCGTCAAAATGTTATATGAATACATCAAACTCATCCTGTCGATATGCTGAACTAGTCCCAAGTAGTGACACTTTTTAGCAATAAGTAGGGAATCATACCTTTTACAATCTTTATATTATGGGACCGTAGTATGTATAAATATGGGTTCATATTTATAACTCATATGTCCTCACAGTCCGTGTTATTGGGTTCGCGGCGAGCAAAGGCCAGATCTACCGTTATTATCTGTCGCCACTCGCCAGAGTATTTGTTCTCCAACACGACCCACTAAATTATTGTTTTGTCGCCGGTCAATACTTTATTTTAGTATTCACATCATTTCATATCTTTAACAAATGTATATTTTATTTGAATTGCGTTTTTACCTACAAGTTATAGTTGTGTATATTCTAGAAATATTGAGAATCGCAAATACCCATTTCCCACTGTAAAATCCAAAACTTATTTTCAATTAATTCAACCTAGAAATTTCCTAATTTTCTGTATAAAACATTTTCAAAATTAAACTATGTATTTATTTCTGTTAATATTGTTAGTTACATTTCAGTAAGCTAATCTTCACGAAAGATCTCGCTACAAACAATTCCTAATTATATACATAGCTAATAGGTGTTGCTTGCAACTTTGTACGCGCGGAATTTAAAGAGAAAATCCTAACAAAATATACAAAATAGCTATCCTCTTGAACCACTCTATCATTAAAAAAAGACGGCATCTTAATCTGATGCGTAGTTTTAAAGATATAAGCGTACATAGAGATATACATACAAAATTAATGACTTTGTTTTATAAAAAGTAAAGATTTTGAGGAATTGAAACAAAAATGCTGTACCTAGTGTTCAAAAGTTGAATCAGTTTACAAATTACAAAAAAAACCGGTCAAGTACGAGTTGGACTCGCACGCTGAGGGTTTCGCATCTACGATTGGTCTTATACATATTAACTTATCGGAGGTTTAAAGAGTGTTGTTTGAAAGTCGACTATCCTCGACTACGATCTAAGGCCGCTAACTTTGGCTGCAGTTTTAAAGACCTAAAGACTCTTGTCTCGTGCTCAATGTACCGATTAGGTACACACCTTGGTGAGAATAATATGTATTAAATGTAGTACGCTGAAACAGCAGTAATTAACTGTAGCACGCGCTTTGTGCGGCCTCGTGGCAAGTCCACGCATACTCCACGGTACTAAGACCGTCTAACAAACACACTACAGGAAAACTATATGGTAATTATGTGGGCCTAAATCTAAAGCCGCCCTATAGTCATTTCGTTTACCATCCGGTTCGTGCGGCCTTGGAGCGTAACTTAACATCCAAACAATCACTCGTCGGACAAAATGGAAAAAATATGACCTTTGGAAAAATAATGTTTTCGCGTAATATGATAAGAAATTCAAAGTTTTCGGATTTTTCCCAATATCACCAGTATCTAGTCTAACTCTGAGCCAAATTTCAAGTCTCTAGAGTAACTATCTATTTTTAACTATCTATTTTTTGCAGTAAGGGACCGCGTAGATCTACATTTGGTATGAGTTTCAAGTTGATACCTTCAGCCGTTGCTGAGTAAAAAAGTTTGACAGACGGATTGACAGACAGACAGACACCGGAGTGATCCTATAAGGGTTTGTACGAAACCCTAAAAATATCGAAATAGTTTCGAATATGTTTCACAAGGCCAAGGTACTTATTTGGCAATCTGGATAATAGGAGGAGATATAAGACGATAAAACTTAGTAATTATTTTTATTACTCTCAATATAAGTACATTATTTATTATCAAAGTTCGACATTCCATCGTTTCTGACTAAAGAAAAATTGTTAACAATGCTTAAAATATCAGCCTCGTTTAAATTAGTTGAAAATTATTTACAAAACAAACGTAAGGAATTTAACTTTATCAAATTATATACGAAAGCCGCCTGGTAGAGAAACACAGAGTACATTTTGCGACAGTTAGCAAATGCCGGAGAGTGTGGGTGTCAGTTCTTATTGGAACGGGTATTGGAAAATCTATATGTTATTATTTGAGAGGCGAGGACTTTTGTGCCGCTAATACACGTCGTCTTGTACATTTTATATAACTTCTATTACTAAATAATTCAAATCATTCATGACTTGTTTTCGCATTATACTATCACGGCTACTTTACAAAGAAATTACGCATTAAAATTAAGTTAAAGGTCTATTTAACTTATTTTATGCTTATTAACATAATTTAAACTTTTTTTTATTTTTATTATGTGCTATCAACAATGTTGCTATACTATATTGTTACAATTATTTGATGGCAATGTTTTCAGCTTAAAGCGTAAAAATCATTGTGGCTATTACATTGTTAACAAATCACTGTCAATTATTTTATAGAAAATACCCATTACTCAATTTTTCCCGACCCAAGAATCGTACACAAAACATTTACTTATTCAGACTAATATTTTAATCGCTAAGCTCAATAAACTCAATAATTATAGCATCTAGCATTTGGTAGCAATAATAAAAATATTAAAATTTTACCATATTAAAACGATCGGCTTAAATTGCGTAATCAGGGTTTATGTGAGGGCAGAGCAGCGCAGCAAAAGGAAATTGTGGAAGATTTTATCAAAATACTTCCGAAGCAACCGTCGACCGTGTTACGTAATGCATCAGTGCACTATACTGTTAGTTTTAGACCTATATTTCACTAATAATAACGAACGCTACATCATCTAAAAGAGAATATTGTTCAAACGAAAATTTTAATTCTATCAAATCAAAAATTTGATATTGTTAATTGTTTATTTGCGATATAATCACTATACATAATAAAAATCCATCCAAATTTAAAGTAGATGTACTACTATATACTTACGAGTAGTATCAATAGGTGAAGAAAAATTGGATACCCCTTTTAACGAAATGTATGCCCTGGAAGAAATATGAAGTGCAGGACGCTATTTCTTTTCTTAATAATGTTAATTAATTATCATCGTTGTTTATCATACCATATTAAGAGTATATAGGTACGTAACTAAACTGAACTTTGTAGCAATAACACACAATCGAAGTTCAGTTAATTCTTGTTCAACTACACTTAACTGTCAATCAAATAGCAGTTGGATTTTATTTGAAATCGCAATATTAAAGGTCTAACTTTTGAAAATTATACTGGAAACAGACTGCGGGCGGCTTAAATTGAACAACTCCCTTTTGGTAACAAATCAGAAACTCGTTGGGTAATTATTGGATTTATTAAATTATAAAAGCCCAAATTTAGTTTATTAGACGAATGAACGAAAATAATTGAAGGGTTGGGAACGGGCCGATACATATTTAGACATTAAATGTCTACGTAAAAGTTCAATGTTTCTCTGATTACAGCTCGTTAGACATGCCTGATGTGATGGAGGTGAGCTCATTAAATGCAAAAGTAAATGTCACATCTCTCCATAAAAGATTGTACATTTTATGCTGCTACTTTTTCATTTAAATACATTAAAATATTGAAGACTTAAAACATTAAATATATTTAGAAAAAATAATTAAACGTATGCCAACTCGCTTGCTAATAAAATACCTTTTCCGAATAGTTTAATAGTTTTAATTTATTTATTAATTTTTGCAATTGACTTGCTACGCCTTTACTTAATAAATTAACTTATAGTGTTATCGTCCCGCTCATAGTTTAAGAAACAATGGGTAAAATTTTTTTTTATTAACTTCAAAAGAATGTCAATTAACTAACTGTTGCCCTTTGTACGCGTGGAATTTTGAAAATTTTCTTCCATCTTACAACATTTTTCACTGATGCTTCGGTCCTAGTTGTCGCAACATGATGTAATATAGTCTGAAGCCTTCCTCGATAAATTTACTATTCAACACAAAACTTTCAATTCCAATTAGTAATTTCTGAGATTAAACGCGCCTTAGCGTGTTCAAACAAACGACCAAACAAACTGTTCAGCTTTATAATACTAGTATAGATTTTCCTCTATTACTTTAGAGAGCTATATATTTATTAATAACATTTTTTTTTACAGGTAAACAAAATAATATTTTCTAACACTTGCGCGACTCATCTGTTTAAATAAAACTACTTTTTACGGATTTAGACGCGTATATTTGTTTTAAATTTTGGCCCGACGTTTCGGAGACTGAGTCTGTCTCATGACTCAGTTTCACCCGTGACCATGGTGACTGCAAAGTCTCCGAAACGTCGGGCCAAAATTTAAAACAAATATACGCGTCTAAATCCGTAAAAAGTAGTTTTAGGTAAACAAAATTTTTAAAAATTGAATGCAATAGCAAATAACACAAAATCCACAACACCGTCACTTAAATCTTCAGTTTCAATAGAGAGAAAGTAGCGATACCGTAAATACAACACACAGATGAATACAAGTATACTAGGAATCGATTATGTTCATTTTACCTACAATTTAAACGTTCGTCTATATAAAAGTGGGCTCTAAAATAAAGTTAAAGTGATATATGCTATCATAAACGCGTCGTTTTCCGATACAGAGCGAGCCAAGCGCTATTAACGGACACAGTTCCAGTTTCAAACTATAACTGACTATTTTTCACGCATAAATGGATAATACTTGAACCAAATGGAATAACAAGTATTTTCATTCATAAATAAAAGGAATATATCTTATTCATTAATATACAGATTTTTCTAGTGTAGTATACCATTTTAATAAATAAATAAATAAATACTCATGGACCTTTCACACAACGTCCTCTGGTCCCAAGCTTATTATGCTTGTGTTATGGGTACCAGAATACGGATAGAATACATATACTACTTTTCTTTTGTAAATACATACTTATAATACATAGTAAACACCAAGACGCAGTACAAACATTTGTATGACAATTAAAAATATCACACAAATGATTGACTGGGAATTGAACCCGAGACCTCGTGATCGGCAGTCCACAGATCGCATATGAACCACTACACCACGAGGCCCGTCAAATTTATGTCGTCGAAGTTTAAGACATTTTTTGAACGACTACCGAGACGTTCTTTGTGGAAAATCTGAGCGTTAAATAGAAGCGTTGTTTGCTAAAACTAATGGTTTTAATATTTCGAATACAAAACGTACTCATATTGTTGTATCAATCAATCACTTGTGTTCTGTAAAGAACACTAAGTGATCGATTGATCGAGTTGGTACAAGCCGCTCAATAGATGGCTCTGACGCTCATGGTTATCATTGTTTCCACTATAATTTAGTTTATTTAGTAAAAGCATGGCAAGTCAATTACAAAAATTAATAAATTAGTGTACAAAACGTATGTTAGTAATAGCAATTGTTTCGTTTTTTTTTTCTATAGCATGCACATTGCATATGGCAGTAATGATCCACGATCTTCGTATTTCAAATATTTTTTCGAGTACCGATACGGAAGCCAACACTTATTGAGAAGAGCTAGACTCCATATAAAATGTATAAAAAAATATTTTTTTATTTATTCACAACTATTCAAATACATTTTTACTTTTCATACAAGCTAAGATTTCACGACATATGCGCTGTTCAAGTTATAAAAACTTTACACTTAGGTGCTTTTAAAACACAAAGAGAGTTTCAAATAACGTAGCTCATAGCGTACATTACATTTTGTACTTATTTTGTTAAAATGCTAATATTCATATAATATTTCGTAGTTAGTATCTTTCGTTAGTATCTTGAATTATTATGTTACGTTACGATACGTCGGGTCGCACGGTTACCTATAAAATGGTCGAGCTGTGCGGGGTTGATGTGTGCGTTATACTCGTGAACCTTGCCGTGCCTTCTGCTTGGACTGGTCGACTTGCTCTAACAAGGCAATCTTGTCTCTACATTAGTTATTAATTGTAGTCTAGAATTCTAGATAGCATTAATCGGCATCATCCTCACACCCCTCCAACAATGTAATATTATATTTAAAAAAAAAGTATCGAGAGAATAGAAAAAAAGCCCATGGAGTTTCTTGTCTGTTCTTCTCCATAGGATTCGCGTTTGGAACAGACACCTAGTTTCTGACGTTTCAAAAGAGCTTGTAAAACATGCCAACTTGAAATAAAAAATTTTGACTTTTACTATGAGAATATTAAGCGGCTACGGAATCCTACCAAACGTTACCAACTCGCACTTAACTATAACCACATGATAGTTACTTACGTTCATAAACCACAACATTTTTACAAACATCTTGTTATTAATATACCTGTGTGTATAAATAACTGTAAATACAGAGAAGCAATAAATTTAAATTCTCTTAAAAATCAAGGCACGCGACTTTGTCTGATTACATACAAATAAAAGAGGCATGAGGAGCAATATCTCGTCTTGAAGCTTGATGGGAAAGAAGGGGTACGAAATACGACATTACAAATAGATTCGGAGTTTATTCATCATCAGATTCAAGATAATGTTTAAATTGTATCAATAGAGTACAATGAATATTTAGGTCGTGAACAGATATGATCTACGATGTTATTAATGAAATTACCATATCAGTGGTAATTTCACGTAACGTCTTCTTAATAAATTCAACTATTACATTAACATCTATAATCTACTATATAAAAATAAGTCGGGTTTTCCTTCCTGACGCTATATCTCCAGAACGCACGGACCGATTTCCACGGTTTTGCATTCGTTGGAAAGGTCTCGGGCTCCGTGAGGTTTATAGTTCTTTTTTATAAATTTTTTTTTTTTTTACTTTTTTTTGGTATGGCAAAACAACGTTTGCCGGGCCAGCTACTCGTAGTTATTATAAAATAAAGTCGTAATTTTTTATGTTCCTACGTGAGCTTATATTTTCAAAAGTACGCAACGGATTTTGATGCCGTTTTATAAATAGATAGAGTGGTTCAGGAAGATCGCCTTTTTGTATAATTTTTTAATGTTTGGTTTCTTAATACCACGGGTGTAAACTTGCGGGCAATAGCTAGTAGAATAATAGAAAACATTCACATAAATATACTAATAAGAATTTAAATTCGAATACAAAACAATTGCGCAATAATTGCCTTTGCTGAATAACTGTTACGGATATTAATTAATATAAAATTAAACTTCAACAATATGATTTTTGCGGTATTAAAATGGATCGTTGAATCAAAACCCTGACCGTATCGGAAACGTAGTGCATCCAGTTATATCTGTGGGCACAATTTCAATTACTGCAGATGCATAAATTTTATTTGTATCGTGGTAACAGCTCTACGTAGTTATCTGAAAACCCCGTATGCCCTGCAAATAATGATTAAAACGAGTTTTTCCTCTCATGTTCCGTCCATGGAAATAAATGTAAATGTCAATATGAGATTCGATGAAGCGTAGAATAAATATATTAATTAATAGTTCGTATGCTACATGATTGCCTCTATAACTGAAAATACATTACACAATTTCATCACTAATACTTATAGCAAAAGCTGACTTTTATGGGTTTTTTTTTTATTTTATTTTTTCTCCTCACCCTAACCGTGTCATGGTGTGTGCCCTGAGCCTGACCATGACACGGCAAGGGGTGGCCCCGTTATGTGGGGCTCAGCGCAGTGGGACATTAGGACTTTTGTGGGGGTGTATACGTGCTTAAACTAGATAATATGAATATTACATGTTTGATCAACCTGTATTGTAGCCTAACTGTCCTATTTAAAAACCGTGATGGCTATTTTCTTATCTGCCCAAAGTTTCTGTAATTCAACATAAGTGTACCGTGCTTACCTTTTATTCCCTTAAAAATTAGTTTCTTAATGTGAATATACTCATATAACTTTTAGAGAGCGCGAATTCCAAACATCCTATTTAGTGTTTAAAAAATGTTTCCAAGAGGTAATTGTAATCCTGTTAAGATAAGTTCTGGACTATATTTGCCTTGTCGGTTTAATAATATCATGTTTTAGTCTATCAATAGACACCTATTATAATCTTGTAGTTCATTAGTATGATCGGCTTTCACCTGCATTGTTTTGTATTCAATACCAGCATAAGCCACATAATGCCAGAACTGACTGCAATATTAGATTATACTTGAGAGTTGAGACTGACGCATAATAATATCGTAGAACCTTTATAATGCAATCATACAATTAGTACACCTCTAGACATATTGTCTCATATGTTATTTGTGTGTGTCTAAGTCATGATAAATTCTGTTTACCAATCAGATAGGTAGATACGATGATAAAGTCATTATTCTTGTATGTACGAGTATGTTCATATTATGTGAGCTTATATCTTCAAAACTACGCAACAGATTTCGATGTGGTTTTTTTTTATATGTTAAATGGTTCAAGAGGATGGCATTTTAGTATAATTTGTTAAAGATTTATTTATATTCTAAATTCCACTCGTATGAGGTTATGATTTATAATTCGATATTAAAAGAAAGACATTATCAATTCGTCTGCATATTTTTTATGCAATCAGTAGATATTACTTGGTATACTCCGTGATCCCTAAGATTTCTATTTTTACACTTTTCATAATTTTTACATACTTTTAACAATCGAACATTTGTAACTAATCAAACATTTATAAACTTGATAAAGCACAAAACAGTTCTAATATTATTAAAGTTAAAGTAGTAAATATAAGTGTTAGAATTAGATGCTCCATCGATACGACAAAGAATCTTGTCACTACTTTTAATGAACCCAAACGGTCGTTTTCTTTTCCTATTGTACTTAATACTGGTTGATTTTCTATCTCCATGACACGGACATATAATATAAGTAAGAGGGAGGAAGATTTGCAATAAAAATCGTAATGATACCGCAATAACGAACTCACGATAACTGCCGAAAGGAATTGATAAGGAAAAATATAGGCAGCGTTACTTATGTGTACCACATGATACAAAGAACCGTTATTGGATCGAGCGTGTTGCCTTAAAAGATTCATGGAGATCTTTAGATAGAAATGTTTCTGTATTTAAATATTCAAAGAGAAATAGAATGGAGAATATGAGGGTGAAAACAGAAAGCATATGAATAAGAAATTCAGTAAAAGTGTGGGGAAAGGAGATTTAATCTTTAATTTATGCAGTGTTTGGTGTTTTCTTTCAGCTATGTTCACTTTGAGATGAACTATTTAGTAGACATGAACGTGATAAAATGAAGATTGGAGGCAATATTATATTTGGTAGTGTGTAGTTGGCAGTAGTGAAAAATGTTGCAAAAACGGGGAAAATTTTCTAAATTCCACGCGGACGGAGTCGCGGGCAATAGCTAGTCATAATATATTCGTCATAGCAACTCCAAATAAAACCAAAAAATGGGATGATGAGATGGATTGGGGGGGGTTGAGATGGATTATGATGATGATTTTGAATACCTGTTGTTGTAGCATTGATATGATTCAATCAATTCGATTGATATTGTAAAGCTTCTTCTTTACATTAATTTATAATAATAATTTAAAACACATTTAATTAATTTGTTATATTTTTTATAATATAGAAAAACTATTTTACAATCATTTTTCAACATCCTCTCTTCATGTAGGCCTTATTCGATTTATACAAGAACTGCTGGTTTAAAGGTATAAGAATAGGTAGCTTAACTAATGTAGGTACTAAGTGAGTGTACAAAGTATAAAAATCCCGTTAATACAGCCCTGTCTTCCCTTACAGAAGATTACAAGCGTAATGATATAACAAAATACCATAACTGACATAGAAATTTGTTAAATGTTTATTGGAAGGTTTTGTCAAAATTATTAAAATAGAACTGCCAAAGTTTTCGTAATGTTACGAAGGGGAAAATGGTTTAGGTACCATAATAGGCTATAATATAACTGAACGGTTACACTGGCCGTTTCCAACTTCATGTAACTAATGTTCGCAAGTAAAACTGACTTGTTTTTGTTACTCATTGGCGGTTAATTCATCTCCAGTAAAACATTGACAGACCATTACAAGTACGAACAATGGTAAGCGATATAAATTTATATAGACCGTTTTTCATAATATACTGTTGTAAATGTAGAATAGCTTCGATGAAATCCGTTTAACTTCTTCCGTTTAATTTTAACAGGCTATTGCTTGTGCCTTTATTCGTCCCTATGCTTGTCTTTAAGCGAGAAATATTCATGCTAAATGGTATAATTATTATTGTTTTTCAAAACTTGGGATAAATTAAAATTATTGTATATTTATAATTGACCCATTAGCCCTATCCCTTTAGCCCTGTATGTAACTCCAGCATTATCGATTTTAGTTTGATTTACTATGAACACGTTTTATTCTTATCCCTAAAAAGACCAAGACGTGAAGTATACCTGCCAATGCTATCTCGCGTCTTGATACTCCATAATATTTTCAGGAATGCTGTCATAGTCAAGGAATTAGGCTAATTAAGGAGAGTATATCCATTACTAAAGCCGGATCAACTCATTTGATTCACGTCTCCTAGTATCACCAAGCTCAATAATGGTACATTTGAAACCTTAGAATTAAAAAGACCCCACTGAAAAACGGCCTTAGTACGAGTTAATCTCATCACGAAGGGTTTCGTAGCATTATCATCATAAGCTTATCGTTAAGTAACAGTGAAAACGTTTGTTGTATAGGAGCTTCCTAAAATAATTATTATTTGTAGATATAGTGAGAACAGAAATACATCATCTGTGAACAAAGTTTCAAATGTTGATATCTTTGTTTATGATATACAGTTTGATGACAGATGGATGGACGATGAACAGCGAAGTCTTGGTAACAAGTTGCAAAAACGGGAACCTTTAGATGCGGAACCCTAAAAAAGAGGACAGACTGCTTTGTTTGTTACTCTGTATGCTTGTACTTCATGCTTATTCTGTTTTCAATCGTGAGGCCTCAGAGTTATTATATAAATAACATGCACAGACCATAAACTGTAAATATGGCTACTTTATCCTGAACTTAAACAAAATCTACTTCCAAAATATATGCAATGTAACAACATGTAGCAGCTATCTGCCGTTTTCGTAGCAACTGACCATAAAGAACACTTTACAGCTAAATCATAACTGTGACCACGGCCACTGAAGTCTCCGAAACGTCAGGGGAGATATAAAATCTAATATAAATTCTATATTTATTAGGTAACTACAGCGTAATACTAAGTTAATAACACGTAGTAATAATACCGCCTCCGTGTGGTGACGGATTAAGAATACAAATGCCACCAACCCATTTCCTCCCAAGGGTGCTGTAAAAGACAGCTAAGGGATATTGCACTCAGATATCATCCTCTGTGAGAGACGGAAAACTCGAAAATAAACCCTGTGCCAACACGCCTGGTCAGCGCGGCACAGTAGACCATAATCCCTCCAAGGTGAGGAGGCCCGTGCCCAACAGTGGGACGTAAATGGGCTGGAGAGAGAGAGAGAGAGTAATAATAACAACCAATATACATTTGTTAGGTTGTTTTCAAGTATTAAAACGTATTAGTTCCTTACGAATTTCAAAATTTTGCTAAATCATAAATAAGACTACCCATTAAACATTTCATTATAGGAAACAAATAATAGTTGTAGGTATTTTCAAAGTTCACCGACATTGTAACGTAAGATATTAAACAATATCATTGACAGTATCACAAAATAATAAACAGCGTGGTTTAATATCGTCACGAGGGCGACCTTACCGAACCCTTCCTTTATATATCTGATACTATTATCAGATATTACTATACTACATGGAAACATTGTATATAATATTTATTATGTATTAAATTTATTACTATTAGTACAAAAATATTAAAAATATTTTGTATAATTAAAAAGTAAAACAGTAAATAAACAGAGTAATAAAACAAAAGCTGATTATAATTAAATAAAGAGCATGAGTTTACCTCGTGACCGCGCTGCAACACCGGAAGCCACCACCCGCGGATAATATTTTGTTGCAACACGAGAGGGGGGAGAGAGACGGCGAGAAAAGCTCCTTAACAACTTTTTAAAGGGAGCCCACGGATGGAGCGAACGCAGCGCAAGCCGCGGTAACCGGCGATTCATTAAAAACGAGCGTGGAGGCTGTTGGGAGAGAACCCCGCGCGCCTCAACCCGCTGCAAGTTCTCTAAGCGCATGTGCTCCAGCCTCCAATCGCTGCCCTGTTGCTTCTGACGGCCGCACAACGTCAAAACGGTATGAATACGTTTAATCGGCTCTGAATCTTCCGACAATCGTGATCATCTACATTTAGATTAGGCCAACTTTTACGGCAAGCGACAGATGCATTGTACTCGCTAAGAGACGCTACTTTGCTTCACTGCTCAAGATATCTGCATAACAATTGAGTTATTTAAGGCAATTATACCAGTTTTGTACACGATTTAAGATTAAGTAAGATTGACTTTGTTTCACTAATGTTATAATTGACGATAAAATGACCCTTCTTGCTGATCAATATTCGTAAATAAAAAATAGGGTTGACACAATCTGTAGGAATTATTAACTATGGTTTTAGGTATTAAAATTTTAAATGTACTACTTTTTATACCCATATTTGCAATTTAATGAATTATGAATTATTATAAGAAAAATTAATCCTAACTTACAGCTGTCAACACTTTCACCATAAAGTATTCACTACTGGCAACTGACACTCGTGGTTTCAAAACCGAAAGTTAAATTCTTCCATCGATATTGGTTTATTATCTTGTACTAGTAAGTTTTACCTACACAAACAATATTAATTAACATAGATAATTTCATAAGCGAACCTTATCCGATACATTTCATCGCTGAGAAAATAAGTAAAATGATTCAACTCGCGGATCTCGGTCTATAGTATTAATAACTAGTAAAATCATACTTTTATTAGTAAATTAAACTCTAAATCGCATGTTTAAATAAACAAATCACTCTCAAATCTTCTAAAAGTGAAGCAAAGGCTGTTTAAAAACATAAAACCCTCTACATTTCTGACTGTGACCGGTTGAACCTCCATCAGAGTCGAACAAGCTAAAGCTAAATCCCTTAAATACGTTACGTAGATATTTATGGCAGGGCTAATAGCATCAGTTAAGCCGAAGACCAGGCATCCACATTCGTTATATTTTAAAATTAAATACTAACTTTCGGGCTTTTTTAATTAATTATTAATTATTAGCAAATTACTATATGAATTACTAAAATTTTGACTGCTTGGTCAGCAATCGATATTTAGATTGAGTTGTAATAAAGTTCTCAGAAGCTACAGTCACATCTTTACTTATTATTATAAAACAAAGTCGTAATTTTTGTATTTCTATCCCTATATGAACTTAAATCTTCAAAACTACGCAACGGCAAATTTTGATGCGGTTTCTTTTAAGGGCCTACATCAATATTATCGTATATCATCGCCGACACGTACATATTAACACAGCCAGTAGGCACAGAAAATGAAGAATTAGGGATACTTTTCCTATTTACTCAAAATCTACTAAATATATTTTAATTCTGATTTACGTGTTTCTATATATAATAGTTACTTATGTTTTGAAAGTTATTTTATTAGTTAATACGCAATAATAGACCGACAAATGAAAAAAATAAAAAATTTGAGAGGTTGTATCGGCATTTTTCTATCTAGAAAACTTTTTTCAATCGCGATTCTGAGTTCATGCGATCCTAGATCATATATTGAAAAAACATATACTTAAAAATTAGGGCTCTAGCCATTCAATCTAAAGAAAAAATGAAAACTTCGTACGTAGAAAAATGCACGAAGCTATTTTGGTATCCTCTTAACAAACAAAGTGATTCAAGAGGATGGCCGCCACCTCCCCCAATGTACACATATTGGGGGAGGGAGAGCTGTATAACTATAAACGTGAGTGAAACCATTAACTAGTATTATTATAATTTATTTTCAAGTAGTACGTATATTTTCAAGGTAAATCAATTATTATAGGTAAATTATTATTAAATGTTATCATTCAATAAAATTAATTCTTTAGAGATGAACAATTGTTTGATATTTCCTTATTTCGGCTTAATTATAAGTACGTTGACATATTTCTTTTGATATGTAATCAGATGAATGAATTCTCTCGGGCAATGACTGCTCCTTTGTAAAAAGATATAAAAGATAAATAAAAATTGTATTTCAAAAAATAGGACGTGTAAATACCATTTATGAAAAAATCATCTTGATATATCGTTTATAAAAGGAATACGTATATTTTAAAAATTGTTTAGAATAATTCTTTTATGTGTGTACTTTTGACTGTTAGATTCACTTCAATGTGCTAAACAAGAACCTTGTTTGCGGGACGCCTATGTTCAGCAGTCGATGCATTAATTAAGTATTTTTATTTTATGTGGTTATGAAATTTGAGGGTTTTCTCGATTTCTTAGAAGATATTATTTTAATTTTAATCGCTTCGCCCAGTTAAAAGTTATGAGGTAACAAATATAAAAAAAACACAGACGAATTGAGAACCTCCTCCTTTTTTGAAGTCGTTTAAAAAATAAGATGTATAGATATTGGATTTGCTACAAACGACAATAACGCATACGCATAAGTGTATTTATGTTTGATAAACTGTATCAAGACAAAGTTAATTCTACAAATTCCATAAAGTATATTATGTAAACGTTACAATAATTGTTAGCAATATAATCAAAACATGTATGTAATCTAATGTTTTGATTATAATGATCTTATGCGTAAAATTTCATATTACCATTCCCTTTTTTGGTTATTCCTAAATTTGTTAACGCATTCTTTCATTTAAGAGTGATAATCTGGAATCGTTCCCAGTACAGTAAATACGGAGCACGAACTCGTAAACACAAATTCGCGCGTAAGCGAGTCAGTATAGTTATATACATTGAAGGTATCTTTAACATGTAAAAATCTCAGCCGCTCCAGATTCAATCCATATTATTTAAGCACTGGATCTTTTAATTTAATTTATTTAATATTACATATTATATTCATAAGGAATCAAATAATTTCGTCTATTAAAATCCATTTTGATTGTTCTAATAAAGGTATGAACAAATCAAATTCAATACAGTAAAGGGGTCGCAAAATAGCACAGAGTTCAGTTAATATTTTTACGGGAATGTGAGAGCGGATATTGGAAAAGGACAATAAAATATGTAGATTTGACTGCGGCCGTATTTTTCTCGGTGTAATCTGCATTATTCAGGCTTTGTCACGAACTTCGACAGTTTAACAGCGTTTATCTCTCGCCTTGCAAATTGAGCTACGACTTTAAGACAAACGGGAGTCACTTTCATTATCATAATGGACCTCAGCCGATTCTTTGTTGGTGAGCCGAGGATGGATTGTTGGAGACATTTTACTACAAACATCTTCCATCTTTACCTCGATAGTGAGATTACCAATAAAGGTAACGAGTTAATCCAAATATACCAAGTTAATAAAAGAATGAAGTTAATTGTTTGGTTGTTATTAGTATACTATTTAGCACAATTAAAGTTTAACTAACTTTTGAAATATACATATTTTTAAACGCTAAATTATTACATAAGAAACATTTGAATATTTTATGAAAAGCTTCAAAATTCAATACAATAGTCAAACTAATGAAACATTAACCCAATGACCATAATTTTCTCTACATATTTTTAGAAATAGTTCTTAGCTACTTTAGCAGTACATTACAAATGACCATACTACCTATTATTGTTGATGTATGTAGTAATATCCACATAATCAGGCCCTATCAATGCTGTTCTGCTAGGAACGTGCGAGTGTCCACTAGACCAAAACTAATCGTTGATAGAGCAGTACCCGCTTGCCGACGATTGGACTATTGATTCGCTACGATCATGTAGACCAACACATAAACATAAATACCAAGTATGGCAAAATGCCATACATTCATAACTTAATTCAAATACCAAATTCCAATTTAGTGTATAGAGAGAAAATGTGTGCGAAGTGTGTGTAAATTTTTAACTTTTTTTCCAAGAATCTAAAAATGCCTAAGTAAGACGAGTAGTTAGTTAGTTAATAGATTTTAATGTCCCACTGTTTGGCACGGGCCGTCTCTTTATCGAAAGGATTCTGGTCTGGCCATGCTGACTAAGCGTATAGACAATAGACATAAGGTTAATTTTTACTGCTTATTACGATTTCTTAGGTAAGAAATGGGGTGCTGATCCTTGTATTCTTAATCCGTCATAGATATCTATATAGGTATCTTGTAACCTGTAATCTCGAAAAGTTCTGAAGCATGGTGCATTTTTACTTAAAAACTAAAGTATGGAAAGTATTATTTAAGAAACTTTGGCTCATTAATTGCTAAAATGGAATAATGACGCGTAAGTACTAGTTTAGTTTTCGTAGCTTTAGATTTCTTCTTTATTCATTCCTGTAAAGCACATAAGCTACTTTAGTTGTTCTATCTAAAATTTCAGTTTTCCTACACTGCTCTTATAAATGTAGGGTATTATTCAACAATGAGTTCCTGGATATGCGATGTTTTGAGTTTAAATTGCAAAGTTTATACACTCACTAGAGACTTTCTTTCTAACTGAATGAAACAAGGGAGTTATGATGATTTTAATATATTTATCTTTGTATGTTTGTAATGTCACAAATACAGTAAAATATTGGCAATACAATAATAACTAGATAATGCCCGCAATTTCACCCACGTTTATAGTTATTGAACCTTCCCCAAATATATACAAATCCTTAACAAATTGTACAAAAAGGCGTCCTCCTAAACCACACTACTTATTTTAAAAAAATCGCATCAAAATCCGTTGCGTAGTTTTGAAATTATAAGCTTACATAAGCACATACATACAAAAATAACGACTTTGTTTTATAATAAGTAAAGTAGCTACACATAAAAAATGTTGAACATTCATACAAATAAACACACCACACATTTTTGCCTCCTCAAAGATTGAACCTTCAAAAATTTAAAAATCTGTTCACTACATCACCTCCTTCCTTCTTTAACTTATTTATACTGCTTAGCCCTTCAGATTGTTCATTTACACATTAATTTTCTTAATATAGAATCAAAAATGAGGCTTCCTATTAGGAAAAACACAAACACAAAACATTTGCCCACTACTTTAGGAGATTACCTTACTCATTACAAACTCTATCTGTTCTGTAATATCGAAGCTGTTGCCCGCAATATCTTACGCGTGGAATTCGGAAACCAAACCCTAACAAATTATACAAAAAAGCCATGTTCTTGAACAGTTCTATATATTAAAAAAAAACCGCATCATAATCCGTTGCGTAGTTTTGAAGATATAAGCTCACATAGGGACTTACATACAAAAATAACGACTTTGTTTTATATTAAGTAAAGATAAAACACTACATAACAAATATTATAATTTGTGACATATTTACAAGTTCATTACTCCTAGTCTACATTGTATTAAGTTCACCACTTCAACGTTATTAACTCCTCCAAAAAAGCGTAAAGATTTAGTAAAATGACTAAAACTTTGAATCTCAGAATTGTAGCAAAAAAGTGACAAGTCGTCAAATCTACATATTTTATTAGTCTCCCTTCGCCAACTTAGACCCTCCGGCGGCGGTTAGAATCGGCTGTTCTAGTGATGCTTTTAAACCCTTTGTAAGACATATCGATAACCCTTGCTACATTTCTAAGAAATTGGCAGACCCATAGTTTTATCAATAACATCCAATCAAATAAAATAGTTATTCTCTATCGCATACTATATACAAACTATGTACCTACACTATATAGAGCAGTTTAAATAAGTATAAAAGATACGAATATTAATGTAAAATGTTTGCTATAGTTCTAGAAACTTTTGAGAATATCTTATTACAGAAACAAAATATTTAACTCAGTTCAAACTCTAGTTCAAAAAGAGTTCAAGTCGCAAAAGTTTAACATCAGTAAAAAACCTTTCGTCACTCACATTCGACAAAAAATTATTTAAGTACTTAGATTATACATTTATATTAAGGATTTTACTTCCATATTATTGCTTAGCTATCAATATACTAAAAAGAACATGAGCTTAATAACTAATATATGGTATAGTCTTATTTTATTAAGCGCATGTTCTTTTGCAATACATGATTGAATAAAAACTACATGTTTTTATTTTATTTTTTACCTGTAATCGGTAATACACTTCTTATGAAACAGTAATAACTTCAGACTTCTTAATATCATTCTCAGTACTTTTTGCTAACAAAATATAATAAAAGCTGTTTATTTAATGTACCTAAACTTACTTGTGATTTTCAGGATACAAAAATTTAGGTTTTGGCAATAAAAAAATATCTGCTCTATTACACACAGTACTTAGTCATAAGGAAAGCGAAGTTCTAACAAAAATACCTTTTACAAAATACCAACATTTTCCTTTTGTGGGATTAAGTTATAACTAGCGTGTACACAAAATCTGTTAAGAAAATATTCACGATATTCCCTGTATTTATATTAAGCTCTAAGGGATTAACAATAAAATGTTTATGTTCTCTACGTCAAGAATTTATTAATATATTGTTTAATTTTGTTCTTATTAATTGCATTTGATTTCAAGCGACTAGATCAATGACTGTTTGGTACGGTATCAAAATTACAGAAGTACTTAGATTAGATAAAACCGATGTTACCTACTCATAACATTCTTTAACCACCTCACATCAACGTGGTGAACAAATGGGGTGATGATAATCACAACATTTTTTTTTTTTCTTATTAATTAGTTATTTGCAAATAAAATCTTTATTCAAATTAAATACTAAAATAGGTAACAATTTGAAAATATAATTATTTACAATAACAACATGAAGTACCTTCCTACACTTAAATTTCACTTCACTAATCAAAATTATGGACAGTAAAGTGATATTTAAATTAACTACGTACGATATTAGCATATCATAAATATTTATATCACGAAAATACCTAGACTCAACATTTTACAAAATATATAATAAAATATGTAGTATCTTAAACGTGTACACAATTACTGCTACTGCCATTGGGCGCTCTATTTCACATAATATAAAATTATGAGCAATATAACAGTTAAAATATCGATAATCATGATATATGTAAGTAAGGGACGGCCTAGTTCAATATTACAGGATTTTCAAATAGGTATCAACGACAGCCGGCCGGGTGGCAACACGATGTGGCTTGAACGCTATGACGACACTTCATAAAGAACACTTTTATACTCAAGCCTTTTATTTATGATGCCCTTTTTTGTAATATGTTAGCATTAGTTTTATTGTTATTTGTGTTATGATGGATTAAGAATACATGTGTCACGACTCCATTTCATCTCTAAAAAATAAGAGCTAGCTTATAAGTAATATTAAGGAGATAAATGGTGCTAGAAATAGTAATCTCTAATAACAGCTTATGCTAACACACTAACAGTAATAGGCCGAGAGTCCCACCCAAAGCCCGAAGTTTGCCCCCGCACCCAGAAAGACGAGGTGCGTGCATTCGACACGTAAAAAAAACATGCCTGCTCAGTGTGACGTTTTAGACCATGTACGTGGAGGAGGCCTGAGTCCAACAGTAAATAGTTAATACGCTGGACAGGAAATATTTCTTTTGTTTTAGGGATCCGTATTAAAAGGTAAAAAATTCCGTATCAAAAGGTTTCAGTAATAGGTTCTTGCTCTACTTTGCTGTCCTTCCGTCTGTTCATCGTCGGTCCGTCTACTAGCAGAAATTCTAGAACAGTAACAGCAAAATTTCACAGTTGATGCTATAACAACAAATACCTATCATCTCCTGTCCTTTCCCATTTTTTTTTATTTTTTATTTTTTTTATAGCTAGATTAGGCAAATAACTACACTCCATCTGAAATAAATGGAGTGCATTCCAAATGTTAGGACGGCTAGTACAGTGTCAATGCACTAGCTGCCACCACCCTGCCGGCCCACAAGATGCTTTTTCACGCCTCGCTTGAAAGACCCCATGTCGTAGGAATCAGGAAACACATGAGCAGGGAGCGAATTCTTAACCTTGGCGGTGTGACAAAGAAATGAGTTGCCAAATTTCTTGGTGCGAAATGGTATAGTGTCTATGGTGTAAGGGTGACATCTCAAGCCTGCGCATGTAGTACGATTTAGGAAAGGATTATTTAGGGTCAGAGTGTATTATAATAATAACGGTACGAAACCCTTCGTGTACGAATCCAACTCGCACTTGACCTGTTTTTATTATCTATAAATCTCTCTCCAGCCCAGGGGCCTTCTCTAATTTGGGAGGGATTATGGTCTAATATGGTGCGCTTGCCAGGTGTATTGGCCTCAGGGTTAATATTCGAGTTTTCCGTCTCTCACAGAGGATGTTATCTGTGTGCAATACCCCTTAGGAGATGGGGTGGTGACACTTCTATTCTTAATCTGTCACCACACGGAGAATAAATAATTATTATCTATACACATATCATATCTCTCCGTGTGGTGACGGATTAAGAATACAAGTGTCTCTTCCCAAGGGTCCCTCCCAAAGTGAAGGAGGCCCGTGCCCAACAGTGGGACGTTAATGGGCTGGAAAGAGAAAGAGATACATATATTATTAAATTCCTAATCAATCTATTCCTAAACATATGAAGCTCTACATAAGAACTAATAACGACGCGCGACGTATTCAATTCATACAGTGTAGAATTTCATTCCATTATATTGAAATTGAAATTACGATTGTCAATAAATTTTACATATAGAATGTCTATATTACATACCTATCGTGTTTATTTCTGCTTTAATATGATACTCTATTGTAGTTATGCTGTCGGGGAATAGAACCACTTTTTACGGATTTATAGGCGGATATATGTTTTTTTTATTTTAGACCGACGTTTCGAAGGCTTTTCAGTAACCAGGAGTCATTTTATTTGATTGGATGACACGCGCAAGTATTATAGAATACTTATCAAATAGGTTAAGAAACTACACGACTTGCTCTAACCAATCACAACCTCGCGATTTCTAACTAAAAAGCTTCCTGTTATTAAGATATCTAATAATAATAATATATTCAGTGACGTAGATAACATATGAGGGTAGATCAAAGAATCGCAATATATTATTTAAATGGAGAACGTCGCGGCTCTTTTTACTCAAGAGTAGCGGTTACGTTGTACATCGCTCCGCACTTCGGTACGTGACCAGTCGACGCTAGCCGGAATCACATTGACCCGACTTCTATAGCTAGATGTGACTTATATTTTGCTAAGTTATGAAACATTTTTGCAATATTCTACATCAAAATGTTTTTATATTTGTTTTCTATACTAATAATAATTGTTGTGGAGACGGATTAAGAATACAAGTGTGACCGCCCCTTTTTCTTTCCATGATGCTATAAACGCCAGCTAAGGAATATTATACACAGATAACATCCTCTGTGATAGATGTAAACTTTGAATATTATCCCTGTGCCAATACACCTGGCCAGTGCACCACATTAGACCATAATCCCTCCTAAAGTGACGGAGGCCCGTGTCCAACTGTAAGACGTTGATGGGCTGGAGATAGAGAACGAGAACATCACTGTTTCTCTCTCTCTCAGGCTATATAGATCCACTATTTAGATAATTTTAATTCACGACTAATTTCTATAAATACAAAGTTTATGTACTTTCACTAATTTTATTTTAATTTGAAAGAGATAACAATAACAAAGTAGATTATAAAAAGGATAGAGTTAATAGCATTACTGCATTAGCAAAAGCAAAGCCATTCCATATGTCTCCCAACAGTATTGCCTACGTTTTTTTCACTTAAAGCTATGGAATCAATTCAGTTCCTTCCACTCACTTTAAATCGAAATGGAAATGTTTTATGCCAACGAAGGAAAATCTCGCAAATGGCTCCGGGCAGAATTACTTGTTCCTATATTTTTCTGGCTAACTCAGTTGTTAATGGTCATCAGACACATTTGTAAAATAAATCATGGTCGAAAAGTTATTAAATTTAAAAGTTGGCTATGTAATAAAAATTTTAAGCCCTGCTTTCATATATTTTAATGCGGTAAATATCACCAGAACACATAATTCATCTGCCTTTCTTGTACTGGAATTATAATACCTAGTTTTTATTTTTTTTATATTATACTTTCGTTATAATAGGATGTTTGTAACTTCTTTCTTTTTATTATGTAACAATGTTCGCAAGTTAGAAATAAACTTTTCTTTCTTTCTTTCTTTCTATAATAACTCAGAATTTTTTCCCAAACTTATAAGGCCATCATGTAAAAGCCATTAAAACATAATTTTCAATTTTAACTGTTTTTTCCCCGAAATCGCCATGACCACTATAATATTTTATTGGTCACACAAAAAATATGCAAGAGTGAAGAAAATTATTATGACCCTGAATAAAACGATCTTAATGGTTATGCTATTTCATTTAGGACTATTTTATGAGAGGTTGGAATGCAACCTGCTTATTAGAACAGGTTTACTGCCCAACGTGCTATGTGTTTGTTGTGTGCTTAAGTGGACTCATCATTATCATATTCAGCGTGGATTCTTATGTATGCATATTATTATATAACTATCATGTAATAAATTTCACACTAATGGAATTTCATGTATCTGTTTTATTATTTGGGTTATTATTATGTTTGTGTGGCATTTGCAATCACTACACACTAATTGTTTCATAATAAAAAGTGGTCCTATTTCCTTTCTCTTTTTCTTCTTTCTTTGTTCTATACTATTTGTGTACTAAACATATCAATCAGTTAATTATTTTTTCCCTGAGAATACTTTAGTGACATTCGCATTTATATTGTACGTATATGTAATTTCTTTATAATTTATTAAAAAAAAATTGGGCAATGTTTGAAATGCCTGTGAACAAACAGTGAAGAACTGTTCTATAAACTACACCTGCGGTCTCATAAAAATATCAGATAATGTCCGAAATTGTTTCACAGCTTTGTCGCTGTGTAACATATTTTCAGCACTCATATTGAATTCAAGGCAATAAACGTATATATTTATACAACTAAATGGTGAATAGTTTAGAATACTTAGCGTTTAATACTTATTTATCTACAAAAGATGAGGTTTTTAAGAGGTATGCAGTAAAGGGTTTATTTCCAAAAACAGCATATTACCAGCTGTTTGTTACCTGCAACTGCGTACACGTGAAATTTTAAATCCAAACCTTCTCGAATTATCCAAATAAAACTTCCTTTTGAACAACCACTGCACTGCACACGCTAGGTGGACTGATGACCTGAAGAAGGTCGCAGGATGAGACTGGATGCGGAAGGCGGAGGACCGTGCATTGTGGCGCGAATTGGGAGAGGCCTATGTCCAGCAGTGGACTGCAGTAGGCTGATTTGATTGAACAACCACTATCTGTTACAGAAACCGCATCATTATCCGTTGTGTATTTTTGAGAATTTAAGCTCACATGCGGACTTTCAGAAATAACGACTTATATTTCTAATAAACTTAAAACAATATATTTATCAAATTGTATAGAACACATTACACTAAAAAGGTTTTGTTTTTGTATCATCCATTTCGCCCTTGTATTTATACAGAGTTGTAAACAAGTGGCCTGTAAGTTCTCCAGAGCGAGTTTACAAGTTGTACACCATTGAGGGTACTAAGATGAACCCGAAGGCGATACCAAGTTTCGGCACGTATATTGAGACTAAAATGGATGTTTGATGAATACGAAATGCGATCTCAGTAACATGTCGAAAACTTAGTACACGACTCTTGGATGGGACAGTTAGACCAAGTTTTGTGAAATAACCATTAGTTTTGTTACTTCACAAACAAACCAATGTTACATTTAATTTTGAACGCATCACAAAGTAGTTACTAATCACATCGAACTTTCATTATGCGAATTTATTAACAGTCAATCGGAATAAAATTCTGAATTTCATTGAACTGAGAACGAATGCGCTTCGGTTAAATTTTAGCTGAAAAGTTGGAACAGAATGTTTTTATTTGGTTACGAGTGAGCATTCTACGAAAGCTTCTAATTTGTTTTTCGATTCAGCAGTTTTATTTCAATTTGTATTTAAATAAAGATAGATAACGCTCTAATGTCTGTATTTGTTTTAGTAAATAAGTTCCTTGTTACAATTAAATGGTCTTTTCTATTAAAACTTAACCTGCTTTCACCCTTATCCAGTTAATATTATTAATTTATAAGTATATTTTATACATTTTTATCAAAAGATAAATGTTATCAAAAAGAATCTGTTTTTGTCATTTCATAAGAGTTAACTAACAAATGAAGTCCCCCATTAATTAGCTACCCTTACAACGTTCAAAAGTGAATCCAAATTTACGCAGTGCAATGTCCATACAAATCAAGAGCAGGCGCGTGGTTACGACAGTCATCTGACAGGTGGCGGCCGAAGGATCCATTAACTTGCCTTCCGCGCCGACTGCGTTACGCGACGCGACATGCCTGTCTGTCTACCCCAACAAAATGGACAGCTCAATGAAACACTTTCATTGTTACCCTATGAACACAGCTTAATAATATCGATTGTAGACCAAAATTCAAAAATCGTGCTCTTGTATATAACTGTATGAGGTAGAAACATAAAAAAAACCTACAGACGAATAAATCCTTTTTTTGAAGTCGGTTAAAAATTCAAAGAACGTTTGATTTTGCGAAATCAGAAGGCAGAGGGAACAAAATGTCGAACTCAATAAAGTTAGTTCTAATAAACATTTGCCAATCAACATTTTGGTGAAACATAGAGAGCCCTTAAAATATCAGGCATTGGTGTTCACAACTCAGGAAATTGAAACAAACATTGCGATCCCTTCAAATGAAAAAAAGAAAAAAAATCATTGAAACATTGATCGTACACAACGCATGTACACATTAAAAGCTGCTCGGCAGTAAACAAAGCTGTCGTAACGCTTTTAAATGATTCATCGCTAACTTCATTTCTATTCGATTATTCTTCACGTATTTGTTCAATTCTATATGTAAGTTTTAGGTATTAGATACACACTTTGTCCGCTTTCTTGTACGGATAGAATAGTCACTTTACGTGAGATTTTCAAATTAAAGATTTTTGTTACTGGACAAATTTCATCAATTGACAATTTTGTTCAGTAATTTAGACGTGAAAGCACAACGGTCAAATTACGTTCTCATATACAGGGTGTGGCGTAATTAATGGATAAGCCTGTGCCTGTGGATAAGCCTCCTACTGCGCTATACGAATATGTATATTTTTAATTAATCCTATGTATGGTCTTGAAAAAAATGGCATAAGTCATGTTTTTCATAAAATGACTACTTTCACTAACCAATTATGCTACTGTTGCCACAATTTTCAAAAATTTTGCATTCTGTTTTTTTTATAAAACAGCTTAAGAGGTGAGCTATTGAAAGCAATAAAGAATTCCCTATTCGTAATACAAATTTTGGGAAAAAATACATGAGATATCAAAAAAGTGTTATTGATTATTCAATTTGTTGACTTTGTACATCGTCTAGCTTAAAAAATCTTTATGGGAGTTGATTTGCCCAATATCTTAAAAACATGCTTGTTTTATGCAGTTTCCGAAATGGTATAATACTTATTACATTTCACGAGGTTTTAAAAAAAAACGACAGTTGTAAAAAAATACCCTAATTTTCTTTAACAGAATTATTAATTTATCTTAAACATGTCTTTGTAAACAGTTTGAATGGACCCTTTTTTGTGTGCTCCGGAGCAGGTAGTCATTCACAATGGACCCTTTTTTGGGTGCTCGGGAGCAGGTAGTCATCCACCATGAATAGGGTAAGCAGATAACGACTCTAAGTCAACTACTTGTGGTTGTTTATCGCACGGCAAATCCAGACGGTTAGTCTTATCATAAGACAGAGACAAAGCATTTTGATGTCAGGTAAATAACAGTTGTGCGACAGAGATAGATTTTTATTATTCACACAAACAACAAAACAGCTTTTGAACTTGTTTAACAAAGTTAGTGCTCTTTTGACTATCGTCTCTTGCGCACATATCGTTTGCTCTATCGTGTTTGTTATTGTGACGTGAATTTGGCTTATGTACTACGGACTCTGTTTTTGCTATACGAATTGGACAATTGTGATATTATCGACGACTTCTACATATCCCTGGACTACTGATCATGCCGCGTCATACGTACACTCCTCAAGAGTATGCAAATATGCATCTTATTTACGGCCTGTGTAACTGCAATGCAAATGAAGCTGCACGCGAATATCGTCGAAGATACCCCGATTTGCGACACCCAGACTACCGGGTGTTTACACGTGTGCACATCGCTTTTAGCGAAGGGCGAATGCCTGGTACCGGTGTTGGTGGTGCTTCGGAAGGCAGACCTCGACGACATCGTGATGACGAAGTTCTAGAAGCTGTGCGTGCTAATCCAGAGTTATCAATTCGTGAGTTAAGTAGAGGAACCGGTGTAGATACGCGTACTGTGGGCAGAATTCTGCACAGGCATGAGCTTCACCCGTATCACTATCAAAGGGTGCAAACACTAATGACACGAGACTATGAGCCTAGAGTCCAATTTTGTCGCGTCATGTTGGGAAAAATACGCGAAGATTCGGCGTTTTTTGACAAAATACTGTGGAGCGATGAGTCATCATGTAAAAGAAATGGCTACGTCAACATGCACAATCTTCATAGTTGGCAGGCAACCAATCCGAGAAACATAAGGCAAGACCGAGCTCAAGTCCAGTTTAAAGTGAACCTTTGGACAGGAATTTTAAATGGACAAATAGTTGGGCCCGTCGAACTATCCGAGACACTAACAGGTCCCAATTATTTAAATTTTCTGCAAAATACGTTGCCGGAACTATTACAAAGTTTAAATGTGCCAGAAAACTACTGGTTACAAAATGATGGTTGTCCCGCTCACTACGCACGAATTGTACGGAACTACCTCAATGATGAGTACAATGAGAGGTGGATAGGTCGTTTGGGTCCCATTTTGTGGCCACCAAGGTCCCCTGATTTGAACCCTCTAGACTTTTTTTACTGGGGGTGTTTAAAAGAAAAAGTGTATAAAAAAGAAATAGCATCCCTGGAACAACTAAAGGCCCTGATTTTTGAAGCCGCTGATGAAATCAAGAGCTCCGGCTTCATCCGACGCCTAAAGCGGTCATTTATCCGTCGATGCAGGGCCTGCATAGCCGCAGGTGGCCGCCATTTCGAACATTTTTTGTAAAATAAAATTTATGTAGTGTTTGCATCTTTAGAATAAAAAAAATAAAATAAGTTGTTATTTTTTTTCAACGACTAACATTCCCACTGGTAAACTCAGACAGATAAGTTAAAATACCACTGACAGTTTGTTTAAGTTAACAGTATTAATTTGATTAATTAAATCACAATAAGAACATTTTTTTACGAGTGTCATTTGGTTCTTTCATATCACATCAAACTTAATAAGTATTATAATAAGTATTATACCATTTCGGAAACTGCATAAAACAAGCATGTTTTTAAGATATTGGGCAAATCAACTCCCATAAAGATTTTTTAAGCTAGACGATGTACAAAGTCAACAAATTGAATAATCAATAACCCTTTTTTGATATTTCATGCATAATTTTCAAAAAATTTGTATTACGAATAGGGAATTCTTTATTGCTTGCAATAATTCAACTCTTAAGCTGTATTATAAAAAAAACAGAAAGCAAAACTTTTGAAAATTGTGGCAACAGTAGCAGAATTGGTTAGTGAAAGTAGTCATTTTATGAAAAACATGACTTATGCCATTTTTTTCAAGACCATACATAGGATTAATTAAAAATATACATATTCGTATAGCGCAGTAGGAGGCTTATCCACAGGCACAGGCTTATCCATTAATTACGCCACACCCTGTATAATTAAGCTAGAAATTACTAGAAATTAATTATCTAATATTACTATAGTAAATAAATAAATAAATATTCACGGACATTTCACACAACGTCCTCTGGTCCCAAGCTAAGCTCATATGCTTGTGTTATGGTTACCAGAATACGGATAGAATACATATACTACTTTTTTTGTAAATACATACTTATAATACATAATACAACAGTTTTATCACAAATAGTATTACAATTGAACAATCATAAGCATTTTAGCGGTGATTTGTTTCAATTGAAATATAACAAACTTGGTCACTTCTGTTTAATACATTCATCTTGAACTTTACAAATGTTATAAACGTTAGTGAAATTAATTTTGTTATAACAGAACTAGGGATGTACTCGTAGATGCGTTGCTGCAATGCAAAACTTTCGAGATATATCGGCGACACTAGCAAACAAAGCGATGCTGCCACAATAGGTACCACTTGTACAACAACAACCACATTATACATGCTAGCGGAAAGATAAAAAACAAACCATTATATTCTCTATGTCACCGTTATAATGTATGAGAGAACTGTGTATGAAAGTTTTGAGTTGCAAACTTAATGTGGTTGTTTGACTCGCGCAACACGCGCCGCTACCCAGAGATAAGAACACATCATAAAAGAGGCACCCGCCAAAACTTTGCCTTAATTTCTGTATTTTCCATTTCGTAATCACTAAAAGACGTCTAAATGTAATAAGGGTTAAGATAAACTGCATACAAACACTAAATAAGCAAGAAACAGATCCATGCGCTTTTTTTTTAAGGAATAAGACATAGATTATAGAGTGTACTCTACTACGACACAAGTGTAGTTATTTGGCTTCATATATACTCTTTTAAGAGTTTCTATAGAGTGAAGTAATTTCTTCTTATTTCTCCGTGTGGCGACGGATTAAGAATACAAGTGTTACCACCCCATCTTCTCCCAAGAGTGCTGTAAAAGTCAGCTACCGGATATTGCACACAGATAACATTCTGTGTGAGAGACAGAAAACTCGAAAATAAACCCTGTGCCAATACGCCTGGTCAGCGCGGCACAGTAGACCATAATCCCTCCCAAAGTGGAGAAGGCCCGTGCCCAACAGTGGGATGTAAATGGGCTGGAGAGAGGAGAGAGAAGTTATTTCTTTATAAACATAACTAGAATCAACAATAAATGTTTAAATCGTACAATGCGTACATCTGTCGTACATACAAAACAAGACAATTTAACCGCCAGTGGTTAAATACGAAAGGGCGTATTGCTGTACGTGGGAAAGTTTAACCACAGGCGCCCGACTCGAATAAGTATTCGATCCTAACGTATATACTGAATGTTTGCCGACGGAGATTGCAATATTATGTACCAATCTTCTGCCTTTTCCGACACACCGCACAATGGATTTCTTAACATAGGAAATATTACCCTATCGAGGTCTTAACGAGGTTGTAACTACAAATAGTGAGGTAACTGTTTATTCTGAACTTAATACGAATGTATTTCAATTATAAGTCTTAATCTATGTCTTATAGAATGTATTTCGTTATTTAATGTGCAGTATTTGGCAAAAAATCTTTTTAAAAATCTTTTTGCCAAATCTACAACAAAAGCAATTCAGTAAAAAAGTTGATCTTATTTTTATCAGACTGCTGTGGAAGGGTTACCGAATGAGTAGAAATGAGTTCCATGTTGGAATGGAGAAACACGGACAGTATAAAACTTGAAGTAAAGAGAGACAGTAAATAACTTATTACTAACTATATCTAATTACCAGGCTAAAGATAAATGCTGGTATAGTATTTCATTTCAAGTTTTCCATCTCTAGGAGATGTTTTTAGCTTATCTTACAGTTGTTCTAAAGTATCTTCGCGAAGCATTGGATGCTTCCATCCATCCATCAACCTTTCTCAGTCCACTGCTGGACATAGACCTCCCCCATAGAACGCCACAACGCGCGGTCCTGCGCTAACTGCATCCAGCGGCCGCCGGCGTATTTGACGATATCGTCAGTCCACCTTGTTGGGGACCTTCCGTCCCCAATGGTCATCAGATCGTCGAGCGATGTGGCCTGCCCATTGCCACTTCAGCGTGCTAACTATTCGGGCTATGTCGTACACACCAGTCCTTCTACGGATCTCCACATTTCGGATCTTATCACGTAGGGAAAGACCGAGCATAGCCCTCTCCATAGCACGCTGCGCGACTCCGAGTTTTGTTATGAGGCCGACATTCAGCGACCACGTCTTAGTTCCATAAGTCATTACTGGTAACACACACTGGTTAAAGACCTTTTTTTTCAGCCGCTGAGGTATTTTGGACGTGAAGATATGCCTAAGCTTTCCGAACGCTGCCCAGCCGAGTTGGATTCGTCAGTTGACCTCTTTCCCGAAGTTGGATTTGCCCAACTGGGCTGTTTATCCTAGGTAGACATAATGATCGACAACTTCGAGAATCGCATTCCCAACAGATACTGGTGCTGGAGTGGGAGGATGTGCTGGATAGGATGCTTACAGATTCTTTATCCACATGGACAATTCAATAAATAGAGTTACTATTTCTCGTTGAATATTCGAGTACTATAGGCCTAGAATAGAAAGGCTGCTCGATAACTTGTTTGAAACTTTTCGAATGCTGTTAACTTGTCACAAAGTTTTCGAATGCCGCAGCCACGAAAGCGAAGTCAGAACGGATGCGTGATACCATGTTCGATCGTATTAAATTACCTACATTCATTTGTGCCTATGTCATGAGCAGCATCGCAATTAAAATATTGGAGAATACAATTACTTCAAATGTAGATTAATACCCATTTTCTCTAACCAATCTAAGATTACGGATAGATTGTTATCCTCGTTTTTATCAGTAAGATATTTCTATCTCCTGTCAAATTCTCAATAGAGAACTATTGACAGGATTTTGATAACAACAATCGATACCATAAACTGTGACCATAAAATATTGAAAATGGTTAATTTATGCTTAGATATAGTATTTAAGAGGATACCAAAATAGCTTCGTGCATTTTTCTACGTACGAAGTTTTAATTGTTTCTTTAGATTGAATGGCTAGAGCTCTAATTTTTAAGTATATGTTTTTTCAATATATGATCTAGGATCGCATAAACTCAGAAACGCGATTGAAAAAAGTTTTCTCGATAGAAAATCTTAGCGAAACAACCTCTCTCATTTTTTATTTTTTTCATTTGTCGGTCTATTAACGCGTATTAACTAATGAAATAACTTTAAAAACATAAGTAACTATTATATATAGAAACACGTAAATCAGAATTAAAATATATTTAGTAGATTTTGAGTAAACAGGAAAAGTATACCTAATTCTTCATTTTCTGTGCCTACTGGCTATGTAATATGTACGTGTCGGCGATGATATACGATAATATTGATGTAATTAATTAAATTAAATAAGAAGAATTAGGGATACTTTTCCTATTTACTCAAAATCTACTAAATATATTTTAATTCTGATTTACGTGTTTCTATATATGATAGTTACTTATGTTTTTAAAGTTATTTCATTAGTTAATACGCGATAATAGACCGACAAATGAAAAAAATGAAAAATTTGAGAGGTTGTTTCGCCAAGATTTTCTATCGAGAAAACTTTTTTCAATCGCGTTTCTAAGTTTATGCGATCCTAGATAATATATTGAAAAAACATATACTTAAAAATTAGAGCTCTAGCCATTCAATCTAAAGAAACAATGAAAACTTCGTACATAGAAAAATGCACGAAGCTATTTTGGTATCCTCTTAAACTCTGTACTTAGATGTGTTACCTGTAACAAAGAACTTTGCGACCATTTAAAATAGGCCTTTTCTATATTTAACTTTATTTGGGCCTTCACAAATCTTAGCTTTCTGCTAGTAAATATTTCTAGTTACTATCACATTTATGACCTTGAGAATTTTATTATTTATTATTAGCAATATTCGTGACATCTTTACAGAAATTACAGATCAAGCACCCAGCATTTGCGCCAAAAAAAAAATCTAAAGGTTTTTTTCTAAGTAATGGATAAGAAACAAATCTTATCATAAATATTAAAAGAAGCAAATTGAAAGATTCTTTTATAGAAAAAAATTATAGATGAGAGAGATGATAGAGAATTTATGTTAGTAAATAAAATACAGAGACGAGTTGATAACGATTTAACGTTTAGCTTATAAAGACACTTGTGAGCTTGTGAGTATGTATTTATAGTTCAATAAAATAGTAACTTTGCCAGTAGGGCGTATGCTTAAAATTGAGCATAGTTGAGCAATAGTTGTTAACAACATTATCGAATTGATAAATTTTCATAATAATCACATACAATATCGTACAGTATATAGGATATGAGCGACGGTAGGTGACTTGACAAACGGTCGCGAACGAACCCCGTCGGTAGTGGAAGATTTAGTAGCGCGTTGTGTAGCGATAACTACCACTGTTTACACTACATTTAACTTGTGCCAAGTGCCGCGGCTCCGAGACTTGATCGCTAGCGTCAACCTCTCTTGTTAGTAATAGGGATAAATATTTGTAATGCCTTAATTGTCTCACGATACTGGCGGGAATTACTCTACGCCTGAATATCGAAATGTTAAAGATTAATTTTTAATCTACGACAGTTGAATAAACTCGTTATTTACCAATATGTTATTTACCAATTTTATTTTATTCAAAACAGAAAACTTATCAAATTGATAAATGCACTCTTTTTGTAACTAACTTTTATAAAGAAAGAAAGAACATTAATTTATGAATTTTTGCAATTGACTTGCTATGCTTTTACTAAATAAACTAAATTATAGTGGAAAAATGATAACCATGAGCGGGACTTGAACCCACGACCTCGGAATACCGTTCCGTTGCTCTCCCATCTGAGCTATCATGGTTCCCGCATATGTTTACCAAATCTTCCACTACAACCTTCTCAATGTGAGTTAAACATCGTGCGATGTTTTTGTGTACAACGCCATCTATTGAGCGGTTTGCACCAACTTTAGTTTATTAAGAAAGAAAGAAGTTTTAGCTCTCATAACTCGCAGTGAAGTAATATTTTGAAATTATTAATAAACTAAAATGGTTAATTTAGTACTTGCAAAAGTTGAACTATTTCTTTTTGCCCAAAACCATATTGGTAGAAATGGGTTTAAAGCATTGATAAGAATAATAGGTTTAAAGTGGGAGCAAAACTTCATTATTTGACATCATTTAATGATTGTGGGCGCACCTCGTAGCTTACAAAGCTTTGACCGTGCGAACAAACAAGCCGTGGATGCAATAAGCTCGCAATTTCGGACAGTCGCTCTACAAATTTACCAACCGAAATGAAGTTTCAACTATTATGTAGTGCAACCATTTGTTGTCAACGCGCTACTTTTATTACTCACGCGCGCTTAGCACTCTACTGTTTCGTTTGCTAGAACGACACTGCACTGCAATGTTTGTGCTCACCACTCGGGTGGCGAAAAGCATACGACCCGACTGGGTGCTAAGCAACTACCGTAGCCTATAGACTTTTGCAAAACCAGAAGAATTCCTTTCACCGACCTTGCAGAAACCTTTTCACTGCTTTTTGAACCCGAAATGAATGGCAATAGACTTGCAACACTTAAAGTGTACTTCACCATATATTTACTACAATAATACGTTAAGATTTATGAAAATCTCTAAAAATGTATAAACTGTACTAAGATTCAATAGATAAAAACTGCTTAATCAGTTCGATATAGATAGGGAACCTTACTTATTACTCTCTGTTAAATGACGCGCATATGCAGATAGAAGCACGTCTGGAAGGACTAACGAACTAACAAAGTTGCAGACACTTTTACTTTTCTACTTACGTTTTGAAAATTTAGTACATGGTATTCTAAGCACAGTTATATGAAGCAGGTTTCGTTACATAAACTCCTCATAAAGCAGTCGGAGCTGCATGCCACCATCCGGTTAAGTGGCCGGGTAATTAATGTTTCACCAAACGACTGCTCTCGGAATGCCCGGTTGCACTCGGTTTATGGTAAAATTCCCGGCTATCATGCTATTGCAATAACACCGAGTATTCGACGGCATTCTGAATACAACAATTCCGTTTAATTGGAGCCAAGTCAGTTTTGTTGTTTTGCATTATATGATTTTCAAAAGCTGTCGTAGATCGAAACATTCACGCTTATTCAATTTATACAATTTACCAATTATTTATTTATTAAAACGACATTTACATTTTAATGGTTGTAACTGCTCTAACTGTACATTGAAATTTCTAGACACTGTAACACAAATCTTAACACTTTTATTCGTAATTGTTGCAGTGTGAAGATATAATAAAGCACATATAAGATATAATAAAAGCACATTAGTGCTTTCCTCATTTAATTGACATCGGCGACCACTAGGTGGGTTTATAAAATGTCACATTATAAGACAAATAATTCGTATTTAAGTTTTTGTGTGTGAATACAAATTAAAGTACATTTACGACTCCTCTACCTATTAACACCCCAACGGCAATTTCTTGGCAAGAAGGAGTCACGAATATTAATCGTTTTAGGGTAAAGGATTCTAGGAAATGAGTCACGTTTCCTTCAAAATTTATTATATTGAGTTACCCAAAACGTTTTCTGATGATGCAACTGAAAAATACGTGGTCAAAATTACATTTACGCTATTTTTGGTGACAAGCTAGTGTTTGAGATGCAAAATAGATTTATTTACAAATAATATGTATTTGAAAATATGTATTTGTTCTATTTTTACAAGGGGTGTAGGTAGAGACTATAGAGCGTCACTGGAAAATCTGGGAAAGACTCCCAGATTTTGCACTTCTACCACATATATACACTTTGGCCTTTAGTCTGTCCTCTCCATATAATTAAATCTAAACATACTCTTTTCTACGTTTTGTCAGTACATCTTTTTTTAAATCCAGCGTTATCTTGTCTTCATTCCTCATTCTATGTTTCGAAGTTTTTATATACTTCCTACTGCATTAATATAAACATAATGAATATCGATTTGTAAGTAAAATTATTCCAACAAAATAACGCTCAACTCTGCTCACATTTATAACATGCCTGCAGTACTTATATATATTTATATGTGTGTGTATATAATTGAATGTGTTTGACGCACCTCAAGTTTTAACCACATTAGGAGCACAGTTGGCACTGTATCGCTAACATCATTTGTGAAATAAATCGTTTATAATCAAGTGTCGGGACGTCATCAACAACTGTCTGTCGCCCGACATGTAATTTCCCGGGCGTCAATTATGAAGAGACGCTCCGCGGTCGAGGGCCTACTGTCAAGACACTTGATAACACCTTAATATTATGAGCTATCTTGTGATATTGAAATTCAAGTTTTTGAATGTACTTAGAACAATATAATTTGAGTAACCTATTATTTCAACAACAACCTCTGTTGTTGAAATAATAGGTTACTCAAATTATATTGTTTTATTTGCCAAACCATCATCTAAGCTAATTGATATAACTAATACAATTTATATAGGTTACAATTACTTACAATACATGTATTTATCTATCCCTATGTGTATTTATTTGTTATTTCTTTACACATGACTGTTAGGACTAAATGTCGTCCATAAATTAATGTTAAAGTTTACTATAATATAGCGATATTTAGCAGTAAATGGAAGGAGATACCTATATTTCAAAATTTGGGTATGACACAACCAAAAACGTCAGATATACAGGTTGTGGCGTAAATGGTGGTCCAACGCTAAGGTGGTTATACATAGTTCAAGTATTCACCTATCATATAAAAAAAAATTAACCATTTTTAGCCATTTTTTTTACACTCACATCTAAAATGCATGATTTGTTAAAAACGAGAAATTAATTTTCAGTTTTTTTTATTTATTGGTTTATTTTTGGAGTTTACATGAAAAAACGAAAATGCATGTGCTAGTGCTAGTACTCGCCCGTACAACACAAAAAACACACTCAAAAAATAATGTCATTTGTCCAAGTTAATATTTATCGATTTTTTACAAAAAAAATAAAAAAAATCATATTTCCGAAACCAATGGCTAAAAATGGTTAATTTTTTTTATATGATAGGTGAATACTTGAACTATAACCACCTTAGCGTTGGACCACCATTTACGCCACACGCTGTATACAAACCAAAAATAATACAAACGTTGCATCGAAAACAAAAAATTAAAAAACGGATATACTCTTAAGTAAACGAAGTGTTTAAAAGTTATACAACCAAAGCAAACTAAACTCTAACTACCTAAAAGATAATGAAAACATTGAATTAATCGGTTTAGAAAATGTACTTTAAGCTTCATTACAAAATTACAAACATAATCACGTTTGTTACAATACGGGTGTAACAAGAACGCTAGATATATCCGTTTAACTACCGGATAAACAATTAACCGTTGACCGCCTGCATCCGTCTCCAACGGAAGTATGATGAGCTTGGAGATAAATGAAACGGAAACCTGGGCTCCTGTTTACCTAATTCAACTATGCACAAAGAAACATAATAATGTCTTATTATAGACAATGACGCCAATTCCACTTGCACAACTAAACTTAACTAAAAAATGAAAACAACTATGGCGTATTTTGATTAATTGGCTTTTTCGTAGTGCACATTTTTATTAATTAAAATTGTTAGCCTAGGACCAGAGGACGTTGTGTGAAATTTCCATGAATATTTATTTATTTATTTATTTATTGACAATATCAATTTTAATTTTTTAGTTAAGTTAAGTTTAGTTGTGCATGTAGAATCGGTACCAATGATACAAATTCTTCGTGCACAACGAAACTTAACTAAAAAATGAAAACGGGTAGTGTCAATACATCTATTAATAATTTGCTTTTTCGTTTTACACATTAAGAGGGTACTGTACTCCTAATTTAGGTATTTGCCTTAGGTAATGCTGTCCCTATTCCTGTATAAATAGAATAATATGCATCTATTTTCTGCCAATTAAAACAAAATGGGTAGTAACCATTTTGATAATTAAAGGCTGAATACCCAATATGTCACTTTCTACGTGGCTTTACTATAGTTTTTTTTGACATTTCACACAAATAAGAAAATGCAAAAAGTTTTTTAAGCTTTTGCAAACAATGTAATTAGTAGTTTCAATAAAGTTTTAGACGTTAACAAAGACGTCCCTAAGTATTTAGAGTTGAAATCAATTAATTTGTCTCCATTCATTAGATTTATCTCAAGTTAGTATATAAAGGGGCGCCACCAACAAATCTGTTAGCCCTTATCTTCCAATCCGTATCCGAAGAAACTTAACCCGAATATTTCCGAGTCATTAACCCACTCCCACCCGTCCTAAGCAAGATAGACAACATCTGACTTAGATGTGTATCGTGTGAACCCAGTGGCTTACAGATTAACTGCCACTGATCCCGCTGTTACACAGAATTGAAGTTATCAACCACGGACGTTAAGAAATCGTGCTATCTCGAAGTAATACAGGCTTAGTGAGCTCCAATCAAACTAAACAAACCTTACTAATCGTATTTCTATTCTCTGTCTTGCTCTAGTCGTGAGCGTCGGGATTATTCTGTATCCAGACAAGACGAAGTTATGGTCTCGTTACCTCAAATGACTTTCGGCAAAGCACCGTTTTAGGATTAAGAAGTCTCGTGGTAATCAAAGCAGTATTGAGCGTTCATTCATTACATTGTTCTAATCATGGAAAAGTCTTTAATTTGTGCTAACAAAACAGAAATTTTTTTAGCCGTGCTTAGTATTTAAACATCATCGTCATTATCAAACATTTTATTGCAGAACTTAAATAGCAATATTAGTATCATAACATTGTTCTGGTGAAAAATAAAATACCTCTGTACACTCAGAACAATGTTATGATGCTAATATTGCTATTTAAGTTCTAGAAACTAAAGCGAAACCTAGAAAACACGCTTGAAAATCCAATTTTTTTTTTAATTATTTCATTGTCATCGGTCCTCAACAAGTGTGTAAAATTTTAGATCGATCCGAATACTGCCAGTGGGTGAAAATCGCTTTCAAAGATTCCGTCACATAGATTAATACATTGATAAATACCTACTAAATGAATTTAAGCGTGTTAATATCCTTTCTTGAAGTTTGTAGAAGTTTTGGATTCAATCTATGAAATATGTTGAAATTGTTATAATGTGGAAGCAACACCACAGGTTCATCTTCTTCTTTTTATTTTATGGCTTTGTATTTTTTTTCAGACTCTTGCAATGTATTTGATGCTAGTATCATAAACAGGAAAGATTAACTACTAGTTTGAATTGGCATTGTTCATTATTATATATTTATTATAGCATTTCACGATAATGGACACATAGAGAAAGATTTTTTAATTTCAACCAGTGCACATACGGGTATTTAGACAATCTATGCGGCCAAAATTATTTTTTGTTCTAAAATTGCTCGAAAGCGTATATCTAGTAAAAAAAAATATATTTCGTAATGGTTAACCGACTTAAAAAAGGAGGAGGTTAGAGCACTGTGTCGGAGTACTGGTGATTTCTTTAAGAATTTCATTCTCATTTATCTTCTAAATTTGATAAAATAAAGTTCTGCATACGATTTAATAAGTATTTACGGGTCACTATTCTTGCTCCCGAGGTACCTTCTGAACCTAACATGAAATCATAGTTGGTTTAGAATGCTATCAACTATGATCAATTTTTTTTTTAATATTTTAATCAAAATAAGTTTAAAGTATCAAAAAATAATGAATCCGCGCTTATCCGCGGCAGTTTTTTTTAATTCATAGCTACTCAAATCCCTAAACTTTCGATTGTATCATAAATGACAACAGGATCTCATAGGATAGTACATGGATAGTATAACAAATATAATATTTAATAATTTTAAATATAATCTGTCCTTTTGAATGTAGCAATATATTAATATTGCTACATTCAAAAATGTGTATACAATTATTCTAAGACAGAAATTGTTTAAAAGTATATTGAAATACTATATAATTACATGCTGTTTTAGAATCCATCACTAATGTTTACTAAAATAATGTAAATTAATAAAATATTTGACTGCAAAGTTATTGATTTTTACGAACGCCGAGAACTGACAGAAACAATGAGTTGAACGATCGAATTCCGACTGTAAGTATTCGTGACGCGTGCGCTGGGGAAAGGTGGGATAGGGTGAATACTGTACTCTGAAATGTCTGCTACCACTAGACTTGGATTTTTTTTAAATCCGTTGAACTTTAAAAATATACTTTTGGCCGCCTAGATTGCTCAAATACCCGTACGTGCAGTGGTTCTTGAGATTAGCGCGTTGAAACAAACAAACTCTTCAGCTTTATAAAATTAGTAAATACTGCTAATTTTTATCTAATAAAATCTACTTAGTTTAAAAACTAAAAAACACGCTTAAATATCCTGAATATTTTTTAAATGATTGCATTGTCATCAATACTCAATTCTATGATACCTACTTACAAAACGTTGACAATTTATGTTGTCAGAGACATAAGTTTCTGTTGTCACATGTTGTCACAATCGTAGTAAACACAAGTAAGCAATTATGATATTTTACCTGATTCTAGAAACAAAGCGTTTTTATGTGAAATTATCTGATTGTATTTGAAAGGCATACGTAGAAACACAATAATCTTGGTGAGTCTACTCATATACAATTAAACTATTACGTGTATAATTAAAAATTCAAGTGTAGTCATAGTGATACATCAACATGCTATTCTAGTATTTCTGATCAAGGAATTGGGATTATTCTTTTAAATTATTGCATTGTCATCGGTCCTTGTTAGGTGTGCAAAATTTCAGATCAATCCGTCTACTGCAAGTGGCTGAAAATAGCTTTCAAAGATTCCGTTACACAGATTAATACATTGATAGATACATACCAAACTTATAAAAGCGTGTTAAAAAGAAAGTAATCTATTACAAACCGACCAGATGAGTTAGGCGAGAAAGTTATGTATCAACTTTATACGATAGTAAATGTGAAGCATAAACTATTTATCTTTTAATGGGTACATTATCATTGCACAGTTGCAGCTGAGCGCTTTGCGTTGAAGCTATTAATTCTGCTATCTGCTTCCATTTATCACGTCACCATGAAGACGTAACAAACAGATCGGTTACTAAATTTCTTCACAAACTTGATTATTCAAACAAGGTAAAAAAAGGCGAAAACATCCATCATTATCAAAGCACCATCAAATATTATTAAAACATTTAAGATTGATAACGAAAAATTGCTCTTTCGCTTTGATAAATTTATGCAAAATTTAACCATAATATGCGGTCTTGTGACGCTTGCATCCACGACCCTAATTTAAACGACACCTATCCAGATTAATACCTACTTTCCAGGTTAATGATTTTCCATTATATAGTCATGGTATTTACAGGGATTATAATAATAATAATAAATAATAAATATTCACGGACATTTTACACAACGTCCTCTGGTCCCAAGCTAAGCTAATATGCTTGTGTTATGGGGACCAGAATACGGATATAATACATAAACTACTTTTCTTTTGTAAATGCATACTTATAATACATAGTAAACACCCAGACGCAGTACTAACATTTGTATGACATTTATGGATATCACACAGATGATTGTCCTGACCGGGAATCGAACCCGAGACCTCGCGATCGGCAGTCCATTACATAAACCACTCCACCACGAAGCCCGTCTTTATTTTTTGGCGAGTTATATTAAATTAGAACTTGTTAAATTACTAAGAAGGGTTTAAGAAGACTGCACATTAATTATCTCAAGCTGGCATCTTGTAAAACCGACGCCAGCTTAACAAATATCGGAAGCGGCCAAACAAGTCTTCCTAACTTTGAAAATGCTTAGTCATTTTCAAACTTGGACGAAAGAGATTGTTTCGTAAAACAAAAGCGCACTTTAAGTTTACATGGACAGAATTCTGTTACAACTTTTTAGTAAGTAGGTACTTAATAAAAAGCTAATTGTAATCCGGCATTAAAATTTATAATTAAACTAAATTTTAATTAAAATTAAATGAATACGTATATTAAGAGTAGGCGTAATTATGCTGGAGAGAGAAAATGTTTTTAATGGATTTACAGAGAGAGAGACAACATAATAAACCCATCCAATCACCTTTCTCTGTCCACTACTGGAAACGGAACGCAACAACGCGCGTTCCTGCGCCGCTTACAATAAGTAAAACTCAAAAGAATTATTTTTCTTTACTTTATTCATTTTGCACATCACACAGAACATAATAAAATAGGAAGATAAAAGCAAGATTTCTGCAACCAATAATAGTTTTTACGTTTAAAAAATATATAAAGATTTCAATAAGATATTATAGGCACTTAAACCTTTTTATTCGTATACTGTGTTGTAATTCTTGCCAGTTATGAAACTTGAATGTTATAATACAGTTCTCAATATATTAACGTGTTGTTCACTTGGCTTAGCGATAACAAATAGTTTGTGTCTATTAAATTGCCAAGTCATATATTCAAACAGCTCTTAACTAAAACTTTATCGTCTGACATAACTTCAGATTAGAACACTTTCCATTTCAGTTGCTTGTTTCAGGCCAATATTTCAGGCTTATCAGAATGTCATGTTCTAAGAAAAGATTTTCTTTACTGTTATTAATTAGCAGTAGAAAAAAAGTATGACAAATTCTAACCCGACGTATCTGGGCGCTGATCTGTAAGGTAAAAGTCGGGCTAGATTTAAAACTATTGAAAGACGTATATTCCGTTAAAATAGGTTTTAGTAAGTTCAGAATAAAATGAATGATACTAATATTATTTATGGATGGAATCAAAACTAATTAGAATGTTGAAATGCAGTAGTAAGAATTGCAGGGCAGTGTAGCAGAAGGTATACACTAAACGGGTCGGCAAGAGGCACGGGGGCAGCCCGGGGCGTTCATCTAATGAGCATCCTGCTTCTCACAATGTACTGAGATGATATTCAGCGGTGCCCCGACGACTATTATTATATTCCGCCAAGCGCACCGCCCGAGGCGCGGCGTGCAAGCCTTTTCAAAATAACTATGTTATGTTATATTTACGACGGCTTAAAGCGAACCTCTAATACTCTAAACGTGAGATTATTTGTTTGAAATCATACTTCAAACAAACATCTTATATTTTGCTATGGAGTTATTGTTGCATTTATATTTATTGCCTTCTAACTGACCCAGCAAACGTTATCCTACCTATCTTTGCTATGGTTATTGGGTATTTCATACCGCGTTGTGTATTTTTCATTAAATATCTGAAAAGAACATCGTGTCATTTTAGGTTCTTGAAGTCGAAGGTCGAGACGTTTTAAAATTTTCAGTGTCGATTTTCCGCTAATTTTTGAAGATTAAATCTTTAAAGCCTAATTTGTTATAGCCTTTTTTGGCATTTATTACGCTCGTTAGTTTATGAGTGTGTAACAGTCCCGCTTGCGGCAATCACTTTTTCCACCATAATTTAATTTATTAAGTGTGTAACAGTGTTTATCTCTAAAATAAAATAATGATTACTTGTATGCAAATACAAAGAATAATGTCCAAAGGAACCGGAACTGAAATTAATAGCTATTAAGTTTGTGTTGAGACAGCCTACATACGTCTTCAATAGGACCGATTCATTGGCACGGTTCGACCGAATCCGACCTAATCTTGGCTTACGAGAGATCACAGAAAACGTTACCGTTGCCTGATACGGTATTTCATTTACTACAATACGTATATCATGTTTATTTTACATATTTGTGAACTATATAATGTGAAGAAGCACAAACGTTCTATGTAGGTACTACCACAACTCCAAAGGAGAGATTACAAAATATCTCATTTCCTTGGTGATTTGTGATAGGACTTGTTGCCAGTTCACAGTCGATATGTGAGTGCCTAAAGATTTTCTTCATGTAAGTATTAATTTTTACTTATGTATAAAGTATTACTTAAGAATGTGATAAATTCCCTAAAGCAAAATAGCCAGCTAACAAGTTTTATCTGTTTAAAATCAATGTTGGTTGCCATCGCCACTAGACAAAGTTTATCTGAAAGAAGCCAATAGAGGAAAGAAAGTTCCTTCGCAACTTCACCGAAAGTGTCACCCTAACTTCAACAAACGAAGCGAGAATAAGGAAATGTTCCTTTAAAAATATTATCTGCTCAGTTTCATAAAAATAAAATCTATTAAATCCAAAAACTAAAAAGTACATACCGTAAAATTAAAAGTCAATCAGACTAAGTTATATACACACCGGCACAATTAGCGGAACACAAAAAAAGCAGGATTTTAAAATCTTTTACTTGAGGAACTGGCCAGTTATGATATTTTTTTAATTTATTGTCAAATTTGAAAACAGAAAATTAGATGACATACACTTTTTAGGGTTCCGTACCCAAAGGGTAAAAACGGGACCCTATTACTGAGACTTCGCTGTCCGTCCGTCCGTCCGTCCGTCCGTCCGTCCGTCCGTCTGTCACCAGGCTGTATCTCAAGAACGGTGATAGCTAGACAGTTGAAATTTTCACAGATGATGTATTTCTATTGCCGCTATAACAACAAATACTAAAAATAAAATAAAATAAATATTTAAGGGGGCTCCCATACAACAAACATGATTTTTTACCGTTTCTTGCTCGATACTAATAACGTTGCCTTATGTTGCATAGATAATGGTACGGAACCCTTCGTGCACGAGTCCGACTCGCACTTGACCAATTTTTTGTTTTATTTTCCCGAACAATACGTTTTGTCAACTTGTTCGAGTAATAACTACGTAATTGTAATTTTTTTGAAAAATTGCACTTAATGGTTTTTTATAAATTTGTTATTTATAGGCAATTTTGTTTATTAAAAGCTCTTTATTATGCCTGACTTAACATCACTGGAAATCATTAGGGCTGATGAAATGAGAAGAAATGGCCATATCTACAGATCGATTGCCTCAAGGCTTCGTCGACCAGTACCAACGATTCATCGCAGCATCCAGCGGTACAGATCGTCTAATTTTCTTGTGAGGAGGAGGGGTCAAGGTAGAAAAAGATGTACATCGAGGCGAGATGACAGTTTTTTACAACTTGGAGTTCGTAGGAATACGCGATTAACGGCTGTACAAGCTCGAAATGAACTGGAAGACGTTCGAGGAGTACGAGTAAGTGAGCGTACAGTTCGCAGGAGATTTGAAGAAGTTGGTTTAGGGTCGTATATACCTGCCAAAGGCCCAAAACTTGAGAGACGTCACCGCGTAAACCGATTAAGCTATGCGCGAGGACATAGTCATTGGGAATTGAACGAATGGCAGCAGGTTCTCTTTACTGATGAGTGCAGAGTTCTTTTAAAACAGATCGATGGGAGACAGCGAATATGGAGACGCAAAGGAGAACGCCACATACAGTCTAATTTTGAACACACAGTGGCTTATGGTGGCGGCTCGATTATGGTTTGGGGAGGGATATGTTTGGGAGCTCGCACGGAGTTAGTGATAGTCACAGGAGGGACCATGACAGCAGATCGATACACCAGAGACATTTTAGAAGAACATGTTGTACCATTTGTCCCAATTATTGGTGACGACTTTATTCTAATGCAAGATAATGCTCGTGCTCATAGTGCACAATTGGTACAGGCATATCTGAGCCACGTAGGTATACCGGTGATGCAGTGGCCAGCAAATTCCCCCGATATGAATCCGATAGAGCATGTCTGGGACTTGCTAAAAAGAAGGGTTAAATCCAGAATGTGGGGGGTGGCCCCCAACAATCTGAATGAACTTGGAAACGCATTACTTGAGGAGTGGGAGCGGTTGCCTCAAGAAATCATCGATAACATAATCTGTAGCATGCCCAGACGAATGGAAACCGTAATCAGAGCAAGAGGGTGAAACACTCGTTATTAATTTTTCTTTAATTTTATTGTTAATTTATTTAATGCTTACTTTTTTTTATTTTTTGTGATGGTTCATAATCATGTAAAAATTTCACGTATTTCAAATTTGTTTATTTTTCAATAAAAAATAACGAAGACTTTTCAAAGTCGTTGTTAAAACATGTTAATCAATTTGTTATTTTGTGTCTAATTACATTTTCGTCAAATATATGCGTTATTATCTTATAGTCTCACTTTTTTTCTGTTCCGCTAATTGTGCCGGTGTGTATATATTGCCGATAGCCCTGGAGGTTCTTGTCAAGATTATATTGTGTTGAGGTACTCTGACTTCACTGTCAGTACATCCGCCCGTCTTTCACCAGGCTGTATCTCTGAAACTATCATCTTCCTTTATCTATCTTAATAAATTGAATTATCGTGGAAAAAGTTGCAAAGCAATCTTGATAGATGGCGTTGTACGTAAAAAAATATAAACTCAATCGAGTGACGAATGTGGTGACCTAATTTGATTACTGAAAAGCACGACCGCAATAAGCTCAGTTGGAAGAGCTACGGAACGGTATTCCGAGGTCGTGGGTTCAAGTCCCGCTTGCGGTAATCACTTTTTCCACCATAATTCAATTTATTAAGTAAAAGCATAGCATGTCAATTGCAAAATTAATAAATTTCTTTATCTGTCATCAGCTAGAAAGTTGAAAATTTTACAGTTTACGTAATCAGTTGATGCTACAACAACAAATACTAACCATTTACCGACACGCCTGGTCAGCGCAACATAGTAGACCATAATCCCTCCCAAAGTGAGGTAGCCCTGCCCAACAATGGAAAGTTTTTGGGCTGGAGAGCCCAAACAACAAAGGTCGTAAAATTATTTTATTTAGACTTTAATACACTTTTTTTAAACAGATATAACTACTTACTATAACTTGCATGTAACATTAAATCCCAAGGGTACATTCTGGTTTTTCCCTAGTTCATTCATATCAGCTGACTTCAATAAAAGTAACTCCGTCATAAAAATGGACCCTTTTAAAACATCATGCGTTGTTTATGCAATAACGACACTACAAAAATATTGTATTTTATACTACAAACCCTTTAGAGGTTGTAGAAATAAGTTACTTTGAATTGAATTTATTAACGATCAATAACATTATATTCTTTTTATTATTAGCACGCTTTTATTAGTTCGGTGTGTATCTATCAATGTACAAAATAATCTATGTAAGTAATGGAATCTTAGAAAGTGGTTTTCTCTTGCAGTAGTCGGATAGATTTGAAATTTGAAATTTTTTTAAAAAATTTATAATCTAATATATAAAATTCACGTGTCACAGTGTTAGTTACCGTACTCCTCCGAAACGGCTTGACCGATTCTTCTCAAATTTTACATACATATTCAGTAGGTCTGAGAATCGGCCAACATCTATTTTTCAAACTTTTTTTTTTGTATGGCAAAACTAAGTTTGCCGGGTCAGCTAGTATTAATATAAAATTTTTAGCTTTTGAAGGTATCGATACGATAAATTTGCTCAGAAATTTATCGTATCGATACCTTCATACCCAAAAGCTAATTTATCTAAAGTTTAATAAAGTTTATTAGTTATTCAAGAAATTTTTTAACATGCATTAAACATCTTCTTCGTAATAGTATACTTAATTGGTATGCTAATTATACTATACCAAAATTTAAGGTAAACAGGACAGGTATTAGTCTGTAAATCTATACGTTAAAAACATAAACACTATATTATTATATGGACATTTATGCGATTTTCCTTGTATTTGAATTGATAATTTGTTGGAAAACAATTGGTTTGCGTAATTATTAAATTTATATACCAACTAGCTGACCCGGCAAACGTTGTTTTGCCATACTAAAAAGAAAAAAAATGTTTTAAAGATAGATGTTGGCCGATTCTCAGACCTACTGAATGTGCATGTAAAATTTCATAAAAATCGGTCAAGCCGTTTCGGAGGAGTACGGTAACTGACACTGTGACACGTGAATTTTATATATTAGATTAATTTGAGACATACTCGTAACAGGCTTAGACAATGGTAATTTTAGAAATGTCAGGAAAACTAAATACAACTGGTACTAGTCATTTATTTGATTTGAAAAGCTTAGCTTGGGACCAGAGGACGTTCTGTGTAATGTCAATGTATATTAATTTTATTTTTATTTTATTTATAAATATTTAGTAAAATATTTTAAGAGATACTTTTGTTTGTCACTTGGTTGTATTGTGAAGTGGCTGATGGCTGCAAACAGATCGCCAGGCAGCTTTCACGGTGGAGTGCCGCTAAGCGCGACCATTCCATGAAGTAATCCGCACTCAGAGAGGCATTAACGACTCTCCCCTCATACTTACTTCCTACCCGCTCTTTCAACAATGCATTTTCATATTTTAATTAATTTCATTGCAAATACTAGATATTTTAATAGAGAACTAAAGTTGTATTTAGGAGATAATCTCCGAACTTAATTATCCGATCCAAAGAATTTCAGTAATGGGAGATTCCGTCTCCGTAAATGCTATAATTATTATGTCCATAAGTAGTAATAGCTGTCACCCGCGACTCCGTACACGTAGAATTTAGAAAATTTCTCCGTTTTGCAACATTTTTGATAAATGTTTTGTTCCTATTGGTCGTAGCTTGTTGTTATATAACCTATAGCCTTCCTCGATAAATGTGCTATCTAACAATGAAATAAATTTTCTAATTGGACCATTGGTTCCTAAGATTAGCGCGTACGTAAAACGTAAACTGTCCCTGAAATTATAATCCTGACTATACACGTGTTGATATCGAGTTTTGAAGTATCCGTCTCACGCAGAAGATCGAGATTCATAATAATTCCTTAATTTTTATTAGTTATAGAAAATCATAACAAAATTGCATTAAAGTATGTAAAAAGACATGCTCTATCTAGGTGTTCGTGAAAATGGCTGTACTTGAATACAATGCAGGTGCTTATCCGAACCAAGGCGGGTAGAGTCCACAGTAGGATAATACCTCTTCAGTGAGAGGATTACGACGTGAAACGTTTCTGCTTATCGTCGCTCACTACTCAGTAGCTGCATTAACTAGTAAACTTGAAATTCAACAGTAATTATGACTGAACTGAAATTGAAAAAAAAATTATAATATTTTTGACAAGTTGTGTCCGCGATGCTCCACACATAAAAAATATTTACAGAAACATCACATACGATGATAACGATATTCCGGAGATATGCTTACTCAGGATTTAATTTAGTTTTTTAACTTCTTAGTTTAATTTCAGGGAGGTTGTACCAAATATTCGGAGGCTCATAATTACAGATGTATCCAAGCAGACTGAGTGTTACATGTATGGTTAATATATGTATATCGGTATAAATTTATCACTGTATAAATAAAACTACTTTTTACGGATTTAGACGCGTATATTTGTTTTAAATTTTGGGCCGGATTCGGAGACTTTGCAGTCTCCATGGTCACGGGTGAGAGAACTGTTTTGATTTTTATTTTAAATGTTTCTATTGAATTTCGTACCATTTTATGATGTAGAGACCTTAAAGCATTAATTTTGATATTGCGAGATAGATACATACCTATATATTTGAAGGTAGATATATCGGTTATATCATAACACACACCTTTTCCCTTAGTAAAATCTACTAAATCTTGCTCAATCCTATCACTCAATAGAGACAGATCTTTTTGCCTTACACCTTGCTTATTTCTATCGATATGCCTACCATTGTATTCACTAACATAAAAATTCAACAAAAATATTTTTTCGGAATTTGAATCCATAAACGATCCCGTAAATCACACGCGCAAATCCTGCAGTGAGATTAACAGCGATTTCAGTACTTTTCAATTCAATAAAAGTATTAGATACAACACAAAATACAAATATAATTAGATTCTTATCTTGTAATAAGATTTTCTGTCTTCACAGTTTTCAGGCTAACTGGAACAATCCATAACTTATTATCTATGGGTACCTATAAAAATAGATACATATACTGATTCTCAGATTCATAAATAGCAGTTCAGCCGTTTTGGAGGAGTTTGATAACCAACACCACAACACGGCAATTTTGTATACCATCAAAAACAATATAGGTACTACTTTTAATTTACAGTTAATTCCAATTAAAATAGTTGAACTAATTCAGGGTAATATCAATAAAAGTGCAATATAAGGTCTGTAATAGTCTAGCTACTGATGCATTCCCATTCATTTTGGTAAAAGCTAGCCATTGTCTATTTGGATCTTGCCCAAATATTGCTCGGAACAGCCAATATGAAGACAAAAAGCCACTACGCGTTGATAGCAGGCCTATTGAAAGTAAATGCAAGCATAAAGTAAAAAGCTCTTTTAAAAATACGGAGACGGATAGAACAAAGACTTCAATATACTAATTCTGGTACCCATAACACAAGCAAGCAGCTTAGCTTGGGACCAGAGGACGTTGTGTAAAATGTCCGCAAATATTTATTTATATATTTACTAGCTGACCCGTCAAACGTTGTTTTGCCATACTAAAAAAAAAAGTTTGAAAAATAGATGTTAGCCGATTCTCAGACCTACTGAATATGTATGCAAAATTTGAGAAGAATCGGTCAAGCCGTTTCGGAGGAGTACGGTAACTAACACTGTGACACGTGAATTTTATATATTAGATTTAATCATACAATGTTATTCCAATCAGTATAATGTATGACAGTAAAGATTGATTTAAACATTATCCAAATATATTCAGTTTAATCGTGACTTGCAAATTCCGAACTAAAGTAAGAAACACAATTGATAGAAAATGCTGAAGATGTAATTAACATTTCATTGTCATTTATATCACTCTAAGGGATTAAATTTTAAGATTGAGATTTATTCTAGAATAGTCAGCAAAGCCTTAATTGGGCTCTATTCAGCTGAGATATTGGTAAACGGTCAATCCCTGACGTTCGTAGTCTGATTGGACCAGCTTTCTTATATTATTATGTAATTACGGGCTTTGACAGATTTAATTATGGCAAATATTCAGAAATTCATGTATCATTATGATTATACAGTGAACTATAATATAATCCGGTCATTGTATTACCTTATTTTAAGAATATCCTCTAATGTAAAACTAAATGGCGTACAATAAAGAATATTTGATACATAAAATTCTCGTGTCACAATGTTCGTTCCCATACTCCTCCGAAACGGCTTGACCGAGAAACTTTTTATGGATATTCCGTAAGTCTGAGAATCGGCTACTATCTCATCATCATCTATTTTTCATATCCCTAAGTGTTAAGGGTTGTCCGATAATAGCGCGATGATGTGTGTAAAACACTGAAAGGAGGAAATAAATATACCATTAAATAATTGCACAGTAAGTACTATTATTTGTGTGATATTTATAAATCTCATACCTACGAATTTTTATACTTCGTCTGGGTGTTTTGTATAACAAGACAAGTATGTATTCACAAAAGAAAAATAGTTTATGTAGCTTATCTATATTCTGGTACCATATACTGGTAAACTTTTACTATATCGGCTTTGTTAGTTTAAAATGTCTATAATTATTTATTTTAATTTGACAAAAATTATCACAAAATAATAATAATTACAAGAGCTGGCGTATGAAACGATTCAGTTAGCGGTCTCAAGATGGACTATTGAGGTTTGACAATAAGGCCAATCACGCGCCACCGCAAACTTCCAAGACCTTTGGAGAGGCACGTTCTCGCACTTCCGAGTTGTGCGAATACTTCTCCAAGTAACATTCAGAAAAAAATTCCCCAATCAGTCGAGAAAACCACGATAAACTTAATGATATCTGTCATCATTTATTATTCTGAATGCGTAGACACAAATTTTGGTACTAATTCTCTATTCACTTTATATGATTTATTTTTTCTTCCATTAATGTATAAACAGACAGATATTTTTACTTATTGTGAAACAAAGTCGTTATTTTTGTACTAAACTAAACTACGCAACAGATTTTTATGCGGTTTTTTAAGCGATAGATTAGTTCAAGAGGATGATTTTGTATAATTTCATATTTTCTAACACTTGCGCGACTAATGTGTTTAAATAAAACTACTTTTCAGGGTTCCGTACCCAAAGGGTAAAAACGGGACCCTATTACTGAGACTTCGCTGTCCGTCCGTCCGTCCGTCTGTCACCAGGCTGTATCTCAAGAACGGTGATAGCTAGAGAGTTGAAATTTTCACAGATGATGTATTTCTATTGACGTACCTAATAACAACAAATACTAAAAATAAAATAAATATTTAAGGGGGGCTCCCATACAACAAACATGATTTTTTTACCGTTTCTTGCTCTCATACAACAAACGTGATTAATTAAGTATTGTGTGTGTTGTTTGCTCATTTATTAATAACGTGCCTTATGTTGCATAGATAATGGTACGGAACCCTTCGTGCGCGAGCCCGACTCGCACTTGACCAATTTTATTACGGATACAGCTCAGTCTCACGCGTGACCATGGTGACTGCAAAGTTTCCGAAACGTCGGGCCAAAATTTAAAACAAATATACGCGTCTAAATCCGTAAAAAGTAGTTTTATTTGTATAATTTGTTTGCGGGCACCAATTATTGTAATAAAATTATAATAGCATTAATACACAAACATTGGTTAATGTTTCAAGTAGATTTTACATTTTTTTTTATTGTACTATTTTTAGGGTTCCGTACCCAAAGGGTAAAAACGGGACCCTATTACTGAGACTTCGCTGTCCGTCCGTCCGTCCGTCCGTCCGTCAGGCTGTATCTCAAGAACGGTGATAGCTAGACAGTTGAAATTTTCACAGATGATGTATTTCTATTGCCGCTATAACAACAAATACTAAAAATAAAATAAAAAAAGATTTAAGGGGGCTCCCATACAACAAACATGATTTTTTTACCGTTTCTTGCTCGATACTAATAACGTTGCCTTATGTTGCATAGATAATGGTACGGAACCCTTCGTGCGCGAGTCCGACTCGCACTTGACCAATTTTTATTTCTAGTATGAAGATGCCGAGTCCTAATGACGTAATTTTCTACAACGTTTGAGACTGTCTTAATCTAAAAGTTTGCAAATTACTTTCATATTACAGGCGAAAACAGCAACAAATCGGCTCCATCTATTATTAATTCAAATTTCAATTTCACCACACTCTTAGTTTTATTATTTTGAGGCTTATTATGTCTTTGATTAGGTCAATTGAAAAACAGAGACATTACTTGATCACATCAAGTTTTTGTCGAACCAAATGTTAATACTTCATTTTCCGATGCCAATATATTGTTTAATAGCATGCTAAGTATTTGTAATACGCGTTTTATTGGATATTGATTAATGCCAAAAAAAGGGGAAAGGAGACATTAAAAAAGTATTTAAAATACCACATAATATTTGAGACCTTAATAAGCTACTGGATTGGAATGCGTCCCTTAAACAACGATGTATAAAAATACATATATTACTCGATGCTTATCTGATGCCCATTCTGTGGCCTCAAATACTAAACCTAAATTAACTTAAGTAAAACCAACTATGGGTTGTCCTTATTGGCTATTTCGTTGTACACATTTATATTAATTAAAATCATCATTCTATAATTACACAGTTTCTTTTGTTTAGGAAAGCTAAATTTACATTGCCGAATTGTGTTTTTGACACTATCGATAATTATGTTTCAGTTAAGTTACGTTATGTTGTGCTGGTAGAATTGGTACAAATCTAGATAAAATTACAAGATAACTCTGTGGCTCGTGTTATTTTTAAACAAACTAGAATATACTTAGTAAAAAAATGTTTAAATACAACTTGTAGGCCTGTTGTGGATTTAATACTTTTTGCATGAAATGGATGGTGTGTAATAAACACACCGTTTGCATGCAATAAAATATACTGCAGTTTATCTTTAGTAATTAAACAGAATAGTTTTATGCAACTTTGTTTATCTGTACTTAATATTATAAAGCGGAAGAGTTTGTTTAAACGCGCTAATCTCAGGAACTACAGGTCCCATTTGAAAAATTATTTTTTTGTTGGTTATTCCATTTATAGGGGAAGGCTTTAGGCTATATAACATCGTGGTGCGATCAATAGGAGCGAAGCAGTAGTGAAAAATGTTGCAAAAACGGGGAAATTTTCTAAATTCTAAGCGTACGGAGTCGCGGGCAATACCTTGTCTTGTATACTACTACTAGCTGCTCGTAACTTCATACCCGTGAAATTTAGAAAAAAATAAATCCGTTTTTGCAACATTTTTCGCTGATGCTACACTTCTATTAGTTTCAGCATGATGTTATATAGTTTATTGCCTTCCTCGATAAATGTACTTTTTGGAACTGAAAGAATTTTTGTCCTAGAAAATCGAACCAGTTGTTCCTGAGATTAGCGCCTTCAAACAAACAAGCTCTTTAACTTTATAATATTAGTATAGAAGTATACATATAGATTAATGGTCTTATTCATAATGACTTATCGAAGGTTTAAAAGTTCGCTAAAATAGGTTCGGGAAAATTGTCAAAACTTGTTATTCATAACATGTAGTCTTTTTACGCTAAAACGTTTATTACCTCTCCGATAAAATATCCGTTTAAACCATTATGAATAAGTCATTATGAATAAGACCATTAATATGTTATATTACTACTCTTAAATATATAGGTACTATGTACCTATATATTAAAACTAAAATGATATTAAGTTAAAGTTTTAAGGCGATTAAAATGATTCTAGTGTATAATAACGGCTAAAAAGTATACCTACATACCTATATCTATGACAGAATGCTCTCTCTCTCTCTCTCTCTCTCCAGCCTATTTACGTCCCACTATTGGGCACGGGCCTCCTCCACTTGGGAGGGATTATGGTCTTCTGTGCCGCGCTGACCAGGGTTTATTTACGAGTTTTCCGTCTCTCACAGAGGATGTTATCTGTGTGCTGTATCCCTTAGCTGACTTTTACAGCACCCTGGGGAGAAGATGGGGTGGTACACTAGTATTCTTAATCCGTCACCACACGGAGAATATGCTCTCTCTACACCAGGGATTTTTACAATTGCCCAATATTAAGTAATTTGTCCCGGGAAATACTTATATTTCAGGCACTATGTTTTATAGACTTTAGATAAACATACAATCAAAACTTTAAATAAGTTTATCAGATCATGTGATAATCTTTCCAATAAAACGCAAAGTTACCGGTGACATTTCGGTGCATAATACAGTCTTGAATTCAGCTATAAACAGGTCAGTTGTGGAAGTTGTTTCCAGTACTGGCACGTATCGAAGTTAAGTATGTCTGAAGCAACTGTCGTCTATATACTATCTATGGCAAAAAACTGTTCTAGATCTTGTTTTTGTTTCAGTTGATATTGATTTAAAGCCCTCTAATGTAACTCTATTTTACTATAAAAGTTTGTTTAGTTTAAAAACTTAAAAATAAGTGTGGAAATTAAATTTTTTTTTAAATTATTGCATTGTCACTGGCCCTTAATAGGTGTACAAAATTTAAGATCAATCCGACTATGGGTAAAAATCACTTTTATAAATTCCGTTACATAGATTATTACACTGATAGATACATTCGAAGCTAATAAAAGCGTGTTCTAAAAACAGGCCTCGTAGTCCAGTAGTTTGTATAACAGACTGCCGTTTACTAGATCACGTAATCAAATTCCACACAGGACAGTTTATTTCTTTGATATGTACAAAAAAGACATAGAGCTGTAATAAACACCATTAATAAGCTTTACTTGGGAACAGAGGACATTATGTGAAATGATACTGATATTTTATTTATAATTGTTGCTAAAAAGAAATCTACTTATTACAGTGATATTAGTAAAACATCTGGCGTAAAATGGAACTAATTTTTTAGGAATTTGGAGATTTTAAGAGCTTCAACTTCAAATCCAGGATAAACTAATAAAGCCGAGATAGCAAAAGCTCATTATTTTGCAAGGAATGTACTTCGCAAATATGCACCAAATACAGTAACTGAAGATAGTTGTTTCAGTCAAGCACTCTTTGTGCGATTCATGAAACTCTTGAACATAACATGATCATCTGCGCAATGGTATCTCAGTCTCTTCCAAAAGCTTTGTTTATGTAATATTCTCTAACTCTTGCATATAATCTAAAATTGTAAACAAATACACGCGTGTGAATCCGTAAAAAGTGGTTTTATTTAAAGTTTGTTTGTAGTTAAAACTAAATTTGTAAACAGGAAACCGGAAAAATCTAAGGTTAAAGGTTCTTTTATATCCAAATGTTTGCGTGTTAAATTACAATGCTCTATTTTTCTCATCAGATGACTCTATATTTTCTATCGTTGTTCTATTTTCTTAAACTATCATAAAAAATACGTTGTTTGTTATATCTATACTCTACAGTCAACACTAATATTATAAAGCGGAAGGGTTTGTTTGTTTGAACGCGCTAGTCTCAGGAACTACTCGTACGAATTGAGAAATTCTTTGTGTTGGATAGTGCATTTACCGAGGAAGGCTATATAGGTTACATGCCAGCACGCTGCGACCGAAGCATTAGTGAAAAATGTTGCAAAAACGGTGATTTTTAGGGTTTCGTACAAACCCTTATAGGATCACTCCGGTGTCTGTCTGTCTGTCTGTCCGTCTGTCAAACTTTTTTTAGTCAGCAATGGCTGAAGGTATCAACTTGAAACTCATACGATATGTAGATCTATGCGGTCCCTTGCTGCGAAAAATACAATCAACCTTTTACCTCTACGCATTTAAAAGATATAACCGAAATACGACCATTTTTAAGAATTTTCGACTTTGCTAGGGAATCAAAATTCACAGGTTACTTCCCGGTGCCCTAGAGCCTTGAAATTTGGCATAGACCAAGTCTATATAGTGCTGATATAGGAAAAAATCCAAAAACTTATAATTTGTCATCACATCACAAGAAAAAAGTGTTTATAATAATACCAACTTATGAAGTTGCTGAAATGTAGGCGATTCCCTATATTTCAACTACAGAATTAAGTTGGTGAGTTGTTTTGAGTTTAATTAACTGATTAATTGAATGCAGTTACTTATGTTTATATGTCTAGTAGGTACGAAACCCTAAGAGTGCGAGTTTGCCTCGCTCTTGACAGGTTTTTATTTTTTATTCCACGCGTCAACAGTAGTATGAACATAAAACCAAAGAAAGAACTGAATCAACATAATATCAGGTAATGATCCTTCCCGCACGTTTTTAAATGCGCAGTCATATCGAAATCGATATAATCGAATACGCTTCGATTCAGAAATGTATTAAACTGGGGTTTGTATCGATTATATCGAGTCGATACACATGGCGAGAGCGGAACCGATAGCCAAATAAACTAGCAAACCGCATCGATTACCTGTCAATGGCAGCTTCCAATGGAGTGACTGCGTTGCCAGGCTCACCCGAGACCGTCCTGATTATATACAATCCCCGATTTAATTACTCTTCTTATTTTAATCTTCCGGCTTAAATTGTGTTATACGATGAAGTTCTTAAAAAAACGACGGCTTGAAATAAAAACAAATTACATTAGATACGTTGGTTATCAGAATTACTTAATAATGCGCTTGCTGAGAAAAGACATAATTTGATTGATCCTGTCAGTGATATCCTTCGTTGTAAAAACGTAGCACTCACAACAATCTTACATTTGCTACTACATAGATAATATACGAGTATAGATAACGTCAAAGAAGTGTGTATGGATCGTAGCAGGTCTGTAGTATTCGCCTATGACATGAGTAAATTTGCATATTCTTTATTCATCCATTGCTTTACATATGTTTCTCTACACATACTGCAATAAAATAGAATCTTGTAAAACGACAAAAACATATCGTAATCCAGTAATTAGATTTAAAAATCAAATTTAATATAACCACCAATTAAATGTTCACATAATTAATGACATGCCACTACAATTAATAACTGAAATTCCATTACGTTGTAAGAATCTGCAAAGTAATTTCTTTATTATGAGGTCAACAACACAATAGAGAGAACTTTGCCATGACCAACTTTTCTACACTTTTAATAAGAAACCCATTCATTGCATACTTTTCATCACTGTAAAGTGAAGAGGAAAAGGAATAGCTTTATCGCTGTAACTCGGACATCAGAAAATTAAAAGTGCGTAGTCATGGTTAAGCTATCTTAGGAAACAGAGTGACTGTGCTTTTGCTAAACTTAATTAATTGTCAGTAAAATCGATGGACATGTCCTACAATCTGTATTAATATTGAACACTGCTTAAGCAATAAAATGTGGACGGTATAGGTACCCATTCTACGACTAAACTAACCTAGCTAAAAATTAAAACAACTATGGCGTATTTTGAATTATGTGAAAGAATGAAATAAATCTATGTCTAAAAAATTTTTAAAATGTAAACTACATAATAAATATGTAAAAAGGCGTATTATAAAATTTCAGATTATGTTAATGACAATAAAGCTTGGGAGTAAATTGTTCAGAGCAACACATATTATTATAATTGTAATTTATATAAATTGTAAGAACTATTGTAATAATTATTTATTATTATTATTTAAAAAAAGATTAATATGACAAAAGATAACGAAATCTGCTGAGTTTCTTACGCCGGTTCTTCTCAGCGGATTGAAAGTCCTAAACCGGTGCTGGTAGGGAAAAAAATTTTTGGACATATCTTAAGAGCTTATTTTTTTTTGGCAAAAAGAGAATATGCCTACATGAATAAATGATTTTTGATTTTGATTATGATTAATTGGCTATTTCGCGATGTATTAATTGAAACCGTTAGTCTTTAATACACAGTTTTGTAATAAGAAAGTAAAGTTAACATTGCCGAATTGTGTCAATAACACTATCAATTTTCATTATTTAGTTAAGTTTAGTTGTTGTGTAGAATGTCAATTATTATTATGAACATAAAAATATTTCACTATAAGTCCTTGGCTTTTTTTTTACCATAACGCAGTATAGAGAACGAGATCATAAAATTAGTTTGGAAGATAAATGTGAGCTTATGGTACCAATTCTACGTACACAACTAAAGTTAACTTAACTAAAAAATGAAAATTGGTATTGTCAATATAGCTATTACTTGCTATTTCGTTGCGCACATTTATATTAATTAAAATCGTTAGTCTATAATACACAGTTTTAATAATAAGAAACTTCAGTAAACATTGCCGAATTGTGTTAATGACGCTATCAGTTTTAATTTTTTAGTTAAGTTAAGTTTAGTTGTGCGCTCAGAATCAGCACCTATATCTTCCAAATTAGGCAATGGATTTTGATGCGGTTTTCGTAAACCACTATACCTATGCATAGTGGTTTAAGAGGATGGCTTTATAGGGTTCCGTACCCAAAGAGTAAAAACGGGACCCTATTACTGAGACTTCGCTGTCCGTCCGTCCGTCCGTCCGTCCGTCCGTCCGTCCGTCTGTCACCAGGCTGTATCTCAAGAACGGTGATAGCTAGACAGTTGAAATTTTCACAGATGATGTATTTCTATTGCCGCTATAACAACAAATACTAAAAATAAAATAAAATAAAGATTTAAGGGGGGCTCCCATACAACAAACATGATTTTTTTACCGTTTCTTGCTCGATACTAATAACGTTGCCTTATGTTGCATAGATAATGGTACGAAACCCTTCGTGCGCGAGTCCGACTCGCACTTGACCAATTTTTATTTTGTATAATTTGTCAAAATTTGGTTTTTAAATTCCTCGCAAACAAAGTTGCTGGCAACAGCTAGTTTTGTAATATTTTTAACTTAAGATTTTTTTAAAACTCTCTTAGATTTAGTAACTAACTTAAACGTCACCACTGTGACCAAGTTATTAACGCTTAACTGTTCATTTCGTGAAATGAAAAATCGGAAATTCCTAAACAACTAATAAGTTCAATTTTTTATCGTCACAGTGTTAGTTACCGTACTCCTCCGAAACGACTTGACCGATTCTTCTCAAATTTTACATACATATTCAGTAGGTCTGAGAATCGGCCAACATCTATTTTTCAAACCTTTTTGGTTATTTTTTTGTATGGCAAAACAACGTTTGCCGGGTCAGCTAGTATATATATAGAACATAGAAACATTGGTAGGTCTTTGCAACTGAGAGTGACACTTAATCAATAGTGCAGGAGGCGTGGGCAAAGTCAAAGATTGTAGTTGCTGATTTGTTTATTACGATAACAACAGAAATTATTAAGTTAAAGACTAGGTTATAAGAGAATATTTATTCACATAGCCTAAAATGATTGATATACTTCGTTTAAATATAGGTACATATTTATGTGTTTTTATTACATTAGTCTGAAAAACAGGCTAGGTATGTCTAGTACAGGTATAGTTTTAGGCGTCTTAGATCTAAGTAAACGCACACAAAATTTGTTTTAAACTAATATTATGTATTTTTAATATGAATATAATTAACTATGTATTTAAATTTAAAAAGCTCTCCACACTTCTTTTCAATAATTGATGTGCCTTCGGAAAACAGCTTTGTAAAGCTGTTTTAGCAGGGTAATGGGTATCACTAGATGTATCTAGTGATAACCATTACCCTGCTAACATGTCGAGGCAAAATAAAAAAAAACTTTTTTTGTCATTCACCCTTCCATATTTTTGTTTATTTATTTATTTATTGAGACAAATCAAAATACATAGACACACGGATAAAGTCATAAAGAGGTACAAATTTATCACAATATAGTGTGGGATAGCAAGAAAAAGATTTTGACGAAATAGTTAGCTTTATTATCTCAGATTAAAGACGCTACCTGATTTTATTTGACCAAAATAATATTGGTATACCTAAGTATACCATATCCCACATACAGTTCATTGTTACCTGATAGAGTTATAGACTCACGTAGACACTTATACTACGGTTAATTATCTTCTACGTGATACGATTACATACAGAGGTACCTTGTTTGTTGGCTATTTCTGAACTACAAGCGTGGAATTAAATATTAATGCTACCTATTATTGTTAGGTACTGCTATTTTTAACATGTTTTTATTAAGGAAATAGAGTCCTTATTTTTTTAAAGGTTTCACGGAAGTCCGTATGCAAAAATAATAAGCTTGTTCTCAGGAGTGAGTTGTATTGTATACCTATTAGAAAATAGGCAAGCTATTTTCTAATACGTAAATCACCGTTTTATGTGCGGCGAAATTTATGAACAAAACGCACTCTATGTGCCGATTTGTCATAACTTAAGTCCCATTATAGAAGTTCTAACCAAAAAGTCTTAGATAGAAAACAAACAAAACTTAGACACTAAAACCCTCCCTTCTTCTTTTCTTCAATTACTTCGGATGAGATCGAAAAAACCATAAAATCTATTAAATCTGAGGCTACAGGCTGTGATAAAATCAGTCGCCAAATTATCACATTTATCATAGACCAACTATTACTTCATCTTTCTCATATCTTTAACTTCTCTCTCAATTCAGGTACCTTTCTTATGTTCGCCCTCTGCCTAAAGTCTCAAACCCCTGTCTCTAATCACTACCGCGCAATTTCAATTCTTCCCTTCCTATCAAAAGTGTTAGAGGCTTGTGTCATTAACATGCCTTTAACACTGTCAACCATGACATTCTTTTATCTGTTCTTTCCCATCTTAGGATCTCATCTGAAGCATTGGAATGGTTTTCATCCTACCTTCGAGGGCGTCAGCAATCTGTTCGAGTCAACGATGACTCATCTGACTTGTGTAATTTAATCTCTGACGTCCCTCAAGGCGGAATTCTTTCACCTATTCTCTTCTCTCTTTTTATTAATCTACTTACTAAAGAGCTACGTTGTGCTTATCATCTGTATGCCGATGACTTGCAGCTTTATTCTCAGGCGGAGGTACAAAACTTAATATGTGCGATAGCAAATGTAAACCGAGATCTTGAAGCTATTTTAGACTGGACTTCGAAATTTGGTCTCACAGTCAATCCCGCCAAGTGTAAAGCTATTTTAATCGGGAGCCCATACATGGTGCGAAGGATTGACACCCAGCAACTACCGCCTATCATTTATAATGGATCTGTCATCACATACTCCACCGAAGCTAAAAATCTATATATGGACGACACGCTTAACTGGCAAAGACAAGTTAATAACGTTTCGCAAAAGGTTACGGGAGCTCTTCGCTCTCTCTATCGACTAAGGAACTTTTTACCAATCACCACTAAGACAACCCTCGTGCACACCTTAATCTTTCCCATCGTCGACTATGCTGATGTATGCTATTTCGACCTGAATGCAGATCTGCTCAACAAACTTGACCGTCTTCTCAACAATTGCATTCGATTCGTCTTTAATCTGCGTAAATTCGACCATGTATCAGCATTCCGGTCTCGCTTGAAATGGCTGCCAATAAGACAACGACGAAATCTTCGAACTTTAACAACCTTATTCTCTATCTTATCTTGCTCTAATTCGCCCTCTTATTTAAAGCCAAACTTTCAATACCCATTTTCCACTCATGAACGAGATTTACGTTCCTCTAATATTCGTCTTCTCTCTTGTCCACCGCATACTTCCACCTTAGTACATTCTTCTTTTAACATTCAAGCGATTCTTCTCTGGAATGCACTCCCTCTTGGAATCATGGTGGCGAAAACCCGTGAGACTTATAAGGTAAAAGTACGTGAGCATTATAGGGGACTGTTGGCGGAATCTAATCGCTAAAGATCACCTTTCACTAAAATATTATAATTATTTATGTAGATATAGTGTTTATGCATCTGTATGTTTATGTAACTATTCTATAACTATATGAGCTGTGTATATGAGTATATTTTTATGTATACTATTAGTATGTAAGTTTATGATATATTTTATGGTCACGTATAAGACTGACTATCCATAACTGAATTTTCGCGACTCTTATGAGTCATAATATACATATAAAATACATATGAGTCGCGAAAATGTAAGAGATTGGTATTTGTTTATGTATATATATGAAGGTATAGTATTAATATTTGTGTTGTGTATAATAATATATTTGAATTTAGTATGTAATTTAAGTTTGTATTGTGTAAATAAGTTGAAATTGAAGCATTCTATTTCTTTTTTTAGTTTATTGTAAAATTGCACCTGCCCCAAATTGTCTCTGCGACGACGTTGGTTGACTGGTAGAAAATGCCATTGTCGGCATTAAGTCCGCCATTGTATTTTTAAAGTGCATGAAGTTTTAAAATAAAATAAAATAAAACCAACATCTTCGTTAGAATTCCACACAGGAATTCAACTATGTCGAAAAACTCCTAAAAGTTGGATCTTAATTTGGTTGGACTAGTCCTCGACCACCGATTGGAAGTTCTAGTAACTTTACTCGGTATATACATCGACAAAATATATAATACTGGATCAACACACTTAATAATTATTAAGCAATCATTCATTGGAGTATATAATGTGGAAAAAGAATCTAACCAAAAATTTTATAACTGGACTTATGGATGGAGCGTTAAAACACACGGTTGTATTAGTATTATTATTGCAAAAGTGTTTTATTTTTCAAATGGCGTTATGAAAATCCGCACAGTAATTGGTAAACTCAGAACACAGATTTGTTCTGTATTAGAGTTGGTACACTAATTAACATCTATAGTTTTTAAACCTCCCAAATTTTTAACCACCGCACTGACTAGTGCTGTGCATCATCTGTAAGAGGACTTAGTTACTTTAACTTTAAGTTAAAGGGACCTCGAAGAGTAGGCCATCGGCATGGCCATCGGTTATCGTTTATCATCTCAGTTTCTTTGGAGAAGTCCGGTCTGTTCTGTTAGTGACATCTAGCGTCTCTAGCCAGACATAAAATCTTAAAAATTTGGCTTAGTAGGTAGTAGTAGAGTTGGTGATATTGCATAAAGGAGTTAATAAAAATTTTATTTTAAGTTTTTATTAGAATAAAGCACAGAATAGATAGTGGAATATATTAGAGTTTTCAATATAATTGAAAAAATCTGGCCTCTGAACCTGCCTCCGCTCTCTAAGTGGGGTATCTCCTCTCTTCCACTGACGGTTCAGTTTGTGTCTCTTTCTCATTTTCTGGCTTCTCTTCGAACGACATCCGCTCTTCATCCTCTTCTTCAGCTACTTCTGTACTCGAGTCAATATGATCTCTATCATTTGACAGAAGGTTCTCTTCAATTATCTGTTCCGACCGAGTAGGTTCATTTTCTTGATGGATTTCCTTGTGCTGTTGATCTTCAGTATCTAGTTCAATTGTTGCTTCTTTCTTGTTCACTTCAGGATCAGCAGTCTTCTGATACATTTGGTTCTCGAAAAATACCACGTCTCGAGCTCTGTGAAGTTGATCATTTGAAGGATCAATGAGTCTATATCCTTTTGACTCTTCACAGTAACCCACGAAGATCATCTCCAAGCTTTTCGGATCCCATTTTGTTCTCTTCTGATCTGGAATGTGCATGTACGCCTTACATCCGAACAATTTGAGATGACTAAGAACCGATTTTCGTCCTGTCCATGCCTCTTCTGGCGTCTTCTCTCTTACAGCTAAAGTTGGGCTCCTATTCTTCAAGTATACTGCAGTATTGGTCGCCTCTGCCCAGTATCGAGTAGATAGTCCAGCTTCGTGTAGCATAGCTCTTGCCTTCTCTGCTATCGTGCGATTCGCACGTTCGGCTACCCCGTTTTGTTCGGGCGTATAAGCAATTGTTAGTTCATGCTTAATTCCATGATCCTTCAGGAATGCGCCGACTCTCGCGTTGACGTATTCACCGCCGTTATCAGTTCTCAACACTTTCAACTTCTTCCCTGTTTGTGTCTACGCAAAACTCTTAAATTGCTTAAATTTTTCAAAGGCTTCACTCTTCGCACTATGAAAATACACGAACGTTTTTCGGGAAAAATCATCGATAAAAGTTATGAAGTACCTGTGACCACCTATGGACTTCTCACTCATCGGTCCACAAATGTCAGAGTGTACCAACTCTAAGAGCTCTCTAGCCCTTGTAGCCTTGTTGCGTACGAATGGTTTTCTTGTTTGCTTGCCCATCAGACAGGCTACACATTTTAATTTACAATTAGAAATATTTTTAAAACTCACCCCAATCGCCAGTTTGTCTCTTAATAAAGTTAGGTTACGTACTCCTAGGTGTGCCATCCTTTTATGCCATAGCTCCATTTCATTGTTTGTAGTAGCAGCTAGAGCAGTTGCCTGTAAACTTTGTTTAATTTTATAGACACCTCTGTCAAGCACTCCTGTCACACATGGATTACCTTTAATTGAACACTCACCTGCATTATAAATCTAACAACCACTTTTAGAAAAAACGACAACCTTGTCCTTATTTACAATGCAACTCACACTCAACAAGTTAGAAGCAAGATCTGGTACATACATGACAGTCTTGACACTGACGTCAAGTGCAGCATTCTCTACATTACCAAAACCTTCTCCATATACTTTACCACCATTTGCACAGCATACTTCCACCTTCTTGTCAATCTTTACAAAATCGCTCTTCCAGTCCTTTCTATAGCTCATATGTGCTGACGCTCCAGAATCTAGAATCCATTCGTCGAGATGAGATTTTTCTTGATTCCCAGTGCTCATTGCCGACGCCATATGACTGGTCTTTAACTGCCGAGGATTATGTGGACAATCACCGGCTTTATGCGGTCCCTCGCAGATAAAGCACTTCACCGTCTTCTTTTGCTTATTCCTCTGAACAAACTTCTTATGATATTTAGTAGTAGTAAGTGCCGAACTTGGGCCTGCAACACCCTGGATTGCGCAAACTTTGGTGCCATCTAGTTGCAGCAGTTTCGTTTTTATAAAATCAGTTGTTAACTCTGTGTTAGTATTCTCTAACGCCAACCTCATGGGTGTATACTCCTCCGGCAACCCCTGTAGCATCAGTGCTGCTAATAATTCGTCATCAATCTCTTTACCCATATGTGATAGTTGATTAGCTACTCGCATTATCTCTGTTACGTATTCAGTTATTGAATTAAACATATTAAGTTTCAAGCTCACCAGCCTCGATAACAGTCTACATCTGTTGTTGATACCCTTGTCCTCGTAAGCGATTTTTAAATTGTTCCAGGTCGCATACGCCGTCGTAGCTTTGCGAACGTGTACCTTACACTGGTTCTCTATCAGCAGGCAGATCTTGGTGCGTGCCCGTTGATCACCCCGTTTAGCAACCGCGTCTCCATCAGCTGGAACACTTTCCACGTAGTTCCATAAGTCATCGTGTACTAGTATGCACTCAACATCGAATTTCCAGCTGTCGTAGTTGCTGTTTCCACTTAGTTTCTCTATCGCTGGAACCGGCCGCACTCGTAGAAGCCGTCATATCTCTTTGTGTACTCTGTGTAGGAAGCTCGTAGGTATTACTGTTCTTCTCTTTATTTACCATCACAGCTCAGCTCACATATACTTACGCACACTAGCGCTTTTACTGCATCTGTACTCTTTAAGGAACGTGCTTGCCATAACCTATTAGAGTTTTCAATAATAATAATAACATAACAGACACAGTTATATAGTATATTTAGTAAATAGTACATTAATAATAAAAACGCAGTTTTCAGCCTCTGCTGACACAACAACAACTTGACAATAGTTTTTCATTTTTTAACATAGAAGAACAGTCGCTCTAAAATTCAAACATACGTCATGATTCATACCAGCCAGTCAATGAACAATTGTACTCCTTTGCTCTAACAGAATAAATATATCAGAATTCGTGTATATTTGCTGTCCAGTCCATATTTATTTATTTATTTATTTATTTCAAACTTTTTGCACATACAAAATGGTGTACAATGGCGGGCTTAATGCCAATGGCATTCTCTACCCAGTGTTGCCAGAGTGATTTGGTCGAAAGTTACGTTTGCATCCATGAAAAGTTACATTTTTAAACTAAAACTTACGTAGTGGTAATTTTATGAGTGTGAATGTAGCAGCCATCAGCCAAATTTATAATTATTTACAAATAGAGTAAATAATTAATAAAATATTATTTTTTAAAAATGCGCATTAAAATTTTTTTATTAATATTATTTTTTAAATTATTTACTCTATTTATTTGTAGTTTTAAATTTTTCTGATGTCTGCTACATTCACGCTCATGTAATTTTCAGCTCGCAGATCAAAAATTATTATTATTTTATATTTTCTTGTACACAATAATTAAAAAAAATTATATTTATCAATATAATTATAACTTTTTTAATTTTTTGGTAGTTTTTGTTTTCATTAAATAAATTTAGATAAGAATATTTTAATTTTTCAAGATTTTTTTTTCATTTTTACCTCTTTTGTAATTCTTGAGAAGTTACTTAAATTTAACTAAAATTGTTTCTTACATACATGTTACATGAACTGATCAAAAGTTACGTAAAATGTAAAAAATGTAACCTTCTGGCAACACTGTCTCTACCAGCCAACCATCAGTAGTGCAGAGATAATAAGAGGCAGGTGCTAATTTATCACTGAGAGGTGAAGTTTTTACCTTACAATAATAATAATAATATTACTTAAACTATATTATATAAATATAATCTATATATATTTATATATATATTTATGGTCTTATTCATAATGACTTATCGGACGTTTAAACAGAGATTTTATCGGAGAGATAATAAACGTTTTAGCGAAAAAGACTATTATGAATAGCAAGTTTTGACAATTTTCGCGAACTGATTTTAGCGAACTTTTAAACCTCCGATAAGTCATTAGTTAGAATAAGGCCATTAGTCGATAAAAAATCTACTAACTTTAAATTAAATTTGCAATTGGCAACACAATGCGTAAGCGACGCGCCGTCTCACATCTGTCACGTTTTACACAAAATATTTATTTAACACGAAATTATCTGTAAAATATAAGCAAACTGTTCATTTTTTTTGTATTGAATACGTTGGTTTTGTAGCAGAGTTTTTTAAACAACCTTATGATGTCACACTTAATTCTATAAATGAAATTAAGTGGTTAGAAATGGACCAACAATTTTCATTGTCCTGGAACAATTTTCACGGGAACCTTACCAAAGGATTCGCCGGTTTATTAGGAAATGGCGAGTTTGTTGACGTTACTATTGCGGTGGAAGGACATTTGTTACAGGCACACAAAGTTATATTATCCATATGTTCACCTTATTTCAAGAAAATGTTCCAAATGAATCCATGTCAACATCCAATTGGTATGTAATTAATGTGATTAGAACGTGATTTCTTAACTGTTAATTAACTGCAATATTGTAAGTAGAGCTTAACAATCTTATTTGTTTTCAGTTGTATTAAGAGATGTGACTCATAAGGCAATGAGAGATTTATTACAATTTATGTACCACGGTGAAGTTAGTGTGAAACGAGAGGATCTCACTAGTTTTATTGGTACTGCCGAGGTTTTACAAATCAAAGGATTGACAAATAAAGAGGTTTGTATAATTTTATTTCTTTCTTTAGAACAACTAACATACCAAAACTGATTATCGTAACAGCTTGAATATCGTCTGCAGAAAATTACGTTTTTGAGATAGAATTTTATGAATAGGCAATATTTTTAACCAAATTTTTGTAAGAATTATTTTTAACCAAATGCTTGTAAGAAACATCCAAATTTTTTTCTTTTACCACCATTATTTAATTAAATGTGATAATTGTACTTTTAAATGGTAAGTTTCTATGATAGAGTGAAAATGAGACATCACTTTCAAATAGATCTAATCAGATTCAATAAATAAATATACCTGAACCATTATTGACAGGCTTCGTGGTGGAGTGGTTTAAGTAACGGGCTGCCATTCATGAGGTCGTGGGTTCGATTCCCACTTCGACAATCATTTGTGAGATATTCATAAATGTCATACAAATGTTTGTACTACGTCTGGGTGTTTTCTATGTATCATAAGTATGTATTTACAAAAGAAAAGTAGTTCATGTAGTATATCTGTATTCTGGTACCCATAACACAAGCATATAAGCTTAGCTTGGGACCATAGGACCATAGTCCATGAATATTTATTTATTTATAAAACAAATTTGTTATTTTTGTATGCATGTCCTTATGTGAGCTTATATGTTCAAAAAATATGCAACGGATATTGATGCAATTTTCTTTTAATAAATAGAGTTCAAGAGCATAGTTTTTTGTATAATTTGTTATTTTGGTTTTTAAATTTCATGCATATGAAGTTGCGAGTAACACCCATTTCATATAATTTCAGACTGAGGACGAAAATAAAAGTGAGAAAGAGCATGAATTAAGTAAACATGGAACAGATATTAATAATGATACGCCTGAAGTAGAATCATGTGTCTCAGAAACATACGAAACAGGAATCAATGAGGAATCAACTCAAAATCATGAAATAGATTTACACAAACAAAGACAACTCATTGAAAAAATACAAAGACTGGGCAATCTTAAACGAAAATCAGATGAGTTCTTACATAAAAATTACTTTTCAGACACATTAAATCCTGAAAAAAGGCCTAAGATGAGAGAGAAAATAGTTTATAAACAAAACAGTGAGATATTTCAAACTAACAATTTTGAAAACGTAAAAAACCTATATGATGGTACTCCTATAGATATAACGACGACATTTAACACTCATTTATATAAAGGAAGTAACAGTGATTCTGATGAAAAATGCAAAGACCAATCCTTATCAGATAATGGCTTGGAACTGAAAAATGAATGCGACGATAGTGATATTATAGTAACGGATCCTGCAGTTTGTTCAACTCCTAAAAATTACGAGTGTAGGGAAGGAAAGAAGGACTCTTCGGTGTCAATGGATTATCCATCACCACAAGACAGTGAGTATTTTGTCAGTTATCTGTAAATAAAAATCTTCTGACATGCCTTACGCGCTTTTTGGTTCAGGAAAATGATGTAGGTATCCACAACATGCAACATATTAACATTTTTTAGGACAATATATTAAGGAGTTTGAATTTATTGTAAAGATTATTTTTTATTTTAAAAAGCTTAATTTTTGAATATGCGTTTAATCATCTCTCTTATCTGTCTAAACATTGTGAGTTTGTTTTTTTTTTCCTTTGCCTTGCCCTGCCGGGCCATGATGGTGCCTTGAGCTTTACCATGACCTGGCGAGTTCTAAGAAGAATTCTGGGTCTAATCATAAAGTTAACAATAATCATAGATTTAAGTTTTTTCACTGTTCTTCTCCTACCTACATTATTTTGCTGACTAATGCTTACTCATTTTTCACCTACTGTAAATTACAGATTGTGTTGAAAATGCAATCATTTTATTAGTTTTCATAACTTATTTTCTGTTGCATTAAGCTTCTTAATTTGAAAACACGATGGCATTTTCAACATTATACAATCTTTATTGTTAACCATTATTTTACATTATAAATGAAAATGCCCATCGTGATTTCAGATACGAGTTTGAGTTCATTTATCATCGACCTTAAAAATTTAGTCAACGGTAAAATGACTAATAATGTGATGAAAACAAATATAAGTGAGGAGTACCCCAGACCTATGTTGGAGCATCAACTAGTGACTATACCGCAAAAAGAAGATGGGAAAAAGAAATATCCACAGCGATCTTGTAGACTTTGTTGGAAAATCGGTCGTCGACGTGACACAAGATTTATGTGTAGTGCATGCGAATTGCCTTTTTGCAAATCCCCATGTTTCGGAATACATTTTAATGATATATTCAAAGTGTCTCACCTACAAGGAGATTATTATGCTAACTGATACATTATTTTACTATTTACTTAAATGAATAATATTTCGATCGTGAAATTATGATATTTCGTAATTACCAAGAAAATGATTAAATAAGTACATAGTTACATACATTTAATGTTTTAAAATCTAACTAAAGTAGAACTACTTTAATTAATATGTACTTATAAACAACTAGATTTAAGCAAAAAAGTGGCAGATATAATTCGTGACCAAACTCGAAATAAAGCAGGCAAAAGTTACACAGATCTCTATAGAGGTCTAATTATGTATTGAGAAGAATCATAGATTCAAAAGATTTGGGACCAAATCTATAAACAATAATTTAAAAATCCATAATAATTATGAATTAAATATAATATTAAGATTAATACTCTAAGATTAGAAGTTAATTAACAATAATATTTTGAAGCAATAAAGATCATTAAGCACAATAATCAATCTGTGATATTGGGATTACGCTCTCATGTGCCAATATAAATGAAAAAAAAAAATTAAAAAATCTTGCTAAGGGAATCTTTTTTTTCACTCTTATTTGATTAGTGCCATTGCAATATGCCATAAAAATTAAGATTATTGCTCATATTCTAGTCTATTTATTATGATAATTAAGATGTTTAATTATAGTTTCTAGTTAAAGAATGGTGTTATCTAATATACCTATAAAATTCTCGATTTTTATGAAATTTAATATGCATATTCAATAGGTCTAAGAGGCGGCTACTATCTATTTTTACACGCTTTATTTTAGCTTCACTTGTATGTTTGTTTGTATGTTTGTTTGTGTGTTTGTAACCGACTCCTTTGGACGCTATTTTGACCCACTTTAAACGGTCAGATTCTATTAAAATTTTGCACACCTGTCAAAGACCGATGACAATGCAATAATTCGATTAAAATATCCGATTATCCTGGTTAGATTCGCCAGGATTCATTAATCTCTTTCCGGATCCTTTGCATGAGAGTAAGAGAGAGGGCTAGTACGTGAACTACGCATGCGCGCATTTCCAGAGAAACTCTTTTTTCTATTTTTTAGTTGGGTTTTCTACATAAAGCGTGTTTTTTAGTTTTTTTAAACTATTATTTTCATACTTGACCTTGACATTTGTATGGCAAAACAAAGTTTGCAGAGTCAAGCATAAATAATAATAATACATATTCATGGACATTTTACATGACATCCTCTGGTCCCAAGCTAAGCTTATTATGCTTGTGTTATGGGTACTGGCATATGGATATAATACGTAAATTGGTGGCATATGGATATAATACGTAAATTACTTTTCTTTTGTAAATACATACCTACTTATAAAACTTTGTAAACATACAGACGCAGGACAAACATCTGTATGACAATTATAAATATCACACAAATTATTGTCCTGAGCGGGAATCGAACCCGCGACCTCGTGATGGCAGTCTGTTACCTGAACCACTAGACCACGAGGCCTGTCGCCCCCTCCCCGGTTATTGAACGGATAATTCCGGCTAATCCATAATAATCATAATCAGAAAAAAGAAATTATTAACATTTAGACAACAAACTGTCCGTGTGGTGACGGATTAAGAATACAAGTGTCTCCACCCCATCTCCTCCCAAGGGTGCTGTAAAAGTCAGTTTAGGGATATTGTACACAGATAACATCTTCTGTGAGAGACGGAAGACTTGAAAATAAACCCTGTGCCACCACGCCTCGTCAGCGCGGCACAGTAGACCATAATCCCTCCCAAAGTGAAGGAGGCCCGTGCCCAACAGTGGGACATAAATGGGCTGGAGAAGAAGAAACAACAAACTGTACATAATTCCGACCTATGCTTTTAGTTCATATTTAATGTGATTAAAAAGCCATTACATTATTTTTAACGCCATTCTTGTAAGAAACTATAATTGTCTTCGTGTAATTTTATTAATATTTTTGATATCTAAAATGATCTCTATAAGAGTGGTTTTATAATTACGTATTTTTTGTGAACGAAATTGAGATTACATTCCTATATATTAACATTCGCGTTTTTTGTAATATATTTTTAAGGTTTTTTTTATGAATTTTTACTTAATAATGTACTATTAATGTAAGTTTGTGAGAGCAAGTGCTATATTAATGTGTGAGATTACTTAAAACGTGTTTTATTGATAGTACTTAAGGTTTATATGCAAATGTATTTTTTATACTCGTATTTTTAATAAATGATATACATATAGAATTATCAATGGGCTTTATTTTTAGATTTGTACTAGCTGTTAACTGTGACTACGCGTTAAATTTCTAAATCAAGCCTTATTAAATTATACAGATGAACCTACCTCTTGAAATTACTCTATCTATTAAAAAACGACATGGAAATCCATCATCATCATAACATCACGCCTTTTTCCCATGGCGGTAGACAGAGACTATAGAGCGCCATCTGCTACGATCCAAACATACTCCCGAAAATCCGTATGGAAATCCGTCTCGTAGTATTATTATATTTAAGCTCACATACTAAGGGACGTACAGAAATAACGACTTTAATAATATGTGAAGATTTACCAAAATGAGTGTCTATGACTAAATCCCTCACCCAGCTTGAGGCCACATAAATGTCATCAATCACATATGTTTCTTTATGTCTCTCATACAGGCTATACCTCATATTTAACATTATTGTCTATGAAATACGATTTAGCCAGGCTAAAGCTACCGTGTCTTCAAGATTGAACACATACCCACTATCTGTGTAGGTATGTATAAGCATATGACTTGATTAGTTACCTATTGGTATTATTAAAATAATAGGTAGGTACTTCCTCCCTGCTAATACTTCAAAGGGACTCGAAGTAAGAAACAAAGGTTCCAAAGTTATTCCAAGTTTATTATGACAAACCTAAACAAATAACAGAGCCCTAGCATGCCACAAGGTTTGGAGAGTCCTGTTTAAAGCCATTTAAAATATTATTTTCTTTACTTACAGGTGCCCTTTCTCTAGTAGTGAATGGATGTAATGAAAACCAGCAGCTACCAGTACGCTACAAATATATTTATAGCAGGAAAGGTCATAAACAATTAGTACATATGAACTTTGTATATACTAAACATTCAACTACCCACGGTAAAACATCATGGAGGTGTGTTCAGTATTTTTCATTAAATCGATGTCCAGCTACCGTAGAAACTATAGATTCTATGATATATGCAATCAATCATCAACATAATCATGAAGATTGTTATGAGAAATTATCAAGAAATAACATTTATGAAATGAATCTTTCACCAAAATAGAAATATCGCAATTAATGTAGGTAGACTTCGAATCCTATTGCATTTTCTAATTCTGTTGCACAGGGTCTATATTCAAGGAATATAAAAATACAAAAATTTACTGATTTTGAACTTTCGCGTTTTGAACTCATAATTGTTAAATATATCGGATCTATAATCGCGTTAATATCTTTGGCTCATACTGAGAGTTAATCCGTGACTACTGGCGTAGCTACCAAGGGGCTAGGCGGGGCCCTCAAGCTCAGTGGGCCCCTCAAATCCTTAACATCCGAATCTTGATCGAACTGGATTAGCTTTTTCTTTTAGCATTTTAAAATTTTTTCATATTTTTATTATTTTTATTTGATAAAACCTAGTCAGTTTACATAGCAGTGGCGCCCCATTTTTTAATTTACCGCAGGGCCCTTGGTTACCTAGCTACGCCACTGTCCGTGACCACGATCGGTGCAACTCGGTAAAAACGCCGGGACGAAGGTAAAGAGTGCCTTTACAATAAACTTTTAACTCGATTATAGACCCGGTATACTTAGCGATTATACCAAAAATTGTCAGAAAAATAGAAAATATTAATACTCTATTTGCTAAAGAGATAGTTTAAGATTGTAATTGTTACCAGCAATACTTTGTAGAATTCCTTTGCATAAAATTGAGTTCAATATTTATACCACATTTTTTATTTTATTTTTTCAAAGAACTCTTAATTCCCTTTGTAAAATCAAATTGGTATTTATAAGTTACGCCTTGAAAAATCAATTATCTACCGATGAAAGTCCTGCCAAAATAGGTTCAACGATTCGGTAGATTATTTGTAACAAACAGACACACGCTTTTGTTGCAATAGTAGCCTATGTAGGATTTCTCAGGTTTTTGACTACCAATGTACCAAATAAAATAAAACAAATATATATATTATATTATATTATATTATATTCATGGACATTTCACACAACGTCCTCTGGTCCCAAGCTAAGCTTATTATGCTTGTGTTATGTGTAAATAAAAATAAATATTCAGGACATTTCACACAACGTCCTCTGGTCCCAAAGTAAGCTATATTTCTATGCTTGTATTATGGGTACCAGAATACGGATAGACTACATATACTACTTTTCTTTTGTAAATACATACTTATAATACATAGAAAACACCCAGACGCAGTACAAACATTTGTATGACAATTAGAAAATTCACACAAATGATTGTCCCGAGCGGGAATCGAACCCGCGATCTCTTGATCGGCAGTCCGTTACCAGAACTACTACACCACAAGGCCCGTCAACGACCAATGTACCAAAATTTCATTTATATTGGTTAGGTAAATTTTGCGAGAAAAATCAACAAATTGACTTTGGCATTCGCGCCAAGCAAAGGCTATCATATCACACTAGGTAGTCCAAAACAGTGACAAGCGAATGATTCATCAAATTAATATTTTCTAGTTTTCTCATCCAAACAAAATCAATTAAACCCTAAGATCCTAATATTAATGGCAGCGGAATTAGTATAGTTCCTCATTAATAAACCTCAATAAAAAGGTTTGTAAAAGTTCCTATGATTTATTAATAATCATTTTATTCTGTAACATAATTATATTTATGTAAGTATAAATCCAATATGTTTTATTACAATGAGATGTTTTTAGACTTGTCTAGTCAACATAATTATGTATAGATTTTCTTTTTGTGAAATCATATTTCTGCCTTTAGATAACAAATAAGTAATATAAAATACATATTTATAATATAAATTGTTTTATTTGTCTTTTTACTAATTATGAAATGTGTGTTAAGGTTCCGATGTACGCGACATGCGACCTATCAAATTAAGTCAATTTTCATGTTGCCATAAGACGAGAATACATTTATGTCGGTTAAACCGCTCTTGCATATCGTGAGCCAACGCTGTTGTGCCATGTGCGGTGCCAATTCTGCGACCACTTCTACTTTTAGCCACTTAATATAAGGCAGTGAGAATTTCGGTTGCGTGGCCACTGAATAGTATTTTCAGTACTAAGTCAGAGCGGGTCGTGGGACCCGGCCGTAAACATCGGAAAATCACCATTGCTATTTAATTACAACGGGGTTGTAACAGTTTTATCAATGAGAAAATCGCTAAGAAATTTTTGAATTTACTAGTGTTGTTGTGTCTTCTTACGTGTGGAATCGGAAATACCTAGACACTTTTTTTTCTTTTTCGCTTCCACCAATGCTCTTATTTCAGGCGTATATCCCTAGGCTCTTATATCTGCGTACAAAGTTTTATTTAAATCAATTCAGTTCTTTTAGTGTACATTTTAGCAACAGACACGAGTTGCTTTATTGGGTTTATAATATAATAATTTCTGAGAATATCAGGAAAGTATAAAATGGCGATTTATAAAAAACGTACATAAAGTATATTTAAATATATACAAATTTACAGCTTTCTAATTTCAAAAATATATTTATTTAAGTCGTTTATTCTCAGTAGATTTTTCTGTGAGCAAAGCAGCCATTCTTTTTCTTGGTCTATGTTTCTTACTGAAACCAATACCTGTGAAAAAAATACTTCTGTAAATAATTTGCAATAAGTGTACTGTAAAATAGAATTAATCATACTATCACGCCTTTTTCCCGTGAGGGTAGACAGAGAGACATTAGAGCGCCATCTACTATGACCTAAACACACTTTCTAGGCTTCATTCACACTCATGTCAAATAACATAACAGATTTGCATGAATAAAATGAGATTTAAAATTACACGCCTACAATAGCTAGCGTATATCATATGTCCGTGGGGTGACGGACAAAAAGAATACAAGTGTCAACTTCCCACATCTTGCCCTGCTGCAAGATGTGGGAATAAATAAATAAATATTCATGGACATTTCACACAACGTCCTCTGGTCCCAAGCTAAGCTTATTATGCTTGTGTTATGGGTACCAGAATACGGATATAATACATAAACTACTTTTCTTTTGTAAATACATACTTATAATACATAATAAACACCCAGACGCAGTACAAACATTTGTATAACAATTAAAAACATCACACAAATGATTGTCCTGACCGGGAATCGAACCCGAGAATGAAGGAATGGGTCGAATGAACCGACTGAGGGAACAACGACGCACGAGGACTGCGCATATAAGTACCAGGGGAGGGTTGACTACAGGAGCCTAAGTCTGCTATTACAATTTTGCCATAATGATCAGTCACTGATTGCATAATGGCAAATTTTATCAAGTTTGGTGCCATAATGACGCCATTCTCACAGTAACGTTTGTGAATACGGCTGTTACAAACTTGATAAAATTCGCCATTATGCAATCAGTGACTGATCATTATGACAACATTGTAATAGCAGACTTGGGTCCCAGGCAGTCTAGTCGTAAATATCAGCGAAATCCCGTTGTTGAGCTATGTTGCGCCAACGCTGAATAACGGGATAACGGCAGAAAAATCATGACAATGAGCTAGTGTATATCATAATTTACTTACGAAGATCAACGTCGGGTTTTTCTTTTAGGCCAAATGATCTGGCAACAGCATCAACATCCATTGTAAGTAAATTAAATATATTTTTTAATTTTTTCACTTCAAAAGCTCTCATGTAGCCTTCGAATGCTTCAACTGCTAACTGGTGAAATACGGCATTCGACATGGCCACATCTATCTGAAAACATTTTCAGAATAATAAATAGATTATTATTCATGAGCATTTTACACAACATCCTCTGGTCCCAAACTAAGCTGATAGCTTGTTATGGACACCGAAATCTCTATCACCCTATTTCCTCCCCAGGGTGTTGTAAAAACCAGCTAAGAGATAGGTATCTTCTACAGGAGAACGAAAATTCGAAACTAAACCTTATGCCGCCTGGTCAGCGCGGTATAGGGGACCATCCTGCCCTGAGTGGAGAAGGTCCATGCCCAACAGTGGGACGTCAGTAGGCTGAGAAACAAGGAATATATTTTACCTTTGGTTGTAAATTCGCGAATTTATCCCACGATTCATATTTATCCAGATATATTTTGGATTCTTTTAAATAATTAACAAATTCTATTTCATCAGGTCGTAACAGTATCACTGCATTACCTTCCGCGCCAATACCTCTTGCAGTTCTACCAACTCGGTGAATATATTCCTGAAATATTAATTGGAATTTTGATCATATTATACATCATGAAAAAATATTGATCACAATAGATCAATCTGGTCGCAGTGATACTAGGCGTAATATAGCCTGAATAGCCGCTACTCAAAATAAAAAAAATATATCTATTCCTGAAATATTAATTAATTCCTTGTAGTAATGTAGCACAAAATTTCCCTTATTATCTCTTTGTCTTTTAACTGGCGTGTCGTTATGACAATACCATAAAACGGCTAGTTTAACTAATTTATGATTCTCATTTGACGGGCTTCGTGGTCTAGTGGTTCATATAACGGACTGCCGTTCACGAGGTCGCGGGTTCAATTCCCGCCTCGGACATTCATTTGTGTGATGTTTATAAATATCATACAAATGTTTGTACTGCGTTTGGGTGTTTACTATGTATAATAAGTATGTATTTACAAAAGAAAAGTAGTTTATGTATTCTATCCGTATCTGGTACCCATAACACAAGCATAATATGCTTAGCTTGGGACCAGAGGACGTTGTGTGAAATGTCCATAAATATTTATTTATTTATCATCATCATACCGTCACGCCTTTTCCCATTGGGGTATCCAAATGTCCAAACTGGGTTAATGAGAGGTAAGTGACACCTTGGAGTTTTTAGGGTTTCACAAAAAAGAAACCTATAAGATAACTTCGGTGTCCGACTGTCTGTCTGTCCGTCATTTATTCAAATAACTTTTATTACTCAGCAACATTGAACTTGAATCTTAAACCCTATAAAAATATAATCAACCTTGTTGATCTACGCATTTAGTAGTTATGACAAAATTACGACCACTTTTGAGCGTTTTCCAGTTACAAGAGAATCAAAACCTATAGGTTACTTCCTATTGTTCATCATCATAACATCACGCTTTTTTCCCATGGGGGTAGGCAGAGACTATAGAGCGCCATCTGCTACGATCCAAACATACTTCCTTGGCTTCATACACACTCATACATCTGGTCATACATGGCCGACGGTTGTAAGTGCTACGCACTTGCCCCTTTTGGAGTATACCGGCGATAACATCGGAATATATTTTTCTCGGGCATCGTCTCCCAGCATTTCCCGGGACTTAAAATTTGGCATGGACCAAGTGGATGTAAAAAGTAGTTGAATGCCGCGAATTTTGTCCTTTTATGTGACTTATGGCCGAAATGATGGCGAAAGGCTTTATTAAATATAAACTTACATTAGCATCTGCAGGTGGATCGAACTGTACTATCCAATGTACAGCTGGTATATCTAAACCTCTCGCTGCCAAATCAGTACAAAACAGTGTAATGTTCTCTGCATTATAGAAATTACTTATGACATCAGTTCTGTCTTTTTGACTCATTTTTCCCTAAAAAATACAAATATTTATGTATGTTGTTTATAGCAGGAGTGGCCAACAAATCGATCGCGATCGACCGGTCGACCGCGCGATCAATATTGGTCGATCACTCGCAAGTTCCATGAGGGGACGCATTCAATGCCAAATGTTTCTAATAATTGATACAGGAATGAACATGTACGCAGCTCATGCTTCGAGTAGAGAGACGTTCAGCGTGACCACTTTTAGTAGTTTTCTACTATTTTCAATAGTGCACGGCGGTATAAAAGCACATTACATAAACGTCCCCCTTCTTACCTAAGAAATAGGTCGATCGCGACTCAATTTTAAAATAAATAAACCTGTCAAGAGCGAGGTAAACTCGCACACTTAGGGTTTCGTACCTACTAGACAAGTAACTGCATTCAAATAATCATTTAATTAAACTCAAAACAACTCACCAACTTAATTTTGTAGTTGAAATACAGGGAATCGGCTACATTTCAGCTACTTCATAAGTTGGTATTAGTATAAACACTTTTTTACTTGTGATGTGATGACAAATTATAAGTTTTTGGATTTTTCCCTATATCAGCACTATATAGACTTGATCTATGCCAAATTTCAAGGCTCTAGGACAAAGGGAAGTAACCTGTGAATTTTGATTCCCTAGCATAAGTCGAAAAATTCTTAAAAATGGTCGTAATTCGGTTATATCTTTTAAATGCGTAGAAGTGAAAGGTTGAGTGTATTTTTTGCAGCAAGGGACCGCATAGATCTACATATCGTATGAGTTTGAAGTGGATACCTTCAGCCGTTGCTGAGTAAAAAAAGTTTGACAGACAGACAGACAGACACCGGAGTGATCCTATAAGGGTTTGTACGAAACCCTAAAAGTAGATCTTATGTGCACAAAAGTTGGCCACACCTGGTTTATAGGATGTGAAATTAACACGACATGAACCCATTACTTTGCATTCACTTCCTCCACTTCAGGAGGGTCTTTGCTCTACTTATGCCGCGCTGACAAGCCGTGAAGGCATAGGGTTTAATTTCGAGTTTGCTGTCTCTTACAACTGTTAATAATATCCGTTACTGTTAATAATAACCGTTAATTGGCTCTTACAGCACACTGTGATAAAATTGGGATGTGACACTTGTATTTTTAATCCGTCACATTGATAATGACGTTCTTATTATATTATGCACTAGCTGGCCCGGCAAACGTTGTTTTGCCATACCAAAAAAAAGTAAAAAAAAAAATTTACTATAAACCTCACAGAGCCCGAGACCTTTCCAACGAATGCAAAACCGTGGAAATCGGTTCGTGCGTTCTGGAGTTATAGCGTCAGGAAGGAAAACCCGACTTATTTTTATGTAGTAGATATATCAATTGATTGACTAAATGACAATGTTCTCTAACAGTTGCGCAACAAATTTGTGCAAATAAAACCCCTTTTTACGGATTTAGACGCGGACTTTCAGTCCCACCCGTGACCATGGTGACTGAAAGGTCCCCAAAACATCGGGGTAAGAAATGAAAGGTAAGAAATGACATTTTTACTTACATGAATACATAGTACGGGTGTTCGACAATAATTGCTAAAGAATTCGTGATGAAATTCAACAGACTTACAGCTAGAGAAGAAGACCATTACTTTAGAATTTTTCGTCTTCTTTAATAACTTGTGTAACCACCACAATCTATATTCAGTTTCACATACAGCATACCTGAAATTATTCACATTATAAATTACTTGAAAAGCACAAATGTGTGCTTGACATTATTTAATGAAGTTGGAATCTTATGCTTTGAGATTAGGATAATAAATAATAAATAAATAATGTCGCACCCAGGCGTGGTGGATAGAAACTAAAAAAACTTTACGGCAGACACAAAAATATTTGCATCTGTCTTGGTATGGACATGACGTGATGAGACAGAATGAGAGCGGAATTAAATAAATATTAAATATTCATGGACATTTCACACAACGCCCTCTGGTCCTAAGCCAAGCTTAAATGCTTGTGTTATGGGTACCAGAATACGGATAGAATACATATACTATTATTTTTTTGTAAATATATACTTATAATGCATAGAAACACCCAGACGCAGTACAAACATTTGTACGACAATTAGAAAAATCAGACAAATGATTGTCCCGAGCGGGAATCGAACCCGCGACCTCTTGATCGGCAGTCCGTTACCAGAAAGGCCCGTCGAATTGTCATGAAAGTTTTAAATAATGAAAGTGTATGGATATAAGGACAGAGGCAGACCAAAGAAAAGATGGATGGACTGTGTGAAAGAGGATATGAAGAAGATGGATGTAAATTCACATACGACGTGTGACAGAGGAGTATGGAGGAAGAGGACATGTTGCACCGACCCCAAATGATTGGGAGAAGGGCAGGGAATGATGATGACAAAAATATTTGCATTTTTACTAAAATTATAAAGCCATACAGTTTGTTTGTTTGAACGCGCCAATCTCAGGATTCACTGGTCCGATTTGAAAAATTCTTTCGGTGTTGGATAGAACCTTTATCGAGGAAGGCTTTCACGTTACGACCAATAGGAACGAAGCATTAGTGAAAACTGTTGCAAAACCGGAGAATTTTCCACGCGTACGTAGTCGCGGGCGACAGTTAGTGGTGTTATAAGCTGAGGGATGATAATAATTCGCGTTGAATTATTAGTGGGAGCGAGACGGATTACACAACATATTTATCTGCGCGCTGAACGTCCGCACGGGGTTAATGTTGTATGGTGAGGTTTTATAGTACCCTTATACCCTAAACTCACCCTTGTTTCAATCCCTCCACAGTGGCCATAAGATTGTCTTCATCTGTATTTATATTATGAACTTTTTCTTTCATTGCTGATTTAATTAGTGCTTCTGTTCTTTCAGATTGTGTTGCACTAAATAACATTGTTTGTCTATCTTCTACAAAAATAAAAATTACATTGTCTTCAAAATCGTCATCATTAATCACCATACACTAGCACACAATACTTTGTCCACCTAGTCATTAGCATAGCATTTAGCATTTAGTTAGAAACTTCCCAGGACTCCCATAGAACAAACGGTTTCAGTGTAACTTGATGATAGTCTTAGACGAATGACATAATTGTGTCAGTATACGAATCTAATGAAATGAAATGAAATGAAATGAAAAATCATTTAATCACGTAGACACAATTTTTTAGAAAAATTATGTGCTTATGACATGTCCAATTTTTTTCCCTACCACCGGTTCAGGACGCAATCTGCTGAGAAGAACCGGCGTAAGAAACTCAGCAGAGCTTTTAATCAAATCAATATTTTTAAATTAAATGTCAGTTATACTTACAATGCTAATAACTTTACAATATAGAATATGTATTGCTCCAGAGCAACCTACTCCCAAGCTTTATCATCTATAATATAATCAGAAATTTTATAATACGCCTTTTTACATAATTTAGTTTTAATGAATTTTTTAAATTTAGAATTATTTAATTCTCTTACATCAATAGGGAGTTTATTATAAAATCGTATACAATGACCCATGAAAGAGTTACATATTTTGTGGAGACGGGTTACATGCATCACAAGATTGTGTTTATGCCTTGTATTAACATTATGGTGGTCGCTTTTTTTTGTAAAATTATGAATATTTTTATGAACATACAATAAATTTTCATATATATATTGCGAAGCGACCGTTAAAATATTTATGTCTTTGAATTTCTCCCTTAGAGAATCCCGCGGACCTAGGTTATATATAGCTCTAACAGCGCGTTTCTGGAGCACAAATATCCGATTAATGTCCGCACAGCTTCCCCAAAGAAGAATTCCATAGCACATTACACTGTGAAAATAACTAAAGTAAACCATTCTAGCCGTATCTACATCCGTAAGTCGTCTAATAGTTTTCACCGCATATGCCGCAGAGCTAAGTTTGCCAGACATTTTTTCAATTTGTGGGCCCCACTGTAATTTCGAATCAATAGTGATTCCTAAAAATATAGTTGAATGTACTGGTTCCAATTTCGCACCACTCAAATGTACATTGGTTTCTACTTGGGTAACATTTGGCATGGAGAATTTTATTACTTTTGTTTTCTTAGAGTTTAACAATAAGTTATTAACATTAAACCATTGTACAAGTTTTGAGAGTGCACTGTTTACTTCGTCATAATCACGCATTTGTCTATTAATTTTAAAAGTCAAGGAAGTATCATCAGCAAACAGAACAATCTCTTGATCGTTCCCAACATAGTACGGTAAGTCATTAATATAAGTAAGGAAAAGGAATGGACCGAGAATGGAGCCCTGTGGGACGCCCAATGTAACAGCAGCTCCTGGAGATCGTTTACCGTTAACATCAACTTTCTGAATTCTGTTGTCTAAATAAGAGTTTAAAAGATCGAGTGCTTTATTTCTGATACCATAATGATGTAGTTTCCTAACTAAGGTTTCATGTTGTACACAGTCAAAAGCTTTGGACAAATCGCAAAAAACACCTAACGAATCTTGCGAGTTCTCCCAGGCCGAGAATATACCTTTTAACAGTTCAACCGCTGCATCTGTAGTTGAACATCCTTTCGTAAATCCAAACTGTTTCTTATGTAATAATTTATTGTCATTAAAGTGCTTGAGGAGCTGATTTAGAATAATTTTTTCAAATATTTTACTTAAAGAAGGAAGTATAGAAACAGGTCGGAAATTCGTTGGATCCGAAGAATCACCTGACTTAAATAAAGGTATTACTTTGCTGTGTTTCATGAGATCTGGAAACACACCTAAATCAATACAACAATTAAAAATTTCAGCCAGAAAAGGGGCAATTATTCCTATAATATTTTCAACAGTTTTAACAGACAATCCCCATAGGTCTATGGTTTTCTTTTTATCAATTGTTTTGAAAGTACTTATAATATCTATGTCATTAACTGCAGTAAACGAAAACTCGGTGATACATTCTGTAACATTTTGTTTGAGGAGCTCTTCGGCTGAGATGGGAGAGGACTTGAGTGAACTGGTTGTTAATATAGGAATGTTAGAAAAATAATGTTCAAACTCAGTCGCTACTTCCATATCCGCCGTTATATTTACATTATTTATTTTTATATTAAAGTCGCGGCTACGAGCTGTAGCCCTACCAGTTTCACTATTTATGATATCCCAAGTAGTTTTAATTTTGTTTGAAGAAGTTTTTATTTTATTTTTTAAGTAAATCGTCTTTGCGGCAGAACAGGCTTTTTTAAAAACTTTAGAATAATTATTTACATGTTTTTTAAAAGTTTCACTCTGATTATAAGTTTTTTCTTCATAAAGTTCATACAACTTATTACGGCTTTTATAAATACCAACAGTTGCCCATTCACTGAACTTCAACTGATCACTAATGATCTTAGATTTTGGTTTAAATATTCTATTGAACTCACCAGTTATTATGTTAAATAAAGAGTTATAAAGGACATCAGGATCAGGAGTTCCATGAACTGGCATCCATGATAGCTTTGTGAACAAGTTGCTTTTTAGTTCTTCTAGGCGAGTCCTATTCATTGGTCTAAAACAAATTCTTTTTTCTTGAACCCTATTGCTCTTTTTAGGAATGGATATCAACTGACCACAATGATCAGATGATAACGAGCTAAATAAAGACTTGTGATCTGGTTTGATGTTAATAAATATGTTATCAATGCAGGTAGCACTGGAGGCAGTAATTCTTGTGGGTTCAAGAAAAACATTATGTAAATTAAATGATTTAAACAGATTTAAAAAATTACCAGTCTGTGAATTATTTTCCAGTATATTTATATTAAAGTCTCCACAAATAGCAATTATTTTAGGACTATTAGCTAATTTAAATAAGGCATCCTCCATGATATTAATAAAAGATTCATAAGGCGCACATGGAGGTTTATATACACTCATAACAATAAGTTGCTCCAGTTCAACACATGCAATCTCTACTACCCGTTCAACAGAGAGGCTGACAATATCAGTTCTTTCTTTAAATTTAAGTAATCTATTAATAATTATTAAAGAGCCACCACGTATCATACGAACCCTGTTGAAAGAGCTTACAACCTGGTGGTTATTGGAACTGAATATGACCTGGTGACTTTTTAGCCAAGATTCTGTAACACATAAAATATCAATATTATTATAGTTCAAAAACAATTCCAATTCTAACTCCTTACCTAACATCCCCTGAATATTTTGATGCACCAGGTTAAGGCAATTTGGCTTTTTTGTATTACTAACAGATAATGGGGATATATGATGTTTATTTATACAACAAGCAGGTGTACTATTAACATTGCAACCATCATGATCATTAACAAAATGTATCAGTGTATTGCCGGAGTTTCCCTCCATTGTCTTACATACTAATTTAAAGAATTACTGTCACATAAAGCATCTTTACATGACGTCAAATTACAAGGCTGCTCAATAGAAGCAGAAAGATGTAAAAAATATGATAGCGCAGTTGCTATCTCTCTTTTATAATAGTTAGCAAGACAATAATTATCTTTTGTCATATAATATGATAATAACAGTATGAAACCCTTCATGTGTAAGTCCAACTCATATTATGCCAGTTTTTACTTACTTGGTAACCTATTGATAATTTGTTTTAAATCTTCTTCAAATCCATACTGAAATATTTTATCGGCTTCGTCTAATACAAGACAACAAACATTTCTATAGTCAAACTCTTTCGTTCTCATATGGTCAAACAGTCTACCTGGTGTTGCAACAACTATGTTAACTCCTGGAATAACAAAATAAGTAAAAAATCAATCAATAAAATCAGTCCACTGCTGGTCATAGGCTTCTCCCAATCTGTGCCACAATATAAGTAATAAATAAACTGTTTAGTATATAATTATGTATTTGACCAAACTCCTCCTGAACCGATTTTGGTGAAATTTGTGTTCTTACAGTGGACAAATCTGAAGATACAAAAGTTTTCAAATCTTGTCCAATAAAATATAATATTCTTAATGGCTAGAACATAAAAACGAACTATCTTTATGCAATATGCAAATAAACCACATTTACAATGATGAAAAAGATTAAGAATTAGGACATGTAGACTTGCTACCTAGCTCGATGTTTCAGAGACCTTTCTGCCACCGAGGTCACGAGCAGGACATGGCTAAAAAGTCTCAGAAACATTGTATTTCAGTATATCAGGTTTATTTGAGTAAGTTGATCCCACAGAATATTGTGAATTAAATTTGACAGAATTGTATTTTAAAGATAATTCTACAGCTATTTACGTTTCTAAGAATATCTTTAATACAAAAGACAACTAACCCATGATAAGTTCAGCACTCTGTTTCTGTCTAGATTCTCCTCCAATAATAAGTGCTGATGTGATTTTATAATGGTATGCTTTAATGTCTTGTAGTACGGAATGTGTTTGTAAAGCCAACTCTCTTGTTGGTGAGATTATTATACCAAAGGTACCTGAAAAAAGAAACTTTTAGATATCCATTTATAACACCCAAAAGCAAATTTCTTATAAAATGATCATTACAGAGTAACAAACTCTTGAACTAAGCTAGAAATCTAAGTATCTGTGAAATATATTATGATAACTTTACTTTAAGAATATAATTGTATTATAATTTTCTTCAAGAATTGCAATTTCAAACAGAATGTATATTGTTATTGAAAATAAAACATTGAAAACTTTACTATATTAAACAAAATTTAAACATTACCCATTTAAAATTTATGAAACTTACTTTCATAATTATGGCTAATCTTTTCTTAATATAGTTTAGTTCACAGATTTCCTAGATTGTGTGCCTATGGCTACATCACTTATTTGGCTTGAAGTCTAGAATAATATCTATATGGGCGTGAAATATGCATCTATGTATTTCTGATCTAGGCTATACGTCATATGAGACATTGGTACCAATTCTATATGCACAACTAAACTTAAGAAAAAAAAACAACTATGGTAGATCTTGATTAACTGTCTATTTTGTTGTGCACATTTTTATTAATTAAAGTAAAATTCTGTTAACATTGCTGAATTGTGTTATTAACACCATCAATTTAAATTTTTTAGTTTAGTTGTGCATGTAGTATCAGTATGTACCATTATTAGTATATGAACTCCGATTTAGCCAGGCTATAGTTACGCGTTTTCAAGATTGAACGTGTACACACTATCTCTAGTTAATCTTTGGTTTAGTTATTGTTCTAAGATTATCTAAAATTACTTAAAAATATGTTATAATACCTTTCATCTGCTTTTCTAGACATCGAATAACAATTTCAACAAGTGGTATAAGAAAAGCCAATGTTTTTCCAGAACCAGTCTTAGCTGTGGCAACAACATCAAATCCATCTAAGGCTTCAGGTAATACCTCTGCCTGGATATCAGTCATTACTTTAAAACCCATTCCTTTAATTGCTGCTAATGTTTCTGATGAAACTTTATCTCTTAGAGTTTTGAACTTCATTTTGGTTTTAGCGTTTTTGCGATCCATAATAATTGTTTACTTGTTTTGTTGTGGTTAGTTTTATTTTGATTTCAATTTTTAGGTTAGCACAGAATAGCACAGCACAGAATAGATCTCTCGTTAGAGAGTAGTATATTCTTTGGAATAGATAGAAGATATGTAACCACAGAATAGATAGAAGATACTACGTTATGTAACACACAATCACACAACAGACATATTTTTTTTTTATCGTGAGTAGCACGCATTAATAGGGATACGAGTATTATTCACTATTTGCGTGGACTCCGTGGGTCGCTTTGTTTTAAACTACTATTGCTACAATTAAAGAACCTTAGATAGAACGTAATAAACTTATAATATAGCATTTTAACTGGAGATAAGCCCCGTTTTCCAATGGCAGAGCATAATGCGACTCACCCCGTCTTCCAATCAGCGCACAATAGCGCATAAGCGCACAATGCTCAACGTTCTTTCTGCGTTAGTGAATGCTCAAAGTTCAAAAGTGATGCGTGCAATCCATACCAACTTCAGCGACAGAAAATTAACAAGTATTTTTTCTTTAAATTGGCATTGATTGAAATTTTATTTTTATATTAACGTTAGTAATATTATTTTACTGTTAAAAAAAAATTTAAGGCTTTCTTTTCGTCGGAGTTTTCTGGAAATATTCAAAGTTAATTCAAGCTGTGGTAAGAATAAATAAATATAAGTATGGATGAAGGTATAAACAATGACTTTTTTTATATTCCACACATATAATGTGAATACAATGTTTAATTTAGAATTTTTTTTCAACACTGACCTTGTTTTCCAATGGCAGAGCATAATGCGTCGCCTGCTCTGCCATTGGAAAACAGGGTTATTTTACTGCACGATGTACTCTATATTTTAGACTATGACACCCAGCCACCCATGACATGTTTGTCTATGATTCTAATTGTCAACATCTGTCAAATTTGTAACCTGTCAAAGTTGTCAATGCAAGCAAAGCGTGCAGCGTGCGTGTTACGTATTTTTATTGTTAAAAAATATATATTTATGTGTAGAAATCATGCCAACACCAGATAAAATCCTTTTAAGAAAAATTAAAAAACGCGAGAAGAATAAAAGCAAATTAATAAACAAAAAAGGTGGTGCAACTACTGACATTGCAGGTAACATAACCTCTCAGGACTTGTTAAATAATTTTAGGGTATTTTTATCCTTAACTTGGGTCTATTTTAATATTTAAGTTTTTTAATGATTTATTTTGTGATGTATGTACTAATTTATCAACCTTTATAGAAGCAGACACTGCTGTTGAGAATGCTGCGAAGAAAAGACCACGTCAAAATAATGAAGAAGTCGCTCCTAAAAGTAAGTAGGTTTTACTTTTCGGTTAGGTTTTCTTACGGTAGGTTTTAGTTTTACTTATCTACTCACTTTAAAACTCGATTTCTTCATTCTGTCATTGTCTAATTAACACTAGATTGGTACTCTCTTTTATTTATTGAAGACTAGCCAATGCTCGCGTTTTTACCCGCCTTTATAGTTATTGAGCTCCCCTTTCACAATACGCATCAAACCTTTATTATAAATTATACAAAAAAAATCTATCCTCTTGAACCCCACTATCTATTAAAAAAGCCATATCAAAATATGTTGCATAGTTTTATACAAGCGCACGTAGGGACATACATACATCAATAACGAATTTATTTTATAATAAGTAAAGATCATATTATTTACGTATCACTATAATATGTATATTGTCATTACACATTCATTTCAAAATATGTAGTGATTATTTTGCACTTAGGTACTTGGTCTAAACAATATACCATATTTTCATGTATTCCATCTCATTCTTAGGTCCTATTTATGGCATTTGTTACACTGTTAAAATAGTTACCTTTATTCCCATTTATGAAGAATCACAAACAAATAACTCGGTTTTAATAACGAAAAGAATTTATTTAGAGAAAGTATACAAAGCACGAAACATTCTCCTCGACAGGCTAAACAAAACTACTCGTAATACATTGAAAACCAAAATAAAAAATGTTATTTGGAAAAAGAATATTAAGTAAAAAAACATAGCAACAGCCAACACTTTATAAAAATATAAAAAAGGTTGGTCGGTCGCCAACATGGCCCGGGGCGGTGTGAAACACCAATTATTAAATCAATCTAACTAGCTTGCGGACCGGCCGACGCAGCACACCCCCTTTAGTTGCTACATTTACAACACGAATTATATTGTCCCTACCTGGGAAAGTCTCAATAACGCGTCCCATAGGCCAACAGTTTCGCGGTAGATTGCCATCAGCAATCAATACTACGTCGCCAATTTTCAGTGGTTGGTGGGATGGAACTGTTTTTCTCGGTAACAGAAGCGGCAAGTATTCTTTCGTCCACCGTTGCCAAAAATGTTCCGCAAGGCGTTGTGCTTTCCGCCAATCCACACGTCGCGAAAGGTCAGTATCATGGAACTCTCGTAGACATTTGTCGTTGGAGGATGTACCAATCAGAAAGTTGAAAGGAGTTATCGCTTGTTCACTCTTGTCATCAACTGGTACGTGCGTTAGTGGTCGGGAATTCACAATAGCTTCGACTTCTTTTAACAGCGTCGTCAGGACTTCCAATCGTGGAGAGCGATCTTTTAAAATTATCTGTAGGGCTGTCTTCACACTGCGCACTAAGCGCTCCCAGCAACCTCCCATGAAGGGGGCCGAAGGCGGAATAAATTTCCATTCTATTCCTTTGTTTGTTGAGTAATCATAGAGTTGGGATAGTATGTTTGAAGCGCCTACGAACGCTGTTCCGTTGTCGGAGTAGATACACGTTGGACAACCTCGCCGAGATATGAATCGACGTAAAGCCATCAAAGCAGAATCAGATGACAGCGACTCGACAATTTCTATATGAACAGCTCTCACAGTTAGGCAGGTGAATAAAGCTATCCAAATCTTCATTGAACGTCTGCCTGTTGTGACACTCAAAGGGCCAAAATAATCAACACCAACAAAAGTGAAAGGCCGCATATGATGAGCCAATCTGGCTTCTGGTAAGTCTCCCACCGGAGGTATGGATGATTTAGCTTTCCTGTTTCTACAAAGTTGGCATTGGCTCGTTACACTTTTTACAGACGGTCTCAAACTGACGATGTAAAAACGTTGCCGCAGTTCATTCACCACAAGTTCGTTGTTACCATGAGCAAATCTGATGTGGTAAGAGTTGATCAGTAAACGGGTGATCTGATGTTTTCCATCCAATACAATTGGCTGTGAGTCGATGTCAGCTGAAGATCCCGTGCGTCCGGATAAACGTAGAAGCCTATCATCTCCTATTATTAAAGAAATATTTTTAAGTCTACTTTCTTTGCAAACGGGGCGTGCAGCGTCAATCAACTTATATTCCTTATTGAATGAATCTAATTGTACGCGCATAAAGGCATGGCGCTCTGCAGATAAAATGAAAGAAACATCCAAAACTGCTAAGCCACGTTGAGGAAATTTAGAATTTTGACATGAATTTTGAAGTAATAAGGCCCACTGGTGGGCTCGCGCAGTAGCACGAAGAAATCGTAGCCAACTGCTAAATCGCTTATAGTCAGCAATCACAGGTGACAGTGGTTCTTGTGATTGCGTCAATGTTAACCCTACTAGATCCCGATTGGGTCTACACTCCTGAAGAGCAGGCGGATCGTCCACTATAGCTGGTTCACAAGGCCATTCCTCTGATGGTTGAAGAAGGAATGATGGCCCGGTAAACCACCGCGAGTTTACTGTAACTTCGTTCTTGAATCTAGTAGCATCGTCTGCTACGTTCAAGGAGGAAGGCACGTACTTCCAATCAGAAATATTGGTAATCTCACAAATCTCACATACCCTATGAGCGACAAAAGTTTTGAAGGTACTTGGATCTGACCGTAACCATTTTAGAACTGTTTGAGAGTCTGACCAGAAAACGATTCTCTCTGGTTTTCTTTTGTGAGATTCTAAAATATAAATAGCCAATCGAGCGGCAATCAATGCCGCTTGAAGCTCAAGCCTTGGTATTGTTGTCGGCTTTAATGGAGCAACGCGCGCTTTACCACTTATTAAAGATAGCCTAGTCTCACCGTTTGAATATACAAAACGCCAATAAGCGACGCAAGCGTATGTCTGCTCGCTTGCATCTGCAAAGACATGTAACTGAAAGGATAATATCTGATCAGTTAAGCTATTATAACAGCGTGGAACAGAGTAGTTCAATAGGTTTGTTAGATTTTTGAACCAGTCTGCCCACTTTTCTGAAAATTGATTCGGTAAGATTTCATCCCATGTTATATCAAGTTTCCAAGTCTTTTGAAATAAAACACGACCTTTAATAACAACGGGGGTTAGAAAACCAAAAGGATCGTAAACTTTCATTAAGTTTGAAAGAGCAATACGCTTAGTCAATTTGTTTGACATTTCATCGAAATCGATATGCGATAAAGATAAAGTGTCATTAGAAACATTCCAAGAAACTCCCAAAACGCGTGTAGGTGTCCGGGTATCGGAGCCTACATTTATTTTAGTTGTTCCAGTAGCACACAGGTCTGGAGGCAACATGGACAAGGCTTTTGTAGAATTTGATACCCAAGATCTCATCTCAAATCCAGCGGCAGAATGTATTGAGACTATATCTGCTGCTAATTGAGCAGCTTCTTCATTACTGTCACAACTACCTAAGTAATCATCCATATATGTATCGCGAATGATAGCAGCTGCTGCTTCTGGATATGATCGTTGATGTTCGGTAGCATTCTTATTTTTAAGATACAAAGCTATAAACGGGCTACATATTGTACCAAACATCATCGATGACATGCGATATACCTGAATCGGTTGTGTGGGGTTATCTCGCCAAAAGAAACGTTGTGCATCGCGATCACTTGATCTAATTTTAATTTGTGGGAACATTTCCCTAATATCAGCCGAAAGAGCTATATGACCTTCCCTAAAACGCATTAATATAGCTATCATTGATTGGAGTAAATCTGGTCCCGGCAACAATAAAGAATTCAAGCTCACGCCTTCACATTTAGCAGCGGCATCATGTACAATTCTGAGCTTTTTCTTTTGTGGGTGTATAACTCCAAAATGCGGTAAATGCCATATACGATTTGAAAGAGTATTAGCTTTACACAACTCTGCATAACCCTTATTAAGCATAGCGTGAATATTTTGTCTATATTTGTCCGCGTAATCTGGATCTTTCATCATCTTACGCTCTAGAATTTTAAAACGATGTAAAGCGAGTGGACGACTGTCCGGGGTGCGTTCAATATTATCACGCCACAACAAACCTGTCTCAAATCGTCCAGATGGTAAACGCCTAGCAGTTTCCTCTAGTATTTTTATTGCTCTTTGATCATCAGCGGAACGTAAATCTCTATTTTGTATACCGATTGAATCTAACCTATAATACTCTTTGATAAGAGCATCTAAGGTCCGACTATCTCCTTGACTATTTTCTTCCTTTTCTAGGAAGGAGTGATTAATAAAGTCAACTGGTTTGGACGCAATCGATGGAGAACCATATAAAACCCAACCAAGGGGAGTTAGAGACGCAGCAAGTTGCGATTTAGTTCCGCGGCGAATAATTTTGGAGAACGTTAGATGCCAATTATCAATGCCAAGCAAAAGCATGGGCTTAGCGTTTTCATAACATAAAAGTTCTGTAATATCTTGTAAATAACTATAGCTTTTTATTTGGTCCAAACTAATTGACTGTTCCGCTATAGTCAAGTTAGGAATAGATCTTACTACGATATCATGAACATCTGAGCTATGTCTGCCTTTGACTTGAATATTAACAAAGCTGACCTCAATGTTCCTACTAAGTCCGCCAATACAATGAACTTGAATGTGTTTCTTAGGTCCAACTGCGCCTATGAGATCAGTAACTGATTGATCGATAAAGGAGCTAGTTGACCCATCATCAAGCATTGCATATGTATCTAAACTAGCTAGAGGACCAATAATAGTAAGAGGAATTACCTTTAATAACGATCTCTTAACTGCAATGGGCTTATACGAAGCACTGTGAGATACAATGGTAGATGCCTCTTCACTTGATTGCTGCATTTGAACTTCGGTATTTGCGTTAGTATGCACGTCCACACGTGATATCTTTTCTACAGCATCTCTGTGAAGCAAAGTATTATGTTTCTGACTGTACTTGCACCCGGCTATCTCACAAAGTTTTTTACAAGTGGTATATTTATGTGATCCTTTGCTTAAGCATCTATAGCAGACCTTATTTTTTGTTACCCATTGCCAACGATCGTCAACAGACAAAGAAATGAATTTTTCACATTCGTTTACATTATGTGTATCAATCTTACAAAACCTACATGTAGCCAAACTCTTCGGATGTGTAGAAGAAGTAGAATGAAATACTTTTGTAGGTTGCTTGGCAACAGTACCGGGTTTGACAACTTGTGAAAAATTAATAGATGCAGTTTTGACATGTTGATGTAAATCGGAGTATAACATACAATGTTTTATTTGGCGATTGGATTCAATATCCATAAAATCGGCTATAAGTTCTAGCTTAAATTTGCCGGAATTGTAATGTAATGATGCAAAATCAGCCCACCTGTAACGTAAGAGAGGTGTTAACTTTCCTATAATAGTGTTGGAGAGTTCAGGGGAGCACAAATACTCTGGCTGATGTAACTCTCTAATCACCTCAACACAATTTCGGAGACGGCAAGCGAATATATTGAGATCTTTGGTAGACTCATTTAGTGGTAACTTGGCTAGAGAATTTATCGAAGATAGTTCATGTAGAATAATAAATTCCGGCTGCCCAAATCGACTCTCCAAGGAGCGCATGACTTGTGCTGGATTAGTGGCGGTCATCAATAGCGCCGAGACTGTCTCTCGGGCGACGCCGTGCAATGAAGTGCTAAGTCGAGCTAGGTTTTCTTCCGGCGTGAAGCTAGCCTCTGACCGAATATAAGCTTTCTTGAAAGGAAGCCAGTCAGCGACGCAACCGTTAAAAGAAGGAAGAATAACACTAACCTGTTTCTGTTTGCTGCCCAGGTCCGCGATGACTTTCGCTAGTTTAATAAAAGAGTCTTGTGTCTCTACATTATTAGTTTTATTTTTGATATAATAATTATTACAATCAGGTGCGCAATTAACGTGATGTGTACCTAATTCTAATGTATGTGTAGTGTTTCCTTGTTCCGTATGATGCTGAATATAGTCACCGCATAATGAACGCCTCACACTTGTGCTCACAAAAGGAACATTCGGTATAGTAGAAGCATCGGAATGGTTTGTTAATATCAAACTCTACGTTATCACCCTCTATTAACCATTTTTGTGTAGAATTGCTTCTTTCTGAAGCTACTGAATCGATTGCTGCAAGTTCTGCTTGCAATTCTAGTTCACCGGCCTTCCGCTCAACTTCAGCGGCCTTCCGCTCAACTTCAACGAGCCTTTGCTCACGATCCGCATTCATACGAGCATGCTTCGCAAGAGCAGTGAGTTTTTGAGTTTTATTTGAAACTGTTGTTGAAGCTAAGGACTGTGGCTTTGATAACAAAGATTCTGGTAACAATTTAAAAGTGTGCTTCTGCTTGAGAGCCTTATCTTGACTAGACTGAGCAGGCGTATTGCCTGAAGATGTGGCTGAAGCATTTTCACTTACCTGAGGTTTGTTCAGCTTCTTTTTCGTTACCGACCGAGTTACGGGCATTCTCAAACCCACACTTCTGACACCAATATGAAGAATCACAAACAAATAACTCGGTTTTAATAACGAAAAGAATTTATTTAGAGAAAGTATACAAAGCAAGAAACATTCTCCTCGACAGGCTAAACAAAACTACTCGTAATACATTGAAAACCAAAATAAAAAATGTTATTTGGAAAAAGAATATTAAGTAAAAAAACATAGCAACAGCCAACACTTTATAAAAATATAAAAAAGGTTGGTCGGTCGCCAACACCATTTTTGATAACCTCTTATTTACCTCAAAAGAATGTGCATACAAATATCTTCATAACATTTTTTACAACAATTTTTTATAATGATGATGTTCTATAGATATAAATAAAATAATAATATTTTTTTGTTTAAATATAGAAAAGTGTTATTTATGGATGTATAAAAGAGAGATGAGTTGACTCGGGTTTGATGTTGGAAGGATAAGAGGAAAAGACATGTTGAAATTATCTTGTTTATAGAATAATGGTGCAATAATGATTGAATGTTTAATTTTTTTTTAATATAATATCTAATATCCTTTTGTTTGGGAAGAATAATCAATTGGTATTTAAATATGTAGTTACATTTTAGTTATAAACATGGTAATGTTTTACAGAAAAACAAAAAAAGATAAAGGAAGAAATAAAAAAAGAAGAAGTACCAGTAAAAGAGGAAAATTCGTCATCAGAAAATAGTGGGTCTGAATCTGAAGATGCTGATACGCATGAAGATGATAATGAATCAGAACAGGAACAATGTAAGTATGCATAAGCAGCGTAAATAATGGAGGTTACCAGGAAAGTTTTCCAGGAGTTTTGCTGTTTTTTTTTCAAATTTCAACATTGCCACTTGTGCCGCTTTATTGGAAATAAGGGACCTAAAAGCATTTTGCAAAAAACATAGTGGTACAAAATATTTGTAAACATAATTTCCTACAATTTATGTCCTTCCTTAATCAATTGCTTTGTTGTACAAGTGTCTATCTGATATATCGCAAAAAGGTATTTGCATCCCTTCAAGATTCATAAGGGCAACAACATCTTTAAATGCTTTGAGGTTCATAAATTGTAGCAATTCAAAGAACTATTTAAATAAAAATTTTATGTGTTTTCATTACAGTGCCAGGCTCCAGTTTATGTCTGGGAATATTATCAGACCAGAAGTTTACAGCATTAGAAGACAAAGTATGTGAGCCTACTCTGATGGGTGTTAAAGATATGGGTTTCACAACTATGACAGAAATACAAGCAAAAGCAATCCCTCCACTACTTGAAGGCAGAGATCTTGTCGGTGCAGCCAGGACTGGTTCCGGAAAAACATTAGCATTTCTTATACCTGCCATCGATTTGATTTACAAACTCAAATTTAAGCCAAGAAATGGTTAGTTTTCTATCACTATACATTTTTTAGATCTAAAGTTTTTTAAAAATTAAATATTTTAAGATAGTTTTGCTATAGTTATTTTAGATAACATTCAAAAGTGGAACTAATATTTTACTAAAAATGCAAGACCATTTTGCATTATAAAAATCTATAATTTATTCAAGTACTTTTTACGTATGTAAATGCGTATATGTATTTTAAATTTTAGGACGATTTTTGTGAATACAAGTGCTTGAACAGTATTATATAATTCTATATTATTAATTTTATACAGTAACATGTTTAACTTAACACTCAACATATCAGACACCATTTTCAGTCACCATGGTTACGGGAGGGACTGCTATATCTTTATTTTTAAAAAGAAAAAAAAAAAAAAAAAAATCTTTATTTTTAAAAATCTATATTTATGGAGCTTATTCGGTATTTAGATTGTTTTAACTTTAATGATGAACAAAGGCGAATGTGAAAATGTATTGTCATATCTTTATACAGTTTATGTAGTTTCTTATATAATAATTTGAGTCTCCGGTGAAAACTGTAGAGGCACATTTATTGTATAACGGTACTACATTAACTTCAAAAGAATGAAACAATAATTTCGTGAACACAGAATGGATATCTGAATATATATTTCTTTAGTATTTTTATTAATATTTCAAATGGACGGAGTAAAAATAATGATTTTTTTTAGGTACTGGTGTAATTATCTTATCGCCGACAAGAGAATTGGCCATGCAGACATTTGGAGTGCTGATGGAGTTAATGAAATATCATCATCATACATACGGACTAGTAATGGGAGGGGCTAATAGAAGTACTGAAGCACAAAAGTTGTCTAAAGGTATGAAACTATTGTTTTATTTTATTTTCTATGTATTATAAGTATGTATTTACAAAAGAAAAGTAGTATATGTATTCTATCCGTATTCTGGTACCCATAACACAAGCATATAAGCTTAGCTTGGAACTGGGACATTGTGTGAAATGTCTGTGAATATTTATTTAGTAACTGAGCTATGTATAATGAGTAATGAGCTTTTTATAAAAACATTGATGCGATGTTTAATTCAGTCCTGTGTGATCGTTCGACCAAGTTAGTGCAAACTGCTCCATAGATGGCGTTATGCAAAAACATCGATGCTATGTATAACCCACATTGAGAAATATTGTATTGGAAAATTTGGTTATCATATGCAGATCTTATGGTAGCACAGTCGGTAGAGCGACGGAACGTTATTCAGAGGTCATTGGTTCAATTCCAGCTCATCGTGATCATTGTCCACTATAATTTGGTTTGTTAAACAAAACATTATTTTATTGCAGGTATAAATATTCTAGTAGCAACACCAGGTCGTTTATTGGATCATCTACAGAACACACCAGACTTTTTGTATAAAAACTTGCAATGTCTTGTTATTGACGAGGCTGATAGAATATTGGAGATTGGTTTTGAAGAAGAGGTTAAACAAATCATTAGGTTGTTACCCAGTAAGTATAAGTAAAGAATTTTTTTTAATGCTGTATATTTTATGTATCTTTAGAGTTTTAAACCAACAGGAGTTGGTTAGGGGTTACCCACTCTTTTAATTTCCCAAATATACTGTCAGGGCGGTAGGGCACCTACTGCGGTAACACACACAGTCATTGGTACCAATTCTGCGTCAACAACTAAACATAAAAATTAAAACAACTATGGCGTATTTTGATAAGTAAGCGGTTTTCTTGTGCACATATTCATTAATTAAAATTGTTAGTCTATAATATACCCATTAGACACACACACACACACATTAGACACATTTAATAATAAAGTTCTGTTAACATTGCCGAATAAATATCAGAGTTGGAGGAGGCTTTTACCCAAACATGGACCATACCTACTAACAAAATACTAACCTAAGAATAAGCAACTATTAACGCGTTCAATGCTGAATAATTTGCGAATTTATAGCCAATGCTACTAAAAGAGTCATTCGCCCAGTGCTGAAAACGCGTATGTGCGTTCAAAAAATTTTTCGCGTAGTGCTAAGAACGCTTATATGCGTTCATAGAAAACTCGCGTAGTGCGGCCGACGCTTATGTGCGTTCGGTAACTTTCGAGTTTTATGACTGTCATATAACAATTACGGGTCATATAAAGGTGTTGGATGGATAAAGGTGCTTCCACACTAGTGTTTATTTGTAAGAGATTTTGTGAAGTTTACGCCATAATATATCTTCGTTCGGTTTTGTTAAAATAGTAAGTTATACCTTAATAAAACAGTAATAATAAAGGTACCTTCTCCCGAAAGCCCTTATATTCTTAATTTTTTTTAATTTACGACTTCGCCCGCCTCGTAATAGACACCATTTATAAATAGACTAAAACTACCTATTACTTTAGTTAAAAGAGCGAGTCATAATAAAATTATTTCAATAATCTATTGTACTAAATTAGGTTATTGTTGTCGTCGCTGCCGCCGCCCCCCCCCCCCCCTTCAAGATTCGTAGCAGAAACCTGACTAGTGTGTAGTCTCCTTTACAATTCCACATTTTACGACCGCTTCGAAACAATAGACACCCAGAATACACGCTATAAACGCACAGGTGCGGCGCACCCCACTTGCCTACAGATTTTTTTTGTATGCCGCACTTAGTACTGTAGGCCCGCACTTGGTGAAGATCAGAAAAACGCGCATAAGCGTTAGCCGCACTGAACGTATTAACATTACTAACACCATTTGAAATGTATCAAAAGGTATGGAAATAAAAAGCTATATTATTATTATTATAACATTGCCGAATTGTGTTATTTGACACTACTAATTGGCATTGTTTTGGTTAAGTTTGGTTGTGCACATAGAATCGGTACTTACCATTAACAAGAAATATGTAACGTAAATTTTAGTTAGAAGTTGTTTTTGAATTGCAACTCTTTATTAATATATTAATATTTTGCGATTGACTCGCCATGCTTTTACTAAATAAACTAAATTATAATGGAAAAAATTATAACCATAAGCGGGACTTGAACCCGCGACCTCGGAGGGAGGGAAAGAATTTACATTGATTTCATTTGAAATGAATTGTAAACTTAGGATAACTTTTTTTAACTTAATATTCACGGATTGTTTCAGAACGTCGTCAAACAATGTTGTTTAGTGCCACACAAACGAAGAAAACTGAAGCATTGACAGCTCTAGCTGTTAAACATGAACCAATCTATGTTGGTGTTGATGATCATAGGGAACAGGCAACAGTTGACAGTTTAGAACAAGGGTATGTAGCCTAGATTGTATTTTTTTTTTACTAATACAAACATATAAATGTAATCATGATCACATTTTACACAACGTGCTCTGGTCTCAATCTAAGCTTATATGCTTGTGTTATGGGTACCAGAATACGGATAGAATACATATACTACTTTTATTTCGTAAATACATACTTATATTACATAGAAACACCCAGACATAGTACAAACGTTTGTATAACAATTATAAATATCACAAATTATTGTCCTGAGCGGGAATCGAACCCGCGACCTCGTGAACGGTAAACGCTTGTCGATTTTGGATTTTGTTGAAAATGATCTTCAATAATGTTATAAAGGCGAATGTTTCAATGTGTGTGTGCGTGTGTGTGTTAAGTATGTTTGTTACTTCTTTACACACAATTAGGTCATTTGATTTAAGTAGGAGCACTTGTGTTCTAGATTGAAGCTTATAATCGTGGAAGTGTTCTCATTTTAATATAGTCACGACATTTTCCTATGGGGTTAGTCTGCCTATACCTTTCGGAATAGGCTTGTCAGTGTAATAAAAATTATTATTTCGCAACACAACAAGATTATTATATTATTTATTGATCAATATAATTATTTTATTGACGACTTTAATAGCAATTATAATGAGATAATATTTTTATTAGTTTAATAGGGTAATAAAAAGTGTTTATTATATGAATGCACTAGCTGACCCGGCAAACGTTGTTTTGCCATACTAAAAAAAAAAAGATTTGAAAAATAGATGTTGGCCGATTCTCAGACCTACTGAATACGCATGTAAAATTTCATAAAAATCGGTCAAGCCGTTTCGGAGGAGTAAGGTAACTAACACTGTGACACGTGAATTTTATATATTAGATTATAGCTGCCCCGGCAAACGTTGTTTTGCCATACAATTCTGTATAAAATAAAATTTCATCAAAATCGGTCCAGCCAATTTGTAGCCTATGTGTTATTCTGATGTATAAGCTATATTGTGGTAAAGTTTCATTCAAATCCATTCAGTAGTTTTTACGTGAAAGAGTAACAAACATCCATACATACATCCATACTTACAAACTTTCGCCTTTATAATATTAGTAGGATATTTGTACAACATAGCTCTGAAACAGAAATTTTAGAGAGAGAGATTTAAAAAAAGATATTCATGAATATAAATAAATATTCATGGACATTTCACACAACGTCCTCTGGTCCCAAGCTAAGCTTATATGCTTGTGTTATGGGTACCAGAATACGGATATAATACATAAACTATTTTTCTTTTGTAAATACATACTTATAATACACTAGCTGGCCCGGCAAACGTTGTTTTGCCATACCATAAAAAAAGTAAAAAGAAAAAAAAATGAACTATAAACCTCACGGAGCCCGAGACCTTTCCAACGAATGCAAAACCGTGGAAATCGGTTCGTGCGTTCTGGAGTTATAGCGTCAGGAAGGAAAATCCGACTTATTTTTATATAGTAGATAGTAAATACCCAGACGCAGTACAAACATTTGTATGATATTTATTATTATTTATATTTATTTCAAATTTATAAGTGTACATATACGTTCTCCTGCCCTTATCCTGTTATCTGGATTGACTAAACATGTTTTCATTAGTTTTGGCTGATTTTTTACGACTCGCTGCTATTATCTCTATTAATGGTTGTTTTTATCTATGCCTTACTATAGGATTATTTTATTATTTAGAGCTGTTGTTCGCAAATTCGTACACGCGAAATTCAAAAAAAGCAAACCCAAACAAATTGCACAGAAAATCCATCCAATTCAACTACTATTTATTAATAAAACCGCTTTAAAATCTGGTTGCGGAGTTTTAAAGATATAAGCTCACATGTGGAAATACATATAAAAATAACGACTTTGTTTGAAAATAAGTAAATACTAGCTTTCTGTCGGTTATTTAGTTCATCTAATTTTAGATTTTTATAATATGGAATAATGCATAAAAAATTGGTCAAGTGCGAGTCGGACTCGCGCACGAAGGGTTCCGTACCATTATCTATGCAACATAAGGCAACGTTATTAATATCGAGCAAGAAACGGTAAAAAAAAAATGTTTGTTGTATGGGAGCCCCCCTTAAATATTTATTTTATTTTTAGTATTTGTTGTTATAGCGGCAATAGAAATACATCATCTGTGAAAATTTCAATGGTCTAGCTATCACCGTTCTTAAGATACAGCCTGGTGACAGACGGACGGACGGACAGCGAAGTCTCAGTAATAGGGTCTCGTTTTTACCCTTTGGGTACGGAACCCTAAAAAGTAACAATTCTTTTTGACAGGTATATAGTATGTCCGTCAGAGAAACGTATGATGGTTCTATTCACATTCCTAAAGAAGAATAGAAAGAAAAAGGTGATGGTGTTCTTCTCAACATGTATGTCTGTGAAATATCATCATGAGCTATTCAACTATATTGATTTACCTGTTATGTCAATACACGTAAGTTTTTTTACTATTTACTAGCTGTTACCAGCAACTTAATACGCGTGCAATTTAGAAAATAAACCACCCTCTTGAACTGCCATATTTATTTAAAATAATTTACTTAGTTCAAAAACTAAAAAACACGCTTGAAAATCCTAAGTATCTTTTTAAATAATTGCACTGTCATCGGTCCTTGATATGTATGCAAAATTTCAAATCAATCCGACTATCGCAATATGGGTCAAAATCGCGTTAAAAGATTCCGTTATATAGATTACATAATACATTGATAGATACATACAGAACTTATAAAGGCGCGTTAAAAAGCGTGTTAAAAACCGCATCAATCCGTTGTGTAGTTTTGAAGATATAAGCTTACATAGGGTCATACATCCAAAAATCACGATTTTTTTTAATTTGAGGGCTTGTTTGCTGTGCGATTATACCTAAACTAGCTGTTGGCCGCAAGTTCGTATGCGTGGATTTTTTAATCTAAACCCTAACAAATTATACAAGAGTTATGAGTACTTTACTTTTAATTACTTTTGTTGTACATGCCTATCCTTATATATGTCAAACTTCTCTTTTAACAAAGATTTGCTGTAAGAAAACTCACTTCTAAATTAAGCTCGCCTTTGTACATTAATTATGAATTTTCTGTTTTAATGTTTTTATCTGTAACTGTAACTGTGTTTATTGTACAATAAAGAATAAATAAACGAAGAAAGCCATCCTCTTGAGCCACTCTAAATACTGAAAAAAAATTGGTCAAGTGCGAGTCGGACTCGCGCACGAAGGGTTCCGTACCATTATCTATGCAACATAAGGCACGTTATTAATAAATGAGCAAACAACACACACAATACTTAATTAATCACGTTTGTTGTATGAGAGTAAGAAACGGTAAAAAAATCACGTTTGTTGTATGGGAGCCCCCCTTAAATATTTATTTTATTTTTAGTATTTGTTATAGCGGCAATAGAAATATATCATCTGTGAAAATTTCAACTCTCTAGCTATCACCGTTCTTGAGATACAGCCTGGTGACAGACGGACGGACGGAAGGACAGCGAAGTCTCAGTGATAGGGTCCCGATTTTACCCTTTGGGTACGGAACCCTAAAAACCGTCAAAATCCGTTACGTAATTTTTTTCGCTCTTGTAATAGTTTCGTAATTTTAAAGAAATACCTAAGCTCACATAGGGACATATATACCAAAATAGCCACTTTATTTTATAATACCTAAGTAAAAAAAACAACGGCTTTGATTATAATATGTAAAGAGACGCCTAGTTTCTGACGTTTCAAAAGAGCTTGTAAAACATACCAACTTGAAATAAAAAAATTTGACTTTAAAAAAAAGACTATTATAATTTATCGTCTATTTATAAACAAAACCAGCAGGGAAATCTATACTTATAATAAATCTGTAGAGAGGTCAATTCTGTACATGAAATATATTTTTAAAATAACTATCAGGGGGTGATTAGTGATCGATACTGATGCCAAAAATGCAATCAGTAAAATTTTTGTCTGTCTGTCTGTCTGTCCGTCTGTATGTTCCTTATAGAAACAAAAACTACTCGACGGATTTTAACGAAACTTGGTACAATTATTCTTCATACTCCTGGGCAGGTTATAGTATACTTTTCATCACGCTACAATCAATAGGAGCAAAGTAGTGAAGGGAAATGTTGGGAAAACGGGAAAAGGTGCTCCATTTTTTAAGCTTCCGTCGCGCCTTAATGGTTAAAGTTACATAGAAATCATGTATGACGGAAATATTCTACATAAAATTGTCTAAAAAATATCCCGAAACAGCACATATCTATATTTTATGGTTGACTCACAATAACACGTGTAACTCCTGATAGCTTAGCAGTTCTTTCATTCTGATTATATTTGTTTACTCTTACGTTTATAATACTTTCACTCAAGCAGTAGTTAAAAATATTGCAAAAACGGGGAAAATTTCCTAAATTCTACGCGGACGGAGTCGAGGGCAACAGCTAGTTACATTTATAAAGGTCTAGTGAAGTATCTACAAAGTGCAAAGCAATATTTTCCTTATAAATATTGTTATTAAGATAAGAAATGTCAGCTTTAATTTAATTGCAATGTTATCTTACATTTAAATAAATTGTTTATTACTTTTCTCTTAAATTACTTATTTGTTTAAATAAAACCATTAAAAACGCATCTAGCGGCGTATATTTTAATACAAAACTCTAAAATTTAAAACAAAGCCATTTCTTCATTCATGCAACATACTTGTTATTATTTGGTTTCATTTAGTTAGTATTTTACGCAATAAAATTGCCACCAATAATTTTTTTTTTTATTCTTTGTGTATAGGGCAAGCAACAACAAACCAAACGTACAACAACATTCTTCCAATTTTGTAATGCAGAATCCGGTATACTGTTATGTACCGATGTGGCAGCCAGAGGTCTGGATATACCAGCTGTTGATTGGATAGTACAATATGACCCTCCAGATGATCCCAAGGTTAGTATGTCGACATAAATAAACTATAACAATAACCATGACACAAATAGATTAGAAAAAAAATTGCATTTCATTGAAAGTAAATTGAATCAACCGAAAATAGGTACTGTTTTTATCATTTAATGCTAAGAAATTTATTTATGTAAGTTTATAAGAAACTTGATTCTTCATGCCACTTGCCAGTTGGTAGGAAAAATAGAGTTTATTAACGAAGAGTAGAACTTATAATAGTCGATTAAGAATACAAGTGTCACCACCCCATTTCCTCCCCAGGGTGCTGTGAAAGTCAGCTAAGGGATATTGCACACAGATAACACCCTCTGTGAGAGATGGAAAACTCTAAATTAAACTCTGTACCAATACGCCTGGTCAGCGCGACACAATAAATCATAATCCTAATTTTTAGGGTTTCGTACAAACCCTTATAGGATCACTCCGGTGTCTGTCTGTCCGTCTGTCAAACTTTTTTTACTCAGCAACTGCTGAAGGTATCTAACTTGAAACTCATACGATATGTAGATCTATGCGGTCCCTTGCTGCAAAAAATACAGTCAACCTTTCACCTCTACGCATTTAAAAGATATAACCGAATTATTACCATTTTTAAGAATTTTTCGACTTATGCTAGGGAATCAAAATTCACAGGTTACTTCCCGTTGCCCTTGAGCCTTGAAATTTGGCATAGATCAAGTCTATATAGTGCTGATATAGGGAAAAATCAAAAAACTTATAATTTGTCATCACATCACAAGTAAAAAAGTGTTTATACTATTACCAACTTATGAAGTAGCTGAAAAGTAGGCGATTCCCTGTATTTCAACTACAAAATTAAGTTGGCGAGTTGTTTTGAGTTTAATTAAATGATTATTTGAATGCAGTTACTTATGTTTATATGTCTAGTAGGTACGAAACCCTAAGTGTGCGAGTTTACCTCGCTCATGACAGGTTTTTTTAATTTGTATGAAACATGCTTTTATTATTTTAGGAATACATCCACCGTGTAGGCAGAACTGCAAGAGGTCTAGGTACAAGTGGACATGCGCTATTATTCTTGCGTCCAGAAGAATTGGGTTTTCTTAGATATCTGAAACAGTCTAAAGTAACCTTAAACGAATTTGAATTCTCGTGGAACAAGATTGCTGATATACAATTACAGGTAAATTTATATTTTATTTCATTTATGTCTTTTATGTTTTAGATTATATTAGCTGTTACTCGAGACTTCGTACGCGTGAAATTTAGCAACCAAACCTTAACGAATTATACAAAAAAGAACCACTTTATTTATTAAAAAAACCGCATTAAAATCCTTTACGAAGTTTTGAAGACAATTTCACATACGGAAATACATACATACAAAAATATCTACTTTGTTTTATAATAAGTAAAGATTTTGATACTAGCTATTTGTTGACAACATAACTTTTTTCTGCTATAACAACAAATATATAAAGTAATTTATTAATTTTGCAATTGACATGCTATGCTTTTAGGGATTATTGGTTGGTTATCACTTTTTCCACCATAATTCAATTTATTAAACAAATACATACTTAACATAAATCATTCGTCTTTCTGAATATGAATATGACGAATATATTATGATATTAACTGTACAGAACTCTTCGTGTGCGAGTTTAACTCTTACTTAACCGGTTTTTAGGGTTCCGTACCCAAAGGGTAAAAACGGGACCCTATTACTGAGACTTCGCTGTCCGTCCGTCCGTCTGTCACCAGGCTGTATCTCAAGAACGGTGATAGCTAGACAGTTGAAATTTTCACAGATGATGTATTTCTATTGCCGCTATAACAACAAATACTAAAAATAAAATTAAATAAATATTTAAGGGGGGCTCCCATACAACAAACATGATTTTTTTACCGTTTCTTGCTCGATACTAATAACGTTGCCTTAAGTTGCATAGATAATGGTACGGAACCCTTCGTGCGCGAGTCCGACTCGCACTTGACCAATTTGTTTTTTAAGATAATGCTACATTTATACAAACCCTAACATTAAATATTTGTTTCAGCTGGAAAAATTAATATCAAGAAATTACTTCCTTAACCAATCTGCAAAAGAAGCATTCAAAAGTTATTTACGGGCGTACGATTCACATCATCTTAAAACTATATTTGATATAGATACAATTGATATGGCAAAAGTATCAAAATCATTTGGTTTTACTGTACCGCCTGCTGTCGAACTTAAAGTAGCTAATAAAGGCCCACCACAGAAAAGGAAGGGAGGAGGTGGTTATGGATATTTCAAGACTCTTAATGCTCCAAATAACTTCAAGAATAAAGCAGAAAAAACTAAAATTTATAGGCAAAAGGGGAACAATAAAAGATCCTCAAGTTAATTATTATTATTATTTTTAATAAAATGTAATATTTGATACATAGTTGTTTTATTGTTATGGCTTGTTCCCATTTTAGTTAACAGTCCTAATTTTATGTGTTAAGGGCCTACATCAATATCATCGCCGACACGTACATATTAACACAGCCAGTAGGCACAGAAAATGAAGAATTAGGGATACTTTTCCTATTTACTCAAAATCTACTAAATATATTTTAATTCTGATCCGCGTGTTTCTATACATAATAGTTACCTATGTTTTAAAGTTATTTCATTAGTTAATACGCGATAATAGACCGACAAATGAAAAAAATAAAAAATTTGAGAGGTTGTTTCGCCAAGATTTTCTATCGAGAAAACTTTTTTCAATCGCGTTTCTGAGTTCATGCGATCCTAGATCATATATTGAAAAAACATTTACTTAAAATTAGAGCTCTAGCCATTCAATCTAAAGAAACAATGAAAACTTCGTACATAGAAAAATGCACGAAGCTATTTTGGTATCCTCTTAAATCATTTGTTGACTCGTTTGGATACCGACTCGCACTTATCGTTGTATCATCCACATGTAACAACGGTATTCAGAAGTCATGGGTTCAATCCGAAATACGGAGATCCGTAAGAGAACTGGCGTATCCGACATAGCCCGAAAGGTTAGCACGCTGAAGTGGCAATGGGCAGACCACATCGCTCGTAGGACTGATGATTCTTGGGGAAGAAAAGTCCTAGAGTGGCGACCACGTACCCGACGACGCAGCGTTGGGCGGCCCCGGACAAGGTGGAGCGACGATATCATTAAGGTCGCGGGGAGACATTGGATGCAGGCGGCACAGGACCGCGCGTTGTGACTTTCTATGGGGGAGACCTGCGTCCATCAGTGGACGGAGAGAGGCTGATAGATGAATGGGTTCAAGTCCCGCTCATGGTGATAATATTTATTAACTAAGGTCCTCGTTTGGTAATTGCCATAATAATAAAATCCTATAAATATAATGAATCATAATAAAACAGTAGAGTATAGAGCTTCAATCTTAACTGTCAGATACATACAGGAGGAAAGTGGCGTTGACGAATACTATCCTTCGTTTCGTACCTTTTTGATTTGAATCAATTTTAACTACCTATCAGCCATGAAGAAGCCGAAGGGTCTATTCCATCATCCCTTAAGACGGCACGATACCAAATTATGCTCCATACAAAAGTATGGGTATCGCTTCTTATTCCGTTTTTTCTTCGCGAAAGTTAAACCGATTGTAATAGTTTTTGCGTTATATTATAGATAAAGAGTATATCTATGCTTCTATCACTTTCTTTTTTCCAAACCTAATAACTAAAAGAAATATGACGATCCGAAAAACCCACTTTTTTCGGTTTTCTTTAGATAAAGTTGCAGCGTCTATCACACAAATTTGATAAAATTTTAGCACAAAAGAAAGTGATAGAAGCATAGATATACTCTTTATCTATAATATAACGCAAAAACTATTAAAATCAGTTTAACTTTCGCGAAAAAAAAACGGAAGTACGAAACGTCTTTTTTCAAAGAATTTGTAGGTAAAATCCGCTTCATCTATATTTGTCCCTTTCAGCGCGGCGCTCGGAAATAGGGATAGCAATACCTAAGGCAAATACCTAAATGAAGAGTACAGTACCCTCTTAATAAAGCCGCCCCCAATGTAATGTCACTATTCGTTACAATGGTATAAAATATACCGATTTTACGTGCAGAACTAAACTAAAAAATGAAAATTAATAGTGTCAAAACAATTTGGTAATGTTATTAGAACTTTTTATAAAAAAAATCTGTATATTGTAGACTAACGATTATAATTAACAAAAATGCGCGTTAATTCCTTGCCAAAGAAGGGCCTCGTGGTCTAGTGGTTCATATAACGGACTGCCGATCACGAGGTCTCGGGTTCGATTCCCGGTCAGGACAAATATTTGTGTGATGTTTTTAATTGTCATACAAATGTTTGTACTGCGTCTGGGTGTTTACTATGTATTATAAGTATGTATTTACAAAAGAAAAGTAGTATATGTATTATATCCGTATTCTGGTACCCATAACACAAGCATATAAAGCTTAGCTTGGGACCAGAGGACGTTGTGTGAAATGTCCATGAATATTTATTATTATTATTATAAATAATATAGTTTATGTTTATTTGAAATAAGCTATAGTCGATACACTTGAGATAAGTAGGTACAGAAATTAGGAACACAAAACCTCAAACTTGCAATATTATTTTTATTTAACAATGTAGTACAGACAAATAGATAAACTTAAATATCACACACACTGCGTAATCACTCAACACGATGTTTTTTATTGTAATTTCTTCAACGTCACCGAGTGATAATCACCATAATAAACTTCATCTCATCTTTTTTGTTTTGGTACTGAATGAATGGAGTTAAGAAAATATACTTAGTTAATTTGCTACAAATTGAAATTTCGAAATATACTATTGGAGTACAAGGTGGACTAGAATCCGTGTGGGAACGAATTAAATACAAGCGTTTCTACTATTTTTTCCCTAGCCGATAGGGGCCGTTCAAGTATTACGTAAGCAGATTTAGTACAGTTATTAGCCCCCCCCCATCCCCCTTGTCAGCAAAAGTAAGCAAAGCTCTTACCCCCACCCCGAAGCTTACGTAAATATTTTTCTATTAATGTATTGTTTTTTAATTATAATTACGATTTAAAAAATAAGAAAAAACACTGACAGAAAATTTTGACAAGTGAATACCGCGCGGTAATTCCCCTACTCGGTTCTAAAGCGAGTGCCTAAACATAATAATTATGCATTATTTGCGGGAATCCCCGAAAATGCGTTTCGTTTTCAAGTAAAGACAATGTGAGGGTTGCCATTCGTGTAAAAAAGTAATTTTACTACCCTACCCCCCATGTCATACAAAATGAGCAATACATAGATCCCCCCGCCCCCACATAGTGCTTACGTAATACTTGAACGGCCCCATAGAGTAAAATAAAATATGTTTTGCAGTGGCGTAGCTATGTAACCAAGAGGCCTGGGACAAATTAAAAATGGGGCCCCACTGCTATGTAAACTGACTAGGTTTTGTCAAATAAAAATATTTTAAATGCTAAAGAAAAGCTAATTCAGTTCGATCAAGATTTCTGGTAAGGATTGGTGCCCCGTGGCCCCCTGAGTTTAAGGGCCTCGGGGCACTGCCCCGCCTAGCCCCTTGGTAGCTACGCCACTGATGTTTTGTAAGAGACGGAAAACTCAAACGGATCGTGGAAGACTAACATTCTGGTCCGCATATCGTACAAACAGACATATATACATAATTCACAAACAAATGGATATTTATGTGTCTTAAGCCGAGTGAGTGATGTAGCCATAGACACACTATCTGTTGAATCTGTGGTTACCATTAATTAAAGTCAGATCTATGCGATCTGGCTATAAGAAAATATTATACCCATATTAATTAGATCTATTAATTTGTTATCATAGTAGTAACTGCTAATATCTACTCATCACTGTCATTGCCACATCTCAGTATTGCTATAAAATTGATAAAAGTAACAACCAGACGAGACATGACATATTGATTAGATAAACTCAAGTAGTTGACATGATTCATAATTTTGGTCATTCAATGATGTTATTTTGTTAAATCTTATTCACAGATTTAATCAAATACAAACAGTAAAATCGCTAATGGTACCAATTATTCTGGTACCCATAACACAAGCATATAAGCTTAGCTTGGGACCAGACGACCTTGTGTGAAATGTCCATGAATTTTATTTATTTATTTAATTCTACGCGCACAACAAAACTATATTTGATAGTATCAATATATCTATTATTCGCCAGTTGGTTGTACACATTCATATTAAGTTTTGATAATATTTTTTTTACATGGGGAATGCATTGACGCACTTGGCCTGTCCAGTTGCGGAGGCAACTTACTAAACCCGATTGTGTTTCTCCACGCCCAGAAACCCGGGCCGTGGTAGCATTGATCCAAGTTATACTTGGTCAATGGTGGTAGTCACTCAGGTACTACCACGACCAAGTTCATTAAACGTTGCCAAGTTGTGGTATTGACAGTACCTATTTTCATTTTTTTATTAAGTTTAGTTGTGCCTGTATAATCGGCACTATTGGCAGCTAAGAATTTGTAGATACCTGCAGGGAAAGGAACCACCGAACCGTTAGATCTCTACCAAAATATCACCGAAAACGGTATTCAATTCTATCCAGTAGGTTTGGCGTGATGCGCGTACAAACATACAGACAGACAATAATTTTATAAACCATTGTTTTGGCTTGTATTTCGCTTATAAAGACTGCCTATCCAATCTTTTCCCCCATATCTTCAAGGTACAGAGTTCAACCATAGACACAGTATAAGTACTGTGTCTCGTATATTAGTACTGTGTCTATGGTTCAACCTTTTAGAATTTTGTTATATGTATAGCATTATACGCAATATTAAAAAGGATACAGAAATCGACGTGAGGTTGTTCTCTAAACCCAAACGCTTTCGCTGCTAATTTGAGATCTAAGGATTTAATATCAAATATTTTCTTGAGCGGATGTATTTTATAACACCTAAGAAATGATAGATATGCTTTTCTTGCTAATATTTTTACTACACCGTTATTTGAGATCAAATCCTCCAACTGAAATACAAATAAAATATATAAATTTATGTTAAAGTAAATGGAAACGCTGGGAGAGGACGCACGAGAAAAATATATTTCGTTATCATCGCCGGTATACTTCAAAAGTGTCAAGTGCGTAGCACTTGCAACCGTCGGGCATGTATGATCATATGTATGAGTGTGGATGAAACTAAGGAAGTGCGTTTGGATCGTAGTAGATGGCGCTCCGTGTGGTGACGGATTAAGAATACAAGTGTCACCACCCCATCTCCTCCCAAGGGTGCTGTAAAAACCAGCTAAGGGATATTGTACACAGATAACATCCTCTGTGAGAGACGGAAAACTTGAAAACAAACTCTGTGCCAACACGCCTGGTCAGCGCGGCACTGTAGACCATAATCCCTCCCAAAGTGGAGGAGGCCCGTGCCCAACAGTGGGACGTAAATGGGCTGGAGGAGGACGAGATGGCGCTCTATAGTCTCTGCCTACCCCCATAATTTATTATTTTAGTAACAGTACTAAAATGGTTTCTGTATTTTTCACATAAGCAGTAAATGTATTATGTTGATAATACCATTCATTTTTATTTAAAAAAAAAATTTTAATTAAATGATTCATTATAATTTGCTACAGACTACAGATAAAAGATTTGCGACTATTCCAAAAATGAATGTTATGGAGAAGAACAGACAAACTCCATACAAAGAATACTTTGCATGAATTTTCTATCTCCATCCATCCATTAGCCTTTCTCCGCCCAAAGTTGGACATAGGCCTTCCCCATAGAACGCTACAATACGCGGTCTTGTACCGTGTTTCTACCTACTAAGCAGGGGAGTAGCTACCGCCGTATCTTCAGTATCAAATATACAGGGGCCACGGAGACTGGAGGCCCCCTTTTTTGAGAGAAATTTTTACACTTCATAAGGGCCCCAAATAAATTTTTATACGGGGCCCCACAAAGGCACGCTATGGCCCTACTACTAAAATAAAATATGTATTGCGTAAGTTCTTACCATTTCTTGTACATCATCAGAGGGCATACTAAAAGTATATTTATCCAAATATACTTTCTGTTTTCGTAAAAACTCAATAAATATCTCTTCTTCAGGTCGAAGTAATATGACTGCGTTGCCTGTAGTATTAAGACCTCGGGCAGTTCGACCCACTCTATGAATGTATTCCTGTTTACAATATTTTCAAGATAAAAAATACGCTATAGTTTTATCAATATTATGTTTATACGAATAACTTATTATCTGGACAGGAAGTTTATAAAAACATATATTTGTGATATTTTAAGCTATTTGTAAAATTTGTAAAACACTGCTTTTTATTAGACAAGTTTCCAGTATCATAGCAGATGGCGCTCTATAATTTCTGCCTAGCCCCGTGGGAAAAGGGCGTGATATTATGATGACGATTAAGATTTTTAGTACAGAAACGGAAATAATTTTCACAGATTTTGTAGTACCTATAGTGGTTAAACAAGCAATTGCCTTCATAAAGTCGCGGGATTAAAATGGGGAAATAAATCCAAGCAACTTATGTGCTAGTGTATTATATTCGTTACCTAGTTGTGTGTGTGAAACGTCTGAAAATATAAATTTCTAACAGAAGAAATTCAAAACACGTGCGTAATTTGTCCTACATACGCGTGACCGTAAGCCCTACCCTACTTATTCACGCATGCGCAAAATGGATTTGAATTAAATGAATAGTGAGGAGTAATTAACTTGACAAACAACTATTACATTTCTTACAAGCTATGTCTAATTATAAAAAAAATAATAAAAAATGTTAAAAAAGACACGGCGATAATAAGTGGTCCATCCATAGCGACTTTTAACTCAACGCCAACGCCATCTACTCGTAAGTGTATTCATTAACTAATATCTTGTTAAAATTAGACAATAATACTACAGAAACACTGCATTTCTGGGATTCAATGTAGTTTTGTATGTTAATCTACAATGTAACCTATCTTACATTCTTACCCCGTTTTCCAATGGCAGAGCATAATGCGACTCAGTGCCGCACAGCACAATGCTGACGCTTAATTGGAACGTGAATTAGTTTTAAAATGCGCCAGCAGAGTGCGCTAAGTTCAGTGTTGAAAAAAAAATTCTAAAATAACCATTGTATTCACATTATATGTGTGGAATACAAAAAAAGTCATTGTTTATACCTTCATCCATACTTATATTTATTTATTTTTTAACACAGCTTGAATTAACTTTGAATATTTCCAGAAAACTCCGACGAAAAGAAAGCCTTAAATTTTTTTAAACAATTAATAATATTACTAACGATAATATATAAATAAAATTTCAATCAATGCCAATTTAAAAAAAAAAACTTGTTAATTTTCTGTCGCTGAAGTTGGTATGGATTGCACGCGTCACTTTTGAGAGTGCTCGATTGTGCGATGCGATGCTGTAATTGGAACACTCAACGTTAAGCATTGTGCCGCATAATGCGCTATTGTGCGCTGATTGGAAAACGGGGTTAGTACCCAATTTCATTAAAATCTCTTGGGAAATTTGATCGGGAAGCAGAAAAAATAAACTAGCATTATTAATAGCATAATAACAATTATATAAATTACCTTTGGATCAGTCGGTGGATCATATTGTACAATCCAGTCCACACTTGGTATATCCAAGCCTCTAGCTGCCACATCAGTACAAAATAGTACACCTTGTTTTGCCTCTGTAAAGTTATGGTAAGCTTCTTTCCTCTTAGCTTGACTTTGTTGACCCTATGGTAGACAAAATAAATTATTTATATTTGCTTTAATTTTTTAGACCATAAAATAAAACATTATTGTCAGAAAAAGTTTACAAAATATAATAACAAAAATTACAATAAGCATTCTACTAGACAAAATTATGAATGTAAAGGCATTCGTAAACTTATTGTAAAATCGCAGTAACATTTTTTTAAATAAAAGATTTTTTGGTGTTTATGAATGCTTTGTTGCTAAATAATAAATAAATATTCATGGAGATTTCTCACAACGTCCTCTGGTCCCAAGCTAAGTTAATATGCTTGTGTTATGGGTACCAGAATACGGATATAATATATAATACTAGCTGACCCGGCAAACGTTGTTTTGCCATACTAAAAAAAAAAGTTTGAAAAATACATGTTGGCCGATTCTCAGACCTACTGAATACGTATGCAAAATTTGAGAAGAATCGGTCAAGCCGTTTCGGAGGAGTACGGTAACTAACACTGTGACACGTGAATTTTATATATTAGACTAGCTGACCCGGCAAACGTTGTTTTACCATACTTGAAAAAAAAAATTTTGAAAAATAGATGTTGGCCGATTCTCAGACCTACTGAATATGTATGCAAAATTTGAGAAGAATCGGTCAAGCCGTTTCGGAGGAGTACGGTAACTAACACTGTGACACGTGAATTTTATATATTAGATATATACGGATATAATAAATATAATGCGACAAACATTTGTATAACAATTATAAATATCACACAAATGATTTTCCCGAGCGGGAATCGAACCGCGACCTCGTGAACGGCAGTCCGTTACCTGAACCACTAGACCACGAGGCCCGTCGAAAATGTAGAGTAAGCTTTAACAAGTATTTACTTATATCGTGTAGTGTGACCTTCAACTCAACAACTGTCCATGTGGCGACGGTTCTGTAAAAGTCAGCTAAGGGATATTGCACACAGATAGCATCTTCTGTGAGAGACGGAAAACTCGAAAATAAACCCTGTGCCAACACGCCTGGTCAGTGCGGCGCAGTAGACCATAACCCCTCCCAAAGTGGAGGAGGCCCGTGCCCAACATTTGGACGTAAATGGGCTGGAGAAGAAGAAGAAGAAGACCTTCAACTTATCAACTTTCAAAACAATATAACAGAATATCGTGTTTACTAAAATGCAAACACTATTGAAGTGAAAACCACACTTAATGTCAAGACAGAATCTACGTATGTACTTACATATTAAAAAGATGCATAGTTCCAATTATAACAAATCGAAATATTTATCATACTTACATGAATGCTTATAATAGATGCTTTGCAATGTACTCGGAAAAATTCATAATGAAAATCTACAGATTTACAAGACGAGAAAAACACCATTACTTTAAATTTTTTACTTTTTTTAAGCATTTTATACAACCATGATATCCTTTTCTCTACAGGACAAATGTAGTATCTGCAAATAGATAAATAATTGAAATTATATTTATTTAATCGAATAGTACAAATAAATAATTTTCAGTTTCAAGCTTAGAACATTAATCCAACAGGAGTGGATATTGGTACCATTTCTACTTAGACAAATAAACTTAACTTGCTTAAAAAAAATGAAAATTGATAGTGTCAATAACACAATTTGGCAATGTTCTTTTGTTATTATAAAAACTGAAATATAAACTATAGAATTTAATTAATAGAGTATAAATGTGCACAACGAAATAGCCAATGAACCAAAACACATCATAATTGTTTTCATTTTTTAGTTTAGTAATTTACGTAAAATTGGCACCATTATTGATACTATAAGGTGAAAGCGGTACGAGAGCAATGTTCCTATTCATTTTGTACGGACTACGGACCCTGTCTCTCTTAGTGTGCACGAGGTAATTTCGGGCGGAGCGTACGTAACTAGTTATCAATGAAATTACGTTATCGTGTTTGTGTGCGTTACCTCGGCACCTTACTGACCTGACAGTATATTTGTCAAAAAATACAGATTGGAACTTACCCCTGTTGCAGTCCTACAACAGTAGACATATTATTATCAGTAACTGATACTATTATAGGATCACTTTTCATTGCTAATCTTGCGAGATTCTTCACATTTTCATCAATAGTAGCGCTGAACAAAAGCGTTTGCCTTTTTGCTGAAAGTAAGCAATCATTGGAAAACTGGTATTGTCTCCGATCCCACATTATTTGAGAGATCGTAATAATTTTTGACGAACCCAATACACGCAAATTATTAGTAATAATAAAAATCCAGCTAAGTACGAGTTGGACTCAAACAGGGTTCCGTACCGATATTATTATGGATAGAACAACGTCTTGCCTTAAAAGGGGGCAGAACGCACTATGACGAAGTTGGCAACAGTCGGCCGAAGCGGTGGAGTCTCGGTAGAGAAACCGACGATACGGGAATTGTCTAGCATGACCGCTTTCTGCATCCGACTTATAGCTTCAAAACTACGCAACGCATCTTGATGCGGTTTTTTTTATAGATAGAGTAGTTCAAATGGCTTTTTTGTATAAGTTCTTAGGATGTGATTGTAAATTCCACACGTACGAAGTTGCTGGGAATAGCTAGTGATATCTAAAGGCATTATCAAGTTACACTAAAAATGTTTGTTATATGAGAGTACCCTTAAATACTTATTGCACTTCGGCTATTAGTATTTTTATAGCATCAACAAATATAAATAATCTGTGAAAATTTGTGGTCTCTAGCTATTACCATATCTGTGTGATAGAAGGACCGACGGAGGAACGGACGAGAGGACACCGTAGTTTTTATAATAGGGTCCCATCATACCTTTTAGAACAAAACCTTGAGAATATACGATACAAATAGGTTGAAATAAAGAAACATTTAACTTGCACTCACCAGGTAATAAATTAATTATACCAGTGATGTCCTTTTCAAATCCTGCTTCTAACAATTTATCTGCTTCATCTAGAACAAGGATCTTTAAATTGTTGCATCTCAACTCTTTAGTGTTTTGAAGGTGATCCAGTAATCGTCCAGGTGTACTCACTACAATATTTGCACCTAAAAAGATGTTAGGAATTATTAGACATTATATGACAGCCATATTTTGACTTCTTGTTGAACAGGTGTTTTTCGAAATAAATAGTACTCCTGCCATACGTATGTTCTAACAGAGGGACCGCATTTTTTCTGGGATATCTCAAAAGTTTATGATTGTAAAATGTTTAAAGGAAAATATACAAGAGTAGAAATGAACTACTAAATCCTATTCACACAAAAATCGAGATAACTAATGTGGTCCAAATATCATGTCTAAAGTGGTTAAGCAGTGGTGACTTGAACTTTTATGGTTTTATTCTTATCGGAGGTTTAAAAGTTCGCTAAAATCGGTTCGCTAAAATTGTCAAAAATTGTTATTTATAATAGTCTTTTTACGATAAAATGTTTAATATCTCTCCAATGAAGTGACATTATTTTATTGTTTAAACTTCCGATAAGTCCCAGGAGGGGCTGTTACGCTCGCCGTTTTTTTTGACAAATATACTGTCATGTCAGCGAGGTACCTAGGTAACGCACAAAAACGCGATGACGCAATTACATTGATCGCTACGCACAACACTTCACCCATACTAAGAGATGAATGTCCATACACAATGGGTATGAGCATTACTCTCATACCTATTTCAGCGGAGGTTGTCTTATAATATCCACTCCTGTTGGATTAGTGCTCTAAGCTTGGACTGTATGTCATATCATTTGAATACAGAACAATAAAATTTATTTGTACTCCTTAAATACTGCTACACCGCTTGTAGGGGCTGATGATCTTTGGGGAAGAAAAGTTCTAGAATGGTGACCACGGACTTAACATTGTTAAGGTCATGGGGAGCCATTGTATGCAAGGAGCACAAGACCACGCATTATGACGTTATATGGGGGAGACCTATGTGCAACAGTGGACGGAGAAAGGTTGATGGATGGATGGAAATAACACATTAGTAAAAATAAGAAGTCTATAAAAACAGATGAGTTCCTTAATATTTTAAATTATAACTAAACAATGGATTCTTTGTAGGTATACCTATAATATTATATTCATGATTAAACACTAGTTTCCTCAGATAAAATTATCAACATGCATACCTTTACTCAATTTTATAACATCTTTAGCTTTCTTCTCTCCTCCGACAATGAGACAGTGGGACAACTCAATTTCAGCTAGTAGCTTTTTCAGTACCGAAAATGTTTGCAAAGCCAGTTCTCTGGTAGGCGATAAGATAATACATCCTGTACCTAATGGCAAATACGAATTGTGTTAATAAAATAGCCCAAATTGTCACTAAATTGGTCTCAGACCGAATAAGCTTTATTAAATGACTGAAAATTTATAAAGAAATATTTGTTTCAATTGCTCATTTCAATTGTAAAACAATTATGTCATTTATTTACCATTTTCATTCATCATAACAATTTATTTATAGTTATGTGATAAACAATGTTTATCTATTGGCATAAATGACCTATAGAGAGTTTAATAGTGATTATACTTTTATAAATTCATCTTACTAAAGAAAAAAGAGCTCTAAATCAAAGTTTTTCGTGGACTGTGTTATTATTTTTATGAGTTTTTAAGGTTATGTTACACGATTGGAATAAAATTTATCCCTAGGAAAGACGATCAGTGTTTTATCGTCTTTGTCTTTCAAAATGTATTAGTGAAAACTCGTAAAATTACCCTCTTTCTTAGTCGTTCCTGTTTTCAGTAGTTTTTCGACAATTGGTATGAGAAAGGCTAAAGTTTTTCCACTTCCAGTTTTAGCTGCCCCAATAAGGTCCTGGTCTCGAAGTAAATAAGGAATTGTTTCAACTTGAATACGTGTTGGTTTAACAATACCCATTGATTTCAAAGCCTGTATAATCTTACTGTGAATCTTCCCCTCTAACATAGAATATGAAGACTGAGAAATAATGTCCTCAACATCCATTTTGATTCATTTCTTGTAATTTTTTATTGACTTTTCAACACAAAATCACTCCGAATTAACTATTTTCTAAGCAAATCTTTTCATTTATTCACATTTGAACAAATCAGCTTTTTACATGCACCTTTGTTTACATTTTTTTGACAACTTATGTACTTAGCTACAATTTGACAGCATTCAAATCGATTACCATAGTTTTAACAGAACGCGAACATAGCTATAAAGATAAATAATTTTATTTTCATCTACATTATAGCAAGTTATTGCATAATGATAATTAAATCTTGATCTCCGATTGATACACTGTTAATTGAATTAGGTAAAATAAAAAACGTGATATCCACGTGTAACATTTGACGTTTACAATATCCAAACATAGTAACAAAAAATTAATAGATGGCGTTGATAATACAGAATTTGAGCACATTAACTGTTACGCATAAAATTTTAAAGTACATTACGATATTAGTGCGTATAAGATGGTTATAACATGCGAGGCGGAATTTCAGCCCGAGCCGAAGGCGAGGGCGTAATTGAGCCGAGCATGACATGTTATAACCAATACGCACGTATATCGTACGACGTTTTTTAACACATTTGCGAGGAAACAAAAAAAAAACATTAAATAAACTCAATCTGTGAATGCACACTGTTGCTTTCCCAGCATTTTAACAGCGCGCCAGCGCTGCCTACTGACTGGCGCCGCGCGGCGATTAGTTCGAAATTTGAATAGCAACAGCGCGCTGCTCGAGCCGTGCGGCGGCGATCACTTCCATATTTGAAATGGCAAATAATAGTGTTATGAAATTTGTGTGGACTATAACTTAACTATTTGCTTTGGTAACACACGCGTTTTTTATGACCCGCTTTAGATATTTAAAACCGGTGGAATTACATCAGCTTTACGAGCAAGGGTGTTAAAAAATATTTTAGACTTGGAAGAACTGCGTGGTATTTTGGTATTGGTTCGTTAATGATCCCAACAAAAGCAGATTATGAAAACCGTGATTCTAAATTAACACTCTTTTAGATATCTTTTTGCCCATAGGGGTAGGCAAACTAAATTAAAGATTATAACGATAAAAGAAATCAATTTTTGACTAAATTATATTAACGCGTTCAATGCTGAATAATTTGCGAATTTATAGCCAATGCTAATAAAAGAGTCATTCGCCCAGTGCTGAAAACGCGCATGTGCGTTCAAAAAATTTTTCGCGTAGTGCTAAGAACGCTTATATGCGTTCATAGAAAACTCGCGTAGTGCGGCTGGACGCTATAGCGCGTTGTCTTTTACCTTCCCGCAGTGCGGCCGACGCTTATGTGCGTTCGGTAACTTTCGAGTTTTATGACTGTCATATAACAATTACGGGTCATATAAAGGTGTTGGATGGATAAAGGTGCTTCCACACTAGTGTTTATTTGTAAGAGACTTTGTGAAGTTTACGCCATAATATATCTTCGTTCGGTTTTGTTAAAATAGTAAGTTATACCTTAATAAAACAGTAATAGTAAAGGTACCTTCTCCCGAAAGCCCTTTTATTCTTAATTTTTTTTAATTTACGACTCTTCGCCCGCCTCGTAATAGACACCATTTATAAATAGACTAAAACTACCTATTACTTTAGTTAAAAGAGCGAGTCATAATAAAATTATTTCAATAATCTATTGTACTAAATTAGGTTATTATTATTATTATTAGGACGGGCCTCGTGGTCTAGTGGTTTATATAACGGACTGCCGTTCACGAGGTCTCGGGTTCGATTCCCGGTCAGGACAATCATTTGTGTGATGTTTTTAATTGTCATACAAATGTTTGTACTGCGTCTGGGTGTTTACTATGTATTATAAGTATGTATTTACAAAAGAAAAGTAGTTTATGTATTATATCCGTATTCTGGTACCCATAACACAAGCATATAAGCTTAGCTTGGGACCAGAAGACGTTGTGTGAAAGGTCCATGAATATTTATTTATTTATTTATTGTTGTCGTCGCCGCCGCCGTCCCCCCCCCCTGCAATATTCGTAGCAGAAACCTGACTAGTGTGTAGTCTCCTTTACAATTCCACATTTTACGACCACTTCGAAACAATAGACACCCAGAATACACGGTATAAACACACAGGTGCGGCGCACCCTGCTTGCCTACAATTTTTTTTTTTGTATGGACGCGTATACGCGTCGGCCCGCACTTGGTGAAGATCAGAAAAACGCGCATAAGCGTTAGCCGCACTGAACGTATTAATAGAAGTAGGTAGGTGCCTACTTCAGTTTAGATTTTTAAGGCAAAATGTAGGAATAATAATTATAAAACATGAAGGTATTATTATAACAATTTTATTGATCACTCACAAAGTATTTTGTTCACATGATTTAACTAAAACAGCCTTGCATTTGAGGAATGTGTGAAAAAGTAAATGTAATGTTTGTTTTGTGATGTCAGTCTTTTATTATGAAAAACACTCATGAATAATCATTGTAGATACCAAAAACATTTAAAACAAACTACCTAAAATAATAAATCTCCTACTTCGTGATTACCACCTACTTATCATATTACATATTTTTTATTTTATTGCATTTTGTAAAATATTTGCAATGTGTAGACTGTATAGATTTGAGACGTAGTGAACGATGAGAATAGACTGTCTGTTTTACATTTCAAACTTAAGTGTTATGTATCACAAATTAATATGTGGAAAAAGTAACACCTCTATTTTTAAAGTTCATCATGAGATAGGTGTTCTGGTGCATTACTGGCATCATCACATGCAGCGGGTGTTATAAACTCTATTTTATATTCACACCTGTACGGTTCCGTGACCGATAACATTTTTGTTTCCAACCCACATCCTATATTAACTGTTGTCATCCGGCTAGGACCGTTCCAACAAGCAACACCATTAGTATACTTCATTACTGAATATTTATTATGCGAAGGTCCACCCCATTCTCCCCAATTTCCAAGCCCAATTTCCCCACCACCGTTTTTGGATTTTTGTGTTACTTTTTGGAATAGACATAGTTTATAAACATATTCTTTATCTTCATATTCCAAGCACTGGCCATCTAGAGTGGCAAATTCTTGCTGAAGACCATAGTCTTTCTCTAAGTTTTGTTGGATTTTTCTTATGTTAGATTCTATTTCCCTAACTGTACGTTCAGCTTCTGTGTGTTCACGTCTAGCTTCACTTGCTTCATTGACTAGTTTCTGTGTTTCTTCATCATAACCAGAGTGTTGATCTGCTTCATGTTCCTCAACATCTTGATCTGCATCTAATTCTGAACCATCATCTTCCTGCCCAGCATCTTCATGCTCCAAATCACCTATGTTCTCTTCAGTATCCTCAGCATGCTCAATATCTTCCTCCTCAGGTTCCTCAGCAGGCTTGAACATACCCTGCTCTAACATTAACAATGGTTTTAACAGAGACCATGTATTTTCAATAAAACCTTCTTTGTCTATGTTTTCCCTTTCACCAATAAAATACTGAACTTCCTCCTCATCAACTTGCCCATCCTTATTCTTATCAAAAACATTAACAACTTTTAATTCATCTACTGTAAGAATTTCATCCTGATTGGAGTCAAACCTATTAAATTGTTCTAAAGCTTCATTGATAGTATTTTGCTTTTCTTGCTCAGCTTTCCTTTGTTTCTCTTGTTCTTCTGCCTCTCTGTAAACTTTCAAGGCATCATTTTCTTTTGCTTCTAGATCATTCTTTAGAATTTCTTTTTCCTCTTTTATTTTTTCAGCTTCAGCTTTATCTTTTTCAAGCTGAGATAATTGTTCTGCCATTTCATGACGCTTAGCATTACCTTTCTCAATTAACTCAATTCTTATATGACTACCTGCTTTATATAATTCAGCAATTCTTTGAGCCTCTGCTCTGGCCTCTTTACCAAGTTCTTCACAAGTATTACCACAAGTCGTAGACGAAGCATATTCATCAGTTCCATCGCAGCAATCACATACTCCATCGTTTACTCTTGAACTTGGAATATTTTGCGGTCGATGACCGGCATTTGTGCAATGAAATATGCCGTTTAAACACGCCGCAGTTCCAGGCTCGTCACTGCCATCAAAACAGTCGCAATAATCATCGTTCACGTAACTAAACGGTATAGTTACTGTACCATCGAAACAGGTAAAATCTTTTGTCGGCGAATATAGCGATGCTTTTGATAAAGAGACCCCGCGGGGTCTCGGAACATCTGACTGAACATGGATGAAAACAGAACTAAATATTAATAAAACCGTTTGATATTGGGGGAACCATGTAGAATAGATCATGGTTAATAAATTAATACACTGATAATCTAAACACCGGTCACTCGCTAATGCTTTTTTGCAATAAATAAATAGAGAACGTGTAACTTATTACAGAAATTCAAGTGACAGTGACAGCGCTGACGTTATTATGAGTGACGAGTCAATCGATACTTTTCGATTATTACTTGAAATCGAATTGTAATGCATTTTTAAAATAATAAGTTGATCGGAAAGTCATTTCGTTTTTTTTTTGTGGAATTAATTTTGTTGAAGTTGAAGTTGAATTTAATTGGAATTTTTCACACAAAATTATACTGCTTAAATGTGAAGTTGGGTGCAAAAGAATACAATTAAATCCTCTGTCGGGAAAAAACGAAATGACTTTCCGAACAACCCAATACAATTTAGGCAAAATACTTTAAAATCTCCAAACAGTTAGCCTGGTATGGTAGATTATAGTCTATCTCTATTATCTCTACGAAGGGGTTTCACACACAGGAACTCATTACTGAATTTTATTTTGTGGTTGTGAACTGAACCAATCTGCCACCTGCCACATGTAAATAATTATTCTATTGAATATAAGTATATTGAAGGCAGATTTTTTGAGCGAAAGCCTCTTGATTACCAATGGTTTAGAAAAATTATGATCAATATAAAAAAAACTGGCCAAGTGCAAGTTAGATTTGCAAATGAAGGGTTAGTATTAGTACTCTATAATAGATGCATACCAATTCATTCAGTAGGTAGTTACTATTTTTTCTAGACACACTCAAGAATACACAACAAACATAATGGGTGTAAGATTTGATTTCATGTTTTGATTTCGACAAATTTACAAATTTATAGTTTCGCAGATATGTATTACCTTTCTGTAGGGACAGTATTCTTTGTACTATACTTACTGTATACTGTATTACTTGTAATATACTGATTTCATTGTTTGCCAGTAGACGTATGTCAACACGGTTGATTGAAAGACGGTTGTTCTCGCCTCCTAAGTTATTATAATATATTATGTGTGGATTCATTGTATGCAAGATGACGTGTGTCAGTAATTTAGGAATGAATAGAGGCAATTGTTCTCGCCACCTATATAAGTTATTGTTATAATCAAATATATCGAGTCGCAAATAAACGCCTTTCAAGTCCGTACGTATTTCACTTTATCCTCTAACCGACACACGACTTATACCTAAATTTCCTTATGTCTTACACACTAATTTGCAGCCAAATCAGTTCAGCTGATCTTGAGTTATAAGTGGTGTAACTAACGTAGATTAGATTTGTTAAGGTTTGGTGCATAATGGTGTAAAGACACATAATAACACAATAAATTAATAACTATAAACGCGGATAAAATCGCGGGCATCAGGTAATTTAAGTTAAACAATACGTTATATATCCATGATCAAACATACTGATATTTCAAGATTTAACATATTACAGACACAGCTTACAGCATCATTAAAAATTTTTTTGCTAGTCAATGAATAAATATCGATTGTCAGATTGAATTCGTAAATAATGAAAATAAAATTATGTACCTATCGATACACTTTGACTAACTTACTCTGTGCGCATACTGAGTTGCACAGACTAATGACGTACTCATAGCACATGGCACAGATTATTTATTTTTACTTTTGTTTGTGAGTGTGGTATGGGAGAAGGTACTGTGGAGCACATATTTTTTTCTTGTTCAAATAATCAGCCGTCTTTATATGAGTTGGTCCCACCAGAAATCTCTCGTCCTCTTTCTTTAAAATCTTTACTGTCTCATGTATATAGTCCATTCATTAGAATACTTTGTGAATATATAACTAGTAATAGGATTAGAATTTAATTAATTTAGATGTATAATATAATTTTTAGTCTTAGTTTTAATGTTTGTTCAACACTAGTTGTATCTGTAATAATTAGTTAATATTTTGTTTGTTTCAGTTTAATCACACCAATTAGCAGTTGAATGTAGTTATAGTTATAATTATTTTATGATTTTACCGGCCTCCAGTTCTTTTTTTTTTTATTAAATCTCCATCATTTGGTGTCCTATCCTGTTACTCGACGTTGGCGAAATTGTATATACAAAAGCCATAAACTAAAAGAAGTTGAAGTTATATTTTATTAATTAGTATCGCGCATATCTTCTTCTATCTATTCTGTTCTGTATTAGTCTGTGAGATAAATTTGTTTGGGAGTTATTGCAATTGATTGCAATTTTGCTAATATTTTTGTTTATTTCACAAATAATATAATTAATACAATTCAGAGACTTTAAAACCTCGATTCTTACGGTCTATTAGAGGTAACAGATATGGAAACTATATTGGAGCAACAAAGAAATTATCATGAGGAAAGAGAGAGGACTATGGATGCTATGGTGAAAGAAATTCTACACAAGAAGACTGGAGTTAGTACATAATGTTTTATTTTAACCATAATTTAGTATTCTTTACTACCTACTTCTTAAATAAGCTTCAATCAAAAATCTCACCACTGAAATATTGGTAATGAGGTTTTTTTTTTTTTTTTTTTTAATCTTTATTTATTTATAGAGGACTTGGTTCACAAAATAGGGAGCGACCATGTCGTCCTCGTAATACTACACAATATATGTAACTTATAATCTAGCCTTAATTGCTATTTTAAATAATTTGTACAGTTCTCTTGCATTCTTACAATCAGGGGAAGCTAACATACTGTTACATAGTCCTACATTGTGTCCTGCATCTTTGATTTTATTGAATATAAGTCTCCTCACAGATTCGTTCCGTTCACACTCCACTAGAACATGGTAAACATCCTCAATTTGACCACATTCTGAACAATTAGGAGACGCCACTTTTTTCATTAAGAATGCAAACTTGTTCAGTGGAATATGACCGGAGCGAATTCTAAACGCTGTAACAAGAGTGTCTCTGTCTAAGTTGCGAGATTCAAACCATGGGTAGCGAAAAGGAACCGATTGGAAAGTCTTATACCAGACTCCTTTTAATAGAGATACGTTGTTATAATATTCCGTCCAAAGGTCAAAAACTATATTTTTTAATGTTGGTAGTATGTCTGTAAAATATGGATCAATAATATGCGGGTCTATATCACTCACTATGGCTTCACTTGCTAACCGGTCGACCTCTTCGTTACCTTTGATTCCCACATGAGATGGAATCCACTGGATCACAACTTTTTTATTTGATAACTCCAGTCGTCGGATAGCCTCCAGTATAGAGTAAGCTATCGGAGCTCCTCGAATATTCGAGGTGCACCGAGCCACATGCTGGAGAGCACTACGAGAATCGGTAAGGAGGACGAATTTGTCACAACCAATATTCATCATGTAAGAGAGGGCCTTTGCTATAGCAAATAACTCAACAAACATAATAGAAATATTAGTTGAAATTTTGAATTTCATCCTTACACCCCTCTGAGGGTCAAAGACAGCAGCTCCTATACCTATATCCGACTTAGCACCATCAGTGTATATCTTGTAGTAGTCACCAAACCTATCAGTAATAAGTTTAATGCTATTGTGATTTAAATATGTGAAACCCAATTCCCTTTTAGACCCTGACACTCCATCTATTCTATCAATTATTACATTATCTAAATTTATGTTCTGAACCCAAGTATCTAAGCTAAACATTTCTAATTTACTTGAACAGTGTATGCGTGTTGATTTTAGTAATTCCTCTATGTTAACTAGCAGGGGTTTTTTCCTGCGACTCCAAAAACTCAATCGTGAACATTGTTTGGAGAGTTTTTTAATCAGTTCAGTATTCTCATTATTACGTAATGCACTACATTTGAGCCAAAATTTCCCAGCAAGATAGTATCGACGAAGGTACAGAGGTGGCAGACAGAGCTCGTTCTGCATAACATGAATAGGGGTGGACTTTATAAAACCTCCTATGACACGCATACATTGGTTTTGTACTTTCTCGAGTTTGTATAGATGACTTTTTACACTCGTATCGTAAAGAAAGCTCCCATAGTCTAACCGACTTCGCACAATAGCGATATATAATTTCCGCAGAAATTTAGGATGAACGCCCCAGTTTGACCCCGCTAGCACCTTGAAAATATTCACGAATTTTTGAGTTTTTGAAGTGATCTCATTTATGTGTTTGCCCCATTTCAATGATCTGTCGAACCACATTCCCAGATACTTGACACATTCAGACAGTTGTATACGCGTACCATGAAGACTTATGTCTACACTTTTTCTATTCACTCCCTTACGAAATAAGCAAATTTTCGTCTTTCTGTGAGATATCTCCAAGCCAAGGTCCTCAACTAGTTGACACATAGTGTTTAGAGCAGACTGAATAGCGATACGACCTTCCTCTAAGGTTTTATATGTTCCATACAAAACAAAATCATCTGCATACTGAGAAATGCAGACACTCTGAATCATATGGCATATATGCATTGTTGCCACATTAAATAATAATGGGGACAACGGGTCCCCTTGTGCAAGTCCTCGTCCTGTTGTTCTGACTATATTATATATATTAGGACATTTAATAGTTAGTTCCCTAGATTGTAAGAAATTCCATAAATAGTTACAAAAGGTTTCGCCAACTCCGATGCTATCTAGAGTGCGCAAGAGCACTCTGATATCAACGTTGTTGTAGGCGTTATTTATATCTACAAAACAACCCAAAGTTAACATATTATTGCAAAATCCAAGTTGAATTTGGGAAACCATGCGAACAAGACTGTCAAAACAAGATAATGTCTTCCTAAAGCCAACAGTATACCTTGAGAAGCAATCATTTTTTTCTAGGAACCACTCTAATCTATGTTTAAGTATGCAGTGGAAAATTTTACAAAGACATGAGATCAAAGCAATAGGTCGAACATCAGTCTGCGCATCGCTACTGTGTTTTGGAATAGGCACAATATTAGTTCTTCTCCATTGCTCCGGTACATATCCTGTATTTAAAACCAAATTATAAATATTAATTAAAATTTGCTTTCCATTATTAGGTAAATGTTTGACCATAGAAAAGGAAATCCCATCATCACCGGGAGCTGTATCCTTAGCCTTAACTGCGCGGTTAAATTCTTGTATAGAAATTGGGATTTCAAGGTTAGGGTTACAAGAAGTGAAAAATGGTTTACTAGGCGACACAAAGTCAGGACAAAGTTTATGCATAAGATTATTCGCGGTGTTCTCATCAATATGTTGTCTTGGTTTTCGATACCCTTTAAGCCATCTCATGTTGTTCCACATTTCACGAGCAGATGTAGTTTCAGCAATATTACTACAGAAATTGCGCCAAGAATCTCTTTTGGCTTTTCGGATCGTGCATTGAGCTGTGGAAGTTTTAGATTGCAAGATTATCAAATTAGCAGGTGTTGGATTTTTTCTAAAGGTCGATAGTGCAAGTCTTCGTTCAGCTACAGCACGAGAAATATCCGTATTCCAATAAGGTTTAGGAGCGAATTTCGCTAATCGTAAAGGGTCTTGACAGAGTTTCACCACAGGGATATGACTATTTGCAGCAGCAATGATGGTGTCCATGAATTGGTCATAGGCCTTTTGTGGGTCAGATTCCAATGTCATATCTGAGAAAGTTAATTTGAGGAGGTTCGTATAATTTTTCCAATCTGCTTTTTTATAATTATATTTAACGTTGTAGGATGGGGAAAAGTTATTCTGTGTGCTAAATTTAATTATTAGGTGATCACTTCCAAGGTTTTCGTTGCAAACTTGCCAGTTAACTTTGAGAGCAATGTCATTTGTGGTGAAGGTAATATCGGGGGATGATTTCTGTAATCTACCGTTAACTAGTTTTATTCTTGTTGGCGTACCATCATTTAATGTCGCATAGTTATTATCCAAGATAGTGTCAAAGATTTGAGATCCTCTGCTATCTGTTTTGTTAGACCAGCAGGGGTGATGACCGTTAAAATCTCCAGCTATTATCGTTCGGTTCTGAAAGAGACTAAACACTTTGTCCCAATCATTACACGTTGTTCGTACAGTTGCTGGACAGTATATAGACAATATGTTATTAATGTCGGTGCAATTTAGAATTTTGACGTGTAGGACTTGTATACCAGGATTAATATCTAGCTCTTGACATACTTGGAACTTAATAGAAGAATGTATTATAATAGCGACACCTCCATATCCATCGTTTCGATCTTGGCGTATCACTGAGTAACCTGATATGTTTACTGTGTTTTCTGGATCTAGCCATGTCTCACTTAGTATACCTATATGTATTTTTTCTTGAGATAGAAATTGTTCCAGTTCTATTAGCTTAGGTCGGACACTTTGACAGTTCCATTGTATTATATTCATTTTATGTTTATTCAGCTTATCCATTAGGGAAGAATTGTTTAACAAATGTCCACTCAGATAAATAATCTACGACGAATGACTTGGCCCATTTATATATAGTTTGTCCACACGACTGCATCTTTTCCCAGAATGTCATTTTCGTCATAAAAATTATGTCTCGTAACTTGTCTAATAAGTCTTTAAAACTCATTTTATCAGTGTTTGCCTGCTCGTCTGTCTCTTCTTCATTATAGTTTTCTTTTGTAAAGTCATTTATTACCTCTTCGATATCTTCTTGGTGAGATTGAGACTGACTATTGTCGTGTTTCTTCTTTTGTTTTTTATTCTTTTTATTTGTAGCCTGATTGGAGAGTTCGGATGTTGTGTCTTCATTGTGTACCTCTGCTGTGACGTTTAAAACTTCTTTTTGTAATGGCCTGGCCGGGTAATACGTGGTTTTTTGATGACTACTTTCATCAGATTTAGATAGACTTGGAGAGATAGGTTCCGCTTGAGGAGAGGGTGGGACATATGCAGTAAGAGCTTGTTTGTATGTGCAATTAAACTCTGCCATTAGCTCTCGCAATCTTTTTTCTTTCTTATAAATCGGACACGTTTTAGACAGCGCCATATGTTTCCCTTTGCAGTTAACGCATTTGTAGCTAGTAGTTTCACAATTTGTGTGGTTCTTACCGCATTTTGGACAGATATTATCTAGGAATGAACACATTTTAGACAGATGGCCGAATTTCCAGCACCTTGAACATTGTGTTACGGGAAGGACATAGGGGTCCACTTTTAATCGTAATCCATATGTATACACGTATGCAGGTAACGACGAGCCTAGAAAGCATAGTCGGACGCTTTCACTATCCTCAAATTGACCAGTATGAAGGTTACGGCGTTGTAGGCGTTTTACATTTGTTATGGGTATGTTACTCTCCAAATCTTTTTGAATGTCTTCTTCACTCAGTTCAAGTTCAATATCTCTGATAATTCCGTATGAAACGCCAACCTCAAATGTTTTCTGACATTTATAATTTTTATCTAGGAAATATTTGCACTTCATCAGTTTGTCAGCGCTCCTTTCATTATTAAATTGTAATAGAACTTTATATGCATTAATATATTTAATTTTTAACACATCCAGTATGTTCTCACTTTTAAGCATGCGTGCTAACCCTATCTGCTTTGGTAGTTTCTCGGTTTTTGACGTCATACTAACTTCAATCTGTTCTTCTCGTACTCTTAAAGTACTATTCTTGGAAGTGCTTCGTGCCATAATTTTAACTCTTCTGCCCACCTCCATCCACAATTCCTCTTCATCAATATTACGACTCCTCTTCTCTGCTCGATTGTCAGTCTCCTCAACCACATGTGTTGGACTAGATTCTAGTACTTCCGAATCCTCCATGCAAATCTCTTCTTGATTACAAATTGTAATGTTTACATCACTAAGTTGATCTTCTAATAATATTCGATCATTGCTATCCATATCCGCAGATTGTAATAAAATGCATCGCAATTCTCAGAAATACAATACCTACTCGCGCTAACGACTATAAATAAACCGGTTTCGCTACGGAGCGTCCCGCCACCGCAAGCGCGCGATCGGTACTGTGGTAATGAGGTTATAATAATAATAATGAATTTTTTTTTCTCCACAATATACAAAACAGGTTACATGTAGTTATAAAAGTGATAATGATTACAAATAATTGAACCAGTTATGTTTTTGATATGCTCACTATTTAAGCTTATAATTTAACAAAGCTTCTGGAGTAGTTATTAAACATTCATCAAACATGGATCTTGGCAAAGATTAGGGCTACGTAATAACACAGTACAGTACAATACGCTTACAAAGTCTCACTTTTTTTAAATATTATGACCTGGCTATTTACAAGATTTTATCAGAGTGGGAAAACCTATAGGGATGGGCAAATAATAAATCTATGGCTAAATAAGATCTGTCACAACAAAATCTAGAAATAAAAAAAGTATAACAGAGTACATAGTTTTGCATTCTGCATTTTTTTACTATTTTAATGTATATTTTTGAACTGTTGTAATATCTTGTTTTCAGCACCGGGAAACAATTAATGGAGACCATCGGCTGAAAAATTTACATGATGTAAGAAAGATTTTATTTTTAGTGTCATAAATATATTTTTTTATCAATACAAAGCAAAAAAAGCAAAACCTCAAGTTGGATTTTAACCTGTGTTGTTGGAATACTATTTTAGCGCAATAACCGATATAGCTATTGTATGACTAAGGGCCGATTTTTCAATCCCCAGATAAACAGTCAGGTAGTACTTATTAGACAGATAACAAAATATTGCATTTTTCAATCGTCAGATAGGCACGATCTTGTCAATAACAGCCCTAACTGAGGAATGAATCTCTTGTACCGGCAGATAAACGTTTATTCAATAGATACAACTAGATTCCTTTATTGAAAGTATTAATATTTCATTGTAAATAATAATATTGTATAAATTCTGTATTGTAAATAATAGTTTTTAGTAATATTAGTTTAAAAAAAACTACTTTTCATGGATTTAGACGCAAATCTTTATTTGTAAATCCGTGAAAAGTGGTTTTATTTAAACGGATGAGTCGCGCAAGTGTTAGAAAATATTATAATATTAGTTTATTTTATTTCATTAATTATTTACTGAAACCTCTCCTGAGTTGATCCTATCTTTCCAAATTAAACGTTAAAATTTTATAAAACAATTCTTTTCCTAATTTTTAATATGGTAAAAGTTAATGTCAAAAAGAGAAAAAAAGATTCCAATAATAGCAAAATAATAACAAATCACTGACAATAAATGAAACTAACCTACAAAATCACCACACGAGAAAGAGAAAGTTAACAAATTTTATTTATCCATAAACGTCAAATAAACGAGTGTCAACACATTTGCTATCCTCTTTTATCACACAGTACACCATACGCGTGTCTCGCTTCCACAATATTGCAGTGAAGTTGGCAACATAAAAGTCACAGAAACTATTCGCTTGTTATCTAGCCATTGAAAAATGCAACAATTTTATTTGTCCTTTTATCAATCAGATAAGTTAATTCTCTAGTTAGTTATTCGTTCAGTTATTCGATGATTGAAAAATCGGCCCTTAGTCATAGTAACTTATTTCTTTGTCAATATTCCTTTTAACATTTAATTAATGTATTAATAAAGACTATAGTAATAATTATTAAAAAAAAGTAATATGACTAAAGATAAAGATCTCTGCTGAGTTCCTTTCCGGTTCTTCTCAGCAGATTGAAAGTCCTGAACCAGTTGTAGGGAAAAAAATGTGGACATAACTTAAGAGCCACATAAATTTGTGCCTACGTAAATAAATGATTTGTACATCAGCAGTGTGCATCGTACTTCGGTATCTACCTAATGTAGCTATTTATATTTCAGAGATATGTGGAATCAACAATCAGACTCAAAGACCTATATGAAGATAAAGATGGTCTCAGAAAAGAAGAAATAGCATCATTATCTGGACCTAATGAATTCCAGGAGTTTTATTCTAGACTCAAGCAAATCAAAGAGTTTCACAGAAAACATCCAAATGAGGTAATAATTAATTTTTATAATATCTATTCATTATTATAAATATTTATAAGCACTAGTGCTGAAAAACTACTTCTTCTTTTAGTTTATGGCTTTTGTATTATACAATTTCGCCAACGTCGCGTAACAGGACAAATGAAGGAGATTTAAAAAAAAAAATTTACTGGAGGACTGTAAAATCATAAAATAATTATAACTACATTCAACTGCTAATTGATGTGATTAAACTGAAACAAACAAAATAGCTGAAAAACTAACTACTAGTAGTTGTTCCCGTGTGTTCCTTCATGTGGTGACGGATTAAGAATACAAATGTCACCACCCGATCTCATAAGGGTGCTGTAAAACTCAGCTAAGGGATATTGCACACAAATAATATCCTCTGCGAGAGATGGAAAGCTCGAAAATAAACTCTGTGCCGCCTGAAATGCCTGGCTAGTGCGGCACAGTAGACCATAATTCCTCCAAAGTTGAGGAGGCCCGTGCCCAACAGTGGGACCTAAATTGGCTGGAGAAGGAGGAGATGACTATTTGCTGCGTAAATAAAATGTTATCTATCCATGTATTTATATATTTACTGTTTCAGATATGTGTACCTATGTCTGTGGAATTTGAAGAATTAACTAAGATAAGAGAAAATCCAGCGGAAGACTATACAAGTAAGATTAAGTGTTAATTGGGATTGTTCATAATTTTGACCTCCTGTTTTTATATTTTTTTTAGAAAATATAGACTATTTTAAGCAAATATTTTCAATATTATTGAAATATTCCCTATATAGATTTTTTTTAAAATACTCTATGATATTATTTTAAATGTTGTGACATCATCGTTGTACGCATTCTGTGTATTGCCTTTTCCTTATAGACTTAGGACAGATTGCAATACATCTTTTCAAAGTTCCCAAGTTGATATAGTATACCGATTTAAACTCCACCACAGAGTAGTATATCCATAAGAACGCCTTAATATTTAAAGTCCTTCATTTCAAGGACAAATAGAGATCCTTTGCTTTTTTGGAAAAATAATCGTTAATATGGCAAATTTTCCGAAAAAATACAAATGGATCATGATCAGAAACTCTATTCCCCGAAATGGTTTTCGAATTAAGAGTTTTAAAAAAATATGAAGAATGCCAATTAACTTACCAATTATGTCAGACCTTGTCTTTCTTTATTAATTACTAGCCCGCGATTATGTAGGCGTGAAAATAAATGTAGAGCGCTTTTTAACACAATAAAAAGGAGCCTATGTCGTTTTTGAAGCTCCACACTGTTGCCGATTCTGCATGCACAACTAAACTTAACTAAAAAATGAAAACAATTAGTGCTGTATTTTAATTATTTGGCTATTTCGTTGTGCACATATATTAATTTTAAAAAATATTTAGTGGATAATAAACCGTTTTTAACAAGAAAGTTCAGTCAACATTGTAGAATTGTGTTATTGATCTTATCAAAATTATTTTTTTAGTTAAGATTAGCTTAGTTGTGCGCGTAGAATTGGTACCACTGCCTGTGTTGTTTATAATTTAAAATCAGATCACTAGATTTAGCGTTAAAGGGCGTCCGAAAATGTTTTTTTGAATCTTTACTTATATATAAAGTGAAAGTGAGTTTGTTTGTTTGTGACGTTTTCACTCAAAATCTATCAAATGGAATTGCACGAAAATTGGTATAGAGATAATTTATAGTCCTGGAATTAAAATAGGCTATATATTATTTCGTTAAAAACTCTGAACGAGATAATAAACGTAACGGAATCCGTCGAATTATAGGTATTTTTAGGGTTCCGTACCCAAAGGGTAAAAACGGGACCCTATTACTGAGACTTCGCTGTCCGTCCGTCCGTCCATCCGTCCGTCCGTCCGTCCGTCCGTCCGTCCGTCCGTCCGTCTGTCACCAGGTTGTATCTCAAGAACGGTGATAGCTAGAGAGTTGAAATTTTCACAGATGATGTATTTCTATTGCCGCTATAACAACAAATACTAAAAATAAAATAAAATAAATATTTAAGGGGGGCTCCCATACAACAAACTTGATTTTTAGGGTTCCGTACCCAGTATCTCAAGAACGGTGATAGCTAGACAGTTGAAATTTTCACAGATGATGTATTTCTATTGCCGCTATAACAACAAATACTAAAAATAAAATAAAATAAATATTTAAGGGGGGCTCCCATACAACAAACATGATTTTTAGGGTTCCGTACCCAGTATCTCAAGAACGGTGATAGCTAGACAGTTGAAATTTTCACAGATGATGTATTTCTATTGCCGCTATAACAGCAAATACTAAAAATAAAATAAAATAAATATTTAAGGGGGGCTCCCATACAACAAACATGATTTTTTTACCGTTTCTTGCTCGATACTAATAACGTTGCCTTATGTTGCATAGATAATGGTACGGAACCCTTCGTGCGCGAGTCCGACTCGCACTTGACCAATTTTTTTTGTTCCAGAGCAACCTACTCCCAAGCTTTAACATCTTTAATTTACCTAATCAGAAATTATATAATACTCCTTTTTACTTTTAACTACTTTTAGCTTTAAATTTAATTACTTTTAATTTCGAAATAATGATTTTTTTAAATTTAGAATTATTTAATTATCTTACATCAATAGGTAGTTTATTATAAAAACTTATACAATGACCCATGAACGAGTTACATATTTTGTGGAGATGGGTTAGATGCATTACAAGATTGTGTTTATGCCTTGTATTAACATTATGGTGGTCGCTTTTTTTTTGTGAAATTATGAATATTTTTATGAACATACAATAAATTTTCATATATTATTATATATTGTGAAGTGACCGTTAAAATATTTGTCTTCGAATTTCTCCCTTAGAGAATCCCAAGGACCTAGGTTATATATAACTAACTAATACTTAGCTTTTTTGTATTTTGATATCAATCGTAGTTGTCATTATTGTATCACAATTAACTTTTATTTTAGTAGATATACATAGTATTTTGTATCGATTGTTGATTGATTTTAATCTCTATTAATTTCAGTTCAGATTTCAGTTTTTATTTTAGGTTTGGTTTCAAATTTGATCCGGCCACTAATGCGTGCATAGCCGCGGGCAGAAGCTAGTCTATAATAAATATGATTAAGCATTGTTTAGGTATTGTAAAATTTTATGTTTGAAATTTCAGCTCCTGCCGAATTCACAGATGAAGAGGGCTATGGTAAATACCTAGATTTGCATGAATGCTACGACAAGTATATAAACTTAAAAGGTATAGAGGTAAGTTATGAGACAAATTCTATTACTGTTTTAATCCTTACAATATTTATTTGTGATAAGACCGCCTATTGTACCTTGCCTAAATATTGTATACAGGGTGTGGCGTAATTAATGGATAAGCCTGTGCCTGTGGATAAGCCTCCTACTGCGCTATACGAATATGTATATTTTTAATTAATCCTATGTATGGTCTTGAAAAAAATGGCATAAGTCATGTTTTTCATAAAATGACTACTTTCACTAACCAATTATGCTACTGTTGCCACAATTTTCAAAAATTTTGCATTCTGTTTTTTTTATAAAACAGCTTAAGAGGTGAGCTATTGAAAGCAATAAAGAATTCCCTATTCGTAATACAAATTTTGGGAAAAAATACATGAGATATCAAAAAAGTGTTATTGATTATTCAATTTGTTGACTTTGTACATCGTCTAGCTTAAAAAATCTTTATGGGAGTTGATTTGCCCAATATCTTAAAAACATGCTTGTTTTATGCAGTTTCCGAAATGGTATAATACTTATTACATTTCACGAGGTTTTAAAAAAAAACGACAGTTGTAAAAAAATACCCTAATTTTCTTTAACAGAATTATTAATTTATCTTAAACATGTCTTTGTAAACAGTTTGAATGGACCCTTTTTTGTGTGCTCCGGAGCAGGTAGTCATTCACAATGGACCCTTTTTTGGGTGCTCGGGAGCAGGTAGTCATCCACCATGAATAGGGTAAGCAGATAACGACTCTAAGTCAACTACTTGTGGTTGTTTATCGCACGGCAAATCCAGACGGTTAGTCTTATCATAAGACAGAGACAAAGCATTTTGATGTCAGGTAAATAACAGTTGTGCGACAGAGATAGATTTTTATTATTCTCACAAACAACAAAACAGCTTTTGTACTTGTTTAACAAAGTTAGTGCTCTTTTGACTATCGTCTCTTGCGCACATATCGTTTGCTCTATCGTGTTTGTTATTGTGACGTGAATTTGGCTTATGTACTACGGACTCTGTTTTTGCTATACGAATTGGACAATTGTGATATTATCGACGACTTCTACATATCCCTGGACTACTGATCATGCCGCGTCATACGTACACTCCTCAAGAGTATGCAAATATGCATCTTATTTACGGCCTGTGTAACTGCAATGCAAATGAAGCTGCACGCGAATATCGTCGAAGATACCCCGATTTGCGACACCCAGACTACCGGGTGTTTACACGTGTGCACATCGCTTTTAGCGAAGGGCGAATGCCTGGTACCGGTGTTGGTGGTGCTTCGGAAGGCAGACCTCGACGACATCGTGATGACGAAGTTCTAGAAGCTGTGCGTGCTAATCCAGAGTTATCAATTCGTGAGTTAAGTAGAGGAACCGGTGTAGATACGCGTACTGTGGGCAGAATTCTGCACAGGCATGAGCTTCACCCTTATCACTATCAAAGGGTGCAAACACTAATGACACGAGACTATGAGCCTAGAGTCCAATTTTGTCGCGTCATGTTGCGAAAAATACGCGAAGATTCGGCGTTTTTTGACAAAATACTGTGGAGCGATGAGTCATCATGTAAAAGAAATGGCTACGTCAACATGCACAATCTTCATAGTTGGCAGGCAACCAATCCGAGAAACATAAGGCAAGACCGAGCTCAAGTCCAGTTTAAAGTGAACCTTTGGACAGGAATTTTAAATGGACAAATAGTTGGGCCCGTCGAACTATCCGAGACACTAACAGGTCCCAATTATTTAAATTTTCTGCAAAATACGTTGCCGGAACTATTACAAAGTTTAAATGTGCCAGAAAACTACTGGTTACAAAATGATGGTTGTCCCGCTCACTACGCACGAATTGTACGGAACTACCTCAATGATGAGTACAATGAGAGGTGGATAGGTCGTTTGGGTCCCATTTTGTGGCCACCAAGGTCCCCTGATTTGAACCCTCTAGACTTTTTTTACTGGGGGTGTTTAAAAGAAAAAGTGTATAAAAAAGAAATAGCATCCCTGGAACAACTAAAGGCCCTGATTTTTGAAGCCGCTGATGAAATCAAGAGCTCCGGCTTCATCCGACGCCTAAAGCGGTCATTTATCCGTCGATGCAGGGCCTGCATAGCCGCAGGTGGCCGCCATTTCGAACATTTTTTGTAAAATAAAATTTATGTAGTGTTTGCATCTTTAGAATAAAAAAAATAAAATAAGTTGTTATTTTTTTTCAACGACTAACATTCCCACTGGTAAACTCAGACAGATAAGTTAAAATACCACTGACAGTTTGTTTAAGTTAACAGTATTAATTTGATTAATTAAATCACAATAAGAACATTTTTTTACGAGTGTCATTTGGTTCTTTAATATCACATCAAACTTAATAAGTATTATAATAAGTATTATACCATTTCGGAAACTGCATAAAACAAGCATGTTTTTAAGATATTGGGCAAATCAACTCCCATAAAGATTTTTTAAGCTAGACGATGTACAAAGTCAACAAATTGAATAATCAATAACACTTTTTTGATATCTCATGTATTTTTTCCCAAAATTTGTATTACGAATAGGGAATTCTTTATTGCTTTCAATAGCTCACCTCTTAAGCTGTTTTATAAAAAAAACAGAATGCAAAATTTTTGAAAATTGTGGCAACAGTAGCATAATTGGTTAGTGAAAGTAGTCATTTTATGAAAAACATGACTTATGCCATTTTTTTCAAGACCATACATAGGATTAATTAAAAATATACATATTCGTATAGCGCAGTAGGAGGCTTATCCACAGGCACAGGCTTATCCATTAATTACGCCACACCCTGTATATAGATCTAAGTTTGTAATGTTATTCTCGCGTACAATAAAGAGTATTCATTCATTCAATATTTATTGCTAAAGTAATTTATTCATTCCACAATTGACTTGCTATGCTTTTACATAATAAATTAAATTATTGTACAAAAGTGATCACCGCAAGCGGGATTTAAACCCATGACCTATGTGAATTTGCAAAACAGTCTCGATAGATGATGTTGTGCATCAAATGCGATGTAGACTCAATCGAGTAAAATTGTAGTTAAGAAATTGATTACTATATGAGCTCAGATGGCACAGCGAGGAAACGATATTCTGAGGTCGTGGGTTCAAGTCCCGCTTGCGGTGATCGCTTTTTCCACTTTTATTTATTGAATATTTTAATTTAATTTATTAAGTAAAAAGCATAGCAAGTCAATTGCAAAATTAATACATTACTTTAGAACCACTTTTCTGTTCTACTGTGTATGTTGTCCGTGTGGTGACAGACTGCGAATACAAGTGTCACCACCCCATCTCCTCCCAAGGGTGCTGTAAAAGTCAGCTAAGGGATACACACAGATAACATCCTGTTAGAGACGGAAAACTCGAAAATAAACCCTGTGCCAACACTCTTTGTCAGTGCGGCACAGTAGACCATAATCCCTCCCAAAGTGGAGGAGGCCCGTGCCCAACAGTGGGGCGTAAATGGGCTGGAGAAGAGAGGAGGTGTATGTTAAAAATAAAAATTTATCAAGCAAAGATAACGATTACGCTAAATACCGTGACTCCTTTTTGTTTAATTACAGGTTGAATTTACTTCTTTGACTTATATACAGGTATAAAATTATTTCTGTGTACTAACCGAAAGTATTCGTTTTAACAGAAAGTGGACTACATCACATACCTGGCCATATTTGATCATCTTTTCGATATTCCCCGTGAGCGTAAGAACAGTGAATATCGAAATTACATCAGAGCACTTTTGACATACTTGAAGGATTTCGTATCACGTATAAAACCCCTGTTAGATCAGGCACAAGAGATGGCTGCAGCTCATCAAGAATTTGTTAAGCAATGGGAAAATGGTACTTTCCCTGGATGGCCTGTAAGTATATCTTTTTATTTTTTACTAGCGGGCCAGGCGAACTTCGTGCATAAATATATATCTGTAGACGAAAAGTCTACTTCCCTCTGCAAATGAAACGAAGAACTGAAAACCAAACACAACCCTCCGAAACCCAAATCACAGGCATATTTGTTAGCAATAGTTTGTATTTTTCGCACAATTATGGACATAAATATCATAAATAAATATCACGGACATTTCACACAACGTCTTCTGGTCCCAAGCTAAGCTTATATGCTTGTGTTATGACGCAGACAAGACGCAGAATAAACATTTGTATGACATTTATAAACATCACACAAATGATTGTCCCGAGCGGGAATCGAACCCGCGACCACGTGAACGGCAGTCCGTTACATGAACCACTAGACCGCGAATTCCGATATTTCCAACATTTTAAAGTAGGTGAATACCACTTGCTAAACTGAATAAAACAGTTCACGTAAGAGTTGAACTCGCACACGACGGGTGCCGTAACGTTATTATCATAATCATAAAACCCGTTATTTGAGGTCTGGAGTATGACGATATTTGTCATATTCCGGACCTCAAATAACGGGATGATAATGATGAGTGTTTGTTGTTATAGCACAAACTCATACTATGAAATTTTCAGCTCTCTAGCTATCACTGTTCCGGCGATATAGCCTGGTAACAGACAGAGAGTAGTCTCAGTGTTAGGTAATCTTTTACCTTCTGGTTCTGACCCCCTTAAAACTGCCGACGAAACTTATTTGGTAACACCATTGACTCAAACGTGTTTCATTCCTTTTCATTAAGTGCCCTTACCAGGATAGAAAGATAGGCAATTTCTTTTGGACCTTACATGTCATGATGTGTAACTTGATAGTATGTAAATGTGTTATATATTTATTTATTTTATTTATTTACTAGCTGTTGCCCTCGACTCCGTCCGCGTAGAATTTAGGAAATTTTCCCCGTTTTTGCAACATTTTTAACTACTGCTTGAGTGAGAGTATTATAAACGTAAGAGTAAACAAATATAATCAGAATGAACGAACTGCTAAGCTATCAGGAGTTACACGTGTTATTGTGAGTCAACCATAAAATATAGATATGTGCTATTTCGGGATATTTTTTAGAAAATTTTATGTAGAATATTTCCGTCATACATGATTTCTATGTAACTTTAACCATTAAGGCTGCACACGCGACGGAAGCTTAAAATATGGAGCACCTTTTCCCGTTTTCCCAACATTTCCCTTCACTACTCTGCTCCTATTGATTGTAGCGTGATGAAAAGTATACTATAACCTGCCCAGGAGTATGAAGAATAATTGTACCAAGTTTCGTTAAAATCCGTCGAGTAGTTTTTGTTTCTATAAGGAACATACAGACGGACAGACAGACAGACAAAAATTTTACTAATTGCATTTTTGGCATCAGTATCGATCACTAATCACCCCCTGATAGTTATTTTGAAAATATATTTCATGTACAGAATTGACCTCTCTACAGATTTATTATAAGTATAGATTATACACTTCATGCATTATTATCTATTTATCATTATAGAAAGAGACTGGAGGTGCATTAACCAATGTGGGTGCTCATTTAGATCTGTCAGCGTTCTCTTCATGGGAAGAACTCGCTTCCTTGGGGCTGGATAGATTGAAATCCGCCCTTATGGCTCTGGGTCTAAAATGTGGGGGTACTTTGGAAGAAAGAGCACAGAGGTAAGAGAACTCAATTAAAAACACCATGCTAAGTAATTTTGTACATTTTTCCTGTTCCTAGTAAGTTAAAATATGCCTCTGTTATACAGATACCTGATTATAAATAGAAAAGTGTCAAATGTATTCTGTGTTTTTCATACAAATATTGTTTTGAGTGAATATCAAGTTAATATATTGAGTTGAAAATCAGATGCACCAGGTGCTCAAGTCCACTATTTTGGAACAATTGTCATACCGGCACAATACCGGCACGATACCGTTGCAATTGAAGTCAAATATCCGTAGTCTGCTATATGCCGTCATAACGGTCTTTCAATGGTAATAGAATTGTCGATCTCTTTTATCTATGCATTGAATTTTCGGTCTCTTTTATCTATGGATTGTGTTAGAATGGTATGTATGTGTTGCCGTTTTTAAAAAATGCGTTAGTTGAAGTGATTTTCGAAAAACTACTAATAAATTTAAACATTTAATCATGCTAGACTTCGTTTAGATATATTTGTACATACTATTTATTAGTATAAAAAGCAATGTGAAGTTTAGGAGATTAGTAAATTGCAATAAATTACAAAGAACAATTTCTAATATTTCTATCTATCTATTTTTTATTTATGGCAATCTGTCGACACAGGACAATTTAAAAATATTACTGTCAAATTCAAAATAGCAGACTACCGAAACATTTCAGTCATTGAATTGCAATTGTGAAGCAGTTGTGTACGAGACTAGCAAATTTATGTCACTTTGACAATTGTAAGTCAATGATGAAGTCGTTATGACGACACAATAATAGTAGACTACCAAAAACTTTACTATTGCACCATAATGGTACAATAATGGTACAGTTGTGACACCGTTGAAATACCCGACTCAGGGCCCAGGTTGTCTTTAAGAGATTGCATTATTTGTGATAAGACCTTGTACCTCGAACTTTCATAGACCATTCATTACGTTAATGTAACTGTCATACAAAAAGGAATGAATGAATGAATGACATCTCTTCGCTGTATTCCTGAAAAAACTTACAAACATTAATTACAATAGTTCTAGGTACAAAGGCGGTCTTATCACAAATAATTAGTGTCCGACCGAAAGTTCGGTTTCGGTTGGCCGAAAGCTTCGGCCAAAAATCAAGTTTAGGCGGCAGTTTCGGTTTCGGCCAAAATCTGCCGAAACTTGTGACGTAGTTCAGGCACACCTATGCTCGCCTATCTTCGATTCGCGCGGCAACGCTTTGACGGCCCTGTTCGGGAATTATAAGAACATAATTTAAAAAAATAATAAAAATGTTATTAATATTTTTAAAATTATATTAAATAAATGATTCCAACGAACTTAATATACTGTGTCGCCATTTTATGCCCTAATTAATGCAAAATAATAGGTAAAATGCACCAAATTTCAGTATTTTTTAAATTTTATACTTGAGCACGTGAGTTTCGGTTTCGGCCGAAACTGAAGCCACGGCCGAACTTTCGGTTTCGGTTTCGACCGGAAAACCAGTTTCGGTCGGACACTACAAATAATGTATTGATTATGCTAAGCCAACGAAAATTAAATAAAAATATTTTTAGATTGTTCAGCACTAAAGGCCAAACATCTTTGGACAAATCTTTAGTGGCCAAAAAAGGAGGTAACAAAGCCAAAGCCTCGACACAACAAAGACATAAAGATGTTGCTGCTATCGAAGCTCAAGTATACAGGTAAGATTGTTTCTTTCTATTCTTTACATTTCATCATCAATCTTATTTAGATCTTTTTCGCGTACGAAGTAACAGGTAAAAGTTAGAATTTATTAATAATATGACATGTCTACTCATGTAAAGACCATAATGCAAATACAATTACTGCTCCCTTTCATTCATTCTTTGGTTCATTCGTATAAAAATATATCTCGTTTGTGTACGCGCTTTACTAGGAATATACTGCACTTTTTCCTTCATTCCTTTGTTTCTAAAAGAACTTCATAAGCGATTATAAAGACTAAAAAATTTTTCGTTTATAGAAAGAAAGAAAGAGGTATTTATTATTCCCCCCTGGAGAACACAAACATATTATAAAAAAAAATATGGTGTGTTTATATAATATAAAATTTGAGAAACAAATTAATAAATTTATCAATTTTGTGTGTGTGAGACTTATGTTATAAATACAGTTACTGAGTAGGAACTGTTTCATTCATTCATTCGTGTTAGAGCTATGATAGAAATCCACTTAATGTTCTTCATTCACTCTTTTGTTCATTTGTAGACTTTTCTTTCATTTGGTAATGTTATTTTCAGATTCGCTAACATCGTAAGTAGTACTCGTAGTGCTACAATAGAGAATGTAACACGACGCGCTGCCCGGGCCGCGGGTGAGAGGCGTGATGATAGCGGTGATGAGAGTGATGGTTCTGCGGCACCTGATATCGACTCTGATGATGATGAAGTACCATACAACCCTAAGAATTTACCACTTGGATGGGATGGAAAGGTCAGTTAACAAAACTTTTTAATATAATTTGTTCTGTACCAAAATGTAATACAGGATCCTGAAACTTCGTTCTTTCTTATCTATCACCAGGCTGTATCGTATGAACGGTGATGGCTAGAGATAACATAATTAGGTTAGGTAGATTTTATGGTTTTAATGATTTTTCATTATATTAACTCAATCGAGTGAAGATTATGGTGGCCTAATTTGATTACTGAAAGCACGACCGCAATAAGCTCAGTTGGCAGAGCTACGGAACGGTATTCCGAAGTCGTGGGTTCAAGTCCCGCTTGCGGGGATCACTTTTTCCACCATAATTTAATTTATTAAGTAAAAGCATAGCATGTCAATTGCAAAATTAATAAATTACTTTTTTTGACTTACTTCCTATCCTATCCTTATTGTTTGTCATAACTGTAACTATCTAAGGTAATAATAAAATAATTATCTTTTCAGCCCATCCCATACTGGCTGTATAAACTGCACGGTCTAAACATAAGTTATACATGTGAGATTTGTGGTAATTTTACATACAAGGGACCAAAAGCATTTCAGCGACATTTTGCTGAATGGCGTCACGCTCATGGCATGAGATGTTTGGGTATACCAAATACTGCACATTTCGCTAACGTTACACAGATTGAAGATGCACTTGCATGTAAGTAATAAATAAACATTAACACTAGACACCCATACGGTTTGGTTTATAATTTATACTAGCTGTTTCTGGCGACATACTATGCATGGAATTTGTTTGTTTTAAAAGTTACGTCAAAGTTAAGTTACGTCAGTAGTTGTGGCGTGAAGGAGCAACAGACAGACAGTTCCTTTCGCTTTTGTAATATTAGTAAGGATAAGGATTAATAATTAAAGCAAAAGCCTAATGCTCTTTGTCTGATCTCGACATCTTAATTTTAACAACCTGTTATTTTCAGTGTGGGAAAAAATCAAACATCAGAAAGAGAATGAAAGATTTGTCGCGGAAAATGACGAAGAGTTTGAAGATTCACAAGGGAACGTCGTTAATCGTAAGACTTATGAAGATTTGAAGCGACAAGGTCTTCTGTAAATAGTGGTATACCTGTAATGATTTTATTAATTAAATATCTATGGTTGTAGACCACTTGCATGTTTTTTTATTGCCTGCATCGTTGATCCGTCCTTCTGTCCATTTGCCTTTCTCCGTCTTCTGCTGAACATAGGCCTCGTTAAAGAACGTTGCAACGTGTGATCCTGAACAATGCATCCAGCTGCACCTCCCAGTGACCTTCACGAATAGCAAGGAAACAATGTAGGGACATGGATTGATCGTTCAATGTATAGCCTGTATATATCATAGACTTAGGATATAGATCTAGACGTAACACTCGGTACAACGAATCCGGCCTGCTGCTTTTTTCAGTTGAACACATTAAGAAAAATTAAAGATTTAGTAGCCTTTCTAACTCTTTCTTTTTAAGCGGGAGTAAAAGAGAAAGCAAGGCTACTATTTACTATTTTACTTTTAAACCATAAACAGGGCGGCCCTGCCTTGGAACAAATCTATGTTCCCGAGTTGTTACTCCCTATTTATAACCTTGGTATATATAATAAAGTGGTATGGGCAGGGCTGCAGTGGGAAAAACAGGATACGATGATATGTTTAATGGCTAAAATCCCTGACCGGTGCTAAAATTGTTTGATTTCTTAGACGTAATAAATTGCGTCGACACATTGTGACGAGCATATCCCGTGGGAAGTATTATGGGCGTGGCTCACCTTTTTTAACTTGAACCCGCCCACATAGAGTTACTTACATCTTAGTCAAAGAGGTCATATGGTTTTGTCTATGATCTCAGCTACGTTTGTAGTCTGTGGCAATGACATTAGTTCTGTCTGTAACATTGACAGTATTTGTTTGACAGATGACAGCACTAACACAACAAATGCGCGTGTTTATTTCTAATCGTCTCACGTTAGTATTGTATTAAAATACGTGCTTTCTTTCTTTTCGGTGATGTTAATGTGACTAATTTATTTATTCCATTAGTCAAAATGCCGGAGAACTCAAGTAGTCGTATTTTTACCGGTGCTAGAGTTTTAGGTTATGTTACTACCCATGTGCCGTTTGTTGCTCGTTTTATAAAAAGACGTGGTGAAACTTTACTTTGTACAAGTGTTGGTAAGTGGTTTCATACCTATGGATGTAATAAGTTTCGTTTACTCAGTGTCAGTGGAGAACATCCAGGTCCTATCACCTGCATGAGTGGTGATAGTTACCACGTCTACACAGCTAGTGAAAACAACATCTACGCCTGGAGAAGAGGCTGTGAATTAAAACACGTATATAAAGGACATACTGCTCCCATTCATCTATTGTTTCCTTTTGGTATTCACCTTATTTCTATAGATGAAGACAATGTATTAAAAATATTTGATATAAAAGAAGAGTCGCAGTTTTTAGAACTTGGTTTTGATGAATCACATTTTAAAGTTACAACATTATGTCATCCACCAACTTACTTGAACAAAATACTGCTTGGAAGTCAACAAGGTCAATTACAGTTATGGAATGTACGAACTTCAAAGTTGGTGTATACTTTCAAAGGATGGGATTCACCTGTAACTGTGACAGAGCCTGCCCCAGCTATCGATGTAGTTGCCATAGCTTTGGCTAATGGCAAAGTCATTTTACACAATTTGAAATTCAATAAAATTGTGATGGAGTTTCTTCATGATTGGGGAATGGTTAGCAGTTTATCATTTAGATTAGATGGGGCTCCTGTAATGATAACGGGTAGCTCAGAGGGTCATATAGTGATGTGGGACTTAGAAGAGAGAAGAGTACTGTCCCAAGTACAATCTGCTCATTACTCTAAGATAGTTGGCTTGAAATGTTTAATGTCCGAGCCCTTGATGGTAACCAATTCTGAAGACAATTCTTTGAAGCTATGGATTTTTGATATGCCTGATGGTGGTGCCAGATTACTAAGGAAAAGGTAAGCATATAATTTCTAAAATGTAAATATCCTTTTATTCTGTTACGAATTTTTTACTACAACTATATAATTATGGAATGTATTATTTAAAACAAATCTAACTACTAAAATACATGGAACTAGTGAATTTTTTATAATCTTTATTTTTTATTGATGACTTTGTTCACAGTATGAAGTGACTATATCATCTTCTATGGAACTAAATTCATAACAGCTAGAAAAAATAGATGAACTAACTAAATAAATAAAAAATAAATATTCATGGACATTTCACACAATGTCCTCTGGTCCCAAGCTAAGCTTATATGCTTGTGTTATGGATACCAGAATATGGATAGAATACATATTTATACTACTTTTTTTTGGAAATACATACTTATAATACATAGGAACACCCAGACGCAGTACAAAGATTTGTATGACAATTAGAAAAATCACACAAATGATTGTCCCAAGCGGGAATCGAACCCGCAACTCTGTTACCAGAACCACTACACCACGAGGCCCGTCAAAAATTAAATATATTAAAATTTTATTTGTACTTATTTACTTATCCTATTAATTTTTCAGAGAAGGTCATTCCCAACCACCTACTATGGTATCGCACTGTGAACCAACTGGACGCAATCTATTGGCAGCAGGAAGTGACAGTAGTCTTCATATTATGAACACTGTATCAGAGACATTTAATAAAAATCTTGGCAAAGCATCTCACAATAGGAAAGCATCTAAGAAAAAAAGTAAGCAATATGTTATAGAAGAAATTTTTTATAAATCTTGGCCTATAACACCACAATGATGTATACACATAATACACAATATAGGCAAATGTATTGTGTAGTTATTATTATTCAGACAATTTTTGTTATATATATCAAAAAACTTATTTCTTTCTCTAACTGAAATGTATTTAGTATGCACTGAGTTTGTAAAACATTTACAATCATGTGCAAACAGACAGCAATTGTAAGGGATAGATAGATAAATATATAGATTTATTTATTTGCTAAAACACATGTATACAACATGTATACATACATTAAATATAAAGAGTAGAATGCATGCAAGGTGGTTACACACACATACATTATTGGAAGTGCAAACATGTTTTGCCATTCATATGATGTGCGAGTGATGGTTTATTAAAATTAACTTACATAATTCGTGCAATAAATTCTTAGTGGTTATATTTGGATCAAGTCATTTTGTTCTACCGTGTTTGTATAATTGAGCTGAATTTCATACAGTCTACGTATCTATTACTGTACTTACCTATAAATCTATTTTTTTTTTCAGAGAGACTGCAAGTAGATAACCTAACATTACCACCAATTACAAAACTAAGTTCTTGTATGCAAAGAGATAAGCAATGGGATAGTATTGCATCTCTACATGAAGGATTTTTCATGGCTACTACATGGTCATACAATAAAATGCGTATGGGTGATCATAAGTTAAAACCACCGCAAGCAGACAAGGGTGTTACTGCTAATTGTGTGACCGTTACACATTGTGGCAATTTTGTTGTTATTGGTAAGTTCATATTTTGTAGTACTTTTATTATCATCATTGTTCTCCCACCCTGGTTACGTAATTCGGGGTCGACGTAACATGATATTGCAGTGAGTTTTGGCTGCCTTTTACAACCGACTGCCTGCATGACGATTTCTGTTGTACTTTTATATAATGATACTAGCTGTTGCCTGCGACTTCTTAACGTATGGACCTAATTTTAAACAGTGGTGGTATTTTGAAAATAAGTGCCCTGGCCCATTTGATATGGCGTCCAGCGGCCGTATTATGAGCTTTTATTTACAGGCAGTTTACGCCGTGAATTGAACTGTCTGGCAAATTCGTCTAATGAACAAAATTCTTAGTCAGTCAGTTCGCTAAACCATTCATACATTAATATGTTTAAGAAGAAGATACAACTAAAAGTTAAAGTACTAACTAAAAAATTTCAACTAAAAGTTTTATTTCTGCCATAATACCTAATTTAGCCATGCAGTTTACGGCCTGCCTGGAACTTAAATGATTTTAAAAAGCTCATAATACGCCGGCAGATCCGTTTTGAGTGTCTGATTATATATTAGTGGAGAAAGAGCATAATATAAAAGTGAATATTTGCGCCGTCCCTCTTCCTGAGCCATGGTCCGTATCGCCCCATAAATACGCCTCTGACTTTTATTTCGTTACAGGTTACAGTAATGGTCAAGTGCACAAATTTAATATGCAATCTGGTATACACCGTGGTTATTATGGTAACGAAAATAAAATCGCACATAAAGGAGCTGTTAGAGGAGTTGAAACGGATCTTTGTAATCAACGAGTGATGACAGTTGGTGCTGATGATAAATTGAAATTTTGGCACTTTAAAGAAGGTATGCTTCTATATGTAATAATTCGAAACTTATTGTTTTTACTTTTGTATCTGTACAGAAAAAGTGTTATAATTAAAATGAAAAGCATGGACAGACAGGCATCTTCTTCTTCTTCTTCTACGGGCGGTGTCCACAAATCGACGACTTAAGTGCGCCTATTTTGTGTGATGGAGGGTAGTGGGCTGGTTACTCCAGCCATCCCAGCTCCACCAGGAAGTTCCCCAGCTTCTTGACGTCGCCGAAGACCTCCCGGAGGCTACCCGGTGATCCCAGGTAGTTCGCCCGGTAAATTGCCACTCCGCTGCAATCTAGCAGCACGTGAGCTTGTGCCCAGAGGAAGTTGAGTGGAGTTTCCATTATTTATTTTGTCTGTTTTTTTTATGTATCTAATTTTATATCTTTTATAGCAACCACACCATATCATGTTCTAAGGCTAGAAGAATCAGTGACAAGTACAAAATGTCACAGAGACAGTGGTTTATTGGCGCTTGCTAATGAAGATTTTTCTATTACGCTGGTCGATATTGATACTATGAATATTGTGAGAAAATTTGACGGACATGATGGAAGAATAACTGATATCGTATTTGACACACAGAGCCGGTAAGATTATTTTGTTGCTATAACATAGGATCCTGTTCAATAATTAACGAACTAGGTTGTATGTACGGTTGTGTATTAGCGTAGAAACTTATTTTACTTTCTAAAAGTTAACAAAACAGTAAAAATTGCATATTACTTCACAAGAGAGATATATCTTTTTTATAAGAGAATAGAAAAAAAAAATCCATGGATTTTCTTGTCTGTTCTTCTCCATAGAATTCGCGTTTGTAACAGACACCTAGTTTCTGACGTTTCAAAAGAGCTTGTAAACATGCCAACTTGAAATAAAAATGTTTAACTTTGACTTTGACAATATTTTTAGATATTTTACCGTGGTCAAAAAGGCCGTAAAATCCGTGATTGGTTTCCCTGATGTAATAAAATGTATATTGAAACTAATTCTACACTTTTATTTGCAGATGGTTAATTAGTTCTTCAATGGACTGCACTATATGTACTTGGGACATACCAAGTGCACAACTTGTAGATATTTTTTCGGTAAGTTGACTCAATGGTATTTATTGTGACATGGAAATTTTGTATATTAGATTATACATAAACATATTTGTGTTTTTAGGTGGAACAACCATGTACTTCGTTAAGTATGTCACCCACTGGCGATTTTCTAGCAACTACGCATATCGGTGAACTAGGAGTATTTTTATGGGCAAACAGATTGTTATATGAAAGGATATTCTTAAAGCCTGTTGATAAAAATACTATCAGGATACCCAAGTTAAGTATGTATCTGTTTCATATTAATAATAGATATTGGTACCGATTCTACATGCACAACTAAACTTGATTGAAAATAATAATCTACTCACTTGAAAACCTAAAAAACACTTGAAAATCCTCCACTTTAAAGGGATTATGGCTGTGTTGCGCTGACCAGCTGTGTTGGCACAGGTTTTATTTCCGAGTTTTCAGTCTCTCACAGAGGATGTTATCTGTGTGCAATATCCCTTAGCTGTCATTTACAGCACCTTTGGGAGGAGATGGGGTAGTGACACTTGTATTCTTAATCCGTCACCACACGGAGGACACTTACTATAATCATGGAGACTAGAAGTAAGGAGGATTATCTTGTATGGGCGATCAGCCCAAAAAGTGTCCACTTGTAAACAGCAAATAACACTCACCGAAATAGCGCTAGTGTAGCAAGATGAATGATATGAATGTAGCAGTTATAAGCAGAGTGAAGTGTGCTACTGTTGCGGTAATTCTTTAATACTATTTACAAATATTTGGGGTACTTAAAAACACCGTATAATTTTATTTCATACTCATGTTTGTCTATATAATATAATAATTTATAATAAACTGCGCTGTAACAAAGCGGAAGTTTTTCTTTCCTTTCTAATAATATGTGGCGCTCTTTTTAAAATTCTTTCACTTGCTACTATGGCGCCGCCTTAATTTGCTGCCTTTCAGCGGCCTTTTTCTAATATACTGAGATATTCGTCCTTACTTCTAGTCTCCATGACTATAATATAATATTACAAGTTAAACTATAAAAGTACTTAGCTAAAACATTGTTATTACACGTTAATTTTATTTTAGGGTTACCAAGTACAGTTCCAGAGAAACCCGACATAGAAGACATAGGAGTTATAGATTTAGGTGAAGAACCCGAATACAGATCACCTATACAAATAAGTGAAGAACTCATCACATTATCGGATCAACCAACATCAAGATGGTTGAATTTACTACATTTAGACATAGTTAAGAAACGTAATAAACCTAAAACCCCTCTCACTGTACCAAAATCGGCACCATTTTTTTTACCAACAATCCCCAGTTTAGAATTAGAATTTGATTTAGACAAAGATGGTAATAAAGAGACGAAATTATTAATGCCAGATTCTTTATCAACTTTGACGGTATTTGGAAAAAAATTAGCTGTATGTGAAAGTGAAGAAAATTATATTAAATGTATTGAGAAGTTAAAAACTTTATCTCCAGCTGCTATAGAAGCAGAGGTGACTAGTATGGCACCAGAAGGCGGTGGTAATGCTGATGTGATGAAACAATTCCTTCGTATGTTAGATATTATGTTGAAAAGTAATAAAGATTTTGAATTAGCTCAGTCTTATATGAGTTTGTTCATAAAAATACATACGAAAGTTTTGTCCCAGAATGAAGAATTACGTAATACTTTGGTAACTATTGAAGAGACAGCGACTCAAGCTTGGTCTAAGCTACAAAACCAATTGTTATATAATATCTGTGTTGTTAAAGCGTTAAAAGATATGTAATATTAAAATAATAATAAAAAAATTAAATATACCTTCCTTTTTTATTTATTACTTTATGCCCATAAAATACAAATTCCTATATAAAAAAAAAAAATATTCACGGACATCTCACACAGCGTCCTCTGGTCCCAAGCTAAGCTTATATGCTTGTGTTATGGGTACCAGAATACGGATAGAATACATATACTTACTTTTTTTTGTAAATACATACTTATAATACATAGAAACACCCAGACGCAGAACAAACATTAGGATGATATAAATGTCTGTTATACCCGGATTAACAAATTGAGACGTTAATAATTTGTTTAGTTTTAAAACAAAAAACACGCTTAAAAATCTTGAATATTTTTTAAATTATTTCGTTGTCGTCGGTCCTTAATATGTGTGCAAAATTTCAAATCAATCTGACTTTTGCCAGTGGGTAAAAATAACTATCAAAGATTCTGTTACATGGATTAATACATTTATAGATAAGTACGAAGCTGTTAAAGGCGTGTCAAAAATACAACACCACCGAGTGGACAATGGGAGTAAAAATAATTATCGCGTAAACGAAAGAAAAGTGTGAAAGACACATTTCCCTGAGGAAAAGACGAAAGTTAATAGGTAGGGATTCGCCTCTGAAATATACATGTTAAATTTGAATTCAGAATTTATAGAAATTTTTATTTTAAAAGTATGTATAGCATTGTAGCTTCTTTCTATTCAATCATAACGATTTCTCAACGGAAAGCCCTTAAATACATCAAGAATACAAAGTTAAGTGTTTACTTTGTATACAGCGCAAAAATACAAGTGTACACAAAAGGAAACCAAAAAAATATCTGTCTAAAAGATACATAAGAACTCGCAACAATAGATCATAATAGATGATTCTTCCTTATCTTGAGCATGAAAAAGCCTATAAAAGCTCAACCACATACATACATTCTTATGCCCATTTCTCTATTTCATCTCTTCATAGGCTATTGATCGAGTTAAGCAACGAAATGCTCCGAAAAGTATCTACTTATTTATAAAATTATAGCAAGAAACATTCAGTGGCGAGGAAAGATTTATAAGGCTTACTGATTCTTTGATAAAATATGAATTTTCCCCGTCTATGCAATTTTTCCTCTCCATTGGATACCGGCTGTTTGCGGATGATCCCGCGCGAGGGTCTTTGCAACGTTTATTTGAATATTTTTCGAGGGGAATTAAATCTCGGCTGATCGGTTCACCGGAGCCGGCGTTCATTAATGGCTCGCTTCATTTTCGCAATAAGTATTCATTTCACCGCCCCCTCATCATCGCGGCTCGCAGCCGCCAGTATTCTTCAATGAAAATCTGATTGTGCTTCCTTTTCAATATGAATATTTATCAAATTGCTTTGCAACTTAGTCCTTTTATTCGTTCGATTCCAATGATATGCAAATAACGTGAATTAATAGTGATACCCGTTATTAATATTACTTTTTATGAGTAAGTTATGGATCATCTATACTAAGGCAGAATTCACGAGAAATATAATGTATTTGCACGTGTTACATAAACTTTGAAAGTGATTTCGATGGATATAAGCGCCTTCATTTCCTAGCAATTTAATTTCCGGCGAACGTAAAGCATCGTTTCTGTATGTTCCTTTATAAGTTCGAGGGTAATAATGAGCGGTGAAAATCTACTAATATCATTATTATGGCATTTATGCCATTAAGACGCATGTTCCATTAAAATATACCAATCGAGTAAGCATTTCAATTTAAATATTAATATATCATCTGGAATACCATCCATCATCTTACCAACTTCTAACATAATTTTCTAACATGTCTTCTTTACAGCTACTCGTAACAGTCAAAACTTTCTAAGATACATGATTTGTATCTATCGTTTACATCAGAGCAAAATTAAGTAGAAAAGGCACTAGTCAGTATACTTGCCTATACTGGGTATAAAAATAGTTTATATTTTTGTATAATATCCCATTCTCACAAATACCGTAGCATAAAAAAAAACCGTAGATCCCTATCTGCTACGACTGCTACGACCAAATAACTATTCTAATTTTTTGTGAGACCAAATAGCTATTCTTGACTATTCTGCATCAATGTAAACACGAATCGCGTAAATCGGACCATAAATCTTGTCATAAATCGATATACATATACATAAAAATACCAGGGGAATCGAGTGGAATTAAGAACTTCCTCTTTTTTGAAAGTCGATTTAAACAAGTATAATATGAATGTATACAGGTGCTTTTAAGAGAATATTACCGTGAAAGTTTCCTTTAATGTGAATATAGAACAAGGAAATGAGGATTGTCGTCCATTTCTATTATCGATGCTTTATTCCAAACCATTTAACTTTTTCAGCGGAAAGTTGATCTTCATAAATGCGACGGGTGGGACTTTGAAGGTGGGTGGGGAATACTTAGCGGGAAGCGCTCGGCCACTTTAACGGTGTCCACTGGGTATAAGCTCAATATCTAGGAAATTAACTTTTGATGCAAAATATAAAACTTAGGTGAAATGTAATAACCTCGGACTTAAGTTCAGTAAATGTAGCTTTTTACTGAATTTTAGTATGATATTTTATAAATACTAATAGAAAAAGAAAATAGAAGAAAGAAACAGAAGAGCATGGAAGAAAAAGGCATGTAAAGGACAAAGTAAAGGACACCAAAAAAACACAAAAAACCCAAAGTAAATACACATACATAATAACGTACAGAGCGTTTGCTGCCATTCTCCTCCGAAGCGGCTTACTTGACCGATTGTAACATACCTAATTCAGTGGGTCTGGAAAATACACTAATCCGGAAATACACTAGTGAAATTGGAAGATACAGCTCGTTCTAGCATATTTATAAAACTATAGGTAAGATTGGTTAGTAATGTTTTGAACTATACACAACTACCTAGTTTTTGCCACGAAGTTTATCTAAAAGCCTGTTATTTAAAAGCCAAATAAATCCTCTTTCAGAGGTTCCGTGAACACTCTCAAAATAAACGCGTTCATTAAACACTCAAATCTTATTAAGCTTGATTAGTTGAAGAACGTGTAGGTATAGGTACTCGCTTAGATGCCCGTATCACGTAATTACATTTAACTTTAAGCTCTATAATGTACATTTTCGTTATGAAACGTTTATAGACTACTTTTTATTCAATTTCAATACTATTATAATTTAATAGTATTGATTAAAACGTAGTCGTTTCTGTGCCAACGACTCCGTCCGCGTGGATCGATTGTTTTTTAATCACTCCAATCAATTTTTTTGATTCTTTTTAGCCCCTAGATGGCGTTGCAAGTAACCAAATTGAGGTATTTCGTATTTTCTAAATATCTCTTGATTGAGTGGACCGATTGCGATGAAACAAAGACTAAGTAATACCTTGAGTTATGTACAATTTTTACGTATAACATTTTTATTTATGACTGTTGTACATTTTACGTGATGCGTACACAGACAAACATCTAAACAGACAAACCGACAAAAATTTCAAAAATGCTAGAAATGGGTTCTGTTGGTTATTCTTTAATATTACAATTTTTTTTAAATACATTTAATGTACAAAAATTTTTTTTCTACAGATTTATTATGTAAAAATAGAAGAAGAAGATGTTTGTAACCTTAATGCGTGTATTACAAAAAACATATGCTATCTTATTTACAACCACTGTAAAGCCCCGAGTAATGAGGCCATCCCTCACCGGGTCATGGTCAGGTTCGATGATACCATGGTCCGGTGGGACCGAGGAGGAACACTTTGAGGTCGTAGTGGGTACTGCAGTTCTCTTTTATGCAGGGAGGTCTACACGAAGCGGCCGCGGCCCGTGGCTGGAACGGAAAAGTGCACAAATCTATTCCTTAAGGGCCTACATCAATATTATCGTATATCATCGCCGCCACGTACATATTAACACAGCCAGTAGGCACAGAAAATGAAGAATTAGGGATACTTTTCCTATTTACTCAAAATCTACTAAATATATTTTAATTCTGATTTACGTGTTTCTATATATAATAGTTACTTATGTTTTTAAAGTTATTTCATTAGTTAATACGCGATAATAGACCGACAAATGAAAAAAATAAAAAATTTGAGAGGTTGTTTCGCCAAGATTTTCTATCGAGAAAACTTTTTTCAATCGCGTTTCTGAGTTGATGCGATCCTAGATCATATATTGAAAAAACATATACTTAAAAATTAGAGCTCTAGCCATTCAATCTAAAGAAACAATGAAAACTTCGTACATAGAAAAATGCACGAAGCTATTTTGGTATCGTCTTAAGAAGAAAAAATACTGTGTAAAAAATACAGATATCCTGACAATTTTAATATTTATTTCAATAAAAATTACTTCGTAGTTTGTTGCATTTATCTTGCGTGTATAAAAATAAAATTCACTTTTTACCTGTCGACAACGATGGTCAACGGAGGGTTACAGACATATTTTATTTTTCTTGATTTCTCCGTTGTTCATGGTTGCGAAAGAAAACAAATATTCGTTTCCAAAATATACGGACGTTTTTTATAAAATATACACATAACTTACGGCTCTGCTCCTTTACTTTTCCATCCATCCATCTATCCGTAATGATATTATTATTATTATATAACCTGGGTTATTCTTGTCTTTAAGCTAAGTAGTTTTTACATGAAATCACATCACTATCACAACCATAGGTAGGTAGGTACATACGTCCAGAAATCCATACATTCTTAAAAATTTTCGTGTGATAAATTAGTAGGATATAATTATGTCGTTATCAAAATTTAGTACCCAACATTTTAAAAGACATATTGCTAGAAATATTTCAGTAAAATTGTACTGATTACCACGATACTTAGAAGAAATTAAAAGATTTCGGTAACTTTACAAACGATAAATGGATGCAATTTGTTCTAAAAACTCTGAAAGGCTTTATTAAAAAGTTTCTTATTTCTTATTACAACAGTTCGGTTAAAAAAACCTTTTTGTAGCTGAATTATTTACAGAATCGTTTTAACGGCCGTCCATTTTGAGTATCTTCGCTTTGAATGTCAACCTGTTGTATTCGAGGGGATAATTCTAATGCTCGTAAACGAGGGTCTTTTGAATAACATTCCAACTTAATTTAAGTAATGGTACACATACATTGTGTCCAATTAGCCTTTTCCCTTTTATCGTTAGGTATTTAGTACAACAATAATTACGATGCTTTATAAGAGTGCAGATGTACAATTTGTAATGTTGCTTTATTATGGTTCCATACCCAAAGGGTTAAACAGGTTTATCACAAGGCCGTATCTCAGGAACCGTGATTGATATAATTTTCACAGAAGATGTATTAGATGTACATATATCTGTTGATGAACTTATAACACATACCTACCAAGAACCAGAATTTTACTAGCATGAGTACCAGGTATATCCTTATTGTTGTAACATTGTGTTAAGAGTCAAATAAACATTTTAAATTAAAAAAATATTAGCTGGACTCGCATACACAGGGTTCCATAGACGCTATCTGTTCGAGACCAACTCGTAGGTACTTGGTTACTGCTGTTATAACTACAGATACAAAAAATCTACTAAAATGAATCTATAAGGGCGCTGCCAAGGGGGATACCTATGATTATGATGACGTACTTAGTTAAATAATTCCAACAACAAAGATTTCATAATAAGCAACATTTTGCTAATGATTTATGAATAAACTTAAGACGATACCAAAATAGCTTCGTGCATTTTTAGGGTTCCGTACCCAAAGGGTAAAAACGGGACCCTATTACTGAGACTTCGCTGTCCGTCCGTCCGTCCGTCCGTCCGTCTGTCACCAGGCTGTATCTCAAGAACGGTGATAGCTAGAGAGTTGAAATTTTCACAGATGATGTATTTCTATTGCCGCTATAACAACAAATACTAAAAATAAAATAAAATAAATATTTAAGGGGGGCTCCCATACAACAAACATGATTTTTAGGGTTCCGTACCCAGTATCTCAAGAACGGTGATAGCTAGACAGTTGAAATTTTCACAGATGATGTATTTCTATTGCCGCTATAACAGCAAATACTAAAAATAAAATAAAATAAATATTTAAGGGGGGCTCCCATACAACAAACATGATTTTTAGGGTTCCGTACCCAGTATCTCAAGAACGGTGATAGCTAGACAGTTGAAATTTTCACAGATGATGTATTTCTATTGCCGCTATAACAACAAATACTAAAAATAAAATAAAATAAATATTTAAGGGGGGCTCCCATACAACAAACATGATTTTTTTACCGTTTCTTGCTCGATACCAATAACGTTGCCTTATGTTGCATAGATAATGGCACGGAACCCTTCGTGCGCGAGTCCGACTCGCACTTGACCAATTATTCTATGTACGAAGTTTTCATTGTTTCTTTAGATTGAATGGCTAGAGCTCTAATTTTTAAGTATATGTTTTTTCAATATATGATCTAGCATCGCATCAACTCAGAAACGCGATTGAAAAAAGTTTTCTCGATAGAAAATCTTGGCGAAACAACCTCTCAAATTTTTTATTTTTTTCATTTGTCGGTCTATTATCGCGTATTAACTAATGAAATAACTTTAAAAACATAAGTAACTATTATATATAGAAACACGTAAATCAGAATTAAAATATATTTAGTAGATTTTGAGTAAATAGGAAAAGTATCCCTAATTCTTCATTTTCTGTGCCTACTGGCTGTGTTAATATGTACGTGGCGGCGATGATATACGATTATATTGATGTAGGCCCTTAAGAAGACGTAATCATACGAGAACTAAATTATTATATAATGTATTGCTAAAACATCGATGTATTATATTAATAAATCAAAATAATGTTTGACAGTTTACTCCACAAGAATGTCAGTCATTTCTGTCTATAACTCAATCTAGATAAGTGCGAGTACTCGGATACAAGTTGGCAGCTCTTACCTCACTTACCGATTTCTTATTTATGACTTGTATCCTCGTGTGAGAAGTTTATTGAAAATTCAGTTTCCCCATATCAATCTTCATGATGTATTTATGCTTTGAATAGACATTTACAAATATGTACTAAGTACTAGCTGTTGCCCGCAACTTCGTACCTACGCGTGGGATTATACAAAAAACCCCTTGAATCACTTTATCTATTAAAAAAGACCGCAACAAAATCCGTTACGTAGTTTTGAAGATATAAGCTCATATAGAGACACGCAAAAATAACGACCTTGTTTTATATTATGTAAAAAAGACTTTTGCAAACCGTAATCAAAAGTAGACTTATAATTTTATCATCGTCATACTGTCACATCGTATTTTCGTGGGTGTAGGCAGAGACTAAAAAGCACCATCCGCTACGATCTAAACATACTTCTTATCATGATTTGATTTTAATCTGATCTTTATTTTATGACCTTTATTGAGGGTTACCTATATAATTACTTTAATCTTGTGTGAGAAATTTTGTTGCTTTTCATATTGTATCAAAGTATACCTTTTTCTATTTTTTATTTTATAAATTTTAGGGAAATAAGATGTTACAATAAGAATCAAACAGGCGGCTGTTATTATTAGCCTTCGTAGTTAGCATAGATAAATATGCTCATTAAATAACTAATTACTAACTCTTTACACTAAAATAAAGCATCCTAAACCGCTTTAAACGTAACAACAAAACGAAACAGAATTAATCTCTTGAGAGGATTTGTTTTGTGATTAGAATAGGCTTGCTTTAAAAGCATCCAAATACTATTATCAAAGTGGTTGCTCCGTAACCGGCTATAAAAAAATTAATTTTCTTACTTATTTCCTCGTAAAAAATTGGTTAAGTATCAGTTGTATTTAATTAAATACATGCAGCTCCAGATATACCAGATGGTGGGTTGATGTTTACAATTGAGGACAAGTAACTGTACCCTGGCTATATCATACTTCATAGAATAATGACATTTTTAATATAGACGCCATAAAACAATTCCCTCTTATTTTTACATGGAAAATGTAAAAAATGTAATCTGAAATGTTAAACCGAACAGTTTATTTTTTTAAGCAACTGCTTTTTTAAAAAAAATGGGAGTATCTTGCGAATTGCTTCAGCTCTATGACAAGTAACCAACTAAAAGAACGAACAAGCGACACCTCTGGTATAAGATTTTTGATTGAGTATAGATTTATTAGGCTCCTAATCCTGATTTACCTTGCCTAATGACTTAAAAATAAGCTATTACGTCATTAATCAAATTAAAAAAAAGCCTCGTCCAAGATTTATATTTATTTAATGGTATTCTCCTTTTGTAATACTTTACAACTCAAATTATTGAAAACATTAACTTAGATTACAAGAGAAAACTTCGATACAGATTGCCAAATAATTCATTATTTACGAGAAAAGTTGAGAAAAATTTATAAAGTCTTTAAAAGTAAAATGTAGGTAATGGTACTAAACGATATTTTGCTTTAACGACGCGGTACCAAGATGTTCATGGAACTTAATGAAAGGAGCAGAAAATTTCTACTTTTATGTCTGAAAAGTTTAGCTAGGTATAAACCAAGTTTATCATCGTAGCATACCTATGTGTTTAATTTTAAACCGTTTGATTTCTTGACGTTTGTCTGCTAATATTCAATTTGCAGTGATATAAATTTGCAGACTCTTTGGCCATTTCATAGTAAGTATAAAGTCCCATGAAAGATATCAGTTAAAATTTTTGTAAGTGCTTCTTGGTGCAGTGGGTATGTGACTAGGTACTGATTCTGTATGTTGCTATGACAACCTTAAAATAAACAAACACGGCGGACATGTAATAATTGTCCCGTTTTTCATTCGTTTACATTCGTTGACTAGATCAGAGTTTTCTTTGCACGATAATTAAGTAGTATATGTTCTGTTAAAAATTATTTTATACCATGTTATTCTCTTTAGCATAAACGTCGTTTATTTGTTACGTTTATCGTAACAAATGAACGAACTCGTTATCACATTAAGGGCCTACATCAATATCATCGTATATCATCGCCGACACGTACATATTAACACAGCCAGTAGGCACAGAAAATGAAGAATTAGGGATACTTTTCCTATTTACTCAAAATCTACTAAATATATTTTAATTCTGATTTACGTGTTTCTATATATAATAGTTACTTATGTTTTTAAAGTTATTTCATTAGTTAATACGCGATAATAGACCGACAAATGAAAAAAATAAAAAATTTGAGAGGTTGTTTCGCTAAGATTTTCTATCAAGAAAACTTTTTTCAATCGCGTTTCTGAGTTTATGCGATCCTAGATCATATATTGAAAAAACATATACTTAAAAATTAGAGCTCTATCCATTCAATCTAAAGAAACAATGAAAACTTCGTACATAGAAAAATGCACGAAGCTATTTTGGTATCCTCTTAAGGTAAGGATTATATCCAGTAAATTTTACAATTTGTGCAATAATGCTTTTCGATTTCATTTACCCAATTAAATGAGGTCATATTTTAGTACATTTTATGTAGGCATGGTGTGTACAGCTCACAGTATATAATATGTGCAGTACTATGTAGTACATACAGTAAATCTAAGCCGTCGCACCTCACCACAAATCAGCGGTAAATCAGATTTTGAACGTCCACGTTCGTGATTGCAGAAACAAATTTGTGTTGTGCTGTTCCAACACTAACGACGTAACCGCATACGTCATTCCAATTGTTTTGTTTAACCAATGTGTATTGAAAGTGCAGTCAAATGCAAGAATGATCTCCGGTTTATATTGTCAGATTACCAGGCCTAGACTGAATATGCCATTTTGATGTGGCGAAAATTTTACGTGGCTAAAATATGTCAATACGCCTGGTCAACGCGGCACAGTAGACCATAATCCCTCCCAAAGTGGACGGCCCGTGCCCAACAATAATTGGACGTTAGTGAGCCGGATTGAGATATAATGTGTTATAATTATTATTTATTATTTTATTTTATTCAGTGCCATTGTAATTTAATAAAAAAAATATTTTGAAACAAATAAAAATTAATTGGGTATATTCACGTAGGTACGTGTTACGAAACGAATATTTTATGTAATACAAGGTCTGAAAAATAATTACAGGGAATTGGATTAATTAAAGAGTTAATGCAAATTAAAAATAAATCAAAATTTTAAAAGTTTGTTAAAATAAAAACAGTTTAAAATTGCATTGGTTGCTCATTATTATTGTGGATTCGCGAGATATACGTACATAGATAAGTGCTTATATGTGTTTTATTATTATCTGCAAGTGTAGGTAGCAATTTTATTCTACGTCACCATCAGCAAATCGAGGGTGAGTAAACGTAACATAAATACGCTTGACATCTCCCAACTGGCGCTTGCATTGCCCTTGATTCAGTGTATCAAGTTATTCAATTTCTGAGCGCGGGGCCCATAGCATTTGCTACGTCTGCTAGTTGGTTTAACCACCGATGTCCAATATTATCGTAGCGTTGACAACGGTTCCAACGCTTAGTGCACAACTAAACTTACTTAACGCAAATAAAAACTGTTAGTATCAATAACACAATTAGGAAATGTTAACTAAACTTTCTTGTTATAGAAACTGAGAACTACAGACTAACGATTTTAATTAATAATAAACGAAATAGCTCAAAATACGCCATAGTTGTCTTTATTTTTAGTAAACTTTAGTAGTGCATGTAGGACTGGTCTCATTGTGCTTTGAATTAAATAATACGATAGTTATCATCTTAGTCACAAAAATATTAAAACTTAATATTTTGGTTGTAACACATGCCATAGCCATAACAACTTTCAACTTGTTGTGAAATCAACTTCACATGTCAGAAATCGTTTCCAAAAACACTCACACTGATTATTTTACTGGACTATTTCCAAGTGTTTTGATATAAAGACTTTTTATCTATTAATTTCACGTCACTCCTGTATTTCCAATATTCAATTACTATTATTATAAAAGTGAAAGTTTGTAGGAATGTATAGATATTTACGTTTTTTTACGCAAAAACTACTAAATAGATTCTTAATAAATAGACACTTAAATTGACTAGATTAAATAGAAACTTTACAACTCAATAGCATAAAGATCATTATAACACGTAGGTACGCTATATAGACATCACGCTTATAGCCAATATCTCTCTCTCTCCAGCCCATTTACGTCTCACTGTTGGGAACGGGCCTCCTCCAATTTGGGAGGGATTATGATCTACTGTGCCGCGGTGACCGTGCGTATTGGCAGAGGGTTTATTTTAGAGTTTTCCGTCTCTCACAGAGGATGTTATCTGTGTGCAACATGCCTTAGCTGACTTTTACAGCACCCTTGGGGGGAGATGGGGCGGTGACACTTGTATTCTTAATCAATATGTGGGGCAGTAACTGTGCGGTAAGGAACACAGACAAATTCTATGTCGACATGGCTGGTCAGAGCGGGCCAGTAGACCATAATACTTCCAACAGTGGTGGAGGACAATGGGACGTTAATAGGTTGGTTATACGTCACGCTAAAAGCCAAGAAACGGGTTAGAATTACTAACCCGTTTCATAAACGGGCCTAAAATCGTAGGCATTTGCCATTCAAGTTAATTTTAAGACTGTCTCAATTTGTTAATAGCATCTGTAGGAGGTTCAAATAGTTAAGTGGTTTATTTTGAGTTAACGTTTCGTCTGAAATTTATTTATTAACATTTCTTCCCACTTGCGATTATTATTTATTTATGACTGTATTAAATAGCTCGCCTGCTTTACATAAAAAAGGTTGTCTAAATGGTTGACATTTTTAATAGGTATATTGAAAAGGCTATAGTGATATATCGAGGCGTCTTTTTAAAGTGAATAGAGGTCAATATCTTCAGCCCATTATCATCCCACTGCAAGGCCACTTCGGGTTCATGGCAATCTATATTAGTTTAGTCTTTGTTTCGTGGTGCTGACCAGGCGTGTTGGTATAGCGTTTAGTTTTAAGATTAGCGTCGCTCACAGTTAATGTTAACTGCTATTAACGTCCCTTAGCTGGTTCCTACCGCACCCGGGGAAATAAGATGGTAAGAAGTAGGTCAATATAACATGTCACTTCAAAGCTAACAACACCTAACAGCTAATAACATTTTGTCTGAAAGAGTAACTAAGATCCACACATACATAATCTAGGTCATAATCATAAACATTCTTTACATATTGAGTCAAAAACAGTGTACAAGTACAAAAAACGAACTCACAGTCATTCTTATTAAAGCGTTAGCTATAAGAGTGACTGTAAGTTCGTTTTTTTCTGTTTATAGATAGAGTATAGCGTACGAAAAGGTAAAGGATGTAGTTTTTGAGTGTACAAAAGTGCATAGTGCCGAAACAATTGTGTGCATAAATCTTTGTCGTACCACTTCACCACGCCCTCTTGTTACAGTTTCTGTGTAAAATTACTCGCATGTTCACAACTCAAAAAATATCAACTGAGGTCGGAATTAGGTAGAGTTATTTATGTACTTACACTGATTTCATACAGCGTAAGAATAAAGTGGATATGCCTCAAATCCCGAGATTAATTTTAAAGAACAGAAAAATAATCCCGTGATATTTCAAATAAAAATTTGATAGCGACTGATAAAAATTTCAGTTTAGTAAGAAAAGTATTCGCTCGTATTTATAATAAAAGCGAAATATGCGTATGAGAATTTGCTTAAGATATCAATAATTTGTATTGTGAATAAATGTAATCTAATAAAAATTGTACGCTAATTATCTTTGTTTTATTTGTCTATTTTTAAAGTTTTTATTATTGTTTATTCGTAATATTGTTGGCCACATGGGATTGTCTATTAGAAATCCCGGGAAGGTCCACATTATTAACATTTCGATGCAAGTACCTAAATAACTCTACCTAATTCCGACCTATAGTTATTAGACACTAGCTGTTTCCCGCAACTTCGTACGCGTAGACTTTAAAAACCAAGTCTCAACAAATTAAACAATAATACCATCTCTCTAATATCATCTCTGAAACGACTCTATCATTTAAAAAAACCGCATTAAAATCCATTCCGTAGTTTTGAAAATATAAGCTTACATAAGGACAAACATACAAAAATTTACATAAAAAAACAAAGTTTTCCATTAGACCACTAGCTATATTTCCATGCAGATTTATTCTCACGAGAGCAAAGCAATTCAAAAAGTAATTTTCTACATCGTCTCAAATAAAACTAGCCATCGTATTACACTGTCGTAGTTAAGGATAGAATTGCAATAAAAATATTAAATGTGCAAATAAAAAATGAAATTAGTTTTGTTAATGTAAGTTAACAATTAAATAACTAGATATTAATCATGTTTATAAGTTGGTATGAATATCCACATTCTGTTAATCTGTCACTTTCATCATAACTGATTCATTAGGGTAATAATTAAAAATATCTAAGTCTAGCATATCTTGTCACGTCAAATTAGTTTTTTTTTGGAAATATATTAGTATTTTTCACTTACCTCACTTATATTGCAGCAATTGCCGATTACAGATTTGTAAATTTCAAACTTAGAAAATAAGACTGGAAAACGTGGACATTGCTAATGGAATAGTTATGTACCGACAATGCAGTTCAAAGGATAGGACGATTTTCTATCTAGTTGCTAAGTTCTAAACAAGGTTCGCTATACAGCGAACCTTGTTAGAAATAACTTTCAACTTTACCAGGCAACCTTTACGAAAATTCTCTGTTATTAAATATACATTTTTCTCTCTCCAGCCCATTAACGTCCCACTGTTGGGCACAGGCCTCCTCCATTATGGTACAGATTATTTTCTACTATGCCGCACTGGCCAGGCGTTTTGGCATACTGTTTATTTATCGAGTTATCCGTCTCTCACAGAGAATGTTATCGGTGTACAATATTCCTTAGCTGGATTTTACAGCATCCTGGGAAGAAAAAGTAGTAGTGATTCTTGTATTCTTAATCCATCACCATACGGATAGGAGGCCGGAGGCACTTTATGTTATAAGGCCGTATTTTTACAAAATTTATTGTATTATGCCAAACGTTTTTCTTCCATTGATTGTGTACAATAAACAATTATCTATCTACCTATAACGTGAATGAGTTTGTAAACAGCAATATTTCCATTTTCATAAAGAAATAATCGTTTTCAAACATCTTTATTCTAATGACTTTGAAAATTGGAGCATTATTATTTCCAAATTCAAATTGCTTTGCAACAAAAAAATACTCGTTGATTGATATTTTTGTAACGACTTTTTTAGTACCTCTTTTCTTCAGAGCATATAATTGAAAATATTAATTTCGATTTACTTATGTATAAGCTGATTTTTTAAGCGTAGTTTTTTCAACACTCAATTTGCATCATATATACATATATGTATATATATATTTATAGATAGTGGTACTATTTCTACGTGCACAACAATACATTACGTAACTAAAAAATGAAAATTGATAATGCTAATAACACAATTCGCAAATGTTAAACTTTCTTATTGTAAAAACTTTGTAGTATAGGCTAAACATTTCAATTAATACATATACGTAACACTAACTATGCACAACTGAATATCCAATGCCTGTCGCCTCTTTTGCTGGGCTGGTGATGGCAACAAAGAGGGAGGCCCTGCGGGAGCGCGAACGCTCTGACGAAACTTTGCCACTCCGCAGGGCCCCCCGAAGAGGAGGTCGCGCGCGGCGGGTCGGCATCCAGAGACCCGCCCGCCGCAGCAAACGCTACAGGGGGGCCTAATGCTCCCCTCATCGAGACGGGCCCCGATTAACGGGGCCACTCCTCGCCGGGTCATGGTAAAGCTCAAGGCACCATCATGTCCAGGGCAAAGTGGATGAAAAAAAAAATAAAAAAAAAACTAAATATCAAGTAAATCAAAATACACTTTAGTTGTTATCATGTTTTAGTTAAGTTTAGTTGTGTATATAGAATTGGTACCATTATTTTGCAACAGAAACAAGTTTATTAAGCACTTAGTTCTTTGAATAATTATTTAAAAATTCTCTTGTAAGTAAGGTAAGTAATTTTAATGTAATCTACATGATTGAGATGATACGTACATCTCGCTTATCTGTAAAGTAATCTTAAATACGGAGTCCATCTCAATTTACACTGTTTGTTAAGTAGATCTTTCCAGATCTTTCTTTGTTATTATTTATAGTGATTAAGGCAGTTATTTTAACTCAGAATTTGCATAGGTTCAAAAAATTCAAAAAATTCAAAATCGTTTATTTCTACCAAAAAAAAATGTTACATCACTTAAGGATATCCCTGGCCCCTACGCTAGTAAAAACTGTGTTGCAGGAGCCAGCGTCCACCCCCATTATTGCACAGTTTAATAATTTATAATAAACAGTAAATTAGTTAATAATTGTAAATTAGTTAATAAAAAAAAAAAAAAATTCAAAAAGTAAAATAAAGTAATAATTATAATAATTTCATATAGTAAAATAATAATTCATTATTAAATAGTATTATCATTATATATATTTCAAATAATGACCCCTGTGCGTCTCTCTGTGTGTGTGTGTTTGTGTATGTGTGTGCGTGATAGTCTGTCAATTACGCTGTTAAGCAGGTGGAAATATTTTTTGGAAATAATTGTTTATTTAACTTTAACGCCCGAGAAAAATATACTCCGATGTCATCGCCGGTATACTCCAAAATGGACAAGTGCGTAGCACTTACAACCGTCGGGCATGTATGACCAAATGTATGAGTGTGGATGAAGCCAAGGAAGTATGTGTAGATCGTATCTCTATAGTCTCTGCCTACCCCCATGGTAAAAAGGCGTGATGTTATGATGATGATTAACTTTAAAATAGTTTTATGTAAAATTAAAGTATTTTTATTTAAGAGGATACCAAAATTCTTCGTGCATTTTTCTACGTACGAAGTTTTCCATTGTTTCTTTATATTGAATGGCTAGAGCTCTCATTTTTAAGTATATGTTTTTTCAATATATAATCTAGGATCGCATAAACTCAGAAACGCGATTGAAAAAAGTTTTCTCGATAGAAAATCTTGGCGAAATAACCTCTCAAATTTTTTATTTTTTTCATTTGTCGGTCTATTATCGCGTATTAACTAATGAAATAACTTTAAAAACATAAGTAACTATCATATATAGAAACACGTAAATCAGAATTAAAATATATTTAGTAGATTTTGAGTAAACAAAAAGAATAGCCCTAATTCTTCATTTTCGATACCTACTAGCTGTGTTAATATGTACATGTCGACGATAATATTGATGTAGACCCTTAATATTATAGTTTAGTCAATAAACTTCGTTTTCGAGTATCTGTTTCCATAAAAAGTTCAGTGTATCAAGTTATTCAATTTCTGAGCGCGGGGCCCATAGCATTTGCTACGTCTGCTAGTTGGTTTAACCACCGATGTCCAATATTATCGTAGCGTTGACAATGGTTCCAACGCTTAGTGCACAACTAAACTTACTTAACGCAAATAAAAACTGTTAGTATCAATAACACAATTAGGAAATGTTAACTAAACTTTCTTGTTATAGAAACTGAGTACTACAGACTAACGCTTGTAATTAATAATAAACGAAATAGCTCAAAATACGCCATAGTTGTCTTTATTTTTTAAACTTTAGTAGTGCATGTAGGACTGGTCTCATTGTGCTTTGAATTAAATAATACGATAGTTATCATCTGAGTCACAAAAATATTAAAACTTAATATTTTTGTTGTAACACATGCCATAACAACTTTCGACTTGTTGTGAAATCAACTTCACATGTCAGAAATCGTTACCAAAAACACTCACACTGATTATTTTACTGGACTATTTCCAAGTGTTTTGATATAAAGACGTATATATATATATATATAATAATTTCACGTCACTCCTGTATTTCCAATATTCAATTACTATTATTATAAAAGTGAAAGTTTGTAGGAATGTATAGATATTTACGTTTTTTACGCAAAAACTACTAAATATATTCTTAATAAATAGATACTTAAATTGACTAGATTAAATACAAACTTTACAACTCAATAGCTTATAGATCATAATAACACGTAGGTACGCTATATAGACATCACGCTTATAGCCAATATCTCTCTCTCTCCAGCCCATTTACGTCTCACTGTTGGGAACGAGCCTCCTCCAATTTGGGAGGGATTATGGTCTACTGTGCCGCGGTGACCGGGCGTATTGGCACAGGGTTTATTTTTGAGTTTTCCGTCTCTCACAGAGGATGTTATCTGTGTGCAATATGCCTTAGCTGACTTTTACAGCACCCTTGGGGGAGATGGGGCGGTGACACTTGTATTCTTAATCCGTCACCACACGGACGCCAATTTGCGGGGCAGTAACTGTGCGGTATGGAACACAGACAAATTCTATGTCGACATGGCTGGTCAGCGCGGTCCAGTAGACCATAATACTTCCAACAGTGGTGGAGGCTGGTGCCCAACAATGGGACGTTAATAGGTTGATTATACGTCACGCTAAAAGCCAAGGAATTGGGTAGTAATTATAAACGGGCCAAAATCGTAGGCATTTGCCATTCAAGTTAATTTTAAGACTGTCTCAATTTGTTAATAGCATCTGTAGGAGGTTTAAATAGTTAAGTGGTTTATTTTGAGTTAACATTTCGTCTGAAATTTATTTATTAACATTTCTTCCCACTTGCGATTACTATTTGTTTATGACTGTATTAAATAGCTCGCCTGCTTTACATAAAAAAGGTTGTCTAAATGGTTAACATCTTTATTACCTAATAAAGATGTCACATTGAAAAGGCTATAGTGATATAACGAGGCGTCTTCTTAAAGTGACTAGAGGTCTTCTTCAGCCCATTATCATCCCACTGCAAGGCCACTTCGGGTTCGTGGCAATTTATATTAGTTTAGTCTTTGTTTCGTGGTGCTGACCAGGCGTGTTGGTATAGCGTTTAGTTTTAAGATTAGCGTCGCTCACAGTTAATGTTAACTGCTATTAACGTCCCTTAGCTGGTTCCTACTGCACCCGGGGAAATAAGATGGTAAGAAGTAGGTCAATATAACATGTCACTTCAAAGCTAACAACACCTAACAGCTAATAACATTTTGTCTGAAAGAGTAACTAAAATCCACACATACATAATCTAGGTCATAATCATAAACATTCTTTACATATTGAGTCAAAAACAGTGTACAAGTACAAAAAACGAACTCACAGTCATTCTTATTAAAGCGTTAGCTATAAGAGTGACTGTAAGTTCGTTTTTTTCTGTTTATAGATAGAGTATAGCGTACGAAAAGGTAAAGGATGTAGTTTTTGAGTGTACAAAAGTGCATAGTGCCGAAATAATTGTGTGCATAAATCTTTGTCGTACCACTTCACCACGCCCTCTTGTTGCAGTTTCTGTGTAAAATTACTCGCATGTTCACAACTCAAAAAATATCAACTGAGGTCGGAATTAGGTAGAGTTATTTATGTACTTACACTGATTTCATACAGCGTAAGAATAAAGTGGATATGCCTCAAATCCCGAGATTAATTTTAAAGAACAGAAAAATAATCCCGTGATATTTCAAATAAAAATTTGATAGCGACTGATAAAAATTTCAGTTTAGTAAGAAAAGTATTCGCTCGTATTTATAAAAAAGGCGAAATATGCGTATGAGAATTTGCTTAAGATATCAATAATTTGTATTGTGAATAAATGTAATCTAATAAAAATTGTACGCTAATTATCTTTGTTTTATTTGTCTATTTTTAAAGTTTTATTATTGTTTATTCGTAATATTGTTGGCCACATGGGATTGTCTATTAGAAATCCCGGGAAGGTCCACATTATTAACATTTCGATGCAAGTACCTAAATAACTCTACCTAATTCCGACCTATAGTTATTAGACACTAGCTGTTTCCCGCAACTTCGTACGCGTAGACTTTAAAAACCAAGTCTCAACAAATTAAACAATAATACCATCTCTCTAATATCATCTCTGAAACGACTCTATCATCTAAAAAAACCGCATTAAAATCCATTCCGTAGTTTTGAAAATATAAGCTTACATAAGGACAAACATACAAAAATTTACATAAAAAAACAAAGTTTTCCATTAGACCACTAGCTATATTTCCATGCAGATTTATTCTCACGAGAGCAAAGCAATTCAAAAAGTAATTTTCTACATCGTCTCAAATAAAACTAGCCATCGTATTACACTGTCGTAGTTAAGGATAGAATTGCAATAAAAATATTAAATGTGCAAATAAAAAATGAAATTAGTTTTGTTAATGTAAGTTAACAATTAAATAACTAGATATTAATCATGTTTATAAGTTGGTATGAATATCCACATTCTGTTAATCTGTCACTTTCATCATAACTGATTCATTAGGGTAATAATTAAAAATATCTAAGTCTAGCATATCTTGTCACGTCAAATTAGTTTTTTTTTGGAAATATATTAGTATTTTTCACTTACCTCACTTATATTGCAGCAATTGCCGATTACAGATTTGTAAATTTCAAACTTAGAAAATAAGACTGGAAAACGTGGACATTGCTAATGGAATAGTTATGTACCGACAATGCAGTTCAAAGGATAGGACGATTTTCTATCTAGTTGCTAAGTTCTAAACAAGGTTCGCTATACAGCGAACCTTGTTAGAAATAACTTTCAACTTTACCAGGCAACCTTTACGAAAATTCTCTGTTATTAAATATACATTTTTCTCTCTCCAGCCCATTAACGTCCCACTGTTGGGCACAGGCCTCCTCCATTATGGTACAGATTATTTTCTACTATGCCGCACTGGCCAGGCGTTTTGGCATACTGTTTATTTATCGAGTTATCCGTCTCTCACAGAGAATGTTATCGGTGTACAATATTCCTTAGCTGGATTTTACAGCATCCTGGGAAGAAAAAGTAGTAGTGATTCTTGTATTCTTAATCCATCACCATACGGATAGGAGGCCGGAGGCACTTTATGTTATAAGGCCGTATTTTTACAAAATTTATTGTATTATGCCAAACGTTTTTCTTCCATTGATTGTGTACAATAAACAATTATCTAACTACCTATAACGTGAATGAGTTTGTAAACAGCAATATTTCCATTTTCATAAAGAAATAATCGTTTTCAAACATCTTTATTCTAATGACTTTGAAAATTGGAGCATTATTATTTCCAAATTCAAATTGCTTTGCAACAAAAAAATACTCGTTGATTGATATTTTTGTAACGACTTTTTTAGTACCTCTTTTCTTCAGAGCATATAATTGAAAATATTAATTTCGATTTACTTATGTATAAGCTGATTTTTTAAGCGTAGTTTTTTCAACACTCAATTTGCATCATATATACATATATGTATATATATATTTATAGATAGTGGTACTATTTCTACGTGCACAACAATACATTACGTAACTAAAAAATGAAAATTGATAATGCTAATAACACAATTCGCAAATGTTAAACTTTCTTATTGTAAAAACTTTGTAGTATAGGCTAAACATTTCAATTAATACATATACGTAACACTAACTATGCACAACTGAATATCCAATGCCTGTCGCCTCTTTTGCTGGGCTGGTGATGGCAACAAAGAGGGAGGCCCTGTGGGAGCGCGAACGCTCTGACGAAACTTTGCCACCCCGCAGGGCCCCCCGAAGAGGAGGTCGCGCGCGGCGGGTCGGCATCCAGAGACCCGCCCGCGCCGCAGCAAACGCTACAGGGGGGCCTAATGCTCCCCTCATCGAGTCGGGCCCCGATTAACGGGGCCACTCCTCGCCGGGTCATGGTAAAGCTCAAGGCACCATCATGTCCAGGGCAAAGTGGATGAAAAAAAAAATAAAAAAAAAACTTAATATCAAGTAAATCAAAATACACTTTAGTTGTTATCATGTTTTAGTTAAGTTTAGTTGTGTATATAGAATTGGTACCATTATTTTGCAACAGAAACAAGTTTATTAAGCACTTAGTTCTTTGAATAATTATTTAAAAATTCTCTTGTAAGTAAGGTAAGTAATTTTAATGTAATCTACATGATTGAGATGATACGTACATCTCGCTTATCTGTAAAGTAATCTTAAATACGGAGTCCATCTCAATTTACACTGTTTGTTAAGTAGATCTTTCCAGATCTTTCTTTGTTATTATTTATAGTGATTAAGGCAGTTATTTTAACTCAGAATTTGCATAGGTTCAAAAAATTCAAAAAATTCAAAATCGTTTATTTCTACCAAAAAAAATGTTACGTCACTTAAGGATATCCCTGGCCCCTACGCTAGTAAAAACTGTGTTGCAGGAGCCAGCGTCCACCCCCATTATTGCACAGTTTAATAATTTATAATAAACAGTAAATTAGTTAATAATTGTAAATTAGTTAATAAAAAAAAAAAAATTCAAAAAGTAAAATAAAGTAATAATTATAATAATTTCATATAGTAAAATAATAATTCATTATTAAATAGTATTATCATTATATATATTTCAAATAATGACCCCTGTGCGTCTCTCTGTGTGTGTGTGTTTGTGTATGTGTGTGCGTGATAGTCTGTCAATTACGCTGTTAAGCAGGTGGAAATATTTTTTGGAAATAATTGTTTATTTAACTTTAACGCCCGAGAAAAATATACTCCGATGTCATCGCCGGTATACTCCAAAATGGACAAGTGCGTAGCACTTACAACCGTCGGGCATGTATGACCAAATGTATGAGTGTGGATGAAGCCAAGGAAGTATGTGTAGATCGTATCTCTATAGTCTCTGCCTACCCCCATGGTAAAAAGGCGTGATGTTATGATGATGATTAACTTTAAAATAGTTTTATGTAAAATTAAAGTATTTTTATTTAAGAGGATACCAAAATTCTTCGTGCATTTTTCTACGTACGAAGTTTTCCATTGTTTCTTTATATTGAATGGCTAGAGCTCTCATTTTTAAGTATATGTTTTTTCAATATATAATCTAGGATCGCATAAACTCAGAAACGCGATTGAAAAAAGTTTTCTCGATAGAAAATCTTGGCGAAATAACCTCTCAAATTTTTTATTTTTTTCATTTGTCGGTCTATTATCGCGTATTAACTAATGAAATAACTTTAAAAACATAAGTAACTATCATATATAGAAACACGTAAATCAGAATTAAAATATATTTAGTAGATTTTGAGTAAACAAAAAGAATAGCCCTAATTCTTCATTTTCGATACCTACTAGCTGTGTTAATATGTACATGTCGACGATAATATTGATGTAGACCCTTAATATTATAGTTTAGTCAATAAACTTCGTTTTCGAGTATCTGTTTCCATAAAAAGTGGTGTAATTTTAATAAATGAGTTGCGCAAGTGTTACAGATTATTACACAATATTTTAGTCATCAATGTCGTACCATAACCCAGACAAACATTGGTCGTTGTTTACAATGACGCGAACATTAATTGACTTGTAAATATTTTAGTTCACAGGGTAATTAATGTGTATACAACCTGCCATTGGATAATTTTACATCATAATAATTTTAACTAGACGGGCCTCGTGGTGTAGTGGTTCATATAACGGACTGCCGATCATGAGGTCTCGGGTTCGATTCCCGGTCAGGACAATCATTTTGTGTGATGTTTTTAATTGTCATACAAATATTTGTACTGCGTCTGGGTGTTTACTATGTATTATAAGTATGTATTTACAAAAGAAAAGTAGTCTATGTAGTATATCCGTTTTCTGGTACCCATAACACGAGCATATAAGCTTAGCTTGGGACCAGAGGACGTCGTGTGAAATGTCCATGAATATTTATTTATTTATTTATTTATTTAACTAGCTGTGCCCTGCGGTTCTACCAGCGGTAAAAAAAAATAGAAAATAGGGCAGTAAGGGGTGCTTTCAGGACGCACACGCCAGAATAGCTCGCAGATGGTAGATTTTTTCCTACTTACTTGACACTTATGGTCACATTTTGAACAATTCACACAATTACTCTATAAATTGTAACCTATGTGTTATTCTGATGTATAAGCTACATTATTGTGAGGTTTCATTAAAATCCGTTTAGTAGTTTTTGCGTGAAAGAGTAACAACCATCCAAACATCCATACTCACAAACTATCACATTTATAATATTAGTGGGATTATTCCAGTATATATCACTAGACATAAAGAGAAAATATAACATAATATTTTACAAGCTTTTCGTGTCACTTCAAAGGAAAAGAAATTGATTCGGTCCAGTCAGTTTCGAGATATCCATCCATCCATGAGCCTTTCTCCATCCACTGCTGGACGTAGGCCTCCCCCAAAGAACGCCACAACGCGAGGTCCTGCGCTAACTGCATCCAGCGGCCCCCATCATCCCATCCAGAGGTCACAACTCAAGGACCTTCTGTCCCCAACAGTCGTCGGGTCGTCGAGCAATGTGGTCTGCCCATTGCCACTTCAGCGTGCAAACTTTTCGGGCTTTGTCATACACCGGTATTTCTACCAATTCTACTTGAGTAACATACAAAAAAAAAACATTAATCGAAAGGTTGTAAGGTTCTTTTTAACTCTTTTTAAATAAATTGAGAAATGCTATTTTAGATTCCAATTACGTTAGCATTAGGTACATTATTTCTTACTACGTGCAAGCCTCGCAGTAGTGGACCAATCCTGGTTACATTACGATGCAGATGCTCCTATGGGAAGAAAGCAATTTGAAATGTAATTTTCCGTTTCGACTAATATAAGACTACCTATCGTTGCACGTTATCATACTTGAATAAAAATGGTATAAATAAAAGTGTTGAAAATGTACTAAATCGATGTCTGTATTAAATAATTGGTTAAGTGCGACTCGCGCACGAAGGGTTCCGTACCATTATCTATGCAACATAAGGCAACGTTATTAGTATCGAGCAAGAAACGGTAAAAAAATCATGTTTGTTATATGGGAGCCCCCCTTAAATATTTATTTTATTTTATTTTTAGTATTTGTTGTTATAGCGGCAAAAGAAATACATCATCTGTGAAAATTTCAACTGTCTAGCTATCACGGTTCTTGAGATACAGCCTGGTGACAGACGGACGGACGGACGGACGGACGGACGGACAGCGAAGTCTCAGTAATAGGGTCCCGTTTTTACCCTTTGGGTACGGAACCCTAAAAAATGAAATGTTTACAAAATTAATTTTATAAGATTAAAAATTTCTAGATTCGTCGTCTGTTTGTCTCTACGCGCGTACCATATAAAAATTAAAGCAATTGATTTTTACATATTATTATGTTTTGTTACATATGTGTTTATATGTATATGTTGCTAAAATGTTGCCTAAAATGGCTGTAATTCGGTTATATCTCCTAAATGCGTAGATCTAAATTATTGATTGTATCTTTTGCAGCAAGGGATCGCATAAATCTACATTTGGTATAGGTTTAAAATTGATACCTTCAGCCGTTGCCGAGTAAAAAAAAGTTTAACGGGCGGATAGACAGACAGACGGACACCGTAGTGAGACTATAAGGGTTTGTACGAAGCCCTAAAAAGGTAAATCTCTGAGATATCATTTACTAAAATGACATTGGGGCCATGTGTGTTACTTCTTTAGAATTGTGCAAAAAAGAAAACCAAACGGACGATTTATTAATTAGCTGTAAAATGGCGTTACTGTTAGTTTATTTAATTTTTTGTTTCTAAATAACGAACGAAGTCGCGGGCACTGCTAGTACTAATATAATAAAGCTGAAGAGTTTGTTTGTTTGTTTAAACGCGCTAATCTCAGGAGCTACTGGTCCGATTTGAAAAATTCTTTCAGTGTTGGATAGTACACTTATCGAGGAAGGCTATAGGCTATATAACATCACGCTGCGACTAATAGGAGCGAGGCAGCAATGTAAAATGTTGCAAAAACAATATTTTTTTTCTAAATTCCACGCGTATGAAGTCTCGGGCAACAGCTAGTCTAAAAATATAGCCTACATTTTTCATAAGAGACTGTCCTAATTTTGCCAGTTAAGCTATGTATTTTTATGCTCAAAATCGAGTGTTATTATTTTCTGCTATCTCTTTATTTGTTTATAAAGTTTTGAAATCCAATTTGTGCAAATAACAAAGAGCATAACAGATGTCCACTAAAATGAAGACCCACAGAGAGCGGAGCTGTGGTCATTGTTCTTCTAATACCGACTTTCCTTTCAGATAGCGTTCAGTCACTTCTTAAATTAAGAATTTATTTCACAACTTTCTACTTTTCTGTTCCCCTTTGTGCTTGCATTACAATTGAAATTATTATCAATTGCAAAACTTTCTGTTTCCATAACTGCTATAAAGGCTCACGTTTTATTTTCCACTTTTCTTTTCTTATTGTTTTAAGTTATCACATCGGGGTTTCTTTTAACACTAAGTAATATTTTCTTTTAGTCATTATTTGGCATTGTTGTCACAGCTTCAATTCAATTCAATTCAATTTATTGCGTTCCATAATGTTACATAGATCTTATATTTTAGGTACAGATACAATTATGGACCCTGTCGGGCACAGCATAGGAGGAATAGTAGAGAGGGAGGATTGTTAAGAAATATGTATATTTACACTAATTAAATTTACTATGTGTTATTTTACACATTCTTGAGTTATTTTCTTTTTTTAATTTATATAAAAAATTTTTAAAAATATTGTCTATAACCATATTTAAAAATTAATCTGAAAAAAAAAAAAAATTTAATATATATTCAAAAATGTATTCAAAAAATTGTTTAAAATTTTGTTTAATCCCTGTTTCATAGTCTTTGTTTATTTATTTTTTAATTATATTTAAGTATTTAGGTAATAATATACGCATTCATTTTACATACACGCGGACACACACACGCATTCACACTCCCACATACACACACACAATCATTCTTTTATCATGTCATGTTATAGTTTAGTCAAATTTATCGTCAAAGTATTCTTTTAAATGATAGTAACTTTTTTTTATTAATAATGATTTTAATTGTTTTATAAAATGTGTAAATCTCTTCTCATTTTTTATAGGTTCTGGTAACTTGTTGTATATTTTGATCGACATAACCAAAGGACTTGAGGCATGTATAGCTAATCTGGAGGATGGTAGGTTTAAGCGATCTTTGTGTCTTAATGTGAATTTGCTGTTTAGACGTTCTCGCGTAGTGTAGTGTTCGGAGTATTTACGAACGAATTTACAGACTTCTAAAATATAGATACTTGGTAAAGTTAAAATCTTGAGGTTCTGAAAATGTGGTTTACATGAGTCTGTCTGTTCAATATTAACCAATATACGGATCAATTTTTTTTGTTGTGTGAAGATTGTGGGTGCATCAGTGCTGTTGCCCCATAGGATTACGCCGTAGCTCAGACAAGAAAATGCATACGCGTAGTATGTTATTAGAGCGGTTGCTAGGTCTGTGGTTTTCTTGACCTCACGGAGAGCGTATGAAAATTTGGATAGCTTGGCTCTTACATTTCTTACATGTGCTTTCCAATTTATGTGGGTGTCCAAAGTAAGCCCGAGTAATTTAGTTTCATTTACGACTTCTAATTTGAGACCTTGGAAATTGAAGTTTATATTTATTGGAGACTTTTGATAAGGGTAAAAAGGTATTATTTTAGTTTTTGAGAAATTTCCTTCTAAGTTATGATTACTCATCCAGTCCACAACAGCCAGTCCAGCTTTGCAACAGTCTTCGAATCATTGAGTTAAAAACAGGTTCATAAATATTTCTATTCAACTAATGGGCTAAATGATTTCAAAAATTCTTTACTATTTTGGTGATAGGATTATTGGTATCAGTTCAGTGATTTTTGAAATAACTAGGAAAATTATGTAAGAACATTATATTTGAACATAATTACTGTGGCATACTCACAATCATAATATAATATAAAATAATAATATACATATACATTTAAAATATTTATTTATAAATATGAATTTTTCCAGACTACGACTCCCAATTCTATTGACATCTCAGAGTTTAGTACTCGTCTTCGTCAAATTACCGCAAAATTGCAGCCACCACCAGCTGCGCGGCATAACAACAACAAAATTTTTATTCATATGGACTTAAAATCTGCTAGTCACGTTTTCTTAAGGCAGGATGCATTACGTGGTGCTTTACAACCATCTTACTCCGGCCCATACGAAGATCTTGAGCGCGATTAGAAAGTTTTAAAATTCTCGTCAAAGGGAAGAGTGTAACTGTTTCGATTGATCGTCTGAAGCCGGCTTATGTACTAGTGGTCGAACCACCTAACACCACCGCCACCGATCTAACTCCACCTGTTAAGCCTGTTTCGCCTCACCCCAACCTTGTCACAAATAATGACGTAAAAAGGACACGTTCGGGTCGTGTCGTCCGTTTTCCAGACTTTTATCGCCCGTAGTGACGGTCTCTGGGGGGGAGTAATGTGGCATACTCACAATCATAATATAATAAGTGCTAAGTTCATTTTTTATTGACTAATAGATCGCTGGCCGTAAGGGGCAGCGGGGAGCGGGGCATGTCATCGGGTCACGCGTCTCTTGCTTGCAGTTTTAGACACTATGAGGCCGTTTACGGGAGAGCATCACGCGTTCGCTGTTCGAGCGTTTTACGAAAATGGTAAATCTTACATTACTGTGCGGCGTATGTTCCGAGTAAAATTCAATTTTAACAGTATCCGGCAGTGTCCTAGTACTCAGTTAATCAAACAATGGCTGAAAAGGTTTGAAAAAACCGATTCAACGCTACCAATGCGACGTCAAGGTCAACCACGCACTACACGCACGGTGCAAGCAATTGAAGAGGCCAATGAATCTGTGCGAGAAAATCCGGAACTTTCTACGCGGCAACGTTCGGCGGCTTTGGATATTCGTATCTAGTATAGATAATTATATTTTTAGTTTACTTATTGAAAATTCGGATTCGTTTTATTAGCGTTATGAAATGTATTTAAGTAGTTTTCTGTTTTAAAAGATTACTTTGATAACTTGCAGAATAATCATGATTTGTACGATTTTGCATAGCCTTCGTCATTATCTTGATAAATACTATTCGGCAAATACTCTCGACCAGATTGTAAAATTCAATTACGCTCCACCATTATATGAAGTCAAATCTAAAACTTTTGAAGCTTTGAGAATCTTTAAGCTTTATATTAATAAAATGCAAACTCGCATTATTTCGTGGAGATTATAAATCTGGTTGATTATGTCTGAAATAACAAGTTCATAGATATCATCCTTTGGTTTAATTCTATAGGAATATAAGAATTAATTTATTTTATATTAAATTAGATTTATTTAAAGATGATTGAATGAAGGTTAGAAAAAGGGTGGTAGATAATTTATTTAATCATCATCATCATCATCATAACATCACGCCCTTTTTCCCATGGGGTTAGGCAAAGACTGTAGAGCGCCCTCTGCTACGATCCAAACATACTTCCTTGGCTTCATCCACACTCATAAATCTGGTCATAAATGCCCGACGGTTGTAAGTGCTACGCACTTGCCCCTTTTGGAGTATGCCGGCGATGACATCGGAGTATATTTTTCTCGGGCGTTCTCTCCCAGCATTTCCACTTACCTCCGCCGTGTATGTCTTTCTTTTTTATGTGTGTGTGCCTTTCGTTAAGCGTCTCTCATCCATCCTCTCCACATGACCAAACCACCTAATCATACTGTTGGTGGAGAAAAGTGGGGAAAAGTAATTTATTTAAGTGATAAATATCTATTTGTACCAAAACGTATTAAAGCCTAGCTAGTAATATATAACATATAGCCTTTTTATTGCCAATGAAATGTTAAATAAAGAATTATCCAAAGAATACCGGAATAAGGACGGCCCATGTACGAGTATCTATACTAATATTAAAAAGCTGAAGAGTTTGTTTGTTTGAACGCGCTAATCTCAGGAACCTGGTCTGATTCGAAAAATTCTTTCAGTGTTGGATAGTACATTTATCGAGGAAGACTGTTTTCTAAGCTTCAGGCGTACGAAGTCGCAGGCAAGAGCTATCATATCATAAGTACATTTAAGAGATCACTTAGAAAGTATGTAGTATTTGTGAGAACAATTTTATTTGAGAGCTGGAAATAGAATACTATTATTATAAGCGGCGTTGTAAGCACTCTACAGGTTTTTGCTACACGTCGCATAAATAAACGTTGGACAGTGAATATTGACAAGGGTTTTACCAATCTGCTGACTACTCAAGTAAAACAGTGATAGATAGACAATCATGCTTTAATTGTCCATCTGTCATTGTCAAACTTTGGTGGAACAGAGCCTCGGAGTAAATGATTTTACTCACGCACGGAATAAATATTTGTCCAATTTACAAACAGTTATTTTTACTTAGACTTGTTCTTGATTATATTTTTGTTTGCTTTTACTAGTGTTGTTGTTTTCTGTAAGTTTTTTCCTAATGGTCTAAATAAATAAGAGGTTTTAAGCTTTACCTGGGTAACGTCTCTTTTATAAGAAAACACAAATATTTTTAGTATGTACTAGTGAGAATACCTAACTATTTCAAAAACGACAAAATTTTTTTATGAAAATTTCATAATGGTTTCTTTACCTATTGTTCTTTGAAGGCTATAGTCTAAGGCTTTTGTCATAGCAAGAGAAAATTGCGCTCAATTTTATCTTTCTTTAGTCAATATTGGCTCAATTTAAAACAATGTTAACTGATGCTACAGAATAAGTATCTAATAATACTACTGACGACATTGTTGGAATAGAACCTATTAGCTTTTGGTATGAAGTTAAAAATATCGTCATCAACTCCAGCTTACATTTTCGTTAAATATTTAGAGAAATATTTCTCTATGTATTTTTTTTAAACTCTTGAAAAACATGGGATTTGCAACGTGATCAATTATTAGTCATGTTGCGTCGGCCCCGAGTTATGGGATAACAGCAGGAGAATGATGTTGATGATGACAATGAAAGACATGGGTAGGTAGCAAGTTTTAAGCTTAGTTTTCATTTGCTATATGGGTGCAGCTGCGCGTAAACGCGAGACTGTTATTTCTTTTGCAAGAATCTTTACTTATTATAAAACAAAGTTGTTATTTTTGTATGTATGTGCCTATGTGAGCTATGTAAGCGTATGATATCTTCAAAACTACGCAACGGATTTTGATGCGGTTTCTTCAAATAGACAGAGTAGTTCGATAGGACAGCCTTTTTGTATAATTTGTAATTTCACGCGTACGAGGTTACGACTACAGCTAGTTTCATATACATGCTCCTGACCAGCGTTATAGAGTACACCTATTGACCTAATCTGTAAGAGGTTCATAGCAGCTTAGTAAAGAAGTAGAAGGCTTTAATATGCACTGTGATTATACGGTTTAGTTTTTCATATCATAATACACTTTACTGTAGGCAAACAGTTGTAATAAATTTAATTTAATTATACTATGACGCTCGACGATCTGATGACCGTTGGGGACGGAAGGTCCTCAAGTGGCGACCACGAACCGGACGACGCAGCGTGGGGCGGCCCCCTAAAAAGGTTGACCGACGATATCGTCAAATACGCCGGAAGCCGCTGGATGTAGTTAGCGCAGGACCGCGCGTTGTGGCGTTCTATGGGGGAGGCCTATGTCTATGAGAAAGGTTGATGAATGGATGGATGAATTATACTAATATGTAAACTAAATAAAATGTAACTTAGAGATTTAGATATAAGCTTTCGAAATGCCCAAACTTAAGAAATAAAATTGCGCTTTGCGATAATGGCTTTGTTGTGTACAGATTGTAGGATGACGGGCAACTCGACGTTCTATCCGATGTTCCCTTGATACTTCTTATAGTATTATTCGTTATACTACCAATAAAACAATTCACTTTAAAAGACTACTTATGTGAAAAGAATTCATGTCGAAGTTCATAACATAAATAAATAGTATGTTACGTTTATAGTGTGAGTAAAATAAGCATCTCTCTCTCTCTCTCTCTCTCTTTCTCCAGCCCATTTACGTCCTACTGCTGGGCACGGGCCTCCTCCACTTTGGGAAAGATTATGGTCTACTGTGCCGCGCTGACCAGGCGTGTTGGCACAGGGTTTATTTTCGAGTTTTCCGTCTCTCACAGAGGATGTTTTCTGTGTAAAATATCCCTTAGCTGACTTTTAAAGCACCCTTGGGAGGAGATAGGGAGGTGTCACCTGTATTCTTAATCCGTCACCACACGGAGAAATAAACATTATCATCGATAAATCATGAAGATTTACATATAGTATTTTTGCTGAAATAATAAAAACAAAATATCTATTCGTAGATACATTTTAGAATACTGGTAAAAACATTTGCTCTAAATTCTTTCGGTTTTACTACGTATTCGCATGTTTTAGAGTTCCATATAAAAAGGGACCCTATTAATATGACTTCACTGTCGTTCTGTCCGTTACCAGGTTATTACTTAACGGTAATAGGTAAAGGCTACATGTACAAGGGTACATACATACCTACATACAGTTTATGTATTTCGTTAAACAATAACAATACACACAATAATTCTATTAGACGGGCTTCGTGGTGGAGTGGTTTATGTAATGGACTGCCGATCACGAGGTCGAGGGTTCGATTCCCGCTTGGGACCTTTTTAAACTAAAATTAAAAATGTGAAAGAGTTACCCGTAGATTTGATATTTTTTCGATTTAACTTAATAAAAGAATAGTTATAGTATCAATTAAAGTTTAGTTAATGGGAATTTAGCCAATACATTTCAAGATATATAATTATTTATTAAAATTGTTACAACTAGCCCCTCGCTCCCCTACCCTTACGGGTAGCGACCCTTGTATTACTACAAGCATAGAAATATAGCTTACTTTGGGACCAGAGGACGTTGTGTGAAATGTCCTGAATACTTTTTTTTATTTATTATATTCTCCTATCCTTATCCCGTTATTTGGTGTATATTTTAGTTATTGTATACTACCTAGCTATTTTATACTAGCTACGAGTATATTGCATACTACCTCTATAATAATTAAAACATTAGTCTAAGATAAAATTATGTATGTTGTACCTTTATATAATTTCAATTTTAATTGTTCTTTATATTGTTATAATTTGTTATTGTATTTTGAAACCAACATACGGTAATTAATTTTATGCAATCTAAGCACAATGTAATATAATATACTTTTTAGTAAAAGTCTATATTTATGGTCACTGTAGTCACTGTAACATTAAAATCAAATGTGGGTAAACCCTGTAATAACTGATCGTAGAAGACACATTATAGCTCAGTCCGTAGTATCTTCTATCTATTCTGTAGCTCAGTCTTACCCTTGATCATGGTGACTACAAAGTCTCTGAAACGTCGGGCCAAAATTTAAAACAAATATACGTATCTGAATCCGTAAAGGGTGGTTTTATTTAAACAAGTGAGTCGCGCACTTATTAGAAAATATTCTGAATAATAGTTTTAATTTTGTTAATTTATTGTAATATAGTTACTGGGTATCCAAGTTCGATTTTGAGTAACACCGTTGTAATAATACGGACAAATTGACGTGCAGAAAAAATATGCGAGTCAGTACCACTGTTCAGCGTAAAGTAAACCATATCTGACCTAGTTCCTCTTGCACTGACCAACGGCCAACGTTAGTATTACACTCTTGTGCAAAACGTTCGACTGCATTATTTGTTTAACGTGAATAATGAAAAAGAACGATCAATAAAACAATATGCAAGGGTCAACCATTTATTTTTATTCTTTTCTCTAGTCGCAAGATGTTTTTTGATCACAAAAGCAACTAAAATAAGTTGGTTATGAAAGTGATTTATTAATTTTGCAATTGACATGCTATGCTTTTACTTAATAAATTGAATTGTGGTAGAAAAGGTGATTTTTCGCAGCAGAGCAATCGAGTGACAGTTGTGGTGGTCTAATTGGTTACTGGTAGCATGACCGCAATAAGTTTAGTTGGCAGAGCTACGGAACGGTATTCCGAGCTCGTGGGTTCAAGTCCCGCTTGCGTTAATCACTTTTTCCACCACAATTCAATTTATTAAGTTGGTTATGGTTTATTACTCAGACGTATAAAAAGTTAGAAATACCGGAATACCGTTCCGTAGCTCTGTTGCAAAACATTCTCGATAGATAGCGTTGTACGTCAAAATGCGATGTAAACTCAATCGAGTGACAGTTGTGGTGGTCTAATTGGTTACTGGTATCACGACCGCAATAAGCTTAGTTGGCAGAGCTACGGAACGGTATTCCGAGGTCGTGGGTTCCAGTCCCGCTTGCGGTGATCACGTTTTCCACCACAATTTGATTTATTAAGTAAAAGCATAGCAAGTCAATTGCAAAATTAGTTGATAAATTATTTTACATTTTGTTTATATTGGCTTTTCTAATAGGTGACACTTAGTATGTAACAGTCACACTTAAAACTTTGAGCATTCTACATGAAAACAGCGTTAAGGAACAAAGACAAACTCGGCTTGATATTATTCTATATGTATCTGCGAAATAATTAAATTAAGTACCTACCACCTTTACCGTAAATGAACGTTTCAATTGAGAGAACAACCTGATTTAATGGATCTAGCTATGTAAATTACAGGGCATAGGTTTTATCTTTACTTACTATAAAATAGTCGTTATTTTTGTTTGTATGTGAGCTTAAATCTTCAAATCTAGATACGCAATGGATTTTAATAGAGAGAGTAGTTCAAGAGGATGGTTCTTTTGTATAATTTGGTAAGGATTGTTTTTAAATTCCACGCGTATGCAGTTGCAGGCAACAGTTATAAAGTACAATTTTAGCACGCTTTTATTAGCTCGGTACGTATCTGTCAATGTATTAATCTATGTAAGGAAATCTTTGAAAGTATTTTCACCGACTTGCAGTAGTTACATTTATTTCAAATTTTGCACAGATATTAAGGACCGATGACAATGCAAAAATTCATTTTCAAGGGTTTTTTTGTCAACAAAATTGTTTGCGAGAGACGAAAAACTTTATAATAATCCCTTTGCCAATACGCCTGGTCAGCGCGGCACATTAGACCATAATCGCTCCCAAAGTGGAGAAGACCCAACAGTGTGGGGCGATAATGGGCTAGAGAGAGAAATTACAGAGGGATTTAGTTAATTTTTAAAAAAAAATACTAATGAGTCTCTATAAATTTCATACGCGTGTGTTCGAACCAGTAGAGCTCTAACTCTCTCTCCAGCCCATTTACGTCCCACTGTTGGGCAAGGGCCTCCTCCACTTTTAGAGGGATTATGATCTACTGTGCCGCGGTGTCCAGGCGTATTGGCATAGGGTTTATTTTTGAGTTTTCCGTCTCTCACAGAGGATGTTATCTGTGTGCAATATCCTTTAGCTGACTTTTACTGCTGCTGACCCTTAAGAGGAAATGGGGTGGTGACACTTGTATTCTTAATCCGTCATCATTATAAAGCTGAAGAGTTTGTTTGTTTGTTTGAACGCACTAATCTCAGGAACTACTGATCTGATTTGAAAAATTATGTTAGTATTGGATAGTACATTTATTGAGGAAGGCTATAGAATATATAACCTCACGCTGCAATGTTGTAAACAAAAAAGGAAAATTTTCTGAGTTCCACGCGTAGGTACGAAGTCGCGGGCAACAGATAGTTCGGGTTAAAAGCCCTTAAATAAATAATTGGACAACTCAGACACTTTAAAAAACGAATATAACACGGATAATATTAATGAGTTTTATAAGCCTCTCATAAAGTTTTGATATTTGAGACGTCCTTATTAATAATGACTTAGCATGTTCTCAAGAGATACATATGTTCCAGAAACTTTCTCTTTATTTAACTTAAGAATATATTTTTACTGACCCTTAACTATATTGATGTCTCAAGAGACAACAGGACAGTATGTATACTGTTAACTATGTGTCCAGCTCTCATAAGAGGGTAAAGAAAATATTATAACGTGAATATACGCTTCATCAATAATTCGGTGTTAAAATTTGTAAAATCTGTCTACTTTTCACGAATAATAGCGGAGTACAAAACGTCTTTTTAGGGTTCCGTACCCAAAGGGTAAAAACGGGACCCTATTACTAAGACTTCGCTGTCCGTCCGTCCATCCATCCGTCCGTCCGCCCGTCCGTCTGTCACCAGGCTGTATATCAAGAACGGTGATAGCTAGACAGTTGAAATTTTCACAGATGATGTATTTCTATTGCCGCTATAACAACAAATACTAAAAATAAAATAAAATAAATATTTAAGGGGGGCTCCCATACAACAAACATGACTTTTTTACCGTTTCTTGCTCGATACTAATAACGTTGCCTTATGTTGCATAGATAATGGTCCGGAACCCTTCGTGCGCGAGTCCGACTCGCACTTGACCAATTTTTATTTTTCATAGGTAAAATCTGACTGATCTATGGTTGTTTATGTCTCAGCACAGCGCTCGAGAATAGGAATAACAATAGCAACACAATTTTCATGATCAGTTTAGTAAAGCTTCAAAATTAAAGATTTCTTTAATATGAATATTTGCAATAATGATTTTTCCAAAGTGAAATATCACACAATACATAAATAATACATTCAATGAATTTACGATTCCGAAGAAGACATATAATACGTTCTCAATAAAATATCATTTTATTTTTACGTCTATTTTATAATGAGCTTCAACATAAATATAGCGCAGGAGAGTCCATATAATTTTTGTTTAGGTACACGCCTAAGTTATATATAATCATACCTACTCAATAAATTTTGCAGAACATTTGTATTTTGATAATATTTGTGGGTCAAAGGTTTTCCCATGAGTCTTCAATTCATATTTCACTCATAGCATCCTTATAGTATGTGTTTAGTATAAGTACTATCTTATTACCCGCAACTTCGCTCGCTTATCTACAAACATTCTTAATTTTACTTTAAAAAGTGACAAACTATCATACAAACCTCGATCCCCTTTTGAACATTTTAAAGTTTGGAAGGAAGTTTGTATGAAAGTTCTGTTAGAATGTAGAGGAGTGAAAATAGCTGTTAAGCAAGTTATGAAGAAAAGCTTTGTATAATAAATTAAATTATGGTGGAAAAAGTGATTACCGCAAGCGGGACTTGAACCCACGACCTCGTTGTCGAATACCGTTCCGTAGCTCTGCCAACTGAGCTGATTGCGGTCGTGCTTTCACTAATCAAATTATATTATGTATAGAGGTTATATCGTATTTCTACGTACAACGCCATCTATCGAGAATGTTTTGCAACAATCTCGACCAGAAATAATTTAATTTATTAAGTAAAAACAGAGCATGTCGATTGCAAAATTAATCAATTACTTAAGCTTTGTATACCTTTATTTTTGATACAGTGCTTTAAATATTGTTGTTTAAGTAAACGAAGTTGTGGTTAAAATGCAAGTTACGTATATCATAGAAAAACATTTAAATCGAAGAAAAGACTTAATGCAAAACAACAACGCTAGTTTCTTGAGTTCCAAATCGAAACACAACTTTTACATTACGAGGCTGGTTCTATATTCATTCTATATACAAACTTGTGAGGTATTTTGTACTTAAAACTCTGTCTGGGGAAAACTGTGCGGTCACATTATATCGTTGAACGAATTGTTATTGTTTCTGACGGAAACCTTATCCGCTGGGTATCAAATTCGTGCGAAGTGGTTCGCGGAAGGTCGTTATCCTAAATTGTGTCTACATGTCATCTCAATGTGTCCTATATTTTGGGCAAGCTATATAAATTTGCATATTTTATTTGAACTGAACATGAAATATTTCCTACGTTTGTGACCCTTTTGGTATTCATTTAATTAACCATCCTTTTTTTACATTATATTAACGGTGACTGACTTAAAGCGAAAAGTATCAACGCTCCTCCAACATGTGCTCCAACAAATGCTGGACATATACCTAATAGCTTAATTTTAATGTTTCTAAAGTTTCGTACAAACCCTTATAGTCTCACTTCGGTGTCCGTCTGTCTTTATGTGCATCCGTTAATTTTTTTTTAATCAGCAACGGCTAAATTAAAAAATGCAATCAATCCTTTACATCTACGCATTCATACGATGTAACCGAATTACGACCATTTTTAAAAAGTTTCGATTTATGCTAGGGAATCAAAACATACAGGTTACTTCCTGTTGCCCTAGAGACTTGAAATTTGGTATAGACAAAGCCTAAATAGTGCTAAATCCAACAATTTGTAATTTGTCATCACATCGCAAGAAAAATGTGTTTATATTACTTTATTACAGTTATTTTTATTTTTCGGAGTTTACCTCGCTCTTGACATTTTTTTTTACTATAACTATAGCATTAAAATAAATTGAATATAATACATACTATAAGAACACGTATTTTGTAATCATTTTCTAGATAAAAGGACATACAAGCTGTATTTTGTATCTAATTTATGAAATTCTCACCAGTGTTTGCTGTTACCTACTGTTACTTTTCTACGAAATGGCTTGACTGGTTCTTACGAAATTTGGTGGATATATTTAGTAAGTTGGAGAAGAGAATGTTAACATTTTCAAACCATATTATTATCATAAAAGTGGCCATCACTAAAGTAACAAGTAAATTAAGATTTAAATAAAACTACTTTTTACGGATTTAGACGCGTATATTGGTTTTAAATTTTGGCTCGACGTTTCGGAGACTTTGCAGTCACCATGGTCACGGGTGAGACTGAGCTGTAATGTGTCTTCTACGATCAGTTATTACAGGGTTTATCCACATTCGATTTTAATTTTACATTGACCATAAAGATAGACTTTTACCATAAACTAATCATATTACATTGTGCTCAGACTACATAAAATTAATAACAATATTTTAAATAAAACTACTTTTTACGGATTTAGACGCGTATATTTGTTTTAAATTTTCTTACCCGTGACCATGGTGACTGCAAAGTCTCCGAAACGTCGGGCCAAAATTTAAAACAAATATACGCGTCTAAATCCGTAAAAAGTAGTTTTATTTAAACAGATGAGTCGCGCAAGTGTTAGAAAATATTATGTCAAATAATATTTTAGTTTCTAAATATATAACAAAATTTTAACAATAATTAAAATAACGAAAATTAAATTTAAATTTTTGTTATATTGTGACCATGGTGACTGTAAAGTCTCCGAAACGTCGGGCCAAAATTTAAAACAAATATACGCGTCTAAATCCGTAAAAAGTAGCTCTATTTAAACAAATGAGTCGCGCAAGTGTTAGAAAATATTAACTTAAGGGCCTACATCAATATTATCGTATATCATCGCCGACACGTACATATTAACACAGCCAGTAGGCACAGAAAATGAAGAATTAGGGATACTTTTCCTATTTACTCAAAATCTACTAAATATTTTTTAATTCTGATTTACGTGTTTCTATACATAATAGTTACCTATGTTTTTAAAGTTATTTCATTAGTTAATACGCGATAGTAGACCGACAAGCGAAAAAAATAAAAAAATTGAGAGGTTGTTTCGCCAAGATTTTCTATCGAGAAAACTTTTTTCAATCGCGTTTCTGAGTTTATGCGATCCTAGATCATATATTGAAAAAACATATACTTAAAAATTAGAGCTCTAGCCATTCAATCTAAAGAAACAATGAAAACTTCGTACATAGAAAAATGCAAGAAGCTATTTTGGTATCGTCTTAAGATTTTATAAATAAAGCATAAGTTCAATATAAATTACTTGAATGTGATTCACTAGCTAGAACATGAAATGAATATAATGTCAGTAGCCTTATATGTTACGTGGCATATAAAACTCAACACTAATGGATCGGTGTTTAGTAGCTCATAAAACTGTTTACAACTCACCTCTACTTCACAAACGAAAGGATTACAGGACACTTTTTAAAGGGTTTAGATTTATTATCGTGAAGATAAAAGGATATATTCTATAGTAGCCTTTTAAAGCGGGCATTATAAAGCAAAAGTAGTTTTTTTGACATTGTGCTCCTTTTATTTCATTTTAGTTTAGTATTTGCACCCACACTTTTATATCTTCACTATTACCGGTTGGCTGGTAGATAATATACTGAGTCTATGAAGCTACTATACTACTATCTATCTGTATTTAAGTACCTGTATTATATGTATTTATGGTATGTGTAATGTACGTATATATCTGTGTATGTATGTATGTATGTATCTGTTTAATTGTATTGATTTACGTGTATCTCTATGTATGTGTATGTAATGTACTCTTTATAGGATTTATCTATGTCAATAAGTCTTTAACAACTATAATCTTTGATAATCTAGCTTTATTTGTTACATTTCTACCTTCCCTTTTTCTGCACCACCCTATGGTTGACTGGTAGAAAATGCCTTAGGCATTAAGTCCGCCTTTGCATAGTTTATGCATAAAGTGTAAATAAATAAATAAATAATGCCCAATACTTAAGCCCTCTTTTGTACTCTGTTTGAACATAAAGTGTAAATAAAAAATACACAAAAAAGTTTAGTTGTTGGTTTAAAACGAGAAAATAACACTTTTTCTTCTGCCAGTTTGAAAAATGTAACTTAATAACTATTCTGCGAATATCCATATCCAGACATCTTCTATTTCAGTTTTTACGAATTTATGCTAAGGCATTTTAGTGTTTTAAAATGTATTACTTAGAAAATACGTTTAATAATTAAAGTTAGTTTTAAAATTACTATTATATGTAAGAAACATTTTAATTACTTAAGTTAAACAAACGGATAAATAAAATCGAATTGATAAAATTTAGTCATAAGCCTTTAAATTTTTTATATTTTCTCATCATCATCTTCATCATAACATCACGCCTTTTTCCCATGAGGAGTAGGCAGAGACTATAGAGCGTCATCTGCTACGATCAAAACATACTTCCTTGGCTTCATCCACACTCATACTGTAACGTAGCAAATCTACCACCTATTGTAGTAGTATTTGAAGTGGGTAATGCTGGTATCATTTCCCATTAGTTTTTGCGCTGGCAACCTTTTGAGTGAACGATTGATGTCATTTCCGTTTCTCCGTCTCCTTCTGGTAGCAGAGACCTACTATAGCTCGCTCTCGCTCTCAACGGAAATCAAATTTCATAAGATTGAAGTTTCCATGATTGGCTCCTGATTGGTCGAAGGAGGCTTCGCCTTTTGGTGCCATGGAGGAGGGACGAAGGGTTTTTTTGGGAAGGAGTTTTTTCGCGCTGGAGAGATGGCGCCGAACAAGATTCAAGAATAAGTTTTAAAAAGTTGAGGCCGTAGTCAGGCGTCGAGCACCGATATTTAGTAGCATGTTTCTGGGATTGGTGGTGAGTTTCAACACTTCTTGATGTAGGTCCGACAAAATGGCCGTTAGCGTTTTATGAAAATAATTTCTACATGATAGTTTTTTCTTTGTTACAGGGAGGGTATTTTAGTATCGTATTTGTTTTTATTTATTAAGTTACTAGTTGAACCTGAGTGTGGGCTGATTCCGTTGTTGGATTGATATTTCCGCAACGTGGGCATTCGTGCAACCTTTAATTCTAACGAGAGATTCGTTTTCATTTATATCACCGCAGTGATTTTAGCCCAGGTTCCTTAAAGTTATTTTATTTTAATATTTTCCCTATGGGGGTAGATTTAGTTTTGAGTCAAGGATTATGTCCTTGATAATTGGATAGGCCTCCGGTTGTGAAAGTGCAGTCGTCCAACGCCGGGTACCACCACTCTGACTTCGCGGACTTCCTTCAGCGTCACCCGGACTTACTGCATACGCCGTGGGACTTTGACGGCTCCGTGACTGGTACGCTCTGGTGATTGCGCCCTGGAGATAACCTTGGTAGGATAACTTGCTTATTTTAATAGTTCCTCACAACGGCTGAGTTGTGTCATGTATATTTTAGTTAGTTAATATAGGTAAGCGGTTGGTCCGTTAGATATAGGTACTAAGTCTTGATAGAAAGACATATGTGTAATATCCTAATGGTATGTGTATTTAATTAGATATTAAACAGTTGAGGTGCTCACCCTGTACTACTAAGATCACTTTGTTGTTTTTCTTTATCATAATCCCATTGCCACAGAATAAGAAACAAGATGTTGTAGTCAACCTTAGGTTGGCTCCCTATATTACTGGAGAAATAAGTGCAGGTAATTTACATTAATATTCAGCTAATATATCAGTAACCGTTTTGTCCTACCTTTTGCTATTTATGTGACAGATAAATGGCCCTCTGCTATCCTCACGGGGCGAGGTAAACTAGGTAGTGACCCTTTGTTTTCCTAGCTTTCAATAAATACTTTATAATATAACACATAATTACATTATAGGAAAATTTCGGTTACAATACATCTGGTCATACATGCCCGACGGATGTAAGTGATACGCACTTGCCTTTTTAGGGTTCCGTACCCAAAGGGTAAAAACGGGACCCTATTACTGAGACTTCGCTGTCCGTCCGACCGTCCGTCCGTCTGTCACCAGGCTGTATCTCAAGAACGGTGATAGCTAGACAGTTGAAATTTTCACAGATGATGTATTTCTATTGCCGCTATAACAACAAATACTAAAAATAAAATAAAATAAAGATTTAAGGGGGGCTCCCATACAACAAACATGATTTTTTTACCGTTTCTTGCTCGATACTAATAACGTTGCCTTATGTTACATAGATAATGGTACGGAACCCTTCGTGCGCGAGTCCGACTCGCACTTGACCAATTTTTTGTTTGGAGTATGCCGGCGATTGTTAACATAATTACACAATATTCAGTTTAAATACAAAACGTATGGAAATATTAAAAACCTTTAACAAATTCACCGGAAATAAATATTTTCTAAAGCGCTTGCAAATGAAGCTATTACAAATGAAAAGGTATTTAAATGTGTATGCTTTCACATACCTGTCACAAACATTGGAAAGAAATTTACTTTTTATCGTTATTATGTTTTAATGTTACATTGAATTCAAATGAAGGCAACAGGGCTTAGTATTTTATTGTACCATGGTGTAAAATTTAATTTTTAGATGACCCGGGACACTATGTCCCTCTCTAGCCTATTAATGTCCCGCTTTTGGACATGGGCTTCCTCTAGGGTTGTCAGAAACGAAAAAAATTTCGATGTATCGATATATCGATATTTATAAAAATATCGATATCGGCTTCGATATGTTAATTGAAAAATATCGATATATCGGCAAAATTAAAAAACTGGCTAAGTGCGAATAGGACTCAAAAGGTTTCGACATCAAATTAAGAAGCATCAAATCGAGAGTCAACCAAAAAACAAAACAAAAGAAAAAAAGTAATTTGTCAAAAAAAAAAATTTTATACCTAGATAGAAAGTAGACCGAAAACTTGGTTTTCGGTCTGAAAAAATATAGATTTTTATACGATTTCGATACTTGAAATTTTATATCGATACATCGATATATCGAAAATTTAAATATCGCCGATATATATCGATATATCGAAAACATAATATCGATATATCGATGAATCGATAGTTTTTCAACAAGGCTAGCTTCCTCCACTTTGGTAGGAATTATGGTTTACTATGCCGTGCTGACCAGACGCGGGCACCGGGTTTATTTTCGAGTTTCTCATTTCGCACAGAGGATGTTATCTTCGTATTATCTTAGCTGGTTCTTACATCAACCTGGCTCTGAGAAAAAAAAGGGGTGGTGACACTTGTATTCTTAATCCGTCACCACACGAAAACTGACACCGCGACTATTAACTTGTATTCAAAAATTGAATTTTTGGTACAATAACGAAACAACGGCATGCAGTTTTATTCCATTTTAATTACATAGCATTTGTTCAGAGATCTCTCAAAGGATTGCTGAGATCTTCTGGCATTTCATAAATATTCATTACATAAAGGAAAAGCAGCACAATCAGCTTTTTCATTAACGAATATTAGCTGTAGTGAGCCCCGACGAAGACTGAAGAAGTGAATTCTTATTGTGGAAATGAATCGAGCCGTTAATGAAAGATATCTTCGATGATCCGATCAGCCGTAATGTAATTTTCTTCGAAAAATATTCAATAAACGCCTCAAAGACCCTTGCGGCGGATCGTAGGTAAACAGATGGAATCCAACAGAGTAAAAATAAGCTCAAGATTAGCAAATAATTGCTTGATAAAAGACTGTAATCCTATTATTTTTATTCAAACTGAAATTTGGGCTAGTAAGCAATGAAATGAGCACTTTTAAAACACTACATTAGATAGATGGATAGATAGCTAAATCTTTATTTGTACACCTTAAAATAACATAACATGTAAAATAAGTGGTTGATTAACTTTGACAACAATATACTAAACATAAAACATAGTATATATTGATAATATTTTTTATGTATTCACTATAAGTTAATTTTTATTAATTTGTTTTGTTGGTAATTTGTTGTTTAAAAAGACAAAGAAAAAAAATATGACAACTATTCTTAAATTACTTATAGTGTATTAATAATTAAAACAAGTTAAGTGAAAGCATCTAAACTATTTTGTCTACTTTATTACAAATTAATAGCTACCAGCAATAAAGCTTAGAAGTTTAATTAAATAAATTAGCATAGTATTAAATAATTTATAAAACTTAATAAAAGCATGCCTACAGGTGGCATTTCGAAGTATGCGATGTGCAGTCCATCAAATTAAAGAAAATTAAAGTCAATTAAAGTCTAAAATTTTTATCTTGTCTAAATAAAATTCTTACGTTGCCAAAGGAAGATAAGAATACATTTATGTCGGTCACACCGCTCTCGCATTGATAAGTGTGGGTCGCGCGACTTGATGCGACTGTGTCCCACACCGGAGCAAAGCTGCAAAACTTAACTAAAAAAAATCTGTCAAGAGCGAGGTAAACTCGCACACTTAGGATTTCGTACCTACTAGACATATAAACAAAAGTAACTTAACTAAAAGTTAACTAAAAGTAACTGCATTCAAATAATCATTTGATTAAACTCAAAACAACTCACCAACTTAATTTTGTAGTTGAAATATAGGGAATCGCCTACATTTCAGCTACTTCATAAGTTGGTATTAGTATAAACACTTTTTACTTGTGATTTGATGACAAATTATAAGTTTTTGGATTTTTCCGTATATCAGCACTATATAGACTTGATCTATGCCAAATTTCAAGGCTCTAGAGCAACGGGAAGTAACCTGTAAATTTTGATTCCCTAGCATATGTCGAAAAATTCTTAAAAAAGGTCATAATTCGGTATAATATATCTTTTAGATGCGTAGAGGTGAAAGGTTGACTGTATTTTTGCAGCAAGGGATCGCATAGATCTACATATCGTATGAGTTTCAAGTTGATACCTTCAGCCGTTGCTGAGTAAAAAAAGGTTGACAGACGGACAGACAGACAGACAGACACCGGAGTGATCCTATAAAGGTTTGTACGAAACCCTAATGAAAGTTCGTTGTGTCAATATATCTAATATTTGCATTTTCATTGTACATATTTATCATTATTAAAATTGTTAGTCTATAATACTCAGTTAGATATTATAATCAGAAAGTTCAGTTAACATTGCTGAATTGTGTTATTGACACTCACTTTTATTTTTAACACGCTTATATAAGTTCAGTATGTATCTATCAATGTATTAATCTTTGTAACGGAATCTTTGAAAGTGATTTTAAGCCACTTACAGTAGTTGGATTGATCTGAAATTTTGCACATACATCAAGGACGATGACAATGCAATAATTTAAAAAATATATTCAGGATTTTGAAGCGTGTTTTTTAGTTTTTGAACTAAGTAGATTATTTAGTTAAGTTTAATTGTGCACACATAATTGATACCAATTTCAGTATAAAGTCAGAGAGGGTCGTGCGATCCGATCGCGGTATATCGGAAGGACACTTTAAGATTTAGAAAAATCTATATTGTTAGTAAAGAGAAAAATATTGTAATACTAGCTGTTGTCTGTGACTTCGAACGCGTGGAATTTAGAAAATATTTCCCGTTATTGCAACGTTTTTCACGTCGCTCGCTTCGCTCCTATTGGTCGCAGCGTGATGTTGTATAGCCTATATATAGCCTGCACAACAAAAATCAATTCGAACCAAGTAATTCCTGAGTTTAGCGCGTTCAAACAAACACTCTTCAGCTTTATAATATTAGTCTAGATATATGTAATTCTTGATAAAAGCTACATCTCACTACTCAGACATCTAATCTACAATGTACCTCTAGTGAAAATACTGAAAATATATGTAAAAGATTTGGTAAAAACATTTTTCATATGTTGGTATTCAAAATAACCATTTATACTTTGGATAATCATGAATATTGCATTGCAAACCCTTTTAGTAGATAGCTTTTGACAGACCATTTTTAAAATATTACTGAATAACTAACATGTGAGTTGTTTACTTGCCTTTAAATATATATTTTTGTTCCAATGAAAAGTATAAGAATCACGACGGAAATTATAAAAATTATAAACTACAAGGTTTTTACTTCCATAAAAGACTCTTGTACCTAAAAACAAATACCTACTTAAATAAAATAGTATTAATACATTACGTTGTTGTAAAAATTGTGTTGTAAAAATTTTTCGTCAGTCACCAAGCCTCTGGAACGGTGATAAGAAAGAAAAAAGTGATAGGATAGTTATTTGGGGACAGTAATGTGAAGAATATATTATGATAATAACGTTACGGAACCCGTCGTGTGGATGGCCAATAAGTACTTGAGCGGTTTTTGAAATGTCTACGAAATAAAACTTCGTTTTATGTGACGATAATTGTAAAGGGTCCAGTACACAATGGCCAGTGATGGGCCATGCTTTGCATTGCACAACTGTAGGCCGCGAACACTTGGTGTTCACACAATGGCGCAAGGCTCATTGCTGTCTGGCGAAACATGGACGTGGAAGTAATCACGGTTGGGGCTATTTGTTTATATACTGCTTACAAGTATTACAGAAGTGTGTACGTCCATAAATTATAAAAAAATGGCGCAAAAGGCGATGCTGGAATAAATAATATTCAAATAAAACAAAAATATATAATATTCAAATAATAAAACAATATTATATGTATTTAAATACTAGCACGCAACGAAAAGTGCACTATCCGGCCAGCGGTCCGTGAAGAACTAAATAATGGGCGATTGTGTGAACACCTCATGCCACGCTACGCCACGATTCCATTGAAGTGTGTCAAAAAAACCGACATCTTCCCGATTGCGCGCTACGATGGACAATTATTGTCCGCTATTATATACCATTAGCCCCTGTACACAATGGCGATGGCATGCAGTTGGCCAGCATGGGCCATTGTGTACTGGCCCCTTTGTATGTAAAACTGGCTGTGCCCACGACCCCGTCCGTGTGGATCGGAGTGGACCGATTGCGATGAAACAAAGACTAAGTAATACCGTCAGTTGTGTACAATTTTTACGTATAAAATTTACATTTAAAAGTGTTGTGGGGTAATATGTACGTGCATAGGTTATTTGTATGTGTGTCGTAGGTATGCATAGGTTATTTGTATGTGTGTCGTAGGTAAGCATTTTGTGTAATGCACCTAGTGGCGACATCAGTAGCTCGCTAACCATCTAACAAGTTAGTCAATAAACAAGTTTCGGTCGTAACACGCATCATTCATTTAAATAACCCACGGCAGTACCTAAACTGGTGACCCGACGTGATACAGACATTGTAAAAATAATAATTAGTAGTGATTTTATTTTTTAATTATAAATTTTTTTTTGGTACTGGACGGAGCTAGAACTGGGTTCCCAAAAACCCACACAGCTGCTAGGGTTTTTGGGAACCCAGTTCTAGCTCCGAAACTAGTTTCTGGAACTGTCGCTCAGCACTCTCCTCGTATACCTGCGGTAGTCGTTCCTTAAGTGCCGTATATTTGTTGGCCTCAGGTGGTGACGTAACTAGATCGCTGACCTGTTGTATTGAAACTCTGCCCAACTTTGAGATCACCATGTTAAATTTGGCCTCTTCGCCCTGCTTCTGAGGTGCCATGACAGCCTCAAATTGTGCGAACCATAGTCTGGGCATGTCCACCCAAAAGTCTGGTAGCTTGGATGAAATACTGATGGCGGCTAATGTTACGCCCGAAGGCTCACTTTGTTCTTCTTTAAATTTTCCTAGACTACTGGCGGGTGCTGGCTGCGCTGGTGGCGGAGAACTAAACATTTTTCCTATTTATAATCTTTTAGACACAAAACAAGGCAGTACCAAAAAAAATGTATAATAAAAAAAAAATCACTACTAATTATTATTTTTACAATGTCTGTATCACGTCGGGTCACCAGTTTAGGTACTGCCGTGGGTTATTTAACGCCGAATGAGGGATTTAGGACGCATAACTCAAGTTTCTGAACAAACCTTGAAAAGCCTGTGGTTGTCTAGGATGCCCACATCATGTCTCTAGATAATCTGGCCAATATTGCGGATAAAATAGTGGAGAACAGCAGGATGTATGAGGTCGCAGCAGTGACTGGCAGCTCAGCGGATGTGTCACAAGGAGCACTTACTGAATTAGCCAACCAGCTGAACAAACTCACATTGGAGGTGGCAGCATTGCGTAACCAGGCGATAAGTCGCGGCCGTTCGAGAAGCGACAGTGAACTACGCTACAGGAGCAGGTCTATTACGCACAAAAGACGAACACCTGGAGACGCAAATTGGCTATGTAGATTTCACTACCGTTTCCGAAAGAATGCGAAACGGTGCGAGCAGCCTTGCGCTTGGCGTACAACAGATACGGAAAACTAGATACGGTATGTTCCGAATCGATGGACGGATGTACCCAAGGTCAGGTAGATAAAAATCATAGCTTATTAATTAAAGATAGTCATACTAAGCTAATTTTTTTAATAGACACAGGAGATAACATATCTGTTATTCCAAAAAGGTGTGTAAAGAACCACATAGTAGAACCATGTGATTTTAAGTTGTACGCGGCCAATGATAGCGAAATAAAAACGTATGGCATAAGTAACTTAGAAATAACTTTTGGTTTAAGACGAACATTTAAATGGCCTTTTATAGTGTGCGATGTAAAGCAACCAATAATTGGGGCAGATTTTTTAAGAAACTTTAGACTATCCGTAGATTTATATAATAATAGGTTAATAGATTTGGTTACTAATTTGTACGTTTGTGGATCGAAAAATATTAGTTACAATGGTACTATAAAGTGCATTAATAGTAATCATCCGTATGCAGATTTACTGGAATTATTTCAGGACATCACTAGACCGCCTACGTTTAGGGATATACCAGAACACTCGGTGTATCACCATATCGAGACTACGGGCCTGCCGGTGCATGCTCGTGCCCGGCGATGGCCCCCTCACAGGTATGACTTAGTTAAAAAGGAATTCCAATTGATGCAAGAATTAGGGATATGTAGACCATCAAATAGCGAATGGGCTGGTCATAGCATAGTACCGAAAAATAGTGGCGAAATTCGTCCTTGCGGCGATTATAGATTGCTTAACGCCATAACAAAGCCGGATCGTTATCCTATACCAAGGGATCAAGATTTTACTTACGGGTTATATAATAAGAAAGTATTCTCTAAGATTGATATTTGTAGAGCTTATCATTTCATAAAAATCTGGCCAGAGGACATTAAAAAGACAGCTATCATTACTCCTTTTGGGCTCTATGAGTTTCCTAGAATGACGTTTGGACTGCGAAACGCAGCACAAACATTCCAAAGACATTTTTATTTTATTTTTATTTTACTTTATTTGGGAAAACAAGCAATTGTACAATGTTTATCTTAAAACTAGAGTTACAACAGCGAACAATCAGGAGTACAATCACTTATTACTAAGAAAGGTACAGTAGGTTAAAACTAGCATAAATTTAAAATATAATGAAAGTTAACGAATGAAAGTTAATGAAATGAAAGTTAATGAAAGTTAAACGAATAGTTATCTTAATAGACAAGTTAAGAACTAAGAACATTAACTATAGTTTTTTTAAATGCATAGCGACTCAAGAAAAATATGTCTATACCAGCAAAGTTATCGTTGTAAATTCTAATCAGTCCTTGGAGAGGAGCTCTCCCACCTGCATTTGTGCGAGCCCGTGTGGCAGCAAATAGGGGATAATCACGAACCACCCTTTTGTGAACTGTTCTAGGCACAATGTAAGAGATACTGTTAAGAAGTTCAGGACAATCAAACTTGTTGTGAATGATGCCATAAAGCATCATTGCTTGTAGCAAGATACGCCGAGACTTTAGCGTGAGCATATTTAGATCGTTTAAGACGACGGGATATGATTGGTGCTGCATTCTACACCTGAATTGCATCGCCCGCAGAAACTTACGTTGCACTCGTTCCAGCAAATCGACGTATTTACTGTATAGTGGGTCCCACATAGTACAAGCGTATTCCAGTTTGTACTATGTAGGATAGATATGTGGGATAGATAGATAGATATATTAATAATACAATATTAGCTGGTATAGAACAATTAGATTATAATAAAACGAATGGTAAAAATAGTCATTTAAATAACCACATTACAGGACAGTCAGTAGTATTCGGGTATCTCGATGACGTCATCTTGGGATCAGATAACAATAGTATACACAGACAACACTTAAAGTTATTGTTTGAGCAGTTTAGTAAATATAAGATGTCTATAAATTTAAGTAAGTGCATCTTCGGTCAGAAAACGGTCTTTACCAGAAAAAGTTAAAGTTATAGAGGAATACCCAAAGCCGGAAACCATTGAACAACTTCGAAGGATTCTGGGGATGTTAAATTTTACAGGAATCACATACCTAACGCAGCAAACATGCAAGGAATTTTAGGTAGGTACTTACACGGGTCAAATAAGCGTGATAAAACTACAATAGAATGGTCAGACGAGGCGTATAGGGCGTTTGAAAAATGTAAGGAAAATCTGAAAAATGCCGCCACGTTATCATACCCAATCGCGGATAGTGAATTAGGTTTAATGACGGACGCATCTGATTATAGCATAGGCGCCGTGTTACATCAGAAAGAAAATAACACATGGAGACCCCTAGGTTATTTTTCCAAACGGCTTACGGAATCCCAAAAGAAATGCTGTACATATGATAAGGAACTTTTGGCGATTTACTCGGGTATAGATTATTTCAGAAATTTAATAGAAGGTAGAAATTTTACAGTTTATACCGACCACAAACCCCTTACGTACGCATTTTCAAAATTAGGATCAAACAAAGAACTGCCTAGGAGGGCACGCCAATTATTATATATTAGCGAATTTACATGTGATATACAACACGTGCAAGGTAATAAGAACCCGGTGGCCGATGCATTGTCAAGAATAGAGGCGATAACATGTCCGGGCGCATTGCAATACCAAGAAAATGCTCGCGCGCAGGCGGGCGACGCTGAGTTAGCAAATTTAATCAGGCCAGGTGTTACTAACAGCACGAAACTGAAGCGTATGAATATAAATAATGCGAATGATATGATTTATTGTGAAATATCGACAGAAAATATTAGACCCTACATTCCCGTAGAATATAGAAAAGACACTTTTAATAAATTTCACAGTTTGGCTCATCCAGGAGTTAGAGCATCGCGTGCTTTAATTGGTAAAAGAGTATTTTGGCCGGGTATGAATAAAGACATAGGCAAATGGGTAAAGACATGCGTTAATTGCCAGAAAAGTAAAATAGTGCGTCATACAGTATCTAGGCTTAGTCGTTTCGAAGAAGGAGACTGTTTTAGTCACTTGCATGTAGATTTAATAGGACCATTACCAGTAACAGAACATGCCTATCGGTATTGCGTGACCATGATAGATCGGCGTACACGATGGCCAGAAATATATCCAGTAACCGATATGACGTCAGAAACAGTAGCAAAGGCTGTTTACGAAGGCTGGATATGTCGGTTCGGTTGCCCAGATAAAATTACTACGTACCAAGGTAGACAGATTGAGAGCGAGTTATTTAGGGATTTGATGAAATTATTAGGTATACATAAAACGCGAACGACCCCATACCATCCACAGTGTAATGGTAAAGTAGAAAGATGGCATAGGTTAATCCGGCATACATGTTAGACGATAAGATTATTATAGAGGATAGCAACTTAAATCAACATCAGCAAAGTAATGTAAACACACCTTTAAGAATAACACGTAGTGGTAGACATGTTAAAAAACCCGTCAGGTTTATGGATTTGTAGTATGTAAGCTAAATTTGTAAAGAAGTTAAGCATAGTTATCAGATATATGAGTATGAGTAGTTATTACAATAATTGCATTATATAAATTAATTAAATACAGTTGCACTAGCTCATTATTACGACTACTCTACTGCACATAGTAGGTTTGATTTTCAATATTTTAAACATATATTTTCTCTACATTAAGCTACCGATACTAAGAAATAAACATGGGTAAAACATATCCAGTCGATAAAAAAGAAGAAGAAATCTTCATTACCCAGAACGGGGCAAATCAGGCTTCCACGTCGCATACAGAATACAAGTTGGAGGTGATGAGCATCGTGGTTACCGTGATGGCTGTCATCATGAACGCGGCATGTGTGTTGGCGTTGGCAATTCCTGGCGTAGCAAACAAACGTTTTCTACGCCAGGAATTGAATACGTTGCGTTCAGGCAGTGTTATAAGTGTCGTACCGCAACCAAACCCTAGAGTAAATAACTACGAAGTGTAGAATAAGAAGCAATGTAATAAGGTTTTTTTTTTCCGAACCTAGCTAAGTTTGTCGAAATTATGATACATGTTCACAGACAGACAGACATTTTACATTTCACACAACGTCCTCTGGTCCCAAGCTAAGCTTATATGCTTGTGTTATGGGTACCAGAATACGGATATAATACATAAACTACTTTTATTTTGTAAATACATACTTATAATACATAGTAAACACCCAGACGCAGTACAAACATTTGTATGACAATTAAAACATGTATTTTTATTTTTTATTTTTTTAGAAGGGGGTTTATGTGGGGTAATATGTACGTGCATAGGTTATTTGTATGTGTGTCGTAGGTAAGCATTTTGTGTAATGCACCTAGTGGCGACATCAGTAGCTCGCTAACCATGTAACAAGTTAGTCAATAAACAAGTTTCGGTCGTAACACGCATCATTCATTTAAATAACCCACGGCAGTAGGTACCTAAAGTGTTGAACATTTTACGTGATGCGTGCACAGACAAACATCTAAACAGACAAACAGACAAAAATTTCAAAAATGCTGAAAATGCTTTCTATTTGTTGTCCTTTATCCATATGACTATTTTTTTGTAAATATATTGAATGTGAAATTTTTTTTTCTACAGATTTATTATATCTATAGAATACATTAGCTATCTAATTTAAAATAACAAAATGTTATTATGTATTTTTTGCCTAAATAAATGTTCAACCTAAAACATAAATAAATATAGACTCGTATTGAAACAATAGAGGCAGCTGCCGGCAATATCGCAAAAATACCTATTTGCTTTTGTTATAAAGGTGACTATTCAAGCAGAGTAAGATAAAAATTACCGTCGCTGAGGTGCTCCAATGAGTTTTTATCAACGAGCGAAACAAAGGGTTGTTTAATGTCGGTATTAGAGAAAAGTTCAAAATAAATTTGAGGTCGTTAAGGGTTCTTTGTCACTGTTGTGCTGTGCAGTGAATCAAGCAGTGTTCCCATTATTGCTTTATTATAATAGGCAATTTAAAATCCTTACGATTTAAAGTTTAGTATTTAATTTATTTTGTTTAAAAAATATTTTGAGGCTTAATTAATTTTAATCAAATCAACGGCGTGAGTATTATGGTTTGTAACCAAATAGGAACGATATAGATAGACAAATAACTCTTTCTCTCTCTCCAGCCCATCAACGTCGCACTGCTGGGTGCGGGCCTCCTCCACTTTGGGAGGGATTACGGTTTACTGTGCCACGCTGGCCAGGCGTGTTGGTACGGGGTTTATTTTCGAGTTTTTAGCCTCTCACAGAGGATGTTATCTGCGCACAATATTCTTTAGCTGGCTTTTACAGCACCCTGGGAATAATAACTCTATACACCAATATACTTTTTATATAGGTATTAGATTTCTTTAAATCGTATATCTTATACGTATAGTAAAATTCGAAAAGTAAATAATCTTCCTTTTATAAGACAAAACAAACAATTCACAAGAAAGTAATGACCATATGATATCCGTGATAAAGAATTACCAGCGCTTTTATTTTAAGAAGCCGTACTGAATAGGAGCTGAAATTTTTTATCTCTATATCGACAAATCATTCTATAAGCTTCCTTAAAAGTCAACAAAATACAGATAAAATATTTTGTTTTGTTATCTTCTATAATAATATTATAAAGAGGAAACGTTTTTTTGTATATTTGTAAGGAATAACCTCTGAGACTAATGCTACATTATATCTGAGTAATATGTAAAGATATTGTAGTGGTGTGAAATTTCACGTGAACGAAGTCACAGGCTACTGCTAGACCTTAATATTATTTATTGCTATTCGTCAGTCTTGCTAAAACTTATAAAAACTAAAACATATATTAAACCCTGTAATAACTGATCGTAGAAGACACATTACAGCTCAGTCTCACCCGTGACCATGGTGACTGCAAAGTCTCCGAAACGTCGCGCCGAAATTTAAAACAAATACACGCGTCTAAATCCATAAAAAGTAGTTTTATTTGAAGTAATGTAGTTTCATTGTATGTCTGCGACGTGAGTTGCAATATTCGGATCCATGTTATGTACTACAATTTGTAGAGAACACTGTGAATAGAAGGTACGATCACTTTGATCGTATTGATAAGAGAAAATGCTTATAGTAGTTATAGTGCCATCGCTCGTAAATAGCCAATTGGGTGTCGAATTTCTCTACATATGTAACAAAAAACACACTTATCCTTTTTGCTTTAACTATTTTCAGATCCCTTCTCAATATGTACAACTATTTGTCTGTCTTTCCCTTTTCAATCTATATTTGTTGCTATGTTGTTTGCTACAAGAACAATACATTCTATGTGATATAATTTAGAACCTTATTGCTTTACTATAAACTTGAATAAAACCACTACAATTGATTTCATGACCCTAGGTATGTGAAAGTAAAAAAAGCTGAATATTTTCTTAGTTTTTTTTACCCACAATAATATAAAATTGGTCAAGTACGAGTTGGACTCCCACACGAAGGGTTTGATACTTTTGTCAGGCTGACACAAAATAACAGAACTCCAAACTTGGGATAAAGGCAAGAGAATGATGATGTGAACAGTGAAATTTAAATAAAATAAATAAATATTGACGGACATTTCACACAACGTCCTCTGGTCCCAAGCTAAGCTTATATGCTTGTGTTATGGGTACCAGAATACGGATATAATACCTTTTAATTTTCATTATTTCATTAATTTTCATCTTTCTAGCTATCACCGTTGCACAGATGCAGCCTTGTGACAGACAGACTGACAGGCGGACGAACGGACGGACAGCAGTGTCAGTAATAGAGTCCCGTTTTGGTACGAAACTTTAATAAATGACGCCTTGGCAGAAAGAAAATGATCGTGATTTTCTATTCATAGTCAATACGTCTGTAATAAGCTCCTTGGAATAAATGTAAATAAGTTTTTATTTACAAGCATCGTAATCGTTAAATAATTATCTATTATGTGGTTATTACTCATGACCAAATAATAACCAATTTTATATAAAAATGGCCAAAACTTTAGTCGCTAGATCTACAAAACTCCCCAAAAATAGACAAAAACTCGAGTCGAATACTATGTTTTTATATCAATGTTTGGTACGTTTTGTTGAAAAAACTGTGAATAGTCTTTGAACGTATTCAATAGAGAAAATGCTTACAGCACCATCGCTCGCAAATAGCCAATTGGGTGTCGAATTTCTTCACACAAGTAAGAAAAACACACTTAGGATAAGTGTGTTTTTGTTACATGTACGAGTATAGAGAAATTTCACGTTAACTATACGGACCTTCGGATCCCTTCTCGATGTATAAGAACTATGCGTCTAAGTCTTCCTTTTTAGGGTTCCGTACCCAAAGGGTAAAAACGGGACCCTATTACTGAGACTTCGCTGTCCGTCCGTCCGTCCGTCCGTCCGTCCGTCCGTCTGTCACCAGGCTGTATCTCAAGAACGGTGATAGCTAGAGAGTTGAAATTTTCACAGATGATGTATTTCTATTGCCGCTATAACAACAAATACTAAAAATAAAATAAAATAAATATTTAAGGGGGGCTCCCATACAACAAACATGATTTTTTTACCGTTTCTTGCTCGATACTAATAACGTTGCCTTATGTTGCATAGATAATGGTACGGAACCCTTCGTGCGCGAGTCCGACTCGCACTTGACCAATTATTATTATTCTATTTACAACGGTAGCTTTTCTTTTAACTGTAAAAATAATATTAATGTATTGCTTTGATAAAGACATAAAGACGAATGAATTGAATAAAAAATACTTTAGTAAGATAATGTATACGTACAAACTGTCTCGCTTTTCTTCCATGGGGGTAGGCGGAGACCATATGCAAATACATAACAACCTCATTGTTTTTATGGATCTCTTAAGGCACTCCTTTAGGCCTGCAGTGTTAGCCTCTCGCAAAGGGGACGTTATCGCCCACTGTGGGAAAGGCAGATCTGAACATATTATTTTTTTCCAAACCTATATCAATTAACAAGAGCGTTGCGTATTTAAAGCTGTGAGCTGCTACGATTACTATTTATAGGTTATTATATAGCTACGTTTTACGTAAAGTTGAACGTTGGCTTGTAGCAATGCTACGACAGGCAACAGTGTTTATTTGCAGTTTAATTAATATTAATGCGTGTGGTAACTGTATATATTAAATTATATGTAAATGGAATTTATAGCATAAATCACCCCCCAGTTGATAAAGCATTACGACATTTTTGTTCACGATGAAACACAACAATGTTAGAGGAAGGTTGTGTGGTATAAAATAATGTGTTTTTATTGGTTGTAGAAGAATTACACACCGATATCTCATACATCCAGTTCATATACATATAAATGCTTCTTAGTGTACACATATTCTTAGTATGCATATAAATGCACCGCGTACGAAGACGCGGGCAACAGCTAGTATACATATATGCTTCTTATAGCATATGTTCGGTGTGCGTTGATCGTCTTCCGTGCGGAATCTTTTGGAGTGATCTGTGAACTTTTAGTTACGGGAATCTTTAAATATCATTGGTGGTAATATCCTTTAAATTTATTAACTAAGTTAAAGAATTTGAATTGTATAAACTTTGTGTAAACAATAAAGCCATGACAGATGCCAACAAAAAGTAAGTCTTCGCAATGAGCGTTGCTTTATTCTTTGATTTTCTAATACAGAACTTCCTTTCAAATAATATTCAGTCAACTCTTAAATTAAGAATTTATATCAAAACTTTTCTGTTTCCTTTGTATTGCATCACAATGGAAAATATTATCAATTGGTAAACTTTCCGTATTCATAAACACTCGTTTTATCTACAACCACAACTTTCTTTTTGTTTAAACTTAACTGGGTAAAGCGATTTTAATGATTCTTTTTTTATTTAAAAGCTGGTAGTTCCCGTGTAGTCCCATTGGCGCAGGATCTGATGGTTATCTCCTGAGAAATTGAGGAAAACCCTCGAATTTCAAAGGCACATGAAATCAATTGCATTTTTTTTAATACTCCATTATTTTGTGACTGTTTGAGGTTACGAAGAAATACCGCATACCCGTATTTAAAAATACTTAAAATGATTACATGATATTGAAATTCCTACTCTAACCATTGTATGCGTTTTTCTTAATGCGACAAATTATTTTTAATTTATTAAGTAAACTAGCTGTTGCCCGCAACTTTATATGTCAGGAATTTAGAGATCAAACTTTAATATATTATACAACTTAGCTATCTTCTTGAACTACTCTATCTATTAAAAAAAAACGAATCAAAATCTGTTGCGTAGTTTTGAAGATATAAGCTCACATAGGGACATACATACAAAAATAACGACTTTGTTTTATAATAAGTACAGATTATAGTGGAAAATGTTGAAATCATTAGCGGTACTTAAACCTACTACCTCGGAACACCATTTTGTTAGTCTTCCAGCTAAGCTATCATGGTGCCTGCAAAGTTAATCAAATTATCCGCAAAATTTTCGCATAAATGTACGGTTATTAGAATTTATCATCAGTTTTCTCTAAGGCGCTAAAAGAAGTAAAACCTTAAAAGATCAATAAGATTATGGAAAAATAAACAGTGTAAGCATCATATCCAGCAACTTATTATCACCTGAATATTGTTACTCATCTTTGAATTGAAAAACTAATGGCTCGGAATAAGCCGAGGTTTTTAAAATAAATTGCTGACATTCCATTTCCTACAGAATGTAATGCGACCTCAGGATTCCGTTTTTAAAATTGAGTTTCACCTTATCAATTTGATTTTAGTATTATTGTTTATTAAATAGTCTTGTTACCATGAAATAGAACAATTTAAGCGCTTTGTGACAGTGACATATTATTTTTCTTGATTTAATTGATGGTATCGTTGGTTTTTTTTTTAAAAAGCCGCAGCTTGCAATTGCATCCGTGGCCTCGTGGTGTAGTGGTTCTGGTAACGGACTGCCGATCAAGACGTCGCGGGTTCAATTCCCGCTCGGGACAATCATTTGTGTGATATTTCTAATTGTCATACAAATGTTTGTACTGCGTCTGGGTGTTTCTATGTATATGTATAAGTATGTATTTACAAAAAAAAAGTAGTATATGTATTCTATCCGTATTCTGGTACCCATAATACAAGCATATAAGCTTAGCTTGGGACCAGAGGACGTTGTGTGAAATGTCCATGAACATTTATTTATTTATTTATTTTATCCTACTAATGTATTATAAAAGTTTGTTTGTAAGATTGTATGGATGTCTGGATGAATGTAAGCATGCCTTTCTTGCAGTAACTACTGTATTTTAATGAAAAATTACAGTTTTATAGCTTATAGACAAGAATAACACATAGACTTCTGGCTTAAAATCCAAGGAGCAAGGCAGTAACTATAAACGCGGACACTAGCTGGTAATGACATACCTATAGGGAAAATGGCTTCCGCAAAAAATAATAAGAGCCATACAAATGGTGGTTTACATTGCAAAGGGCAATGATGTTAATTATATGCAGATAAAGTCGCATGCTACAGGTAGATCAGAATTAAAGATCAAGGAAACAAATTATGAACTTTTGATTTAGAAGCTTAGAAAACAATCATGGAGTTATCGAGTAACAAACTCTACCTGCAAAACATCTTTCACTCGCGTGTTTTCTGATAAAGTTTCTGAATAAATTTGCCAAATAACGTCGAAACACGAGATTTCAACTTGTCATCCAACTTTGCTTGTTAATTGTTATCAAATGGAGTACCTTATAACAGTTATGAGATACGACTATTGAATTCTAAATATCTATATCTTTCTATATTTTACACTAGCTGTTGCCCGCGACTTCGTACGCTTTGAATTTAGAAAATGTTCCCCGTTTTGTAACATTTTTCACTGCTGCTTCTGTTCTATTAGTAGCAGCGTAATGTTATATAATCTATAGCCTTCCTCACTAAATGTACTATCCAACACTGAAAGAATTTTTCAAATCGAATCAGTAGTTCCTGAGACCTGGCTCTCTTGGGCATTTTCAAATGTTTAAGAAAATGTTAATAGCGTGTAATATTCTAGCTCTGAAAAGAACTGTTGTTTAACTCTGAGATAAACTTTTGCGTAGGTGTAGTTTTAAGAGCGAAATCTAAAAAAAATCGCACGAAAATTATTAGACTTCGCGCACGACCGCTGCGTAGGGAGCGCGACCGCGCGGGTACCTTATTCATAGTACTCATACTGTAAACTCCCCTCCCGCACGCGCACCCCCGCCTTGGTGACGCCCGCTTCGCAACGGGCCGTGCAGCAGAAATCGTAATATTTTAATTTCACCATAACTTCAAAACCAAACTTCCAATTTTAATCATTCACAGACCAAATATTATCTACATAAACTGTACTTAGTGATAAAATAATTTATTTTGATAAGGATTAATAGCATGAGTAAAATAAACGCGTTTAAAAGTAGTCCAAAAAAAATCAAGATTTTAAAATAAAAAAATGGTTGTTGTGCCTCACTCGACATAGATGGGTATAGTGTGTCACGGACTTTTCTGTAGATATTTATAAGATCTACAATTAATTGGAATATTTTATGGTTCTATCTTTTATAGTTTAGGCAGCGTTCGCAAAATAAGTAACTTTTCTGGTTGATTTTTTACACCTTGTGTCTGAAAAACCCAAATATCTTACGAAACCTTATTTTTTCCAAAATAAAATATAGCCTATCTTACTCGCGGATAATGTAGCTTTCGAATGGTGAAAGAATGTTTAAAATTGGTTCAGTAGTTTTTGAGCCTATTCATTACAAACAAACAAACAAAGTTTTCCTCTTTATAATATTAGTATAGACAAGTGGAGGAAGTGATATAACGCGTATGTTTATAAGACAGGCTCTAAAATTCGAACGAGGTTACCTAACAGATCTGAAAAAATATAAAATATGTAATTTGATTGAGGCGGGAAAAATAAGTTTACAGTTCACTTAAAGGTACCTATACCTACTGTAGCATAAGGACGTCTGCAACACCGAGGTGTCTCGATGTCGCCTAAATTCGTCGCGACCCCAAATTTTTTTTTATTTGCTTGTTAACAACTAACTGTTGCCAGAGACAATGTACGCGTTGAATTTTAAAAAAAAATAACATTTTTCACTGATGCTTCGCTCCTATTGGTCGCAGCGTGATGTTATATAGCCTATATCCATCCTCGAGAAATGTACTATCCAACACTGAAAGAATTTTTGTAATCGGACAAGTAGCTTCTGAGATAAGTGCGTTCAAACAAACAAACAAACTCTTCAGCGTTATAATATTAGTAATAGATTTACATTTGTTAAGGGCCTACATCAATATTATCGTATATCATCGCCGACACGTACATATTAACACAGCCAGTAGGCACAGAAAATGAAGAATTAGGGATACTTTTCCTATTTACTCAAAATCTACTAAATATATTTTAATTCTGATTTACGTGTTTCTATATATGATAGTTACTTATGTTTTAAAGTTATTTCATTAGTTAATACGCGATAATAGACCGACAAATGAAAAAAATAAATAATTTGAGAGGTTATTTTGCCAAGATTTTCTATCGAGAAAACTTTTTTCAATCGCGTTTCTGAGTTTATGCGATCCTAGATAATATATTGAAAAAACATATACTTAAAAATTAGAGCTCTAGCCATTCAATCTAAAGAAACAATGAAAACTTCGTACATAGTAAAATGCACGAAGCTATTTTGGTATCCTCTTAAAGGATACATTTTATTTACCCTCTCGCAGTATTCATCCACGGTCCAGAAACAATTAATACGTAAACTTTCTAGTGCCTATTACCAATTATTTTGCATAACACTTACACCTCATATACCTACACAATATAAAAGACATATAATATATATAAATACTAGCTGACCCGGCAAACGTTGTTTTGCCATACTAAAAAAAAAAATTGAAAAATAGATGTTGGCCGTTTCTCAGACCTACTGAATATGTATGTAAAATTTGAGAAGAATCGGTCAAGCCCTTTCGGAGGAGTACGGTAACTAACACTGTGACACGTGAATTTTATATATTAGATAACAATTACAATACATAATATTAACATAAAATGTGTTAAAATATATATTTATACTAGCTGACCCGGCAAACGTTGATTTGCCATACTAAAAAAAAAAGTTTGAAAAATAGATGTTGGCCGATTCTCAGACCTACTGAATACGTATGCAAAATTTGAGAAGAATCGGTCAAGCCGTTTCGGAGGAGTACGGTAACTAACACTGTGAATTAGATAGATAGAAGATTTAAACTGGTAATATTAACGTCATCTGTTCACCTTAGTAGGCTGTTGCGTGATAGGTACGTATATATATCCATCCATCCATCCACGACCGATAATTGTAGTAATTTTACTAACTTGGACCACGAGGACTGAAAAAGTTAAAATTAAAAAGAGACTGTGCTTATCTGATTTATATAGGTAGCTTGTTCACGTAAAGGATTTGCTATTATCTTTCTACGAATACTACGAATTCCATTTATTTTAATTTGAATTTAGTTCTACGGTGCCAGTTCCAAAAGTGAATGCTATGGAGAAGAACAGACAAGAAATTCCATGGATGTTTTTTTCTTATCCATTTTTTATAGGTCTGTATATTTAAAATAATAAGGGATGTAAAATAATGCCCATTTATAATATAATGGGATAAGGGCAGGAGAATGATGACAAAAGTATTATTTGGTATTAAAAAGGTTTAAGGTATATTTTGTTTAGCTAGCTTTAGTTTTAATAAATGCTAAATAGTTTCGCTACCACCGCGTGATATCACCACCACACCTATGGTGTAAGTACCTATTAGAAAGAAATTAAATACGTTGGCAACAGAAAAATACTTTAATTTATTGTTAAAAACTATTTGGAAAGGTAGAAATTCGTAGATAGATATTATTTTATTTCGAAATACTTACTACATTTTATTCTGGTAAAACATTTTACTTTTTGATATTTAATTTGTTATCATTTAACTACCTCTAGCAAGGTTAGATAGAAATAAACATTTTATTGTTGCCACCAAATTACTGAACTATGTAATATTATACACTAATTAGAATAAACAACCTCCGTGTGGTGATGGATTAAGAATACAAGTGTCACCACCCCATCTCCTCCCAAGGGTGCTGTAAAAGTCGGCTAAGGGATATTGCACACAGATAACATCCTCTGTGAGAGACGAAAAACTCGAAAATAAAACCTGTGCCAACACACCTGGTCAGCGCGGTACAGTAGACCATAATCCCTCCAAGGTGGAGGAGGCCCGTGCCCAAAAGTGGGACGTTTGGGCTGGATAGAAGAATATAATAATAATAATAATAATAAATATTTTGGACATTTCACACAATGTCCTCTGGTCCCAAAGTAAGCTATATTCCTATGCTTGTGTTATGGGTACCAGATACGGATATACTACTTATACTATTTTTTTTTTGTAAATACATACTTATAATACATAGAAAACACCCAGACGCAGAACAAACATTTGAATGACAAGTAATAAACATCACACAAATTATTGTCCCAAGCGGGAATCGAACCCGCGACCTTGTGAACGGCAGTCCAGTACATGAACCACTACGCCACGAAACCCGTCAAATAGAATAAACAGAAATACACAGAATAATTAAAACAAAACTCTCTCTCTTTAGCCCATTACCGTTTTACTATTGGGAGCGAGCCTCCTCCACTTTAGGAGGGATTGTGGTCTACTATGCCGCGGTGACCAGGCGAATTAACATACGGTTTACTTTCTAGGTTTCCGTTTCTTACAAAGAATATAATCTGTAACTCGCTCTCACACTACAAAGCCACCAGGAGGGCTCCGCAAGTTCCGCGACTTCAGACGTACATCACTCCCTCAATTTCGTAAAAGTTTGGTATACACAGCGCCTTAGGTTAATCTTAGTTGCTTACGTAGAATCGGTACTAATGTTTGATAAGTGCTGCAGCTCAAGTCGAGTGCTTGTTCTACAAATAACCTAATTGGGACATTATGTTATGTCTTAAGTCACAACATATAGTTTATAGACATACACTTATATACTACATACAAATAAACATATCTACAAAACAGTACAGATAACACATACATAAACGTACATAGACAATTCCAAACGATAATAGTTACAACTGCATGTTCAGATAGTGGTTCTTATCTTTAGTTTTGAATGTGGCTAGACTTTTGGCTCGTCGAATGTCCTCTGGAAGTGCGTTACACAAACGTATGGCTGTGACGGTGAAGGATTTGTCAAACAAGTTCGTAGAATGCATTGGCATTTTTAATTTCAGACTCTCTGATAACCTCAAATACCGGTTATAAGTGTCGTGAACGTATGTGAAACGAGATTTAAGATAGGAAGGAGTAGAAGGAATAATACATTATAAAGTAAGGAAAGAATATAAGCATTCCGGCGAAACCTTATGGGTAACTATTTGAGCTGTTTTCGAAATTGCGAAACGTGATAATACTTGCGCAAACCAAATATGAATCTTATGCAGACATTCTGGAGACGCTCAAGTTTATCTAATTGGTATTCAGCGAGGTCTAGATAGCTGACATCTGCATAATCAAGTATAAATAACAGTACAGAGTTTGCGAGCGCAATTTTGGTAGCAATAGGTAGAAAATTCTGTAGTCTTCTGATAGAACCGACAGCAGCGAAGAGTTTACGGCTCACCTGCTGTAGCTGCGGGCCTAGCATAAATCGCTGTTAATATTATTGATAGTATCCGAAAGCTGTGCCAGTGGGGCTTGCAAGTAGATTTGAAGGTCGTCTGCGTAAAGGTGGTAGGAAGAAATTGAATAATAATAAATTGAATGATAAATTTATTGAATAAAATACAATGAACATCTCAAAAACAATTTAACAATATGTAACTCTAAGATAAAAACATTACTTAACATAGCCACTAGCATCTAAACTAGGCCGAGCCTGTATCTTAGATGCCAGTTTCTCCTAGGTTTGAAACAAGTCTTATGTGCATCTAATGACTAAAATTACCTACGCTAAAAGTACAAAGTATTTTTACAAGTCCCTAGCGTTAAATTAAATTACGTTTTAAAATTAAATTAAATAAAATAAAATTAAATAAATTACGTTTGTATTATAGAATACACAATTAAAATATTGTATAAACTCAATGTAAACAACTTTGTTTCTCAGATAATAATATTATTATGTCACTCTGAACTCTTATAAACATTTAGATTGCTTTATTTTGATTCCCAATTATTAATCAAATTTCTAACTAGGATTCTTAAAGAAAAAACAAGTTGAATTCTTATGAATTTTACCACATTCTATTCTAATATGGCTAATAGAACAAGTACTTAGTATATAAAGTAATTTACTAATTTTGCAATTGACTTACTATGCTTCTTTATGTCCCGCTTGCGGTGATCACTTTTTCCACTACAATTTAATTTATTACTTAGTATATGTTTTGAAATCTACTATATAAAAATAAGTCGGGTTTTCCTTCCTGACGCTATAACTCCAGAACGCACGGACCGATTTCCACGGTTTTGCATTCGTTGGAAAGGTCTCGGGCTCCGTGAGGTTTATAGTTCATTTTTTTTGTTTTTTTTTTTTTTACTTTTTTTTTGGTATGGCAAAAGAACGTTTGCCGGGCCAGCTAGTTATCTATAATCTTCCTACCTATTTTAAGATATTTCATCTTGTTTTGTAGCCTTTATAATACTTATAAATGCCCATGTTTTATTCCATTGGAACTAATAAAAATAAATAGCTACTCAACTAAGAGAACTTTTTCCAATTATGTTGTAATTCGATACGAACTGAATTTTCGATAATCTAGAATAACAAGTCTACTTATTTTTTGTTCTATGACACTTATACGAAGTAATACAATAACAAAACTATTTTGCGAATTTTATTCTTTTACCGAACATTTTGGAAAGTTTATAATCATCGCGGTCGCACGTAGGCTAAGTCTGCCACATTTATAATACATGAAAATCATGTCTGTGTGGTGACGGATTAAGAATGCAAGTGTCACCACCCCTTTTCCTTCAAAAACCAGCTAAGAAATATTGTGCACAGATGACATCCTTTGTGATAGATGGATCGATATTAAACGCTATGGCAACACGCCTGTTTAGCGCGGCACAGTAAACCACAATCCCTCCCAAAGTGGAGAAAGTCCGTGCCCAAAAGCGGGACGTAAATAGGTTGAAGAGCAAGAGTGACAAGCCATACTCATGTATACAGTAGTGATGTAACGGATATTCACATTCGCATTCGCGAATATCCGCGTATTTTTCAATATTCGCATTCGCATTCGCAAAAATTATGCGAATATTTAGCGAATGTTTTTATGCCACTTTGTCTCTTAAATATCAGTTAAATTTGAAAAATAACATAAAACTAACCTCGAAACAAAACAAAACTTTCAGAATGAACTTTCTGTGACTAAATTCATTCAAATAATAATCGTAAAATAAATTCATTCATCAATTCATTCATCGTAAAATAATCGTAAAATAAATTCATTCCAATATCGGCTTTGTTCAATTTAAACATACATCGACACGAAACGTCAAACCTGTCAAACATTTTGCTCACGCTTTTTTTGAAATTTTAAAATATTCGCATTCGCATTCTCGAATGTTGACGATGACTATTCGCAATCGCATTCGCATTCGCGAATGTGAAAAATCCAGCATTCATTACATCACTAGTATACAGTCATTAGCATACAAAACGTCGTCCAAACATATCGATACATTCAATAATATTTTCATATTCCATCACTTTGTAAAAGTGTAAACAGTTATAGTACAGTAGGCGCGCGAGTTCATGTCCATCGGGGCCTGAGATGACGCGCGGGGGCAGCGCGCCCCTCCTTCACCCACCTCGCCGTATTCGTCCGCAGTCGAGTGTTGTCCTTGACGCGCGCTTGTCAATAGCGATACTAAAAACTGTTAACTGCTTGTGTTGTTTCTTTTTGTGTACGAAAACATGAGTACTTCGCCTTCAACAAGTTCAAGTAGAAAAAAACCTTTTATAATACATAAACAAGCACGAGAATATCTTTGCATCTGATAGTGACTAATTCGTATTTAGGGTTTTTGTGCTTTATAATTTTTTTTTCCTATTTTTGTAATAATCCATTAACAAGTATTGGGTAGATTCATTTGATAATACATATGTATTAATTTACTTACTTACAGTTGTAATAAATTTGTGATAGATATGGTTGACCAAATGTGTAATAATTATCGACATCGGCATTACCATTATTGATTAGGTCACAGCACTACCGCATTCCTCAGGATGGACATGAACTCGCGCGCCTACTGTATATTTAATTTCTCAAGGTATTGAGATATGTAAGTGACACGGCAGTCTTTTGGTCACAATATTTGTGATTTTGCTGTTAACACTTGTAATAACAAAGTATTTACGTAATATTATGTACCTACGTAATTATCAAACGTGTTTCTGATTTAATAAACCTAATACATACATTATTATTGGCCAAGAATTGTTTCTAAATCTGATGATAAATAAAATATTTTTATTAACATGTCTTTGCTAAATATTTACGATACAATTAGTTTTTTATGTAGATAGATATTATAAAGATAGGAACCAATATGTAATCTGTGGGCACTACTTAACTAAACGTCATGTCATGATAATCATAATTGCCCTGGTGCTCAAGTCCACTATTTTGGAACAATTGTCATACCGGCACAATACCGGCACAATACCGGCACGATACCGTTGCAATTGAAGTCAAATATCCGTAGTCTGCTATATGCCGTCATAACGGTCTTTCAATGGTAATAGAATTGTCGATCTCTTTTATCTATGCATTGAATTTTCGGTCTCTTTTATCTATGGATTGTGTTAGAATGGTATGTATGTGTTGCCGTTTTTAAAAAATGCGTTAGTTGAAGTGATTTTCAAAAAACTACTAATAAATTTAAACATTTAATCATGCTAGACTTCGTTTAAATATATTTGTACATACTATTTATTAGTATAAAAAGCAATGTGAAGTTTAGGAGATTAGTAAATTGCAAGAAATTACAAAGAACAATTTCTAATATTTCTATCTATCTATTTTTTATTTATGGCAATCTGTCGACACAGGACAATTTAAAAATATTACTGTCAAATTCAAAATAGCAGACTACCGAAACATTTCAGTCATTGAATTGCAATTGTGAAGCAGTTGTGTACGAGACTAGCAATTTATGTCACTTTGACAATTGTAAGACAATGATGAAGTCGTTATGACGACACATTAATAGTAGACTACCAAAAACTTTACTATTGCACCATAATGGTACAATAATGGTACAGTTGTGACACCGTTGAAATACCCGACTCAGGGCCCTGCTCTTATCTCCTTACTTGTGGTCGGCCGTCGACGTAACATGTCTATTTCTTTTATACTCTTTCATCTAACTCTTTTAGTGAATGGAGTTTTGAACCTCTTGTTTCATAATCTTTTTACACAATATACCTACATATTATTTTATGGAAATTCAATCCATGATCACGCTGCAGGAAGCCTCAGAAGTAGTGTTGAACCTCTTTTTTCATAATCTTTTTACACAATATACCTACATATTCTATACCTATATATCCTACGTGTGGTGATGGATTAAGAATACAAGTGTCACCACCCCATTTCCTCCCAAGGATGCTGTAAAAGTCAGCTAAGGGAGATTGCACATACTCGTAGATAACATCTTCTGTGAGAGACGGAAAACTCGAAAATAAACCCTGAGCCAATACGCCTAGTCAGCGCGGCATAGACCATAATCCCTCCAAAGTGGAGGAGGCCCGTGCCCAACAGTGGGACGTAAATGGGCTGGAGAGAGACCTACACAATAATATTATTGTATGGAAAGTAAATCCATGATCACGCTGCAGGAAGCTTCAGAACCGCTACGCCTATCGATTTATATAAAGATTTTTTAAAGACACTTAAAATATCAAAGAACGCATTTAGGAGTCAGTGATACGAGGAAATATATTTTTAGACCTATATTTGTGTGCTTTGCCACATAGCATCGTGTGGCGTGTGTTGTCGTTTCAATCAGAATAGTAATTTGATTCAGTAGCGCTGTTATAACCACTACAAACGTACTGGGCCCTGAGTCGGGTATTTCAACGGTCTCACAACTGTACCATTATTGTACCATTATGGTGCAATAGTAAAGTTTTTGGTAGTCTACTATTAATGTGTCGTCATAACGACTTCATCATTGTCTTACAATTGTCAAAGTGACATAAAATTGCTAGTCTCGTACACAACTGCTTCACAATTGCAATTCAATGACTGAAATGTTTCGGTAGTCTGCTATTTTGAATTTGACAGTAATATTTTTAAATTGTCCTGTGTCGACAGATTGCCATAAACAAAAAATAGATAGATAGAAATATTAGAAATTGTTCTTTGTAATTTATTGCAATTTACTAATCTCCTAAACTTCACATTGCTTTTTATACTAATAAATAGTATGTACAAATATATTTAAACGAAGTCTAGCATGATTAAATGTTTAAATTTATTAGTAGTTTTTCGAAAATCACTTCAACTAACGCATTTTTTAAAAACGGCAACACATACATACCATTCTAACACAATCCATAGATAAAAGAGACCGAAAATTCAATGCATAGATAAAAGAGATCGACAATTCTATTACCATTGAAAGACCGTTATGACGGCATATAGCAGACTACGGATATTTGACTTCAATTGCAACGGTATCGTGCCGGTATTGTGCCGGTATGACAATTGTTCCAAAATAGTGGACTTGAGCACCTGTTTCTTACGTCTTAATGTTTTAATTAACATGTCAATATGTTACAATTTACTTCTGTGAAGTGTATTTAGTTTACAATTTATCTATTGCTTTTTATCCTAAAAAGTAATGTGAAAACTCTGTTTGTACAATTTTTGATGTTATATTATGTTCAGGTAAGGATTAGTGTTTAAAAATGTATTTTTTATTGTCATTTAAATTATTCTAAATTATCACAACTTTTGTGCACATAAAATTCAAATTTTTGAGCATAGGCATTAGGCACTATAGAAAAAAATAAACCACGTTGAACCAGCGAGTGTGTTGATTTTGATGCGCGTTTCTCACCTCTCGCAGATCTAGGCTATTGCTATCCTTTGGCTGACTTTTCAAGCAGTCATAATGACTTTTTTTCCTGTCCATGTCCTCCTCCGCTATCCTCTGACATGATCAGAGTCTTTTTTAATCTACCTCTATTTATTTAACAATTACATTGACTTTCCCAACAATTACAACTCTACCTTCAGTCTCGTAGGGAGACTCGTCTTACATACTAAATTATACTATTGTTATTACTACTACATTTCTTCTTTATATACTTCTTATATGGTAGTGGTTGTGTCAATAGACACAGTCATAATGACTGGGTTCCATTACCAATACTCTAAACGCGGTTGTGGCTCTACATTAAATGGCTCGTCTTTTTAAAGTGTAGCTGAAATCTAGCGCAATTGATCACGATAACGCTGCTTGGGCTCTACCTGTCGTATGTGTTTTTAGGGTTCCGTGAAAGAAGGTACGAACGGTGGAACGGTACCCTATTACTGTGACCTCACTGTCCTTCCGTCCGTCTGTCTGTTGCCAGACTATTATACCTTAGGAACGGTGATCGTTGATTGAAATATTCACAGTTGATGTATTTGACGGGCTTCGTGGTCTAGTGGTTCGTATAACGGACTGCCGATCATGAGGTCGCGGGTTCGATTCCCGCCTCGGACAAACATTTGTGTAATGTTTATAAATGTCATCCTAATGTTTGTTCTACGTCTGGGTGTTTCTATGTATTATATGTATTTACAAAAGAAAAGTAGTATATGTATTCTATCCGTATTCTGGTACCCATAACACAAGCATATAAGCTTAGCTTGGGACCAGAGGACGCTGTGTGAAATGTCCATGAAAATTTATTTATTTATTTATTTCTGTTGCCGCTACATTACTAAATATTAAAAAGTAGAATACAATAAAAATGTAATCCATCTATAGGTAAAAAAATTACATTAAATCAGTAATCAACGAGACTCGTTGTGCAGTGGTTTGTGTAACAGACTGCTATTCACGACGTGACCGGTGACGGGTTCGTTTCATAGTTATATTTTTCACACAAGACCTTACTGTACTGCGTATGGATGCTTTTATCTGTTATGTATACCTTATCTTTACAAAAAAGTATGTAGATATTTCACAGTATTCTGTTCAATTTGGGACTAAAGGACGTTATGTGAAATATCGATAAATTCCTTAAGTGTTGGATAATACATTTATCGAGGAAGGCTATTGGCTTATAACATCACGATGCGACCTATAGGAGCGAAGGAAGAGTGAAAAATAAATAAATTAATAAATAATCATGGACATTTCACACAACGTCCTCTCGTCCCAAGCTAAGCTAATATTTTTTAAATTATTGCATGCTTGTGTTGTGGATACCAGAATCCGGATAGAATACACTGTAATGATTTCACCGGGGCACATTAAATATTATATTCTGTATGGATCTACTTATGATTGATGTCTCTCTGTATACATGTCGGATCCCGGAAACAAGGTACCAAGAGACCCAAAGTAGTAGGCGTGGCCTTAGAGATAGGGTAGTTAAGGGTAGGCAGTAGGGGTGTGACGGGGGACTTGCGTGTGAGCACGCGAAGGATCGGGATTCGGGAGTTGGCTTGGCGTTGCGGGACGGACCGGTAGTCTTGGGTTCGAGTTGGGGTTTGAGTAAGAGATCTATTCATTCTTCGGAAAGTGAGTCTGGATGTGACACGGAACAAGAAAATTTCGAACCAGATCAAATACAAAATTTGGAGAGCGAAGAGAAGTTGAGTGATCGAGAATCTTCAGGTAATGAAAACTATTCATTTTATGTGGGAAATGACAAATCAACGAGAGGGTGTAAAGAGCCCTATCGCCAATATGTTTGTACTAGAAGATTCAATAAGGTAACTCAGTTACCAGGACCGAAGCGGGTTATTGTCGATGATAAAGAACCTCTCAGAATTTGGAAACACTTCTTTGTCAATAATGTAATAAATATTGGGCCTGGGGTAGCTGGTCCTTCAAGGAATGGTTGGTGCTTTGAATGTGGATGGCAAAAAAAAAAACGAAAAACCAGGTTCAGTTGCCATAAATGTAATGTATATGAATGCCTTGAGCACATAGTAGGTACCTACTTGCTCGCGTTGTTTGGCTGTTGAAAATGAGTGATTTTAGTATCACAATTTTTTTTTGTTTCGATAGAAGAATTCGCATATAAGTTTCTTTATATAATATTCCCAATGTAATAAGACTGATTAAGGCTAATTTCTTTAAAAAGAGATTTTATTTATAAATTAACTATGTTTTATTGACAACAAGATATCTAACTAGTAGGAACAGTTAATTATAGAAAAAATCGTAGTCAAAAACCCCGGTGCGTCAGACCGGGGTCACCAACGATGTAAGTCAAATTCACGTCACCAATGGCGGGTTAACTGTCGATTTTATCCTCTTACGCAGGAACTGCTGAAACGATTTTGATAAGGTTAAGATATTTTATTGGAGCGAAATAAATGTAATACATGTAACACGGAGTCATTACTACACTCTATTCACAACGCACAATATTAATGTAATGAAATGTATTATGCTGTGTGAGAGAAATAAGTAAATAATAATTATTATATTATTATTATAACTATGTTAAATATTGTACTCCATGACGTAAAGTATTGGAGCGATACTAATAGGGCTTAGCAGTTTGTTTGAGAGCGCGCTGTACCTATATCATCACGCTGTGGTCGTTGGGAGCGTGGCATCGGCGAAACGCGGAACAGGAGAGGTTTTGAATTCCATGCGGGCGGCTAGTAAAATATGTTTGTATAATAGATGAAAACCCATTATGTTTCAATTGTGCTAAACGGGAAGTCGTAAATGTTAACAAAACAAATTCATGATATAATAAAACTCAAAATTGAAATTGTTTCACAAAATAAACAACGGTTGAATGTGACTTTAATAAACATTTCGTGCGCACGCGCATTATTTGAACCATGGAACCTTGTAGTAAAATGGATTCGGCATGCATATGCTAGCGACATCTGTTGACAGCTTATCGTAGTACAAACATCAATATATCGTAGAAGGGTAGTATGGAAAAACTATGGGAAAACTGTCGAATTGCGTTATTACATCACTATACTGTCGAAGGCAGCGCCATCTCGGGACTATTTAGCAAACTACAAATGTTCTACGTTTCTAATTGGGAATCAGATTTTAATTGGAACTTTCGAAACAAAATGGACGATGCGAATAGTCCTATTGGAAATATTACAGTAACTTGAGACCGGCATAGAATTCCGAGTTTTCCGATCTAGATCGGCCAAATGACCGAGCAGATGCAATCAATAGACATCTAAATCATAGCCGAGTCTTGAGGTTGTCTGGATAATTGAAACTTAAATTACTGAATTGATTCTAATACTTGTATGTGCGGACTATTCCAGGAACAACTGCATATCGCCGAGGCTACAGAAGCCGATTTCTTCACATCCATTCGGCATCCGGAGTGCTGACACCGATGGTAGCTGTACGAGAGCCGCTAGCCGATTTCACTGTTCTACTTGAGAGTTTACACCGGTACAGAGGCGAGAGGTAAAATAAGAAGATGCCGGTATGTGCAAACCCATTCTAAGCATGGATTTGGCTGTAGGTCTAGGTCATGTGTGTATGTATGAATATATTACCTCTAAAACCTCTGTATAAGGAACTGTTGTACAATAATACAAAATTCTAAAAATTATTATTCTACAGAATTCTTCTGATATGCTTTCACATCGCGTAACTAAATAATTATATAATAACTAGCTGTCCCGGCAAACGTTGTTTTGCCATACAAAAAAAAAGGTTTGAAAAATAGATGTTAGCCGATTCTCAGACCTCTCAGATACTGAATATGTATGTAAAATTTCATAAGAATCGGTCAAGCCGTTTTGGAGGAGTACGGTAACTAACACTGTGACACGTGAATTTTATATATAAGATAATAATTCCGATTTAAACTATGATGATGTTGTCAATGAGTTTTAATAAATGAGCGGTACCGACTTGCGGATATAGCATTAATTTCAATTGATAAATAACAATACAGTTAATGTAATGGTATGGTAATGGTAGTTGCGGCTAGGTAGTTAGTAATAATGTGCACACCCACAAGTGAGGTACAAGGAGTGAAGCGAAGCGTCCAATAATCGCGACGATTGCACTAGATTTTTAACCGACTTCAAAAAAAGGAGGAGGTTCTCAATTCGTCTGTATATTTTTTTTTTTTTTTATGTTTGTTACCTCATAACTTTTGACTGGGCGAAGCGATTTTAATGATTCTTTTTTATTTGAAAGCTGGTGCTTCCCGTGTGGTCCCATTTCAATTTCGTTCAGTTCTGACAATAGCACCCATGAGAAAACCATATAAGTCTAAAATTAGCACATTATCACGCCAACCGATTTCGATTTATTTATTTAATTATTTAAAAGGGTAGACTTCACAGATAGTCCCATGATCATTGCAACAAGACCTGATGATGGAATCCTGAGAAAATTGAGGAAAATCCTTAAAATGTGTAGGTATACATAATAATGAGCAAGGTACTCAGGGTTTACTTCGCTGAGTTAAGGATTATCTCTAGCAGTAATGCAATCATTGTAGTATTTATCGCCAATAATTACAATGTAATCGATATCGCTTTTGTACTACTTGTTTGAATCTTATATAGTGAATGCTGCACAAGCAACAGCCGCTATCCCAGTACATTGCTTACGTCGGGATAAATTAAATCGTAAATCACCTTGATTAAATGATCCACGTAATATTGCCTTGTTGTCATTTAAAGTAACATAATGTATCGAATATGATTCTGAATCTTGTTCAAAAATAGAATTTTCAGCTATTTGGACTAAATGAGGTATATTTAGGATAGTTTCAAAATGCACCTGAACAACTCTGTAAAGATGGTTATTGGAAAGTAACCATGTTAATGCTCGATTCAGTCTTTGCATATCCACGAGGAATTCTTTAGAACATGAAAGGTTCTCAAGACTTTCCACTACCAAAACTAAACCAGCTTGATGAGGTGTCAGTGGTAACTGTTCAGCTATTTCCACAACATCCTTTGCAAATAATATGACCTGCCCTTTACACCAATTTTGACTGAAACGGTTATTAAGTTTAACAATCTTTAAAAATGGTGTAATACGACTTAAAAACCGTTCTTCAGCTCTTGTCAAATTGGTACTTCTGCTGGCATCATTTTATTCCAATATGCAGTTGCTGGAATTTTCTTTTTTCTAATATTATTGTAACACCGAGTGCAGGTAGTTATTGTACCTAAAGCAATCAGTTCTTCAGGTAATAGCGTACTATATAAATCCGCTCGTAAATTGGAACGCTGTGGTGAATAAAGTGTTCTTTTGCAAACGGCACATGGTACATCAACGAAAATATTAATGGCCGCTTCAAAAGATTGTTCATTTGCGATATTCCTACAAACATGACTGACTTACTACTTGGGCGATATAGTCACAAAGCGACCAAGCCTTTTAAATAAAATTAATTATGACTGACTTGTCGCATTCTATAAAGACGAAGTAACCGAGTTTCAGGTGTTTCGTTTGATAAGCGATCGTGAATCATTCCGAGTCGGTGGGCACGCTGCTCCTCTGTCTCATTAGATAGACGAGCGTGGATTAAGCCGAAACAGTGGGCACGTTGCTCCTCTGTCTCATTAGAGAGACGATCGTGGATTAAGCCGAGACGGTGGGCACGTTGCTCCTCTGTCTCATTAGAGAGACGATCGTGGATTAAGCCGAGACGGTGGGCACGTTGCTCCTCCGTCTCTTGGGATAAGCGATCGCGGATCAAGCTGAGACGGTTTGCACGTTGCTCCTCTGTCTCTTTGGATAGACCATCGTGAATTACGCTCAGTCGGTGGGCACATTCCTCCTCCGTCTCATTTGATAAACGATCGTTGATCAATCCGAAACGGCGACTACGTTTTTCGATACTTTCTCGGTTCAAAACTCTTTTTATGTAATGCCGCATTTTGGAAAGTCTATCTTTACGTTCATCGCAAGTCTCCTTTTTAATTGTCCTCGAAGTATTTAGCCTCTGTTGAGATAGACGTTTCTCCCTGACTTCGTCCGTTTCATTTAAACGGCGCTGTCTCATATGAGCAGCCCGTTTAGTAGGTCTACCTATATTCAGAAAAAATTTTTAGTGTTCTTTAGATTCACTAAAAATCAAAAAATATACAAAAATTTTAACAAAAAAAAACCTGACTTCACAAAAAGAAACTATTACAAAACAAACTAACACGCACTAAAAAGAAAAAAATAATTGCGTATTCTTCTACAACTTAATAATAAACTTACTTTTTCTACTTATCAATAGGTACGATCTATGTGTTTACCACGCAAGAAGGTAAGTATGTACCTATCCACTTCAAATCTGACTCAATACATACCTATGAATAACAAATAATGATCAAAATAAGAAGAAGATAATGAAATATTTTTAAGAGTTTTCCGAAGTAAAATGAAATAAAAAATATTATACTACTTAAAAGTCTATCAAATTATTACGATAATATAATGTAGTTACAATTATTGTTATTTTTGGAGTCGGTCGATCAAGTGACGCCTGTTATGTAAAATCTCATATACGTTGGCAGTCAAGTATCTGAATTTCAGAGGGGGGAATGTAATGGTTTCACCGGAGCACATTAAATATTATATTCTGTATGGATCTACTTATGATTGATGTCTCTCTGTATACATGTCGGATCCCGGAAACAAGGTACTAAGAGACCCGAAGTAGTAGCACAAAAAAGATTCTGAAACGTTATCATCAAAACATATTTGTTATATTCCCGACCTTAAAATACGGGAAAAGGATAAGTGAATGATGATGATGTATATTTTTTGTTATAATATCAACTGATATACATAAAACTGTGACATTTTCACCTCTCCAGCTACTGCCGTACTCCGTGTGGTGACGGATTAAGAATACAAGTGTCACCACCCTATCTCCTCCCAAGGGTGCTGTAAAATTCAGCTAAGGGATATTGCAAAAAGATAACACCCTCTGTGAGAGACGGAAAACTCGAAAATAAACCCTGTGCCAATACGCCTGGTCAGCGCGTTTCAGTAGACCATAATCCCTCCCAAAGTGGAGAGGCCCGTGGCCAACAGTGAGACGTAAATGGGCTGGAGAGAGAGCTACTGCCGTTCCAGAGATACAGCCTGGTGTTTGAAGAATGGACGGACAGCGAAGTCAAAGACAAATTGAAGACAAACGAACCGTAAAAAGTGGCCGATGTCTTTCCACTAGTTCTAGACTACTTGTGAATTAAATGTCATTTAAGTCTATTCAATAGTTTTGGTGTGTAGGAGCAACAAACAGACAGAGTTTATTGGATTTACTGAATATTAATTTATTATTTTCAGATGCCGTTTTCACTAATTTAAAAACAAATTTTCATGTCTAGAAAGTACTATAATAAACACAATTAAAAATGGATACGAGCTGTGAAGGTGTGATTTGTGATGATACAGAAGAATGTACAAGACACAGGAGATTCACTTGTGGACCATTTTTAAGACAGGTTTGTATTATATAATCTTCCTAGCTGTGCCCCGCTGTGTTACTCGCGGTAAAAAGGATAAAAAATCAGTTCATTTTCTATTCCATTGGAAAGTTTTATGAAAATCCATCCAGTAGTCTTTACGTGAAAGCACAGTAAACATCCTTACATATCCAAACATTGGAGTATGGATCGAAAATCGAGGAAACGTTCGCGTTGCTCAGCCAAAGTTTAAGTATTTTATTTTGTCGCGCGTAATTCTTTTTTTGTCATATCTCCTAAGATATTCATTTAAATTGCATGCTATAAAGAGCAGTTATAATCTATATTAATTGCGTAAGCTAACCAAGCGATTTAATTTGATAAAAAATATTACTATATACACATAAATAGCTTTTGAAAACACCCTATTGAATTAGATAATTTTTTGACATTATTATGGGCATAGCGGGTTTTCCTTAAAAGATAGACATATCATCATCATCATCGCGGACTTTTTTGAAGAACTATAAGTAACAATCAATTCCTCCATACATTAGTTTGTTGTACCTCACATAGATAAGGCAGCGTTTTCATTTATAACTCCCGCGCGTCCGAATTTCTCGGCAAATTTAATCATATCTCATTCAATATATAGCAAGCCCCAATAAATTATGCAAAAAAGCCATCCTCTTGAACCATTCTATCTATTAAAAAAAACTGCATCAAGATCCGTTGCGTATTTTTGAAGATATAAGCTCACATAGGGACATACATACAAAAATAACGACTTTGTTTTATAAGAAGTAAAGATACCCAAGGAGGGTTGACGTAAGGCAGGACGCCGGCCAAAAACGCTATCACATATGCTTCTTACTTTTGAAACGATTTCAACAGAAGACAGAACTAAACTGTATCGTCTAGGTATAAGGCAAAGCTAGATCTATACCAGAGAATCTAGTGAACTATGTTAGATAGTCTAAGAACACAACAACGCAAGGCATCTCTATTTTCAGAACTTGCCTTTGCTCTAGATATGTTACATTGCAATTAGTTACATTGTTGCTGGCTTATGCGAAAACATTTATAACTGTAAAAATCGGAAGAAAATAAATAATAATAATATGATATGTAGAAAACCTATTTCCGAGACTTCCTGTTTCTGAGATTTCCCGTTTCTGAGATTTCTACATCATATTTATTCTAATAAAAATAATTTGCTTAACCTCTCAACTGGCACTTGACACTTGACCTTTAACTGAAAAACTAAAAAAAAACGCTTGAAAATCCTAATTATTTTTTAATTATTTATCGGTCTTTAAGTGTGCAAAATTTCTAATCACTGACTACTGCAAGTGGGTGAAAATCACTTTTAAAGATTCTAATACATTGATAGGTACGTACCAAATTGTTATAAGCGTTTCAAAAAATAAACGGCATTTTAATTTTACTATGCATTAAATTGAAATAGAAAAGGGGCTTCAAATTACTTAGAATATCGATTCCACAACTTTTTCGTAGGATAAGCAAAACGTATCGTAGACTCAAAAGTTTATCAGTTATAATTAAATAAAAATAAATTCTTTATCATGAGCATTACACTGTAATTATAGCAATAGGTCATGGTCGGGCGAGATTATAGAAATTAATTATTCATTTAAACAAACTCTTTTATTAAATAACATCATACTGTGCATTAAATAAATTAAAAAATTTTACTGTGCGGGTATCGAACCCGCGACTTCGTAAACGCCAGTCATTAAGTCATAATAATAGTTATTTAATTACATCATAACATTTTCCCAATATAGACTCACTTATCAAAACAACTACATATTTCGTATTTATTGTAACAATGACACTATATCAGAAGAAACTCTAGGCCATTGACTGACACTAGTTCATTTTGATAAGTAACTATTAGCATATTATATATTTTAGGTATTTATTCATTATACAATAGTAGGAAACTGTAATTTACTTTTGAATTGTTTTCTTTAAGTAAATAATTAGCTACACCACTTTACCCCAGTTCCAGATCAAATGAGTCCATCCAAAGGTTGTCTGGAAGAGATCGCAATATGCGATAAGACCGCCAATTGTACATGTTTTATCCTAATTTCGATATATAAGTGACATGTATAATATTTTGGTGTACAATAAAGTGTATTCTATTCTATTCTATTAATGTGATTCTTCGTGTGGTAACGGTTAAGAATACAAGTGTAACCACCCCTATTCCTTCATAAGGCGCTGTAAAAGCCAGTTAAAGGATATTGTACACAGATAACATTCTCTGTGAAAGATCAAAAGCTTGAAAGTAAGCCCTATGCCAAGGCGCCTGGTCAGTGCGGCATAGAAGACGATTCTATGAAATGAAGGAGGCCTGTGCCCAACAGTGGGACGTAACGAACTAGATAGAGAGAGAGAGATAGAGAGAGAGATAGAGAGCGAAAGACAGAATAGATAACTAATTAACTTTTGTTGTATTTTTTCTCAAACTAAATATTAACTAATATGATACCACCGCTATACTGTGGACAACATACCATCATGTATTTTTTCTCAAACTAAATATTAACTAATATGATACCACCGCTATACTGTGGACACCATACCATCTCGCACAAAAAAGTTTGGTAACTCCTTTCTTTGCAACACCTCGAAGAAATGGAACTCGCTCCCTGCACACGTTTTTCCCTATTCCTACAATATGGGGTCTTTCAAGCGAGGCGTGAAAAGGCATCTTGTGGGCCGGCAAGGTGGGGGCGGCTAGTGCTCTGACAACGTACTAGCCGTCCTCGTGTCTGGATTACACTTTCGCTTAACATCAGGTGGAGTGTGGTCATTTGCCTACCCAAGCTATAAAAAAAAAATGATTATTGTAAAATGAAATTCTATCCTTTAGATTTTTTCTATATTTGCACCGTTTGCATTCAACGGCTCTTGGCAATAACGATTAATACGTCTTTCCACTTTAAATCACAACAAAACTATATAAATCAAATTCATCGATTTAATAAAACTAATTAGAGTTTTCTTGAATTTTCTGATAAAGGTTCATATTATTTAATGTTTTTCTTTCAGTTTTATGTATGTACGGTAGCAACATCCATATATTTCGTTCTGGGACTATGTTTTGGTGCACCCACAGTCTTTATTCCACAGATGAGACAAGAACTAAATGGCACCACTGAGCCTTTAACTGTTGATATGGCATCATGGCTTTGTAAGTATAACAATATTGTATTTTTGTTAAGGTTCCGTACAAAGGGATAAAACAGGACTCTATTACTAATATTTCGCTGTCCCTCCGTCTGTCACTAGGCTGTATGAAACGATGATGGCTAGCGAGCTGAAATTTTCACATTTTGTGTAGATCAGTTGACGTTACAACAACAAATAAATAAATTAATATCACGGACATTTCACACAACGTACTTTGGTCCGAAGCTAAGCTTATATGCTTGTGTTATGGGTACCGGAATACGCATATACTACATATACTACTTTTCTTTTGTAAATCCATACTTATAATACATAGAAACACCCAGACGCAGAACAAACATATTTTGTATGATATTTATCAACATCACACAAATGATTGTCCCGAGCGGGAATCGAACCCGTGACCTCGTGAACAGCAGTGAACAGCAACACATGAACCACTACACCACGAAGCCCGTCTAAAAAATAATAATAGAGATTGTTGTGACAGTGTCCCATTTTATTTTGTTACGAAACCCTAAATTACTTTATTTCACGATTTTAAAAATTTTGTACCTTTTATAGTAATTGCGATAAAAATATGCCCCTTAAAACCACTAATTGCAGATACATTTTCTTACTAATTAACTATAAAATATCAGTGCTACACTAAACAGTTATAGTAGTATATTGGTAATTAAGTTATTTAAACTACTTAATTATGTAATCCATCACAGACAAATAAATGTTTTACAGCTCATTCATGTCACATATACAATAGACACGCGCCTGGAGTTTTGAATTTAATATATTTATTTACAACAATCTCTTAAACTATTATGGCCTTATTCATAATGACTTATCGGAGGTTTCAACGGATATTTTATCGGAGAGATAATGAACGTTTTAGCGTAAAAAGACTATTATGTCTGTATTATGAATAACAATTTTTGACAATTTTCGCGAACCGTTTTTAGCGAACTTTTAAACCTCCGATAATTTATTATATCTTATTATGAATAAGACCATTATGTCTTTAAATAAGATTTAATACTCGAAATGAAATGAAATGAAATGAAAAATCATTTAATCACGTAGACACAATTTTTCAGAAAAATTATGTGCTTATGACATGTCCAATTTTTTTCCCTACCACCGGTTCAGGACTCAATCTGCTGAGAAGAACCGGCGTAAGGAACTCAGCAGAGCTTTTAATCAAATCAATATTTTTAAATTAAATGTCAATTATACCTACAATGCTAATAACTTTACAATATAGAATATGTATTGCTCCAGAGCAACCTACTCCCAAGCTTTATCATCTTTAATATAATCAGAAATTTTATAATACGCCTTTTTACATAATTTAGTTTTAATGATTTTTTTAAATTTAGAATTATTTAATTGTCTTACATCAATAGGGAGTTTATTATAAAATCGTATACAATGACCCATGAAAGAGTTACATATTTTGTGGAGACGGGTTACATGCATCACAAGATTGTGTTTATGCCTTGTATTAAAATTATGGTGGTCGCTTTTTTTGTAAAATTATGAATTTTTTATGAACATACAATAAATTTTCATATATATATTGCGAAGCGACCGTTAAAATATTTATGTCTTTGAATTTCTCCCTTAGACAATCCCGCGGACCTAGGTTATATATAGCTCTAACAGCGCGTTTCTGGAGCACAAATATCCGATTAATGTCCGCACAGCTTCCCCAAAGAAGAATTCCATAGCACATTACACTGTGAAAATAACTAAAGTAAACCATTCTAGCTGTATCTACATTACGGATGTAAAAAATCAAAAAATCTATAAAAATATATCTTCTAATTTGGAGAGAAAAAAAAATATGGAAACACAAACATAGTTGTTAGGTATACGTAGTTATTAATTATTCTATAATTAAACACTGATAAGTCTAGTTAGTAGGTTTTGTTTAAAATTATAATGGTACAAAACAATAAAGTATATTTTATTTTATTTATTTTATTTTTAAAAACTATCGTATCTCTATATGGCTGAATAGAAAAAAAAAATGCACTAAAAACAAAACATCACGCACTTACTTTTGATTAACTTCTACAGTTCACGTCATTCGACAGGATATTGCATCAGCTGTATAGGGTTACATTGCAGCGTAAGTAAAAATGCATTTATGGAACTAAAGTTAAACACAATAGAATAATCTCTAATATATAAAATTCACGTGTCACAGTGTTAGTTACCGTACTCCTCCGAAACGGCTTGACCGATTTTTATGAAATTTTACATGCGTATTCAGTAGGTTTGAGAATCGGCCAACATCTATTTTTCAAATCGTTTTTTTTTAGTATGGCAAAACAACGTTTGCCGGGTCAGCTAGTAACATTATAAAACAATAAGAAATGATTACATATTAACAGTCGTTAAATATTGAGTTACTTATATGTTTTTGTTTTGTTTTCAGCATCCGTTCTTGGATATTGTTCTTTGCCGTGGGTTATTATTCTACCAATACTCACACGTTATATTGGAAGAAAAATTCCATTTCTGTTTGTATCTATAATGACATTAGTGAGTTTTATAGTATTTTATTGCAGTGTCAATCCAGCACAACTTTTAATTAGTGAACTACTACAAGGTGTTACTCTTGCCAGTAATATGACAGTTTTAATTTGTATCTTAACAGAATACTCCTCACCAAAATATCGAGGAGTTTTTATGATGATTGAGTCCTCTATTTTCTTCTGGGGCGTTTGGATAGCAAATATAACAGGAACGTTTACTCATTGGAAAAATATCGCTATAATTGCATTTGTGTGCTGCATATACTCCATGACAGCAATAATTATGCCCGAATCCCCATCATGGTTAGCAATGACTGGACGGTTCGAAGATTGTGCAGCCGCTCATCATTGGTTAAAAGGACACAGTAGGGAATCTGAAGAAGAATTAGAAAATTTGATCAAATCGCAAAAAGAATATTTAAAACAATGTGCTGAACGTAAAACATCGAGTTGGTCTAACCGATATTATAATGTAAAAGAAACTGTAGTAACTAAGGGTTTTTACAAACCATTGTTATTATCGATGGCTGTAATGTCTTTGTATCATTTCTCAGGGAAACTCGTGTGTTCGACGTATGCCGTAGATTTGATAAAGCAAATAACTAACAGTGAGTCTGCCGCTTACACTGGCATGCTTATTCTAGATGGTGTAACCATTCTTGGCATGCAAATTGGTTGCGTTTTATCAAAGATATTAAACAGAAGAACATTATTATTGTCAACTTCTTGTATAGCTATAACATTTCTTTTCATTATATCGCTATATTTATATTTGATACATTTAAATTTTATAATTGAGAATAAAATTATATCCGTTGTTTTGCTGACTACATTTTCAGTAGCAATAACATGTGGTCCTATGATTATGCCGTCCACTATATTTGGTGAAATTATTTTTTTAAGGTATAAGAGTTCTTCTTTATTACTTTTAACATTATTTTCTGAATTATTAATGGCGACTGTGCTTAAATTATCGCCGAGTATATTTGAATTGCTCTCTTTGCACGGTACATTTTTGTTTTACGGAATATCTTCTTCTATATTTGCATCTATATTGTACATATATTTACCTGAAACTAAAGATAAGACGTTACAAGAGATAGAAAGCTATTTTAAAGAAAGTTCTGAAGTTGAAAATATGGTTTTTACGCCTGAACAAGAAGGTTTTATTAAAAATACAAGTGTTCAAAACAATTTCTAATTATATGCATTTCTTACTGTAAATAATTAAACAAATTAAAATAAAATGAAAGATTTTGTTCTCACAATGGTTATTATCAAGCGGAAAACATTTGTATAATTACTTTTAAATTTGTTTTAGTTTGCTATCCTTTACTTCAGATTGTCTAACGAAGATAAGAAAACTTCATCTAATACTGTTACAATTACTTTGAAAACAAATTCAAAACTGACGACAGTAGATAACAACTAGGTATTTGTGTTAATTCTAAAAAGAGTGGAAGCTAATTATAATAATTATAAATAAAATTTTGTGCTCTAAAAAAGCAGAAAGTAAGAATAGCAAAGGAATGTAATGGAAGAGAAGGTTTTTTATTGGCACAGCAGTTATAATGAGAAGATAAATTAATTAAGTAAAATATAACATCAAGGGTGAGATTAATGCTAATTATGTTAATAAATATTGTGAATCGTAACAAGCATGAAGGAAAGTAAAATTTTAAGCTATTGCATAGCTTCTATCGCGGGCCTTGATACCTTATATACCTTATATACTTTATACCTTGAGACCGAATCCACAAAAGTCGAAATTTAAATTCCGTAGGTAACGGAAATAGCGTAAAAAACCTTACACATCAGCGCTATGATTGGCAATCGCTGTTTTATCATAATTACCATAAACAATGGACAGATGTAAGCATCAGTAAATAAGGATTATTAATCTTATTTTAGTTTATGGTATTTAGATTCTTGCATAAATAAAATAAATAAATAATTATAATTGCATAAGTTGATAAAAAATACTATGCAATAGCTTTACCGCGACAGTCCCCGAGTGACACACGTCTTTTTTTTTAAGTAATATTTTTATATATGTTCGGTCCCCTTTTGCCTGGGGGGCCATTGATACATGTGTACTTTCAATCTTTTATATTTAAGTCGATCAAAAACTTCTGTTCATATTAACCGCCACATTCCTGTACATAGGTGGTTTATTAATACAAATTGTCATGATTATACTTAATACTTTTTATAAAAAGTCGTTATTTTTGTATGTATGTCCTTAAGTAAGCTTAAATCTTCTAAATTACGCAACGGATTTTGATGCGGTTAAAGTGACGGATAAAGTGGTTCCAGTGCATGGATTTTTTGTACTTATGTGTTGTGTTGTGTAGGTACATATACCATTCATATAAGTACCACGTGTACGAAGTCGGCGACGTCTAGTTATTGAAATAAGTTGTAGTTATAAAAACTAATGGTCTTATTTATAATGACTTATCGGAGGTTTAAAAGTTCGCGAAAATTGTCAAAACTTGTTATTCGTAATAGTCTTTTTACGATATAACGTTTGTTATCTCTCCGATAAAATCTCCATTTAAACCTCCGATAAGTCTTTATGAATAAGAACATAAGTGTCTATTTTAATATCTTATTTTGTTTTATACCATAACAGTTTATAATTTAAGTTGTAAATAAAATCTATAATATTGAGTTGCAATAAATAACTAATAATAAATAAGACCTTGAGACATTTCTATACTGATTTTAAAGCTTTGTGATAAAAGGGTGTATAAACCATCATATAATATAAAGCCTGTTTCCCATACGCGTAGGCAGAGAATATAGAGTGCCATCTGCTACGATCCGAACATACTACCTTGGCTTTATCCACACTTATACATCTTGTCATACATAGTAAAACTATTTTTAAGCTCTTCTTTCTTTCTCGTCCCATTGTTGGACACGGGCCTTCTCCACTTCGAGACAGTTTATGGTATATTCTGCGGCGCTGACTAAGCGTCTTACGTTTAGTTTCGAGTTTGTCTTTCACAGTAGATGTTAACTGCTTGTATTAATACATACAGTGCTATGGGGAAGAAATGAGGATAAAATCCGTGACCTGTGTGGTCACGGATTTTATTAAGCACTTAATCGTTAATTGTACGTTAATCAGGTAGGTACGTTTAAACACTTTACATGCTATATTTTAGTTAGTGTTAATGGCGCCTTTTATACGCTTAAGACGCTTTTCATACCCTTATGACATAATATGTAATAATCGTCATATGAACATATCGCAACTTCGTACGCGTGAAATTTAGAATCAGACCTTAATGCGGCGTTCCCACGAGGCGTTATTCACGACAGTGAACCACGCTTTCGTGAAATACACTTCTGTGTGAACGCATAGTCGTTAAACTTGCTTTCGTGAGGAACGGCGCACGACTCAAGCGTGGATAGATCCAACCTGTTTGAAACAGAAGTTTACTACTACCGCTCAATAGATGGCGTTGTACAGATTTTTTTAAATCGCACTATGTTTTGGTTACACGCATTAACACATAAGCTCGTCAAACTTTTGGGTTTTCATTCCGCTTTTTGCATTTATAAAATAGTAAGGTTTATGTTCTGGGAATAGTTCGATTAAATAATAGCTACTACTCGTAAGCCAAAAAATGCGAAGGGTCTTAAAACACATATCTAAAACAATATAAATCCTAAAAGACCAACCTGTTACATATGTAATCATATAAATGTGTAAACGTAATAAATATAATATACATTATAGTATATAGTATATGTATTCTATCCGTATTCTGGTACCCATAACACAAGCATATAAGCTTAGCTTGGGACCAGAGGACGCTGTGTGAAATGTCCATGAATATTTATTTATTTATTTATTTATTTATTATAATAACAAGAACGGATATAGCGATGTAAAATGAAGCTCATAAATCTACATAGTCCGGAGGCAACCGTCCTACGTACCACGGAACACAGTCATGCACTGATTGCAATTGTAAAAGGGTTATTGTTTCTTGTTTGATATTGCTTGTACAGCTACATATTTATATTTTATCACCAATTCACACGGTGATCGTTGTAATATATGAAATGAAATGAAAAATCATTTAATCACGTAGACACAATTTTTCAGAAAAATTATGTGCTTATGACATCATGTCTAATTTTTTTTTCCGTACCACCGATTCAGGACGCTATCTGCTGAGAAGAACCGGCGTAAGAAACTCGGCAGCAGTATATATTTTTAAATTCGATGTTTTATAATAAAGCAAAGTTTTTTCTTAACTTTTTGTTCTGTACCACTGGCGTCGCCAAAATCTAGAGGTTTTCTATTACGAATTAAATTTTTACTCTTTCCAATTGTAATTAATAATAAATAGTGAGTCTGTGACGGCCCAGATGCAGAAAGTAGTCTTGCTAGACAATGCCCATATAGTTCGTCGGTTTCTCCATGAGGCTCCACCACTTCGGCCGACTGTTGTCAACCCCGTCGGAGTGCGTCCTGCCGCCTTTCGAGACGAGTCAGTGTTGTATCCAAAATAATGGACATTACACTCAACGTCCTCTGGTCAAAGTAAGCTTTATTTTATGCTTGTGTAATACTCATATAATACGTAGAAACACCCACACGAAGTACAAAAATTTGCATGGCAAATTTTAATATTACACAATTGATTGTCTCCGAGGATCAAACCCGCGGCAGTCCTTTAAATGAACCACAAGATCACGAAGCCTGTCTATTTGCATGCAAAAAAACTCATGAAGTGTAAAAATAAAATAAATACATTTTATATTAAGTAAAAAAACTAACATTGCGTTTTGTATTCTGTGTCAAATAAAAACAATGAAAACAAAAACTATTTGTAATATTTTCATGTACATCAATTAAAACAACGTCAACAATGTATGGAAATTAACTACGAGATTGAACAGTTTAATTTATGCCGAATGCCACTTGTTTACATCCAATGAATCTGGAATAATTCCATGATTGACAAATTTACCGTCAATCAATTGGTTCTACAGTAATTGTGTACTGATGAGTTGAGCAACGATTTTATTCTGTTGTATTATCCTACTAATTATATGTACGTGAAAGTTTGTAAGAATGTTTGAATATAATGAAAATGTATGACTATCCGTATGGATTAGAAATACACGTGTGACCACTCCATCTCTTTCCAGGGTACTGTTAAAGCCAGTTAAAGGATATTATAAGCTTCTAACATCCTCTGTGAGAGACGGAAAAACGGAACTCTAAATTAAACCCTGTGTTAATAAGACCGGTCATCGCGGTTTAGTAGAACATAATCCCTACAAAGGTGGAAGACGCTCGTGCCCAACAGTGGGATGCCAGACCTCCCCTACTTTGGGAGGGATTATAGTCTAATATGCGGCGCTGACCAGGGGTGTTGGCATAGGGCTTATTCTTGAGTTGGCCGTCTGTCAAAGTGTGTTTATAATATCTCTTAGTTCTGGCTTTCAGTACACTATGCAGGAAATGGGGTGGTGACATTTATATTCCTAACCCGTCACTATGCGGACATATTTATTTCGTTAGAATTTGTTAGAAACAAACTGAGAAAGTAATTAAAACAACTTTGTATTAGCTCAATTAAATAAGGTATGAAGCATATTGATGACTGACTAAGAACATGAATACTTAATGTATAAAAAAGTTTATAAATAATGAAATCAGGAGTACGGAAACGGTTCTTGATAAAGCAGGTTTTCACGTCCTACATTCCACATCATTTACCTCTGAACCTATAAGAGTTTTTAGATAAGCAAATGATTTTTAACTGAATATATTTTATTTATGTCAAAATAAAGTGATTTATGTGTATACATAATTCATAACTTGGTACTGTATTGAGACGAACTAAGATATAATAAGGTATATTATTATGATTCTTCATTCGTTAATAACGCTTTTGTGATATCAGTTTTGCGACAACGTCGCGCAGACGGTTTCAAACAAAACAAGATCATTACAAAATCTTAAGCAGAATATATAATTTTGTAGTTCGTTAAATCGATCTACTCAATTATTTTATTCTTTACATAAATTAAAAATATAAAATGTTATCCTTCTAACCTACCTCATATACTATATTTTTTAATGTTGTTTTTTCGTTTGTTATGAGATATTTTTTCGAGTTTTAATATATTTTATTTCTGTAGTTTTCTTATTCTTTTGTGTACAATAAAGCATAAATAAGAAATAAACTCATTGATGCTAATCGACATTAAATAGATTTCTGAAACAATTTTGACGTAATTAAGTATGGGTATTATAGTTTTACTCTGCTCACATTTCGGGTGCTTCACAGCTGCCACGATGACGAAAAGTACTTAGTTAAATACAATTTAAAGAGCTTAGTCGTTGCTGATATAACAGTAAATTTAGTTGGAACAGGTGTGTTATATATACGGCAATTGCGGCAAAAGGAAATTTACTTAGAAAACTATTATTTTACCAAATTATTTCCTAATAAATTCACTTATTCCTCTTAAACTGATCGACAAAATTCGTTGTTTTAATTCTAGTCTTGATTCTGTTAATAATTATTCCTTTCACTATATCGTCTATCCACCTTACTTATAAAATGTACGAGTATATACATGTTGTTACTCGTACTTTCATTTATAATCTGGTTATTAGATTTAAGCTAGAAAATAAGTAATGAAGCATAAAAATATGAAAATATTACACATTCTTTCAACATTTTCATTAGAATTGTTTAGGTACATACGTGTACCTGGAAGAGAGTTGCGCTCCGTTATTTATTACTATGCAAGTGGTTGTAGCAAATTAAACACGTAAATCTTTATATTGCTGAAACAAAAGATAACAGTAGCAATAGCAATCGTTCTATGTATCAACATGAGACATAGTCATCCTCTGATTGGATATTTAAAAGAAAAATCTTGTTTGAAGATATTATTGTATTATTATACAGCTGATTTAGTTTTAAATTGGCCATATTTTTACTGTAGCAGTGTACAAATTCAACTTTAGTTAAAAACATCATGACATTTTTTAATATTTTTTTTATTTTACTTGGACAACAATTTATAACTTTATGGAAATGTGCATAGGCGGACATAATACTTCCAGATATGTTCTACCGTTGATTTTTAACAACTAGCTGTTGCCTGCACATTCGCGGACGTGGTTTTTTTAAATTTTCCCTGTTTTTACAGCATGTTTCACTGATGTTTCGCTACTATTGGTCGCAGCGTTATTTTATACACCCTGTAGCCTTCCTCGATGAATGTACTCGCACTATCCATCACTGAAGGATTTTTGTTAATCGGTCCTGCGGTTCCTGTAATTAGCGCATTCAAACAAACACACAAATTCTTCAGCTTTATATAATTAGTATAGATAATAATTATATAGACATTTATTGAATCGGGGCAAAAATAGCATGGTGTGCGACAAAATCTTTGTATGACTATCCAAATTCTCAATATTGTATAGCGACTATAACGCCTTTTGCTTGACCCGAGATTAAAGACCTCTATTTTATAAGGTGTCCTTATCACTTCGCTACGGATTTAGACAAATCTTCATCCCTTATCTCAACAATGATTAGTACGGGTCGCTTTTGGGGAAAATCTAATTCGCATTGGGGATCGTAACCGGAAGGGTTGACTACTACTACGTGATACTATAGTTGTAAATACAAAAGTCTTAAATATTTTTGTGTAAGTCTCACCCGTGACCATGGTGACTGGAAAGTCTCGGGCCAAAATTTAAAACAAATACGCGCATCTAAATCCTTAAAAAGTAGTTTTATTTACACAAATGAGACGCGCAAGTGTTAGAGAATATTATGTTTGTGTATTCTTATTTCAGTTTGATTTCTTACTGGCAGGGTGTTCACGACGTTAGTACACATGAAATTGTAATCAAAAAGTAGTCGATTTATTTCTTTTCTAGTGTCTATGGTTCCAGCACTCAGCCGGCTTCAAGCCACTTACATATTATTATCTTATGTGTGCTTGAAATATGTATCTGTGTGTCTATGATACAGGCTATACGTTATACGAAACATAAATGTTCTTTGCATAGTTATAAATAACTATAAAGTACGATTTAGCCAGGCTAAAGGTGTTTTTTCTTACGTGGGGAATGCATTAACGCACTTCGCCTTTCCGGTTGCGGCCTTCTGGCTTCATGTGGGACTTCCGGCCTATTGGTGCCGGACGATGCACTAAGTGCTTGGCCACACTGCACACACGGACGCGGGGCGGACGCGGCGCGGCATACCTTAAGAGGATACCAAAATAGCTTTGTGCATTTTTCTATGTACGAAGTTTTCATTTTTTCTTTAGATTGAATGGCTAGAGCTCTAATTTTTAAGTATATGTTTTTTCAATATATAATCTAGGATTGCATAAACTCAGAAACACGATTGAAAAAAGTTTTCTCGATAGAAAATCTTAGCGAAAAAACTTCTCTTATTTTTTATTTTTTTCATTTGTCGGTCTATTATCGCGTATTAACTAATGAAATAACTTTAAAAACATAAGTAACTATTATAATAGCTAAAGTAATAATATTGCAACTAAAGTAATTAATAATGTCATATTACCTATATGTCGTTGCCATACATAAATCATTTTCATTAGTTCCTGAAACATTTATATCAAACTAATGTAAATAATTTACGCCGTGTGACGCGTAGGAAGCAAAAGTAATAAATTTCAACCTAATTACAGTCAGGTGTCGAAGGGAAACCGTAATGCTTGAAGAAGTTTATCCAATAATTCAACTGTGTTAACTATGAACGCGCAATAACACAGTTATTTAAGCGACTATTTGTTATAACTATATTATTATGTTTAAAATTGAGTAGGTACAGATTTTCTTCCCTTCCCTGCCCATTAAAGTTCTGCGATTGGGCATGGGTCTTCTCTCTGTCACGAGGGTTTATGGTCCACTACGCTGCTCTGACCTGATGTGTTGGCGTAGGATTTAATTTCGAGTTTTCATTATCTTCCGGTAATATTCTTTAACTAATTGTTACAGCAGCCTAGGCAGGAAATGGGGTGGAAATATTTATATTATTAATCCGTTACCAAACAATTACACATTACTTTAGTACCTAAAACCTACACCACTGTATTTAGTATAGAGTAAAGGTAAATTTTCATATACCAATTTAATTAGCTGCTGGATGGTCACACAATGTTATTCCACCCCAAATTAAGGTCCAAGTTGATTTTGCAACTTTATTTTTTATAATACTAAGTTGGCGAATAAGCGTACGGCCTACCTGATAGGAAGGTTTCCGTAGCCTATAAACGTCTGCAACACCAGAGGTATCACTCACGCGTTGCCGACCCTGTAGAAATCTTTTGACACCTTTTTTGAAGAACCCCATACTGTAGTCCAATGGGAAAACCTCGGCAGGTAGTTCATCCCACAACTTTATTGTACGTGGTATAAAATTCCGATGGAATCGTACTATGCGCGATGGTATAGGTTCTAGAGTGTGAGAATGAACTCGCAACTTTTATGTTATATGAAATAATGAATTTATTATAAATTAATCTATAATGTATTAGTATTATAATTTCATTAATAACTAATAGCCAATTTATGCAGAGTAAAATACTTCTCTACATAATAATCTGTTTACAGTTCGACGAAAGTAAACAGAACGAGTGCTCATAAATAAATCTGGTGACGTAATGATCATACAATGGGAATTTCATGTTGATGTTTCATTGTATTGTCATTCGAATTGTCAATGAAACAACCCACTTTATGTTGCTGGATAACAATTGGTTAACAAGAGTTTATGTGTTCGTCGCATATCTAAGTAAGAATATCCGGGTAGGTATCTTTCAAGTGCAATTAAAAGATTTGCTCATCAAAATAAATAAAACATACTTGTAATATCTCAGCGACCACTTTTGTTTAAGTAGCAATGAATGTAACCTATTTACTTATGAACCTAAAAAAAGTTATATGTACTTAGTTGTTGCTCACGACTTCGTACGCGTGGAATTAGAAAAAAATTTCCCCATTTTTGTAACAGTCTCACTGATACTTCTTTTGGTCACAGCGTGATGTTAAATAGCCTAAAGTCTTCCTCGATATATGCACTGTCCAAAAAGAAAAGAATTTTTTAATTCAAATACGTAATTCCTGAGATTTGAGCTTTCAAACAAACATACTTTTCAGCTTTATAATTATAGTATAGATTTTCAGAATTCGCTTCATAGTTTTTAAGTTTATAGAAAACAGGCAGATCCACGCTTTAGGTACTGTTGTGGATACGTTTGAAGATATCCCTGCCTGATATGCCTGAGAAAGATATACTCTGGTCTCCGTGAGGCTCTTAAAACGGGTTAAGTGCGTGACACTTATAACCGTTATGCTGTGCATTTAAAGCTAGATGTATGAGTATAACAAAGCATATTATTATGTATGTAGTGTGTTTAGATCGTTGCAGTTGGTTCTCTATAGACCCTGCCTATCCCTACGAGCAAAAGGTATACATATATACAAAACTCGCATCTATGTTATACTTTACAGATGATTGGGGATGTCAAGTAAATAAATTATAAATATCTAGTAGTTAGATATCTTAATGGATGTTAAAGTTCTTTGACGCATGTACTCTGCTATAAAGCTAAATATTAGGATTGAAAGAGCCCATATGTTTTCCATTAACGTAATGTAGTTTCCTGCCTCATATTTTATTCATAAAATTTAAGAAGCCTTCTGAGCTTTGATAAAACGATTTAGATAAAATATGATTGCTAGTTCATTCTACAATCAAATATTTTACTTGATGTAATGTATTTTCCATACACGTGACTCACCTTTTCTTGTGTGCAATATTTCAAGATTTATAAAAAAAGGGATAAAAATTGTGTTTAAATGATTAGTTCCGTGTAGTAACGGTTTAAGAATACAAGTGTCTCCATTTCATTTCTTTTTAGCAAAGGGATTTTAGAAGCAGTTAACATCTAAAACGCCAAGTACGCCAACACGCCCCTGCTCAGCGCGCCATAGCAGATCACAAACCCGTGGGTGGAGGAGGCCCGTGCAAAACAGTGAGACGCCTATTGGCCGGAGAACTGAGAAGAAGTTCTTTTAAAATTGTTTAAATCCTTATCCTTATCCTTACTAATTTATAAATGCGAAAACGAGATGATGACACAATGAAATATTGACGAGCTCAAGTGTTAATGTGTGTAACGAAACCATAGCGCGATTTAAAAACACTGTACAATACCATCTATCGAGTAGAGTAGTAAATTTCTGTTTGTAAAGGTTTGATTTCTTAATTTTACGCGTACGAAGTCGCGGGCAACAGCTAGTAAATATATATTTATGTAAATACCTACAAAGCAAATAAAACGTGCTAAAAGAATAATCTTCAGTAGTAATTGATTTGATTATGACGAACCTCGTGGCTGAGTAGTTCATGTAACGGACTGGCGATCAAGAGGTCCCGGGTTCGATTCCCGCTCGTGACAATCGTTTGTGTGATTTTTCTAATTGTCATACAAATGTTTGTACTGCGTCTGGGTGTTTCTATGTATTATAAGTATGTATTTAGAAAAGAAAAGTAGTATATTATGTATATTATCTGTACTCTGGTACACATAACACAAGCATATAAGCTTAGCTTGGGACCAGAAGACTTTGTGTGAAAAGCCCATAAACATTTTTTTTAAAATAAATATTCATGGACATTTATTTATTTATTGGATTGAAACTATCAAATTAGTCAATCTATATTAATATTATAAAGCTGATGAGTTTGTTTGTTTGAACGCGATAATCTCGGGAACTACTGGTTCGAATTAAAAATTGTTGTTCTGCTGGATAGTCCATTTATCGGGAAAGGATTTAGGCTATATAAATCACGCTGCGATCGTTAGGAGCGAAGCATCAGAGAAAAATGTTGCTAGAACGGGAATTTTTTTCTAAATTCCACGCGAACCTAGTTGCTGGCAACACCTAGTATAAAATACAACGCAAACAAAAAACTAGCCATGAAACCCTTTCACTGTTAAGGTGCAATTAGTGAATAGCTACTTTAATAAATAGCTCCATTAACACATAGAAAGCGCTCGTTATTTATACTGTCAGATTAGACTACATCTAAAATGAGCTACAGTTGAATCTATTGAGACATGAAATAAATAGCTTGCTTAAAAGTAGTCGGAATGAGCTTCATCGGCGAAATATATCTTCAATTGGAACCAGTTCCCATCCCACCTAAAAAACAAAGGAAATACAAACGACGACTTTGGCGTGAAATTAATGACGTCTCAGTTGTGTATAAAGGTAAAGAAAATCACTGTACCAAATTTACAAAACCTGTCTTTTATTTTAGTCATGTTTTAATTAGATTGTCAAAGGTCTTTTTAGGGTTCCGTACCCAAAGGGTAAAAACGGGACCCTATTACTGAGACTTCGCTGTCCGTCCGTCCGTCCGTCCGTCCGTCCGTCTGTCACCAGGCTGTATCTCAAGAACGGTGATAGCTAGACAGTTGAAATTTTCACAGATGATGTATTTCTATTGCCGCTATAACAACAAATACTAAAAATAAAATAAAATAAATATTTAAGGGGGGCTCCCATACAACAAACATGATTTTTTTACCGTTTCTTGCTCGATACTAATAACGTTGCCTTATGACCTTCGTGCGCGAGTCCGACTGGCACTTGACCAATTTTTTAAGTAACGATTGTTATATATGTTAATTTTGTACTTGTGCAACCAAACCCTTGTAAATATTACAAAAAGTGACAGTTATGCGTCACATAACAATAGAATCAGTTAAGTGTCTTATCAAATCCGTGTATAAATGTTGCAAATGAACTAAATAATTTCTTCCTTGCGTTACACGTTCTCTCTAAATTATTCCGATATTATCACTATTTAGGGTACTAAATAATGATGGTATCGGTATAATTTAGAGCTTTGTGATAATTTTGAGGATAACTGCTTTCATATTTATGCTAATTATGTTTTGTTTCTAGGTGTCAATGTTTTTTTAACAGACTTAAAAAGAAGGAGGAGGTTGTCAAATCGTCTGTATGTTTTTTTTTTATTATTGTTACCCCATAACATTTAACTGGGCAAAGCGATTTTAATGTTTCTTTTTCTATTTGAAAGCTGGTGGTTCCCGTGTGGTCCCATTGACACCAGGTCAGGATCTGATGGTTATCTCCTGAGAAATCGAGGAAAACCCTCAAATTTATTTATTTATTTAAACTTATTTATTTATTTACTTATAATTTCACAGGCACATAAAGTCGGTTGAACTATTTAAAAAAAATACTTAATTATTTATGTAGTATTGTGCTACGTCATTTTTAATCTCTCTGTCTCTATCTCAAACATTTGTATGTCAATTATAAATATCACACAAATGATTGCCCCGAGCGGGAATCGAACCCGAGACCTCGTGATCGGCAGGCCGTTACATGAGCCACTCAACCACGAAGTTCGTCAAAAGTTATGATGAGCTGATTGATAAATATCGCTATGATATTGTCCCAGGTATCGAATCAATATTTTTTCACTATGATCGTATCGTTGATGTGTGGTATACTGATATACGTATTATATACCAGTAAAATCAACAATGTTAATCAATTCGTATATGTACGAACACCTTTTTATGTTTGTTTAGGTTAAAATCCAATTAAGTATCCACACACTACACGCTCTCATTGGTTAACTTGTCTTTTAGTTCAATGTTGTACAAAATTCAAATCAAAAAATGAAATTACTACGTTGTATATTTTTTCTCTAGAATGTTTTCAATATTATTTTGATGTTTTAATTTATATAATATTTATAACGTGAACAATGAATCTAGATAAAATTTTATTTTATTTTTGCTAAAGGCAATACCAAAAAAACCTTTTTGCGAATATGTATAAGCAAAATTTTTTCAATGAAATAAAAAGTATACCTAACAAAATTATCTATTATTAGTTGTTTGAGAGCCCTAAGGCTAGTTATGGTTGAAACTTAAGAATCTTTTAATAATGTATATACCTAATTTTGGACAGTAAGATTTGGGAAAATAACTATGTGGACGCACAGATAAATCTTGCGTTCAATCTTGAAGAGACGTAAATTTAGCTTAGCTGAATCATACTATATAGACTAACTAGCGACCTGTCCCGGCTTCGCACGGGTGGATATAAGATTATTTTTATAGCCTATGTTACTATATTATCTGTGCTAAGGGTGAATGTAGCTTTTCAATGGTGAAAGAATTTTTGACATCGGCACAGTAGTTTTTTAGTTTATTTGTTACATCTCTCTACAGCCCATTTACGTCCCACTGTTGGGCACACGCCTCCTCCACTTTAGAGGGATTATGGTCTCCTGTGCCACGTTGACCAGGCGTATTGGCACAGGGTGTTTTTCAAGTTTTTCGTCTGTCACAGAGGATGTTATCTGTGTGAAATATCCCTCAGCTGACATTTACAGCACCTTTGGGAGGAGATGGGTGGTGACACTTGTATTCTTAATCCGTCACCACACGGACAATTATTAAATATTCTTTACATAGAAAAATACCAATCTTTCCTCGTTGCAATATTAGTTTAAATAACTTTTCATGTGATATTTCGCCTGTATCTGAGATACACATAGACACTCCAAGCCAAGTAAGTGATGTAGCCATGGACACACTATCTGGAAGATCTGTGTGTAGACGATACAAAAGTTATTAAGAAATAAATATAGTGTTTTGCATATGCATAAATTTAAACACACCTAAAAGAAAATAAGCCTTATCATTTCAGTAAGTTATGGCCATACTACTCGTAACTAGAGTGTAACTGGCGAACAAATTGGAGTAGAGTGAAGTATTTACGAGTTGAACATCCGCTCTCATTAGTACATGCGTGAAGAAAAAATACATTTCTTTAAGGCACATGCATTCATTAAAGTTTAGTATTACACCGCAACGTTACGACTTGCTTAATAGCTTTTAGTAATAAGCTGATTATGAAAGGGTGTTAAAGAGGAAGGTTTGAAATGGGTTTCTGCTAAATATTGTCTCGTATTTAAAAACCCCGATTTGTTTTTATCTATAACTACGTTGTTTTGTCATACAAATGTCAGATGTTTTGAAAATTAGATGTTGTACGATTCTCAGACCTACTGAATATGCATGTAAAATTTCATGAAAATCGGTCAAGCCGTTTCGGAGGAGTACGGTAACTAACACTGTGACACGTGAATTTTATATATTAGACTAGCTGACCCGGCAAACGTTGTTTTGCCATACTAAAAAAAAAAGTTTGAAAAATAGATGTTGGCCGATTCTCAGACATACTGAATACGCATGTAAAATTTGATAAAAATCGGTCAAGCCGTTTCGGAGGAGTACGGTAACTAACACTGTGACAGGTGAATTTTATATATTAGAAGACTAGCTGTCCCGACAAACGTTGTTTTGCCATACAAAAAAAAAAGATTTGAAAAATAGATGTTAGCCGATTCTCAGACCTACTGAATACGCATGTAAAATTTCATAAAAATCGGTCTAGCCGTTTCGGAGGAGTACGGTAACTAACACTGTGACACGTGAATTTTATATATTAGACTAGCTGACCCGGCAAACGTTGTTTTGCCATAGTAAAAAAAACAGGTTTGAAAAATAGATGTTGGCCGATTCTCAGACCTACTGAATATGCGTGCAAAATTTCATAAAGATCGGTCAAGCCGTTTCGGAGGAGTACGGTAACTGACACTGTGACACGTGAATTTTATATATTAGATAGATATCGCATCGACAAAAATATTAATATATATAAACAAAAGACAAGTTCAAGAAAAAAAGTGATCTAAATGGGTGCCAAGATCAATGGTCGTTTCTGAATTATAATAACTTAAAATATCATTTCTTCTTATAACTTACGATAATATCACAGATTTACCAGATGTATAGTCTATGGCTACATCACTCAGTCGGCTTGAAGCCATTTACATATCTATATTTGCGTTGAATATGTATAAATGTGTGTATATGATATGACATATTGTAGCCTAAGGTCTGTCTTGATTAGTTCTCAAATACACAATCTTATACGAATTTAGAAAATATGCACGTAATATATTGAAAACATCTATTAAGATAAATCAAACTAGGCAAAGATACTTCATAATAAGTAACTTTGGCCTATTGTAGTACTTTTACATTTTTTTTTTACCATACAGTAGTGTTTTCTTAATAAACACACCTATATAAATCCTAAATAAAGTTGTAACATTAGCAAAGTAATAGTAACAGGGGGAAAGGTAAACGGAAACCGAAACGGACTGGTATTTACGAGTGGAACATCCGCCAAGTGGGCATTATTAGCTAACTACATAGGCACAATATATCTTTAAGACATATACGTATTCATTTAAGTAGATTATTGCATTAAAACTAAACAAATTGTTTTGAAAGATGCATTCAGTTTGCTTTATAAAAAAGTTATACGCTCAAAATTGGGGGATTATGCAATTAAATGCGCGTAGTGCCGTTAAAAAGTTTGAGAGTAAAATACCATAATGGTATTCATCTGCTAGTAAAATGATAGTGACCTCTAAATCGACGCCAACGCCATCTAGATGTCACCGTAAAATCACCCATCTATCTTTCCATCAGCCTTTCTCCGTCCTCTGTTGGGCATAGGCCCTTCCTATAGAACGCTACACGCACGGTCTTGTACCGCTTGTACCAAATGGCTTGCCGCAATCTTAACGATGTCGTCACAAAAATCATGATAGAATACTTCAATTATCCCAGGAGAACACCCTTTTATTTCAAGATGTGAACTAAGTAAGCATCTAATATCATTTAGATCCATTGAGCATCAAGGAACAACAAACATACGTAGACACACAAACATAAAAATACAAAATTTCGGCTGTATGATGTTAGTAAAACGTATGAAAAGCACAACCAACTCAACAGGGTTATCCTAAAGACAAAGTAGCTGGCACACATAAACGAAATATGTAAAAAAAACCTTCACAAAAGGTTTTAGGAAGTGTGGTGAATACTTTGTAATTGTGAAGTTCTACAAAGCTTACATGATATACGGAATCCTACAACCGGTGTGAGTGCAGTTCTATGTAAGGTGGTGATAGAATTTTATTTTTGAAAATAAAACTTACAAATTGAGCATAATTTTATTTCTACAAACGTTTAGACTTTAAATAGAAAATAACTATATGGAAAAGAAGAAGAAGTCATGAAAATAATTTCAACTACTAGTAATTAGCTCAATTTGTATGTACGTGGGAGCGTTAAAGTATCGTGATGTAAAATGAGTGTAAAATTTAATTTTTTTAAACTACTACTATACTCGAATCCAATAGTCGATAAATTTAGTTATTTTTAACACGCTTTTATAAGTTCGGTATGTATCTATCAATGTATTAATCTATGTAACGGAATCTTTGAACGCGATTTTCACCCACTTGCAATAGTGCGATTAATTTGAAATTTTGCATACATATCAAGGATCGATGACAATGCAATTATTTAAAGATATATTCAGGATTAAATAAACTAAATTATAATGGAAAAAATGATAACCATAAGCGGGACTTGAACCCGCGACCTCGGAATGCCGTTCCGTCGCTCTCCCAACTGAGCTATTATGGTCCACGCAAATGTTTACCAAATTTTCCACTACAATCATCTCAATGCGAGTTTTAACATCGTGCGATGTTTTTTCGTACAACGCCATCTATTGAGCGGTTTGCACCAACTCCATCAATCGATCAGTTAGCGTTCTTTACAGAACACAATTGGACCGAAGTAATGGCTGTACATGTATTTCTACATTAATTTATTAATATTTAAAAGCATAGTGAGTCAATCGCAAAATATTAATAAATTAATATATTCAGGATTTTCAAGCGTGTTTTTTAGTTTAATAATGAAATTATTGTGTTAATTATTGTGTCAATTATCCCCCTCCTTTACCTTCAAAAAGAAGAATTAAAAATCCTCCGCAATACATAACTCTGGATGCGCCCATGGGTAAAAAAGGCTACAATACAAGACAAAAGAAGTTAGAAAGTAAAGTAAAGGAAGGACGAGTGAAGGAAGCGGGAAAAAGGCTAGTTCATAGGGCTAGTTAGTACCTATAAGATAAAGCAACAAAAAGTTAGCGTTCAAATAAATAACAATAGTATCAATGTTATAAATCAAATTCTGACATTATTACTGAAATTCACGTAGTTACATAAACAGAAATGGTACGACACAAAATAATGATAAGAATCAGATTGTATGCAAAATGAATTTTAATTGTACTTAATTAAGAGAGGTGTACTGTACCGTAGTCAGGGAATATCATACGAAAATAAAGATTTTTGTAGAAAATTTGGTACTTTTTAGGGTTCCGTACCCAAAGGGTAAAAACGGAAACCCTATTACTGAGACTTCGCTGTCCGTCCGTCCGTCCGTCCGTCCATCCGTCCGTCCGTCTGTCACCAGGCTGTATCTCAAGAACGGTGATAGCTAGACAGTTGAAATTTTCACAGATGATGTATTTCTATTGCCGCTATAACAACAAATACTAAAAATAAAATAAAATAAATATTTAAGGGGGGCTCCCATACAAAAAACTGATTTTTTTTACCGTTTCTTGCTCGATACTAATAACGTTGCCTTATGTTGCATAGATAATGGTACGAAACCCTTCGTGCGCGAGTCCCACTCGCACTTGACCAATTTTTTATTTAATAATTGATTATAGTCTAGTCTAGTAAATTAGATGGACACCTTTAGATTGAAAATTGTGCTTAGAGAAAACTAATTCGGTGGCAAAGTCCTCTAATTTACGTACAAATGATACGCAATAATAAATTAATAATAAATATTTATCGAGAATCCACACAACGTTCTCTGATCCCAAGCTAAGTTTAATATTTGCTTGTGTTATGGGTACCAGAATACGAATATACAAAGTATATAAGTTTTCTTTTTCTAATTATATTTTTGTATAGAACACCAATACCAGGCTTTGTCATTCTGTCAGTCAGTCTCTTTTATAAGTGGATAGAAGGCTACATATCTTTGCCTTGCACCCCTTAAGCTTAACACTCATTTTATGCGCACAGTTAGCATCATGGAGATATTACTTGATTTACTACTGACTTCATATAATAAACTTAATATGAGTATAACGTCGAGTACTCTAAATCTATGTGCTAAGTTAGTATATATTTAAAACTTACAGCTCAAGTTATCGAGTTAATAATGTTATACACTAGTTAGCTCAACGCCAGAAGTTCTTACAATTAAAGTTTACATTGGTATTTCCTTAGGGCTCAGGTGCTTGCCCTTTTAGGTTCAAGTAACGAACAGTAAACAAACAAGAAATACACAACTTCCAGGACACCTTGTGCATGATATATGAGAATAGTGACAACCGTATTCAAACTAGACTGACAAATGTTATACATGTCATCCAACATAATATATTAAACATGTTTTATACTTTAGAAAGAAGAGACAGAACTGTCTAAAATATTAACTGCCTTATTCATAATAACTTATCGGAGGTTTAAACGGAGATTTTAACGGAGAGATAATAAACGTTTTAGCGTAAAAAGACTATTATGAATAACAAGTATTGACAATTTTCGCGAACTTTTAAACCTCCGATAAGTCATTATGAATAAGACCATAAATGTTTTACAATTAAATCAGGCTTAGATTAATTGTTTCAGTAAAGTGTACCTTTTTGGTACTCCCAGTGTAAACGTTGTTTACACAAACCTTTAGATAAACTTTGAAAACTGAATGTTTGTTTATCATAGCTGATGTCTCACGTAATCTTGTTAATGATGCGGAATAACAAGCTGAAACAAGTCGTCTATTTCATGTGGTTTTGTTTATTTTATAACCTTGTTCCGCTTATCAGATTGTTTAATTTATTAAACCATATAACATAATACATAATCCCTACTTATTTATAAACGCGAAAAGGGAATTCAAATCTAAAAATTTTGACGAGTTTAAGTGTCAATGTGTGTAACCGAACAATAGCGCCATTTTAAAAAACTGTACAACGCCATCTATTGAGCGGTATAGTACACTTCTGTTTGTTAAGGTTTGATTTCTAAATTTTACGCAGACGAAGTCGCTGGCAACAGCTAGTATCCCACTAAAATTAAAAATGTGAAAGTTTGTGAGTATGAATGTTTTGATGTTTGTTACTCTTTCATGCAAAAACTACTGAATGGATTTTAACGAAACTTTACAATAATTTAGCTTTTACGTCAGAATGACACTTAAGCTGCAATTTATAAAGATTTTGTCAAGTACGTAAGTAGGAATTCCACGGGTATAAAGTCGCGGGCAACAGCTAGTATTTAATGTACGAGTAAATATATAGGAAAATTTCAACTGTCTAACTATCAGTGTTCTTGAGAGACAGCCTGCTGACAGATGAAAGGACAACGTAGTCTCAGTAATAGTGCTGTTTTAGCCCTTTGGAACGGAACCCAAACAGAATAAGGACTTCTACATCAACCAAAATTTAAGAAATTTAAGTAGGTATGTCAGTTCTAACAACTAAATTCTGTGTGTATCTATGCGTCTTGTTTGTACCTATAACCGAGGAAGGATAATAATATGTGATTTGCATTTGACGTTAATAAATCATTAATATGAGATAACGGTTCGCTGGGCATCCAACTATTTACATACTAATAATGTAAGTAAATTCTAATATATAAAATTCACGTGTCACAGTGTTAGTTACCGTACTCCTCCGAAACGGCTTGACCGATTCTTCTCAAATTTTGCATACATATTCAGTAGGTCTGAGAATCGGCCAACATCTATTTTTCAAACTTTTTTTTTTAGTATGGCAAAACAACGTTTGCCGGGTCAGCTAGTTTAATTATAAATATATCCGCTTCCATAGAATAGAGTAAGTTTGAAAATAATAATTAATCGTTCAAAATAACATAAAAATTTTTGCATGTCAAATGCAAAATTAATAAATTACTTTAATAATGAACGTCGCGTCATTATTTCAACCATTCGTATTCTGGAAAGAATACTCAAAAGTTGGTCGAGATGGTGTAAAGCTATCTTGATAGATGGCGGTGTACGTAAAAATATATAAACTCATACGAGTGACAAGATATGGTGGTTAATTTGAAGTGTTGCAAGTAGACCGCAATAAGCTCAGTTGGAAGAGCTTCGGAACGGTATTCCGAGGTCGTGGGTTCAAGTCCCACTTGCGGCATTTCAATTTTACCACCATAATTTGATTTATTAAGTAAAAGCATAGCATGTCAAATGCAAAAATTAATAAATTACTTTAATAAAAAAAATTTTTACGGGCTTTTCACGCCTGGTCGTTTTATTATGGTTAGAAAGTAAGGCTGGATGACATAAGCAGATACAATACTCTCCTGAAGTGGACGATGCCCACACCCCACTATGAAACTGAAGCATTATTGAGAAGAAAAGAGAATAGCAGTCAGCTGAGAATGCTCCAAAATGTAAAGAAAAATAAAACTTAAAATGAACACAATCCACGAAAACAAGTTACCTAAGTTTAAAACAAGAGGTTCAAAATAATAATAATAATAAATATTCATGGACATTTCACACAACGTCCTCTGGTCCAAAGCTAAGCTTATTATGCTTGTGTTATGGGTACCAGAATACGGATAGAGTACATATACTACTTTTTTATTTTGTAAATACATACTTATAATACATAGGAACACCCAGACGCAGTACAAAGATTTGTATGACAATTAGAAAAATCACACAAATGATTGTCCCGAGCGGGAATCGAACCCGCGACCTCTTGATCGGCAGTCCGTTACCAGAACCACTACACCACGAGGCCCGTCTAAATACGAATAAATACGTACTACACTAAATACGTAATAAACTACACTAAATACGTAATAAATACGTAAAATACGTACTAAAGTTGTACCATACGAGTATCTTCAGATAAAATAATGTTTCATGTACTTAGGTACTTAATTAGACGCAACATGATTTATACATTTCTTGTTTAACTTAAGTCCTACTTAGTATGCGATGTTCAGATTATAGCAAGTTAATTCTTTCTTTTAAAAAATCATTAAGAAACTGTTATATATCGTAAACGTAGAAGATTCTGATTAAACTCATTTAAGTGTGAATTAACTTAAAAAGAGTTACAAAAGAGAGCTCATGCTTATAACAAAAACTATAGAATAAAAATTATTATATCATATAGAACCAATTCAATTTGTATTAACCAATTGGTATTAATCTATACTAATAATATTGTGGGTGTTTCTATGTATTATAAGTTTGTATTTACAAAAAAAAGTAGTAAATGTATTCTATCCGTATTCTGGTACCCATAACACAAGCATATAAGCTTAGCTTGGGACCAGAGGACGTTGTGTTAAATGTCCATGAATATTTATTAAAAAAAAATTATTATTATTTCAATCTTTCAGTGTTGGTCCTATTTAAATCTTTCAGTGTTGGATAGTTACATTTTCGAGGAAGGCTTTAGGCTATACAATATCACGCTGCGGCCTATAGAAGAGAAGCATCAGTGACAACAGTTGCAAAAACGGAGATTTTTTTAAATTCCACGCGTACGTAGTCGCGTGCAACAGCTATCTATACAAACTGAAGAGTTTGTTTAAACGCGCTAATCTCAAGAACCACGGGTCGGATTTGAAAAATTCTTTCAGTGCTGGATAGTACATTTATCGAGGAAGGTTATAGGCTATATAACATCACGCTGTGACCAATAGGAGCGAATCAATAGTGAAAAATGTTGCAAAACGGGAAAAAAATTCTAAATTCGACGGGTACGGAGTCTCGGGCAACAGCTAGTTTTAGATTATCTCGGAGCTAACGTTCATGTAAACGTACGACAAAGAGTTCTTAAATGAAAATATATCACAATTCATAACAATAGTTTCTAAAAAATTTTTACTTTTACAAAATAAGTACGTACCTGCCAGCTTGATTCACTGCACACAATAATAACAAAGAACCTCTAATGACCTAGAATTACAGTAAACTTTCCGTGAATACCGTCATTTAACAACCCTTTTGTTTTATTCTTTAAGAAAAACTCGTTGAATCACCTTCAAGTTGATAATTTTTATCTTTCTCCGTTGAGGTTGAATACCATTTTAACAAAAGAAAATAGGTACTAGGATAATTTAAATAGCAGCACATTCTTGTTTTAAGAGAAGCCTTCCTATAAGATGAGGTCTGAAAATATTACTATGCACTATGCGATCCAAATAACAACAGTAACTTGCGTCAATTGCATGACGCCACGCCATATTGTGACGTCATAGTTGTTAAATCGAAAGACTCATAAGTCAGTTTTTCAGTTTCACTTTTTAACCCAACCTTTAAATAGTTTGTAAACTGTTCACTTCAAAGTTCAAAACTTTAAAGTTAAACTTTGACAGATAGAGGTCATTGCCGTGCACATAGTTATTTGGATCGCATAGTATCTATTTAAAGTAGCATCTTACTATGTTGCGGACAACAGCGAGTTAGTGTAAGTAACATGATTAGGTACCTATATAGTAGGTGCCTAATCATGTTACTTATACCACTCTCCGTGTGGTGACAGATTAAGAATACAACTGTCACCACCACATCTCCTCCTCCGCTGTAAAAGTCAGCTAAAGGATGTTGCACACAGATAACACCCTCTGTGAGAGACGGAAATCTCAAAAATAAACTCTGTGCCAATACGCCTGGTCAGTGCGGCACAGTAGACCATAATCCCTCCTATAGTGGAGGAGGCCCGTGCCCAACAGTGGGACGTAAATGGGCAGGAGAGAGAGAGAGATAGTAGCTGACTTTAGTGTATATATTACATAGGTTATTAGGTAGGTACATAGAAGATGATTTATTATCGTTTCGCTAGAGTACATCAACAAAATAAAGCTACTGTATAAGAAAGAAAATACTACTTAAGACGATACCAAAATAGCTTCGTGCATTTTTCTATGTACGAAGTTTTCATTGTTTCTTTAGATTGAATGGCTAGAGCTCTAATTTTTAAGTATATGTTTTTTCAATATATGATCTAGGATCGCATCAACTCAGAAACGCGATTGAAAAAAGTTTTCTCGATAGAAAATCTTGGCGAAACAACCTCTCAAATTTTTTATTTTTTTCATTTGTCGGTCTATTATCGCGTATTAACTAATGAAATAACTTTAAAAACATAAGTAACTATTATATATAGAAACACGTAAATCAGAATTAAAATATATTTAGTAGATTTTGAGTAAATAGGAAAAGTATCCCTAATTCTTCATTTTCTGTGCCTACTGGCTGTGTTAATATTGTTACGTGTTAGGGTTCGAAGGATTTGGAGTGAAAGACCTGCTGACTCTTTTAGAAGACTTTATTCACTAGCACTAGTTACACACTAAGCACTAGGTCCAAACACTAAGCACTAGGTCCAAACAGTAAGCACTAACAATGTCCTAGGTTGAAGCCAAGTCGTAGGTTTCACTGGTATCACTCTTGATCACTTGTTTTCGCTCTCGAAGTCGCCTTTCTCGCAGCTCAAACAGAACTGCCCGGGCTCGCCTCCCTGCCGCTATTTATATGCGCCGAGACGAATTCCAGACTATTCCAGAATGTTCCCGACTGTGCGCGAACGTGATCGCCCGGAACGAATGTTTCTAGAAGATTCGCGCATGTACGGTAGTTCCTCTAACGCCATCTAGTATCTAATAGGGGTTTCACTCTGTTCGGTTCTTTAATTGGTTTTACTAGTTGCTGCTAGATGGCGCTAGCTCCTTTGTGTTTTGTGTGTTCGTAACACTACTCCCCTCTTAGAGATGCTCGTCCCGAGCATCGTTGTTACTACCATGGTAACGCGCCAGACGGTCTATGTGTACCACTTTGAATGTCCCTCTTGGTTGCTTTTGAATCCTATAGGTCACATCATTCAATCGGGTAACCACTTTGTATGGACCGTCCCACTTGCTCTGCAACTTTGGAGATTTCCCTTTCCGGCGAGTTGGGTTATGTAGCCACACCAGTGTCCCTTCCTCGAAGCCGTTCGTGTTCGATTTCCGGTCGTATCTGGTTTTCATGTTCTCACTTGACTGTAACCCATTTTCCCGAACCAAGGCGTGTATATAGCGCATCTTCTCCCTTAAATCGCAGACATAGTCTTGTACAGTCTTTGGTCCCTCCGGTGACCCTCCTGTCAATAGGTCTACTGGTATTCGTAGTTCTCTACCGAAATTGACATACGCCGGGGTAGCTTTTATGCTCTCATGCTCGGCGGTTCGGTAAGACAGAAGGAAGAGTGGTATATACTTGTCCCAATCCTTTTGTTTGTCATCTATCAATTTCGCCAAATGCCTCTCAAGGGTCTGGTTAAATCTCTCAACCATTCCATCAGACTGCGGATGGTACGCGGTGGTCCTCGTCTTATGCATGCCCAAAATTCTGCACACTTCCTGGAACACCTGCGATTCGAAGTTCCTGCCCTGATCAGAATGGATTTCCAGAGGCACACCAAAGCGACATATCACTTCTTCGACTAACTTGGAAGCGACTGTTGTGGCTTCTTGGTTTGGTATGGCTAACACTTCGGGCCATTTGGTGAAGTAGTCAATGACGACCATAAAATACTTGTTTCCCGAATCCGTTACAGGAAATGGCCCAGCTACGTCAACTGCAATTCGTTCCCACGGTGCACCGACGTTATACAACCGCAGGTTCCCACGGCTCCTGGTCTGTGGTCCTTTTACAGCAGCGCAAGTAGTACATTTGCGGCACCAATCCTGTACATCATCTCGACAATGCAACCAGTAGAATCGTTCTCGCACTTTTGTTAACGTCCTCTTGACACCTAGATGACCTCCTGATACGCCATCATGTATTTCACGGAGAACATCTGGTACTCTCGTTCTTGGGACAACTATCTGAAGATGGAACTCTCTGCCGTTAGTCTTCTCCCATTTCCGGTAGAGTATTCCGTTTTGGAGTATCAGACTGTCCCATTGCGCCCAGTACGCCTTAGTGACAGCGCCAGTGGGTGCAACCTCACTCCATATTGGTTTTACGTCACCCCGTTTCTTCCATGTGATGATGTGCCGAAGGTCGTCATCTTTTTCTTGAGCCTCCCTCATAGCATCATTCTCCCAGAGACTCAAAGGATTCGTTCTCGTTAGTTTTAATGTTTCTTCATTGCATTCCTGCTTAACACAATGTTTGCAGTCCTCCGAACACGGCCTTCGTGAGAGTGCGTCGGCATTCCCATGTGTCTTTCCGCTGCGGTGTTCCGTCTTGAAGTCATACTCCTGGAGCTGTTCAATCCATCGAGCTACTTGACCTTCTGGGTTCTTGAATTGCAGTAGCCACTTCAAGGCTGCGTGGTCAGTTCGTAGTAAAAACTGTCTGCCGATGAGATATTTGTTGAAATGTTGTAGCGTCTTTACAACAGCCAAGAGTTCTCGTCTTGTCACACAGTAGTTTCTCTCTGGCTTGGATAAAGATTTGCTGAAATATGCAATAACAACTTCTCTTTCACCCTGTTTTTGAGATAACACCCCTCCAATGGCCGTGTTGCTTGCATCCGTGTCAACTATAAACTGACCTTCAGTTTGTGGATACCCCAGGATTGGTGTTTCACACAGATGTTTCTTCAGTTTCTGAAAAGAATCTTCACAAGTCTCATCCCAACTAAATTGTCGTTTATCTTCTGTCAGCCGATGTAGTGGCTTGGCTATCTCTGCGAATCCCTTAACAAAACGCCTGTAGTATGAGAATAGGCCGAGGAATGCCCGCACTTCGGTTTTGTCCTTAGGGGTAGGCCATTTTTGAACTGCTTCCAGTTTCTCCGGGTCTGTCTGGATTCCATCACTGGAGATAATATGGCCGAGATAGTTGACCTTGCTCCTGAATAAATGACACTTTTCCGGGTTCAACTTTAATTTAGCTCCCTCTATTTTGGCGAAAACTCGCTCCAAGTTTCGCAAATGGTCCTCGAAGTCGCGGCCGATAATGATGACGTCATCCAAGTAGACCAAGCAAGCCTCTCCAACTAAGCCTGCCAGTACACACTCCATGAGTCGCTCAAAGGTGGCAGGTGCGTTGCACAATCCGAAGGGCATGACGTTAAATTGCCATAAACCTTTACCGGTCGAGAAAGCTGTCTTCTCCTTGTCTTTTGGATGAATTTCCACCTGCCAGTAGCCAGATTTCAGGTCTAGGGTCGAGAACCATTTCATGCCACTCAGGGTATCTAAAGTGTCGTCGATTCGAGGTAACGGGTAACTGTCCTTCTTAGTGACATCATTGAGACGCCTATAGTCCACACAAAATCTCGTGCTACCATCTTTCTTCTTCACTAATACAACGGGTGAGCACCACGAACTTGTAGACGGTTCAATAATCTTATTCCTTCTCATGTCCTCCAAAAGGCCTTCAACTTCTTTTTCCTTTGCAATTGGTATCCGTCTTGCTCGTTGACGAATTGGTCTCTCGCTTCCGGTATCTATCCTGTGCTGAACCATTGACGTTCTTCCAAGGTCCCCTTCTTGACTGGAGAAGATATTCGCGTAGCGCTGTAAAAACTTCTTAGCTTTCATGCTCTGCGAATAAGTCAGATTACTCTTACAGTCATCGAGTAACTTAGTCACTAAACCGTAGTTATTGCTGTTTGCTGAGTCTGCGCCTGTCATCGAACTACACTTTTTCATCCAGACAACTTCCTCGCACTTTCCGATGACGTCACCTTTGTTCAAGCAGATCTCGCGATCACCAAGATTCAAAACCCTGACCACAGCGTTACTGCTTCCACTAACAAGGGTTCTCGCCGTCATCAGTTTTTGTGACGATGTCTTGGTAGGTGTGTCTTCGATCAACACGCATCTGTTTGACTTTTTCTTTCCAGCTGGCGGCAGTTTCACCAGTACCTGAGCTTCCGCTCGTCCGGGTATGATGACTTTCTTTACACATGCGACTTTCCCGCAGGCGCCTCCAAGAATGAAGATTTCTTCTTCACCACACTTGAAAACTCCGTCAGCGACATTAATTCTGCAGTTGTGTTTCTTCATGAAATCCAAACCCAAGATGCAATCATCCACAATCTCAGCCACGATTACGTTATGAGAGTATGAGGACCCCCCTACATACATCGTAACTGACGTTTCTCCAAGGACGGGTATTGGCTGACCGGAGGCAGTAAGAAGCCGACAGTTAATTCTCCTCTTGTGTCCCGTTGCGGTTTTTACCAGACTTGGGTTCACTATTGTTCTAGAGGCTCCTGTGTCCAGAGTCATTTTGCAATCCGTCCCGTTAATAGTCCCCTGAATCGCAAGACTATTTCCGCTGCATGCCTGGGAGATAACAGTTATCGGGGCTCCCTCCGCGTCAGCCAGCACTCGCCCCTTAGTCCTGGCTTTTATTCGTTTCCCTGATCCCGGGCAAGGGACAAAGCCCCCTGCTTCTTCAGAATTCTTTTATTTGTTATTCTTTCTATTTGTTCCTCGATCCTTTTCATCCTTTCCATCTGGGTTTCCTTCTGCGGGCAGTTGAGCTGAAGATGGCCCCTCTCGCCGCACTTGTAGCACATGGCTCCAGAACTTTTCTTCGTAGGGGCCTTAACCTCCTTGACTTCCTCAGAGACCTCGCGGATCTTATGGGTATGCCGTATGTCATAACGAACAGCCTCGACCTCCAAAGCATGCGCCAATGCTTCCTTTAGCGAGGTATGGTGACAAAGCCTCACTGCAGCTCTGACCTCCAGGTCTTTGATTCCGTCGACAAATGCTTGAACAATATTCGTGTCTACCATCTTGGTGTCAGCTCCTGGATGTGCCTTCCTGACGAGTTTTTCAATTTCCAACGCCCATTGTTGTAGTCCTTCTCCTGAGCGTTGGACTCTGTCACGCAGTTGGGCACGGAACACGTGCTCCAGGTGTCGCTCCCCGTACCTGGATTCAAGTGCCTCCATCAGGTCTTGGAACCCATTTCCTGTATGTGGCAGTGCTTCCAGGACCGACAAAGCTTGCCCTCTGAGCGCAACAGTGAGAGCGGTCAAGCATTGTTCTTCCGTCCATCCGTTGGCAGTAGCAACCGTCTGGAATTGCTGACGATAAGCGTTCCAGGAAGTAGTGCCGTCGTATGGCGGAACTTTCACTCTTGGTCCTTGTGCCACTCCGATAGTTCCACTAGAGATCGCAACTCCCGTGGTTTCAAGGCGCACTACTTTCTTCTGTAGTTCAATGAGGCCGGTTTTCACATTTTCGACATCCAATCCTAACCCGGTAACTCGTTCTTCCACTACGTCGACATCTTTTCGAAGCTTAATCACCGTGTTACTAACATCATTTATAGCACAAATCACTTTTTCTTGTGACTCTTGCAAAGCGCCGAGCTTGCGTTCTTGTGACTCTTGCAAAGCGCCGAGCTTGCGTTCTTGTGACTCGAACTTGCGTTCTTGTGACTCTTGCAAAGCGCCGAGCTTGCGTTCTTGTGACTCTTGCAAAGCGCCGAGCTTGCGTTCTTGTGACTCCTTCATTGACCGAATTTCAGCCCTTTGCATCTCTATCAGTTCAATTAAACTTCCTAATTGTAGTGCTACTGACGCTACGCTGCCGCTGGTGGGCGTGGCTTGTCTAGTGGGCGTGGCAAGGTGGGCGGATCCAGTGGGCGGAGCTTGTCTAGTGGGCGTGGCCGGTGTGGTGGGCGTGGCAAGGTGGGCGGAGCCAGTGGGCGGGGCTTGAGTCTGAGTAGGCGGAGCCTGGGCCTGGGTGGGCGGAGCCTGATGGGCGTGGTCGGTGGGCGTGGCATGGTGGGCGTGGCCAGTGGGCGGGTCTAGAGGGGCGTGGTCGGTGGGCGGGGCCTGGTAGGTGGGGCCAGTGGGTGGGGCTTGGTCCACAGCGGGCGTGGCCTCCGCAGCTCGTTGTGCCCTTGTCCTGACGCCCTCGAAGTCCTCTCTCGGAGTCAATGGCATCTCCAAATCTCACTTCCGACACCAGTTGTTACGTGTTAGGGTTCGAAGGATTTGGAGTGAAAGACCTGCTGACTCTTTTAGAAGACTTTATTCACTAGCACTAGTTACACACTAAGCACTAGGTCCAAACACTAAGCACTAGGTCCAAACAGTAAGCACTAACAATGTCCTAGGTTGAAGCCAAGTCGTAGGTTTCACTGGTATCACTCTTGATCACTTGTTTTCGCTCTCGAAGTCGCCTTTCTCGCAGCTCAAACAGAACTGCCCGGGCTCGCCTCCCTGCCGCTATTTATATGCGCCGAGACGAATTCCAGACTATTCCAGAATGTTCCCGACTGTGCGCGAACGTGATCGCCCGGAACGAATGTTTCTAGAAGATTCGCGCATGTACGGTAGTTCCTCTAACGCCATCTAGTATCTAATAGGGGTTTCACTCTGTTCGGTTCTTTAATTGGTTTTACTAGTTGCTGCTAGATGGCGCTAGCTCCTTTGTGTTTTGTGTGTTCGTAACAATATGTACGTGTCGGCGATGATATACGATAATATTGATGTAGGCCCTTAACAGTGTCACTCAAAGGTCCTTACAATACCTTCAAATTGAGTAATCAGATTACAGTTCAAAATCGGATTGAAAACATTTAATTAACGCCCTCGTTTAAACAGAAATCATAAATATCTACAATTTTCGTCCCAATTTCTAATAAAAATAGATATTTAAGCTTTCAAAGAGATTACAAATTTATAATTAAATTTCAGAATATTCATAGCAGTCTTGTTATAGAATACTACCTGAGCCGGCAAACGTTGTTTTGCCATACAAATGTCAGGATGCAAAACTTATCACTTAGGGGTTTGGAAAATAGATGTTGTCCGATTCTCAGACCTAACGCATATGTACACAAAATTACACGAAAGTCGGTCGAACCATTTCGGAGGAGTATAATTACTAACACAAGAATTTTATATATTAGAATACCAATACTAGAGAATATTGGCAATCCAGTCAACCACAAAATAAACGTATCTACAGTATTAAAGAATCTTAATCTGTTTTAAATTGAGCTCTTATCGGCATGTAGGTAGGATCTTTGATTTCACGTTTACTAATATCAGACGCAACGTTAGTTATTATCAGACATGACTTCGTTTAGCATACTGCCATAATACTATTTATATATAGCAATATTACTTTATTTAAAATCTTTAATTGATTCCATAATGGTTTTTTTCTAGAGTGTCCCAGGAGACTCTTTTTTATATCTAGACTAGCTGTTGCCCGCGACTCCGTACGCGTGGAATTTAGAAAATTTTCTCCGTTTTCGCAACATTTTTCTGGTCGCTGCATGATATTATATGATGGCTTCCTCGATAAATGAACTAATTAACACTGAAAGAATATTTCAAATCGGACCAGTGGTTCCTGAGATTAGCGCGTTCAAATAAACAAACATACTCTTCAGCTTTTTAATATTAGTATCCTCGCCGGGTTATGGTAAAGCTCAAGGCATCATCATGGCCCGGCAGGACCAAGCGGAGGATAGTGAGTATTGTGTTAACATTACCACAAATACTTAAACAACACGTCTTATTTTACCATAAGTATGTTTAATTATATGTTATGCATAACTAAATCGTTATTTATTGGCTATAAACTGGCTTACATGCTATTAACTTATCGTAGTATCAACGTAAAGTATGAGGCTCTGGGGTGCAAACTCTCGCATTTTTGAAAGTACTTAATTTTTATTTAACGTTTATGGTGAAATAAATAACATTATATGGAACGATATCATGAGTATTATATTTATAACAATATACATCGTCCGATAAAATGTGCAATTAAGTTGATGTACGTTAAGTATAAAAATTACACGTAATATTGTTACGAACACACAAAACACAAAGGAGCTAGCGCCATCTAGCAGCAACTAGTAAAACCAATTAAAGAACCGAACAGAGTTAAACCCCTATTAGACACTAGATGGCGTTAGAGGAACTACCGTACATGCGCGAATCTTCTAGAAACATTCGTTGCGGGCGATCACGTTCGCGCACAGTCGGGAACATTCTGGAATAGTCTGGGACTCGTCTCGGCGCATATAAATAGCGGCAGGGAGGCGAGCCCGGGCAGTTCAGTTCGAGCTACGATAAAGGCGACTTCGAGAGCGAAAACAAGTGATCAAGAGTGATACCAGTGAAACCTACAACTTGGCTACGATCTAGGACATTGTTAGTGCTTAGTGTTGGACCTAGTGCTTAGTGTTTGGACCTAGTGCTTAGTGTTTGGACCTAGTGCTTAGTGTGTAACTAGTGCTAGTGAATAAAGTCTTCAAAAAGAGTCAGCAGGTCTTTCTCTCCAAATCCTTCGAACCCTAACACGTAACAACTGGTGTCGGAAGTGAGGTTTGGAGATGCCATTGACTCCGAGAGAGGACTTCGAGGGCGTCAGGACAAGGGCACGACGAGCTGCGGAGGCCACGCCCGCTGTGGACCAAGCCCCGCCCACTGGCCCCACCTACCAGGCCCCGCCCACCGACCACGCCCCCTTAGACCCGCCCACTGGCCACGCCCACCATGCCACGCCCACCGACCACGCCCACCGGGCTCCGCCCACCCAGGCCCAGGCTCCGCCCACTCAGACTCAAGCCCCGCCCACTGGCCCCGCCCACCTTGCCACGCCCACCACACCGGCCACGCCCACTAGACAAGCTCCGCCCACTGGATCCGCCCAACTTGCCACACCCACCACACAGGCCACGCCCACTAGACAAGCCACGCCCACCAGCAGCACCGTAGTGTCAGTTCCTCAAGTAGCACTCCAATTAGGAAGTTTAATTGAACTGATAGAACACAAGCTCGGCGCTTTGCAAGAGTCACAAGAACGCAAGCTCGGCGCTTTGCAAGAGTCACAAGAACGCAAGCTCGGCGCTTTGCAGGAGTCACAAGAACGCAAGCTCAGCGCTTTGCAAGAGTCACAAGAACGCAAGTTCGAGTCACAAGAACGCAAGCTCGGCGCTTTGCAAGAGTCACAAGAACGCAAGCTTGGCGCTTTGCAAGAGTCACAAGAAAGAGTGATTTGTGCTATAAATGATGTTAGTAACACGGTGAGTAAGCTTCGAAAAGATGTCGACGTAGTGGAAGAACGAGTTACCGGGTTAGGATTGGATGTCGAAAATGTGAAAACCGGCCTCATTGAACTACAGAAGAAAGTAGTGCGCCTTGAAACCACGGGAGTTGCGATCTCTAGTGGAACTATCGGAGTGGCACAAGGACCAAGAGTGAAAGTTCCGCCATACGACGGCACTACTTCCTGGAACGCTTATCGTCAGCAATTCCAGACGGTTGCTACTGCCAACGGATGGACGGAAGAACAATGCTTGACCGCTCTCACTGTCGCGCTAAGAGGGCAAGCTTTGTCAGTCCTGGAAGCACTGCCACATACAGGAAATGGGTTCCAAGACCTGATGGAGGCACTTGAATCCAGATACGGGGAGCGACACCTGGAGCACGTGTTCCGTGCCCAACTGCGTGACAGAGTCCAACGCTCAGGAGAAGGACTACAACAATGGGCGTTGGAAATTGAAAAACTCGTCAGGAAGGCACACCCAGGAGCCGACACCAAGATGGTAGACACGAATATTGTTCAAGCATTTGTCGACGGAATCAAAGACCTGGAGGTCAGAGCTGCAGTGAGGCTTCGTCACCATACCTCGCTAAAGGAAGCATTGGCGCATGCTTTGGAGGTCGAGGCTGTTCGTTATGACATACGGCATACCCATAAGATCCGCGAGGTCTCTGAGGAAGTCAAGGAGGTTAAGGCCCCTACGAAGAAAAGTTCTGGAGCCATGTGCTACAAGTGCGGCGAGAGGGGCCATCTTCAGCTCAACTGCCCGCAGAAGGAAACCCAGATGGAAAGGATGAAAAGGATCGAGGAACAAATAGAGGTTCTGAAGAAGCAGGGGGCTTTGTCCCTTGCCCGGGATCAGGGAAACGAATAAAAGCCAGGACTAAGGGGCGAGTGCTGGCTGACGCGGAGGGAGCCCCGATAACTGTTATCTCCCAGGCATGCAGCGGAAATAGTCTTGCGATTCAGGGGACTATTAACGGGACGGATTGCAAAATGACTCTGGACACAGGAGCCTCTAGAACAATAGTGAACCCAAGTCTGGTAAAAACCGCAACGGGACACAAGAGGAGAATTAACTGTCGGCTTCTTACTGCCTCCGGTCAGCCAATACCCGTCCTGGGAGAAACGTCAGTTACGATGTATGTAGGGGGGTCCTCATACTCTCATAACGTAATCGTGGCTGAGATTGTGGATGATTGCATCTTGGGTTTGGATTTCATGAAGAAACACAACTGCAGAATTAATGTCGCTGACGGAGTTTTCAAGTGTGGTGAAGAAGAAATCTTCATTCTTGGAGGCGCCTGCGGGAAAGTCGCTTGTGTACAGAAAGTCATCATACCTGGACGAGCGGAAGCTCAGGTACTGGTGGAACTGCCGCCAGCTGGAAAGAAAAAGTTAAACAGATGCGTGTTGATCGAAGACACACCTACCAAGACATCGTCACAAAAACTGATGACGGCGAGAACCCTTGTTAGTGGAAGCAGAAACGCTGTGGTCAGGGTTTTGAATCTTGATGATCGCGAGATCTGCCTGAACAAAGGTGATGTCATCGGAAAGTGCGAAGAAGTTGTCTGGATGAAAAAGTGTAGTTCGATGACAGGCGCAGACTCGGCAAACAGCAATAATTACGGTTTAGTGACTAAGCTACTCGATGACTGTAAGAGTAATCTGACTTATTCGCAGAGCATGAAAGCTAAGAAGTTTTTGCAGCGCTACGCGAATATCTTCTCCAGTCAAGAAGGGGACCTTGGAAGAACGTCAATGGTTCAGCACAGGATAGATACCGGAAGCGAGAGACCAATTCGTCAACGAGCAAGACGGATACCAATTGCAAAGGAAAAAGAAGTTGAAGGCCTTTTGGAGGACATGAGAAGGAATAAGATTATTGAACCGTCTACAAGTCCGTGGTGCTCACCTGTTGTATTAGTGAAGAAGAAAGATGGTAGCACGAGATTTTGTGTGGACTATAGGCGTCTCAATGATGTCACTAAGAAGGACAGTTACCCGTTACCTCGAATCGACGACACTTTAGATACCCTGAGTGGCATGAAATGGTTCTCGACCCTAGACCTGAAATCTGGCTACTGGCAGGTGGAAATTCATCCAAAAGACAAGGAGAAGACAGCTTTCTCGACCGGTAAAGGTTTATGGCAATTTAACGTCATGCCCTTCGGATTGTGCAACGCACCTGCCACATTTGAGCGACTCATGGAATGTGTACTGGCAGGCTTAGTTGGAGAGGCTTGCTTAGTCTACTTGGATGACGTCATAATTGTCGGCCGCGACTTCGAGGACCATTTGCGAAACTTGGAGCGAGTTTTCGCCAAAATAGAGGGAGCCAAATTAAAGTTGAACCCGGAAAAGTGTCATTTATTCAGGAGCAAGGTCAACTATCTCGGCCATATTATCTCCAGTGATGGAATCCAGACAGACCCGGAGAAACTGGAAGCAGTTCAAAAATGGCCTACCCCTAAGGACAAAACCGAAGTGCGGGCATTCCTCGGCCTATGCTCATACTACAGGCGTTTTGTTAAGGGATTCGCAGAGATAGCCAAGCCATTACATCGGCTGACAGAAGATAAACGACAATTTAGTTGGGATGAGACTTGTGAAGATTCTTTTCAGAAACTGAAGAAACATCTGTGTGAATCACCAATCCTGGGGTATCCACAAACTGAAGGTCAGTTTATAGTTGACACGGATGCAAGCAACACGGCCATTGGAGGGGTGTTATCTCAAAAACAGGGTGAAAGAGAAGTTGTTATTGCATATTTCAGCAAATCTTTATCCAAGCCAGAGAGAAACTACTGTGTGACAAGACGAGAACTCTTGGCTGTTGTAAAGACGCTACAACATTTCAACAAATATCTCATCGGCAGACAGTTTTTACTACGAACTGACCACGCAGCCTTGAAGTGGCTACTGCAATTCAAGAACCCAGAAGGTCAAGTAGCTCGATGGATTGAACAGCTCCAGGAGTATGACTTCAAGACGGAACACCGCAGCGGAAAGACACATGGGAATGCCGACGCACTCTCACGAAGGCCGTGTTCGGAGGACTGCAAACATTGTGTTAAGCAGGAATGCAATGAAGAAACATTAAAACTAACGAGAACAGATCCTTTGAGTCTCTGGGAGAATGATGCTATGAGGGAGGCTCAAGAAAAAGATGACGACCTTCGGCACATCATCACATGGAAGAAACGGGGTGACGTAAAACCAATATGGAGTGAGGTTGCACCCACTGGCGCTGTCACTAAGGCGTACTGGGCGCAATGGGACAGTCTGATACTCCAAAACGGAATACTCTACCGGAAATGGGAGAAGACTAACGGCAGAGAGTTCCATCTTCAGATAGTTGTCCCAAGAACGAGAGTACCAGATGTTCTCCGTGAAATACATGATGGCGTATCAGGAGGGCATCTAGGTGTCAAGAGGACGTTAACAAAAGTGCGAGAACGATTCTACTGGTTGCATTGTCGAGATGATGTACAGGATTGGTGCCGCAAATGTACTACTTGCGCTGCTGTAAAAGGACCACAGACCAGGAGCCGTGGGAACCTGCGGTTGTATAACGTCGGTGCACCGTGGGAACGAATTGCAGTTGACGTAGCTGGGCCATTTCCTGTAACGGATTCGGGAAACAAGTATTTTATGGTCGTCATTGACTACTTCACCAAATGGCCCGAAGTGTTCGCCATACCAAACCAAGAAGCCACAACAGTCGCTTCTAAGTTAGTCGAAGAAGTTATATGTCGCTTTGGCGTGCCTCTGGAAATCCATTCTGATCAGGGCAGGAACTTCGAATCGCAGGTGTTCCAGGAAGTGTGCAGAATTTTGGGCATGCATAAGACGAGGACCACCGCGTACCATCCGCAGTCTGATGGAATGGTTGAGAGATTTAACCAGACCCTTGAGAGGCATTTGGCGAAATTGGTAGATGACAAACAAAAGGATTGGGACAAGTATATACCACTCTTCCTTCTGTCTTACCGAACCGCCGAGCATGAGAGCATAAAAGCTACCCCGGCGTATGTCAATTTCGGTAGAGAACTACGAATACCAGTAGACCTATTGACAGGAGGGTCACCGGAAGGACCAAAGACTGTACAAGACTATGTCTGCGATTTACGGGAGAAGATGCGCTATATACACGCCTTGGTTCGGGAAAATGGGTTACAGTCAAGTGAGAACATGAAAACCAGATACGACCGGAAATCGAACACGAACGGCTTCGAGGAAGGGACACTGGTGTGGCTACATAACCCAACTCGCCGGAAAGGGAAATCTCCAAAGTTGCAGAGCAAGTGGGACGGTCCATACAAAGTGGTTACCCGATTGAATGATGTGACCTATAGGATTCAAAAGCAAGCAAGAGGGACATTCAAAGTGGTACACATAGACCGTCTGGCGCGTTACCATGGTAGTAACAACGATGCTCGGGACGAGCATCTCTAAGAGGGGAGTAGTGTTACGAACACACAAAACACAAAGGAGCTAGCGCCATCTAGCAGCAACTAGTAAAACCAATTAAAGAACCGAACAGAGTTAAACCCCTATTAGACACTAGATGGCGTTAGAGGAACTACCGTACATGCGCGAATCTTCTAGAAACATTCGTTGCGGGCGATCACGTTCGCGCACAGTCGGGAACATTCTGGAATAGTCTGGGACTCGTCTCGGCGCATATAAATAGCGGCAGGGAGGCGAGCCCGGGCAGTTCAGTTCGAGCTACGATAAAGGCGACTTCGAGAGCGAAAACAAGTGATCAAGAGTGATACCAGTGAAACCTACAACTTGGCTACGATCTAGGACATTGTTAGTGCTTAGTGTTGGACCTAGTGCTTAGTGTTTGGACCTAGTGCTTAGTGTTTGGACCTAGTGCTTAGTGTGTAACTAGTGCTAGTGAATAAAGTCTTCAAAAAGAGTCAGCAGGTCTTTCTCTCCAAATCCTTCGAACCCTAGCACGTAACAATATTAATACAGAATCTCTAAGAACGTAACGAATAAGTAGAATCTCTCTCCCTACAGCCCATTAACGTCCCACTGTTGGGCATGGGACTCCTTCATTTTGGAAGGGACTATGGTCCACTATGTCGTGCTGACAAGGCGTGTTGGCACTGTTTCCGTCTTTTACACGTCTTTTACGTCTGACTATAGACCATCAATTAAATTCGAAAGAACATATTGATAATCTTTGTATGAAAATAAGCAGCCTGTCATATGCTTTATACAAACTTGCTCCGATAATGAATAAAGACGCGCTTTTGTTGGCATACTATGGCCTCGTTGAATCTGTGCTCAGATATGGTGTAATCTTCTGGGCAAACTCTACCAATAGGGAAATGGTTTTGAAAATGTAGAAGCGGCGCATAAGAGCTATGTTCCAAATAAAAAGTACTGCTTCATGTAAACCCTTTTTTATTGAGCACAATATTCTGACACTGCCCTGCCTATACATTATGGAAGTAGCGCTGTTTGTTAGAGGTAATCATTTATATCCATTACTATCAAGCAGTGGAACAAGACCCTGTCGTGATAATCTCAGACTTTGTGTTCATCCCGCAAAAACAGCTTTGCTACATAAAAGTGTTATGTGCAAGGCTCCACTAATATATAATAAAATTTCAAATATCATTAAACAATTACCTACAAATAAATTTAAAAAGGTATTTAAAAAATTTCTTATTGACAAGTGTTATTACAATGTTGACGAGTTTCTTAATGATAAACTTTAAATGCATGACATAATGATGATTTTAACTGACGATTTTAATAAACATGACTCATACTCATACTCTATTTTTCTTTCCCCTCAAAAAGCTGATAATTTACTAAAATATTTGATTGAACTCTCTATGATTGTATTTCATTATCTATTTGTTACGTAATTCTTAATCAAAAAACATATAATATTTTATATTCAATAATTGCATGCTGAAATTTTAAATTGTACCTATAAATATTAGTAACCTTATTCATATATTTGTACACCATGTCATGGTTAAACATGTTGACTCCTACTAAATATGTATTTAAGATCTATAATAATAAGCAATTTATTGTATTATTATCCTACACGTGTTTTCAAATAAATATATCTTTATCTCTCTTTATCTCTTTACAGTGGAAATTATCTGTGTAGGTACAATAAGTATCCCTTAGCTCGCGTCTACAGCGGCTCTAGGAAGAAGAGCGGTAGTGACATTTGTATTCTTAATGTCACCACATGGACATGACGGCATTACTACACATGATTTCTGGGAACGTAACGAATATAGTTTAATTAATAATTCGTAATATCACACAGTTTGCTTGCTTGCAGTAAAATTAGAATAATAACACCATTCCCGTACTGGTCTCCGTGGGGTTCTTCCTGGTCAAAGTTCCAACATCACGTCTTTGTAAACTGTTACGTGGAATGTAATACTGTTTTTACTGATATATCGAGAGAGGTTCAAAATATAGGCTATATTATTTCGTAGAAAAATATCTTATTTCTACGGAAGGATCGAGGGTTCTAATTTAAACGCGGACGAAATCATTGGCGATAACGAGTTGTTTACTAATTATGATTTAAAAATTAAGATCTCTTTTTGATACATCATGTATATTCATTGTGAAGCCGATTAATTGACTTGCCAAAACAAATTTAAATTGGGAATCATGGACTAATTGTATATTTACTCGATACACGCCAATTTCATAGATCGAGAGAAAATGAAATAATTGGGTCGCACAAACATGAAAAATACTGCTCACATCACCATTTATTTCTAACAAGGAATAAGGATCACACATTTTATCGCAATGTTAATAGAGATAACGGTGGTGTACAAAAATGGAAATTATATCATAGAAAAATTATTGCTCATAAAGAACAATAACATGCTTAGTTTAAAAACTCAAAACTTATTTTAGTAATTAAATAAAAATAAATTTTAACGTAGATGGGTTACTACAGTCATATTAAAGAGAATTGTAAAATATACTTTTTTATAGTGTTATGAGGTTATAACCTAACTAATTAAAAGGTTAATGACCGAATACAGTGCCCATCCGTTTACAACAAAATACTAGTAAACTAAATCGTTTAAAACAAGTTTGCTAATAGAGTTTTATAACAACTCGTAGAACAGTATTTTCCATTGTAAAAATTACGAAAATATAACAATTCTCTAGCTTTGTTTATTATTAACTGGACTCAATTTTCACTTAAATGCCGGAAAATGGTTTGTGTTGTGACGGATTAAGAACACAAGTTTCACCCCCCATTTTTTCCCAGGGTGCTGTAAGAGCCAGCTACGGGACCGTATAAGCAGTTAAAGTCTACTGTTAGAGATGGAAAACTCGAAACTAAATCCTGTGCCAACACAGTAGACCATAATCCCTCTCAAAGCAGAGGAGGCCCGTACCCAGTAGGGGGACATTATTGGGCTCGAGAACTACGAACAGAATTTATTTTACCGTCGATGTTTTAATAGTTTTTAGTGTCAACAAGTTGCAAATATCCTGAATGAAAGAGAACCGTGATACATTTATACACAACTGCATTGCGGTATCTATCAAAAGCAAAATATTTAGCAATGTGAGCCACAGTATTCCATTAAGGTAATGGAATTAACTTTTGTGTATCTGACTCGGTATTTTTGCGGTGCTATTGCTCATTCACTGAATGATGCGAATCAGATTTTGATGTCAATGATTTTAATCTGAAGAAAGCCAGTCAAGTGCGAAACAGATTTTCATATTGAGGGTTCCGTTTGAACAAAATTTTATTTCTTAATTTACCAATTATAAAGTCGCTCATTGCACGTGCATCTGTCTTTCTGCGATGAATTAAAAAATCTAATAAATGATGTTATATATATAGTTTTCTCAAATAAATAGCGTGGTCTCTATGGAAGGTTTAAAAATATAATTTGTTGAAGTTTTATTTTGTGTTTTGCTTAAAAAGATTGGGTGTTTACTATGTACTACAAGTATGTATTTACAAGAGAAAAGTAATTTATGGACTATATCCGTATTCTGGTACCCATAACACAAGCATAATAAATAAGCTTAGCTTGGGACCAGAGGATGTTGTGTGAAATGTCCATGAATATTTATTTATTTATTTATTGTCGAAAAAAAATTAAACACTTGGGAGATTTAATCGATAACACTGCTTATTCCTTTTGCAAAATATATCGTATTGTGGGATTGTTTCTCCTTCATACATATAAAAAAGTTTGCGATGGCATATAAGTATTTATCTTTTAAGAGGATACCAAAATAGCTTCGTGCATTTTTCTATGTACGAAGTTTTCATTGTTTCTTTAGATTGAATGGCTAGAGCTCTAATTTTTAAGTATATGTTGTTTCAATATATGATCTAGGATCGCATAAACTCAGAAACGCGATTGAAAAAAGTTTTCTCGAGAGAAAATCTTAGCGAAACAACCTCTCAAATTTTTTATTTTTTTCATTTGTCGGTCTATTATCGCGTATTAACTAATAAAATAACTTTAAAAACATAAGTAACTATTATATATAGAAACACGTAAATCAGAATTAAAATATATGTCGGCGCAACCACAACAATTAGTCTAGAGAACCTAGAATAATTAAGTTAAACCATTTGATTGTTCCAATATTAATTTATAAACCACCAAGTTGATTACTTTAGGGTTTATTACGATGTAAAAATAACGTCATTGTAAATTCAATACTTAACCTAAAAACTTACGAACACGTGCAGGTACGACCGAATGACATGCACGTGCGCCGGCACTATAAATACCGCCGCACGGTGGGCAATCGAGGCAGTTACACTCGAGCCGCCGTACAGTACGGACCTTTCTTGGGCGAATCTCTGCCCGACTAGTTGCTCACTCACAGTAGTGATAAAGAGTTTATTCCGGTCATAATCGCGAGTGTATAATTATAAAGTGTGTATTTGTGAGAAAGTGTAAAGTGACGATTGAGAGGTGACGTTTTGTGTGAACATCATCTTGGTGGTAGAGGCGCAGGTTATAGGGGATTTGGTTGGAGACCTGCTGTGGAACCTTTTATGTGTGAAAGAGAATGTCAGATTGATGTATGAACATCTTAAAGACAGTGTCTACAATTTGTAGACTGATTTTAAAACATGGCAATCCCATCCTCATCTATGCTACTCCAACATATATTTAGTAGATTTTGAGTAAATAGGAAAAGTATCCCTAATTCTTCATTTTCTGTGCCTACTGGCTGTGTTAATATGTACGTGTCGGCGATGATATACGATAATATTGATGTAGGCCCTTAAGAAACCCTTGTTATTCAGAGTCAGATAGATAGTCTAGTAATTTGCTTAGTTTGGAGACTAAAACACAGTCTTCAATTCTCGGATATTATTACGTTGTTTAATATTATTGAGTCGTTATCGGTCCATAATATTATGTAATTGTGTGCAAACACTCAAATCAATCTGACTATAGAAATAGCAAGTGGAAAATTACTGTTAAAGATTCTGCTATATACATAAAAAAAATACTCCGATGTCATCGCCGGGATACTGCAAAAAGGGCAAGTGCACTTACAACCTTCGGGCATGTATGAGTGTGGATGAAGCCAAGGAAGTATGTTTGGATCGTAGCAGATGGCGCTCTGTAGTCTCTGCCTACCCCCATGGGAAAAAGGCGTGATGTTATGATGATGATGATGATATGTACATATATTAATACATAGCTATAGATATAGAAACGAACAAAATTATTAAAAGCTCAAATGAAATATGTAAATATATTATCATCAATATCATCATAACATCACGCCTTTTTCCCATGGGGGTAGGCAGAGACGATAGAAAATAAAAAAATTATAAATTAATAAAATAAAAAAAAAATAATAATAATATTTAATATATTTGTAAATATATTTAACCAAGTATTGAAATATAAGCAATTTCTATTATCTTTCAAGTTAATATTTCTTACACATAGTTTTTTGGGCCTCGAAAGGGTAATACAGAGATATATCTGAATACAGGTTTGCTGATGTATGGTAAACCTACTCATAAAATATAACGCTAGCTTAAGGGGATTCTTGATAGCCCTCAGTAACGAATATATTTTTTAAAACAATATAGGATGATGTTGTTTTTAGAGCGGTAGAGCGACGGAACGGTATTCCGAGGTCGTGGGTTCAAGTCCCGCTTGGTGATCACTTTTTCCACTTTAATTTAATTTAGTAAAGGCATAGCAAGTCAATCGCAAAATTGATATTTTTAGTGCTTAATAAGTTGTAGTTATTCATTTACGTATTATTTGCAATCGCTATTCTTTTCTATATTTTTATTTAAAAAGAAAATATTGATATTTTAGAAAATATTGATATTGATATTTTACTAAAATTATTTTAAAATATTGATATTTTACTAGCATTATAAAGGTGAAGAGTATGTTTCTTTGAACGCGCTAATCTCAGGAACTACTGGTTGGAATTGCAAAATTATTTTTGTGTTGGATAGTACATTTATCGAGGAAGACCTTAGGCTATATAACATCACACTGTGGGGAACACCCTAAAATTCCGAAAAACTTTATTCCGAATTTTGAAATCCCGATTTTCAAATGTCCGAATTTCATAATACCGAAAAATTTTAATATCTATTATTCAAAATCACGAAAAACATTTTACCAAAAGTCATAAATCCGATTTCTTACTTTTCCGATTTTCATTTGTCCGAAGAGTCTAATGCTCGAAGGGTTATTAGTCAGAATAACGAAATTCCGATTTTTAATACTTCGAATAAACTAAAAATAGCTACAAATTTTTGTGACTAAACGAATCGGTGCAATGCCGATTTTACGTAGACTTGTTTGCCCTACCCTAGAGTGCAATTTAAGCCCGCGTAGGCACGGAGGGGTGTGACGGCCCGCGAGCTGAGGAGCAAGTGATTTGAAGGCTCACCGTAGTGGTTGAGCCGAAACAGCGCAGGTGAGCCTTCAAGTCATTAGTGACGATAAGCTTGCGTAGGGCCGCCTATACCCCGCAGCGCTGGAGCCGTGACATAATAATACTTGCTGCATGTTGCATGGCGCCAGGCATGCTGCATGGCTGCTTGCATGCTGAATGGCTGCTTGGATGCTGCATGGCTGTTTGCATGCTGCATGGCTGCTTGCATGCTGCATGCTTGTATACTGCCTGTCTGCATTTTGCATGCTGCCTGCATGCGTGTTTCGTGCTTGCCTGCTTGTTTGCATGCTGCAAATCCCCTATGTTATTGATGCATCGCTTAGGTTATGTTCGGACTGTGACTAAGGAAACAAAATATATTTAATCGAAACAAAATGCTTTTATTAAAAAGTAAACAATCATATTTTTAAATGCACTGCAAAAAGTGTACTTCATCGTATAGATTTTTCTTTAAAATTAATTGTGTTAACGGTATTTTAATAATCAGAATTCATAATATTTATTACGTATTTAGAATTATCAATAATTTGGATTTTTATTATTCAGCCTTTTGAAGTTCGGAATTTTGAGAATAGTAATTATAATCGTTAGGAATATTGAAGTTTCGGAATTATGAAAATCGGAGTATTGATACATGGGAGTTGTTATATTCGGAATTTTGAACCATTCGAAATTATGAAAATCGGTATTATGAAATTCGTATTTGTGACTTTCGGAATAAAGTTTTTCGTCTTTTTGTAGTGTACCCCACATTGTGACTAATAGGAGCAAAGCACTATTAAAAAATATTGCAAAAACGGAAAGATTTTCGAAATTCCGTACGAGTCTCGGACAACAGTTAGTTAGACATGTTGATATGTTTAGTATGAGCAATTAGATTTGAGCAACACACAAGGTTTTTAAATTATAATGTTTGATACAAAAAATATTTTTAGACGACTTTAAATACTTTTTTGGCAAATTATTTGTATCACCAAATAAAATTTATTATGGTATCGTTTGTTTATCCGTCATGTGCTCGTTCTAAGGTAAATTATGTAGAAGGTGGTACGTACGTGACTAGAATATGTAGTTCTATCAATAAATACATTGGGTTTTATCGATTAGGTACTTAAAATTTGATATACCAGCGATTATATTTCAATAAAAATAAAGTAGTATATGTATTCTATCCGTATTCTGGTACCCATAACACAAGCATATTATAAGCTTAGCTTGGGGCCAGAGGACGCTGTGTGAAATTTCCGTGAATATTTATATTTATTTATATTTATAATTTACCAGGTACTAGTATCTCATCTTGTTTTCGAACATTGTATGGATCAGGTCCGTGACTAGAATGATGCTTAAAACCACAGACTACATAGTAAACTGTACTTTTTTATACTTATATTAAAATTGCAAGCGTTAAATATATTTTAACTGGCTGTTGACTTCGTAGGCGTGGAATTTAGAAATTTTTCTCTATTATTGCAACAGTTTTCACTACTGCCTCGCTTCTATTGGTCGCAGCGTGATGTAGTATAGCCTGTGCCTTCAGTGATAAATGTACTATCCAATACTGAAAGAATTTATCAAATTGATGGTTCCTGAGATTAGAACTTTCTATCAAACAAACAAGCAAATTCTTTAGCTTTATAATATTAGTATAGACCTTAAAACTGCAAGTTTTAAGTATACAACGTGTTGCAGAAAGGTGTAGTCATATTTTAAGGTTCCATTGATCTTAAATATTATAAATATTACAGTTACACATAGAAAAATACACTTGGTAAGTTTTCTTGTTTTTTATAGCCTAATATTAAATAACTATCACAAGCGCATCATTTTTGAGATTTTTATGATTTATTGAATGCGATTGAACCTTACGATAAAATATGACCTCATAGTAGTGTTGTATTTGAACAAGATCGATTAATTTAATAAATTTATTAAACTTTTATGAACACATAAAAGTCATAATATAACTAGTATTTGTATTTCATCCATGCCTAGTGCCTAGTCACCGGCTATGTGTAACGATGCTCAAATATGACTACACCTTTCTGAAACATGTTGTTTTTTAAACTTACTTAATAAAAAATATCAGATTTTATCTCCGATTTTTAATTAAAAAGAGGTTGATCAAGTTGTATTCAACTATTTTATTATTAGCTTAGATATTAAATAAAGGAACGCCTAAGAAAAGATAGATGGATTGTGTGAAAGAGAATGCTTAAGAAAGAGCAATGAACACAGATAATTATTACGATTGGGAGACAAGTATGAATTTTAAAAGACGTTGCGCTAACCCCAACTAAAGGAATAAGCGCAAAAACATTATGTGATCAGATTTCAATGTATTCTATTCTATTATCTGTATAGAGATTATGTTTTTCTCTTAAGACAGAGAGACGGTTTAAATGTGAAGATTTTTGCTCGTAGCAACTGATATACAATATTGCGAAAGAATTGGATCTCCAGATAGTTCGTGAGGGCTGATATTTCGGAAATATATGTAGTTCCTTACTTGTTCATAGTAATTACCTACTTATTAAACATGACACTATTATTTAGATTAAACGTTGCTAATTCTGCTGGCGTGACTAAACTTAACCAAAACAAACATATATTTTGATAGTGTTAGTAATACAATTCGGTAACGTTAAGTAAACTTTTTTATTGACAAAAATATGTAATCGTAATTAGCAATTTTATTAATATAAATATTTTATATCAAATAGCACTCCATATATTTAAGTTCTAAATACAAATTGGTTCCCATGGGTCTATATTAGTAGAGACAAAGTAGAGACATAAAAATCACCTTACCAAGCTACGCAAATATAACTCGCTCTCAACAGATATAATAAATAAAATAAAATCATGGACATTTCACACACCGTCCTCTGGTCCCAAGCTAAGCTTATATGATAGCTTATAAATTTTTACATAAAAGTTTTAGTTCTAATGTTACGTCTCTACCCCAAGCCAAGAAAGCATTATGTTTTTGTTAAACATTTCTGATAATGAAATGAAAATGAAATGAAAAATCATTTAATCATGTAGACACAACTTTGCAGAAAGATTATGTGCTTATGACATGTCCAATATTTTTTTCCCACCACCGGTTCAGGACGCAATCTGCTGAGAAGAACCGGCGTAAGAAACTCAGCAGAGCTTTTATTCAAATTAATATGTTTTAAATTAAATGTCAATTATAAATACATATAATGCTAATAAAACTTTACAATATAGAATATGTATTGCTCCAGAGCAACCTACTCGCAAGCTTTATCATCTATACTTATAATATCTTTAATATAATAATAACTACATATAATTTAATCTTATTTTCCTAAATCAGAAACAGTTTATAAAAGCTACTTAAAAGTAATAGAATATAACGCAAACATTAATTTACAGTTGAATAATGGCACGTCAAGATTGTCAAGTAATCTACTTAGATAATGTATTCTCGTAAAATAAAGTTAAGTCTCAAAGTATATTATTTCGCTTCGTGTTTTGCTTAATTATTCGCTACATCTCGACAGGCAGGTGCGACGAATCAGTATTTATTTGCATTAAAAATAAATTTGCTGAGTAGAGATTGTTCTAATATCGTATCCATCATCTGTGACAAAGAGTTATGTTTATTATTTGTCTAGTACTCAGTTAATTACTTACGAAATTAAAAGAAAATGAATACTTGAAACTGTTAATTTTATTTAACATCTCAGCAAATTATCTTCCCATTATTAGGCCTCCTACAGTTTGGGAGATAATTGCATTTAGAGGTGCCTCTTATTCTCAGCTTATAATGTCCCACCGTTGGGCACTGGCCACTACTTTGGGAGGTCTACCTATGCCGCGAAAATCAGGTGTGTTGGCAAAGGGTCAAGTTTCGAGTTTTACGTTTTTCCCAGAGATGATTATCTGCTAATAAAATCACTGAGTTGGCTCTTACAGCACCATAGGAAGGAAATAAGGCGATGGCACTTTTATTATTAATTCGTCACCATAAGCCCAGTAGCCTAAAGCATTGTATTTCGGTCTGCTTATGCAACGCTAAAAAGTCGCGTTGATTTATAGAATTTTGAGATTTTCGTCATACAGAGGATTTTGTCTGCTTTTATTATTCTCAAACCGGATTTTACAGGGCTCTTGGGAGTAAATAGTGTGATGTCAATTATTTCAAACAAAAAATATCACTGTTTATAGTTTAGGGTATATTATCGCAATTCCACAGGCATGTTTTCTCACGTACAATCCCAAGCATTTATTTTTCCTTGAGGTTATTTGCTTGCGAATCGCAATATTCAAGTGAACGGTCCTTAGGGTGCTATCTTGTTTTATTTGCGCGCCGCTACCAATAATGAACGTTTTTCTTTATATCTATTTCGAGCATTCAATATATACTAAAGGTGTAATAAAAGCCAACGTATTAGTAGTCTTCTATTCTTTTATCAGGATATTTAATCTTTTATAGTGTATTCATTTTATAAACACTTGGATATGAAATATCGATGGATGGTCTTAATAAACCCAATTGCGATTTTTATCACGCTGTTATTGTAAGACTTAGGTCAATAATAGATTTTTATGTTTTTGAACTGTAACTGTTAAAAGCAATACACACAATTATGTATATATTTATAACTAAATTATACTAAATAGAATAAAGATAATTTGCTTAATTCAAAGACTAAAACACTAAAACAAAATCTTGATGTTTTTAATTGTCATCGGTCTTTAATATGTGTGCAAACTTTTGATCAATCCCACTTCTATAAGTGAAAATCACTTTTAAAAATTCAGTTATAATGATTGATACATTGATAAATAGCAAGTATCAATAGTGATAATAGTTATTTTATGTTAACAGCACTGGTGAATAACAAAAATAGTTAAATCACATTATATTAGAACTCGAAATCTTTTATAATAATGGAAATGAATGTTTTATTGTGATAGTTAAGAGAAAACCACATTGGAAATTATTCAGAAGCTACAGCTAATTAAGCTTAAGAAGTAAAATGTGTGACATACATTTTACTTACTATTATATATTTTATTTGCTATTTTTAGTATATTGTTGTATATTGAAAATATGAAATATTCGTTGTGAAATTCTGGGTATAGAGCTTTTTAATCAAAAGAAAATTTATATAGAGAAAAACAATAATAAAATTCATTTCTTGTGACATGTAATGATATCAGTAACTATGTATATTATTGTAAATCTTATAGGATCATTTTCGTCCACTGTATTAGTAATTAAACTTCTCAGAAAAGACTTTTTTTTTTATAAATTCCGATTATGATTTTTATAAAACTTTGTGTGCGTCAGGGTCGGACTGAGGCGGAAGGACCAGTGTTGCTGCCCGCTGTAAGTCTGGCTGGCAAATGCCATTTTAAATGTATGAGCAGTCCGACGCTGCTATACATATCGAGTAGGTCTAAGAATCGGTCAAAACCTAGTGATGTACTTACATAGACACATTGGTACATCTATATAAATATTTTATAAATATGGTTTGTATTTTCATGTATCGAACACATATCACATTTCAATAAAATCAAAGTTAAACCAATTGTACTTATTTATACGAACACCTTTTTATGTTTATTTAGGTTAAGAACCAATTCACTAAACAAACAATCTACTGTTTGGTTATTCTGTGCTTTACAAATTTCAAAATTTCTGTTTGGGCTATTTAAAATCTGCTGTTTCCTTTTAGTTACACATATTGTATAAACTTTATTGAAGTTGTTATTTTGAAAGTAGCGTGTCTCTATTTTACGCCAAAACTACGGAAACAATTTTAATAAAATTTGGTACACAAATAGCCTAAAGCCTGACAAAGGACACAAGATTATTTTTAATGCAAAATGATTTCTAATTCCATGTGTACGAAGTCGTACGCAACGGCTACTGAAGTATAAAATACTTCATTATTATTAGCAGTCCGTATTCTGGTACTCAAAACACAAGCATATATAAGCTTAGCTTGGCACCAGAGGACATTGTGTGAATTGTCCATGAAAAAATAATCGCAGTAGAAGAACAGACAAACATACAGTCATCAAACTAATTATATCTAAAGTCATAAAAATAAAGACTTACTCCTTACTGGACGGAACAAATGTCATGTATACTTAACTTGTAACATAAAAGACTTATGTACATAGTTACCCGTTTCTCTTAATTATATTAAAATGTTACCAATATACTTTTGTATGTAATGAAACCTTTTCACGGGTCTATTTGCAGGTTACTACGGCACCGCCTCTCGAAACAAGGTAAACCAATCTACTCTGTTTACTTTTAATTAACCAATGGTTCACAGACTGCCATTGCCTACACACGTCCATATAACATACTTGATGCACTTTATTACAAATGTTTGGGTATAGTTTTCCGTTAAAATTACACACCACAACCCATTTTCTATCATCATTTCTCTCATCTTGTCCGTGTCAAGGTCCGGTTCCAGGACTTGCCATCCGCTAAAAGAAACGGCGTAAGAAAGAAAATCAGCAGAGATCTTTTGATTTATTCATTACATTTTTTTAAATATTTTATTACAGTTTTATTATAATACCTAAATATTTTACAAAACTATAACAACGACATTAATTCATGCAGGCGTCTAATATCATAGCTAACAATAAATACTTATTGATAGTTATAAAGTTGTTTCGAAACAAATAAACATGGCAGATAATATTTTTCTTTGTTTTATTACATTTAAATAACGTACTAAATGTTTTTTATTTATTTTGTAATAGCTAATTCAGAAACAACCGCTTTGATAATCGTATTTAGATGTTTTTGAAGAAAGCTTATTGTAACCACAAAGTACCTAAATACTGTAAAGAGATTATTTTTTTCGTGTATTTAAATGATAATGGTTTCATTTTAATTTCTAAAAAATTTAGTAAAATAAATACCGGCTATGTACAAACTGGACACGGAGACGAAGGTCCCATAGAACAAACGTTTCATAAAATGATTAGATGACATACGAGTATTAAAATGGATATGATATTGGTCATCATAATAATTGATGATGATCAAATTATGATGATTATGGTACGTAAGCCTTTTTTTGATTGGGCAGGTCAAAATATTCCTTACCGCACGCCTAGTGCGGTGTGGGGTCTGGGGGAACAATGGGGTAGTGTGGGGCCCTCACTCACTAAATGACGTCAACCCCAAGCGGTGAACCTTCTCACGGATAGATGGATATTAGTAATGGCACGTAACTCTAACTAATCCAACTCGTACAGTAAATTTTCAAGAGTCCTAACTTTTTTATTTTAAATCTAGCTGATGCGCGCTACTCCGTACGTGTAGGATTTTTGATCCCCATATATTTTGTCACCGTTTAAACCTTCCCTGGACTTTCACGAATATTTCAATACTAAAATCACCACAATCGGCCGGCCTTTTTCGAGTTTTAGCAAGACTAACAGCAATTGCAATTGTTTTATATATAAGATAATGTGGAATAAACTACATAATTCTACTTAAATTTGATGTAAAAAAATAGTATGATTCAGAGTTTACTCAATTATATAGCACACATAACTTATTCAGTAATATTTAAAAAACGGTCCGCTGAAAGTTATCTCTTAAAAGGGTTTTCCGATGAAATATTCATGATTACTGCAAGTATAAATGGTTGTTTTGAATACAGTTACGTGAAAAATACTTTTAGGAAATATTTTACGGTTGTTTTTAGTTACAAAATGTCAAAATACAATATATTTATTGGATAATATGTGTCAATATTTCAGTACCTAATATAAAATATATTTGTCATTGAAAATTAGAAATATTTTAGATAATTATATTCTAAAACAGCCAAGATAATTTTTAGTTTTGGTCTTGTGTATGTTTTTCATACATACTTTTACTTATATATATTTATCAAAATGCTGTGAAAAATTTTCATGAAAACAATTTGAAGAGAAATGGTTCATAATCAATTGATATTAAACAATTAAGTTTCGGCAAGCTGATCTTGGTTTTTGTACACCTATTTTTATAGTCAATATGAACATGACTTTTTCTAAACATTTTAAATAAATCTAATATATAAAATTCACGTGTCACAGTGTTAGTTACCGTACTCCTCCGAAACGGCTTGACCCATTCTTCTCAAATTTTACATACATATTCAGTAGGTCTGAGAATCGGCCAACATCTATTTTTCAAACTTTTTTTTTTAGTATGGCAAAACAACGTTTGCCGTGTCAGCTAGTCTTATATATAAAATTCACGTGGCACAGTGTTAGTTACCGTACTCCTCCGAAACGGCTTGACCGATTTTTATGAAATTTTACATGCGTATTCAGTAGGTCTGAGAATCGGCCAACATCTATTTTTCAAATCTTTTTTTTAGTATGGCAAAACAACGTTTGCCGGGTCAGCTAGTTTTATTATAAAAATCACACAATAGATAAAAAAATAAGTTTCACAGTTGCATTAATTATATAAAATTTGAAACAAAATTGAAATATAATAAAAAATATTATTATAGACCAATTTAAACCTTGTAGTTTCACAAACGCAAACCAAAATGTGCAGAGTATTCTATTTCATTTCGCTTAACAATGGACTACAATAGATCATTATTTTGTATAGACAAATGACAGAAGGGCTTTTCATAAAAAGTCAGTATGTAAACACAACTATGTACAAGTACCATCGCTTTCACAGTCTCGCAGTTTCACTTGTGTACTTACTAGAAGGAGGGCTATTGACCTAGTATGAAAAATTGATAGTTACCGATTTTCAGAACGGCTCGATAAGCACACAAATTTTTTTAAAAAACGTCGAGCAGTTTAAGACAAATTTGGTAACGAACATCGCGATCTATTTTATTCATAATGTGTTTATTAGGACAATGAAACAGATTTCCTTTAATTAAATTCAAGACAAGTAGTGACAAATCGATATCAAAACTTGTTATTATCGTAAAAATACAGTAAAAGCTGAAAAAAATTATAAAATGAAATCTTTTTCGTTTATACAATTTTCATTTCTTCTTTGGTTAGCGGACCATTGCCGGAATAACCGGAACGAAAGTATTCGCAGCGTTTATTGAAATTTTTTGAAGAGATTTAAATCTCTGACGATCCGCTTATAGAAGCCAGTATTCATTAAAGGTTTGCTTCTTTTTAATAAGTGCTTTTTCTGTAGTCTTCTATTGTCACAAGCGACGCGATTTCTCAATAAAATTTGATTAAGCTGCCACTTTTTCTCTTTTTTAAATATCTATATTTCTTTGTGTTCAATCCTTGAGAGTTTGATCGAATCAAATGCTAATAAAGATATCAATAGTTTGTACCTTTTTGTTTTTGTTTTCAGCAATTGCAGTAGCTAATACAATGTCGCTTAAACTATTTTAAGAACAACTAAAATAATATTATAGGCAAAAGATATCTACTTATAAAAAAAAAACTAATAGGGACCCATTTAACCATTTGGTAAAGTATCTTAAATAATTGGTCAAGTGCGAGTCGGACTCGCGCACGAAGGGTTCCGTACCATTATCTATGCAACATAAGGCAACGTTATTAGTATCGAGCAAGAAACGGTAAAAAAATCATGTTTGTTGTATGGGAGCCCCCCTTAAATATTTATTTTATTTTATTTTTAGTATTTGTTGTTATAGCGGCAATAGAAATACATCATCTGTGAAAATTTCAACTGTCTAGCTATCACCGTTCTTGAGATACTGCGTACCGAACCCTAAAAATCATGTTTGTTGTATGGGAGCCCCCCTTAAATATTTATTTTATTTTATTTTTAGTATTTGTTGTTATAGCGGCAATAGAAATACATCATCTGTGAAAATTTCAACTGTCTAGCTATTACCGTTCTTGAGATACTGCGTACGGAACCCTAAAAATCATGTTTGTTGTATGGGAGCCCCCCTTAAATATTTATTTTATTTTATTTTTAGTATTTGTTGTTATAGCGGCAATAGAAATACATCATCTGTGAAAATTTCAACTCTCTAGCTATCACCGTTCTTGAGATACAGCCTGGTGACAGACGGACGGACGGACGGACGGACGGACGGACGGACGGACGGACGGACGGACGGACGGACGGACGGACGGACGGACGGACAGCGAAGTCTCAGTAATAGGGTCCCGTTTTTACCCTTTGGGTACGGAACCCTAAAAAAGGTTAAATTAAAATTTCTATACAGAGGATTTTTAACACGCTTTCATTAAGCTTTTATCTTTAAACGTGATTTTTACCCCCTTCTAATATACGGATTATCTGTAATTTTGCATAAATAGAAAGGACAGACAATAACAAGCACTGATAGAAATAGTTTTTTAGAATGTATTTACTTTTTGTATTTTTATTACCACTTTTTTTAATGTATTTTTAATTTTTCGTGGAGGTAAAATAATGTTGAAACTTTTTATTGCATTTAGATAGAAGCGTATCTAATAAAAACGTGAAAATTGACAAAGAAAATATTTTTTTGTTAATGGATAAATTAAAGCCCTGAGGCAAGGATTTAATCCTGCTCTTACGGGTATCTAGCGATCTGGCGCTTTTCACTCTTTGTCTATCCATTTATATCATCAATCTTTTAACCATATGTCACATGTCCATTATGAACATGTCTTTCCATCTAAAGCATCACAACTTTATGATAAACCATGAGGATGATTGATAGGTATATCATGTTTTTAAAGTACTTAAGTAAATGTAGAGTGCGCTCATTGCAACGGCCGCCTAAAACAAAACATAAGTACCCACATAAATTAAGGAAATGAGTTGATAATTCAATTCCTTTTTGGTTATTTGGGGCAAAATACTAGATATATTTAGATCGTGTTTGATATTCTGGTTATTTAAGAAAAAGTGCTAGATATTTATGTTTGACATTTCTAGGGAAGGGGGTTATGTTAAACGCAGTTCATGAGGTGACAATTTCATAGGTAAAACCTGCCTGATGTATGGTCATCCCCTTCGCCGCGGCACTCGAAAATAGGGATAGCAATACCTAACACAAATACCTAAGTTGTGGAGTGGGGTCTTAAGATAATGTGTATTTTTTGTTTTAAACAAGTTTAACTACAATTCTATAAAAGTTTAAGTAATTGGTTTGCCTTTTATAAAAGTCTTGTTCGTAATCTATTCCCTTATAAATAAAAAGTAATAAGAAAATGTAACAGATGACTGAAGACATCGAGGGTTCAGTTGCTACGATAGTGATTATATGAAAATGCACTCATGCTTGTAAATTGATTTCACACATGTCGCTTTCTGCAAAACTATTGACATACTACTCGCTTTGTATAAAAGCACATCCGTTTTATTATAGTGATCGGAACTTAATTGAAATCTTCGGCAATTATTGTTCAGTTTACTTACTTATTTTATTTAAATAACAGTTTTTATTAGGGAACAACATTCTCTAAGAGAGCTATAGGCCGATATATAAGGGAGGTAACAACCTGCTCTACCTAATCATGATGCCGTTATACTGTTATTTTGCACATAATGTATTTTTAACTGACTTCAAAAAAAGAAGGAGGTTCTCAATTTTTCGCTGGTGGTTCCCGTGTGGTCCCATTGGTTAGGATCTGATAATTATCACCTAAGAAATTGAGGACAACCCTTAAATTTCGAAGGCACATGAAACTGACTCAACTTTTTTTAAATACCCATGTTTTCAAACTTTCATACTCTTCTGTTAGACGTCATATCTGCGATAACTCCATTTTCTTTTATATCTTCTCTTTCGCACAATTTATTCATCTTTTCTTAGATCTTCCTCTAGATTTTATTCCTTCCACATTCATTCTTAGAACTCTCCAATCAATATTTCTTTCCTCTTGTCTCATACCAGGACAGTCGTTGATTCCATAAATCAAACATAAATAAATAAACATACACTTAGCAAAGTAATACATTCGCATTAATTATTTGGGAATATTATAGAAAGCATGCCGCAGAATGTTATTTCATAAAAAGGTTTCCTATATTAGCATATTCATGATTATCCTTGTAACATTAATGGTTGCTTTGAATTCCCTCATGTGAAAGGAGTATAGAAACGTACAGTATATTTTTACACAAGGCTATCTTGAAAATTGGTTTCGAATAAGGTTCAAATATTTACGTTTTAATGGTCTGTGTAGATGATTAAATGTTGCGAAATAACTAGTTGGGAATTATACAGAATATAAGATAGGTAGTTTAGTGACAAGATATTTTAGTTACTATTGGCTATAGTTGTGTTAAAGAGGATATGAAAGAAAAAGAAGTAAATACAAAACCTACGTCTGACTGTCTGACAGAAGAACATGGAAGAAAAAGGCATGTTGCGCCGGCTTCAAATGAATTCATAAACGCAGGGCAATGATGATGATATTGTTATATTTGTAGAAAAATACTTTCTCGTAAGGTATATTAAAGAAACATTCCAATTTTGTCCATTCACTTGTCATCAGAAATTCATGGCAGGATTCACAACTTCGTTATACCTATTCGTCTTTCATCACCTGGGAGGGTGTGTGAAAAGCCCATCAATATTTAGAATTCGCCTTTGCATCCTAAGGCTCTTTCTACTTTAGGTATTTCTTCACGGACGAAGACTACTTTAAAAGTAAAGATAATTATTTTAGTAAAACAACAAATAAATAAAGATTAATTTATTGTGAATTCATTAATAAAATGGACGAGCCTCGAGACGACGACGTCGGGCCTCGTGGTCTAGTGGTTCATATAACGGACTGCCGTTCACGAGGTCTCGGGTTCGATTCCCGGTCAGGACAAATATTTGTGTGATGTTTTTAATTGTCATACAAATGTTTGTACTGCGTCTGGGTGTTTAATATGTATTATAAGTATGTATTTACTAAAGAAAAGTAGTATATGTATTCTATCCGTATTCTGGTACCCATAACACAAGCATATAAAGCTTAGCTTGGGACCAGAGGACGTTGTGTGAAATGTCCATGAATATTTATTTATTTATTTATTTAGCTTACAACTAGGTGAAACATTTTACTTACGGCCCAAATACAACATGTAAATTTAAATACTCGACCAAATATAGGTCACATACAGATAGTATGTTGGCACAAATATGAAAACAACAAAGAACGAGTTATTATTACTTCAGCGGTTAATATTTCTTTCAGAAACGATAACAAAACTCCCTCTCTGTCCAGCCCATCAACGTCCCACTGTTGGGCACGTGCCACCTCCGCTTTAGGATGTGTGGTTTTGTGATTTTCCGTCTTTCACATGCGTTGGTATCTGTTTACAATAGCTGGCTTTTACAGCACCCTGGGAAGACAAAGAATAACAAATAATGTAGTTTTGTTGCAAACTAGAACAAAAATATTAAAATGAAAGAGCTATTCAGGGCGGTAATAAAGCCTTAAAGAAGTTCTAACACAACATGTTACATTTTGTCACTGTCCTACGGAAACCTCCCGCTTTTTTAGTCTACCCGCTTTTTTTAGCTTTTTCTAGTACTAATAAAGTAACTTAATAACTGGAATGTAAGCTATCTAAGTACTAAATTTCATTCAAATCTGTTGTCCTGTTTGAGTGTGACCAAACATTCACATTTTCACATTTATAATATTAGTATTTAGTGCAGATCATTATCCGGCTATAATTTTAAATGCATATAGAGAGACTCCTGCCGTAGGAATGGCTGTATGTATGTATGTGTTGAAATGATATCTTTACGTATTTGTTCAAAGTTGTAAGTTTAGTTTAAAAGATTATGTATAGTCAGAATAAAAGAGAAATCATCATTTCTTCTACTAAATTATAAATAAGATCTTATTACTCGTTATAATTTTAGAAAGCGCAGGCTAATTATGCAAACCGGCGCTTATGTAAATTTTACAACGTTGTTGGCGCTATTCTGGGTTAACAGGCTATATTGAATGTTTTACTCATGATAACTATAATTTATCCTAATTTATTAAACTATACAGTCAAGATTTAAACGATGAAACCCTTTCAAGATTTTGATTATGAGTCATCATCAGTATCAAAAGCACATAATGTATAGAATTGTAGGATTTTTGAAGTTCCGTTGAAAAAAATAAGCCTATAATGAGATATGATTTAAATAATAATTCGTAGAAACCATACTACTATTCCGCCAGGGATTAATAGATAATAATCCCTATATGTAGTAAGCTTATAATAATAATAAATAAATATTCATGGACATTTCACACGACGTCCTCAGGTGGTCCCAAGCTAAGCATATTATGCTTGTATTATGGGTACCAGAATACGGATAGAATACATATACTACTTTTCTTTTGTAAATACATACTTATAATACATAGAAACACCCAGACGCAGTACAAACATTTGTATGACAATTAGAAAAATCACACAAATGATTGTCCCGAGCGGGAATCGAACCCGCGACCTCTTGATCGGCAGTCCGTTACATGAACCACTCAACCACGAGGCCCGTCAAATAGCTACAATCTATAATATAATTTGGTAAGGTTTTGTTGTTAAGATAGTAGTTTATATGAAGTATAATACTATAATTAGTCGTATAATATATAAGCTTTAAAAACATAGTTAAAAGCTCAGGCTAATTAGCGAAGCTGGGCGGATGTTTTACTCGTAAATACTGAATTGTTTTAGTTTCCGCTTTCCTCAACGGTTACTAAATACTAATTGCCTAACATCATATTTAATTTGCCTAAATATCTGAATATTCATAAAAAAATTAAATTCAGCTGTATTTATACTAAAATGATAGAACTGAAGAGTTAGTTTGTTTGTTTGTTTGAACGCGCTTATCTCAGGAACCACACTGGTCCGATTTGAAAAATTCTTTCAGTATATGTTCTAACACTGGCGCGACTCATTTGTTTAAATAAAACAACTTTTTACGGATTTAGACGCGTGTATTTGTTTTAAACGAAACGGCGGGCTAAAATTTAAAACAAATACACGCATCTCAATCCGTCAAAAGTGGTTTTATTTCATTTCTTTCAGTGTTCGATAGTACATTTATGGCTATAGGTTATATAACATTGCGCTAATCGATAGGAGGGAGGCATTAGTGAACATTTCTAGATTCCACGCGTATGAAGTCCCGGGCAACGGCTAGTTCATAGATATAAATTAATAATGATATGACGTGCCTCGTGGTTGAGTGGTTTATGTAACGGACTGCCAATCAAGAGGTCGCGGGTTCGATTCCCGCTTGGGACAATCATTTGAGTGATTTTTCTAATTGTCATACAAATGTTTGTACTGCGTCTGGGTGTTTCTATGTATTATAAGTATGTATTTACAAAAGAAAAGTAGTATATGTATTCTATCCGTATTCTGGTACCCATAACACAAGCATAATAAGCTTAGCTTGGGACCAGAGGACGTTGTGTGAAATTGTCCATGAATATTTATTTATTTTTATTTATTTATAAATGCTATACGATCCCCCTATGTATTTTAAGAAAGAAATATGTTGTGAAAATACTCTTACATGAACATATTTACACCTTGCGTGTTTCACTGCAATTGCAAGAAAATAAAGTTTATCGCGTTACGTAAACGAGTGAGTTGTAAAAACTTATGGAATTACTCCTTTTTCTAAGTAAAAATGCAGTGAAAAATATTGTTTTACTAATGAAGAGATCATTGTAATAAACGACGCTGAATTGCGTTGCACTTGTTCGTATGACTGCAACTACACAGGACAATTTAGTTGTATAATTTTGTATGCTATGTATTTAATTTTGTTACACAGATATTTTCACTGCGTCTGGATGTTTTCTGGATATTCTAAGAAAGTATTGACAAGAAATAGTATAAGTATTAAATCCGCTTTCTCGTACCCGGAACACAAGCAATAAGTATAACATGGGCCCGGCAAACGTTTTGTAAAAAGTCCGTTTATTATTTACTATTAAGACGGCACGATACCAAATTATGCTCCATACAAAAGTATGGGTATTGTACTTCCGTTTTTTCTTCGCGAAAGTTAAACCGATTTTAATACTTTTTGCGTTATATTATAGATAAAGAGTATATATATGCTTCTATCACTTTCTTTTTTCAAAACATAATAACTAAAAGAAATATGACGATCCGAAAAACCCACTTTTTTCGGTTTTCTTCAGATAAAGTTGCAGCGTCTATCACACAAATTTGGAAAAGTTTTACCACAAAAGAAAGTGATAGAAGCATAGATATACTCCTTATCTATAATATAACGCAAAAACTATTAAAATCGGTTTAACTTTCGCGAAAAAAAACGGAAGTACGAAACGTCTTTTTTTAAAGAATTTGTAGGTAAAATCTGCTTCAGCTATATTTGTCCCTTTCAGCGCGGCGCTCGGAAATAGGGATAGCAATACCTAAGGCAAATACCTAAATGAGGAGTACAGTACCCTCTTAAAATGACTTTTTTCACAAAGTTCTCTAGTCCCTAGTTTAGCTTTATATACCTGTGTTATGAGTACTAGATTAGGGATATATTACTTAAACTCCTTATCTTTTGTAAAGACATATTTATTATACATAGTGAACACCAAAACACAGTACAATTTTTTGTATGACAATTATAAATAATAAAATTAGACTGGTACTTTGCGGGGTCGAATGACAGTCCGTTATATGAACCACTAGAGCACGTCAAAACATTTATCGTTTCTCACAATAAAACATTTGACAGATACCTATGTTCTTTGTAGTAACTTAAGTGACAAGTAAAAATTCTCATGGGGTGGAATAGACTTCACTATGTAATTTATACTCTCAAGGCGTGTAAATAAAATACCATAACAGCCAACTGACATGCTCATAAATATGAATAACACATGGAAAAAACCAATGTTCAAAAACTGAATAGGCTCGGGTGCTAACAGGCTAAATAGGCTGCTAATAATAATGAGCATAACGTAACCGTGGAAAGTAACCTCAAAGAGATATTTCCAAAGACATAATGATATCAATTCAATATCGAGCAACATCTTAAGAGGATTTAAGCAATTAAAATGAAAACGGAACATCCGGTGAAAGAAAAATAATAATGTTGTTCTTTTCATAATATCTTTTAGGGTTCCGCATCAAAGGGTAAATTATTATTGCTAATTAATAACTACGAGGTCCTGGGGTCGATTACCGCTCGGAACAAGCGTTTGTGTAATGTTCATAATAGTCATACAAGCGTTTGTACTGCGCCTGGGTTTTTTCTACGTATTATAAGTATGTATTTGCAAAAAGTGGTTTGTGTAGTATACCCGTATTCTGGTACGTACACATGACACGAGCATATAAGCTTAGCCTTGGGCCAGAAGAAATTGTGTGAAATGTCCATGAAAATTTATTTCTTTATTATGTAAGCTCTGCAGTCTTCTATCCGTCTCTCTTTCTTGTGGATGATGACAGCTAGACAGTTGAAACTTTCATGCATGATTTATTTCTGTTGCTTGTATAACAACAAACACTCAAAACTAGAATACAATCTATACTTATTATAAAACAAATTCTTTTGTATGTATATCTTTAAAACTACGGAACTGATTTTGATGCGGTTTTTTTAATAGTTAGAGTAGTGCCAGAGGATGGCTTTTTTGTATAATTTGTTAAAGTTTGGTTTTCAACTTCTACGCGTATGAAGTTGCGGGCAATAGCAATTACATAAGGAAGCTTCCAAAGAACAAACGTTTACAGTTTTTGTTGATTTGCCTTCCTACACGATATCGTTATGATGACGCGATGCGAAGGTATGAGACCAAGAGCCCACGACGGCCAGACATTCCTCATTTTATAAAGGTTGAAAGTTTCTCTGTACATATCTTCTATACAGATAAGTACGACCAAGGACTATAGAGTTTGTGTTGTGGTTACTTTGGCAGATATCAGGTAGTAAAGGTGTATAAAAAGTCCTTCAAATTCCTTATAATAATAGTTATATTTTCCACATATTATAATGGTAGTTAGGTACTGAACCCTCCGTGTGAATCCAACACGAACTTAGTAGGTTTCTTAGATATAATAATCTCTTTGTCATACGGTTATTTATACATTTTAATTAATGGTGGTAAAAGAGGCGGTGTTTTTGTCATTATATTATCTACATAAAATTCTGAAGCCCACGTTTCTTACGAGATGTGAGCACCTTTGTTTGTTTAATATTTTGTGAGATTGAGTCACATTGTTCCACGATATAAAGTTGATGATACAGTTTTATTCCAAATAATATTATAAATACAAAATGGAATATATTAGCGCACGGTTTTAGTAGAAAAATATATCGTCAAAATTCAACCAGTGTATATTTTTGTGTAATAATTATTGAGGGTGGTATGGGGTGGTACTAACATAATTTTTTGGAGGCTTTATAAATATGTAACTCTGTAGCTATGCAATCACTCTTACTTTTTTGGTTTCTTTCCATCTTTATGTATCGATGAGGAAATGAATTTCAATCAATTGAATTTAATTTAACGAAAATATGAGATTAGAGAATTTTGATAAAAATATAATACTGTCGTCGAGCCATGGTGCAGTGGTTAGCGTAGCGGGCTGTCCCACTGGACAATTATTTGAATCATGTTTATTATCATTACACAAATATTTATATTTGGATGTTTTCTTTTCATTAAAAGCATAAATATGAGTATGTATTTACAAAAAAATATTTATGTATTATGTTCGTATTAACATAGTACCCATAAGACAAGCAAATAAGATTCGATTGGGACAGCAGGATATTGTATCCATATTAAATACAAAATATATCCATATGAAATACAAAATATATTAATATGAAATACAAAACAGGATCTGATTTCTGAAAAAACTTAATATAGTTTGATAGAAAAAGTTCATAAAACACCTAAAACTCTTAGAATACAACGTTCCTAAATAATATTACAATGCACAAACTGTATTAAAAAACGCAACGATCTATCTTTGTCTGATAACAAGATAGTTTTATTTCAAATACAAATCAACCGTGAAATGAAAGAAAGGGCACTTTTTTTTCTTAATCAGTATATTGAAGTTTACTGGCTAGTACGTGATACGCTTTCGAATACAAAAGGATACCTTTCATTGAATTATGAGTGGCCTATTCAGGCCTAAAGCTTCGGGATATCCACTAGACCGATATATTGTATTATTGTGTGTATCAGTTAATTTTTGACTTGTTTACTTGTTCGTAATAGTAAAAAAAATATTAATAATGTCCGTTGACGTCTCCATTTTTTGAATAGGTACATCAAAAGTATACCTTTTTATATTTTAAATATTGTTAGCAATTATACACCGAGAAAAGAAACAAAAGTGAAATCAAGGGCATACTGGCAATAGCAGCATATTTAAAATCAATTTTTAATCGGAATTTAGGTTTCTAATGGGTTAAAAATTTTCAATTTTCTACAAATACGTATTCTAAGTACATGGCGCGCATGGCAACGTAGCTACCAATAATAAAATGAATTTAAGTCTAAGTACATTTATTTCATATAAGCATTGTATAAAATAAATCGCAAAACGTATTTACGGTTTAACGGTTGTAAATAACAGAAAAAAATATTTCCGTTTCAATTTAGCAAGTTCTCCCATGCTTGTATACAGGCATTGATTATTTTCAATACTCGTACGATTCTTTTCAGCATTGTTAGATTAATACACACAATTGAAAACGAAATTATTCATCACTCACAAATCAATGAGAACCCGTCATATACAGGAATATTCACGAAATTAAATTTTAGAAGCTATTTTTAAAATCTTAAAATGCGTGGATGTGAAGTGAAATATTACGTATTAATTTATTAATTTTTGCATTTGACATGCTATGCCTTTTACTTAATAAATCTTAAATAATAAATAAAATAATAATAAAATATAAATAAATCTTGATAGATGGCGGTGTACGTAAAAATATATAAATGGTGGCTAATTTGAAGGTGTTGCAAGTAGACCGCAATAAGCTCAATTTGGATGAGCTTCGGAACGGTATTCCGAGGTCGTGGGTTCAAGTCCCACTTGCGGCACATTCACTTTTTCCACCATAATTTGATTTATTAAATGAAATATTACGTTTTTATTTAATTTTCGCCTCTGGTTACTGCTTGTTTAAACAGAGTTAACACATGTTGTACTGTTTTTTTTTTATATACACCTGTAAAAATTATTACTTGAATATGTAAATATCCGATTATATATACGACAACCCCGATAAAGATTTTTTTTTTCGTAAAATTTTATCAGACGCGAAGAAGTGATTTATTTAAGCGTCGCGCAAATGTTAGAGAATATTTTGTACACTGGTTTAGGAATATAGGTAGTGTGTAAATGGAATCCCCTAGATTTCTATTCTTGCTGCTTCTCCTACAGCTGTGCTTTAACATGCGTTTAAGTCAATGTAGCAGGGTACTTTGGTATAGTCTTTATAAAGTAATTTTCGCAGTGAAGGCCGAATTATTGGTTACTACATAGCACACCCTACCCTCAATAGTTCAATATGTTTTGAATTGCCAGCATAATAATGTCCTCATAGTAAATGTCAATTGTTGAACTTTTAAAGGTCATTGTTATAATAGGGATTGATATTGTTGAACTATGTCTTTGTATACGAGCAATTGACTTGATTTTGAAGCTATATTTTGAAAGTTCAAGCTATTAACTATACATTGTAGAAACAAGGAATACTTGTAAGTAAAGATTTACCAGACAGTGTATTTGCCTTCAATCTTGAAGTCAAATAACTTTAGCCTGGCTAAATCGTACTTTATGGTCTAATAAGATATGGTTATTCTATAGTATGGTTAGTCTATAGTCATAAACTAAAAACGTCACTCTTATAAGTAACGTGCTGTTGCCCACAACTCCTTCCGCGTGGAATTTGGAAAAATATTTTTTTCGCAATAAAAGGTAGCCTATGTCCTTTCTCAGGGTCTAAAGATTGTTTGTGCGTAAAAGCGTAACAGACAGACAGAGTTACTTTCGCATTTATAATATTAGTAGGGATAAAACAAGTATTACGTTGGGAAGGGAAGACCTATTTTCATTAGTCTATGGTTCAACGTAATATGTAGCATATATCTGTGTAATCTAAATGCTTAAAAGAGGCCATTTCCTGGTCTGGGTATAAACGTATTTTAAATTTTAATACTTGTAAACTGGTAAATTGTACCTTCTAAGATAACTCTTAGGTATCAATTTTTTGCTACTTGGAAATATATTCATCTAAATGTAATTAACATTCAAAATACCTGTCGTTGTTCCATTTTCAGCATATGAATATTATTTATTTGGCGTAACGATGGAACGTGCAAGAAATAACAATAAATTAGAACCTAATTACTGTTAGGTGTCAGAGACAAACCGCAATGCGTGAATAACTTTACCCCATAAGTCAACCACAATCATGATAAACGTACAACACAATAATTACTTACACAAGTTTTTTTTTTTTTTTTTTTTTTTAATTTGTAGTATCCTGCGATCTGCCCAATCCATCGGGCATTTAGCTGGAGTTTTAGATTTAAGACAAAATAAGCTTGTATGGAGTTAGTCCTATGACTAATCCATTTCATTTTTGCCAAGACATCTTGTGTTATACAAGGTCTTGTGGGGCCTTTCTCTGCAATCTATTAAAAGAGCGTGTAGTCTTATCCATCAAATAACGAGCCAGTGCATTTGGGTGCATCTCAATACGTTTTGTATATGTCTTAATTTTGGCTGTAATTTCCTGTTTCACAGTTGGGATATTCAGGTCACGATGAAGCTGATTATTGGTGATATACCAAGGTGCACTTGCAATCATACGAAGTGTTTTCGATTGAAAACGCTGTAGGATTTCGAGATTTGAGTTCGATGCAGTTCCCCACAACTCGACTCCATAGGACCATATTGGTTTTAATATACTTTTATAAAGTAGGAGCTTATTCTCTAGTGACAATTTTGATTTGGAAGACATTAGCCAGTAGATTTTCCTAAGTTGTAACCCGAGTGCTTTTCTTTTGTTGAAAATATGCCCTTTCCATGTCAGTCTGCTGTCCATATGTACTCCTAAATATCTCACTTCACTACTCTGAGGTATTTGTATATCGTTTAAATCAACAGAAGGGCATGTGCCGTTTCTGAGCGTGAATGTCACATGTACGGATTTGGCTTCATTCGCCTTGATGCGCCAATCACGTAGCCATACCGATATTTCATTGAGGCTACGTTGTAACATGTTGGATGCGATAACGGGATTACTGTGAGTAGCTAACAACGCTGTATCGTCTGCGAAAGTTCCTACGAGAACATCTCTGGTTACTGGTAAGTCATATGTGTAAATGAGGTATAGGACTGGACCCATTACGCTTCCCTGAGGAACCCCAGCTTTAATATCGTGCAATTTGGTTCTCTCCTCGCCCACCTTTACGTAGAAATGGCGTCGACACAAGTAGGACTTTAATAATAGGTAGTAGCAATAAGGAAGGGTTTTTAGGATCTTATATAAGAGACCGTCGTGCCAAACACGGTCGAAGGCCTGCGAGACATCTAGAAAGGCGGCCGAACAGAATTGTTTTTGTTCGTAAGTGCTATTTATCTTACTTATCAGTCGATGGACTTGTTCCACAGTTCCGTGGGCTTCACGGAAGCCGAACTGATGCGACGGAATTATTTGTGTTCTATTAATTATTGGTAAGAGCCTTTTCAAGATAAGAATTTCCAGCACTTTAGAGGTAATAGGTAGAAGGCTAATGGGGCGGTAAGAATTTACTTTGTCCGGCTCCTTTCCTGGTTTAAGTATAAGGATTATTTCAGCTGTCTTCCACTGATCGGGCATAAATTTGAGTCTCAAGACAGCATTATAGATTTGCGTTAAGAGTATTATTCCGATGTCAGGCAATTCCTTTAAAGTTTTTGCAGTTATGAGATCATAACCTGGGGCTTTGTTAGAGTCCAGATTACGGATGGCTTGGTACACTTCATTTTTGGAGAATTTTTTAATAGATGGTGAACTTTGGTGAGATAAGGTTGGGATCGACCTAACTTCGTTTGTTTTTGTTGACCCTAAATCAGGATTTGGAGTAAAAGTCTGGGCTAAGTGTTTTGCAAAAAGTTTTGCCTTATCGACGTCGCTTCTAGCCCAGTTTCCGTCTTCTGTACATAGAGGTGATTGATAGGAAACTGGCTTTTTGACTCTCTTTATAACTTTCCACAGCGAGTAATCCGTAGCCGCAGTGGCGTCAAGGTTGAGCATAAAGTTTTTCATATTTTCATTTCTGATCGCTTCTAAAAGTTTTTTGAGTTTTTTAGCTAGAATGTTATACAGTTTTTTGTGTAAGGGATATTTTGTGTTCTGCCACAATCTTCTGGCAAGCCTCTTTTCTTGCACTAAATTCGTTACAGTTTGTGGATACGTTGGTATACAGTTATGTAAGTTTTGTCTAGGAGTAGCTTCCCAGGCTGCTGATTGAATACGTTCATTAAATAATTCTATTGCATTAACTATGTCACCGTGAGATTTCAATTTTACTTGACTTGACAAGGTATCACTTACACGTAATCGGAACTTGTCCCAGTTTGTTTTCTTATTATGAAGTTTACATGGCCCGCTTATAATAATAGGTTCATTATGCAATTCAGCTATGACCGCAGAATGGTCTGATGTCAGATCCAAACAAGATACACATCTTATAAACGAAGTGGGTACACCTTTAGTGACGAAAAAATCCACCAGATCTGGTTTCTTCTTGATATCGCTTGGCCAGTAGGTCGGTTCGCCAGTGGAAGAAAATTTGAGGTTAAGGTCGCGGATAGTTTTACTTAGTTCGCGGCCCTTGGGAGTGACGATTCTTGATCCCCAATCAGTATGCTTTGCATTATAATCGCCTCCCGCAATGAATTTATTGCCCAGCCCCTTGAAGAACTGTGTGTAGTTTTCGTTTTTAAGATTATGCCTGGGGGGCATGTACAGAGCTGATATCGTCAACGGTCCCTGGAAACATTCTATTATAATGTTTGTAGCTTGGATTTCTTTCGTACAATATGAATTTGTTACATAATGTTTTATATTTTCCTTCACTAATAAGGCCGATCCTGCGTGGGCCGTGCCATCAGGGTGGTTAGTGCTATATAGTTTATATCTGGGTATTTTAAAAAAGCTTTTTGACGTAAAGTGGGTCTCCGATACTAGCATTATGTCTATATTGTAGGTGCACAAGAACATTTCCACTTCGAGAGCATGGTTTGATAGCCCATTTGCGTTCCACATAGCAATCTTTAACGGCTTGAATGTGAATGCAATTGGGACATGATGTTCATGAGTAGAGTAGTCATGGCGGTCATTTGTTGCATCATTTCTTTGAACATATTCATAATCTGTTTAAGCTCGCTGGAAGCCTCAGCTGGTTCGTGTTGCTGCTTATCCTGATTTTGGAGAGGGATTTTACAGCTTTCAGTGGAGTGTCTATTGGATTTATGTTTAGTTATTTCGGCGTAAGTTACTGGTTGTTTAGTAGTTTGAGGTGCCTGTAGTTTGCCATGGTCATTAGGTAAAATATTATTAATGTTATCAGCAATTTGTTTTTTACGTAATAAAGGATATCTTTGCTTTTGAAGTTCTTTGAACACAGCGCAACCTTTATAGTTAGCAGGGTGATTTCCACCACATAAGGCGCATTTAACGTCAGATGTTCTTTCTTTGCGTGAGCATTCAGAAGAGACATGATATCCAGCACATTTAATGCACCTTGGGCGTCGCCGGCAGTACCGTTTAGTATGCCCATAGTCCATACAGTTAGAACACTGGGGCGGGCTACGTTTAGGTTTTGGTGGTTCGAACTTAATGCGACAGTTTAAGAGAGCTTTGATGTTATAAATTTCTTTGTTGTTGGATTTCGGTTGTAGCTCGATTACAAATAGATCCAAGGGCTTTTTGGTAGTGGCATGTCTTATATTCCATATATTCGCAACAGAGTGTTCGAGGACCGCAAGTGCTTCTGTGATATCTTCAAGATCTGTTGATGGGTGCATATGTTTAAGTATAACTTTAAAATTTCGTTCTTGTTTTGGTTTGTAAGTATAGTACTCTGTTTTTTTACTATCCAGTTCCTTCGTAATAATTCTAAAGGCGTCGATTGATTTTGGTTGTATTTTAACTATATCCTTTTGTAATATTTTCAGTTCGTACATCCCTGTCACTTTTTCATTAAGAAGTTTAGTCAACGGACGTATATTTGTAACATGGTCTACAAATAGCGGTGGTGGTTTGGATTGAATTTCTGTTTGTTGTGTCTCTGGTGTATCTTCTGGTTCATTTTCCAGTACGGTGAAAGAATTTGATGTTGGCAGAGGTTCATTAAGCCAGTAATTATTTAGTTTAGACTGCTTTACTCGTTTGTCACTTTCTGGGCTATCGCGGTGTCTTTTTTTATTCGAGACTCCTATCCAGGTTTCATCTTCAGTGTTTTGAGACAGAGTTGAGTCATTGACATTAGTGGTCGCAGTATTGTTATTGCCACTGGACTCAGATATAGAGTGTGACCTAGGTCTATTAAAAATACTAGGTTGGAGTATTTGCTGGGTTAGCTTCTTTTTTAGGTTATCTTTATTACTAAAATTTATTTCTTCTTTATTCATACATAATCCCACGAGTAAGGTCGGAAAGAAGGTCACACACAGGGTAACGCCTATTCCCATGTGAAGGCACGATACTTCAAAGTGAGCCAGGTCCATTGAAGTTGGCGCTTAGGGCTGATCATCCCATCAGTCATGCATCCTGTCGGCACGTAACCCACCTTAGGATTGGGGTGATTTTTTAGTGAGATTTTCTTTCTCTTAACCCGGGCGACCAAGCCAAGGCCCCCGATCTCGCGAAACATGACCACGAGGTAGCGGGTTGTGTGGATCATTTCCTATCCACACAAGCTAAGCTTATTAGGCTTAGTAAGCCAGTTATTTTAAATGCGGCATTGTTACTCATTTTGCACCACCCAGGGGACACGTGTAGGGTGGGTCTAGGAGAAGGTGGTAATTCCTACGGACGCGAGTAACTTTGTCCCCCTAAACTTACACAAGTAGCTGTAATTAAACGATCTCATATTTTAAATTGTCTTATTACTGTGTACTTAGTTAGTTTATTACTATTGTGATATTTATGTTTACCGAAAGCAAAAACTTATATTATGCTAAGTTCAAAAACTATAGGATATTTTTCTGCGTAGGCATCTGGTCAAGATACCGATACGCTTATAAATGCTTATACGGCGTTATAATGAATATAATATAATCATGGGCTCTTCCACTTTGAGAGGAATTATGGTCTACTGTGCCACAGTGACGAAGCGTGTTAGCTTAGATTTTAGTTTCGACTTTCCTGTCTCTCACAGAGGATGCTACGTGTGAGCATTATGAAATAGGGTGGTGCCACTTGTATTCTTAATCCAAAGCCACCCGGACATACTCGTCACAACTCATACCCAACCGGTTTTAATTAACTAGGATAAGAAATGGAATTTTATTTAAAAGAAAAAGGACTCGCTCGGCTCGAGTATAGATGAACATGTTATAACGTCCATGAAATGCCGTCACGGGTAATTTCATTCCAGAGACTTCACATATATGGAAGAAATTACTGCTGGATTATAGTACTAGACGAGATTCTGCGGCTAATACAGCTAAACTTTGATAAACGGGCAAAGAGCATAATTATTACGTTTTTGCACATAATTAAATAACATCTCAAATTGCAACCAATGGCACCGATTCTATGTGCATAACCAAACTTCAAACCAAAATGAAAATTGATAATAGTCAATAACACAATTCGACAATGTTGAATGTTGAGAACTCTAAAGTGACATAATCAATATAATATCGTAAACGCTTGTACTCGAAAAGATACTTTCTTATGCATTTCGTTCCGTAATATATTACGGTTATTAAAGTTACTGGAAAAATAATGAAAACAAGCTCTTCAATTTACTGCACAGATACGTAAACAGATTTTAAGCTTAACACATAAGAAGCTTAAACAACACCTATTGAGTAACAACTTCTGTCTACAGAAGCACCATTCACTCGCGTGCTTCAACACAAAGTTTTTGAATTAATTCACAAATATCGTCAAGGCACGAGATTTTTGAACTTAACATCAAACTTTGCTTGTTAAATGTTAATTGTTATCAAATTGAATATCTTATTAGACTTATAAGAATGTAGAAAGTTTATCGGAAATTTGTAATTATAAACGTGTGAGTGTACATATTAATAATACTTGACATTTATGTTATTATATTATTGATATGAAGTTGCTGCAATAACCAATCTCCGATTACGGCTAGATTGTAATCATTATTATATTTCAGTCATCAGTAGCTTATAAAGTAAGCATAAAAATGTAGATTAGTCTGACTTTGATAAAGATAAAATATTGAAAATGTAAACCAATAGCCAACCAGTAAACCAATTAGGTGTTGGTATTGAATTCCATTATTTTATTATGACTATCTAGAATAGACATAGAGACACACGCATCATGCATCTGTTTGTTTATAATTTGCCCTGGAGTAGCTTAGCTACAAGGTAACGAGAACTCATAATATCGGCAATCTCTAAAACAACTTACACCAATTACCTACCACTTTTCTGAGTCATGCAGTTAGGTAAAAGGCATTTTTAATCATTTTTGGGAAGCGCTAATGGATTCATTTTGTAGATATTACAAGTTAATGGATTAGTACGATGTAAGTTCTATTAGTTCCAATATTCCACCTGCATAAGAATCTATTCAAAAGCGTTGGACTTAGACAAATAGCTCGAACGAATTGCTGAAACGATGTGAGAACAGTTCAAGTGAAAAGGTAAGTGTGTTTTCGTACTATGAATAGAGAAATTCGACACTTATTTACGGACGATAAGCATTTTCTTTATCAATACCATCAATGAGACTGCCCGCCTGTTTAAAGCTTTATTTCACAAAAGGTAACACATAGCTTAAGTGAAAATTGTAACACAGCTTCGACATTGCTTGGAAAAATATGGCGAAAATATACGTGTCTATTTTGGTTACAACATCTTAATTGTACATTCTGTCTCTCTCTTGACCCTCTGTTCAACACGGGCTTTCTCCACTTTAGAAGGGAATATGGTCTAATATGTCGCACTGACAGGGCGTTTTGCCAAAGGATTTGTTTTCAATTTTTCCATCTTTCACAGAGGATGTTGTCTATGTTATTGTATCTATATTAAAATTTACTTTTATAGTTATCTTGTAATAGTAGTTCTGGTTAGTACCTACTCCGGTTTGAAACTACGAAATTTACGAAAATACTTAGCAAACGAACTGACTAAAGTAATGAAACAATGAAATCTACGATTAAGTATTAAAAGCACTTTTGTTTTATGAAACCGACTGGAATAATAGCCAAAGTTGTCCGTCGCTATACTTAAATATAATTCGATGGGTTTCATCAGTAGAGTACAGTCAAAATAATGTTTTGTTTCGTGACCTATAAATGAAAACGACGAAGCCAAAAGGGCAAATATTTTCATGTTTTTGAAATATTTATTTAAATACTTGTTATAACTTGATTTTTATGAAATGAGTCGGAAACAAGAATTGCTGTGCAGTTGCATTTTTTGTGTACTTCTTTCAAGTGCTATATTTCGTTAGGCAAAAAATGTATATAAAAAGACTTTTATTTTGATGGAATAGTTAGCTAACTTGTCCGTGTGTTTACACTCATGCATCCATACAGTCTTACAAAATTTTGCGTTTAAAATATTAAAGTAGGATTTATTAGTTATTGAACAATAACTGGTTTAATATAGCAGACTCTGGGTTTAATTTTACACGTAGTAAAATTACAGGAATTCTGTTTATTTTTAGACTTCTAGATTACTTATTCCGTTTGTTTAGCTTTTCACTATACTATAAGTACAAAGGTATAACTGCGTTCTTCTAGCCTTGAACAATGTATAAAGTATTTTCATTATGTGTTGGTCACCAGTTAATTAAAAGTAAATATAGGTGGTAAGGTTACACTGCTCTGAGAATTATTACTTGCCCTTTTTTACATAATTAGGTAAGCACTGATATCAATAAACCTATATATAAAAAGTATTTTCAAAGATATACTTTTTCTAGTGAATTAACGATAAAAATAAGAAATTTTTTAGGAGACGCGTGCATATAATCATAAGAAAGCGACACCATGAAGTCCTAGGGCAAGCCGCCCCGGGCCATGGCCCCTGGCGGCTAGCCTAAGAAAGGCGGCGAAAGCCTTCGAGTTTAAAATTTTGCTCTATCTTTATTAGTTTATAGGGCGGCTTATTAAATTGACCCAGGGCGTCAAATCATATGGCCCGGGGTGGTAATTTTCAAAATACGCCTCTGGACGTGGGAGATGTGGGAGCATACCATAACCCTAAAGTTAACTGCAGAATAAGGTAATGAGAAGAATAAACAAAGAATTAACACACATTATTTATAAAGTAATTTATTAATTTTGAAATTGACATGCTATGCTTTGACTTAATAAATCAAATTGTGGTGGAAAAAGTGATTACCGCAAGCGGGACTTGAACCCACGACCTCGGAATACCGTTCCGTAGCTCTGCCAACTGAGCTTATTGCGGTCGTGCTAACAGTAGCCAAATTAGACCACCACAATCGTCACTCGATTGAGTTGACATCGTATTTTGACGTACAACGCCATCTATCGATAATGTTTTTGCAACAATCTCAACCAGCCACCTAGTATTCTTTACAGAATACAATTGAGCGGAAAATAATGATGAGACTTTTATTACTAAAGTAATTTATTAATTTTGCAATTGACATGCTATGCTTTTACATAATAAATCAAATTGTGGTGGAAAAAGTAGTAAGAATAAGCTCAGTTGGCAGAGCTACGGAACGGTATTCCGAGGTCGTGGGTTCAAGTCCCACATTATTTTTGTTAATATATTTATGTAGTACAGTAAATTTCGTTAAACGTGTAACTAAAATAAAACTATACCTATATATGGAAGGTTTCTTTCAAAAATACACATGCTTTATACGTCATCCTACACGAAAGAAACAATGGGTGTTTGTTTTTATGTGGCTATTTTGGGAATAACCATTTTCGTACTATGTATTCATTTGACTGCTTATAAAAGGACCTATTTTCGTCATGAAACAAATACCACACCATAGTTTTATTTTGTGTTATTGTTCTTATAACAATTTTTGGACTAAAACTTCTCCGATGCTCTCAAATCTCAAAGACATTTTCATCTATTTTTTGGGGCTTATATCGTAACAAATGTCAGCTTATCTCAAAATTATCATCCCATCCATTCCTCCATAAATCAGCCTTTCTCCTTCAACTGCTGAAAATAGGCCCCCCCATAGAACGTTATCGTTAAGAGTACCACAAATTTACCAGACTGTGTATCTATGGCTACATCACTCACCCAGCTTGAAGTCACATAATTTTATCTATGTATGCGTGAAATACGTATCAAAGTGTGTCTCTGTATATATGTCTATAGTCTATTCAGACTATACATCAAATGAAACAATACTCTATGAAGTATGTCAAGTGAAATTTACCGTGTGGTGATGGATTAAGAATACAAGTGTCACCTCCCTATTTCTTTCCCTGTGCTGTAAGAGCCAGCTAAGGGACAATATAAGCAGTAAACGTCTACTATGAGAGACGGAAAAATCGATACTAAACGCTGCGCCACCTGGTCAGCGCGGCACAGTAGACCGTAATCCTTCCTAAAGTGTAGGAGGCCCATTTTCAGCAGTGGGACGTTAATGGGCTGGAGAGGAGGAGTAGTAGAGTCCATGATCACAATCATTTTTCTAAAAATATTCACGTAATAGAATCCAAAATGAAACATAAAATTAGCGAACAAGTACTATAATAATATTACGCTATGAAATGTGTGTAATTGAATTGAATAGATGAAAACGGGAGAAATTGAAATCATAATTTATGCATTTAAAAGTTACGAGCTCTCAGTTAAAATACATTATAGTGCTCGCCCCGTGCAGCGCAAAGGTTGTAATTTTCAGTTAAATATGTCGTTGTGTAACTATTTCTTCTGGCTGTTATTTAAACTTTAGTTTTTTATTAATTTGAAATTTTTGCTTTGCCAACTTTTTATTTATTTATTCTTTATTGTACACCATACATATTATCTTAAAATTAACTTATACTAAAAAAATCAAGTACAATGGGCGGCCTTATCGCTTAAAGCGATTTCTTCCAGGCAACCTGAGCATGGATATTATTAAGGAGTAAATGGTAGCTGTAGGTGCACCTTTATACCTAATATACACTACTAAATATTATACTAACAATAAACATACACATATACTTTTATATACACATATACACAATTACATAATAGATAAATTTAATAGGTATTAAAAATAAAAATAATAAATAAGTTTTAATGGTGCAGTTACATAATGAAATATATAGAATAGTATGTAGAATTACGTAGAAATCTTTTTCTCTATAAAAATACCTAAGTTTTAAAAATACTACGTCTAATGAGCAAAGATCTCTTAGAGGTAATTTAGATAGAGACTGAGTTATTAATAGACACAATTATATTTAGAATCAGTACGAATTATGCAACAAACATACATTTGGCGTCATCTTTATATGTAGTTACAGAATACACATATGACACAAAAAAATCAATTATCCCCCTTATATTTTTGAAGTTTAATACTTGATTTGAATTGCCTCTATAATAAAGCTTTCGTTGCAAATGTCATTCGTTGAACTTTATAGGAAAGCACGCTGTAATCGAGGTTGGAATAGTTGAAGCATATCGTAAACAGTGGCTTATTTTCTATCAAAATAAAATTCATACTTTAGCAATCAGACAATGTTAATAAACGGAGAATATTTACATTAATTTTATCTTCAAATAATGCAAAATATCAACATTATAATATACAAATACACGTTGACGCGGATGTCATACAAATGTTTTCATTGCGCTGGGTGTTTTCTATGTATTATAAGTATGTATTTACAAAAGAAAAGTGGTATAATAATATGTATTTTATCCGTGTTCTGGTACCTATAACACAAGCATAAGCTTAGCTTGATACCAGAGGACGTTGTGTGGAATGTCCATGAATATCTATTTATTTACATTTATATAACGAACCAATGACAAATAAAATAGGCAATAAAGTGTAATCAGAAAAATAATCTGACAGGCTGACCAAGGACGTGAGTCTTTTTACACGCTTTATATTAGCTTCACTTGTATGTTTGTTTGTATGTTTATTTGTATGTTTGTTTGTATGTTTGTATGTTTGTAACTGACTCCTTTGGACGCTATTTTGACCCACTTTAAACGGTCAGATTCTATTCAAATTTTGCACACCTGTCAAAGACCGATGACAATGCAATAATTACACGCTTTATATTAGCTTCACTTGTATGTTTGTTTGTATGTTTGTTTGTATGTTTGTTTGTATGTTTGTTTGTATGTTTGTTTGTATGTTTGTATGTTTGTAACCGACTCCTTTGGACGCTATTTTGACCCACTTTAAACGGTCAGATTCTATTCAAATTTTGCACACCTGTCAAAGACCGATAACAATACAATAATTCGATTATATATATCGATAAAGCGTGTTTTTTAGTTTTTTTTAACTATTATTTATTTATTTTTCTTACGGACGATAGAAATGACGTAGGTACGTACGTATTTGTTGTAAGTAAAAAGAGACTAGCTAAACACAGATTAACCAAATAGTGAGTACGCGTTCAATTTTAAGAAACGTAACTCAAGCATGGCTGCATCGTACTTTACTATCTAATAAGATATGATATTTTTATTCAAATGACAAAGTAGTTTTCGCAAACTAAAAACGTTACTTTCACAAGCTATGCCACAAAATGTCATTGGGAAGATTATACTTGTTTTATTAGTCTATGGTTCAATTGAATCTATAGCTTGTATCAGAGGATACGTATGCACACATAGATTTTGTTGATGTGACTTCACAATGGTATATTTGTGTAGCCCAAGATGAATAGAGGTTCGTTCGTGAGTTTGTTGTTGTACCTACCAGTGAAGATGATTATCCTACAGCTTTGCTAAAAACTCTCGTATAAAAGACGATGGCATAATAAGTTAACGACGTATAAAATTCTTATTTATATCTCATAGTAAGCATAATGATCCATTACATTTTACCTTTATTTCTTTATGATCGGAATTAACTGCCGTAATCAACTTTTATTACATCGGCAGGCATCCAGGACAGTAAATACTAACATATCCTTCACAAATTTATCGTGTCAGTAAAAAGACAATATCTATAATATTTTTATTTACCATTTATCAGAAATACTCATACATAGACACGTTGTAATAAGTATATAATTACGCAGGTATTATGCTGTATTTATCTTTACTTATTTATTAGCTGACCCGGCAAACGTCGTTTTGCCATACAAATGTCAGGGGTATGAAAAATAGATAGTAGCCGATTCTCAGACCTACTGAATGTGCATAAATAAATTCATAGGAACAAGGCCGTTTGGGGTGAGTATGGGTACGAACATTGTGACACGAGAATTTTTTATCAGATTATTATAAAAAAAGTCGTTATTTTTGTATGTATGTCCCTATGTGAGCTTATATCTTCAAAACTACGCAACGGATCTTGATGCAGGCTTTTTTAATAGATAAAGTGCTCATGGAAATCATTAAAAGCGTTTCCGATGACGCAAGAAGTTTCATGAATTTTGTTTACCCAACAAGGGCTAAATGCGCTTTTAGAAGTTTTCGTTAGCAAAATCTATACTAAAATATTATAAAGAGAGTTGGTTTGTTTGTTTGAACGCTCAGAAACCGCTTAACCGATTTAAAAAATTCTTTCAGTGTTAGATAGTACATTTTTCAAGGAAGACTATAGACTATATAACATCACGCTACAACCAAAAGGAGCAAAGCATCAGCGAAAAATGTTTTAAAAACGGGAAAAAATTTCTATACTAAGATTGTAAAGCTGAAGAGTTTGTTGGTTTGAACGCGCTAATCTCAGAAATCCGCTCATCTGATTAGAAAATTTATGTCAATGTTGGATAGAATATTTACTGAGAAAGGCTATAGACTATATAACATCACGCTACAACGAAACGAACGAAGTATCAGTGAAAAATGTTGCAAAAAAAAACAGGGTATATTTTTTAAATTCTACGCGTACGAAGTCGCGGGCAGAGGTTTGTTACTAATAAAATAGACAATTTAATCATATAATAGCTAATCACCTCATTGCTTAGTACTAAAACTTTGTCTAAAATTTGATTTTGATTGACACAGCTGTCGTATCATAACCCTGCATAACGCAAGTCTTCTTTTAATAAATTTATTTTTAATGCAAACAAATACAGATTGGTCGCACCTGCCCCTCTCAAGTAGCGAATAATTAAACAACACGAACCGAAATAATATAAATTACTTTGAGTCTTAGCTTTATTTTACGAGAATACATTAACTTGGTTAAGGGCCTACATCAATATTATCGTATATCATCGCCGACACGTACATATTAACACAGCCAGTAGGCACAGAAAATGAAGAATTAGGGATACTTTTCCTATTTACTCAAAATCTACTAAATATATTTTAATTCTGATTTACGTGTTTCTATATATAATAGTTACTTATGTTTTTAAAGTTATTTCATTAGTTAATACGCGATAATAGACCGACAAATGAAAAAAATAAAAAAATTGAGAGGTTGTTTCGCCAAGATTTTCTATCGAGAAAACTTTTTTCAATCGCGTTTCTGAGTTGATGCGATCCTAGATCATATATTGAAAAAACATATACTTAAAAATTAGAGCTCTAGCCATTCAATCTAAAGAAACAATGAAAACTTCGTACATAGAAAAATGCACGAAGCTATTTTGGTATCGTCTTAAGTAGATTATTTGAATATTTTCTTAGGCTTCGTTATAAGAAAAATGTGATATCCTCACATGAAACTAATTGCATGTGCCCACGTAATGGTGTTGTAGGCAGGTAGGTAGGTATTGATTTTGTTGGTTACTTATAGTGGGTTGAAATCCCACATGATACAATTATTTATGTGAACAGTATAGATATTTGTACTCTTTAAATGTTATTTAGGAAAACGATATTCATTAGTAGGTACAGACTTATATTAAAGCTTATATTACGTAATACATAATACCTAGGTATATCACGTAGATTTTCATGCCTTTTCATGTAACTCATTGAAAAGGATTAGACTAATAAAAATGTAATGAATGTCATACTAATCCTACTAATATTATAAAGGCGAAAGTTTGTAAGTATGGATGTATGTATGGATGTTTGTTACTCTTTCACGTAAAAACTACTGAATGGATTTGAATGAAACTTTACCACAATATAGCTTATACATCAGAATAACACATAGGCTACAAATTGGCTGGACCGATTTTGATGAAATTTTATTTTATACAGAATTGTATGGCAAAACAACGTTTGCCGGGGCAGCTAGTCAAGTAATAATGGAAAGTACCTATGTTTTTCTCTCATGTATTATAAACAAAACTAATAGGAACCTAGTTATTTCCGGATGACGACCCGATAAGCATTGTCTATCAATGTTGATATGACAAAATGTACCTACATAATAATATATCGACATACATTACGTAAATAAAAAAATTCTTTTACTTCTTTTCGATTTGCAAAAGTACATGTTTGCATAAACCAAATTTTTTTTTACTTGATTTTTGCAAGTAATTTTCTTTAGGAGTACATACGTGTAATTTTAAATTTGGCTCAATATTTTAAATAACGTATTATAGTCTATCAAAAATGTAAGAAACATAGAGATGAAAATGTTAACACAGTTTACGACATCAACAACTCAAGAGCGAATTTTATTTACAATAGAAAAGCTTCCAAGACAATAAAAATTCGATCAACCATATAATGTTACCACAAAATTTCCTCAACAGGAAACTTTCAGTGTTAAAACATTTTCAAGTTTATGTGTTGAATGAGTCTTGGAAGTTCAGTACTTCGAAGATTCAAAGTTGTGATTTGATTTGCAATAAGCAATAAGGTTGTAAAACAGGGGCAGCTGTTGTTTATCATTTTAAACGAATTAGGATGTGTTTCAGAAACATGAGGCTTCTTTTTTTTTGAAAGAAATTTGTCAACTTTTTTATTATTCTGCACAAGTAGAATAATAAAAAAGTTGACAAGTTGTAGGTACAAACCTATATAAAAGTCAATTGCTGTTCATTGGTCTCGCTAAACCTCGAAATTTTGCAATTGACTTGCTATGCTTTTACTTAATAAATTAAATTGTAGTGGAAGAGGTGATCACCGCAAGCGGGACTTGTAGCCACGACCTCGGAACGGAACGGTATTCCGATGTCGTGGGTTGTAATTAATTTTGTCGGGCATTACTTGTAGGACATGATTGTGTGGTGTCCTTAAATTACCACGTTTAGTAGTGAAGCTAGTGTCAATATGATGAACATTGTGCGAATAAAGGATCATAAAAAATTCACTCTTTTTATATAGAACTGGAGTGCAGACTGCTAATAATATATTTTTTAATCATTTAAATTAATTATGATGGAATGTTAACCAAGGGGTGACCTCTAGTTTATATTATTAAGAGTAGGTATATGTTTTTAAAACATCCTATAAACTTTTATAAAGGGGCTTTTCACTGGAATATTCACGTAAGCATCATTTTTTATTGCTTTGAAATACTTTTCCTCCTGTGATACTTAGAATTGGACTTTATTTTTAAATCTAGAATGTTTTGTAATAGCTATGTATTTCATTATTATCTAATTCTGTATATGTTATTCTCTTAAATTGTAGATGTAATCAGAGACAAAGTGACAATTACACTAAATTAGCTTACTTTTGGTTGTACCAAGGACTTGAAAATTCTCATTAAGTTTCATAGTACCAATTACCTTATCCGAGTGAAGTTCTCGAGTATTTTAAGTACAAAAACAAATAGGGGTCCATTCGTTGTTTTACTTAATTGCCACTTACACGACAATGTTCGGTAACTAACAAATAAATATACACATCTAGTGACTTATTTGTTATATAATTATGTTTTATAGTAAATAGTGAAAAATAATATTGTGTTGAAAAATGAAATTATAGTGAAAAATGATCACCACGAGCATATAATGTACAGTCATTATTTCGGTCTAATTATGTGAGTTGTAAAGAACATTAAGTGATCAATTGATCGAGTTGGTGCAAACCGCTCAATAGATTGCGTTGTACAAAAACATCACGCGATGTTTAACTCACATTGAGAAATATTGTAGTAGAAAATTTGGTTTTCACGTGCTGGTCCCATTGTCATGTCTCCCAACTGAGCTGCAGCTCAGTTGGGAGAGCAACGGAACGGTGTTCCGAGGTTGTGGGTTCAAATCTCGCTCATGGTAATAATTTTTTCACTATACCTAATTTGATTTATTTGCTATGCTTTTTTTTTAAATAAAAAAAGTAATAGCATAGCAAATCAATTGCATCATATATTGATGCATACACATCTGTGTGGAATTGTTTATTTGAATTCGCATTAATAAAATATTAATGCTGGTTAATAGTTGAATAGTTACCGTATTTTATTAAGAAATTACACACAATATTCTAGGACCAGAAATAATTACAGTGATATTGTATGGTTTCATGATATACAGTCACAAAGACCTCATTACGTTTTGTGAATAAAGTTACAACGAAATGCCAAACCCATTGAAATTGCTCTAGGCATGAGAAAATCTAAACGGGGTATGTTTTAATGAAATTCATAGGGTTAAATAATAACATTAGAAGAACCTGTACCTACTACGCAATCTGATATTATAAAGCTGAAGAGTTTATTCATTTAAACGGGCTAATCTCAGGAACCTGTATTCCTTCTTGAAAAATTCTTTCAGTTTTAGATAATACATTTATCGAGGAAGGCTATAAGCTATATGTGTGATTTTTCTAATTGTCATACAAATGTTTGTACTGCGTCAGGGTGTTTCTATGTATTATAAGTATGTATTTACAAAAGAATACTAGTAAGAATATAAGTAATACTACTTTTCTTTTGTAAATACATACTTATAATACATAGAAACACCCAAACGCAGTACAAACATTTGTATGACAATTAGAAAAATCACACAAATGATTGTCCCGAGCGGGAATCGAACCCGCTTATAGTATTAGTTATATGTATATTGATTTCTTATATATTTTCATTATATATTTTATTTTATTATATATCTATATATTTTCTATAGACTTTTTTTTTGTAAATTCATACTTATACATAGATAACTCGCAGACGCAGAAGATACATACATCTGTTTAACATTTATAAATTATTACACAAATACTCGTACCTAGCGAGAATCGACCCGCGACCTCGTGGACGACGACAGTCCGTTAAATAAACTTTTCACCACGAAACACCCATTTATTTAATCGTATATGGGCTCAGAAAACAGAATGAATTACATAATTGTTTATGTTTTAGCGAGTTTATAATCATGCTAATATTATAGACATGAAAGTTTCTTAAAAACTTTTCTGAGGAATGTAGGACGTTCGTTGTTTTACGCAAAACTACTCAATGTATAACTTACTAGCTGTTGCCCGCGACTCCGTCCGTGTGGAATTTGGAAAATTTTTTTTTCGCAATAAATGGTAGCCTATGTCCTTTCTCAGGGTAATATTAGTAGGGATAGATCAGAATGTTACATAGACTATAATGAGGCGCTAAAAGCCAAGCGCCTAGGAGAGAGAAGGGCGCGAGTCAAACCACAGGCTTGGCTAGTATGATATATAATAAAGTTTTACATTTGACTCTAAACATAAGCCTCACAACTTCGAGAACAGTTATCTAAGAGCATCATAAATCATGCTTCAAAAATATTGATAGATGACTATGGAAAATTGATAAAAGGTAATATGATAAATCTTAAAACTTTTGGGTTGGTTATCTCAGTAGCCTTTGAAACACACGGCCAATATCTTCAAAGTTATTTTCATACTAACTGTATAGCGTATATATTCAGAAAGAAACCGTATACATTCAGAAAGATTTTAATATAAATTAATAACAGGACTAAAAGAGAAAATACCCAAAATATGATATTATAAATATTAAAGGAGAAATTAAGCTATCTTCTTTTACAAAAACAAATTGTTTTTTTTTCTATGTATTAAATTAGTCTGCGTAACAGAGACTTTGAAGTGGTTGCAATAGTCAAATGTAACTGGATTTTTACACACAATGACATATTATGGACTAATGACAATGCAATAATTAAAAAGAAGTCTTGGTTTTTTTAAGCGTGATATAGCGTATTTTTTTTAGTTTTAATTTGTAAAATAATTACCTGTATATTATTATGTATATTGTATCTAAGCCAAAATATAAAAGAATTTTTACTCATACTAAAACTAACGTGTTGGCAAAATGTTAGGCAAGTTTTACCAATAAAATAAGCTAAAATTTTGTGACCAATATGTAAATGAGTCGCCACTACATTAAAGAAGTGGGCTCTCGTAGTGACATAGTAATGAAACGAGTAGAGTGTGTCAATTTTTTTTTATAAACTAAACTAGCTGTGGCCCGCGACTCCGTACGCGTAGAATTTAGAAAATTTCCTCGTTTTTGCTACATTTTTCACTACTACATAGCTCCTGTTGATCACAGCGTGATGTTATATAGCCTAAAGCCTTCCCCTATAAATGGACTAACCAAAAAAAAAGAATTTTTCAAATCGGTTCAGTAGTTTCTGAGATTAGCGTGTTTAAACAAACAAACTCTTCCGCTTTATAATCTTATATATCTTATCTTATCTTATCTTATCTAATATATAAAATTCACGTGTCACAGTGTTAGTTACCGTAATCCTCCGAAACGGCTTGACCGATCTTTATGAAATTTCACATGCATATTCAGTAGGTCTGAGAATCGGCCAACATCAATTTTTCAAAGCTTTTTTTTTGGTATGGCAAAACAACGTATGAGAGTTTAATATATAAAATTGACGTGTCACAGTGTTAGTTACCGTACTCCTCCGAAACGGCTCGACCGATTATTATGAAATTTTGCATGCATATTCAGTAGGTCTGAGAATCGGCCAACATCTATTTTTCAAACTTTTTTTTTTAGTATGGCAAAAAAACGTTTGCCGGGTCAGCTAGTATTAGTATAGATATTTATTGAAATTTGCCACAACGTCGTCGGGATTAAGCGAAGCTTATTTGAGTTACCAAAATATATCAAGTGCTACAATTGAACTCACGATTCGAACGCGACTCTCTGTGACTTAAACCACCAGACCACGGGCCCCCCGACAAATCAAATGAATCCCTACTAATATTATAAATGCGAAAGTAACTCTGTCTGTCTGTTACGCTTTCCCGCTTAAACCTCTCAACCGATTTTGATGAAATTTGGCACAGACAATCTTTAGACCCTGAGAAAAGACATAGGCTACATTTTATTGCGAAAAAAAAATTTTCCCAAATTCCACGCGGACGGAGTCGCGGGCAGCTAGTATTATATAATACTAGCTGACCCGGCAAATGATGTTTTGCCAAACATATGTCAGGGATTGTCGGGGTTTTAAAAATACATGGTAGCCGATTCTCAGACCTACTGAATACGCATATAAAATTTGGTAAAAGCCGTTTCGGAGGGGTACGATAACTAACATTGTGACATGGAAATTTAATATATTAGATTTGTTTTGTTGTTAAGTTGGTCTTTGTTAAAGATTGTTATTAAAATGGTTATGGTTGGTGGTTTTTGTTATGTGGGTATATAGCTATACTACAGAAGGATCAAAAATAATAAATTTGAACCTAATTACTGCCAGGTGTCAGAGCCAAACCACAAAATGCGGACAACTTTACGCCATAAACCGCGGCCCATAGCGATGCCGCGGCCGTGATTTAACGCACAATGTAGGTTTTTTGTTTTTAACACGCTTTTATTAGTTCGGTAGGTACGTATCTATTAAATATATAGCTGACCCGGCAAACGTTGTTTTGTTTTACGTGTCACGTTGTTTTACAAACAACGTGACACGTAATCTAATATATAAAATTCACGTGTCACAGTGTTAGTTACCGTACTCCTCCGAAACGGCTTGACCGATTTTTATGAATTTTTACAAGCATATTCAGTAGGTCTGAGAATCGGCCAACATCTATTTTTCAAACTTTTTTTTTTTAGTAATGCAAAACAACGTTTGCCGGGACAGCTAGTTTTTATATATAAATAGCTGACCCGGTAAACGTTGTTTTGCCATACAAATGTCAGGGTAGACAAATAATTTGCAATAAAATAATATATATTAAAATAATAAAATAATAAATTTAAGCTATCCTATCTTTCAAGTTGGGTCAAATTGCACATAGTGTGCCAATTTAATTTAAAATCGGTTAAGTAGTTTAGGAATCCATCGCGGACAAACATCGTGACAGGAGATTTATATATAAAGATTAACCTATTTATTAGAATCTTTGGAAGTAATTTTTACCCATATGCTTACTGCATGTTGGTAAAAATTACTTGGATTGATCTGAAATGTTACACACATCTTAAAGACCGATGATAACACAATAATTTAACTAACTATTCTATTAATATAAATATTCTATTAATTAATATTAATAATATAAATATTCTATTAATAAATATTCTATTCTAAAATAATATCCAGGATTTTCATGCGTGTCTTTTAATTTTTAAACTAAACAAAATTATTAAAGCTGTTAAACTGAAATCTAAGTAAGTGATTTTCGCCAACTTTTCAGGAGCGTAAAAAAACAGTCCTTTTTTGTATGAGTTCTATAAATAAGTTACAAAGAGAAAATAGTAGCTAACACTTGCCTCCAACTACACGTGTTATTTAATTTAGGAACAGCTTTATATACTTCGAGATAATTTAAAGAAACACGGTTACTTCTGTATTTCACGAAACGCAAAATATATTTGCAGGAGTAACTACAACTAAATTGTTAAAAATAATAAATTATTGTAGAAATCTAAATCTTTTTTCTATTTTTGCTCTTCAATAAGCCACTGACGGATAGCATTCACCATTGAATTGTTAATTGTAAATAGATAATAACTAATAAAGATAATACAATATACATATTCCTAATAGTATTTATTGGTTATTAAAAATTACCGTCAAAAACCAACAGTCATTTTCTTTGTTAATTTAATTTCCTGTGCTTTTAGGTTTGTGGAAAAAATACGGTACCTAAAAATGTTATTTTAAGAGTAAATTTAAAATTTAATTACTACTCATTTTTTTACAAAAAATAAACTACGTATTTTATGTTTAACTTTTCTAAAATATTTCGCCTTCTTGTGGACAAGTACAAGCCATAAATTATAGATTTTACATTTGCATTTTACCTTGAATAGAAATCGCAGTCCCTTGGAGCATAAACCCTAATATTGTTTCATCGTCTCTTCCTTTATTCCCAGTACACTGTTAGGCACAAGTCTCTGGTATTTCAGGAGGGTTTTTAGTGTGGTATGTGGCGCTGATTAGACGTTGTCATAGGGCTAGTTAAAAGTTTTCCGTCTCTCACAGCTGCTTAGAACGAACGGAAAACGAAAGTTAAGAGCAAAAGAGAAGAGTTAAGCTTCTAACTCTTCTCTTTTGCTCTTGACTAGCTTTTAAAGCACCATTCAGAAGTAATGGGGAAATAACACTCGTATTCTCTATAAAACACCGCGCGGAGGTTGAACATCGCACTACTTTTCTACAAAAAAATATGTATCTATTAAAAAAACGTAGTATAGGGTATATATTCTGATACCCTTAACACAAAGAAATAAGCTTGGATTAGGACCAGAGGACGTAGTATGAAATGAACACAGAATAGTGAAATGACTCTCTAAGGAATGTAATAATGTAAATTTTTCTTGCCGTCCCAGTTTTATCTGTGGGCTGTATGCACAAACGAGTTAGCACGTACAACGTCTAATCTTAAGGCACGTAGTCTACTTGATGCCTGTTTTATTGTCGACTAAGTTCTCCATGAATACGTCTGCATTACACCGATGTATTCTATATGAATTATTTTTTAATTAAAATAATAATAAAGGCTTGCTATCGATTTTGTAAGGGAGATGAAGCCAAGGAAGTGTGTTTGTATTCTCTGCCTACCCCCAAGGGAAAAAGGCGTGATATTATACACAAAAATAATTGTTTAAGTTTCCATAGTTCCAGAGATTCTTCTTCTCCAGCCTATTTATGTCCTACTGTTGGGCAGGGGCCTCCTTCACTTTGGGAGGGATTATGGTCTACTGTGCCGCGCTAACAAGGCGTGTTGACACAGGGTTTATTTTGGAGATTTCCGTCTCTCTTGAAATTACTTAAACCCACGTCCTCGGAATACCGTTCCATTGGTTTGTCAAGTTTAGATTTGTTTGTTAATTGTTGCAAAATTTGGACATATAATAGATAAAATATTGAAAACTGCCTATATAAAATGTATGTAATAGTTATAGAAATAGACATTATTTGTATTGAAGATAGATTTCAGTTTAATAGCTTTAATACTTTTGTTTAGTTTAAAAACTAAAAGACACGCATGAAAATACTGGATATTATTTTAAATTATTGTGTTATCATCGGTCTTTAAGATGTGTGTAACATTTCAGATAATCCAAGTAATTTTTTCCAGAGATTATCCAGTAACAATTCTATTGTTATGTACAGTTAGATACGTAGACGTATGATGTTATGGAATAGATAAACGTGACGTGACGTTTATACACTCCATGATAACTTGAGTGTCATGCACTCAAAAGAAAATTCTTTTTACTTCCCTATCAAATGATATTTTGTTTCTTACCATGGGGGGATAACTTTTTATCTTACTTTTACAATCAGACTAACATTAAGTACAAAAGAAATACGCAATTAACAGATAATGAAAATTTCTATTGAAACATGAAGATTATCAAATTGTATAACCACAGTCGATTATTTGAGTATCGGTTTTGAGGATTAACTACGCTATAAAGGCAATTAATAGAATCGATTACACTCCAAATGTGATTGAATCAAGATTAATTGTATCGATAAATGATTAATGAGCCTGTTCTCAATATCTGTATGCTTTATATTGTATTCTACGAGTAGCTATTTATCTTTTCATAAACTGACAAATTAGTCATGTTGTAAGGGCGCGATGTATATTTGTATTCGATTTGTATCGATCGTTTAGGTAAGCTGTTTATATCGGCATTTTAAATCTTTACCTGACAAATAACAAACTCGTTATTTTTATATTAGTTAGCACCTAGTAATTATATGCATATTATGCATACATTTAAATAAAATGTTATAACTTTTTATTTACAATAGGAAGACTGAACTAAATCGCTATCTTCATCAAAACTTTAACACTGGTGTGAATTTGACGTAGGTACATGACTAAAATTAAGTAGAATAAATTGGTCAAGTGCGAGTCGGACTCGCGCACGAAGGGTTCCGTACCATTATCTATGCAACATAAGGCAACGTTATTAGTATCGAGCAAGAAACGGTAAAAAAATCATGTTTGTTGTATGGGAGCCCCCCTTAAATATTTATTTTATTTTATTTTTAGTATTTGTTGTTATAGCGGCAATAGAAATACATCATCTGTGAAAATTTCAACTGTCTAGCTATCACCGTTCTTGAGATACTGGGTACGGAACCCGAAAAATCATGTTTGTTGTATGGGAGCCCCCCTTAAATATTTATTTTATTTTATTTTTAGTATTTGTTGTTATAGCGGCAATAGAAATACATCATCTGTGAAAATTTCAACTCTCTAGCTATCACCGTTCTTGAGATACAGCCTGGTGACAGACGGACGGACGGACGGACAGCGAAGTCTCAGTAATAGGGTCCCGTTTTTACCCTTTGGGTACGGAACCCTAAAAATGGAAACAACTATTGGTGAATTTGGATCAATTGGCTATTTTGTTGTGCACATTCATATTAATCAAAATATTTCGTTTATAATAAACAGCTTTTATAACAGGAAGTATCAGTTAATATTGCTGAAATGTGTTATCGACACTATGAAAATTAATTTTTTAGTTAAGTTTAGTTTAATTGTGCGCGTAGAATTGGTATCAATAACAAAATTATTCACACCAAACGAATTTAATCTTTTTCTCTGTACCTATCTAAAAACTTAATTTCAATCTTAAGAGGGTACTGTACTCCTCATTTAGGTATTTGCCTTAGGTATTGCTATCCCTATTTCCGAGCGCCGCGCTGAAAGGGACAAATATAGATGAAGCGGATTTTACCTACAAATTCTTTGAAAAAAGACGTTTCGTACTTCTGTTTTTTTTTGCGAAAGTTAAACCGATTTTAATAGTTTTTGCGTTATATTATAGATAAAGAAAATGAATAGAAAAGAAAATGATAGAAACATAGATATACTTATGTTTCTATCATTTTCTTTTGTGGTAAAACTTTACCAAATTTGTGTGATAGACGCTGCAACTTTATCTAAAGAAAACCGAAAAAAGTGGGATTTCGGATCGTCATATTTCTTTTAGTTATTATGTTTTGAAAATAAAAAGTGATAGAAGCATAGATATACTCTTTATCTATAATATAAGGCAAAAACTATTAAAATAAGTTTAACTTTCGCGAAGAAAAAACGGAAGTACGATACCCATACTTTTGTATGGAGCATAATTTGATATCGTACCGTCTTATCCATAAACATAACAGTTCGTACCAGCATGGGTTAGAACAAAAAATCCATTCGTCTTTAGTGAAATAATAGATCGGGATAGCGGAAATAAGAAAAATGTGATCGTTATTGTTGTTGAGCTATTATCTACCTTTCTATCCGTAAAAGATTGCATTGAATTGACTACTGAGAAGCTATCTCGAAATAATAAACGCTATATAAAACGAATGGTAACGGATTAAGAATATAAGTTTCACCACCCCATGTCCTCCCAAGGGTGCTGTAAAAGTGTGTTTTCTGTGTGCAATATCCCTTAGCTGACGGAAACCTCCAAAATAAACCCTGTCCTAATACGCCTGGTCAGCGTAGCACTGTATAACCTCATTGCTTTGCATCTGGCTATTTATTTTACAACAAAGAATCTTCAAATAAAACTACTTTTTAAGAATTGAAACGCGTATATTTGTTAGCTACCAGTCACCATGGTCACGGTATAAGTCTCCGATACGGCGGAATAAAATTTAGAATAAATAAACGCGTCTTCTTCCGTAAAAAGTAGTTTTATTTCAATAAATGAGGCGCGCAAGTGTTCGAGGACAAAGAATCTGCTTAAAAATTCATTTGAGTAATATTTCTTTTAAAGTTGATATAATGAACTGCCAATGAATTATTATGTTCACTAAAATAAAACCTGGCGACAAACTGAGAGAAGAGCCGATGCACGAGTTGACAGCGGAGTCTTAGTAAAAGGATGCCGTTTTACCTTTTCAGTAAGGAAACCTAAAAACTCACTTCTAAATATACAGTTAAAATATGATACCTATCTCCGCAGCTCATAGACTCTCCAGTGTAAAAAGAAATTATATACCTACTAGCTGGCCCGGCAAACGTTGTTTTGCCATACCAAAAAAAAAGTAAAAAAAAAAAAAAAAATTACTATAAACCTCACGGAGCCCGAGACTTTTCCAACGAATGCAAAACCGTCGAAATCGGTTCGTGCGTTCTGGAGTTATAGCGTCAGGAAGGAAAATCCGACTTATTTTTATATAGTAGATTTTTATAATGAGAGTTGACTTCATCTTGCGAGTAGCCTACTTGACACTTTACTTGTAGATCGTGAAAGAGGCCCTAACTCTTATCAATCTGGCTATAGCAATTTATCAATGATTTAGAAACGTGAGGAGATTTCTGAGATACGTATTAGAGAATAATAAATTATTACATACCTAACTCGCTTCTTAAAGAAACCAAAATGAATGTAATATCGCAATCAATAAAAAATATTTTATATGAATCGTGAAATATTTTTTTATCATAAACTCTTTAAATTGATCGTATCTAAGATATAGCTATGTAACAATTTAGGGGTCCTTCTGTACAACAGAACCTTATCATTGAGACATGGATGGCTGTCCTTACCTTTCATCTGTCAACGCTGATAGCTAGAAAGTTGAAAATTCCAGTTTATTCAATTGATACTATAACAACAATTACTTATCATCATCATCATTCACCTGTCCTTTCCCGTTACTTGGAGTCGGGAATATGGGAAATATATATATGTCGGAGAATAGACCAGAGGCCTGAACAGGAATCCGAGCACATAGCGTAAGAACTGTCTTACCGATATTCACACCTCAATCTATCATACTCTTGCACACTTATAAGGATAACTGGCCTCCACATCAACCCCTTATAGCCAGTGCCCAAGCCTCGCAACGAAGAATCATCACTACGTTCACACAATGAGGAATACATGTACGCGCAAACACGTACATGACGACTTTACACAATACACGTACACACGCGCACACAGATACACGCCGCGCCGACGCCTATAAGGACCAGCTCAGTGCCGATACGTCGGAGATTGAGCAGCGCGACGACTCGTACAATACCAACTTCTACACACACACTAATACGCCGTGATGTATACAGCACGAATTCTCGAATAATACTGAACCTCAGCCACGTTCGCCTATCGTATTTAAAGCAACTTGCGAGTGGGGATAGTGGGGGAGTTGCGACATAATACAATCTTAACATTACGGCCATGATAAGAGTTATGTAATCTTCAATATCTTTAGGGCATATTCTTAGTTAATATCTCGACATTAATCAGATACTAATCTAAATGAGATTTAACTAACTAATTGGGCATAAGTAAATCAAGAACTAATTTCGTATACCTACAAATTGGTTATAAACACTTTAATATTCTTTTAAAACCCATGTCCTTTACGCCTAGCCGACATATAAATATGTTTATAATGGTATGGATCCCTTTGGGTGCCAGTCCATCTCGTGCTTGACCGGTTTTAAAACTGGTTTTGACTAATTATTCATAAAGAAATCACTATTTTAGTAGGCCAAAAATTAAAAATAATACATTTTTCAACTAAATTATACGTATTTTAACTGTTAAAGTTAACAATAAAAATATATTGTTAAATTGCTGACATCTTATTATAAACTTCCACCCTTTTGGGTCCATCTGCGTAACACGATTTAAAATAAATTACTTGACTCAAAGAAATAATGAACACTGCATATTGTAAACGTAATATGTAACAATTTCATCTTTAAGATAGAATCGTAAAAATGCTTTCATAAGGGTATTAAAGGAGCTTTTATTCAACTGCGGTTAAATATTCTTAGTGGAGTGATCGTCATGATCGCTGGAAGCCACTCGCTGGATGAGAGCTGCACTGTATGGAGTTTTGATGCGTTCTGTAGGAGACGTTCTACTAGAGTAAGGAAGGCTTATGTATAGATATTACATGAATTGGTTTACAACTAGGTACTGATTACGTCACCACTTAAAAAGAAAGATTAATGATATCCTAAAATAAACTAATACTTGTAATCTGGTAAGCTTTATAAATAACCCAATTGTTATACAATAGCATGATACAAATAGTTATAAAATGGTGAATAAAAATATAAACGTAATAAATTAAACCCATACAAAACACGCAACGTGTATTACTTTGATATGATGACAAGTTAATAGCATGTAGACCTTTTATTAGCCAATAAATAAAGATTTTAACATTATGTATAAGTAGTTAAATAAGACGTATCGTAAGGAAGTAAGAATAAAACATTTCAATAAAGCGGAAAATGAATGTAACTATTATTCATGAGTAGAACATCCGTTCAGTAGGCCAATTAGGTCCTAGGTGGAAATATATTTCTTTATTACGTGTATCTATCATACCTACATCTATGTTTTATTTGGCACAAATAAACTATTTTTGTTTGAGATATTGTTTTCTTTTTAGCTTTCGGAATGAATATGTTTAACAATATCTACATAGGTGCCGAAATGAGGCAAGACTAGATAATTATGTACCTACCTATTATGAAACGGAAAAACACCACTCTCTCTCTCTCTCTCTGTACCTAATCGTATAATTTAAAGTTAAATATTTTATACGACTTTTGTCAATTTTATTTCACTATGAACACTTTAATTTAGATTATTTTATTCGTATTTAGAGACATTAGGTCTCATTACATCTCAATTAAATTCTAATACCAATCAGTGATAATTTCACTGTCTTTTACTCCCAGTTAGTTTGGATTATAGTTTAAATGAAACGGTCTCAATAAATCTACTAAAACTGTAAAAAAGAGTGTGTGTTATTTGTTCTTCTTGTTGTTTCTTCATAGATATTAAAATAAATACCACAATTACTTCTAAAGCCACAAATGACTGACACCAGCTGTGTCAGACCATTTTTCTGATTACAATCCGGACGTGATTTAGTCTCTTGATAAATTTGTTTTTCGTCAGAATAAATTCATTTTATAACACCTGCTGCAAGCAAATTATGAAGCTAAATTTTATATAAAGTACTTTAATATCACACTTGATTTTGTCTCAAATTTGTGGTGATTTTTTGACTTATGTGCTTCTATATTTTACAACTAGCTGTTTATAATAAATTACTACTAGTCATTTATAATATGAAATGAACAATAAGATACGAAATACGGAGATGCTACGAACGAGTGTCTACAATTTAGACTGTAAGTAGGGTATATTTAAATAGGAAGGCCACAACACACCGCAAAGTATACTGTTGTAAAATACATATTTAAAAAAGGTCACCACCGATAAGAAGATAATAATATTGTATATTTTATTTTTGAATGATGGAATAAAAAACTCTGCTGAAGATACGAGAATGCGTGCTTTTTAGGAAGGCTTCTGATTTTGTATTCACAGATAAAATGTTTACCAATATTTTCTCTTGGGAATTAGCCTTTGATCACGATGTTAATCATATTCTATATAGATGGCCGTCCATTCGCTAGTTAATATAAAGCTCATGTTAGCGTGAAATGTCTAATCATAACTCATTCTATTTATGAAAAGGCTGACCTTTTTCACGCGACTTCTAGAAACTTTCAAACAAACTTTTACCTCCTTTTTTATTCTCTCAGGTATTGGATTTGACTAAACTATAAAATATATACTTTTCTATATTTATCAGCTGCTTGAAACCGACGAACTTTCATACAATCGCATTGTCGCTTTTAAGATCATATTACCACTATTCCATCCATTCATTTATCATCTTTTCTCCGTCCACTGCATAGGCCTCTCATATGTAGATAGAATGCTACAACGCACGGTCGTGCGCTCGCTTGTATAGAAAGTCTCCCCGTGATCTTGGCGATATCGTTGCTCCAATTTAACGGGGCCCGTCCCACGCTACGTCGTCCCGTACGTGGTAACTACTCTAGGTCCTTCCTTCCCAAACAGTGTGTCGAGTGGTGTAACCTGCTCATTGCCACTTCAGCCCTAATCCTTCGGGCTATACCTTACCACTGTTATGTCTAATATATTAAACATAAATTCTATAAAAATAGCATGATAAATCGTTTTAATTATTTAAATTACAATAAATTATCGTTATCTTATTTTAATAAAAAAACTTGCCTGCTTGCGGTGCGTGTCTAATATAATTCTGTTAAGTCTTTTCGCTCACAAATTGTAACGACTTAGTGAAATTACCTGACGTGTTGCCTTCAATTTTCATTTAACTTGTGGTTAAATGACATTGAAATCAGGCTGTTGACCATCGGTTTGTATATTAATCGTGTATGTTCTAAAGGAAAATTTTCGACCCGGTTTTGATCTAGACGTTTGCAGTGCTTAGTATCCAAGCGGTGATACATCCCACAATGCAAACATCTTTTCTTTCACTCTCTCTAGCCCATTAACCACCCATTATTGGACAGGGCCTCTTGCATTTCGGAAGGGTGTTTAGGCAACTATGCTGCACTGACCAGGTGTATTTTCCGTCTCTGACAATTCTATTCTTATTTCAAAAACTAGAGATCAAAACAAAATCTACGCCTCGGAAACTCGATTTCGATAAAACTGTCCAACTCCAAATACCATGTATAGAAAAAGCCTATAATGGAACACCAGTAGTATACTAACTACAGTACAGATGAATCCGTCACTAGTATGGTGGTGTCTTGGTTGATGCGTCCACATCGGAACCCAAAAAGATAGAGATTTTTTCTTATAAGATCATGCTATTTATTGAGTTAACTTGGTTCTCCTTCATTATGGGATGTTCACACCCCACTCTAAAACTAAGAATTAGTACAAAAATGTTACTTATTAATAAACAAGAACAAGAAGCGAGCAAGTAAGGTTTAAGAATTGTTTAATTCATTACGCCAGCTTTAATTTATTTCCAGTAACGATTGAGCGACTGCTCAGTATTCTATATACCCTACCCTATACTCTTAGATATTGTTGCGTTTGTTTTGATGGAAGTTTAATTTTTAATAATTTGATTTATTTACCTCAATAAATGTTTTTTGATATTTAAATGGATTAAAGAACTCAAACTACAAACTGAATGAAATGAAATTTTCCGACTTTGTCAATTCTTTAGGGTTCCTTGCGAAAAAGTAAGCTTTAGGATCACTTCGGTATTCGTCTGTTTGTTTGTCAAACTCTTTTTCAAATTTATGAAAGCTTTCACATAATATAAAGAAAAGTTAAAGCGTAAATATTTACGATTAAGATTGCACGGTTTTGTATAAAAATAAATAAGTAGCACATAAATCAGTTAACAAATAGCAACTGAGTTAAAACGTTTTGCTAATATCATTTTAATGACGACAAGCCTTCCTTAAATCTTCTTCATTTCAGCCAGTGAGCTATTAAGGAAACATGTTCTACAGTATATTATATACATAACGTCACGCCTTTCAAGGAGATGGGTAGAGACTGTGGTGATAGACATTAAATTTATAGAATACATGCATCCAGTCTATAGATACATTCAGCTTCTGTAAAAATGTCTTTAAGACACCTAATAAATCTCAGTCAAAACTGCTACTTATTCTTTTCTTTTTAATCATAAGAATATACTTTTCTAAGTGCAAGAATAATTAAACATTTCATAAAAATATTTAAGGCATGGCACGAAATAATAACATAATCAGTTATTATGCATGACAAATGATATAATGTTACTGATTTGTGTCATTTATCTAAAAATATATAAAGATAGGATAAACATATTGACAGATTTATTAAACAAATTTTAGGAAATTGCTCCTTTGAAATCAAAGCCAGTACTTCAAAAGCATAGATTAAAATACAATATTACTAACAGTATAAGCAGCTGTTTACTTAGAAATTGGACGTTTAATCGTGGTAACCAAGCGTACTTAACATTGTGAATTGTATAAACAAGGTTAGTAATATTTTAGTCCAAAAATATATTTTTTATATCTATCATAATAAAAGGTCTATAACTCCAAAATTAGTCTTTAATGTCAACTCTACACACGAGAGTTCGTCGTGTTACATTTAATTTATTTAGTATCATTAGGCTTTTAAGCCCTGTATAAGACATTAAACACACCTACATCATAAGTATCAGGCACTCAACATTTATTATTTAATTTGGCTAAATAAATAAAATTAAATTATGAATATTCTCATTTTTATGAAACCTACTATCGTTGTGCGTGTTCAACATAATTCTGTTAAGTTTTCGAGGTTTCATTTCACTCACAAATTGTTACGATTTAGTGAAATTAAGCGACGTTTAGCTTTCAATTTCCACACTGTTTTTTTGTTGCACGAAATTGAAATCGTGCAGCTAACTAGCAATAATACTTAGTGCTGAAACAGAATAATATTGAATTCCTAAAAACTATTGCGCGACACTCTCATCAACCTATTTTATCGAATAAGAGTAAACTTTATAGATATTGGCAGATGGAAAACTCGACGCAAAACTCTATGCAACCCTTAACACGCCTGGTCAGTGTGACATAGTATACCAATTACAGTCCCAAAGTTGAGAAGGTCCGTGCCCAAAAAGAAAATTAATGGGTTAAGAAGAAGAGAACATAACGACTAAATGAATAAGATATAAGATTAGCTAAAACAAAGTTAAGTCGATAATATTTTCTGGGAGAGACGGAAACCTCAAAATCAAGTGCCTGGTTAACGGGATGGACTAGTCCAACTGGAATCAGTGGCCTCATGTGGGACGTTCAATCGTTCAGGAGAAGTCAAATATTAGCTAACATTCAATATTATTTTTGTACGCTCAACTCTTGACACTATTTATATGATATATCCAATAACTTTGCGAAGGCATTTTATTATATAGATTAGAGTATGCTCCAGTAATTTCGCATGCAAATTATTTCTTGAGTAGCGCTAGTGTAGTTTTAGACTGGTCAGAGCCAACAAATGCATTGTAGTATTCATAAATTTGAACAAAGGCCTGTCTATTTATTCTGCATATCAACGCCTTGGCTTCCTGGCAGAATGTGAATCGTTATACAAAGGATTCTAATGTTGACGTGCAATGGTTAAGCTACTAGAATATCCTTTGAATTATTTTACTAAAGTATAACCTAGGTTGCTGAATGTATATTGGGAATTAAAAGAATATGAATATGAATAAAAGTCAAACATGTGTATGTTTTTTGGCTTGTCCAAAGTATTAATAAGACCACGTCGATATCGCCTACATTTTATCCAGGTGCAATGAGAGATCTGTTCAGTGCTCTTCATTTATTGGTATATTACAATATGTTTGCTATACTCTTAGACCAAATATAAGAAATAGAATATACAAAAAATATATCAATTTTCGAATTTTCTTAATGACAATACCTTCAAAACCATAATATAATAGGTCCCATAAATATGTACTTCTATCAATATGTTTACCATAACATTTGTAGTAGGTTTATCAAAATACCTTATTGAAATAAACTTTTTCAATGAATATAATCTTTAGATAGCACTACAAGACTACAAGGTAATCAAAAGTTTTATAAGTTTATTTAGTCGTGGCAGCGTCTATAGATTATAAATTTCAGATCACGAACGTCGTAATTTTGTATCTGATTCAAAGTGAATGGCTCCATTTAGGCTTAGTGAATGTTTCCGGACCCTTCAAAATCATGACAATCGTCTTTCAAGCAATGATACCTGAATTATATTTCTTTCCAATGAACTAGCTGCAGACGTGACGTGAAAAAAATATTTTATTTTATGTTTAGATGAGTAAGTCTCGAAGTAAAATCTACCGTGGCTTAGAAGTACACCAGGTGTGCATGGACTTTTTTTTAAATTTCGACTATTCGCTTTGAATTTATTAATACTTACATTTTTTACTATGTATTTTCATATGTTTCTATGTATTTTAAGTATGTATTTACAAAAGAAAAGTAGTTTATGTATTATATCCGTATTCTGGTACCCATAACACAAGCATATAAGCTTAGCTTGGGACCAGAGGACGTTGTGTGAAATGTCCATGAATATTTATTTTAACTGCATATCTGTAGTTACTTTTGCTAGTCAACTTTTTCAAATATCTGATTATTGCTAATCTATTGCTAATCACAGAGCCAGTAAGATTGATATGCATCTATGTATCTACACAGATACATATCAATCTTACTGGCTCTGTGGTATCCAAAGGGTAAAGAAGAAAAGTGTAATTTCCAAGTGTAATTTAAAGTGTAATTAAGAAAAGTGTAAATGTTATGTGACAGCTAGCTAGGACTAATATAAGCAGCCTAGCTGACTCGACAACCGTTGTTATGTCATCAAATTGTCAAAGGTGGACAACCCTTAACAGTTAGGGAGATGAAAAATAGATATTGTCCGATTCTCAGACCTAACGGATGTGTACACAAAATTTCACGAAAATCGGCCAAGCCATTTCGGAGGAGTATAAGTACAAACACCGTGACAGGAGAACTTTCTATATTAGATGACATCCTCTGTGAGAGATGAAAATCTTGAAACTGCACCCAATGTCATTCAACCTGCTATAAGTAGATCCAATAATAGCATTTTAATTTCGATGCAAGCGGCACAAGATCGCTTATTGTGGCGTTATTTGGGGGGGGTCTATGTCCAACAGAGGTCCGACCTCTGGATGAAAGGACGGATGGACAAGAATTTGAAAGTGCTTAGAAATTTATAGCGTTCTCTATCGTTATATACATAATGAAGGTACGCATATAAGTATTCTCAATCATAGAGTGTTGCATTTTGTAAGTAGGCGCCACGTGAATAATGTCTCTGGTGTTGCGAACGTCTACAGGCTACGCTTACCGCATCGGGCGGGCCCTATGCTAGTTCGCCACCTAAGTGGTATAAAAAACCCATTACGAGTTGGACCGACATCATACCGACCCCAATGTTTTTGAGGAGTATTTATTGTTGTAGCGACAACTATATATACAAACTGATATTTGCAGCTCTCTAGCTGTCTCTGTTCCAGGATGGACGGCCAGTGAAGTCTCAATAATAGGTTTCTGTTTTCTCTTTTGTTACAGACCCCAAAAAGGTAGTTTCTCACTTCAATGTAATAAAACAATAAATATAATATTATTATAACAATTTATTTTATTTACAAATGTAGCTTATAATATAAAGTATGTGGTTATAAAGAGTCCCAACGGTAAGAACGTTCGCGTTCCCCCGCTTCGCTTGAGCGCTTCTAGTTCACTCACGTCGGGACTCTCCTCGGATTCACCTAACTCGTTGTACTGCATTTCCTCGAATTTACCGGACAAGGCTGTAATAAGATACTTGCTTAGAAATGCTTTCAACGACTCTAGAGGTTATTTACTTCTTACAACAAATATTAGGTTACAAGACACAACTAACTTTTATCTGTAAGCATTTCCTACATTATTTTGTTTATTGATATAGTTTCTTTTTAAGTAGATACTTAGTTACATTATTTATTTCACTGGCTGTTGCCCGCGACTTCGCACGCGTAGACTTTAGAAAATGTTCTCCGTTTTTGTAACATTTTTCACTACTGCTTCTCTCCTGTTAGTCGCAGCGTGATGTTATATAGCCTATAGCTTCTTCGCTAAATGGACTATCCAACACTGAAAGAATTTTTCAAATCGGACCAGAGGTTTAAACAAACAAACAAACAAACTCTTTAGCTTTATAATATTTGGTATAGATTAAAATTTTATACGACAAAATAGATTCAAAATGGATTCGGTAAGTTATCGTTAAAAAATCTTATTTGGAAAATATGAAAGTAAATTTTAGAACTTATGGAATTTGTTAATTTCATTCGTTAGTGGCCCATTGTTGGTTATACGCCTATTCTACTATGAAAGGGTATTTAGTCCACTCATGCTACGCTGGCTAGATGTGTTGGCACAGGGTTTAATTTCAAGTTTTCTTGTACAGAATATTGTACCTGTTTATAACAACAATTAGCTGTATCTTGTAGTATATTGAATTAAATGGTATGATGATGACATTTGTGTCTTAAGTTTACGTATATACTTGATATAAGCCACACAAATTGGTAATGCGCCTGGCGGCCATGTTGGTGACGTCATAGTGACGTATAGATGAGAATATTACATTTTGTTAGCTGTACTTTTTCTTTTGCTGATGACGTCACAAGGGCGTTAATTTGACAAGGTTCCAGCGCATTACCAATTTGCGTGGCTTATAGCTTTTTGTTCGCGATTTTGTTTGCCTAAACATTAATTTTTAAATAAAATTTATCCTATAGCACTATGGGAGATGCATTTCTGAGGAGTTTACACATCACAAACTTAATCTCTTCATAGATAGTATAGATAAGTATAATCAATACTTACAATACAATTTAATTGTTCCATCCGTATCTCCGAGTGAGTTTTTTGATATGCAACTATATGTGCCGAAAGTATTTCTTCCAACTTTTTTAATCTTCAATCTCATATCCACTTCGTACCCTCTGTCCATTGCAGCGATTTCAAATCTCTTGTCAGCTATAAAAAAAAAATTCTTATGTAGAGTTTCTTTTCCTTAGAGCATTGATTAAAAAGGAGATGGCATTGCGCCCGCTGAAAGAGGTACGAGTCTAATACTCTTCTTACTCTTAGTGTATCAATTCTAGATGCACAGCTAAACTGAAATATATTTTTTTTGGAAATTGCTGATATTAAAATACACCCGTGACGCGTCTAAATCCGTAAAAAGTAGTTTTATTTACACCAACGTTAATTAAACAATGTCAATGATGTAGCCATAGACACTACATCTGGTAAATCTGTGCCTGGAATTATAGATTTTTTTTTTAAAAATATTTATGGACATTTCACAAAACGTCCTCTGGTCCCAAGCTAAGCTTTATATCCTTGTGTTATGGGTATACCAGAATACGAATAGAATACATATACTACTTTTCCTTTGTAAATACATACTTATAATACATAGTAGACACCCAGACGCAGTACAAACATTTGTATGACAATTGAAAACATCACACAAATATTTGCCCTGACCGGGAATCGAACCCGAGACCTCGTGAATGGCAATCCGTTATATGAACCACTAGACCACGAGGCCCGTTAGACATTAGACAGTCAGATATTAGACAAATATAATCAAGTATTTAAAAAAAAAATGTTCAACCGATTTCATGTGCCTTTGAAATTTGAGGATTTTCCTCGATTTTTCAAAAGATAACCATCAGATCTGACCTGGTGCCAATGGAACCATAAGGTTTCAAATAAAAAAAATATCATAAAAATCGCTTCACCTAGTTAAAAGTTATGAGGTAACAAACATAAAAAAATAAAAGACATACAGACAAATTGAGAACCTCCTTCTTTTTAAAGTCGGTTAAAACAGCGTGTGAGACAACTCCCGTTGGTTTAATACTCTGAAGTGATTTCAGTTCTTGTTCTTATTGAGGAAGAATTTATTTTAAATATAGATAGATATAAACGTAGTACAGTCAAATAAGTTTCGTAGCAGACCAACCGAATGGCAAATTATAAACCGAAAGAAAATTAATGGGTTCCACCCACTACCTACTTAACTTACTGCGAGAATTTAACCGAGGCTTTTAGCTTATAATACAGACCGTTAAAACAAATTAGACATTATTTTGTCATTTAATTTAAATATTGTTTTGGTTATTTTGTGATTATTTTTAAATTGCATTGTTTGTTGTTTGTTTATTTAAAACAAGATGTTACCCACAACTTCGTGCGCGTGAAATTTAGAAAATAAAAATATAATAAAAACCTTTAACAAATTATACAGAAAATAAACATCCTCTTGAATCACTTCTACTTTAAAAAAAAACCGCATCGTAATTATTTGCGTAGTTTTTAAGATATAAGTCCTTATTTTTGTATGTATGTTGCATGTTAAAAAGTAGAGTTAGAGACCGCTTTTTGTGACTATTGTCCTATGGTATTACTATACAGTACTTACATTGTGATATAATTTGATCATTAATGGTCCAGTAATTTATAGACCTAGGAAAAGCTTCTGAATGACAGTCTAAATGTACAGTATCTCCTTCTTTTGCTCCCACTAATTGATTTTGAATAGTCATTATTGGTGGAACTGAAAGAAGAAATTAGTTATGTTATACTTAGTGATGATGATGACAATGCAATCCTTTTGTTCCTCGTCACAGGGTCTCTAAGAAGGCGTTTCCATTTCGCCTGATCTAGAACGACATTCTCCAGCTCATTCCAGCTTAAGTTAGTTTGCCTCTTAAAATAATACTTATTAGTAGAGAAGATATAAATACAAGCAAAAAGAAATGCTAATTATTAAATTAAATTGTAGTGGAAAAAGTGATTACCGCAAGCGGCACTTGAACCCACGTCCTCGGAATACCGTTCAGTAGCTCTGCCAACTGACCTTATTGCGGTCGTGCTAACAGTAACCAATTAGACCACCACAGTTATTACTCGATTGAGTCTACATCGCATTTTGATGTACAATTGCTAAATAAATTGCTAAACATAAAGTTCCAGAACTGCAGAGCTGCTTTACGTGATTTTCAGTTTGATGCATTCTCTGAAGTTAATAATATTATACTTAGTTAAAAAAATTAAAAAACACGCTACGAAATCGTAAATATTTTTTTATATTATTGCATTGTCTTCGGTCCTTATTATGTGTGCCAAATATCAGATCAATCCGATTACTGCGAGTGTAAACCACTTTATAAGATTCCGTTACATAGATTAATACATTGATAGATACATAACGAACTTATAAAAGCGTGTTAAAAACAAGTCAAGTACGAGTTGCACTCGCACACGAAGGGTTCCGTACCGTTATTACCATAGCGTTCGTCATACCGACCCCGAATAACGGGACCCCAAAAAATGGGATTAGGGCAGGAGAATATTCATGATGAGTATTTGTTGTTGTAGCATCAACTAATATACACAAACTGTGAAATTTTCGGCTGTGTAGGTATCATCATTCCGGAGAAATAGCCTGGAGACAAACGGATAGACGCACTAATAGCGAAGTCTAATGGTCTTAGGTATTTATAATGACTTATCGGACGTTTAAATAATAAAATAATGTCACTTTATCGGAGAGATAATAAACATTTTATCGTAAAAAGACTAGTATGAATAACTATTTTTGACAATTTTAGCGAACCGATTTTAGCGAACTTTTAAACCTCTGATAAGTCATTATGAATAAGACCATTAGTATTAATTGATGTCTCATTTTACCTTTTAGTATGAAATCCTAAAAAGGCTATAACATAGACAAAATTTAACAAAATATATGAAAGTAATCGTTTTATAATAAAGTGCGAGTGAAACTGCAGAACATAGACTAGTATAATGTTTTTCTGTAATTTATTCACAAAGACCTTTGTAATGTAACAAAAGTATTTGAAAATAAATTACTTCTAGTCTAAATAGTAAAACGAATAGTCTTGTAAAACTATTTAAGTTAGTAGCACAAACTACGTTGACTGTAGTGTAATTGAACTCTAGTACCTACTGATGACATAGTTTTTCATAAATAGAAACGGGCCTCGTGGTCGAGTGGTTTTTGTAACGAACTGCCATTCACGAGATTCCGTGTTCGATTCCGCACGGAAAATTATTTGTGTGACATTTATAAATGTTATTCATGTCATGTTTGACAATGTCAATGTCATGTTTTTTCATGTATATACGAGTATATATTTATATGAAGTATGTATTTGTTTTATATGTGTATTGTGTACTTATGTTAGAATATATATTTGTATGTATGTATCTTTGTATATATATTTAACTACATGTATCCTTTATATTTATCTGTAAATTTTCAACATAAACTATTTTTGTGCACCTACAACTACCGCTATTTTCTATAAACATCTCCATCCAAAGGTTGCCTGGTAGAGATCACTCTTACCGATAAGACCGCCCATTGTATTTTTCCTAGACTAAAGATAATTTGCTGTAACAATTTGTTTACGGTGTACAATAAAGAATAAATAAATAAATAAAATAAATATCATACAAATGCTTGTACTGCGTCTGAGTGTTTCTATGTATTAGCATATGTATGTATTTATAAAAGAAAAGTGGTATATATGTATAGGCTATCCACATTCTGGTACCCATAACAGAAGCGTATAAGCTTAGCTTGGGACCAGAGGACGTTGTGTAAAATGTCTAAATATATTTAAAAAAAACCGGTCAAGCACGATTTGAACTTGCGCATAAAGGTTTTTATACCATTATTATCATCATCATCATTGCCCTGCCCTTATTACGGTGCAACATGCCCTTCTCTTCTATGCTCTTCTATCATCATTACAGTTTTTACCCCTCTGTTTTTCATAATATTTATAATATAGTTATATTCATCATATTATTTATCATTATAATAATAATTCCGTCATAATCATGCTATCTAAGAGTATCATGAAGTTATATTGAAAACGTTTGTTCTATAGAAACCCTACAGTCTTTTTCGTGTTTCCTAATTTAGCGTCAATAGATAAACATTATCTGTGAATTTTTACTGCCTAGCTATTACCGTTCCTGTTATATCCTGGCGATAGACAGACCTACAGCGAAGTTTCAAAAAAGGTTTTATCTTCTTGTACGCAACCTTAAAAACTGTAGTACAGTAATTTAAATAACCGTAAAACTAATATAACATCAAACGCCTTAAGATTTTACGATAGTATAAAATATGACATGAACTTAAAGATTTATGTATCTGCGTTTTACTGTATAATTAGCAAGTGATGCAGATTTTAGTTGCGGTTAAAGTAGCACTGCTTTTAATGTTTATGACTTCTAAAGAACCTATTTATGTGCGATAAGAATCTGTTTCAAACACAGATAACCGCCAATAGATAGTGCATTGAGTAATTATTCTTAACGATTAAGAGCATCAATTTTGGAGAAAGAAGCGGGTTGCGGGATATGGAGTAGGCATTTTCATTGGTCTTAGTAGAATGAGTTGCTGAGTTCTCATACATCCAGTTTTCGTTAGCGCGTATTATGTTCGGTGTATGTCTATCTATTGAAGGCGATCTATGGTTTTAAATGACTCACAATGTACAACGAGCATAACACGTTTGCTGACCGAAGGCGGGACTCCATTACTTGCAATGCACAGGTAAGCGCCCATATGTAATCTTGATACCTTTACTAGTTGAAGTACTGCACCATTCACTGATGAATCTATATGAATAAAACATGATAAAGATCATAAATAAGTCCATTTAAAATACCTATATGTATATAAAATACAGATTTTAAACTTCGTCACAGAAATAACTTTGGAAACCTGGTACCTAATGTCTGTAACCATGAAAACAGTCGCAATTTTTAAAAAAATTATGATAATAAATAGGTATACTAATAATACTAATAACTACAAATTTTTGTGTTGAATAGTCCATTTATCGAGGAACGCTATAAGCTATATAACATAATGCTGCGACCGACCGTGAATAATGTTGTAAAAAACGGTGAATATTTTATAAATTCTATGCATAGGAGGTCGCGGGCAACAGTTAGAATATTATAAATAAATATTATATATTTATTTGATGATGTTGCTTGCCAAATATAACGTTGCAAGTTCTTACAAGGCGAAAAATAAGGGTTCAGGTACATGACCAAATGAATTGATACAGTGTAAGTAACTTGTAAAGAACTGAAATGTAATATCTTACTATGTGTGTCACTAAAATTGCTTGTAGGTAATAGATCGCCAGCTTCTTTCCTCCACACAACAGTTGGTGTAGGCACTCCATGTGCAGCACACCTCAAAGTTACATTGGCACCTTCTCTTGCTACCTGGTCACTACTAGTTGGGTAGTCCAGGATATCCGGTGGCACTGCGCAAATTCATATGCCTATTTACCAAACTCAACAATTAAAATAATGCCCGCCTTGTTGTAAATGGGATTAAAATACTCTATAAAATATATATTTTGGTTGGAAATTGAAATCCCACGAAAATATAATATTTTATTTTATGTTCCAAAATACACGAACCAATCGCATTTTGAAAAGCTATGTTTTATTATCTGAATGCCACTGAAGACATCCAAGTGCACTATAGGTACTTGCTGTTTTTGGTGCAGAATAATTATGCTTATTACATATATAATACCTAGTATGAGTAAAGATATATATACAACAATAATTACGGAAAAAGTCGGCTATGGTACAAAATAAAATTAATATGTCTTTAAAAAAAGTATATACGTACCTACTACATCTAAATAGGCGGTTTGACTCTTCATAGGGTCTGTGTTGAGCTGGCACATATACCAACCGCGGTCTGATTGCCGCACGTCGTGTATGTGAAGGAACCAGACCCTTCGGTCACTGTGATTCACTGCGATTCTGTGATTCTTTGTGATCACGTGTGTTGCGATCGTCAAGATAGTCTGCGTGTCCACGCGTAGCCACGCCACCTACAATATAACATTATTTTCTAAAAACTCATACACGAAGGGTTCGGTAGATATCGTTATTATCATAATATATTTCAGGGTAGAAGAATGATGATGATGAGTGCTTCTTATTATAGCATCAACATAAACTGTGAAATTTTCAGCTTTCTCGCTAGCACTATTCCAAAGATACCGCCTGGTGTAAGACGGACGGACAGTGAAGTAAAAGTTTTACCTTTACATACGGAACTGTTTTATTACGGCTGCACCCACATCATTGGTGGATATTTGCGGCGATAATTACGGGTACACTAGGAATTTCGAATAAATTCAAGGTTATTTATGTCACCTAAACCTTTACAGCTTTTATTTCAAATTTCTTGACGCATAATCTTGAAGACACGAAATATTATTGAAAAAGAAAACCAAATTGTTTTCTAAATCACAGTATTAGCTAAGTCCTTGCCTTTCGTCCGTCCATCCGTTATCTTTGCGGTGACGAATAAAAAATACAAATGACACCGTTTTCCTTCCCAGGGTTTTGTAAAAATCCGCTGAGGGATACACGATAACATCCTGTGTGAGAGACGGAAAACTGGAAAATAAACCCCGTGCCAATACGCCCGGTCAGTGTGGCATAGTAGACCGTAATCCCTTCCAAAGTGAAGGAGGCCCGTGCCCAGCAGTGGAACGTGAATGAGCTGGGAGAGATTAGCTAAATATATACATACCCTGTAGGAACCCAAGTCATTGACAACACAAGTGAAAACTGCTTCTCTTCCTAAAGACACAGTCAGATTATTTAGGCTATCTTCGAAGCGTGGAACATCTAAAAAAATAAATTTTATTAGTACTTTAGATTTTAAAGTCATATAAAACATAGGATGCAATAATCTTCCGACGACTATCAGTTTAATATTGGACTTAAAACTGCAACCCCAAGCACAGAATAAGTAATAGTGCTACCGTACCCTAAATTCAATCTTGCAAATGCTTACTTTTAAGCTATGAAATGGCAGTTTTCTTAATGAATGGTTTTTTTATATCACTAAGTTGGCGAACAATCGTTCGGCCCGCTTCATGGTAAGCATTATATAATTTTGTCAGTTGATTATATGTTTTAATTAAAGCACAATCCAATATTTGCGTTATCATATTCCTTAGGTATCAAATCAAATCAAAATCATTTTATTGTGGTCACAGGTATTTAGATATCACTTGCACTTAACATGAGGCAGTGTATTAGTATCCCAATCCTAGTTAAAAAAAAGAAATAAGAATTGGACACTGCATCATATTGCTTCCAAGGCTTGCACAAGAATGAATATTTGAGATTGAATAAAAAGTTATATAGGTAGTTAATATTCTTATTACTGTTTTAAATTATAAAAAAGTTATCTCTATTATGATAGCTTCAATAATACCGCGGTTATAGGTGTTATTGTAATGGTTTGCTTTTTCTTTGATTGACCCAGTTGAAAGATAAAATGAGAACAAGCGGCGCTTACCACCGGTAAAACATTTACAAATAGTGTTGGTATCCGATAGACAACTTTAAAAAAATACACACCATTTCAGATTATTTAAAAAGGAAAACGATTGTAATATTAAAAATAAATGAAAAAATATATAAATATTTATGGTCATTTCACACAACAACCTCTGGTCCCAAGCTAAACTATATTCTATATTTGTGTTATTGGTACCAGAACACGTTTTTTTTTAATTTCTTTTAATTATTATATCTAGAAAACAGAATTTTTATTTCCGTGATGTTTATATGTGTCACACAAATGTTTGTGTGGGAATCAAACTCCCGACCTCGTGAACAGCAGTGCGTTCCATGAACTACTAGACGACGAGGCTCGTCGCATTATCGTGTTTTTTATGATAAAATAAATAAATAGTAAAATATATAATAAAAAAAATATAAATAAATAAAATAGGATGATCAGTTTAATTTTCTTATAGGTTTGATATTTGGATGTATGAATAGTTGTAGTCAGAGGAAGTTTATAAGTAGCGCTCGTAATGCGAGTGGCGATGTGAAGTTTGTAGCATGAAATTAGATAGATATAATTGATCGTAATTTGCGGTCGTCTCGTAATCTTCTTCTGTCTTGTCCGGTTCATACTTCTAGTCTTGTGCACTCTTCTTTCTTCGTCCAATCTATCCTCTTTTGGAATGCCCTCCCTCTTGAAATTAGGATGGCTAAAACCAAAGCAGCTTTTAAAGCCAAATTGCATCGTCACTATATTATGCTATTGGCAGAGTCAAACCCCTAGTTTTATTTCCTCACTGTGACAAATATTATGTATAAGTACTTATGTAGATATTTTATGTATGTTTATATAATAAAACTTATTTGTGTAAGTTTAAATAGATTATGATTATTTGATTTACTTAGATAAAATTGCGTAATATTCATTGTTGAAATTAGTAGGATCCCTTTTTTTTATTGTATTTTTGACCCACACTCCTTTATCTCTGCACTGCCATGTGGTTGGCTGGTAGATAATGCCTAGGACATTAAGTCCGCCATTGTACCTTTTTGTGCATAAAGTGTTTATAAATAAATAAGTAAATAAATATAAGGCAATAGGTGAACCCGATTAAACATGAATAATACCTACCCTAAGTTATTGAGATCGGCCGTGCGCCCAGTATTGCGTCAGTGGGTCGAGGCGCCGCACAGGGTGCCGACCTACCATTTGACCCAGCTCCTCACAGGTCACGGCTGCTTTGCCAAGTACCTGTGGGAGCTGGTGGGAGTAGAGTCGGCGCCCGACTGCAAGAGCTGTGCGTCCGGAGCCGTGGACACGGCCGAGCATACGCTGGCCGTGTGCACGGCCTGGTCCGCTCAGCGCGTCACGCTCACTGACGCAATAGGCGTGAATTTGTCGCTGCCGGCCGTCATCGCCTCGATGGCCGGCAGCAGAGAGTGTTGGGCCGCCGTCGCCTCGTTTGCGTCCGAGGTGATGGCGGCCAAGAGAGAGGCCCTGCGGGAGCGCGACCGCGCGGGCCTAACATTGCCCCCCCGCAGGGCCGCGGGTAGGGGTCGTCGGCGCGCAATAGCCGGCGGCCCCGGCCCGCGAGGAGGCCACGGCGGCGTCGTCCGCGTCGTGGCGGACGACCCCTCGCCTAGTGTTCGGGCGAGGGGTGACCGTCCGACGGGGGGGCACGTTGCCCACCCCGTCGCAGTGAGCCCCCACCGCTAGGGGGCCCCCCGTGTCGGGTCGTGGTTATACCTGAGTGACTACCACGGCCCGGCAACGGGCGAGGAGGACACCGTAGGTTTAGTTGGTAGGCTGGGTCGAGAGAAATTTTACTCCCCGGGAGTCCAACACGACGTCCTTCGGCTGCCCCTGGAGTCGGGGGGTAAGTGCGTAAAAAGCATTCCTACGAAAAAAAAAAAAAAAGGAAAAAAAAAAAGTTATTGTGATCGGATCAAAAACGATGTTTTTATAATTTTATTATGATATTTTCTAATATCTTACATATTTCGAATGTCTTCAAATCTATAGTTTTACATTACAGTGATATGGCAGTGATACGGCCGCCATTTGTACCTATTTTTTTGCCTAATTTCTGTTTTCTGTTTCTTGTAAATGTGTACAGTAAAAAATTAATCAGTCTATCTATCTATTACATAGTTATAGAGTTTGTAGGACTGATTTGAAAAATTCTTTCAGTATTGGATAGTACATTTACCGGGAAAGGCTATAAGCTACATAAAATCACGCTGCTAACAATAGGAGCGAAGCATTACTGATAAATGTTACAAAAACGGGAAATTAGTAAACAAGCCTTATGTAGACTGTAGGCTGTTTATTTAGGTAAGATCTAAACAACGCATTTAAATTGCTCTTTCGTAGATCGGTGTAGAAATATCAGGTAGTTCTAAAAATTCAACACGTTGGATGATAGAACTTTTCTAGCTTTTCTATGTAGTATAAACTACACAGTGTTTATTGATAAAGATACGTTAAAACGTAGCAATAAGAACAATGTTCGGCCATAAAAAATATAACTACGAGTATGTGCAATAATTGTATTGTATACCCAGTGGTTGGTTAATCCAACTATATTTGCACACATACATAATAGTTTTCTCTAAGATAGAGATTCTTTTATTACTTATTAGCTAATAAAAACCAAATATAAACAAAATATACAAAAAAAAATCCTCTTGAACAACTCTATTTAATTAAAAAAAAACCGCATTAAAATCCGTTGCGTAGTTTGGATCATATAAGCCCACATAGGGACATACATACACAAATAACGACTTTGTTTTATAATAAGTAAAGATAAACATTGACAAAAATCAATAACTTTTTATAGCACCGGAACTCAACAGCTAATTTGACCTAAAAATTGCTGAATAATTTACAGATACAGAGTAAATTGTACTTGTATCACCAATGCAGCTTATGTTTCTGGCAATTGCTTTTTCAGTTAACGAATTAATTTCTAAAACTACATTAAATTTAGTTTGAAACACTAACAGTGCGTTTCGTAGGTTTCAATACAAGATTTCACAGTGGTTTACACACTAGAATATCACTCTGTATATTTGGGTAATGTTATTGTATGCCACAAGGTCTGTTTTCTCACGTACAATCCTAAGCATTTATTGTTCCTAGAGTAAATTTGCTTTTGGGTCGCAATATTCATGAACGCATGAAAAGGCCCTAGGGTACTATCTTCTTTTATTTGCTTGCCAACGCTGATAATGGACGTTTTTATTTATAACAATTTTTAGACAAAAAATATGTACTACCCCAAAAGAAGTCTTTGGCCGCGAGCCACATCAACTCTGACCGGGCATTTTGACATAGGGTTTTGTTTCGAGTTTATATTCGAATATAACATTAACAGTTTGTATTGTTAAGAGCTAATTAATGATATCTATTTCATTAAACTATCTCGTCCGTTGTGTCCGTTTACCTACACAAGTAAAGCTTAGGCACGTATATTGTAGGTATTTTATTTAATAAAATAGTCATACAAATGTTTATGCTGCGTCTGGGTGTTTTCTATGTATTATAAGTATGTATTTATAAAAGAAAAGTAGTTTATGTAGTATATTCGTATTCTGGTACCCATAACACAAGCATAATATAAACTTAGCTTGGGACTAGAGGACGTTGTGTAAAATGTCCATGAATATTCATTTATTAATTTATTGAAATACTATTTCTGGCTACAACTATAGTAAATTACAAACATTATCAAAACTTTATTTATTATCAAAACCAAAATGATCTACAATAAATAACTAATTATAAAATAGGGTTATGTAAGTATTTACACCGGACAATTCTATGAATGCCAAAAATGAAAAGTTATCAAATTCTTTATTAAAACATTTGTTGACAGGGATATTTATTTTTAACTTATGAGACAATACCTTCACCTAAATACCTCTACACAATTCCAACAATTTCTCATTTCTAAAATACAAAACAAAGTTTAAATTCCATTTGTTAACGAACTAATTTGTTTCGCAGTATCTCTTCGGAATGAGCGAATTGTTTAATACTCAGGACTATACCTAAACATCCCTTTTAGACGTTACAGAAAATGATCTTATCATTTTATGGGTTCAAGAAGGGGGAACCCCGGGGAGAATTTATGTCATAACATTACCCTCTTCAGCGTTTCTAAAAGAAAGTTTTAAATGCTTAATGTTGGTACTTGTACACAGAATGTGGTAAATGTTTTCTGTAGTGTATTTTTTTACATCGTAAACCGTCATTCTTATTTGTTGATCTCTGCAGGGAAATGTTTTATTGTTCAGAGGAAAAATGCTATTGTATCTGTACATGACAGAAAGAGAGCATTGTCTATTGTTGTTTTTATGGAACAGCAATTGACTCTTCTTCTCCGTATTTTATATCGAGTTAAATATCTCGTGATATTCTGTGTGATATCAAAATGTATCGGTACTTCCTTTTTGGCTCATTTTGCTGTTACGCTTAATTGCTATGCCGAACCAGAGGCGAAAGCAGGACTTTTTTACTGAGACTCTACCGATTGTTCGGCCTTCTGTCATCAAGCTGTGTCACATGAACGCAGAGCCGTATTTTGAAAATTAGCGCCCTGGGCCATTTGACTTGACTCCCCGGGCCAATTAAATTGGCCGCCCTATAAGTTAATAGATATAGAGCAAAATGTTAAACTTGAATGCTTCCGCCGCCCCTCTCAGGCTGGCCACCCCGGGTCATGGCTCCTATTGCCTTAGGGTAAATACACCTCTGCATGAACGTTAATAGCTATAGAGTTGAACTTTTGACACATTATAATTATATTTCTGCTTAAACAAACAGATACTAAATACCAGAATACAAGAAATATTTAATGTTTTAAGTTAAATTGATACTAGACGACAATCATGATGATAATGATGATGACTTGACTGATGGTATGATGTGATGTTGTATATATTATTATGATAAAAAAGTACAGAATCCATCGTGCGCGAGTCCAATTCGCTCGTACTTGGCCAGTTTTCCCGGGGGTTGGTAGCTAGGCTTTAATTTTGGGAGGAGATTTTGTTTAGAGCGTAGGGAGTCTGTTAAAAGGAGGTTGATTTAAAAGGGTTTGTAGAAAATAAATGGTATAGAAAATATTCTAATTTCAAATTAATATTTAAATAATATTTTCCGAAAAATATTTCTTTCCAAATCTTTCTAGAATAACCTTGGAATAATCATTACACACATTGAAAATAAGGTAATCTCACAGTAATCTATATTAAAATATTACCAAAACTAATCTAAATTTACCAAAAAAAGAATAGATAAACACGCCATGTTTGTGGTATATCACATTTTTATTAATGCTTGTCATATTATTAGATGTTATTTAAAAAACACATGTGTCTGTTAATTACAGGGAGATTATTAAAGATAGTATTTGTTTAAATATCCCTAGTTTATGAAGGCAACCTGTTCCGTTTTCTTTTCTAAAATAATTTAGGATTTGGTATTCAAAATACTTGTTCACTGTCACTGTACTAGAACAAGTAAAACTGCGGTACAAACATATAAACATTGTTGTACTAATAAAACATACGTGTTGTTTTATTTTATAAGCATATTTGTGCTAATATCATTCATCGTTATGTTCAATATGGCGTTACAAATATGTAGGTACTATTCATCCAATTAACATTGATGTAATCTGTTTGAGAGAAATGTGTACCTACAATAATGAAAACATTTGTAACATATTCAATATACTTTTATGTAAGAAAATTATTTAAAAGAGGCAAAATAAAATAGAAACTGATGAAGCATACACTATATTAAACATATAGAGAAGATAATAAATGAAATGTAGATAGTATTTTCGATAGCAATTAGTTTTTAAATATTTTCTATAAATGACGGGCTTTGCGTTGCAGTGGTTATGTATCTGTCTGCCGTTTACGAGGTCGCGAATTTAATCCCCGGAAATTGTAATTTTTTTTTGTATTTGTGTGTAGAACTGAGATATACGGCTTCGTGGTCTAGTGGTCCATGTAAAGGACTGCCGTTCACGAGTTCGCGGGTTCAATTCTCGCTTGGGACACTCATTTGTGTGATGTTTATAAATGTCATACAAATTTTTGTACTGCGTCTGGGTGTTTCTATGTATTATAAGTATGTATTTACAAAAGAAAAGTAGTACCTATATGTATTCTATCCGTATTCTGGTACCCATAACACAAGCATATAAGCTTAGCTTGGGACCAGAGGACGTTGTGTGAAATGTCCGTGAATATTTATTAATTTATATATACTTGAAATCACAACAACTCCAGTGTTTATATGTTGTATGTAAGTATTTATAAAAATAAGAAATACCTATGAGTCATTAGAGTCTTTGTCTCTCTCCAGCTCATGACGTCCCATGATTGGTCTGTGTGTACACATAATAAGAACCAAAGATAATGCAATACTGTCACTTACAGTATTGAGATAGAGGATTTTAAAGGGTAAATTGTTATTAACAGTAAAGATTTATATACTTAGATAATATATTATTAATATAAATAGTTTATAAATAGAGGCTGCGCTGGGAGTGTAGCCATAATATGGTACAGTACTTGTTCTGCCTTTTCTTACAAAAAGAAATGGTCCAAGCTTTTCCAACGGTAACTAAAGTCGGTGTTTATTTACTGTAATTAGATTTCTCATTCCTTGTCAGTCCATATAAGACTTCCTGAGTACGAACCTTGTCCTGAATGGAAAGATAAAGTAATTAAATTTTATTGAGTAATTAGTAGTGATTGATGTTTATAAATAATCTTAAGGGTAAAATTATTTTGTCTCTCCTCCCCCTCCTCTCATTCTCCCTCTTCAGCCTATTAACGTCCTACTGTTGAACACGGGCCACAGTGTTTATTTTCGAGGTTTCCGTCTCTCACAGAGGATGCTATTTGTGTACAATAGTCCTTGACTGGCTTTTACACCACTCAGGGGAGATGAGGTGGTGGCACTTGTATTCTTAACCTTAACTACATTTTAAACGAATTAAAAAGAGTATGTTTTATTTTTTTTTGTAGTCTTTATACGGTGTTCAATTAGCAGATACGTGTTATTTATTTTAGCGTATATATCTCAATAATAGGACTGCGAAGAATATCCGTTTTTTTTTAAAGTAAGATGAGATATTGTAGAGTATAGTAGAGAGTAACTTATATTACTAAGTACATCATTCAAAAAGTTTAGGTTTTTTAACCGACTTCAAAAACACAGGTGGTTCATTTTTTCTCGCATATAATATTTATTACTAAAACTGCGTAGTTATTTAGATACAATAAATGTTTAACATACCTTATATGTCTTTTAGGTTCATACACTCAATAACGACAGTAAATTAACTAGATGTTTGATTTCCAGTCATTATAAAACTATGTATGTAATACGACTCCTTATCTTTATAATAGTTCGTTTATACGAAAGATATCATTGGAACAAACTGTATAATAATATAGCGAGGAAATAGAGAATTGATTAAAGTTTTCAATAAAACTACCTACTAAATAATGCACTGACATGAATTTTACAATAAAGGTAATTAAGTAAATTTTACATTAAATGTATGAAGCATGGCTTGCTGTCGAGCCCTCTTAATATTAGAAACTTTCCTTTATTCTTATAGTAGCTAGCTGTTGCCCGCGACTTCGTAGGCGCGAATCGAATTCGAATTTAGAAAGATTTTCCAGTTTTTGTAATAGTTTTCACTAACGATGTTATATAGATAAACTTACTATACAACACTGAAAGAATTTTTCAAACCGGACCAGTGCTGCAGTGGTTGATTGGAACCGAGATTAACGTGTTAAAACAAACAAACTTTTTAGCTTTATGATATTAGTATAATATCTAACGCATGGGTTGAAATGAAATATAATGTAAGTTGTTCATCTGGAATGTAAATAATAAAAAAATAACGCGTGAGCAAGAATATCTACGAACGTATACTGATACAAATTGTAATGTTAAATCGCTGTGGAGTACTTTTATAATCAAAATTTTTCTAACTCTGCTCCGCCGTTTGCACTCCTACTTACTACTACTTCTCTCTCTCTCTCTCCAGCCCATTAACCACTGTTGGGCAAGGGCCTCCTCACTTTGGGAGGGATTATGGTCTACTGTACCACGCTGACCAGGCTTATTGGCACAGGGTTTATTTTCGAGTAATCCGTTAAATAAAACTTTATATTAGTGTTGATTATTTCTTTCTCATTTATAATCAGATTTGGATGCTACATCAAAGTATAAATTGGACATTTACGTTTGGCCTAAACATATTGCTTATACGTACAGTGCTTAATTAAAATTAAGAGTAAAATAGACTAGAAGTCGTAGAACAATTCTAGTGAGTTATAAAACCTAAAACAGATACTTCTTAACACGCTATGTTGAATAATAATTTATGGAGCTGACGTGACTGAAAAAGCAAGCATTATTGTAATGTTAGCGATTGCATAAAACTTCACTTAATCTTAATTTAAGATAATGACTTCGATGAAAGTTATGCAACGATCGTAATTTATTTCTTGCCTTTACTTAGTTGTGAATAACATCGAAAAGCAATATTTTCTCTTTACAACGATCCTGTTACAAGAGAATGCTTTCAGACAATGACTTGTGTAGCCAAGTTCGATATAAATATTTGCGTATCGCGGCGTGCCTACTACAGTTGCCGTGTCACGGAGACTTCGTGTGCCCTTTTCCTTCCGAACTTCACAAACGTGGCCCGTCACGCAAACAACGCGTGAATGGTAGAAAATTATTGGATTTTAAATACATGTGTATCATAACACTGGCAATTAAGGCATATAACTCATCAATGCGAGTATCATAGATGTTTTTAGAATGCATAGCTGTTTCCCGTAACTTCATACGCGTGGAATTCACAACTTAACAAATTGTATAAAATAAGCCATAAAATAGGTCGTCATAAAATAGGTACTCTATTTATTAAAAAAAAAACCGCATCAAAATCCGTTGCGTGATTTTGAACATATAAGCTCACATAAGGACATACATACAAATACAACGACTTTGTTATATAATAAGTAAAGATGATTCTAGATTGTTAGGCGGAGAAGTTCTTTTTAGACTTTTTTTGCTCCGGTTACATGATATAACAAATATTTGACTTTTCTTGGATATTACTTGCAGTAAAAGGATTTCTCTGTCTTCTACTTTTTAAATAATTATAAATATATTTCTAGCTCTATAGGCTAATCAAGGTGTGATAAGTTAAGAAAAAGTTTTAAGATAAAAAGTGCTGTAGAGTAGATTATTTGAAATATTGAGTAAGTAGCAAATTTTCAAACGATCGGCGTGATTCGTAAACTTTTTGCTAAAGTTAGCTGTAAGTTTAGCGAAGTTTCCATCCCTGTTTCTGAACCTTATCGTCCGTGGAAGTAACAAGCCGAGATAAATGAAGTTTAGTTGCTCTTAATTTAATAGTTGGACGGAAGTTTGGATGACGTGACCAGATGGTATAAGCCGTGGTTTCCTCACAACAATTTGACTAATGAATAAATATTGTATTTATACTTTTATTTTAAAATACTAACAATAAGGTCTCTTTAAAGTGCATAATTAATGTCGATTTTTGGCTCCAATTGATCAATCCAAGAGACTACAGATAAGTAGAGCAAAATAACAAGGAGGGAGGGCATTATGAGGATACCAAAATAGCTTCGTGCATTTTTTCACGTACGAAGTTTTCATTGTTTCCTTAGATTGAATGGCTAGAGCTCTAATTTTTAAGTATATGTTTCTTCAATATATGATCTAGGATCGCATAAACTCTGAAACGCGATTGAAAAAAGTTTTCTCGATAGAAAATCTTAGCGAAACAACCTCTCTCATTTTTTATTTTTTTCATTTGTCGGTCTATTATTGCGTATTGACTTATGAAATAACTTTAAAAACATAAGTAACTATTATATATAGAAATATGTAAATCAGAATTAAAATATATTTAGTAGATTTTGAGTAAATAAAAGAAATATCCCTAATTCTTCATTTTCTATACCTACTAGCTGTGTTAATATGTACATGTCGACGATAATATTGATGTAGGCCTATAACGGTATAATAATATACAACAGCAGAAACAGCACGCAATTATAACATAGTAGGTACTAAGTTGAATTCACGAAAACATTGCATTTTTTTGAAATTAAGCTTAATATTACCGATTTTCAAAAACGAGAGAGTTGATTACACAGATAGGTATCTACTTCAACTCTTTATGGAGATATTCTATGTATTTAATAAACTAAATTATAGTGGCAAAGATGATCATTGATCACCATGAGTGGGACATCATTTTTTCCAACATAATTTAGTTTTATTAAGTAAAAAGCATAGCAAGTCAATTGCAAAAATTAATCACTTAAAATCACGTGATCAACTAAATTCACGTGTCACAGTGTTAGTTACCGTACTCCTCCGAAACGGCTTGACCAATTATTATGAAATTTCATATATATATATTTATTTTTCATATATATTTAAACCCCTAAATGTTAAGGGTGGTCCACTCCTAACATTATTATGGCAAAACAACGTTTGCCAGGACAGTTAGTCTAATATATAAAATTTCCATGTCACAATGCTAGTTACTGTACTCCTCCGAAACGGCTTTACCGATTTTTACCAAATTTTATTTGCATATTCAGTAGGTCTAAAAATCGGCTACTATCTATTTTTCATACCCCTAAGTGATAAGAGTTGTCTACCCCTGACATTTGTATGTTTGCCAACGTTTGCCGGGTCAGCTAGTATTCTATGTATTATTAATAAAATTGTACACATTCTTAATACTATTATTCATAATTATTTATTAGGTCCGTTATCGAGTACCTTAACACAAGGATATATGTTTTGTAATTGAGGTATATAAAATCTGGGAAATGTGTTTGAAGATTTATTTAGTAGTTGTAATAGTGAAACGTTTTGGCTTTCAAAAAACAATAATTTTTTCTCAAGAGCTACGAGCTTTATACCATATAATAAGTTACTAAAGTAACTTATTATATGGTATAAATACTATAAAAGCAAAAACAAAAACTAATTGAAAAGTGGCGAGGGAAACCGCAAAGAGACAGCGCTTGATAGAGTGTCCATAAATTTATTATTAATTGGGACAGGAATTTTTATTAAAGCGCTGCTACAACTATTAACAGTAATAAATTAACGATCAGATTATCAAATGAAACAAGGTTCTTATACCGTGGGTACTGTTATATAGTTATATGAAAGGGATGTCCTTTTTATGTTACAATAAAAACGTGACTGCGTAAGTTATGTTGAAACATTAACTTAGTCATTAATTACAGAAGTGTGTACTATTAATTAACGTCTATTTTTATCTACACCCTTAAGCAAAGGAATATCAAAATATCAAAATATTGAAAAGTTACTACGCTAAGGTGCTTATAAGCTTCATTCACCATAATTATGATATTTTTCATCTTTAGAATAGAATAGAATAGAATACTCTTTATTGCACACCATAAAGTTATACAGAAGTTTAAGGATTACAAGAAGATAGTAAGTACAATAGGCGGTCTTATCACAGTTTGCGATCTCTTCCAGACAACCTTTGGGTGGATATGATTGCTTTGGAGAGGGCTACTTGTGGTGGACATCCTAACAGCTACTGATACACTTACATACAATAATATAATACATAAACAATACACATACTATACAATACACATCTTTAGTTCATATAATTATTTTTTTAACATAAATAAGACTTCAAACTTGAGTTTTATATTGTATGAATATTTTCTTCGCACTTTCTTTACACTTAATTTTGAAATTAAGTGTAAAGAAAGTTCGAAGAAAATAAGAATGTAGTGTGTAAAAGATATTATGACAGAAAAGAAGTAAGTACAGAAGTAAGATGAGATAGAAGAGTGTAACAGAAAAATAATGCACTGATGTCAAGTATTGTAGAATAATTTTTTTCGCAACGTAAAACAATTTTGTCACGCCATTTTTATTGAAATAAAATGCAAGTGTCTGTTCAGAAGACCCTTTATTTATGGTTCTGTTATGCGAGAAGAACAAATTTATGTCGGGGGTCCCGTTATGCAGTTGTTAGCGGAGCAGACTACCGTTCACGAGGTCGTGGGTTTTATTCTGAAACAGAACAATTACTTGCGTGATGTTATTTGTTTGTTACACAAATAAAAGTCCTGTCCTACTATAAGCTAAAATTATCCAAAAAAAAAAAAACAAATACTATGTTAGCAGTATTACGGTTCTTGACTGCCTACCGATAACAAAAGCAAATGATCTTAATTTGGGACTAGAGGACGTTGTGTAAAGTGAAAATATTGGTAATTTATTTATTTATAAACCACTTCTAAGGGATTTAGACGCGAATATTTGTTTTAATTTTTAGGCCTACCTTTCGGAGAATTTTCAGTCACCATGGTCACGGATGGGACTACCGACGATTACTACTAATATTTAAAACAAATATATACGCGACAAAATCCGTAAAAATTGATTATATTTGAATAAATTAGTGGCACAAGTGTTAGAGAATATTTTATTTATTTATTCATCGAATAATAAATACCTACGTTCAATGATTACGTTCAGTTGTTAGTGACAGGACTCTAGGGTATTTAGCCTTCGTATATATTCGGCTTACGTAGTGGTCTTATACTGGCCCATTACAGACTTAGCCAGCTTACACAACAAAGCTTACGTTACATCGTTTCGGTAGACAACAAATAACTTAATATTCTATTATACAAAAGGTATTAACTTCAGTAAGTTATTGAAAACACAATTATGGGGGAATGCTATTGGTCAATTTTCGTCAATAATTCGAATATTAGACAATAATATTAGGCAATTATCTAATATACAAAATTCACGTGTCACAATGTTAGTTACCGTACTCCTCCGAAACGGCTTGATCGATTTTTATGAAATTTTACATACATATTCAGTAGTTCTGTGACATCTATTATTCAAACCTCTCCCCCCCGCTGACATTTGTATGAAAAAACAACGTTTGCCGGGTCAGCTAGTATTATTATAATTTACTCAAATACTCGGTTATATATAATTATCTTACACGCCATAGTTACAGTCAATCAAAACAATATATAAAATATTAATACATACAATGAGTTATTTATAGTTAACAATAATGTTTGCTAGTGCGACACAATCAATAAAATTTATATGACGGTAAATAGGTAATTTAGGTAATAGCACAATAGTTATGTAAAATAATCTAATTAGTTCAAAAACTAAAAAAACACGCTTAAAGTCCTGATTATTTTTTTAAATGATTGCATTGTCATCGATCCTTGATATATGTGCAAAATTTCAGATCAATCCAACTACTGCAAGTGGGTTAGAACCACTTTCAAAGATTCCGTTACATAGATTAATATATTGATTAGATACATAGGTACTGCACTTTTATAAGTATGTTAAAAATTTCAAATTCATGATCGCCTTTATATTTAGCAATGACATTTGTTTTAACGCAACCAACTACATTTAGTTAAATTATAGCAAATAACTCAGTGATGTGACATAAGATTTATTTATCCATCATAACAATATCTTTACTTATTATAAAGTAAAGTCTGTATGTCCCTATGTGAGCTAATATCTTCAAAAGTACACATAACATTTTAAAGCGGTTTTCTTTATTAAATAGAGTGGTTCAAGAGGATGGTTTTTTACTATTTGTTAGGGTTTGGTTTTCAAATAAAACGCGTATGAAGTTGCGGGCAACACCTAGTCATTCTATAAATGTAATTTTTTTTATTTATCTAATCTTTTATTAACATGAAACTATTAATTACATTATTATTTAAATAGACAATTTTTTAGTTTTTTTTGGAACAGTACTATTGTAAGTAAAGTCACGTGGCTTATTTAACCATTTATTAAGATTCTTTTTTTAAAAGTTAGGTAAAAACATATTTAATGTTGACCTTGAAATTTTAATTTTAAATTGTTTAAAACACCTAGTATTCTATTTCCCATAATGAACAATTTAACACCTCGTAAATAATGACAAGCCTTCAAATCGTGTCTTATTATTTGACCCAAAAAATATATAAAAATACAATCAATTTCTTTTAGTTGTATAAAAATGTTTTAATTGATACAAATACAATTATTATTTATCTGCTAATTTTGTATTTTAAATACTTTTATAGTATTAGAAAAGTATTATATTTAAATATTGAATAGCTTTCAATTGTTATTATAAATATACATAATGTTTAATAATAAAAGTAAATAAAGCTTCTAATTATTGTATTACGCAATTATCAATCTATAGTTGTATCACTAACTTACCGATGGAGTCCTTATAACAAATCACAACATGGAAGACAAGTCCAAAATGTATATAGAACAAAAGTTTGCCTAACAACATCATTCAAATGACATTGTATATTAGAGAAAAACTTCACTGTTTACGTGGCATACTACGGCGTAGTTAACGATGTAGAAGTTAGAATCTCGTAGCCTCGTAGACGTGCTACGTGCGGTCGCTCAGTCAACCGAGACACGACTGTAGGCCTGTTCCAGTTTGCGTGAGGACTTTGCTCGCTAAGTTCGCTGATCCGGTGCACATGCGCTCGCCTTATATAATATGACTAGAACGAATACACGAGTTCAGTCAAATATAATAAATAATTCAATTATTTACATGTTATAAAAATACTCCAATGGAATTCAGATCGAATCTATACCTCAATTTTTTGTAGCCAATATGACTGATTGCAAAAATATCTAAATAGTACTCGTTATTAATGAAACATTATCATAACTACTGTTTGTTGTACATTATTTAAAATAAATCATTTCAGCTCAGGCAGCATGGTCAAGTTTTCAAAACTAAATTTTAGTGTCTAAATTAGAAATAATGTGATTTTAATTAATGAAAACAAAACGTTTATTGTGAAATAACTCTTTTAAAAATATTGTTGTCAAAGACATAAAGCCTTTGAAAGCTCCAATTCAGTAAGCACGTCAGACACACGATAAATTTTTATATACAAACAAAACTTACAAGCATTGGGTTACATTTAAACAACAATTAATAAATTCTACATCTTATTAAATATTTTGCAATCGAGTTTTGATTTGAATTCGATTTCGATTATTTGTAATTTTAAGCAAGGAGGAGATGTTAAATGTTTATTAGACTCGATAATAACTGTCTGTAGTGACAGTACACTATTTTGTGCTCGTACCTTTTTAAGATGGAGTCGTCTGACGACTCCTGTAGAAATTAATGTTCTAAGTTGGAACTGAAGTAATAATGACACTCTTCAAGTCAATAAGATAAATTTAAGATATCTGGTGAAGATTTAGTAGTATGTTGGTAATTTATATTTATAATTTACTTGTTTTATTCCGTTGGTTTTCTTGCGTGTTTACAGTTTATATGGAAAAGAAAATTGTTGTCTTTTATTATCTTACTCGCATTTTTTAAGCTATTGAGTAGCTTCTATCGCGGGCCTTGAGCGTGGAGACTAAATGCACAAAATTCGAAATTTAAATTCCGTAACAAAGATAGCGTAACTAAAAAATACTACACAACGCCGTTTCGCTGTTCGCGCTGGTGACTCATGTCAGTTTTGGCGTTAGTTTTTATTTTATTGACATTTGATTGACAATCGCTATTTTATCATAATTACCATAAACAATGGACAGATGTAAGCATCAGTAAATAAGGATTATTAATCTTATTTTAGTTTATGGTATTTAGATTCTTGCATAAATAAAATAAATAAATAATTATAACTGCATAAGTTGATAAAAAATACTATGCAATAGCTTTACCGCGGCAGTCCCCGAGTGCCACACGTCTTTTTTTTATATTTTCTTACTGTTCAAACCTTCCTTCGATTATAACACTGACAAAATCAGCTAATTCTACGTAGTTGTTCTCGAGTTCAGTAAGCCTAGATTAATTAATTAATGACTAGAATTGATTTTCATATACATAGTAGCTGTTGCCCGCGACTTCGTATGCGTGACATTTAGAAATTAAACCTTAACAAACAGAAGTTCACAATGACAGTCGATAGATGGTGCTGTACTGTTTTTTAAATCGTGCTATAATTTCGTTCGACACATTATCACTTAAGCTCGTCAAAATTCATATCAACTCGTTTTCTCATTCATAAATTAGTTAGGATTAGGATGTATGTGTTGGTTTTGTATAAATCTCAGATTTTACTCGCATTTTCACTGTATCAATAAAAAAGGAATTAAGGTAATGGAATTAAGTTACAAAGAAAAAATGGAATTGCTAAATACAATTTGTATGTTACATGTATGTTTGTGTTTATTTTGGGTTTTCTTTTGTATTTTGGGGGGAACAAACAACTTCTTTGTTGGTTAGGTTTGTTTGGCCTAAGGCAGTTTTCTTATCAGTGTCCCTACGTTTCATGTGTACATATAAATATCGCATCAATTACGCATAATTGCGAAGATTTTATATTGTTAAATAAAGTTAACAAAAAAAAAGACGCGTGGCACTCGGGGACTGCCGCGGTAAAGCTATTGCATAGCATTTTTTATCAACTTATGCAATTATAATTATTTATTTATTTTATTTACGCAAGAATTTAAAGACCATAAACTAAAATGAGATTAATAATCCTTATTTACTGATTCTTACATCTGTCCATTGTTTATGGTAATTATGATAAAATAGCGATTGTTCATCAAATGTCAATAAAATAAAATAAACATTATTTTAAATTATTAAAATCTAAAACACCCTGTTATCTGAACATGTAGGATATAAGTTGTCGATTCAAAATCCTTATTTTAATACGCTGTTTAATTTGAGGAAGGCGCTTACCCTTGGTATCAACAGGATGAAATAAATTGCGGAGCGAAGAGGGATTACGCATGCGCAGTAGCGTCGATAATGTAAGGTTTTTTCATTACATTATTTTCGTTACGGAATTTCTGGATTCAGCCTCCACGATCAATGCCCGCGATAGAAGCTATGTAATGGCTTAAAAACTTTTAATTTAAGTTTTTTGACCAATGTTCGAGCCGTAATAAATATTAAATATCTTAGTTATTGAAAAAAAGAATTTATGACTACTTTTAGTCCTCTAAATAAGTGTCACTCGCGTGGCTAATTAAGCATTAATATTTCCAATACTTTTTAAAAGAGTCCCAGGCTGTAGCTCTGAAAAATAAACTAAAACGTAAATATTAGCATTATAGCAGGTTTATATTCATTTTACTATATAGAGGGCTAAGTTTGATGACCTGATGTCAAAAAAGCCAAAATACGGAAATTCGTGAAAAGGGTGTTTGAATATTGAATCTTTCTTATCTAATATATAAAATTCACGTGTCACAGTGTTAGTTACCGTACTCCTCCGAAACGGCTTGACCGATTCTTCTCAAATTTTACATACATATTCAGTAGGTCTGAGAATCGGCCAACATCTATTTCTCAAACTTTTTTTTTTAGTATGGCAAAACAACGTTTGCCGGGTCAGCTAGTAGGTATATAAAAATCAATTCCCGTTCGTTAATCTCGCTAAAACTCGAGAACGGCTGGGCCGATTCTGGTGATTTTGGTCTTGAAATAATCGTGAAAGTCTAGGGAAGGTTTAAACGGTGACTAAACATATGGGGATCTAAAATTCCACGCATACGGAGTAGCGGGCATCAGGTAGTTTTTAATATAATTTTGTACAAGTATCTAAAATAAATAATTTGAATGTCACAACCAGAATTTATTATTTCAGCAATATGTGTTTAGCGTAGTATATTAGGAAAATAGTAAATATTTGATTGTCAATGGTACCGATTCTACGAGCATAACTTAACTTAACTAAAAATATAAACAACTATTGCTGTATTTTGATTATTTGCCTATTTTGTTGTGCACATTTATATTAATTAAATTTTTTAGCATATAATAAACAGTTCTTATTACAAGAAAGTTTAGTTAATATTGTCGAATAGTGTTGTTGACACTATCAAAATTAATTTTTTTAATAAATTAAATTATAGTGGAAAGACTGATCACTAGAGGTCGGAATTAGGTAGAGTTATTTATGTACTTACACTGATTTCATACAGCGACAGAATAAAATGGATATGCCTCAAATCCCGTGATTTTTTATATAAAAATTTGAAAGCGACTGATTCAGTCGCTATCAAACCATCCAAGTATTCGCTCGTATTTATAAATAAAATTGGTCAAGTGCGAGTCGGACTCGCGCACGAAGGGTTCCGTACCATTATCTATGCAACATAAGGCAACGTTATTAGTATCGAGCAAGAAACGGTAAAAAAATCATGTTTGTTGTATGGGAGCCCCCCTTAAATATTTATTTTATTTTTAGTATTTGTTGTTATAGCGGCAATAGAAATACATCATCTGTGAAAATTTCAACTGTCTAGCTATCACCGTTCTTGAGATACAGCCTGGTGACAGACAGACGGACGGACGGACGGACGGACAGCGAAGTCTCAGTAATAGGGTCCTGTTTTTACCCTTTGGGTACGGAACCCTAAAAAGGCGAAATATGCGTATGAGAATTTGCTTATATATAATATTTATATTAATAATTTGTATTATGAATTAATGTAAACTAATAAAAATTGTATGTTAATTATCTTTGTTTTATTTGTCTATTTCTGAGGTTTTTATTATTATTTATTCGTAATATTGTTGGTCACACGGGATTGTCCAGTAGAAATCCCGGGAAGGTCCACATTAATATCAACATTTCGATGCAACTACATAAATAACTCTACCTAATTCCGACCTCTGCTGATCACTGAGCTATTGCGGCACGGCTTCTCCTATAATTTAATTTATTAAGTAAAAGCTTTTTACTTAGGTTAAGTTTAGTTGCGCACGTAAAATCGGTACCGATTTATAGAATACCAATAATACAATATTACGTTTCGATATATTAACAAAACTTAATACGATCTCAGCAATATTATATTTTCAATGTTATTCTACATTTTTCAACATATATTTGTATCTTCGTCTCTCTAACAAATGATATTTGTTATTATAATATTTGATTCATGTTTTCATTTCCTTTAGTGCCATACATTGTATTAAAAAGCTTCTCGGAGTATTTACATAAATGTATGTATGTAAATGTATGACCTATTTGTTTTATAATTTTTTTTAAATATAATTTTGTTGGATTTAAATTTGTGATTCTGTCTGTTAAGTGTTTAGTTTAAATTAAGATGATTTTTACAAATGTCGTGACTAATTTTAACTAACACACAAATTAACATTAATTTTAATTATTTTATATATTACTAGCTGACCCGGCAATCGTTGTTTTGCCATACTAAAAAAAAAGTTTTAAAAATAGATGTTGGCCGATTCTCAGACCTACTGAATACACATGTAAAATTTCATAAAAATCGGTCATGCCGTTTCGGAGGAGTACGGTAACTAACACTGTGACACGTGAATTTTATATATAAGAAAACTAGTTGACCCGGCAAACGTTGTTTTGCCATACTAAAAAAAGTAAAAATTGGTCAAGTGCGAGTCGGACTCGCGCACGAAGGGTTCCGTACCATTATCTATGCAACATAAGGCAACGTTATTAGTATCGAGCAAGAAACGGTAAAAAAATCATGTTTGTTGTATAGGAGCCACCCTTAAATATTTATTTTATTTTATTTTTAGTATTTGTTGTTATAGCGGCAATAGAAATACATCATCTGTGAAAATTTCAACTGTCTAGCTATCACCGTTCTTGAGATACAGCCTGGTGACAGACGGACGGACGGACGGACGGACGGACGGACGGACAGACGGACGGACGGACAGCGAAGTCTCAGTAATAGGGTCCCGTTTTTACCCTTTGGGTACGGAACCCTAAAAAAGGTTTGAAAAATAGATGTTGGCTGATTCTCAGACCTACTGCATATGCATGTAAAATTGCATAAAAATCGGTCAAGCCGTTTCGGAGGAGTACGGTAACTAACACTGTGACACGGGAATTTTATATATAAGATAAAACGGATTTAAAGTTAAATGTATTTTAAATCTGAAATAAATTATTTTGATTTGATTTGATTTGATAAATAACTTAATTTAAAGAATGGATTCTATACTACCTAATTTACTTAATGTTATCAGTAGTATTAATTACAATATTATTTACAAAACATAAAATAGGGAAACCAAAATTTTGAAATTTTTAAAAATTATACTAACGCACACGTGACCAGAAGGGTGGTCTGTACTTGGCACAAAGGATAGCAATTGCTATCTAGCGTGGTAATGCAGCCAGCCTTCTGGGCACGTTGCCCATAGACATAGATGCGGAGGAGTTTTTGATGCATGAAATATATTTTAAATTCCTCCTATTTAAAGAATTACTCCAGTTATATATTTACTTTGGTACACAATTTTGCTATTTAGTAGATCTTTTCTAATAGATTTGTTCTTCCTTGTAGGTACCCGAATTTATTGTGTCCGATGCCCGCAGTTATTTGTCTAAGAACTAATTAATATTAACTTTTTTGACTAATCTTAATTCTTTAGTTCTCTAACATGTGCAAGTTAAATTAATTGTTTGTCGATAAAATTATTGTATTTGTGTTGTTGTCATTTTGGTTTGTTGCGAGGGATACAATGTGTGTTAGACAGTTCATAACTGTTGTACCTATATCATATTGTTATTCTTAAACATGAGACCCTGTAATTGGTAAAATGTTTATTGATCAAGTTGTTAATTCTTTTTATGTTTGCTTTTGGGTCTCCTATAAATAAATAAATAAATAGTAGCCCAAATACATGGTAAGTACTGGAGGTTTGTAAGCTGAAAAGCTACAAACAAAATCGTTCAAATAAAGTAATATTATAGTATTTCTTAACTTATTACAAAACAAAGTCGTTATATTTGTGGGTATTTGTCTATGTCAGCTTAATTCTTCAAAACTACGCAACAGATTTTGATGTGCTTTTTTTTTAAAATAGAGTTGTTGTTTAAGAGGATGGCTTTTTTGTACAATTTGTTAAGGTTTGGTATATATTTTAAGCTCAATAATTATAAACACGGGTGAAATCACGAGCATTAGTTAGTAACATAATAAAATAGCAAAAATGAATATTGTCATGACTTGGAGTCCATTCCACTAAAATTAGTACTGCCTTTAAAATATTTATTGCTGACACGAACCCAATAAATAATATATAAAGATAGTGTCGATTGCTTATTTAGGATAATAAAATGGTTTTTAACATGTTCAGTGTCGTATATAAACCATTTTTTCTATGTTGTTGTTGAGTGTTGCTGAGAACATATTTACAATGAGTCGTTTTTCTACTGTCGCCCCATTAGTCGTATTAACATTGTATATGTTCAATATACCAGAAGCTAAAGCAGATGGGGTTAGCTGTGGACGCCCGGGAGCTTTAGTTAGTATTTTTTATTTATTTTTCTCTCTCTTTCGCCCACTAACGACCCACTGCAGCGCATGGGCTGCTTCCACTTTGGGAAGGATTATAATCTACTAAGTCGCGCTTACCAAGAAAGTTGGTACAGCGGGCGTTTTATGAGCTTTTTAAAAATCATGCAAGTTCCAGGCCGGCCGTACACTGCCTGGCTAAATTACGTATTATGGCAGATATAAAACATTTAGTTGAAAATTTTTAGTTAGTACTTAAACTTTTAGTTGTACCTTCTCTATAAGGATATTAATCTATGACTGGTTTAGCGAACTGACTGGCTGGGAGTTATGTACATATTGCGAATTTGGCAGGCAGTTCACTTCACGGCGTAAGCTGCCTGGAAATAAGAGCTCATAATACGACAGCAGGGTACAGTTTCGAGTATTCCGTCCTTCACATATTCAGAGTATGAAGCCAACAGAAGCGGCTACACACGATGTTTTCTATCACAAATATAGTGCCACGTCGCGCATCGGCGAGGTGCTAAAGTAATGCACACAAACACTTTAACGTAATTTCATTGGTCGTTGCGCACGGCCCGCCCAGAATCGCCTCACGCACTCTAAGACACGGAGGTGTCCGTACACAATGAGTATGATTGTTGTTCTCGTACGTTTAAAAATTAGAAATTTAAAAATCTCTTTCACCGTCAAGTCATTCCAAAATAAAATAAGCTGAGAGTATTTTAGGAAGAGGCTGACACTAGGCAGCCAAATTTAAAAAAATATCGATTCAAGGCCTAAACAAACAACAGCTTTTATTGATAATGTTATTCGTGCAAACGCAAGGAGGATTTCTATTGTGTCTATGTAAAAATATTGAAAATACATTATGTATGAACGTTACTATTAACTTGCGTGATATTAAACAAAAAAAAACTTCAACTGCAACCAGTAGTTTCTGAGATTAGCACGTAGAAACATTTTTAGTTCTATCTTTTGATATGTATTGAGAATATATTATATAATATATATGTTCTATTTCAGTGCGGTTATGGTTATCAAGGATGCTGTCAAAACCTAATATGTTTGAACGGATCATGTAACGAAAATGTCTCTGGTGGACCTATAGATGTCGAAGATTAATTCGCCACATCATTTCAGATTCATTCACACACTTAATTTATACAATATTCTATAACATTTCAACATCGGGCTAAAATTTAAAACAAATATATGCGTCTAATTCCGTTAAAAGTAGTTTTATTTACACAATAGTTTAACGGTCTTATTCATAATGACTTATCGAAGGTTTAAGAGTTCGCTAAAATTGTTAAAAATTGTTATTCATAGTAGTCTTTTTACGCTAAAACGTTTATTATCTCTCCGATAAAATCTCCGTTTAAACCGATAAGTCATTATGAATAAGACCGTAAATCTTTACAAACCTTTTCCTATACACATATGTATGTATTAATTTTGTGCAATGTAAATGTATGTATTTAATAGTGTTATGAAAAACATAAATCTGTAATAAGTATTGCTTCATTACAAGACCGTAGCCCATAGAAGTCATGACACGTAAGTCGTATCGTAATATTAGCATAACAATCAACAAGGTGACGTCACAGATGTCAAGTTGCATACATTTGCTCGTGAACACAAACGGTCGGATAAATAATAAATCAGTGTATTTTGGTGTTACGTGTTTCTAAACAAGTAGACTAGAGCGTAAAACTTACCGTAAAATATTATCTTTATCTCTCGTGAAGTAATAGTGCAGCTATATGTGCCTAAATCCAAATTCTAACAAATTTTAATTATATATTAAAGTACCCTCATAGCAAAAATAAGAACAGTGTACACAGTTTCGTATTGGTAATTGACATACCTACATTATGCCTTCAATGAAATGCCGTGTTTGCGCCAAATATTTATCGGCCACTGAGGCTGCTAAATGCTTTAAATGTGGCGCATTACATCATCGAGTGTGTGCCCTCCTGCCCCTTACAGGAAATACCCCTCGAGCGTGGCGCTGTTCCGAGTGTTTAAAACGTGTAGTTACTGATAGTAAGTCTACTACGAGTTGCAGGACGGGAGAGGTGCAGACTGATAAGCCCCATGCTGACGACTTGATGGACACTAGTCAAGTTAGCTGCACGTCCCTGGGAGAAGCTCACACTAGCATCTACAGCGAACTTACTAATGAATTTCGCCTGTTCAAAGAGGAACTGCGAAAAGAAATACGTGAAATGCGCCAAGATCTCCAAGACTTCCGCTTAGAGCTAGCGGACATTAGGTCTTCGCTTGGAACTAATAATAGTAGAATCAATAACCTTGAAACTAGACTAGATACATTCCAAACCAAGCTGGACCAGGAAGACAGGTCACACACGGGTCCACTTGAGGCCACTATCTTGGAACTACAAACACAATTGAATGACCGCGACCAGGAGCTCCTACTTAATGATGTGGAGATAACGGGATCACCGAAAATAAAGATGAGAGCTTTTATCATATTATTATGAATGTCTGCGCTAAGTTGAATGTCGCTCTGGATGGCCGTGATATTGCTCACGTCGAACGAGTAGGCATGGTCCGTCGTAATCGAATCTCGCCCAGTGATTCATCTTCCTCTTCTGATGCTCGACGACCAAGGAACCTATGTGTGCGCTTTACTAGGCGTTCAACACGAGATGCAGTGCTCCATGCGGCTAGAGTGCGCCGTGGCCTGACAACCAGTGATTTTCAATTTAGTGGCCCGGAACATCCTGTATACATCAATGAGCGCCTGACGCGAAAGAATCGCAACCTTTTTTATCACGCTCGTCGCGCTGGCGCCTTGTATAATTGGAAATATGTGTGGACAAGAGATGGTAGAATACTGGCTAGATGTGTGGATGGGCAAAGAGTACATCTAGTCAAATGTGACGACGACATACAAAAAATTTTTGGATCATATGAGTTTGCTTAGTCTGCCAGCAAAATTTTACCACGAGTAAAACATAAATATTAATGGTCTCGGTGACGTTGTTCGGCAGTGTTGACTAATCTTTCCTGTAATGTAAACTGTGTAATCTATAAAAATATTTAATGATTAGGTGCTCGATTTTTTACATGATGGTTTTGGCGCGGTAGAATTGGTCCTACTGTCTATTAATATTAATTTTATTTACACTTTTGTGCGTTATCATGTATAAAATAAGTGTATACTGTTATTGCCTTTCTGAATGTGACATTAGTGTACGAAATAATTATATAATTATTACATGAATATACTTCTGTGCATAATCGGAATTGGTTTACTTTTTACTGCCAGGTTGTAAGCTAAAATTTTAACTTAATAATTCCTATTTATTATATTAAATTACAATTGTTAGTACTAGTTACTTATTTGCAATTTTTACGTTTGAAGGCATAACCTTGATAATAGATGTAAACTTGATTATAGATGTAAAAGAGATTTTATGTAGTGTACTTATTGATTAAGATAAATAATAATAACGTTTAAAGGTAAATACGAGTTATTTACAATATTTTCAGAAACAATGCACTATCAATTATGTAATTGGCTCGAGTGATGCATTAAATAATAATTAAACTATACTTATATGCAACAGTGTAACAGTGTAACAGTACCTATTCATTAAATTATCTCATTTAAATTATCTCAAGTCTACTATTTTGTACTATTTTGTCACAAAAATGATAGATTGCCAGTTTAATTTTCATTTCTTTTTTGTTTAATTTTCATTTTTGCCTATTTTATTGCTTGTTGTTTTTTATCTATTGTTATGTTTTGGTTTTATTTCCTTGTTTAGCGCACTATTCATATAATATTTATTTTGTATACTTTCATTCTCCTATTTTACTAATGCTTTGTTTTTATTTTGTTTCGTGTTCTTTTATTTTATTTTTATATCTATACTTCTATACTAATATTATAAAGCGAAAGAGTTTGTTTGTTTGTTTGATTGTTTGTTTGTTTGTTTGTTTAAACGCGGTAATCTCAGGATCCACTGGTCCGATTTGAAAAATTCTTTCAGTGTTGGATAGTACATTTATCGAGGAAGGCTATAGGCTATATAACATCACGCTGCAACAAATAGAAGCGAAGCAGCAGTGTAAAATGTTGCAAGAAACGGGGAAAAAGTCACGCGCGCGAGCTTTAACTGAAAACGCTGCCTTATCCATGTGAGTCACAACAAAGTAATGTATGGAGAAATTGTTTGCTACCTATAGATCTTTAAAAAAGTCCGCGAGGCCATATGTCTATCTTTTAAGGAAAACCCGCTGTACCCATAAGAACGTCAACAAAATTATCAAATTCAATAGGATATTTTCAAAAGCCATTTATGTGTATATAGTAACATTTTTTATCAAATTAAATACCTTAGTTAGCTTACGCATTTAATATAGATAATAACTGCTCTTTACAGCATGCAATTTAAATGAATATCTTCGGAGATATGACGAAAAAAGAATTACGCGTGATAAAATAAAGTTAAACTGTTCGCTGAGCAACGAGAACGTTTCCCCGGTCATCTATCTATACTCCATTGTTTCGATGTATGGTTGAATGTATGAATGTAAGGATGTTTGTTGTTCTTTCACGTAAAGACTACTGGATGCATTTTCGTGAAACTTTGCAATAATATAGCTTACATATCAGATTAACACATATGCAATAATTTATAAAGATACCATGTGTCACGGCGTCTTAGTGTGTGTAAAAGTCAGTATTGTACAGGTTGTTACGCTGCTCAATCCCCGACGTATCAGTGTTGAGTTGGTCTTTAAAGACGCCGGCGTCATCGTCGGCGTATGGTCGTTACACTGCTCAAATCCCGACGTATCGGTGCTGAGTTGGTTTCTATAGGCGTCGGCGTCGGCTTCGGCGTCGTCGTCGGCGCCGGCTTCGCCGACGCCTCTGGCGTATGGTCGTTATGTTGCTCAAATCCCGACGTATCGGTGCTGAGTTGGTTTTTATAGGTGTTGGCATCGACAGCGGCGTCAGCGTCGTCGTCTGCGTCGGCGTATGGTCGTTACGTTGCTCAAATTCCGACGTATCGATGCTGAGTTGGTTTATATAGGTGTTGGCATCGGCGTCGGCGTCGGCGTATGGTCGTTACGCTGCTCAAATCCCGACGTATTGGTGCTGAGTTGGTTTTTATAGGCGTTGGCTTCTACAGCGGCGCAGGCGACGACGTCGGCGTCGGCGGCGGCTTCGGCGTCGTCGGCTTCGGCGTCGGCGTCGTCGTCGGCTTCGGCGTCGGCGTCGTCGTCGGCTTCGGCGTCGGCGTCGTATGGTCGTTACGTTGCTCAAATCCCGACGTATCGGTGCTGAGTTGGTTTTTATAGGTGTTGGCATCGACAGCGGCGTCGGCGTCGTCGTCTGCGTCGGCGTATGGTCGTTACGTTGCTCAAATTCCGACGTATCGATGCTGAGTTGGTTTATATAGGTGTTGGCATCGGCGTCGGCGTCGGCGTATGGTCGTTACGCTGCTCAAATCCCGACGTATTGGTGCTGAGTTGGTTTTTATAGGCGTTGGCTTCTACAGCGGCGCAGGCGACGACGTCGGCGTCGGCGGCGGCTTCGGCGTCGTCGGCTTCGGCGTCGTATGGTCGTTACGTTGCTCAAACCCCGAGGTATCGGTGCTGAGTTAGTTTTATAGGTGTTGGCATCGACAGCGGCGTCGGCGTCGGCGTCGGCGTATGTGACCATACGCCGACGCCGACGCCGACGGCTCAAAAACTGCTAAACCATTTTTTTTAATTCTTTCACCATTTGAAAGCTACATTATCTGCGCTTAAAATAGGCTACATTTTATTTTGGAAAAATTAGGGTTCCGTAAAATATTTGGGTTTTTCGGAAAAAAATCAACTACAACTATTTTGCGTACGCTGCTTAAACTTTAAAAGATAGAACAACAAAATATTCTAATTTTTTATTTATTTATGAGATTTATTTATTTCAAGGAAGACCAACAGCTTCTCAATCAATATGAACAAAAAAGAAATATTCATCAGCAAGCGAATTATAGGTTCTCACGGATAAAAAATTAAGAGCCATGTTTATGGTATTATAAGGGTGGGTGTTTACTATATATTATAAGTATGTAAGTAGTTTATGTATTCTATCCGTATTCTGGTACCCATAACACAAGCATATAAAGCTTACCTTGGGACTTTAAGACATTGATGAAGCTCTGAGATATCATTTACTAAAATGACATTGGGCCGTGTGTGTTACTTCTTTAGAACTGTGCAAGAAAAGAGAACCACACTGACGATTTACTAATTAGCTGTAAAATGGCGTTATTGTTAGTTCATTAATTTTTTTGTTTCTTAATTCCACGCGTACGAAGTCGCGGGCACTGCTAGTGTGTAATAAACTTATGCCATCCTTGTAGTCTGTGACGTCACTAAGCGGCCCAGCGGAAGACCAGCGCTGGTTCTAACCAGCATTATGCTGAGCTGTGGCCGTTTAGTGATGGAGCAATACACTTAATTTTTTTATTATGTAATTGCATGTAATTATTTTTATTATGTTTTTTTCTGTTAATGTATTAATATTTTTTATTTATTTTTACTCTTTTTGCGTGTATTGTCTTATCGCTAATAAATTTCTTTTCTAGCTTTCTTTCTTTCTTTTCAATCGCTTCGTCCAGTTAAAAGTTATGAGGTAACAAACAAAATAAAATAAAAGAAACATCCAGACGAATTCAGAACTTCCCCCTTTTTTAAGTCTGTTAAAAATAATCTTATATAAAAAATTCTCGTGTGTCATTCGACGTGCACTACTAGTTGCACTAGCACTACACTTACCTTAACTAAAATATGATAACAATTATTGCTGTATTTTCATTATATGGGTATTTTGTTTTACACATTTATATTAATTAAAATCTTTAGTCTATAATAAACAGTTTTTATAACAAGAAAGTTCAGTTAACATTGTCGAATTGTCCTATCGACCGACGCTATCAAAATTCATTTTTAGTTAAGATTAGTTTACGCATAACGAAAGGCATATACACGGTGGAGGTAAGTAGAAATGCTGGGAGGGGACGCCCAAGAAAAATATACTTCGATGTCATCGCCAGCATACTGCAAAAGGGGCAAGTGCGTAGTACTTACAACCGTTGGGCATGTATGACCAGATGTATGAGTGTGGATGAAGCCAAGGAAGTATGTTTGGATCGTAGCAGATGGCGCTCTATAGTCTCTGCCTACCCCCATGGGAAAAAGGCGTGATGTTATGATGATTATTAGTTTAGTTAACTTAGTATAACGACTTCGTCTTATAATTAGTGAAGATCAGCTGATGCTCGCTACTCCGTACGCGTGGAATTTACAGATCCTTTTATATTGGGTCACCGTTTAAATCTTCCCTGGACTTTCACGAATATTTCAAGACAAAATCACAAAAATCGGACCAGTCTTTCTCGAATTTTTAGCGAGACTAATGAACAACAATTGATTTTCATATATAAGAAGATAAAAATGGTATCTAAAAGAAAAAAAAATTAAGGAGAAAATTTTTATTTAACTAATACCCCCATGCCTTGTATCAATGTTTCCTATGTCAACTATAGAGCGCCATCTGCTACGATCCAAACATACTTCCTTGGCTTTTTCCACACTCGTACATCTGGTCATACATGTCCAATTGTTGTAAGTGCTACCTATGCATTTGATCGTTTTGGAGTCACTTTCCTCTGTGCGTGGTTATAAAAGTTATCGAATGTTTTTTCCTTCGGACACTAAGAGAACCAGCCAAAGAAACATGACAGTTGGATAACTCCAAATAATAAGAAAGAAATACAGGTACACCTTTAGCTCAGTATTTGACCCAAATACATTCCGATTGTGAACTTATCTATACCTACTAATATTATGAAGCTAAATAGTTTGTTTGTTTCTTTGTTTGAACATGCTAATCTCAGGAAATACTACTGATTCGAATTGTAAAATGATTTTTGTCATGGACAGTCTATATAAAGATAGAGCATATTTAAAGCTGTAAATATTACGTCCTTTTATTCTAAATATGTTCTTGTCTATTATTGGCAATGCGCGATCGGTCAAATCAAGTCAATTTTCAGACTTAATTTAACGGACCGCGCGTCGTGTACTTTGGAAGGTCACCATTAGATCCAAATAAGGAAAGTAAGCAGTTATTATGAAACTGCGAGAGATGGGAAACGAAACCAATACCAACACGCCTGGTCAGCGCAGCGAAATAGATCAAAACCGTTCCGATGTGGTGGAGGCCCGTGCCCAATATTAAGTCTTCTCTAGCCTGGGAATAAGAAGCTTCAGCTTCTTGGATATTAATATTGGTCAGATACAAGGTAAATACGACTAAAAATACAAAAATAGAGAGGCGACTCATTGTAGATTTTATGCTCTTAACAACACATTAGTTTTTATCATAATGTATTAAAATGCAACAATTTATATATGTCAATAAAACTAATAAAAACATTTCTATTATCTTATTCATGCATTTGTCATTATTGCAATATTTTTATTGAGTTTGTGTGAGTAATAAACATTTAAAGTTATAATTTCAGTGCAATTAACTCTAACGAACGTGGTCATTATATTATTAAATGGTGTAAATTCCACGTGAACAACTAAACTGAACTAAAAAACGAAAACAGCTATTGCTGTATTTTGCTTATTTGGCTATCTTGTTGGTTGACATAGATATAAACAGATTTTACAACAAGAAAGTTCAGTTAACATTGTCTAATTTGTGTTAACGACACTATCAAATTTTAGTTGTGCACGCAGAATCGGCTTAAAAATGCATGAATAAGATAATAGAAAGGTTTTTATTAGTTTTATTGACATAATATATAAATTGTTGCATTGTAATACATTATGATAAAAAATTGGTCAAGTGCGAGTCGGACTCGCGCACGAAGGGTTCCGTACCATTATCTATGCAACATAAGGTAACGTTATTAGTATCGAGCAAGAAACGGTAAAAAAATCATGTTTGTATGGGAGCCCCCCTTAAATATTTATTTTATTTTATTTTTAGTATTTGTTGTTATAGCGGCAATAGAAATACATCATCTGTGAAAATTTCAACTGTCTAGCTATCACCGTTCTTGAGATACAGCCTGGTGACAGACAGACGGACGGACGGACGGACGGACGGACGGACGGACAGCGAAGTCTCAGTAATAGGGTCCCGTTTTTACCCTTTGGGTACGGAACAATGAAATCTACAATGAGTCGCCTCTCTATTTTTATATTTTTAGTCGTATTTACCTTGTATCTGACCAATATTAATATCCAAGAAGCTGAAGCGTAAGTTACATCTACATATATATCGTCGGTATAATGGAAGAACTAAATAACTCACATTTTGACTAAATTGAGCTTTTACCATTTTCGTGAAGCCCAAAATGTGTCGCATCTTTTGATCTAACAAACATTCTCATATCTTAACTCAATCCAAAAATAGAGCCTTTTTTCGTGTTTTAGTGGAAGAAATGAATATCTTTAAATTAACTCTAAATGTTAATAGAAAAATTTAATAACTCTATAAAAATGCATACCTGTGACTTCTGATCTTGACTTGAGTATGAAATAAATTAGTTAAATTGAGTTATTTAGTTAAGCCTAGTTATAATTTAGTGATACCCTTCGATTACACCAAAGGAATATCCAGAAATTGAAACCATGATGCCACCCGTCAAAAGGCTATTTAAAACCTTCTTGATACGCCCAAGTAACGCTCTCTCAATAACTGTTTCGCTTTCACCTCTTCCTGTTGTAATGTTAATACAGGAAAAAGTCTAAAATGGTAATTGGCTATCACATAATGCGAAAAAATAGTTTATACGAATACCAAACTATGAGTAGCAGATATGGAGGCGATTTCCTATATTTCAACTACAAGATTAAGTTAGTGAAGCTTAATTCACTGCTCATTTTGATGCACTTAATTGTGCTGTCCGTGTGGTAACGAATTAAGAATATAAGTGTCCCATTTTCCCCTTTTCCTACCCACAGTACAGTAAAAGCGAGCGAAGGAAGATTGTACACAGATATTATCCTCTGTGAGAGACGGAAAGTCGAAAATAAAGCCTGTGCCAATACCCTTGCTTAGGGCGACACAGTAGACCTTAATACGTCCCAAAGTGGAGGCGCCACGTGCCCAACAGAGGGACATTAATGAGCAGAGAATTGTGTTTTTCGATTTAGTAGGTACAAAACTACTTCCAACGTTTGTAATGAAACAAAATTAGGTGAAAGAAAGTTTATTTTATTGGTCCCTAAATCACTATTGTCCCTAAATCACTACTGTCACTAGGAAGAACTGCACAAACAAAAAAATTGGTCAAGTGCGAGTCGGACTCCCGCACGAAGGGTTCCGTACCATTATCTATGCAACATAAGGCAACGTTATTAGTATCGGGCAAGAAACGGTAAAAAAATCATGTTTGTTGTATGGGAGCCCCCCTTAAATATTTATTTTATTTTATTTTTAGTATTTGTTGTTATAGCGGCAATAGAAATACATCATCTGTGAAAATTTCAACTGTCTAGCTATCACCGTTCTTGAGATACAGCCTGGTGACGGACGGACGGACGGACGGACAGCGAAGTCTCAGTAATAGGGTCCCGTTTTTACCCTTTGGGTACGGAACCCTAAAAAGTACTTTAATAGTCACTCCACTCGCGAGTCACGAAAGAAGGAAAAAAAAAACACTTAAATCTCCGTGGAAGAGTTGGCCATGTTTTGACGGCCGCATCAGGAGACCGGTCACCAGGTCAGGACTGTCCCTCCCAGTCCGGTAGGTGATAAAATCTGTATAACAGTATACACGTGTTTATAAAATATTCATAGGCCTGGTCGGCGAACTCGGCGACTCGAATTATTAGATGAGATCTTGGATCACTCTTTGGCGTAAAACTTTTGACCAGATAATCTTGCCAGCATCTACCACTCAAGGCCTGGACCAAGACCAAATTCCAACTGTTGCCTTCTGCTCTATTTTTCACGTTCCAAACTTCCATCTATAAATTTAAATAATTTAAAAATACATCGATACTAGAATATTCTAGCAAAATGATTCATAGTACTTTGTATGGTACTTAGAAACTCCGTAGTTTTAAATAGAGTAAAGAAATAACATTAAATTTATGTCGATTGACAAACATCAAAATTTGGACGTGTTTACATATTTATATTAAATTAAATATATTACATGAAATAACTATTATCAATCCAGGATATGTACAAAGGATATTAAAAAACGAATAATTGCATAATAATTAAGGAATAAACGTAAAAGGAATTATGTAAAGTTAATAAAGATATTATGGAAATGTCACCATGGTCCCATGGACGGTATCAGGTATAATATTAATTTATGAGAACAAATCATATTTATTCTGGAATTAAAATAATTATAAAGTTACAAGCGTTTCATTTATGAGAAGAAATAGATTTATCGTATCCTTACATTTCCCCAACAACCCGGCAAAAAAGCAGTACCTAGCAGTAGGCCTAGTTTACCTCATAGCTCCGATGGCTACAAGATCCTAAGAGACAAATAGAAAAATTACAGACACCTAGGGTCTTTATGTAGTACTCCCCTTAAAGCTTGGTATAACAAATAATAACACGTTAAAGGATAATGGCTATCACATTCATTATTCATCTTTCATTCCTATAATAATATTTAAAGATAGATATATATTTATATACTGCATTCATCACCATTCAAAAACAAGCGAGGTAGTTACATTCAATGGCAACTACACTCTAACCATACCTGAACCGCCTGCACTATATTGTAAACCTATATCTAAAGTAAAGTCTAAATATAATGGCCCTATAACGTCCACATACGAAGTACAAAAAAAAAAATATGTAAGGATAAGATAAAATTGGTTCAGTATATTAAGGCAATAATTGTACATATCCCTTCGCAACTAAAATTAACTAAGTATTAAATTTAGGAACAACAGCATCGATACCTATTTAGAGCTTGAAAGTTAGTGACATCTGTCCACTAGAGTTAAGTTTAAAGAAATTTGAAAACATACCTTTTTAGCTTCATTATATACTTAGATGTGGACAGATCTCATAGTTACAAGCTCCCTCTCTTCATTACTTATCTGTAAAACACAATAAGTTAAAGTACATTTTTACAAATATAAAATTAACAGAAAAATTTGATAAAAAAAAATTACAGATGAAAGTATTATAAAAGTAAAAGTAGTTAGAGTTACAATTTTCAGTCCTTAATATGCCATTTTGACTTTGCACCTTTTCTAGTCCGTGGTCCTCATGGGCCTCCGCGGGGACACTAGAGAGAGTTCGGAACGGAGATCCTCTGGTGCCTCGTAAAAAATCGGGGAAGTAAGATGTCGCAGTAGGTTTTAGTGGGGATTCCGACGCTATCATCGATAGTATCGGTGAGTCCTACATACCCCTCAGCTGACGAAAGCTGAGGGGATGCGGAAATACATTTTGTCCACTGCGCCAATAGAAAAAAAAAACATAAAAAGAAATATCCGATGCTCATATTCAGGGGGAGTGCGCAGCAGCTGTGTACTTCTGGTTGATCTAGTTAGAGAGTAATACAGTAAGTAGCGTGTGCGATGGTGCAAGCTCTCGCCTTTTGGCATGTTTATATTAGGGATTATGATTAATTATTTATTTTAAAAGAATATTTATTGAAAAAAATGGATTATTAGTATAATAGAAGCTAAAACTATGGGATGTAGATTTTTTGTCTATCTGTATGTTTGTACGCACATCATGCTAAAACTACTGCATGCAACTGAATACCGTTTTCAGTGATATGTTGGTAGAGGTCTAACTTAAAGTATAGGCTACAATTTATCCTCGCATAATATTTAATTCCTTCGGGAAAACCTGTTTTAAGTTTCTTTTTGCCCAGTCATTTAAAATTTAAAGCACATAAAGTGATGGGCAGCAGCTAGTAATTAATAGATAACTTAGTAATTAAGCGAAAATAAATATTTATCACCACTCATTGTACGCGCCGAAGTAATTGTATCTATTCTGCTCGATATTAATTCTGTACAACAGCTATAAAGGTGTGTGTCACGAAACTCGTAAACGAATAACCCTGTAAAATAAATATTAAAGGTTGATTTATCTATAGGTATATGTCACGCATTTCTTATCTGTCGTGATTTCTACGGATACTCAGTCTTGAAATAAAACAACAAGTTTGCTGTGTGATTCACGTCAAAATTATTATAATATTTTTATTACTCAAAATTAACATGTAGATACAAACTATTGATTAGTTGAATGCATCCGAAATCTAAAAGAAAAAGTTATTCGATTTCTGTTGATGGAGGAGTATAATCGATTTTAGCTGCACATTTTCCCGGTTCAATGCAAACCATGTTAAGACAGCATGGATCGTTATCACCGCCACACCGAAATTAATAAAAAAATACTGGATTGATACAATACGTTTTACTTAAACTAAACTTTCTTGAGATTTTCTTAATCATTACATTGGTAATGATTCTACTGGCATAACTACAATTCCGCAATGTTAGCTTAACTTTCTTAATATGAAAGTAAATGAATTTGATTTGATTTGAAAACTGTATAGTATAGAATAACGATATTAATTACTACAAATGTACAGTAAATAGCTTATAAATCAGAATACATTATAATTTGTTTCCAGACAACCAGACGTACACAGCTGCTGCGCACTCCCCCTGAATATGAGCATCGGATATTTCTTTTTATGTTTTTTTTCTGTTGGCGCAGTGGACAAAATGTATTTACGCATCCCCTCAGCTATCGTCGGCTATCATCGATAGTATCGGTGAGTCCTACATACCCCTCTGGGTATGTAGAACTCACCGATACTATCGATGATAGCGTCGGAATACCCACTAAAACCTACTGCGACATCTTACTTCCCCGATTTTTTACGAGGCACCAGAGGATCTCCGTTCCGAACACTCACTTGTCTACCATCGCTTTCGCGATAGCAGTCAGCGACAGGTCATGGCCGATTACCGCGACTAGTTAGCCGCGCAGCGACTGAAAGGTGGTGCAAGACTCCAGAGTATGACATGCCGTATCCTCTGGTGCACCGCATGATAGACAGGCAGGGATAGGCCGCTTTTTAGCGATCTGATACAGGTACTCCGTAACAGGTAACCGTGCTCGGTGAGTACTTGTGTCAGTCGGTAGGTCAGTTCGCCTTGACGGCACTGTATCCATTTAGATAACCAAGGCCTCACTGCTTCTATGGTTATTTTTCCAGCTGTGGTACATTGTTCTCCCATCTGTGAGTGAGTTCTTCTTGGGACTGTAGGCCCTCAGATGCAGTGCTGTCAGTTCGCACGGTCACACGTTGCCGATAGGTTGCAGCTAGGACTTCTGCCTGAAGTTCTCAAGGAGGGTCGGTCCCAAGGACTGTGACTGCTGTCCATGACACGGTCCTATAACCCCTAATAGTCCTCACCGCTAAGATCCTTTGTGATCTCCTTAAGAGGATCTTGTTGTAAGTGGTGAGGGTGTCCACCCAGATAGGGGCACCGTAGAGTGCCATAGACCTTATCCCGCTATACAGTTTGCGGCAGACCGATCCAGGACCACCTGTATTGGAAAGAAGCGTGCCAAGGGCTAAGGCAGCGATTATGAGCTTTGGGGCTTTTGGGCTTTTGGGCTTCGGTATTTTACGACTGGATAAAATTAAAAAAATATTGATCTGTAAGAGAATGAGTGTACCTCGCTTAGTATCCATTGAACCAAAATAATTATCCCACTATCTGTTGCCCGCGACTTCGTACTCGTGGAATTTAGAAAATGTAGCCACACTCCAGTACCGATCTCTATCTTAAGAACTGCAATAAATTTGTAACATTATTACCCTAGTTTATGCATAGCCACCTATGGACCAATTTTAACTTTTAGTTTTTGTCTAACATTTTGTTCTCATACTTTTATCAATATTAGTTACGAATTTATTGCTGCCATGGACATGTGTTCGACAACCTCAAGTAGCGCGTCCTTTAAACAAAACGGGATCGCTACTTTTCTTATACTCGTACAATGTAAGATTAGTAATAAGTTATTCATAGTTTGGTCTTGGTCGAGAACAAACGTCTTACGAATATCATGTGGAGTTATATTATAACACGGACCTTCACCTGACTACCTCTCTACAAACCTCCACAAAAATTTTGCCCGTTTTTGCAATATTTTTCTCTGATGCTTCGCTCCTATTGGTAGCAGCGTGATGTTATGTAACCTATAGCCTTCCTAGATAAATGTACTATCTAAGACTAAAAAACATTTTCTAATAACAAATTCTTCAGCTTTATAATATTAGGAAAGATTTAAAATGTTTATTACTCACTGAAACCCAATAAAAATTATGTTATGATAGTGATAATTACATAAATAGGATAATACAATTGTTTTAATCACTTTTGTTGTCATATATAAATCGTTGTACATTGTGAATATTATATACTTGTCAGTGTTGATAAGAGAATCGCCGCGAAAATCTACAATGAATCGCCTCTCAACTTTCGTAGTTTTGATCATGTTTACCATGTATCTAGTAAATAATAATATCCAAGGAGCTCAAGCAAGTTTTACAGCTGTGTTCAACTGTGTTGACAAAGGAGGAGCTGTTAGTATTTTTTATTACGATTTTGTTCTATAATTTTGTGGTAAAATGTAGGGATCTGAGCATGGGTTATAGAGGTTTCTTACTTATCTAAGTCCCACTGAACCAAGCCTTAATGTTTTTTAATTCTTTTATTTTTTTACTTTTATTTTCGTATTAAAGATGAGATGATTTGTATTACGAACCGATGTTCTTTAGCATGTTTGATAGAAATCTGTTAAAGTTATTCAAAAATTGTGAAGGATGAAAATGGGGAAGAATAAATTATAATTTTTTTTTCTCATCACAATAGTGGTTTTAACAGTAAAATTTACAGCGCTGAAAAAACATGATTACCTATGTGAGAGACTGGTGCCTGAATTAAGTTTTGTTGAAAACCTGTCACGTCACGTCACCAGGGCTCCCGCAACTGTAAACTTGTTACACAAGCATTATTTTGGTAGGGTTAAAAGGTCCTCTGTTGCACGATAGTCTAGTGATTTTAAGTATGTATTTAATATTTTTTTTTTGCATCTAGAATTTGTTTCAGAATATAATATATTAAGGATTTTATTAAATTTGTTATACAGGTGCTGTCCACGAAAACAAAAGAAGTTATTTGTGAAGGCAGTCTTAAAATGCGGCACATATTGTCTTTTCGTCGTTTGTCTTTTAGTAGTTCTGGGTTATAATTCAATTCTTTATGTTTTTATAAAAGAGTGTGAAATATATAAGTTTGTCTGACCATCAATGTATCCCATTTTTTATAGAGTTCTGAGGTAGGGAAAGGGGAGGGCAGCACCTACTTTTAGTATAGCTCGCTGAGCTCTCTCTACTTTGAGAATATGTGTCTTGGCTGCGCCACCCCACGTGGTCACGCAGTATTTAATGAGTGATTGGCATAGGGCGTCATAAACCATCTTGATGATCTTTTGATCAGCTGTGTTATGAGTTTTCGCAATCTTGAGACCAGGGTGTTTGTGTGATGTTTGAAAGATAAATGTTGGTCAATGGTTATACCTAAATATTTAATTGTTCTAGATATGAGAGGGTCAGCACATTCATTAGCATCTAGATTGCAGTCGTGGGTCAATATGGAAAAATTTGAAGAAGGAAGTAAAAAGTAATCGAATGTCTGTAAATATATACGAGTGGGGTCTCAAATGAAAGCGCATCATGTGTATGTTGTAAAATAATATGCTTAGACGTGCTATAAAAATTGTTTGGGGCTATAAAAATGGGAAAATTTCCCAAAATCTGCAAATATATATTTTGTGTGTTAGAGAAAATTGCGTTGGAAATCTGATAAAGAAGTTAACCTAACAAATCATTAATAAGCGGTACCTCAACACGACATATTTTTGTTAGTTATTATTTTTTTAAAGGAACATGGATTTTTGTTGTTTGCGGTATTTTTAATTACTTATTTTTTATTTTTCGTTTCAGTGTGGTGATGGCAATGGTAATTGCTGTCGTGATCTGATTTGCGTAGAACCCGGAAAATGTGTTGCTTATCTACAAGGCGGCGCTGGATCTAGTGATGCTACTACTTACGACAGTGACTCACAGGATTCCGATTAGCTTTCCATTTCATTTTTAATGCATTCATGAAGAAGAATCTAAACGTAGGTGGTTTGTCTTTTAAACATGTCATCTGGAATAAATCTTTAACATAAATGCATAAAATAGCAAAATCGTAGTTTCATTACAAGACCGTATAACCATAGAGATCGTGAGAGACAAGAAAAGACGTGATATAGACAAGTTGACTTTATATTTATTTATTAACACTTTAATGATATTACATGCAAAGGCGGACATAATGACTGAAGCATTTTCTATCAGCCATAGGGTGATGCCAAATTAATGGCACTGTTCTATAACTTAATAAAGCAAATAAATAATGTATTGGCCTGCAATGACAGACGCAAAACGTAATAAAACATAAACAAGACGGCAGGCTAAATAAATTTTAAAATATTCAATACATCGAATATACTTTCGTTTGCTTGCTTTGCATAGATGCAAAGCAAGCAAACGAAAGTATATTTGTTAAATTTATATTATACTAGCTGTCCCGGCAAACGTTGCTTTGCCATACTAAAAAAAAAGTTTTGAAAAATAGATGTTGGCTGATTCTCAGATCTACTGAATATGCATGTAAAATTTAATAAAAATCGGTCAAGCCGTTTCGGAGGAGTACGGTAACTAACACTGTGACACGTGAATTTTATATATAAGATTATATTTATAAATTTATATATATTTATAAAATACATAAATTTTATTGATAGATAGATCTATCAATAAATTTTATGTATTTTATCTATATGTATATTCATGTAAAAGAATGTCTAAAGGTGATTTTTGCTACTTGCAACAGTTGGATTTATCTGAAATTATGCTATGCACACATAACTAAATGCCGATTACAAAAGTTTTAATAATTTTCATTTATTTTTCTTTTCGTTATTAGACTAAGCAAAATTTGTTAATTCGTCAGTTAGCACTTGTTATGATCCTATAGACAAAGTTTAATAAAGCTTACTGTGCCAACCGCACCGTCATTATGTCGCATCATTGAATTCTTGAGCACTTTTCACTTCGTTAGAAGTAAGCGTTGTTACGTTTTGACGCAATTTTCTCTTTGATATAGATAGGAGCTATGTCGACTGGTTTGTGAAAATGCGATGGTCTTAGGTTAGGTCCCTGAGATAGAAAAAATTTGATGGAATATCTGAGACAATAATGATTAGTAACTTCATGTCTGAAAGTAAAATCACTCTTATGACAAAAATACTCGTAGGGATATTTTATTTTAAATCTAACCCGAAGTGTTAGACTTTTCAGTTATCATGGATGAGCTCTAAAATGCTCTTATCTGATCAGTTGTCTGGACCAACATGAACCATCATTAACTCTTGTGAATGATGAATGTGATGGTGCGGCAATCTACTTTACATTTAAGGTCGTACAGTTTGACAAAGTTAGTTAACATTTTGTCACTTATGTGCATGGACCACACTGATGATAAAAAAATTTGTATCTTTAGCGCACCACGCATTAACGTGAATAGGTCATCTGAACTGTTATATAAATCTCTAGCCTTAGATAGAGTTCTACACAGTTCACTTATTTAATTCACTTTTACCGCATTGCATCTTGTATATTTTATTTCCTAAAATTACTTTTAATATCAATGTTGCTACACAATTTGTAATATAGAGCTGCAAATTCTAATAATGCTGACGCCACTCGTAGCTAGGAATACAGAATCGCGGCTACAAATATTGGTGGTGCTACATTTAGATTCGAGTAAATATTATGTTCTTCTCTAGATAGATTTTTTGAAACCAATAATGTAACAGTCTTCAAGTGTAGATTGAACTCTAAACTTAAAGAAAACATATATGTCGTAGGAGACTTGACTAAAATAGTTTACTTAAGGATTTTGTTTTAACTTAGCTCCCAAGATTATGAAGTAAGTCCTCAAATTGTGTCGATGGTGAGTAATTTGTTTATTTACTGTAGTTAGTTGATGAGATTGAATGGTGACCCGTTGAATATTCATAAAATGATCCTTCCAAACCAGTTACACGTGTCGTAAGCCACGGATCAATCTCATCGTAGTTAATAGAACGTTGTAGTTAACGTAGTTAGTTTGTCCAGTATTGCAAGGCCTTTAGATTGATGACTGCTCTAGCTGTAGATACAGGTTATTTCTATGATGTTTTTCCTATATATATAATATGACACGTCTTTATTACAGCGCAAAGGTTTTGTGGCATAGTTTTTGACCAATACATTATGAGGCTAAAGATAAATAAATATAATCTGCTTATGGCATAAAATAAGGATTTAATTTTATTTTATAAGTGTGTGCCTATATCTGTTATGTGTTATGCTTTATTTTCCTTATCCATGTGCTGACGAATTAAGAATACCTAGGGAGCTGTAAGAGCCAGCTAAGGGATAATATAAACGGATAACATCCTCTGTAAGAGACGGAAAACACGAAACCAAATCCCGTGCCAAAACGCCTGGTCGGCGCTGTATAGTAGACCCGGTCAAAGTAGAGGAGGTGTCCAATAGTGGTACGATATTGGGCTGTAGATGAGTGGTTACACTTTGAAAAGAATCATTGTCTTGATTTAGTACAGTAAATAATTATGAATCGATATTTTTAAGTGCTAGGGATAGTGTTCGGGGCGTATCTTTAATATGCATGTATGACCAGATGTATGAGTGTGGATAAAGCCAAGGAAGTATGCTTCGATCGTAGCAGATGGCGCTCTATAGTCTCTGCCTACCCCCTTGGGAAAAAGGTGTGATTTTATGATGATGATGATGATGATCTTTAATATCTCGATCTCTAACTAACCACTCCTAGCCCCTTCTTTTTGCTATAGCATCCAATCTAATAACAAAGCTTCACATAACATCTTAAAACTTATTGCATAGTGACTACGAATCTCATTTAAATACTGGTAAACATTTTCAGACCACAAGTGTACTTTAACTTTGTTTATTTGTATAGCAACAAACACAGACTGAAAAATCTCTATCATTAATTTTGTTGAATGAAATTTTATGCGCAACTTTTCTCGGTATATAATTTTACCCGGTAAAAGCTGCAGTATTATTTGCTTAGTTTCAGTTTCCACTAGAATAAGGAAACTAGAAATATACACACAGTCCGTGTTTAAGTAAATCTACTGTGAACCCACGGCTCACTAATTTAAAAACTCTTGTTAAATAGCTACTTTTATTATTTTTAACATTGAGTTGCTAGTTATTCACTTGATATTTATAGTTCCTCCTTGAAATTTATGTGGCAAGATCACGACGCGTTGTACGTTCTACGGCCTGCATGTCCAGCAACGGACGGAAAAGTCTGATAGATAGATGTATTTATGAGGTGATAGAAAAATGTATTTATTATTGTATTGACAATTAAAACTGTCAAAAAGTATTGCTGATCAAAATGAGCTCTATATTTTATTTAATTAACTAAATTGAAACTATTTACCTTTCGAGCATGGCATAGAACACTGTATTCCTTTATGTAGGTTTCTTGAAAGGGAGCGCCCGTTAGACGTTTATTGTATTCTGAGTTTTGATATATGTTGCTATAGCATCAACAGACTATATCTATAGCATATGCTATAGCATCATCAATACCATCTGTGAAAATTTCTGCTCTCTAGCTATCACTATTCCTGAGTTACAGCCTGGTGACAGACGGTCGGACGGATAGCGAAGTGTCACTAATAGGGTTTTACTTTTGTATCGGAATCTTAAAAAGCATGTAACTACCTATATGTGTTGGCTTGTAAGTCACAGCATAAGCCACACTCATACCTCCAAAATTTCGGCAAGGTCTTCCGCCTTAATACGCATTATTATCCTCTTAATAGGGATCAGTAAATCAGTTAAAATTGATCTCTCCTAATGTCTAACCGTCATCGCGTTGGTCAAGCATATGCTATGTTGAGAGCTATTCATATCTTCATATATATATTTTTTTGTAAAATGCATACTCATGCAAACAAATAAATGAATTGAATTGAATTGAATCATTATCAATAGAAATCACCCAGACGCAGTATCTATGTGTTAAATTCAAATATCACACAACTATTGTACTGTGCGGGGATCAAACTCGCGACCTTGTGAACGGCATTTCGTAACATAAACTACTACCCGTCTAGTTTTTCGTTTTTTACTGTCAGTAACATAAGTAGTTTTTTTATAGCTAGGGTTGGGCAAATGGCAGTCTACCTGATGCTAAGTAGAAGTGCAATACAAATGCGAGGGTAGCTAGTACAGTGTATACAGTGTATACAGTTCATTCGATATTAGAAGCTTACAAATCGACTGTACAATTAACGTAGCTAACTAAACACAACACCTGACAACAGATACAAATACTTGCGTTACTTCCTCCAATTTTATTAAGCAAGGAAAAAAAAGGTAAGAAAATGTACAACATTAGTGTTTATTTGGGTCCGTTTTATTTTCACCGTCCTTTAGAGACTTCGCTATATGTATATCTTTATAGACGTCAGATCTGGGTTAATTGCTAGTACACAATTTCTTCACTAGAAAATAAATTTTGCTCATTTATAAAAGAATTGTTTGGAATGGAAATAACGAAACTATGATATTTTAAATTTTAAAATGCTTGGTAAGATTCTCTAAGCTTCTGTAAGCTTTTGTTGTTTATTACTGGGCTTCTAGTGCTCGTAATTTTATTATTCATTTGATAACATTGAAACGGCTAATAATTGAAATTACACACTATTATTTTCAAACTCCTCCGAAACGCATCTGTCCTATATATATGTCGGCGCAACCACAACAATTAGTCTAGAGAACCTAGAATAATTAAGTTAAACCATTTGATTGTTCCAATATTAATTTACAAACCACCAAATTGATTACTTTAGGGTTTATTACGATGTAAAAATAACGTCATTGTAAATTCAATACTTAACCTAAAAACTTACGAACACGTGCAGGTACGACCGAATGACATGCACGTGCGCCGGCATTATAAATACCGCCGCACGGTGGGCAATCGAGGCAGTTACACTCGAGCCGCCGTACAGTACGGACCTTTCTTGGGCAAATCTCTGCCCGACTAGTTGCTCACTCACAGTAGTGATAAAGAGTTTATTCCGGTCATAATCGCGAGTGTATAATTATAAAGTGTGTATTTGTGAGAAAGTGTAAAGTGACGATTGAGAGGTGACGTTTTGTGTGAACATCATCTTGGTGGTAGAGGCGCAGGTTATAAGGGATTTGGTTGGAGACCTGCTGTGGAACCTTTTATGTGTGAAAGAGAATGTCAGATTGATGTATGAACATCTTAAAGACAGTGTCTACAATTTGTAGACTGATTTTAAAACATGGCAATTCCATCCTCATCTATGTTACTCCAACGTATATTATGATAAGGCTTAGGTAAAGCAGCTAAGAGATCTATATTATATACAGATAACATCCTTTGTGAGAGACGAAAACTCGAAAATAAACCCTGCTAACCCAGCTAAGACGCCTGGTCACCGTGGTGGCCATAATCTCTCCCAAAGTGGAGGAGGAGCGTGCCTAACAGTGGGATGTTAATGAGCTGGAGAGAGAGAGAGAGAGAGAGAGAGAGAGAGAGAGAGAGAGAGACGTACATCGGGTAGGTCTGAGAATAAGTCAACATCTATCTTTCATACGCCCTAGTCGCCCTAGATCATAAGGGAGGGAGGGTTACATTACAGTGAACATCAAGTGAATCTACGAGACAGAGCTAGTAATTTCAAATTATTCATTTCACACAGAAATTACATATAAGAAAGTTACATTTTGGTTAATATATGTACAGAGGCGAGCTTAATTCATAGATGAATTTTCTACCAGCAAACCTTGGCGAGATAGAAATTTCATGTTAAGGGGTCATGATAGTGTACAACAAAAGCTTAAGTTACATTTACTTAAAACTATGTTATAATTATATGAGCAACATACATTCAAATATTTAAATTCTATAATATCCTAATCATAAATACTTATAACAATATACTACATAAACATACATATACATACTAAGCTAGATATTTAAATAACTTTGACTAGTATTTTTTCTACGCAGGTTAAATATTGTTAAAACACCGCAAATAGAAATTAAATGCATATAAAAACATTGCAATACTCATATGTGAATAAAATCTAAACAAATTTAATTTATGTTTTAGAATAAACATGGTATTTAAATATCTGCACTAATGGTAGCCACTTTGTTATAAGACATATCTTTTTATCACTTTTGTTAGCTTCGTTTGTATATATCTATGTATTAATCTACGTATCCATCAAGGGAATCTTCGAAAGTGATTTTCACAGTTTTGCTATTTAGTCGGATTGATCTGTGCACTCATATTAACCAGTCAAAAGACAAAAAAGCTGGACAGCAGTTACGAATCTGAAGTCATATTGCAAAGCTAGTCAGAAATAAGAATTTCAAGAATTCAATTTACGGTAATAGTATGAATTATTACCGTAAATTATTTAATTACTAAACTAAGAAGTGTTTTGAAGTATTATTTGTATTGGTGCACACGGCTTTTTTCACTATCGCAACTATCGCAACTCTCGCAACTAACTTCATTCCACGTACGATGAGGTTGTGGAATGAACTTCCTGCCGTGGTTTTCCCATCGGACTACAGCACGGGGCTCTTCAAAAGGTGCGTAAAAAGGTTTCCACAGGTTTGGCGATGCGAAAGCGATACTCCTGGTGTTGTAAACATCCATAGGCAATGGTAACTGTTTACCATCAGGTGGGCTGTATGCTTGTTTATCACGCTTTAGTAGTATATTAATACTAATAATTACATATTCAAACATATTTAGGCTCGAGCGCTGATCCAAGCTTGTTATTATCACACTTAAGGCTTAATAACATTCTTTAATCTCGGTTAATCTTTTAAATTCCTAGGTTGAAGTAGACGTTACTTGGTACAAAATCTCAGTATCATTAAAATTTTAATTTTGTCATACATTTGTATGTGGCTGCGTCTTACTTATGTTTAAGTTAATAATGCATAATTAAATTAAAAATATGCTTGTTTAAAGAACATAGAAACAAGCATAAAAATTTTAGGTTTTTTTAAGGTATTGTCATCGGTTCTTAAAAATTCACGCTCACAAAGGGTAAGAAAATTGCCATCACATTAACCAGAAAAAAAAATTCGTATCGATACTATTTGTCAATTTATTGCTTTCCGCTTTGAATACAGTTAAATAACAATGAACAATATTAGTAATTAACAGTTATTATATTAATTGCACTTTTTTTAATGGCTATGTATATTATTTTATGTTATAATCAATGTGAAATAATGAATATAACCATTTACTGATGGTCTGTAATTACTATCCATTAATTCTATATTCCATAATGTTGAACTTTAACTTTCGTTTTACTTTAACTCGTTATTTTTAATTACGGAAATTAAGGATACATTAGCAAGAGAAACAAAAATATATGTTTTATTTACACATGACAATATAATAATTATATTTTATTTGGAATCGTAATTATATGAAATGATATATTTTCTTTTGTACGATGATGAATAATATAATTAAATTATATCAACAAAAAGAGTTTATCGTAAGGATACTTACGTAATGCAAAATTCCATAGTGCGGGTGGGACATAGTTTATACGATGTCAATTATCTATTATTATATTATTACTAGCTGACCCGGCAAACGTTGTTTTGCCATACTAAAAAAAAGTTTGAAAAATAGATGTTGGCCGATTCTCAGACTTACTGAATATGTATGCAAAATTTGAGAAGAATCGGTCAAGCCGTTTCGGAGGAGTACGGTAACTAACACTGTGACACGTGAATTTTATATATTAGATACATTACAACTAAGTATCTTTATATAAATAAATCTTCTGTACCTGTGTTTGTAATTGAACTCCTCCTAAACGGCTGGATCGATTTTGATGAAATTTGTTGTGTGTATTCAAGGGGGTTTGAGGATGGTTTAGATTCACAATTGGCTGGACCGATTGTGATGATATTTTTTGTTGTTGATTTTTACACAGAATTGTATGGCAAAACAACGTTTGCCGGGGCAGCTAGTAGAATATAAATATAGATTATTATAGATGCTAAAAATGTTCCCATATACATTGTTGTTACTATTCTCTAACTAAACTACAGTTGGACTATCCCTTTATTTGGGGTCGGCGCAAATGGCGTTTTTCTCCTATTCCCAGTCTGGCGTCATTTCTGTATTTATAAATACTTCTCTTTCTTTCTCTACGGTTCAAACAACGTTCCGAAATATATGATTAACTCACACAAAGATTCTACGAAAAATGTCGAAAACAAAATTCAAATTACAATTTAAGTTTCATTTCACACCAAAACATTTCTTGACTTCAATGTTCACTTCGAAAATATCTTGAATCTTGAAGAGTCCACAGGATAATAAAAGTGGCTAATTTTATCTTTATATTTCACTTTTCGGTTGGCACTCATTTTGCTGTTCTAGGCAACTTTTAATAAAGCTTACTGCGCCAACCGTGCCGTCATTATTCCACACCATTGAATTCTTGAGCAATTTTTACTTCGATAGAAGTAAGCGGGCGTTGTGTTTTCGACGCGATTTTCTCTTGAATATAATTAGATAGGAACTGTAATTTTGCTTATTAAGTACTTTTCGCTATCTGCGATTGAATCTTTGACCGTCCATTTACTGGAAATTCACTTAACGAAGATGATGTTCTAAGTTCAGTGACTCTACTTATTACTCTCTCACTCGATTCTATATATATATATATATACTATTGTCTTAATAGTAGACTTTATTTTTCCAATTGCCCGCCTGTCAAAGAGAGATATGTTTTTAATTGCGTATCTTTTATATGTAAGTAATTTTCTTTACTAACTCGTATCTTCCAAATCTAATATATAAAATTCACGTGTCACAGTGTTAGTTACCGTACTCCTCCGAAACGGCTCGACTGATTTTCCTGAAATTTTGTGTACATATCCTCTAGGTCTGAGAATCGGCCAACATCTATTTTTAAAACCTTTTTTTTTTAGTATGGCAAAACAACGTTTGCCGGGTCAGCTAGTAGATATATAGATTTTGATAATAATCCAAAACCATTTCAGTTATTTCATTATTTTCTATATGAATGTATATAATAGAGTCCAACTGCAGCTGCTTAAATATTAATGATGTAGGCGACTCATCCCAGTATCGACCTACTTTATGTGGGTTGCGTGACTGCAGACCATGGCCTCATCTGCCTTCTTATGTAACTGACAACGTAGTATTACAGATTATGTAATTTTAAAATAAAATTATTCTTATTTTAGCACTTTAAGAAAAAAATGTGAGTTTTCACGAAAGGTACTCACAAGAATAATTACAGAATAAAGTTAGTTACAAATACACACAGTTACAAATACATAGCTCTATACACACAAACACCTGCTGTATGTACTTTCTAATACAAATAGTCCATATTAAAAAGTTAATCTAGTTTACTAAACAGATCGTGTTTTTAACAAGTAGTACAAAAATGTGTGGTGACAAAAATTAAAAAAATCATAGACAACAATAATAATATATTAATATAATAATAATAATAAACCCCTCTGGGCCAGTCGTTACCTCACCATGAGACTAACGCAAAACCTGGAGGCAGATTATAGGCTTTCAAAAATCTTGTGGTATAAACAAAAAAAATGTGTCACAGGACCTAGGGAAAGCCTACAGACCACAGGGCAGCTTGTGGCGAGCTGAATGTGAGTGGCGACACTGCGGTCCCGGGTGCCCCTGAGAGCCGGTCGTGGCCTCGCCTTCGGCTTGCCTTTGTTGGCTGGCCGAACTGGAAATCGAGAGTGCCTGGACTCTCGCCTCTGTCTTGCCTTCACCGGCTGGACAGAGTGGGGTCGCCAGAGCTATATGCTCGGGGGTGGAAGTGTCAATTTCAAGGGGCGTAATTACGGGGAAACCCGCTCCGGGTCTCGGCCCGCGATGGTGAAACCGGTGCCGCACCGCTCTACACCCCAAGCCGCTCACACCGGTGTTGCTCCCTGCTGCCTTGTCTGGCGGCTGTGTGGGGGGCCTATCTAGTGAGTCGGCGAGTCACCGTCTGCCACGGTTCAAGAAGTATCAGTTTTGAAGGCAGGCGACCGTTATTATTTGCAATAGTTTTATATACAACCAGTCCATCAAACACCTAACACAATAACCCAGTTCGTTTCTCTACATTAATTTGCAATAGATCTACAGCTACCATTGGCATTCCATGACTCCTCTTCTATAGTGCAGGTGTGGAATGTCGGTGGTAGGTGTCCCACCACATTTATTTATTCATTAAAATTCTCAAAGGGCCTCTGCGTGTTGGACCCATGTCCCCATGTAAGTCTTAAAAAGGACCGGGTATTTCTAAAAAAATAATAGGAATAACCCGTGAATTAAAACAGAGATACAAATAATAATAATAATATTCATGGACATTTCACACAACGTCCTCTGGTCCCAAGCTAAGCTTATACGCTTGTGTTATGGGTACCATAATACGGATATAATACATAAACTACTTTTCTTTTGTAAATACATACTTATAATACATAGAAAACACCCAAACGTAGTACAAACATTTGTATGACATTTATGAATATCACACAAATGATTGTCCCAAGCGGGAATCGAACCCGCGACCTCATGAATGGCAGTCCGTTACATGACGAACGTTACCACTCCACCACGAAGCCCGTCAACAATATAAAAATCTTTTAAAATCCTTACAAATTTGTAATTGTGAAAACGAGATGATGACGCAATAAGAATTTTGACGAGCTTAAACGTTAATGTGTGTAATCAAAACATAGAGCGATTTAAAAAAAAACTGTACAACCATCGAGTCATATAGTAAACTTTTGTTTGTTAGGTTTGATTTCTAAATTTCACGCAGACGAAGTCGCGGGCAACAGCTAGTATACAATAAATTAAATTTTTAGACTCATCAGATTATTATTTATCATATTACACCCTGTCTTTGAAAAGTTAATGATTTTAAGGTTCAAAGTATTTATATACACACCGGCACAATTAGCGGAACACAAAAAAAGCAGGATTTTAAAATCTTTTACTTGAGGAACTGGCCAGTTATGATATTTTTTTAATTTATTGTCAAATTTGAAAATAGAAAATTAGATGACATACACTTTTTTCATTCATTTGTTTTATTTTCCCGAATAATACGTTTTGTCAACTTGTTCGAGTAATAACTACGTAATTGTAATTTTTTAGAAAAATTGCACATAATGGTTTTTTATAAATTTGTTATTCTATAGGCAATTTTGTTTATTAAAAGCTCTTTATTATGCCTGACTTAACATCACTGGAAATCATTAGGGCTGATGAAATGAGAAGAAATGGCCATACCTACAGATCGATTGCCTCAAGGCTTCGTCGACCAGTATCAACGATTCATCGCAGCATCCAGCGGTACAGATCGTCTAATTCTCTTGTGAGGAGGAGGGGTCAAGGTAGAAAAAGATATACATCGAGGCGAGATGACAGTTTTTAGGGTTCCGTACCCAAAGGGTAAAAACGGGACCCTATTACCGAGACTTCGCTGTCCATCCGTCCGTCCGTCTGTCACCAGGCTGTATCTCAAGAACGGTGATAGCTAGGCAGTTGAAATTTTCACAGATGATGTATTTCTATTGCCGCTATGACAACAAATACTAAAAATAAAATAAAATAAATATTTAAGGGGGGCTCCCATACAACAAACATGATTTTTTTACCGTTTCTTGCTCGATACTAATAACGTTGCCTTATGTTGCATAGATAATGGTACGGAACCCTTCGTGCGCGAGTCCGACTCGCACTTGACCAATTTTATTTATAACTTGGAGTTCGTAGGAATACGCGATTAACGGCTGTACAAGCTCGAAATGAACTGGAAGACGTTCGAGGAGTACGAGTAAGTGAGCGTACAGTTCGCAGGAGATTTGAAGAAGTTGGTTTAGGGTCGTATATACGCGTACCTGCCAAAGGCCCAAAACTTGAGAGACGTCACCGCGTAAACCGATTAAGCTGTGCGCGAGGACATAGTCATTGGGATTTGAACGAATGGCAGCAGGTTCTCTTTACTGATGAGTGCAGAGTTCTTTTAAAACAGATCGATGGGAGACAGCGAATATGGAGACGCAAAGGAGAACGCCACATACAGTCTAATTTTGAACACACAGTGGCTTATGGTGGCGGCTCGATTATGGTTTGGGGAGGGATATGTTTGGGAGCTCGCACGGAGTTAGTGATAGTCACAGGAGGGACCATGACAGCAGATCGATACATCAGAGACATTTTAGAAGAACATGTTGTACCATTTGCCCCATTTATTGGTGAAGACTTTATTCTAATGCAAGATAATGCTCGTGCTCATAGTGCACAATCGGTACAGGCATATCTGAACCACGTAGGTATACCGGTGATGCAGTGACCAACAAATTCCCCCGATATGAATCCGATAGAGCATGTCTGGGACTTGCTAAAAAGAAGGGTTAAATCCAGAATGCCACCCCCCAACAATCTGAATGAACTTGGAAACGCATTACTTGAGGAGTGGGAGCGGTTGCCTCAAGAAATCATCGTTAACATAATCTGTAGCATGCCCAGACGAATGGAAACCGTAATCAGAGCAAGAGGGGGAAACACTCGTTATTAATTTTTCTTTAATTTTGTTGTTAATTCATTTAATGCTTATTTTTTTTTGTTTTTTGTGATGGTTCATAATCATCTGAAAATTTCACTTATTTTAATAATAATTAACGAAGACTTTTCAAAGTCGTTGTTAAAAGATGTTAATCAATTTGTTATTTTGTGTCTAATTACATTTTCGTCAAATATATGCGTTATTATCTCACTTTTTTTCTGTGCCGCTAATTGTGCCGGTGTGTATATATAGAGACAGCAATTACGATATAAAACAGAAATTTATTACGATCATTAGGAGTATAGAATATTCCGGATGTAATGAACACTATCTACCGCTTAAATTGTGATTGAGGTAAAGGAACTCTGCACTAATGGTTTGTAACAAAAAGCTTCAACTATTAAAAGATAATGTTTCCCGTTTTGTTTTGCCATTTGTGTTAGGGTTTCATACCTAAAGGTAAAATAACACGTCATTAGGTACTGAAATTTAACTGTCCGTCCACCCGTCTGTCACCAGAACCCCAATTCTGCTAATGAATTGTGTCACAATGGTAGCTCAATGGCACCATTATAACCACAAAAAATATTTTTTGTTGGTTGGGGCCCAGGCTGTATCACAGGAACTTTGAGAGCGAGAGAGCTGAAAATGTTACAGTTTATGTTTACCAGTTGATCAAAAGAAGTCGGTTAAATACCTATCATCATCTTGAATGCCTTATCCGTGCCTTAAGAATTACCCGTTTAGCATTAAAAATGTAAGACAGAACTTGCCGTGTAACGTATTTTGCCATTTCTGCGGCTATTAAGTTAAAACTTTGTGTCATTTTGCTGGTACAAACTCAAGCTTTAATTGCAATAAAGTTTCAAACGAGCATTTTGTAGTCGTTCGTATTATGACTGTGTTTATTTCTTTGCTACGACTTTTAATAGCTAAGTTGTTTAATGTAAAACAATCTTCAATGTTTCTCACTGTTTAAAAAAAACGTAATATTAACCAATACGATTTTAAGGGTTAAATCTAGTTTTTACGAATTCTGTTGTGTTTTATTTGAGGTGATTTATATGCTGATATTTCTGAAATAGAACGTTCTATTAAGCACAAGGCTAAGTTCTACATTAATTGTTTAATTTTTGCAATTGTTTTGCTATGCTTTTACTTAATAAATTAAATTATAGTGGGATTTTTTTTTACCACGAGCGGGACTTGAACTATAGGATCTAAGCTCAATTGGTAACTTTCTTTTGTAACTTTATTAACATAAATCACTTAAATATTACATTATGTTCTCTGAGCCCTACACTAGGAGAACCTGTGTCGCAGGGCTCAGTCTCCACCCAAGTTATACAAAAGGAAAAATTTTACATAATTCTATAATAGTAAGGTTACATAGTTATTATTTTCAGATTTGAAATATATTAGTAGTCTCTATGCTAACGGGTGTAACATAAAATATTTGTGAGCGCCAGCGTTTGAGTTTGACTGTGTATGGATGTGTTTGTAATGTGATGTGATGTGAGGTGTGTGTGTACGCTAGCGTGTTTGTTTTCGTGTAAAGTGTAAGAATTTAGTTACATAATATTTTCGTTACTTAGTTTTTAAATAATGAAATGCATCAATTCTTCAGTCTCATTATAATTTTTTGGTTGAAGCCATTTAAAGATAACCTTCTTACAAGATTTATAAGAACTATTTGCTATTGTTTTGTCTATTTTGTATAATTTTGAATATAGGTATGGGCCAAGATATGAGAAACATCTGCGTCCAAAGGACGTGTGTACTCTTGGTAGAACAACGAAACGGTATTCCGAGGTCGTGTTTTACCACTATAATTAAATTTGATTTAATAATAAAGGCCAAGTTTTTAAAACATCAATATAAACGATCATATCTTAAAATTTTTACGGTGTCAATATAGTAATAGTCAAGAATTTATTCAACAACTCCAATCTACATTCTCAGAACACCTTCTGTTGCTCTGCCATATTGCCTTAAGTCCCGCTCATGGTAATGGTTTTTAGGGTTCCGTACCCAAAGGGTAAAAACGGGACCCTATTACTGAGACTTCGCTGTCCGTCCGTCCGTCCATCCGTCCGTCCGTCCGTCCGTCCGTCCGTCCGTCTGTCCGTCCGTACGTCCGTCCGTCCGTCCGTCTGTCACCAGGCTGTATCTCGAGAACGGTGATAGCTAGAGAGTTGAAATTTTCACATATGATGTATTTGTATTGCCGCTATAACAACAAATACTTAAAATAAAATAAAATAAATATTTAAGGGGGGCTCCCATACAACAAACATGATTTTTAGGGTTCCGTACCCAGTATCTCAAGAACGGTGATAGCTAGACAGTTGAAATTTTCACAGATGATGTATTTCTATTGCCGCTATAACAACAAATACTAAAAATAAAATAAATATTTAAGGGGGGCTCCCATACAACAAACATGATTTTTTTACCGTTTCTTGCTCGATACTAATAACGTTGCCTTGTGTTGCATAGATAATGGTGCGGAACCCTTCGTGCGCGAGTCCGACTCGCACTTGACCAATTATTTATTTTTTTCTTCTATAACACATGTACGTGAAGCACCGCAGCATAACAGGTCAATCGCAAAAATTTATAAACTTCAATCTGTATGTATGTTTGTCACGAAAACAATAAAATCACTAAAACAGTCTAAATAATTTTTAGTTTATATGTGTGTTGATATCTAGTAACTTTGTATACAAATCTGTGTAATATGCGATCCAATTTTGTTACGAAAATAAGAACAGTGTTTATTTGTACTCACTTTATTTCTATCACACTTTAGGGGCTCTGTGTTCATGTATTGTTGCATACGTCAGCCCTGAGTTAATTGTCTACGTGCGTTTTCGGCTGAATTCGTCACGTTCACCGATTTATATCCCTGGGAAAATAACCTCGTTCGAATAAACATTTTGGAAATTGAGCTTTTGAATCATGCGTTTCTTTATAACATTAACTGAACTTTATTCTATTAACAATAAAATACTTATGTCTATTCGTTTGCTGTGACATTTTAGAACCAATATTATGTAATCCTCCTAGGGTTTATCTTACAATAACAAATTAACACTGACGTTTTCCAAATGTGGTCCCAATGAACTGCTGACACTACTGCTGCATTGGAATACGGACATAATACATTATTTTTATGCCACTTTAGGTATCTTCTTTTGGTCTTATTCATAATGACAAACCGGAGGTTTAAAAGTTTGCGAAAATTGTCAAAACTTGTTATTCATAATAGCCTTTTTACGTTAAAACGTTTATTATCTCTTCGATAAAATCTGCGTTTAAACCTCCGATAAGTCATTATGAATAATGCCGTTTATCTTTACTTATTATAAAACAAAGTCGTTATTTTTGTATGTATGTCCCTATGTGAGCTTGAATTTTGAAAAATACGCAAGGATTTCGATGCGACTCTTTTTTAATGATGGAGTGTCTTAAGAGGATGGCTTTTTTGTATAATTTGTTAAGGTTTCTAAATTCTATACGTACGAAGCTGCGGGAAACAGCTAGTTTTGAATATAGTATACACACATAGAATAAAAACATCTAGACACAGAATACATCAATGTCTAAAATGGGACAGAAAACATATCTATAATGGTTTATATACTCGTAACATTGATTTTATTCTCACATGAGAAATTACAATAAAATTTTGTTATAGTGATAAGTCACAGGAAAGGTCACAGGAAAATATAAAAACATATTATATTTTCTATTAGCGAGGTTGAGCGTGATTATAGCATTTGTTTGCTTTTAATTAATATTTGATTGAAATTGAAACCGATCGCAACTCGGTACAAACATATATAATCCTGGTGTTCCCTGTTTATCTAGTGTAATTATGTCGTTGACCAGATATATAACTAATTATGTTCTTAGCTTTAATTAAGACCAAGGATTGCTGCTATTTTAATCATTAATTTGTTCTATCTTTTCCTGTCAGTATTAATAAGCTTTCTTCAAAGAACGATATCAATATTGCTTATCTATTTCATTCTTAAGTGGTTTAGTGGTTTTCTAAGCTCTCAATTCAATTATGCTTCACTAGTTGATGCCCGCAACATCGTTCGCGTAGAATTTAAATATAAAAATGTGAAAATAAAAATGTAAATATAAAATTGAATATAAAAATAGAAAAGCCATAAGAAATAAAATCTTATACAAAAAAGCCATCTTCATGAACCACTTTATCTATAAAAGAAAACCCTATCAAAATCCGTTGCGTAGTTTTAAATATCTAAACAAAGTCAAAGTCGCTTTTTCTGTATGTGTTTCCCTAACACATACAGAAAAAGCGACTTTGTTTTTTAATAAATAAGGATACTTCCGAATTAATGCTTTAAGAGTTTTCAGCCATCACACTACAGGTGATCCAAAATATATTTGAAGGAGGTAGGTTTCTTCTAAATCTACTAGCTATAGCCCGCTGGTTTACTTGCGTTTATAGTTATTAAGCTCCTATCCCCGAATAGACACCAAACCTTAGCAAATTATACAAAAAAACACGCTTGAACCGCATCGAAATCAGCTACATAAAATCGATTATATTTTAAAGATATAAGCTCACATAGGGACATACAAAAATAACAACTTTGTTTTATAATAAGCAAAGATTAGCAAAGATATAAAAAAACCCTAAATTATTTGTCTGCGTAGTTTCTGATCCTATCTATATTAAAACTAATTATTTTAGTGCAGATTAAATTTAACTAAATATAACTCACTCTTCTATAGAGATTCTAATGTTACAGCACACTTAGTAGTATTAGAATGGTAGCGAGTGGAGCGTCAGTCAAGCAATTTGGATATGCTACGATGCGTATGGTGTAAGCTATAAGTGATAAGTAGGTATGCAATATAATATTGAGAGTAGAGCTATTCTTACACTAAGTTTTAGTGTCTGTTTCACTTTTTTCAGCTCGTTAGCGTCCAACTATTGGCACGAGCTTTCTTCACTTTGGGAGGGATTATGATCTATTTGGACCATGCGTGTTGGTGATTGTTTATTTTAGGTTTTCCTCTCTCACATAGTATGTTATGTGTATACAATATTTATTAGCTGGCTTTTACAGCACCGAAAAAGGAGTGGTGACACTTGCATTCTAAACCCATCACCATACGGAAAAGGTTCAAGTATAGCTAAATCAATGCAATGACCACTGTTAGTGATAGAGCCATCTACTTATTTATCTATTAATTCTCTAAAGATTAGTATTGTATGTAAATTAGTACTTAGGTGGATAACAAATGGATGTGTAAATATTTTCTAACACTTGCGCGACTCATTTGTTTAAATATAAACACTTTTTACGGATTTAGTCGCGTCTATTTGATTAAAATTTTAAAATTTCTTCGGGCTAATTTTTAAAAGAAATACACGAGTCTAAATCCGTAAAAAATGGTTTTATTTAAATGGGTAAATGATCAAAAATGACGACCTTTCACATTTTTTAAATTTTATTTTTTGAAAATCTTTTTGAAATTTTTTCAGATTTGCGAACAAATAAGGTAACCTTTATAACTGCTATCTTCATTCAAAATTATTTTATTTGTACATACATTTTTGTTTAATCGCTTTCTGCTATGGATTGTTGACTATCATTCACTTCGTAAGTGCAATGGGTAAAGGAAACCACAGTGGCTTCGGCGTGATGTCAGGTTACATGCCTCGCACACCTCCATGTTAATTGAATCCGTGTATACTTATACTACGTTGTGGATTTCAAATGCAAATTTACCTATTTTTAACACGCTCTTATAAGCTTTGCAATTTATCTGTACTAGCTGATTTCTGCAACTTCGAAAGCCTGATAGATCTTACTGAACTATCCCTTATACCAAATAAACTAAATTATAATGGAAAAAAATGATAACCATAAGCGGGACTTGAACCCGCGACCTCGGAATGCCGTTCCGTCGCTCTCCCATCTGAGCTATTATGGTCCACGCAAATGTTTACCAAATTTTCCACTACAATCATCTCAATGCGAGTTTTAACATCGTGCGATGTTTTTTTCGTACAACGCCATCTATTGAGCGGTTTGCACCAACTCCATCAATCGATCAGTTAGCGTTCTTTTACAGAACACAATTGGACCGAAGTAATGGCTGTACATGTATTTCTACATTAATATATTAATATTTTGCGATTGACTCGCTATGCTTTTACTAAATAAACTAAATTATAATGGAAAAAATGCATTTTTTGCATTGCACGATATTAAAACTCGCATTGAGATGATTGTAGTGGAAAATTTGGTAAACATTTGCGTGGGCCATAATAGCTCAGATGGGAGAGCGACGGAACGGCATTCCGAGGTCGCGGGTTCAAGTCCCGCTTATGGTTATCATTTTTTCCATTATGATTTAGTTTATTTAGTAAAAGCATAGCGAGTCAATCGCAAAATATTAATATATTAATGTATCCCTTATACCGTTAAAAATGGCCTCAAAAAGATCCTTTTGCAGGCTTTAAAAACTGTGAACCAAATATTTAAAAACAATTTGGTAGTATTCTCGTTGAAAAGAGACAGTCACACAAAGCTACTTTTCCATTTATATCATTAGTAAAAATGTATGTATGTAAAACTTTGAAAGTCATTTTCATTCTCTTGGTGTTATGGTTGCTATAAGTGTTAAAAATTGCTGACTAATGTCAGCAATTTTTAACACTCATGGCGATGAAAGACGATGCTAATAACTACCTAAAGCGCCAATACCATCCACAATAAACTACCTTTTAACTACCTCTATCTTTTAAATTAGTTTATGTAGTTCATCTGTATTCTTGTACCTATAACATAAGCAAATAAGCTTAGCTTGAGACTACACATCATTGTCTGAATTGTCTATAATTATTGATTACTGTTTTGACTGACATTTTTTATAAGCCAAGTAAAAGAATTTGACTTAATAAATATATATTTGCACGATGCATACTTGGAACAGATATTTAAATAGGTACAGTAATTTATTGAAATCGAAAAGGTTTTGTATATCACGGAAAACCCTATCGATAGTAAATTTTTATGTTATTTGATCGTATGCGTGGCGAGATAGCTTACACTAGCCTTGTAAAGCGGAGATTTCGACTTCAATAAACGAGTTGGGCTTTATTGGTATCGTTTTGTAATGTAGTTAAAGAAAAAAGATATTCAATTGCGTTAAATTATATTTAAAAGTGAATAAAAGACTGTTTTGATAGAAAGACAAATTTTGATAATATTCGCGGTTTTATTTCGACCCAACTGTCTAGGAAGAATTAAGTTGTCGCCAGTGTCTTTTATGTGGATGTTTAACCCAGTAGTGGGACGTAAAAAGGTTTGGCGATGGATTTTTTACTATCTAACGTACTCTTATCTCTTAAATTGGTAATTAAGTTTACCTATCCTAAGAACTCACGAATACGGTATTACCCCAATTCTGCCAACTAGGTATGGGTATGGTATCATATAGTTTACATGTTTAAGTTTGGAAAGGAATAATAACTTGTTTTCTCTCTCCCTCTTCAGTCTATTAAAATTTCAGTGCTGGGCACAGGCCTCCTCCACTTTAGGAGAGATGTTATCTGTGTACAATATCCCTTAGCTGGCTTTTATAACACCTGGGGAAGGAAAAGGGCCGGTGACACTTTTATTCCTATATTGGTACATAATTTAATTTCCATCAAAATACAATACAAAATGCTCTTGTTGGGATCATATCATATCACTATCACTGACGAGCCTCGTGGTTGAGCGGTTCATGTAACGGACTGCCTTTCAAGAGGTTGCGGGTTCGATTCCCGCTTGGGACAATCATTTGTGTGATTTTTCTTAATTGTTATACAAATGTTTGTACTGTGTCTGGGTGTTTCTATGTATTATAAGTATATATTTACGAAAGAAAAGTAGTATATGTATTCTATCCGTATTCTGGTACCCATAACACAAGCTTATATTTATAAGCTTAGCTTGGGACCAGAGGACATTGTGTGAAAGGTCCAGGAATATGTATTTATATATCTTTTGATTACTGAATACTAAAAACTGTAGTAGTACTTTAGGCTAATTAAATTGAATTCTTATTTTCGGGCGATATAGAAATAAAATAATTTATTATCACATTTACTACTCGACACTCCTGAAAACCTTTTTAAAATTTACAAGCATAAATAAGCATTTATGCTAATCTGCAAGTCGGGAGCAATAATATTAAATAAGAGGGACAGAGTCTCCTTAAAGTCGCTTAAGTGGGACAAACTTCAAACATAATTTCACAAGTTATATTTTTTGCCTTATATACATTATTATAATTTTAGATACAGTTCGCATATTGATCGTATATATTTTACTAGATGTTGTCTGCGAATTCGTATGCGTGACCTTTTTAGGGTTTCGTACCAATAGGTGAAATGGGACCCTATTACTGAAACTACACTGTCCGTCTGTCTGTCACCAGGCTTTATCTCTGGAACAGTGACAGCTAAAGAGCTAAAAATGTCAAATTTGACATATTCAGTTCAATTTTTCAATTAATAGCTGTTGCCCGCGACTCCGTCCGCGCGGAATTTGGAATTTTTTTTTTATAGCAATGAAAGATAGCCTATGTCCTTTCTCAGGGTCTAAAGATTGTCTGTGCCAAGTTTCATCAAAATCGATTGAGAGGTTTAAGCGGGAAAGCGTAACAGACAGACAGACAGAGTTACTTTCGCATTTATAATATTAGTAGGGATGAAAGATACTAATAATAAAAACTTGAAGAGTTTGTTTGTTTGATCGCGTTAATCTCAAATCTCAGGAACCAGGTTCGATTTGAAAAATTCTTTCTGTTTTAGATAACAAAATCGAAGAAGGATTATATAAGATCACGCTGTGACTAAAAGGAGTGAATTGTCAGTGAAAAACGTTGTAAAAACGGGAAAAAATTTCTAAATTTCATGCGTACGAAGTCACAGGCTACAGATAGTTTATTTCATATTTTAGTAGCTGTTGACTGCGAATTGAGAAAGTTATTTCTGTTATTTTGGTACAATAAATATATTTATTAAAGGTTTTTGCTACCGTAAATCTTCTTTAGCAATTATAATAATATGTATATGAGAAAATACAAAGAAATTTAAACGTGATACTGGATGTGAAGAGAATTTCACATCTCAATATTGTTTATTAAAATTTAATGAACCTTTACAACAGATTATAATTACTACTCAGTAATGATGCGAGGTAACTTATAACAATTTAATGTAAACCACAACACCTTGTAATAAAGCTATACTAAAATAATAAAGCTGAACAGTTTGTTTGTTTGATCGAGCTATAGCAGAAACACTGGTTGCAATTGAAAAAATATATTTGTGATGGATAGTTCATTCATTGAGGCAGGCTATAGGCTATATAATATTACGCTGCGATCAATACGAATAAAGCATCAGTGAAAAATATTACAAAATGTGGGAAATTTTTCTGAACTTCACGCATACGAAGTCCCAGGCAACAGCTAGTCAATACTAAGAGATTGTTTTTTGTCTAAAATCATAAATCTCAGGAACGGCGAATTAGAAAAAATTGTACTGTTAGATAGTACATTTATTCTTTTATTATATTTTACATTGATTCTTTAGTAAATCTTTTACAGTAGAAGCGGCCCGGTTATGGAATGCCTTACCGTTGACGATACGAAACGCTCAAACCATATTATCAACGTTTAAAAAACTTGTTAAGGACCACTAGTGATAACTACCTATTAACTGATCTACTTTCATATGAATCTTACTAAGTATTAGTATTTATGTATTTGCTATAAATATGTATGTATTGTATGTGTATGTATATGTTTATATAGGTATGTATATAAGTAAAATTGTGTGTGTAGTGTATGTATTTATATTGTTTTAGCTATTAGTACTTTCACTTACTTTTGGCATATATTTAGCATAATATTAAATTAGTACACCACAAGTTACCTATTCAGTCTCGGTCAAGTCCATTCTAAGGTTGTCTGGAAGAGATCGCAGCTCGCGATAAGACCGCCCTTTGTACCTATTATTAAGTCTAGTAAGTAAGTTCTGTAAATTAATATGGTGTGCAATAAAGAGTATTTTATTTTATATTATTTTTTATTTTATTTATCGAGGAAGGTTATAGGCTATATAACACCACGCTGCGACCTATAAGAACCAATAAGGAATTTTCTGGACTTCAGGCGTATAAAGTCGCGACTAACGGCTAATTATGTATATAGCACCACCATAATCCTTTTCCTTACTAATTTATACGTGCAAAATTTTGACGAACTTAACTGATGATGTGTGGAACGAAACGATAGCGCGATTTTAAAAAGTACAACGCCATCTATTGAGCAGAAGAGTAAACTTTTGTTTTTTAAGGATTGATTTCAAAATTTCACGCGTACGAAGTCGCGGGCAACAGCTAGTGCTATTATAATGAGATTCTACGAACAACAGTATCAAGTATCGATTAATAATTGTATCTACAGAGATTACCCAGAAATCACTTATTTAGAATTACATCACTATTAAAATTAAACTAAGTCTGTTTATTTTTACAATTGTTTTCATATGAGAGCATAAAAGTTATGAGACGTTATAAATCTAACAGAATATCTCATATGGGTTTCTCTCTCTCCAGCCATTAACCTTCCATTGTTGGGCACGTGGTCCCCTGCTTGCCCTGTGTATGGGATTATGGTGTACTTGCCGCGCTAACCAGGCGTGTTGGCACAGGGCTTATTTTCGAGTTATCCGTCACTCACAATGTATGTTATCTGTGTAAAATATTCCTCAGCTGACTTTTACAGAAGCTGGGGAAGGAAAAGGGGTGGTGACACTCTTATTTCTAATCTGCCAACACACGGACAGTGGAACACACCCTCGTATGGGTATAAAGACATTTAATTTTGTATGATTTTTTATTACAGACTAATAAAGATGTTTAAACTTTACTATTATTATTTTCTTTCTTTTCATTCTGTTATATTTTTCTTCTTCTCTTTACATTCTTAATCTTTTTTCTTACGCATAGTTATAACTAATTATGTTTATAGTTAACGAATATCTAAGATGTGATGTGTTAGTAGTTTTAGCGTGAAAGTAAAGCAGACATAATCAATTATCAGATCTATCGATTTCAGCCAAAAGTGACGGTATAAACCAGTGCACCACACACACAACAACCACGGCACCTAAAAGTATAATTGATACAACAATAGTGCCTTTTATTGTCTAAAATCAAAGGTGTAATCGGAAGAAAAACTGCTAAAAGTTGAAAGTTGCATTAAGAAACAATGGACACCGAATTATAACTAGATCCGGTTTACCGTCAGAACTGAACAAGTTTACTACTTCCGATGGACTGAGTTAACTAATGGTGAAATTCTTAATGTAGATTAAGTTAAATAAACTTTATAATTTTTCTATTTTATTTATTTTTTTCACTCTTTATTTTAGGCAGACAAATATGAACAATAATTTTAGACGTATAAGGTGTTATCGTACTCAGCGATTTCTTCTAGATAACCGTATGGATTTTGTGGTAAGAAATCAGTATAGTAGTGTGATTATTTAAAGTGTGTGGAACTGTGAAAAATAGACTGTTTAAACTAAATAACGTTGCAAAAGGCATATACATAAATAAATACGTATAATATACCAATCAAGATATCTTACTTATTTATTTATTTTTAAAGTCTGCTCTACCTCCTTGTCTCTACTATTCCTTTAAAAGAGAATAACGTGTGACGAATACCATAATTTGAAATCTGCTGTACAATAATTAGCGTAAATCAATATTAATTATCTATTCACAACAATTTTTTTTATCGAAAATTAATAGTTATATAAATTTATACATATCACAACTGCTAGAAATATTCTTGCAATTGTTATTATGTAAAAAAATGTAGGTGAACCCTGTAACAACTGATTGTACAGGACATTTTACAGCGCAGTCCCATTCGTGACCATGCTGACTGTAAAGTCTCCGCAACGTTGGGCTAAAATTCAAAACAAACTCTCGCGTCTAAAAATATGGTTTAATTTAGAAAATTCACCTTATATATAAAATTAGTGTTAGTTACCGTACTCCTCCAAAACGGCTTGACCGATTTTTATGAAATTTTACATGTATATTTAGTAGGTCTGAGAATCGGACAACATCTATTTTTCAAACCCCCAAATGACGTTTGCCGGGTCAGCTAGTATCTTTATAATATACAGATTTAATTTTCAAAAAGAGAATAAAATTCTTGACTGTGGCATAAATTGTCATTTTACATTTTTATTAGTTAGAGAAACGTTTAGCTTTATACTATGCAGCGGCTAGGACGCTTGATTCAGTATTAATAATTACTCATAGTTGCTAATTATCGTGCTACACAAATTGAAAATACATATTTAAACAACTGTTTATCACAGACAATGCTAATTTTTGTTAGCATACTGCATTACAATTATGCTTAACCTGGGTATTGACATGTAATATGGACCACTGATTACTATATTAAAATGTAATATTTGTATGTAATATTTTATGTATTGGAGCAAATATGTAGAAGATCTTTTTTTTAAACTTCGTGGACGAAGGAGTATACATTTTTATTTTTGAATGGGTATTTTCGTTTCTATAGAGAAGTGGAGTGCTTAGTGGATTCTTTTTTTTATAAATAAGTCTATTAAAAGTCGAATTTCAGCCAGTAGTCGACCTCTCTCTCTCTCTCTCCAGCCCATTTACGTCCCACTGTTGGGCACGAGCCTCCTCCACTTTGGGGGGTATTATGGTCTACTGGGCCGCGCTGACCAGGCATGTTGGCATAGGGTTTATTTTCGAGTTTTCCGTCTCTCACAGAAGATGTTATCTGTGTGCAATATCCATTAGCTGACTTTGACACTTGTATTCTTAATCCGTCACCACACGGAGAGTCGACCACTAGTTAAAGTAAACAGGAATTATTGATTGGGCGTTTGTTTAACCATTCTGTAAGAGCCAGCTGAAGGATATTATAAGCAGTTAACACCATTTTTGTGGAAAAGAAAACTCGACACTAAAGCCAGCAGCCGCCAGCACGGGGCATAGTAAAAATACTCCCGAAATACAGGTAAATGCCCATTTAATGGGCTAGAAAGAAGGTGATCATCACGTGCAATCAGATGAGAGCAGCCCAACTACATTTATTTATTGTAATCTATATCTATGTAAATTAATCAATAATTTATTCACAATCACTTTGCAATGACAAAACGATTTTAACTTGTTTTGGTATGCGTAAAGCGTAGGCCGTTGTGGATATTCAGTATTTGCTGATAGCGAAGCGGTTAACAATGAGAGATGAATTTATAGTGGCAGTTAATGCTTGTTAAACGTCATTCTGACAAACGATTTTTGTACAGAATATAATTGTAGCAATTTATTTTACATCACAATATCACACGATTTCAATTAAAGGGTGACTGTAACGCTGTTTTTAGAAACCATTAAGGATGTAGTGAATGTTATAGAAAAATAAGATGTTTGGTAAAAAAATAAACAGTTTGTTTACGAAGGTTTCTTAGCAAAAGAGTATAAAGAAGGAAATATAGAGAAATATATATAAAGTTATTGTTATAGGTCATTGTTAGGTTTGATTTCCACATTCCATGCATACGAAGTTACGGGCAACAGCTAGCGTAATTAAAGAGCAAAATATTTGAATAAAAAATGAACAGTTTGTTTACGAAGGTTTTTGAGAGTATTTCTATACAAATAATTTTTATAGATAATTTTTAAAACGTTGAATAATGTGCCTGTGTGTTTTTTCAAGATTATTGTTGAAATTTTTAATATTTGCGATAGGCAGAATTGTATTTTAAGTTGTTATTTTAGTACGTTAGAATTGTTAGTAGGTATATCTAATATATAAAATTCACGTGTCACAGTATTAGTATTAGTTCTGAAGAGTTATTCTCCCTTATTCCTCCCTCCCCTTTTTTAAATCGCACCACACGCGCAGGTCTGAGATGCCACCGCTATACTGTGGACACCATACCATCTCGCACAAAAAAGTTTGGTAACTCCTTTCTTTGCAACACCTCGAAGAAATGGAACTCGCTCCCTGCACACGTTTTTCCTTACTCTTACAATATGGGGTCTTTCAAGCGAGGCGTGAAAAGGCATCTTGTGGGCCGGCAAGGTGGGGGCGGCTAGCTACCGTACTCCTCCGAAACGGCTTGACCGATTTTTATGAAATTTTACATACGTATTCAGTAGGTCTGAGAATCGGCCAACATCTATTTTTCAAAGCTTTTTTTTAGTTTGGCAAAACAACGTTTGCCGGGGCAGTTAGTTGATATATAATAGGAAAAAGCTGCCTGACTGCCGGAAGTATCATGGCGCAGCCTATTTAAATTTAGAATATGATAGTTCTTACACATGTTTCTTGTTACAATTATGTATTTTATTGTATTCACGGAAATTTCACACAACCTACTTTGGTCCCAAGTTAAAATTATATGCTTGAGTTATGGGTACCAGAATACGCATAGACTACATATGCAACTTTTCTTTTCTAAATACATACTTGTAATACATAGAAAACACCCACCCACGAATTGTTTGGTATATTAACAGCATGCATTTATGTAGATCTTTTGAAGAAGGCTAAAATTAAATCTGTGTTAAATAATAGCTCTATGTTACGTTTAAAGAATTAAATACGGACATTTCCTTTGGGTAACAGTTGAGAAAAGTTCGTTCGTTGTTAATTGTTCACCTTGTTCGTCCATTCTTATGCTAATTCGACCTAACTGTCACGCGACCTTCTGTCCACACTCCGATAATATGCAAATAAGTCGCTTCTATTAAATTAACTGAAAATTCTTCTTTATAAAGGCTGTTTTGGGTACAGCTCGAAATAACAAGAGTAAATTTAAAAAAAGGGCTAGGCCAGAGAAATTGGGCTATTTTAATTAGTTACAATTACTGTAAGGGCAAGTCTATCTGTAATTAGTACCTATTGCATTGTACTTTACGCACCAAATCATAGATATTAGTAGCTGACCCGTGTCGTGTCCTTTCTCAGGGTCCAAATTTCATCAAATCGGTTGAGATGTTTAAGCGGGAAAGCGTAACAGACAGACGACAGTAGGGATTATAGATGGGAAACTGTTAGACATAGTACAAAATATTTGTATTCATCACACAAATAATTATTCAGTGTGGGATTCAAACCCACGACCTTTTTCGTGACAGTGAGTTTTAATACCAATATGCTTGTGGCAGTCGTGGCATATTGGTAGCCCGTAATAATGTTTGGTCACGGTCGGTGTCTTATCTACAAAGAAATGCCATACTCCAAATAAAAGACCATAAAACTGTTATTTTACTTTTTAAGAATTAAATTTTTTACTTATTATAAAAGAAAGTCTATATGTTTGTATGTATGTCCCTATGTAAGCTTAAAATTTCAAAACTACGCAACGGATTTTGATGCGAGTTTTTTGATCGATAGAGTGGTTCAAGAGGATAGCTTTTTATTTAGCACGCTTATATAGTTCAGTAGGTATCTATCAATGTATTAATCTATGTAACGGATTATTTGAAAGTGATTTTCACCCACTTACAGTTGTCAGATTTATCTGAAATTTAACACACCTAACAAGGACCGATGAGCGTGTTTTTTAGTTTTTGAACTATGTATTTATTGTATAATTTGTTTAGATTTGGTTTCTAACAAGCGTACGAACTTGCGGGAAATTGCTAGTAAAATATATATTAAAGTGGCTTATTTAAATGAATGTGTTATCTTGTTTGTAAGGTCAAGGGATTGCTGTTGGGTTGAAAAAAAAGTAAGATAACACTACTGTCATTTGTTTCAGTTTCAGTAAACACAGACAATAAAATTCAGTTGGTAGCGACACTCGCTCAATAGTTCTATCTGTATTTTATTCTTTTGTAGACGTACAATGTAGAAAATAGATGTTTTTGTTTAGTTTATGTATTGTATTTGTTAACAAGGGTTTTTGAAAGAAAGAAGAAAAGAACACAAAAAATTTGTAATATTATCGATATTACAAATTTATTGATATATATCGTTATTAGTATAATCTAAGAATATTTTTTTTTATTTATGGAGCTCTCCTCTTCTCCAGCCCATTTACGTCCCACTGTTGGGCAGGGGCTCCTCCACTTTGGAGGGATTATGGTCTAATGAGCCGCGCTGACCAGGCGTGTTGGCAGTTATTTATGGAATTTCACACAAAATCCTCTGGTCCCAAGCTGAGCTTATATGCAAACAATAATAAAAATAAAATGAAACAATAATTGTGTTCATTATTGTTTTTAGTATGTCTGTATTTTAGGATTCCAAAATAGGATAAAATATAACCCTATTACTTTCGTCCGTCCGTTATATATTTGTCTTGATTTTGCATTTCATTATTGTTTCTAAGTTTAAAGTTTATAATTCGAGTTGGGCACACGCACTATTATAATTATAATGTTATACATAAATTGTAACAATTACATGATCTAAGCGTATCATCAAATTACACTAAAATCATTTGCTGTATGGAAGGCTCCAAAAATACGATTTCATACTAGTCTTTATTCTATGATGTTGTAACAGAAATACATCATTTGTAAAAATTTCAACTCTCTGGCAATCACCTGCCTGTTGACAGACGGAATGACACCAAAGTCTCAGTAATATGGTCCCATTTTAACTTTAGTGAACCATAAAAAATATGTTAAGTGAAGTGTTATAATCTCATAAAATGAGTAGATAGGAAATAAATATCTAACAAAATTATCAGCGAGGCCCAAATTGGTTCGAACTTAGCAATTGCATTATTTGTTGTTCTATTACAAACTTATTATTTGTTCGTACTTAGTTAGAGTTACTTACACAACAAAAATAAAATTGATTCGTTATTCAATAATAGAAGTTATAATGCATTTACCAAATTAAGAATCATTGTAGACTGACGTAATTTAACATAATAATATTGCTAGGATTTGACTTACAAAACAGCTATTTAAAATTTGATCTGCTTGGCTTTTAATTAAACTAGTGTTAAGTTAATACTGCAGATTTATCTTATACCTATTTAAAACTGACGGGCCTCATGGTCTAGTGGTTCAGATAACAGACTGCCGTTCACGAGATCGCGGGTTCGATTCCCGCTCTGGACAATCTTCTTCTTCTTCTCCAGCCCATTTACGTCCCACTGTTGGGCACGGGCCTCCTCCAGTTTGGGAGGGATTATGGTCTACTGTGCCACGCTGACCAGGCGTATTGCCACAGGGTTTATTTTCGAGTTTTCCGTCTTTCACAAAGGATGTTATCTGTGTGCAATATCCCTTAGCTGACTTTTACAGCACCCTTGGGAGGAGATGGGGTGGTGACACTTGTATTCTTAATCCGTCACCACACAGGGGATGGACAATCATTTGTGTGATATTTATCTGGGTGTTTACTATGTATTATAAGTATGTATTTACAAAGGAAAAGTAGTATATGTATTATATCCGTATTCTGTTACCCATAACACAACCCAGTGCGCCGAACTCGTTGGCGTGCTGGGCGAGGATTTTTCGCTCTCGGCCATCGTTCCGTCCATAGCCGAGAGCGAACGGTGTTGGGCCGCCGTCGCCACCTTTGCTCGGGAGGTGATGGCGGCAAAGAGGGAGGCCTTGCGGGAGCGTGAACGCGCTGGCGACACGTTACCACCCCGCAGGCAATGAGAATCGGCCAACATCTATTTTTCAAACTTATTTTTTTAGTATGGCAAAACAACGTTTGCCGGGTCAGCTAGTCTTATATATAAAATTCACGTGTCACAGTGTTAGTTACCGTACTCCTCCGAAACGGCTTGACCGATTTTTATGCAATTTTACATGCATATTCAGTAGGTCTGAGAATCGGCCAACATCTACAGGGTGTCCCAGAACTCAACGTCAAGCCGAAACGGGGTGACAGGATAGATCATAACCATCACGAGAAAAATCAGAAAAAAAATCTATCCCATGCAGTTTGGAAATTATGGGCATTTTAAGAAAAACCTAGAAATTTGGTCTAACTGTACCATTTTTCGGTTATTGTGGTTAATTTTTATTATTTTTGGTCATTTAAACTTTGGAACCGTAACCCTAAATAACATCTCGAGAATCACAGTCTAAAATAATGACACAATTACCCCAAGTTTCCTAGAATTTAGACTATTTGTTAAACTATGAATTTAAAATTTTCCAACTTTGTCGACTTTGAAACACCCTCCTTTAAAAAAAATGTACTAGAGTGCCTTGGCAAGTGCCATTAAGAGTTGGCGCATTTAATCAGGATTGTAAAATGGTACAATACTTGTAAGTTTCGTACTAAAAAAAACGAGTAAAAAATAAAAACCTCAAGTAACCCGATTTTTGCTAACCCATTTTACTCAGTTAAAATGTTTTTTATTCGCACAAGCCCTTGGTAGGTTCTTTATTTTACGGTAAAATGATGAGAGATATGGATAGTGGACATGTTTGCCATGAGCGAGCGAGACAGATAGTGACGCCACTTTTACCAAAGCAACAAAATACTAATAAAATAATGAAAAATGTTGACCTTGTTTTGTTTAGGTTTATTGGAATAAAAGTCAGATTTGAAAATAACATTTTTTATTAAAACAAATGTTCAAATTGTTTACCATCAGCTTCAACACACGCCCTACATCTTCTTAAAAAAGATCTACTTATTAGCCGGGCATATCCTCGAGAGTTGATGTCCTCAGCAGCTTGAGAAATTCGTTCACGCAGCTCGGCTACGCTCTCAATGGGCTTAGAATAAACTTTTTCTTTGAGAACGCCCCAATAAAAAAAATCCAGGGGATTTAAATCTGGGGAACGAGCTGGCCACGAGATAGTGCCTGAACGTCCAATCCACCTTCCCGGATATTCTTGGTCAAGGAAATCTCTTACTTGCACTGCGTAATGCGCTGGGCAGCCATCTTGTTGATACCACATGTGGCAACGATCTGTTAGTGGTACGTCCTCTAACAAACTTGGTAAATTTTCTCGTAAAAAATTTAGGTAATTCGTGCCATTCAAATTCTCAGGCAGCTCAAAAGGCCCAACTATTTTGCCGTTTAAAATTCCTGTCCACAGGTTAACTTTAAAGCGATATTGGGATCGGTCTTCTCGCATTAAATGTGGATTCTCCACATGCCACTCATGAAAATTGTGTAAGTTTATGTAGCCATCTTTTTTAAATGTAGATTCATCTGACCAGAGAATTTTTTGGATGAATTGGGGATTTTCATTATGCCTCTGTAGCATTGTTCTACAAAATGAAATCCTTTCAGGATAATCTCGAGGGAGAAGACTTTGAACTCGTTGTACGTGAAATGGATGCATTTCAGCTCTTTGTAAAATACGATGTGCTGTGCTTTTGGGTATTCCCGTTCTTTCTTCAATTCCACGAACGGAAATACTTGGGTCATCTGCGACCTCTTCCAACACTTCTTCTTCGTAAGGAAAGCGAGGTCTACCTCCAGCCCGTATTTGATTCGGGAAATGGCCGTCCTCTGTGAGTGAATGGTGCACATTAACAAACACGCGGTGATCCGGATAGCGCTCTAAATTTGGATATCTTTCACGATAAAGTCTAGCGGCGGCACTTGCGTTGCATCTGCATTCCCCATAAATGAGATGCATGTTCGCATATTCTTGTGAAGTGTAGCGCGTAGGCATAGTGATGAGAAGGATGTCAACACAAAAGTCCAATTCCAAAAGAGAGAAGCCAAAGTTGCCGGTATGTAATCAACAAGTCCAATTCACAAAAATCCAAGTCCAAAAAGAAAAGCCAAAGTTGTCAGTACTAAATTAACACAAGCGAATACGGAAAGGTGCGCAGTAGACGAATGAGCGAAATGTACTAACTGGTGTCAGACTGGCAGCGTAGCTATTTGCTTGGTATGGCGTCTGTATCTGTTTCATTCGCACTCGTTTAAACGATGCATCTCCGTCTCACTGCGTGGCGTCACTATCTGTCTCGCTCGCTCATGGCAAACATGTCCACTATCCATCTCTCTCATCATTTTGCCGTAAAATAAAGAACCTACCAAGGGCTTGTGCGAATAAAAAACATTTTTCCTGAGTAAAATGGGTTAGCAAAAATCGGGTTACTTGAGGTTTTTATTTTTTACTCGTTTTTTTTAGTACGAAACTTACAAGTATTGTACCATTTTACAATCCTGATTAAATGCGCCAACTCTTAATGGCACTTGCCAAGGCACTCTAGTACATTTTTTTTAAAGGAGGGTGTTTCAAAGTCGACAAAGTTTGAAAATTTTAAATTCATAGTTTAACAAATAGTCTAAATTCTAGGAAACTTGGGGTAATTGTGTCATTATTTTAGACTGTGATTCTCGAGATGTTATTTAGGGTTACGGTTCCAAAGTTTAAATGACCAAAAATAATAAAAATTAACCACAATAACCGAAAAATGGTACAGTTAGACCAAATTTCTAGGTTTTTCTTAAAATGCCCATAATTTTCAAACTGCATGGGATAGATTTTTTTTCTGATTTTTCTCGTGATGGTTATGATCTATCCTGTCACCCCGTTTCGGCTTGACGTTGAGTTCTGGGACACCCTGTATATTTAAAACCTTTTTTTTAGTATGGCAAAACAACGTTTGCCGGGTCAGCTAGTATATGTATATACGAGTATATCCCTATAAGTACTAGTTAGTGGCTGTATCTGTAAAGTGCACTGTCTTACTTACAGCCCAGTAAAGATATGTCTAAAAGCACAACAGGTTTCACAACCTCAATAAATAACTTAATGGACCGGCTGAATGCTATGGCGTATTGTTTTTCAACGTACTGTTACTTGCTTAGTATTTTTCGGTAATTATTTTTGTCTATTATATAAAAATAGCAAAATTCGACAATTCAAAAAGTATAATTGTAGTGGGTTTAGGGTGGGTTTGGAGTCACCTTGACAGTATCTACCTACCTAAATAGCTAGTCATTATGAGCAAAGGATTTTGGTACATAATATTCATGTACCTATCAGCTGATAGATATTAAAAAAGTTACGTTGGAAAAAGCCTATCGATTTCTAGCTTTACTTTTTATATATCTAATTTTAATAAAAAAACCTTTTTTTCTACTTTTTAAACAGATAGTAAGTCCTCGTAATCGTTATTAAGTTAAAGTCTGTTTGTCTTACACAAGTTAAGCAAAGCATAAAAAGTGATTACGAAGAAAGGACAGAAAAAATACTCATTAAAATTAAAAAGTGTTACAAATCAATTGCAAAATAATTAGAAAAGAAAATTCTTATTAATACTTCGACTTACAAAAAACAAAATGGATTATTTATATAGTTTTAGTACTTAGATTTCGATCGCCTTAAAATTAATATCATTATTTCAAAAACAATCACAAAATTTATACAGCGGATTTGGTTGATATTCAACACAGTAAGTCTATTGGTTTAAGAAATTGGGGGCCTGAGATAACACCGTAGATGAGTGCCGACGCAAAACGATATCAAGCCAAGTTAATCTACTTTCTCATTTCCTTTTGTTACGTATTTTAACGTCTGAGATTCTTAATATAAATATATTACGAGCAATTACACCTGCACAATGAAATTGGCTTTTCAGTGTAAGAAGATATCATGCGAATTTAAGAGAAAACAAAACGGCAGTTTTAAAACAAAAACAACAAAAAACATCAACTCTAAAAAAATATATGATCTTTATTCTTCCTATTATTGACCACAAACCCCTTTTTTCTTCTGGAGAGTACTTGGTCTTCTTATATTTATCGAAGTTTGTTGTTACAAAATACGAAAGAATTAGCTTAAAAGACATATTAATTGGTATAGTAAAAAATAATATATTTATTATGATAAATAAATAATAAATAAAAATATTCATGGACATTTTACACAACGTCCTCTGGTCCCAAGCTAAGCTTATATGCTTGTGTTATGGGTACCAGAATACGGATAGAATACATATAGTAATTTTCTTTTGTAAATACATATTTATAATACATAGAAACACCCAGACGCAGTACAAACATTTGTATGACAATTAGAAAAATCGCACAAATTGTCCCGAGCGGCAATCGAACCCGCGACCTCTTGATCGGCAGTCCGTTACATACACCACTCAACCACGAGGCTCGTCAAATTATAGTTAGCTACTTACCTATTCAGCACTCTCGAGTTCTCTAGCTTCCTATTAGAGTTTTTGTTAGGTTTGAACCATAATTATAGAGATTATTCCCTACTTTATTATCACAAACTTTCATCAAAATGAAATCACTCATTAGAAAATTGTTAACTAGTTTTGTTAAGGGCTCATCAAATTTTACAAAATTTATAATGTTACAATTTACTAGACGAAAGATATTATCGCTGTGATTTTCATCAACAGTGACGACAGGAAGCGGATAACGTGTATAACTAAAATGAAAAGGGTGTCCCTACGCAATGTTTAATGATATTAAAGCTAAGAAGCAAAATACCGGTGTAGATACTGCATTAGGGAACAATAGCTGTTTGTATTATAAACTAGAAACGACTTTATCCCCACAATTGTTAGTAAATACAAAGCCTTTAAGACGGCACGATACCAAATTATGCTCCATACAAAAGTATGGGTATCGTACTTCCGTTTTTTCTTCGCAAAAGTTAAACCGATTTGAATAGTTTTGTTGAATAGTTTGTTTGACCTCGTGATCGGCAGTCCGTTACATGAACCACTCCACCACGAAGCCCAAATAAAATAGAACAGAACAACCAGAGAAAGGTATTAGGCACAATACTCATAATTGAGTACAAACGTCACATTAGCAAACCCATTTGGTTTTTTCTGACATAATACGGCTAAATTCATATTGACACGTTGTGTATCATATATGAGATAAATTAATTCTGTTACTAAGAAAACAAAATGTTTTATTATATAAAGTTACCTAATGTCCAGAGTCTAATTACAATTGACGGGCCTCGTGCTCAAGTGGTTCATGTAACGGACTGCCGTTCCCGAGGTCGCGGGTTCGATTCCTGCTCGGAACAATCATTTGTGTGATATTTACAATTGTCATACAAATGTTTGTTCTGCGTCCGGGTGTTTTTATGTATAACTGACCGGCAAACGTTGTTTTGCCATACAAATGTCTTGTTTGAAAAATAGATAGTAGCCGATTCTCAGGCTTACTGAATACGCAAATAAAATTTGGTAAAAATGGTAAAGCCGTTTCGGAGGAGTACGGTAACTAACATTGTGACTTGGAAATTTTAAATATTAGATAAGTATGGATTTACAAAACAAAAGTAGTATATGTATTCTCTCCGTGTTCTGGTACCTATAACACACGCATATAAGCTTAGCTTGGGACCAGAGCACGTTGTGTGAAGTCCATGAATATTTATTTACTTAATGGTATCAATTCCACGTGAACAACTAAACACAACTAAAAATGAAAATGGCTAGTGTCAAATATAAATTAGACTCCGATGACATCGCCGGGATACTCCTAAAAGGGCAAGTGCGTAGCACTTACAACCGTCGGGCATGTATGATCAGATGTATGAGTGTGGATGAAGCCAAGGAAGTATGTTTGGATCGTAGCAGATGGCGCTCTATAGTCTCTGCCTACCCCCATAGGTGATGGGTGATGATGATGGGTAGTGTCACTGCATCTATTATTTGCTATTTCGTTTACACACTTATTAATTTAAATCGCTAGTCTATTATATACAGTTTTTATAATCCCAAAGTTCAGTTAACATTGCCATTTAGTTTTGAAGTAAAGTTTAGTTGTGCGCGTGGAATCGGCACCAATATGTAACATTCTTTTTAAATACATATTCGAATTAATCGCGAAACTGTAAGATTTTCTTGGTTTCATAATCGAACGTTTTCAATATTTTGTCTGTCTTCGATTCTTGCTCTGAGTTAGCGTAATCTAAACTTTCGTCCCTACTGGCATACCAACAAGCTGCTGATGACAACATTCTCTATTCAAAATTTTACAGGAGATATCTTACAGATTAACGAGGATTGTAATCTATCCGTAATCGTAAATTGGTTATTGAGAATGTCCGTAAATCGAACTTAGATAAAACAATTACATAAAAAAATCAATTTAAATCGTTTCAAATTACATACCATATTTTGTTTCCAAATTTCTACCATTATGGAAAGTAAGGGCTAAAAAATTGGGTTCAAAGTCGACAAAATGTCAAGTAATGCAAATTAGTATTATAATTAGGCTTTTGATAAACAGTAAAGAAATACCTTTTTAACATAATCATTATATAAATACCTGGATGAGCGTTTAATTTTAGGTACAAATTGTAATATGAAATTAAAAGTATTACTTTAATTTATTAACTTATAAATGAGCATGTCCGTACTTTTACAATATTTATTATTTTAGGATTTTTGTGTAGTTATTATTAGTGTGTGTTTTTGAATTATAATAATCTATTTTTCTGCTATTAATATTTCATCTTCTGGCCGTGCCGGTATCTAGTAATAATCTGCTGCAGAAAGCACCCTTCACCAGAGCTACATTATTTGTAATTAGTTATATAAGTTAATTAAAAGACTGAATATATTTAGATAGGTATAGTGTTAATGTGTTTTATATAATTTATTGATTTTGAATTTCTGTTAATTTAATATTTTTTTATAATGTCATAAAAAGTTTGTATGCATTAAGATTTTAGTTTAATAGCGACACTATGAATTAGGATATCCTGTAAAGGTAGATGATATTTTAAATAAATAAATTAAAATAGTTTTCAAGCCACACATATTACGTATAACCACAAAGTCTTCTACGTAATAGAAAATGACCAAAACAAAAAAAATTGGGGACTTTTTTATCTAATATTAAAAAGTTTTTTTGTTTTTGCGAAATGCAAATATTTTCTTTTCATAACATGTACTCGTATGATAATATTTTCAGTAAGATAGCGCTTTAATGGACTACTGTAACGGTAGTTACGATCAGATAGCTGGTCGCTACTAAGGCTTGGGTGAAAATCAGCTCAATCAAATTTCAACGCTCATAGTACAATAAAATCATGTGATTAATATTGGTCCAAATTTTTAGGTAAACCATTAACTAACATGTACTTATAATACATCGTCATTCCGGTACTTGACATGAGAAGAAGTATCTTTTTTTAAAAAGTTCAAACGACTTTATGTGCCTTTGTTTGAGGGTTTTCCTCAATTTCTCAGGAGATAACCACCAAATCCTAACCTGATGCCAATGGGACCACACGGGAACCACCACATTTCAAATAAAAAAATAATCATTAAAATCGTCAAAATTTATAAGGTATCAATCATAAAAAAAACATACAGACGAATTGAGAACCTCCTCCTTTTCGAAGTCGGTTAATATTTTTTTAATTACAATATAAAGGATGTTTATTGTCGACATTAAGAAGCTGTTCATCAATTTTATAGACCCTAAATTTATGATGACAAGAAACTGCCTTGAGACATGCAACAATAAATATGTCGCGCTGGTGACACTGTGACGATAAAGGACATTTATATTTATTATTATTATTATTAATCACTCTATCTATTGTATGCTCTTTAAGCAGGACATAGTGATACTGTATTTTATATTTTTGTACCTAATATTTTCTAACACTTGCGCGACTCATCTGTTTAAATAAAACTACTTTTTGTACTTTTTGTACCTATTTTACCTATGACCACAATAAATTAAATTTGATTTGATTTAATTTGATATCTATTAAAAAAACCGGATCAAAATTCATTACGTATTATTGAAGATATAAGCTCACATATACGTGCAAAAATAACAAATTTCTTTTAAAAAAGTAAAGATGGCGTGTGAAGCACACGCCATCTTTACTTAAATATAAGTTAAGTTAAATAAAGTGCAATAAATAATAATTTCTTAAATTGTTTTTTCATAATTTTTTTAAAAATCCGGTCAAGTATTATTTAAATTCGCACATGAAGGGTCCCGTACTTTTGTTATCATAACTAATACTAGCTGTTGCCCGCGACTTCGTACGCGTAGAATTTAGAAAATTATCCCCGTTTTTGTAACATTTTTCACTACTGCTTCCCTTCTATTAGTCGCAGCGTGATATTATATAGCCTATAGCCTTCCTTGCTAAATGGACTATCCAATATGGAAAGAATTTTTCAAATCAGCCCAGAGTTTCTTGAGATTAGCGTGTTTAAACAAACAAACAGACTGTTCAGCTTTATAATATTAGGATAGATACCCAAGCAATTGGATAAGGGAAGAAGAATGATGATGATGAATATTTGTTGTTATAACATCAACTGATGAAAAAAAAAACTGTACTCAGCCCTTCTATGACCGTTCCAGACAGTCCGCCTGATGACAGACGAATGGATGGACAGCGAAGTCTCAGCAATAAGGTCCTATTTTTACCTTTTGGGACGAATACCTAAAAAGTAGCAACATTTCTTTGTAGATTATTTGATAGATTTTACGGAGAGATACTTTTAAATTATTGTCTTATTATTTTTTATCTGCACAAAATATAATGCTTTATGGACTTCAGTTTTAATTTACGTTGCGGTTGGTTCAAAATTATTAGTAACTAGCTGTTGCCAGCGACTCTTACGACTATTTGCCTTAGGTATTGCTATCCCTATTCCAGAGCGCCGTGCTGAAAGGGACAAATATAGCTGAAGCAGATCTTACCTACAAATTCTTTGAAAAAAAAAAGACGTTTCGTAGTCCCCTTTTTTCTTTGCGAAAGTTAAACCGATTTTGACTGTTTTTACGTTATATTATAGATAAAGAGTATATCTATGCTTGTATCACTTTCTATTTTGGTAAAACGTTTCCAAATATGTGTGATAGACGCTGCAACTTTATCTAAAGAAAACCGAAATAAACAGGATTTTTGGATGGTCATATTTCTTTTAGTTATTATGTTTTGAGAAAAAGAAAATGATAGAAGCATAGATATACTCTTTATGTATAATATAGCGTAAAAACAATTAAAATCAGTTTAACTTTCGCGAAGAAAAAAGGGGACTACGATGCCCATATTTTTGTATGGAGCATACTTTGGTATCGTGCCCTCTTAAGGGTGGTCCACCCCAGACATTTGTTTGGCAAAACGACGCTACGTACGAAGTTTACCAAGTTCGGATCTTTATGAGGATATAGATGCTAAGACGCTAGGGTAGTGCCAAACTGCCCAATACTAGGAAGCGTTGAAGAATAAGAGGGAAGTTTTTGCTCAGCAGTGTGCATTAGATTATTCAGTAATGTCTGCTAATGAACGTACTTGTAAAATATAAACACATTAATTTCAACTTCCAATAAAAACTGCAATAAGTACATAGATGTAACTACATTTTCAACTTCTCAGTGAAACGGTATTTTGTATTGTAATTTACGAAGAAAGAAAAGAAGCACTTTACTTAGTAGAAAACTGTTATTTTTCTTTGTTTCTTTTCAAGATTAAATTAACAATAAAAATGCTGAGCTATAAAATCTATTTCATTTTTATAATCTATTACAAAATCTATTGTTATTAATATAATAATATTTCATACAATAAGGGTTATGCAGAGATAGTTCGGTTAAAACAATACCTATATTTCGATTCAATTTGAAATGTGCTATTTCACCCAGATTTTCCTTATAATAAAAGTCTGTCGAGAATTGTAACAGACATTTAATAAAAATACATAAGCTCTGTGACGTGATTAAAAAGCTGTTCATCAAATTTATGGACCCTAAATTTGTGGTGCCAGGAAACTGCCCTGAGGCATGCGATAATAAACACGTTGGGTTCGTGACACCGTGACAATGAAGGATTTTACTGATAACAAGAAATCTAATAGAAATAAATGAACTAAATACATTGTCTTGGTAGTTTCTTTTCAATTTCTAAAAGTTCTTTTTGTTAGCCATTTGAAGCTGTCGGTACACAGTTTTGTGCTATTTTAAAAATGTGATATATGTTATTTTTTAGTTTTTATTATAAATAATACACAGATAATTTTAAACATTTACAAAAAAAAATATCTAGATATAGTAATATTATAAAGCTGAAGAGTTTATTTGTTTGAACGCTATAATCTCAGAAACTACTGGTTCGAATTAAAAAAATATATTTTTGTGTTGGATAGTCCATTTATCAAGAAAGGCTTTAGGGCGATATAGTCGCAAAGCGCCCAAGCTCTTTAAATAAAAAAAAATAAAAAAAGGAAGACTATAGGATATATAACATCACGCTGCGCCCAATTGGAGCGAAGCATTTGTGAATAATGTTGCAAAAACGGGGAAGATTTTCTTAGTTCCACGCGTGCGAAGGTGCGGGCTACAGCTAGTAAGTATATAACTAACTCTCTATCAAATTAAATTATATGAATCTATGTACATATAAAGAAAAAAACATGAGTCTAAGTTTTTATTGAGTTAAAACTATGTTTATTTTACTATAAACACAAACACAAACATTTATTAAAACCACAAACTAAAACTTAAACATAGGAAATTATTTAACGCAATTTTATTATACATTGGAAAAATAGTTTCGGCCCTTGCTAGTATTTGTTCAAATTTTTCTCTGAATACGAGAGTACCTACTACAGATGAACAAATAGTCTGTATTCCAGTGAATGGCTTTATTGCACAGGCCGAGCTCGTCAAAGGTTTTTATTAAAAAAAACAATGATATGAATAAGTTACTATTTACTAGAATTTTAGAGTATCATTTTAAATTGCAGTTATATTTTGAAAACTGTTTTCTAATATGAAAGCATTTTTAGTTTAAAATTATTTGATATTAAACCCTAATAAATTAAACAAAAAGCCATCCTCTTCAACTACTCTATCTTTTAAAACATACCATATCAAAATCCGTTACGTAATTTGAAAGATATTATAAGCTCACAACATAGGGACAAACATACAAAAATAACGACTTTGTTTTATATTAAGTAAGGATAAGGTATACTGTCTCTGTGTGGTGACGGATTAAGAATACAATTGTTTCACCACCCCATCTACTCCCAAGGGTGCTGTAAAAGTCAGCTAAGGGATATTGCACACAGATAACACCCTCTGTGAGAGACGGAAAACTCGAAAATAAACCCTGTGCCAACACGCCTAGGCAGCCTGGCACAGTAGACCATAATCCCTCCCAAAGTGGAAGAGGCCCGTGTCCAACAGTGGGACGTAAATGGGCTGGAGAGAGAGAGAGAAGGTATACTGATGTCGTGAAGTTAGTTAATTTTGTATTCTCTTCTCTTTTCTAACTCCATATAAGGACGTCATAGACAGCGAACCGTTCAAGATCTAGTAAGAATTCTATATCCACATTACTCAAGTGCAACGGCAAGCTTTAATTCTGAAAGTAACTCGATTGACAGCCAAATAATTGCATAAGTGCTTAGTAATTTTTTGCAGCATGCATGCAAAAACGTTTTCATACTTCTACTATAAGCTCGACGAGCCTCGTGGTCGAGTGGTTCATGTAGCGGACTGCCGATAAGAGGTCGCGGGTTCGATTCCCGCTCGGGACAATCATTTGTGTGAATTTTCTAATTGTCATACAAATGTTTGTACTGCGTCTGGGTGTTTCTATGTATTATAAGTATGTATTTACAAAAGAAAGTAGTATATGTAGTCTATCCGTATTCTGGTACCCATAACACAAGCATATAAGCTTAGCTTGGGACCAGAGGGCATTGTGTGAAATGTCCATTTATAAAAATAATTGGTCAAGTGCGAGTCGGACTCGCGCACGAAGGGTTCCGTACCATTATCTATGCAACATAAGGCAACGTTATTAGTGTCGAGCAAGAAACGGTAAAAAAATCATGTTTGTTGTATGGGAGCCCCCCTTAAATATTTATTTTATTTAATTTTTAGTATTTGTTGTTATAGCGGCAATAGAAATACATCATCTGTGAAAATTTCAACTCTCTAGCTATCACCGTTCTTGAGATACAGCCTGGTGACAGACGGACGGACGGACGGACGGACAGCGAAGTCTGAGTAATAGGGTCCCGTTCTTACCCTTTGGGTACGGAACCCTAAAAAGGTTCTTTCTTTCTCTTTCTGCAGCCCATTAACGTCCCACTTTTGGGCACGGGTCTCCTCCTCTTTGAGAGGGATTATGGTCTAATGTGCTGCGATGACCAGGCGTGTTGGCACAGTATTTATTTTCGAGTTTTCCATCTCTCACAGAAGATGCTATTTGATAAGAATATCCCTTAGCTGTTTCTTACACGGGCACTAGCACTCTTTAGCACTCTCGGGAGGAAAACGGGTGGTGACACTTGTATTCTTGATACATCACGGGCAGCTAAGCTTACAAAATTATTTAACCCCTTCATACCCTACTTAACTAAGCTGGCATATATCTTAATGTTACTTAATAAATACTTAGCGTGTTATAAGAAAGCTTGATTTTAATATACACTGTGATAAAAATATTTTATTGTATATAATTAATCTATCTTTCATAGAAACGTTTACGGTGATTTGAAATGCGTAAGTAAGTACAGAAAGTATTACAGATTAATATCAAACACGCGATATAAAATGAACCCCAGTTTAAACTATCAAAATGTTATTTTTATAAAGTTCAGCATTTTCCTGAGAGTTGATTGAGCTGAATTTCTTAAAAGATATCTATGTCATTGCGTTAACAGAATAAAAAAAGTTAAGACAAAAGTCGATGGCACTGCATAATTTCATTACAACCACGTTTAGCTTAATCATCAGATAAGCTCCATATCATCATTATAATAATAAATAATAAATAAATATTCATGGACATTTCACACATCGTCCTCTAGTCCCAAGCTAAGCTTATATGATTGTGTTATGGGTACCAGAATACGGATATAATACATATACTACTTTTCTTTTGTAAATACATACTTATAATACATAGAAAACACCCAGACGTAGTACAAACATTTGTATGACATTTATGAATATCACACAAATGATTGTCCCAAGCGGGAATCGAACCCGCGACCTTGTGAACGGCAGTCCAGTGCATGAACCACTACGCCACGAAGCCCGTCGATTTATTATATTACATTACATTTGTTGTGTATCCCTTGAAGAAAGTCCAGCCCGTTAACGTCCCACTGTTGGGCACGGGTCTCCTCCCCTTCGGGAGGGATTATGGTCTACCAAGCCATGTTGACAGGCGTGTTGACTCACACGGCTCTCATAGAGGATGTTTTTTGTATACAATATTCCTTTGCTGGCTTTTACATTGTTGTGTATGCGAAAGTTAAATTCAGTTGGAATTTGGTATTAAGAGCATAGTGCATAGAGCATATTAAGAGCATAGTGTATTAAGAGCATGCAAGATTTGTTAACAGACGAACATCAATTTAGGTGAAACCAAATAAAAGCTTGTAATAAAACTACTGCTATTAAAATTTGCAGCTCATTCTATCTCAATGTAAAATCCGATAATAATAAAAAAGTGTAAAGACTGTAAAAGCACGGGTTAGACTCATACGCGAAGGGTTTCAAAACGTTATCATCATAATAAATTCGTTATACCGACATCGAGTCATAGCCTTAGTAATAGGGATCAGTTTTACATTTTGGTGTGGAACCCTAAAAAAGGGTAAACAACTTTAAATTAACACTAATTGATAATGTAGACAACCATATCATTGTTACCGGAATAAAATTACAATTCGTTTCTTTCAAAAATATCGCTATAACTTTTTATTTTTCTTTGGGCGCGCCTTGGGCTTAATGAGGGTCATAGGGTTAACAGCGCGGTCAACCAAAACACATTTACCCTTTCTTTTGCCCCGTGAGGATATGAAGGCTAACGTGCTTCGTGGAATAGACTGAAAACAAATTACCCAAAAATTAAGGTTACACAACATGTGATACGATTAAAATAGTCATATTAGTTATTTAATTACGTGATATAATTTTTTTAATATTTTTTTAAACACAAGAGGATTAAACCACGTTGTATCTACTATGTCGAAACATTATTTAAGTAAAAAAAAATTGACAGTCTATTTATTATTTTTTTGTTAGTGTATCTATTCTAAACTAATTGTAATCCAAAGTGAGCTAAAATCTTTATAAGTACGATACAGATTTTTATGCTGTTTTTATAAAGGTTTAGTTTGTAAATTATTAAAATTTGTTAATAATATTTTCAGTATTTTCTAAATTGCAAATGTATGAAGTTGCGGGCAACAACTATTAGCTTATCCTAATCCTAACAAATTTATAAATGTAAAAACGAGTTAATGCCGCTATAGAAATTTTGACGAGCTTAAGTGTTAATGTGTCGAACGAAACTATAGCGCGATTTAAAAAATAGGTACAACGCCTTCTATCGACTGTCATAGTAAACTTCTGTTTGTTAAGGTTTACTTTCTAAATTTCACGCGTACGAATTCGCGGGCTACAGCTAGTTATAAAATAATACATTGTATGGTACCAGTGTAAATTTTAGATCTTTATTTATTTTGACGAGCCACGTGGTTGAGTGGTTCATCTAACAAACTGCCGATCAAGAGGTTGCGGGTTCTATTCCCGTTCGGGACAATCATTTGTGTGATTTTTCTGATTGTCATGCAAATGTTTGCACTGCGTCTGGGTGTTTCTATATATTATAACTATGTATAAATTTACAAAAGAAAATTAGTATATGTAGTATATCCGTATTCTGGTGCCCATAACACAAGCATTTAAGCTTAGCTTGGGACCAGAGGACGTTGTGTGAAATGTCCATGAATATTTATTTATTTAATAAATCGAAGATTGATCTCTTTTATAGCCCGTATTTCGTGCATCTTAAAAGAACACATATATCATAAAAAATATTACCTATTAGATTTATTACGTTGGCTAATTTAGTTTTCGATCTGACCGACATATTTAATATCAATATAATTTATTAATTAAACATACTCAATATTAATACAATGGATTTAGAGGTATTTGACGTTGAAAGTTTATTGGTTTAGTAAATTGAGGGACTAAGATAACACCGCAGATGAGTTCTTCGGAGAAATGTTATCGAGGTAGGTCAATCTTATATTTTGCGCTGCACAACATGTTTATTTTTATAAAACGCTTTGGTTTACCGATAAATAAAATTAATTGAATTAACCATTTATCTGTAGATACCTAATTATCATATTGATCTATTCAAGAGTCTTAATCTTTCTATGTATTTTACAATCAATGTCAATCGGTCTATGGTCATGCAAAACTAAAGGCTAATTTTTGTCCAATTAAATCCATAAACCATAAAAGAAACATATAAAAGAGACAGCATGACGGAATGTTTCATTTCTTAATAAATATATAATAATAATAATAATAATACAGCCATTTATTCCGAGCAATTACATGTTTGTGTTTGTGTTTTACATGTTTGTCTTTATAAAATGTCTCTTAGCTCGGTGTGCCTTACGGCAAAGGCCTCCTCCAACGCCTTCCATTGCATCCTGTCTCTCGCAACTCTTTGCCATAGGGGACCCAGAGTTGTTTTCAATTCATCTTCCCATCTCATCGTTTTTCGGCCACGACTTCTGTTCCCTTCTCTTGGGTACCAGACCGTCACTTGTTTGCTCCACTTCTCTTGCTTGCAGCGGAGCAAGTGGCCAGTCCATCTCCATTTCAGCATGTCAATTCGTGATAGGATATCTGTAAACTTGGTTTTGTGTCTGATATCAATACTCCTAACTTTGTCCATCAGTTTTAGTCCTAGTGTACTTCTTTCCATAGCTCTCTGACATTTCATTAACTTTTCTCTGTGTTTTTTGGTCAGAGCCCAAGTTTCGCATCCGTATGTGATGCAAGGTAGAATGCAGATGTCAAAAGTCTTCTTTTTAATGTTTATTCCAAGTTCCTTGCTTTTCATAATTTCTTTTAAGGCCCAAAACTTTTTCCAACCAGAGGCAATTCTCTTGTCGACTTCTTTGGACATTTGATCGTTAGGGGATATAATTTGTCCTAGATACACATACTCTTCTACATATTCTAGATTCTGTCCATCAATGGTTATATCTACAGCTACTGAGTTTGTCATCATTTTTGTTTTATTTGAGTTCAATTCCAGACCTATCTCTCGGCTTTTGTTTGCTAGTGTTTGTACCATGAATTCCAGTAACCTGGGATTTTCCTCCAATATGACTAGGTCATCTGCGAATCTTAGATGGTTTAGACGTGAACCGTTAATATTTAGTCCTAGGTGTTCCCATTCAAGTTTTCTAAACATCTGTTCCAAAACTGCTGAAAACAGTTTTGGTGACAGTGGGTCACCCTGCCTGACTCCCCTGTCTATTGGAAAGGCGTCCCCTATAGATTCCAACTTGATACTGGCATTACTTTCAGTATATATGTTTTTTATGATATTCACATACGCACTTTGTACACCCTGTTCTGTGAGGCTTTGCCAAACCAGTTCATGTTTGAGGCTATCGAAGGCTTTCGAGTAGTCTATGAAGGCTAGATAGATAGACTTGTTATACTCGTTATATTTTGCCATGAGTTGTTTGATAGTGTGTATGTGGTCAATTGTGCTAAAGTTTTTCCTGAAGCCTGCCTGTTCCACTGGTTGGTTGTCGTCAAGTGTATTTGATATCCTGTTTAGAATAACTTTTGCAAAGACCTTGTAAACGTTTGAAATAAGCGATATAGGTCTATAGTTGCCGATGTCCTCATGAGAACCTTTCTTGTATAAAAGTATGATAAAAGATTTCGCCCACTGACTTGGGATGTTTCTAGTAGATAAGATGTCATTGAAGATATTTGTTAGTACCGGGCTTAACTCTTCTATAGTTCCACGCATGAGTTCATTGGGAATTTTGTCTGGACCAGGAGATTTTTCCATTTTTTGGCTGTTTATAGCCTTTTCAACTTCCGATTTTAGTATTTCTGGTACTTCTTCAGTATTATCTGTTGTATTTTCTAGACTACTGTTAGGAGATGTTATGCTTGGCTGTTTGGAATATAACGCTCGGTAGTAATCTGTTGCAATGTTTAGAATTTTACTGCGTGTAGTAGTCGTTCCATCTTTATCTTTTAGCTTTGGTATCCATTCTTTTCCTTTTTCTCGTAGTTCTTTAAGAGCCTTACGGGTGCCTCCCGATCTGATTATATGGCTTTCTAGGATTTTGTTTCTTCTTTGTTTCCTTTCCTTCCTCATGTTTTCCCTAATTTGCTTGCTCAAGCTTGAGATTTCTTTAAGATTTTCCTTCTTGTTTTGTTTCGCTATTAATGTTTTTCTGTCTTCAATTAGCTTAAGAGTTTCGTGGCTTAGATAAGAATCTTTTCCTTTGACAGGAAGTCTCCCCATATGTTCATTGAGTTTGCATTCTATCCTTGCATATTTTTCATTTATACTCTTTTTGGAGGTAAAAGCTTCCTTCAGGTCTTCTGTGGATACCTTTGAGACCTTACTGTTGGACAAGTGAAGGCAATTCATTTGTATTGCTTTCGGTCTAGGCTTTTTTGGTGCACGTTCAGATAGACAGCAGCGTACCATGCGGTGGTTCGTACTAAAGTTTAGGTTTTGAATTACGCTGGTGTCGCTAAACAACTTTCTTCGATTACTCAAAATAAAGTCTATCTCGTTTCTAACTTTTCCATCTGGAGATATCCAAGTCCATTTGGCTTTATGTTTTTTGCGGAACGTTGAATTAAGCAACGTAAGATTATTTTCTAGCAGGAATTCCACCAATATTTCTCCGTTTTTACTTCTTTTGCCCTTTCCATAGTTTCCTAGGACATATTCTTCTCCAGCATTTCGAGCACCCACCTGTGCATTGAAATCTCCCATGACTACTACATTATTTTCGGAGTATTTTTTAGTAACCTCACTAAGATTTTCGTAAAACTTTTCTATATCCATCTTAGTAGCTTGTTCGGTCGGCGAGTAAACTTGAATGATAGTCCAGTGTTTTTTGTATTCTTGTAATTTTATGTGGATTACTGCTATTCGGTCCGATATGCCTTGGAATCCAATAATCTGATTTTTAAGCTTTAACTTTACCAGAAAACCTACTCCTCTGTGCCCAGCGACTTCGCCTTTGTAATACATGACATAGTGACTTCTCTCCTCTATTCCTTCACCTATTCTTCGCATTTCACTTATGCCTAAAATGTCCCATTTTATGTTTCGGGTAGCAAGCTCTAGCTCGTGCAAACTTTCGGGTGTTCTCAGAGTTCGTGTGTTCAATGTACATAAATATAAGCGACAGACATTTCGTTTGTGTTTGCTAGAATTTGATGTTAATTCCTTTATGGGATTTGTTGGAGGGTTATGGTCAGCTTCCCCCACGGTGACCAGCCGGCTTGGGGTGTGTTAATAAATATAATAACTATTAAATACGCTATAATAGGTATAGATAATTGCTTCCAATAAAGATATATCATTGCATAATATTTGATCGGAACTGAAGTTTATGTCACTACCGTATAGACTTACATCTTGTGGTAAACATTACTCAAACCCAGATTGCAGCTTTCGAAGACATAGTATTTGCATAGAACTTGGAAATCAAATTACTATCCACAGGTTCGTAGCACTAATTTTGGAAGTAATTGGAATTGTAGCTGCTATTCAGTTCCACATAGTGTAAGTTTACAACTAGAAAGTACGTTACTAGAACTTTTATTATTATGGAATTTTTTCTCGTAATGGAATTAATGGAATTTTTGTACGAATCTGAAAACCTGAGTTACGATATTGATAGTCATTTATTCTTTAATATATTTTGCATATGCCTACTTATCTGTAAAGGATGATAAAGAATAGCAGATACTAAATTTTTTTTTGTTTCACACAACCTCTTATAAAACATAGCTTTGGCCGGCGATTTCGTACGCATGGGATTTAGAAAATTTTCTCCCTTTTTTGCAATATTTTCACTAATGCCTCGCTCCTATTATTCGCAGCGTGATATTATTTAGCCTATAGCTTTTGTTGATAAAAGTGCTAGGAAATAATGGAAGATATTTTAAATCGGACCAGCTCAGCGGTTCCTAAGATTAGCGCGTTCAAATTGGTTGTCTGTAAAGGCGGTTTACTGACGATAGTTGAAAGTGACAACGCTCGAACGAGCGACAAAGAACGTGCAAGCAAGACAAGTGATAGCGAGACGCTTGCACTTCAAGCCTTACGTGGAACGCTTCAGAGCGAGGTAACGCCGCATGAGTCATGTTTTTTCGTGCGTGCAGCCGGCTCTATCGAATTATAAGACGTTGTCACGTCAAAAAACAAACAAACTTTTCAGCTTTAAAATATTATTATAGATTTATTAAAGAAGATACATCATGTTATGATATATAATCTACTTAGTTTAAAAACTAGACTTATGCATTTTCATAACATAAACTTATGCATTTTACAAAGTTTCACTCGAGAAGAAATAATTGACCAAAAATGTACCTGGCTCCCGGACCGTAAAGGAAGTAAGGATTTTTCATTTGCAATCGGAAATTTCTTTACCGTGTCGTCAGGTAGCAACATAATATTGGTTTGTTACGTGTAGTGTACACCAACAAGTTAATTGAATCCATATTTGCTGTGCTAGTAGCGTTAAACCTATATAATATTGAACGTGCAGAGTTTACTCGCGTTGACGTATCTATCGGAATATACCAGAGCTGCAAAGTATGCTATATTTCTTACCTAAAAGTACTAAATATTTTTATAATTATTAATTAAATTAAATAAGCAAATAAATTGGATGTTTGTTTTTCATGATAATAATATTGGTAGGTACTACACCTTATCTCTCATCGTATTAATCTATAAGGTTTATTCACAATATGTAAACACCATACCTACCTGATGGTGTTATCAAATTTTATGGATAACAGAATTATATTGAATAAAGTCATTCCATGTTATTAGAGGCTATTCATCAAATTTATGAATACTAAATATTTGATTTTGAAGCGAACTGCTTTGAAGCATGCGACAATAAACCTGACAGGTTGGTGACATCGTGATACTGAAGGACAATTTTTAATGACTAGACGCCTAATAAAAATAACAAAACACACCCATTTTAGTGACGTACTATAGAAATAAATCCGTTGCTATCACAGATCAAAAATAATTATTGTATACTTCGTTCTTTATATACTTCGTTTTTGACGAGCCTCGTGGTTGAGTGGTTTATGTAACGGACTGCCGATCACGAGGTCGCAGGTTCGGTTCCCGCTCGGGACAATCATTTGTGTGATACTTATAATTGTCAAACAAATGTTTGTACTGCGTCTGGCTGTTTCTATGTATTATAGGTATGTATTTAGAAAAGAAAAGTAGTATATGTATTATTTCTGGTAACCATCACACAAGCATATAAGCTTAGCTTGGGACCAGAGGATGTTGTGTGAAATATCCGTGATTATTTATTTAACTTAATTTATTTACGTACGTGTTGCATTGTAGTGTTTTGTGGTGGAGGGCTACGTCCAACAGTGGACAGAAAAAAGCTGATGGAAGAGGGACACTCATGCGCCTTAGTAAAAAATATATCTGGGAAGATAGCTGTCAAAATATTTACAAAATAATTTAGTAATGAAATTGAAGGTAATAAAACGTTAAACAAAATTCTGCTTAATAAATCAAATTATGATGGAAAAAGTGAATGTGCCGCAAGTGGGACTTGAACCCACGACCTCGGAATACCGTTCCGAAGCTCTTCCAACTGAGCTTATTGCGGTCTACTTGCAACACCTTCAAATTAGCCACCATTTATATATTTTACTTGCGGCACATTCACTTTTTCCACCATAATTTGATTTATTAAGTAAAAAGGCATAGCATGTCAAATGCAAAAATTAATAAATTAAAATTCTGCTTACTTAAAATTAATACAGCAATACCTAAGTATCAGTATTATGGTAGGTTTTTGGCTCCTATCGCGTGCTGCATAGGAAGAAAATGTTTCTACTCCCAGCCTATTGGTGACCCACTGTTGGGCACGGGCCTCCTCTGCATTGGGATGATTTTTGTTTTACTATTCCGCCCTGATCAGACGTGTTGGCATAGCATTTAGATTCAAATTTTCAGTCTCTCACAGCTAGGAGCTTATATTATTATGCTTCTATATCCCGTAGCTGGCTCTTAAAGCACCGTGGAGGAAATTGGGGTGGTGACAATTGCATTCTAAGTCCCTCACTAAACGAACAGTTGTATAATATAATTTATTTGTTAATATGTAAACTCACTTTAAATTCTTTAGGAAGCAACTAATAAAGAAAACTTACTAAAAAAGCAATAAGGAGGCTTTCTTTACTAATTAATAAGAAAATTTGCGTTACAATGGGACGTTAGCCGAAATCTTAACAAAACGTTAACCTCTGAAGCCCATTCTGATGATAATTTTAACTTACCTATCACGCAACCTTCAGGCTACACTTTGATATTATGCAAATAACAGTTCCTTGTCCAAAATGACCTGCAAATTGACTTTTATTAAGATTATTTTACAATTAAAAATACGCATACTTAAAATATTTCGTTGTTGTTTTTTAACATTAAACTTTATTCATTGAAAGATTTTATTTAATCTAAGTAATTATGTATGTATGTAAGTAGTGTTATGTATGTAAGTAGTATGAATTTAATCTAAGTAAGATAATATGTATTAGGTTATTAGGTTATTTGAACGCTTGAATTATTTAAATTAAGTATTCACCTCATAAAGACTAGGTTGACCTGCAAATTGACTTTTATTAAGATTATTTTACAATTAAAAATACGCATACTTAAAATATTTCGTTGTTGTTTTTTAACATTAAACTTTATTCATTGAAAGATTTTATTTAATCTAAGTAATTATGTATGTATGTAAGTAGTATTATGTATGTAAGTAGTATGAATTTAATCTAAGTAAGATAATATGTATTAGGTTATTAGGTTATTTGAACGCTTGAATTATTTAAATTAAGTATTCACCTCATAAAGACTAGGTTGGCTTTTTTACCAATTAAAATAAGGAATCAAGATTCAGTTAGTACATGAACATACGCGTGTTAAACATTATTTATTTATTTGGAGTAATAATTTAACGTATTTATTATTTCATAGCTTAAATTGTTAAACTAATAGAGTGTCAAAATATTGTCACAGTTAATATTATTGTCATGAATTAGTTCAGAGTGTTAAAGTGGAAATCGAAATCAAATAAACTAGATTAGGTCATCGGTTTACGGCAAGTGGAAGTGGCGGGTCATCTCGGAAGAAGCAATTCTCATGGTCGTAGATTGAATGCAAAATTGGATGAGATCCTACCGTTTTTACTGTTTGGTTTCGTGATTGTTACGTACGAAATACTTCGCTTTTTATTTTGTTAAGAGCAAACATTGAACGAATGGTTTGATTGAATGTGACAATAGTTATTGTAAGTGAGCCGTCGACCGCTTGTTATTTCATTGTCCCAAAAGATCAATATCATCTTTCTTATTGCTTATTGGAACATTTTTGTAAAAGGTTAGCAATAAACATCTGTTGGTATTATTAACTTACTGTATTGGGAGAAACTGCTTAATTATGGAAGGAAGATATAAAAATAATTATGTATTGAAAGCAGTAAACAGGTCAAGGTTGAATCTAGCTATTATTTTCATATACATACATATAGAAAACCCATTGTGATTGTAAGATAAACTTAGTTAATATTTTCTTGCACTTATTCAGCTCATTTACTAAAAAAAAAACTACTTTTTAATGGCTTAACCGTGATCATGATGATTGAAACGTCCAAGACTTTGAGATTGATAGCGTCTAAATACATAAAAAGCAGTTTCCATTTAATTAATAAAATAAAATTTACAATCGATGTTAATTTCATATTACCTATAATGGAGGCATTTTTATAGCAGCAAAAAAATTTATTAGAAGATTTTGTAAGCAAGTAACCCATTTATTAAACAGGTTTTTTAAGGTATGCGAAGCAATTTTTTCATAAAAACATGACACATGACTGTTATAAGTTTACCCGAGAGAGCCTACAGCTAGGTCCATGTATTTAAAATTCTTGAAGATTTATGTTACAAAGATTCTTTTAATTTTTTGGCTGAAGACACGTGCCACTTCTTGTTACCATAATTTATATGGATACCATATTACTTAAATTTTGCCAAGATAATCTCTGGAATTTTTTTTATGAATTACCTAGAAAGATTGTAAGTAGTTTAAACAGCCGTTGCCCGCAACTTCGTACGCGTGGAATTTTGAACCAAAACTTAACAAGTTATACAAAAAAGCCATCCTCTTTAACCATTCTGTTTATTAAAAGAAACCGCATTAAATTCGCTGCGTAGTTCTGAAGATTTAAGCTCACATAGCGACATATGTAAAAAAATTGGTCAAGTGCAAGTCGGACTCGCGCACGAAGGGTTCCGTACCATGATCTATGCAACATAAGGCAACGTTATTAGTATCGAGCAAGAAACGGTAAAAAAATCATGTTAGTTGTATGGGAGCCCCCCTTAAATCTTTATTTTATTTTATTTTTAGTGTTTGTTGTTATAGCGGCAATAGAAATACATCATCTGTGAAAATTTCAACTGTCTAGCTATCACCGTTCTTGAAATACAGCCTGGTGACAGACGGACGGACGGACGGACGGAGGGACGGACGGACGGACGGACGGACGGACAGCGAAGTGTCAGTAATAGGGTCCCGTTTTTACCCTTTGGGTACGGAACCCTAAAAATGGCGACTTTGTTTTATAATAAGTATGGATATTACAAGCTGATCAATGTCTAAAAGAGTTTATAAAAACATAATACTGCAATATTGAGACCGCAAGTAACTCGGACTTTGTGAGTAATAAGTTTGTTTTCATTCACAGATGAGGGAAGGATAATTTGGTCTGCCAAGATCAATCGGCAGACCAAACTAAAAGTTCAGTGTCCTTGCTTATGTTAATAGATAAAAGAAATTGCAGCATTGAACCTTACAGGCCTATTCAAACCTGAGCGATATTCGCTGCCGCTGTGGGTAGAGGTACATACCGCGCGCGTTTCGCTCAGGTATTTAGTATCAAGTACAGCGGCTAGAGCGACCTGCCGGCGTATTATGAGCTTTTTAAACTCATTCAAGTTCCAGACAGGCCGTAAACTGCATGGCTGAATTAGGTATTATGGCAAAAATAAAACTTTTAGTTGAAAATTTTTAGTTAGTGCTTCAACTTTTAGTTGTACCTTCTCCTTAAACATATTAATGTATGACTGGTTTAGCGAACTGACTGACTAATAATTTGTTCATAATACGAATTTGCCAGACAGTTCATTTCACTGCGTAAACTGCCTGTAAATAAAAGCTCATAATACGGCCGCTGAGCGATATTCGCTGCCGCTGTGGGTGGAGGTAAATACCGCGCGGGTTAAGGAAATGACTAACTGGCGAAAATTTCTTACCTCTCTGAGCGAAACACGATTACCGCGCGTTATTCTACCCACAAGGATTGCGAATACCGCTTAGGTCTGAACTACCGCATACCCACTGGGTTTTCTCTGCCGCAGGCGGTAGCGAATACCGCTTAAATCTGAACAGGCCTTTATAGTTGCGAAATAGCAGCATTTTATCTCTCTATCTGTCCAGTCCATTTACGTCCAGTGGGACGTGGCCGTGCCTTTTACACTTTGGGAGGGATTATGATCTATTGTGCCGCGCTGACCAGGCTTGTTGGCACAGGATGATATTTTCCAGTTTTCCGTCTCTCATAGAGGATGTTGTTTGTTTGCAATATCCTTAGCTGACTTTTACAGCACCCTTGGGAGGAGATGGGGTGGTGACACTTGTATTCATAATCCACTACTAATACAATTTTCATAGTATATTTAACAACAAAGGTATATTATACGATAGTATAACACTTTCCATTATACGTTTACCTTGCTGAAGCTAAAAGATGAGCCTCACATAATTATCCTTATATATTTTCGGACACACACGTACGTAGTGTCGTCCAATTTTGTTCTGAGGAAAAAGGGTAAGAAATTGTATGAATTTGGTGTTTATTTGGGTACGCTTTATTTTCATCGTACTTTCGGGACTCTGTTCATATATACCTGCGCACGTCAGCCCTAGGATAATTTTATTCGTGCGTTTTCAGCCAAATTGGTCACGTTTGTCAGTTAGCACTTCTCTTTAGCAGTTTCAATTTACTTCAAACAAGAATATCCAAAAGTTTAGAAATACTAATTATTTAAATAAAACTACTTATACGTAAATAGTAGTTTTATTTAAACAAATGAGTCGCGCAAGTGTTAGAAAATATTATAGGTACGTATTATTTTCTTACTTAAGCTTTTCATATTTGTGTTTTAAATGTATTAAGATGATTCAGGGACTTTTTAAACACTTTTATTGAAACAAAAGTTAACAAACACGTCTAAATCCGTAAGCTTTATGTTAAAAACTTTGTGAAATTCGAAATATTTACACGACATTGACAGAGTAATACAAAAATCAATATCATACTCCTAATACCCTATTCTATATTTAATTATAATCTATATCGTAATACCGCTATAATGAGATAGTAGACACAACAGTGTCGAATATCAATCAATAAGTTATCCATGGAGCTTTCCTTGAAATCTGAATTTAGTTTCACTTATTAAGTTATGTATATAAACGCTACCGAATAAATTAAAGTATTATAATTCTATTATTTGTATTTAATTTATACCTTTTTACACATTTTCCCAGTGATATAGTTTTCTAGTTTTCCACAGTCCACTTTGCCGGGATATCTACTGGGCCTATTTAGGACACGCCCACCAAGCAAATTGGCATAGACTTTGTAACGGGCTTTCTTTTCACAGAGGATATTTATCTGCTTACACAGCTGGCCTTAACAGTACCTTAGTCTCTAGACTCCGACCGGGGAGGGGGAGGCTGGCTATTGCGCGCCGACGACACCTTCCTGACGACGACATCTACGCCTTACATTTTTGTAAGTGCATACATTTTACGCAGTTTTTCTAGCCTCAAGCTACCTCAAACAAAAATAAACCGACAAAAATTATTCTTCTAACATAAAAAGCGTGACTCCAATCTACAATGAAAGTAGCAACCGGATATCACTCGTATAACTCGTATCGTGTCTACACAATGCTTAATAACATTAAAGCTAAAGAAGAAAATGCTAGCTTGAATGTTGCATTAGGAAACAATAGACGTCAAACTATAACAAGATCCGGTTTTATCCTCACAATTGTTATAAAACACAAAGCGATTAAAATAGTTAAAAGCTTCCGTTGCGGTGTTAATATGGACGGTACGAAAGTGTAAACAGACAAAACAGGTAAAATGGGTATTCTTAAGGTAGTGTTGAAACCTATAGTCTCAGCTTACCAAGTATAAATCGCTAGCAAAGGCTACCCATTGTACTAATTTATAAACTGTAACCGCTATATCGTGTGCGTGGACTAGAGACATAGAATTGAATTTTCATTTGTGGTCTGCTGTCATAAATCTCAGTGTTATGTTAAATAGCTTATAACCTTCGGCGATAAATGGACTATCCAATGCAAAAAGATTTTTTTAGTTCGAACCAGTAGTTACTGAGAAAATACCACTCACGTTTCACAATTGGGCATGCGTCTCCTCCACTTCGAGAGGGTGAAATCCTACTACGCCGCGCCGAATAAAAGCCACCATGCCATTTCTTCTCCAGAGTCCTATTAAAGCCATGTACTAATATAATAAACATAAAGTGTGACAAAAGATAAAAATATCTAACTCTATACAAATAGAGTGGATAGGAAATGGGATGGTGACTTTTCATTCTTAATTCGTCACCACACGGATAAATCGTATAATTAGTAGCAAAGTAGAGTGTTACTAACGCTTGTGGAATAATCACGAAATGTATGGCTCTATCATTGGTAAGCCGTCTTAGTGATTTGTATGCTACTTCCTATTTATTCGTACAATTTCTAGAAATAATTAACCTAGTGCCGCAGCTTATGAATAAATTTAAATAATTTCTCGCTGAGGTGCAAATAATCCTAAGTTTTGCATTTAAAACTTTTCTTTAACCATTTTGTTTTTTTTTTATGTTTTTTATTCAAGTATCTCTATTCTAATTTGATGTATATTTTCCTATCACGTTAAATTCCCAGATTTTTAAATAAATAATATTGACTATGGCCCTATATGTACATTGTACGTAGCTATAAACAGTTTGTACAACTAAGAAATTCTGTTTTTTATACTAGGTAGAATGCTTGCATATCGCAGTATAACTTAAATAAGTATAGAAATAGTTATCACATTTTTACCAGTGTTCAGTAAAAACTTATAGAAATTGGTAAAGAAAAAACTTTCTCCGTTTTTTTTTGTAGTTGGTTTAAAGCTATCATATATTTCAAGACTGATGAAACTGTACAGAAAGTGTAAAATTTACGTGGTAGTTTTATTATATTGAACTTAACGATACACTCTGGTCTATAAATAGTAGAATACGTAAACGTTGGTGCCAATTCTACGAGCACAACTAAACTTAACTAAACAATAATAAGTAATAATAAATATAGATGATGGGTCTGATGCAGAAGGCAGTCGTCCTCGATACGGCTCGCATAGTGAGGAAGTTCCTGTCTCTGGATCCCTGACCACCAGTACAGGGACAGCTTGGTCCCTGTACTCGATGCCGGTGGTGCACTATTTATTATATATTTTTTAAAAAGGTTAGAATGTGTGCATGTTTTTTTTTATGTGTGTTTGTTTTTATTAAGTGTGATTATATATATATATGAACAACTCAACCACGAGGCTCCATGAATCATGAAAACAACTATTGCTGTATTTGGATTATTTGACTATTTTGTTATGCACATTTATATTAATTACAATCTTTAGTCTATAATAAACAGTTTTTATAACAAGAAAGTTCAGTAAACATTGAGGAATTGTGTTACCAACACTATCAAAATATTTTTTTAGTTAAGTTTAGTTAAGTTGTGCGCGTAGAATTGGTACTTACTATTGAATCATTGAAAAATATTTTCTGCGGTTATTTTGTTCCTGTAGTAAATATGAATAGCAGTTTGCTAATAAACCGATACGTACCGATACTCAAGCGTATGAAGTGGTTTAGAGACTTTGTATGTACGTCAATTGCAAACATTCTTTGTATGCGTTTCTAATGACTGTTTTTCATAGGAACATTTGTAGTAGTTTCATTGGTAGCCGATATTTTCTATTGAAAATATTGCTATTATTATTTATTTAATAAATAATTTTATGTCTTGGTTAGATCATAGTTTAACTAACCTCTTTAAGTAGCCATTTAATGTTTACCTATTTATGGGATTTCTTTTTCATGGTGTTATAATAAAAACAAAGTTGTCAATTGGGGCTATCCCATGTTGATGTATAAGGCACACTACCACCCTTATGTTACATACCTATGTCATAAATCCCTCGACCTATCATCCTCCGTAACCACAGTCAGACTACTGACTTGTTTCTTTATTTCGTGTTGTAGTTATTATTTTCAGTTTTTAAATTCTATTTTCGTCGTTTTCTTCTTGCATTATTATTTGTTTTGCTTTGTTGTTCTTTCTTCTTTCTTGGTTGAAAAATCCGGGACATGAGTAAGTGAAAAGAAAAAAAACATTAGTGATGATTAAATAATAATAACAACTTTTAGACAAAAAGTTTAAACTAATCAAAAAGTTAGTATTTTTGGTACGTAGGTATAGCATTAACAGAATTAATGTTAAATTTTATATAGATACGTTATTCAATTAACCTCATTTATTTTACTAACAGTCATTATGAAGACAGCGGTAATGGGAAAATAAAATTATGCTTTTTGATAAACACGGTAATAAAAATGTTTATATTTTTTTCAGTGAGTGGTTTAATTAAGCAAAATTAAATTAAAAGTGCTGTGCTTCATTAAAATAATTTGTAAACATAATAAAAATAATTTATTAATGTAATACACCGAAAAATAAGAGACTTTAATGTAATATTTGCAGTTATGTTACTATAGATGTGAAATAACTAATTTAAAGGATTGATTTAGTGCTGTGCAAAAATATAAAATGTTTTTGACGTTTAAAATTGAAGACAAGTAACTTTAGCCCAAGAAGGTTATAAATAGCGAGTAACAACTCGGGAACATAGATTTGTTCCAAGGCAGGGCCGCCCCGTTTATGGTTTAAAAGTAAAATAGTAAATAGTAGCCTTGTTTTCTCTTTTACTCCATCTCAAAAAGAAAGAGTTAGAAAGGCTACTAAATAGGCTCTTTGTCATTTATTTTTCTTAATGTGTTCAAGGCCGGATTTGTTGGACCGAGTGTTACGTCTAGATCTATATCCTAAGTCTATGCTTTAGCCTGGCTAAATCGTACTTCACATAATAATGACGTTTCATATGACGTATAACCCGTGTCATAGACACACATAGATACATTTTCACGTGTGATGTGATGTAGCCTAGCACTATACATCTGATAAACCAGTGGTAGCAAGATAGTTTCTCCTAGAAGAGTTTACGATTGCAACGCGCATTTCAAAATAGTCAAATCAGGATACTGACATTTAAAAATATTAAACTATCAATTTTGTTTTAGTCTATTTAGGTACGTATTCAACTACGAAGTGAAACAAAGAAGCGTACTTAGTTTAACATAAATATTGAAATAAATTGCCTAATATCTTAAGTTACTTAGTAAATATGGCTCTCGTCACAATAAATCTTAATTTCAATGTGATAAAAATATTTTTTCTGTGTGCCTAAATAATTTGTGTATTAATTTTTATCACTCAAACACAATATAAGCGTGATTTTAAATAGGTACATAAGTACAAAACACAATAACATAAGTATAAATATATTTAAAAAGATTTTAATCAAACACGCAAAATAATATCGAAACGAACTTAAACTAAAAATGTGATACCTTAATAGTTGACCTTGTCAAAAATAACGTTAAATATATTTTTAAGGGGTTTTAGTTTATAATTTTCTTGATTTATTAGGCTTCAATGAACCGTACTCTATCGAACTCATTTAAAATAATAAAAAAAGGAAATCTGAAGTTTTTTTTTGTTTATTCTTTATTTACACTCTTTATTGTACATTTAACATGATATAAATATACACAAAGATATAATTATAAGCTGGCACAAGTGGCGGTCTTATCGCTCTTGGCCATTTCTTCTAGACAACCTTTGTATAGAATTGTTGGAAAGTAATCGATATAAGTAGTAAGAAGATTTAGATTAGATTTAGAGGTCAGAAAATGTTAAGTAAGCGCAATAAAATATTGTGAAATACAGATGTCTGTAGCTACTCGTATTTTAGGTTATTTAAACAGTTATCTTTATCTTTACCTAGGTACAGGCTACATATACTTGTAATTATTACAAGTTAATATCATTTAAATATAATAACTTTAGTAAGCTATTTTAAAAAGAAAAATCTAATTTCTGCGACATGTTTTTGTTTTTGACATATTTATTTTAAAAATTATAAATCGAGTTTTATAATATCTTTTTAGAAAGTTCATGTTACATATACCTTGAATGAATAATTGGATTTACAGATTTTAAATTTCAAAGAGACAAAAACAGATTTTGAAGTAAATTTTTGCGATAATTTTAAGTATTTATTAATGCAAATCAGTCATACTTGTGTGAGGAATTATTCAAATTTATTCATGAGCTGCAGGAGGTAGGTAATAGACTGTAGCAATTGCATGAATAGATAGGAAGTTGTGTACAAATCACTTAGACGGCTTGCTACCGATATAGTCCTCAACGGAATATTACGTAAGGACTGACATCTCTGAATATAGTTCGTAAAGTTGACATATACATACATGTTTTGTCTCTCATAGGTAGATGATGTTATCTGTCTATTAATAGTAGTATTGTCTGTGTGGTGAAGGATTCAGAAAACAAGTGTCACGACCCCTTTTTCTTCCCAAGGTAAGAGCCAGCTAATGGATATTATACACGAGTAAGAGACGGGAGACCAGTAAATAAAACCTAAACCAACACACATAATCTGTGCGGCATAGTAGACTAAGGTCTAGCCTTAATTATTTTATTTGTTAAGTGTCTATAGTTCAAAAATAAACTCTTATAAATTTAAAATATTATAATTATTTCGAAACTAAATTTATTTTTTATGTTCTAGTAACAAATAAAACTAAGGTTAATTCCTCTTGAAAACTACGTACAATGGCTAGTTTATAGAAAACTTTGGGAATTTAACAAAACACACTATTATAGCTTTTCAAATTCATAATGACGACAAGGTGAAAATACAACGAAATACACAGATAAATCAGATTGTTTAAAATAAGCGTGATTAATGAATGTAATACTTTTATTACTATGGAAAAAAGTTTTAAATAATATACAAAGATTGAATATCATATTTACATAAATTTTTAACTTATGTCTACGTATATACCCGGACAGTTGTAAATAGAATGCAGATTATATTATGTACAAAAATTTCTAAATATAAAAAGGACAATATTCTGACACAAATAAAATGTTTGGGTAAAGAGTGTAACAAAGCAATAACTAGGTACTTCTTGGATACAAAACTAGCTGACCCGGCAAACGTTGTTTTACAAATGTCAGGGGTATGAAAATAAATAGTGGTCGATTCTCAGATCCACTGAATGTGCATATAAAATTTCATGAGAATTGGTCAAGCCGTTTCGGAGGTGGGTATGGGTACGAACATTGTGACACGAGAATTTTATATATAAGACTAGCAGTGCCCGCGACTTCGTACGCGTGGAATTAAGAAACGAAAAATTAAATGAACTAACAATAACGCCATTTTACAGCTAATTAGTAAATCGTCAGTGTGGTTCTCTTTTCTTGCACAGTTCTAAAAAAGTAACACACACGGCCCAATGTCATTTTAGTAAATGATATCTCAGATCTTCGTCATGCCTTTTTAGGTCTTTGTACAAACCCTTATACTCTCAATACGGTGTCCGTCTGTCTGTCTATCCACTCGTTAACCTTTTTTTTACTCAGCCACGGCTGAAGTTGTTAATTTGAAACTTATACCAAATGTAGATTTATGCGGTCCCTTGCTGAAAAAGATACAACCAATAATTTAGATCTACGCATTCAGAAGATATAACCGAACTACAGCCATTTTTGAGTATTTTCCACTTTCGCTAGGGAATAAAAATTTACAGGTTACTTCCCACTATCCTAGAGACTTGAAATTTGGCATGGTCCAAAATGAATAAATAAAAATACTTCATTATATTAAAGCGTATATAAATAAGAATTTTCCGCACAATGTCCTATAGTCTCAAGGTAAGCTTTATATGCTTGTGTTATGGGTACCAGAATACGGATAGAATACATAAACTACTTACATACATAAAATACCTGCCATTTGTCAATCTCTGCACCACCCAAAGGTCGACTGGTAGAGAATGCCTTAGGCATTAAGTCCGCCTTTGTACCTACTATGTACATTAAGTGTTTAAATAAATAAAATAAAAATACATAGTAAACACCCACCCTTATAATACCATAAACATGGCTCTTAATTTTTTATCCGTGAGAACCTATAATTCGCTTGCTGATGAATATTTCTTTTTTGTTCATATTGATTGAGAAGCTGTTGGTCTTCCTTGAAATAAATAAATCTCATAAATAAATAAAAAATTAGAATATTTTGTTGTTCTATCTTTTAAAGTTTAAGCAGCGTACGCAAAATAGTTGTAGTTGATTTTTTTTCGAAAAACCCAAATATTTTACGGAATCCTAATTTTTCCAAAATAAAATCTAGCCTATTTTAAGCGCAGATAATGTAGCTTTCAAATTGTGAAAGAATTTAAAAAAACGGTCTAGCAGTTTTTGAGCCTATTGACCATACGCCGACGCCGACGCCGACGCCGACGCCGACGCCGCTGTCGATGCCAACACCTATAAAACTAACTCAGCACCGATACCTCGGGGTTTGAGCAACGTAACGACCATACGCCGGAGGCGTCGGCGAAGCCGGCGCCGACGACGACGCCGACGCCGAAGCCGACGCCGACGCCGAAGCCGACGACGACGCCGACGCCGAAGCTGACGACGACGCCGACGCCGAAGCCGACGACGACGCCGCTGTCGATGCCAACACCTATAAAACTAACTCAGCACCGATACCTCGGGGTTTGAGCAACGTAACGACCATACGCCGGAGGCGTCGGCGAAGCCGGCGCCGACGACGACGCCGACGCCGAAGCCGACGCCGACGCCGACGCCGTCGCCTGCGCCGCTGTAGAAGCCAACGCCTATAAAAACCAACTCAGCACCAATACGTCGGGATTTGAGCAACATAACGACCATACGCCGGAGGCGTCGGCGAAGCCGGCGCCGACGACGACGCCGAAGCCGACGCCGACGCCTATAGAAACCAACTCAGCACCGATACGTCGGGATTTGAGCAGCGTAACGACCATACGCCGACGATGACGCCGGCGCCTATAAAGACCAACTCAACACTGATCCGTCGGGGATTGAGCAGCGTAACAACCTGTACAATACTGACTTTTACACACGCTACGACGCCGTGACACATGGTATCTTTATAAATTATTGCATATGTGTTAATCTGATATGTAAGCTATATTATTGCAAAGTTTCACGAAAATCCATCCAGTAATCTTTACGTGAAAGAACAACAAACATCCTTACATTCATACATTCAACCATACATCGAAACAATGAAGTATAGATAGATGACCGGGGAAATGTTCTCGTTGCTCAGCGAACAGTTTAACTTTATTTTATCACGCGTAATTCTTTTTTCGTCATATCTCCGAAGATATTCATTTAAATTGCATGCTGTAAAAAGCAGTTATTATCTATACTAAATGCGTAAGCTAACTAAGGTATTTAATTTGATAAAAAATGTTACTATATACACATAAATAGCTTTTGAAAATATCCTATTGAATTTGATAATTTTGTTGACGTTCTTATGGGTACAGCGGGTTTTCCTTAAAAGATAGACATATGGCCTCGCGGACTTTTTTAAAGATCTATAGGTAACAAACAATTTCTCCATACATTACTTTGTTGTAACTCATATGGATAAGGCAGCGTTTTCATTTAAAGCTCACGCGCGTGACTTTTTTCCCCGTTTCTTGCAACATTTTACACTGATGCTTCGCTTCTATTCGTTGCAGCGTGATGTTATATAGCCTATAGCCTTCCTCGATAAATGTACTATCCAACACTGAAAGAATTTTTCAAATGGGACCAGCGGATCCTGAGATTACCGCGTTTAAACAAACAAACAAACAAACAAACAAACAAACAAACTCTTTCGCTTTATAATATTAGTATAGATCATGTGAATAACGGTCCAAACACATTAGTAATGTCTCCGATACAACGTATGCGTTGAATCACGTCTCCATCTGCTTTTCGAGCTAAAATTTTACCGTTTTTTTGTCAATATATATTTCCAACCAAGCTCATGTCCAGTTTTTCTCGCTAAGTGGAAAAGACGTTTATTAAATGGTGTTAAACGCTCGTTAATATATAGATATCGTTGCTGTCCAGTCATTTTTAAGTCTGAAGAGGAAGCAACGTGCTATTACGTTGCTTCCTAGCTGCGAGTAATAGGCGTTCCCGGGTTACGTGTCTTGCAAACCCGACAATAATGTGACGAGGTCTCGAAGCTCTGGTAGTATCATTAGCTTTGGTAGTTCGATTGTTCATACTGGGACCCAAGCGCTCGGCGTGTACTATTTCATTTTCATGAACATCCACGCCTAGTTTCTCAGAAACCAATTTCACTACCTCTACAAGATTCTCATCCAAGTTTTCTGTAACTCCGACTATCTCCACTTCCCTGGCTAAGGTGTCTTGGTGACGCTCATTAATTTGAGACTCCAACTCAATGATTGCCTCCTCAAACGCGTCCTTGTGAGACTTTTTTTCTAGTTTCTCTATCCGAGCATCCATAGCCTCCAAAGTGATGTTACAAATATTTAAAGCAGATTTAAATTCCGCTATTTCATCGCGGTATGCGCGGACCTCCGATCTCAAGCTTTTTAATTCATTCCTAAAATTACGTATTTCTAATACAAGATCTAGAGGGAGTTCATTATGGTCTGTGTCTTTCATAGAATTTAGGGAGCGGTTGCCGTTAAGAGTAGGTTTATCCTCACAACTGATACACATCCATCCAGCGGTAATTAAAACATTTGCAGGCAGCTTGCTACAGCCACGGTGATAAGTTGCTGAGCAGATTTTACATTTCACTGCTATAGCAGCAGCAACAGCTTTGTGACATTGTTTACACTTGGGCATTTTATTCAACTGACTCGGTTTTACTCTATAAACAGCAATAAATTATAGTTACTTGACAAACTACAAGATTTACGTTATTTACGCGACGTAATTGGCGCAGAATTTCACGTTTATCTAGAAAATTTATAAAATATCACGGTGATCTGACATATGACAGTATTCATAAAACACTTAGCTGACGATAAACAGATAAACAATAAAGGTAACTATCGGAATTAGCTATTTTCTCTTTATAAAAACAAGTAGGCTATCCGCATATTTCTTCTAAGTATATAATATATTGTTTATTATGTACTTAAACACTACAAAAAGTACTAAATAACAATGTATGTTATAATTAGCACCTTTAAGTCACTTTGTACACTATATTTTACCACTAATTTTAATATTAAAAATAATCATTAAAAAATGATTATTTTTAATATTAAAATTTTAAACAACAAGAACGCGTATGACAGTAATGACATCCGTGTCGTCACCCATAATGAATAAAACCATTTATATTTTATCGTTCATTGTTCTCTACAATTAATGATAGATTACATGTCTGAATATAACATTTGTATTGACCTCATTTCAGCTTGTATTAACAAATAATAAATACTTATAAATTATTTTTTTAGGTATGTATACTGAAAATTATCATTTAAATACATTATGTATATTCTTTTTTTATAATTTAATTTGTAAATATAAATATTAAACATTTTTGCACATTTCACACAACGCCCTCTGGTCCTAAAGTAAGCAATATTTCTATGCTTATAATTATGGGTACCAAATGCGGATAGTTTTGTAAATACATACTAGAAATAGAAACAGGTACGAAAATAAATCTTAATTTGATCTTACAAGGTGTCTAAATCAAATGAAATGTAAAAATAGATGTGCCTTACGCCTTATTTAAGAATAGTAGAATTCACACCTACATTATTATTCCATTACTTTATTGCTCAAAATAAACTTGAAAAGATCAAATGAAGCTTTAATATTAACGACAGCTTTTAATAGAACTCTCAAAATAAGAGTGTGAATAATTTTGCATTTATATCATGACTAGCTTCTGCCCGCGTTTTCGCACGCATTTGTAACCAAATCAAATTTGAAATCAAACCTAAAATAAAAACTTTAATCTGAACTTAAAAAAAAAATTATTATTAAAAAACTTGAGATTAAAACCTTATCAGTCAATTAAAAAAAAAACCTATAAATCGACGGATTCTATAAGTTGCTATGACAACTGTAAAATAAACAATACAATATGGCGGAACTATTATTTTATACCATAATTCACAAACATTTGCGTTTATTATCTCGTACAGTTTTTAGCGAAATAATATAATTAGCATAATTTAATTCCAGGGCTATGAATTATCCCTATGCCAATTTTCATGCAACTCCATCCGGTAGATTTTACGTGAAAACGTAAGGATAAGGATTGTTATAACATTACGCCTTTTTCCATGGGGGTACGCACATCTATACACTGCCATCTGTTACGATCCAAAAATACTTTCTTGGATTCACTTACACTCATACATCTGGTCATGCATGCCCAACGGTTATAAGTGCTACGCACTTGACCCTTTTGTAGGACATCTGCAATGACATCAGGGTATGGTTTCCTCCCAGCGTTTCCACTTACCTCCACCGTGTTGCCTTTCGTTATTCATATTTCATCCATCCTCTACACATGACCAAACCAGCTAAGCATACTTGCATTTACAATATTAATTTTAAAAAAATACTGTGTTCAAATAATAAGGAGAGTAAACCAAAATGATACGATACGGTAACAAGAAGATTACTGGATTATAGATAAATAACAAAAGGATGAGACGGTGCGCAATGCGAAAAAATGAGAAATCCTGACCTCATCATAAAATGTCAATATAATGTTAATATTATATATCTCTCTCTGGCTCTCTCTCTCTCTCTCTCTCCAGCCTATAAACGTCCCAGTGTTGGGCAGAAGCCTCATCTACTTTGAAACGGATTATGGTCTGTTATGCCGCGTTGACCAGGCGTGTTGGTGTAGGGTTTATTTTTCAGTTTTTCGTCTATCACAGGGGATGTTATCTGTACTTTGTCCCTAAGCTGGCTTTAACAGCACCCTAGGGTGGACATGGGGTTATGACATTTGTATTCTTAATTTATCACCACACGGATATATATTATCTCCAAGCAAAGTTAAATTTATTACAGTATAACGTTTAACAATATTTTGTTAGTTTGGTTAAAGTTTCTATTGTAGCTAAATTAAATCCGATACTTAATTATTTCTTGCACGTCTCAAACACTCAAATAAAAACACTTTTTTCGGATTTAGACGCATATATTTGTTTTAGTCAGTCAGTCCAGCCCCACCTAAAAACTAAAATCTAAAACAATACGTGCTTAAATCCGTAAAAAGTGGTTTTATTTGAAATACGTACCTAGATAGTTTAGTTTTATATTTGGCGACACTTGGTAAAAATTCAATGTGATTCTTGAAGAGAATTAAGTTGAAACTATTTTTAGATAGTAGATAGTAATATACATACAGATTACTAGATAGAGCAGTCCGAAAGGTCCAGACCGCCTACTTTAATTCTTATAAAGGTCAACGAGTGAACTGGTTACACCTGAGACTAGCTTTTGGGAGTATAAAATATTTTTAAAAGCTTTCTTCATAAAACAGTTCAGAATACTATATAAGAACTTTTTTCATGGCATTTTTCATCTTTGGTTAGCGCTCGTTTGCTACTTTACTGTTTTTTCTTTAGGTATACTTACGGCGGGCTTCGTGGCGTAGTGGTTCATGTACTGGACTGCCGTTCACAAGGTCGTGGGTTCGATTCCCGCTTGGGACAATCATGTATTATAAGTATGTATTTACAAAAGAAAAGTAGTTTATGTATTATATCCGTATTCTGGTACCCATAACACAAGCATAATAAGCTTAGCTTGGGACCAGAGGACGTTGTGTGAAATGTCCATGAATATTTATTTATTTATTATTTATTACTTATAGCATTATACATTAGACCCCCCGGGAATCCGGCTTATAGGTAGCCCAATTCTATTTTTAATTCGAAATATCTATCACTATCAATCACATTTATTCTGTGCTATCCATGAAGAAAGATATTTTTTTTATTAATAACTGCACTAATTTATGGTAGGGTTTATAAGCTCTTCGCTATTGTATAATAGATCAGAACATAAGAATCTTATAACTTAATGTAATCTAGAATTCAGTAAAGCTTTAAACGAACGCCTTTATTTTGCCCAACGCATAAGACGCATAACGTATTTTATTTTATTTGTTATTCTTTTTTTCAGCTTTGTACATAATTTTGCTTGTAAAATATTTTTTTAAATATTGTATTTATTATATTATTAATAAACAATACAAGATATTAAAAAAATTACTCAGATGTCTGCGGTAGTAATCTTTAATTATTACAAAATAAAGTCGTTATTTTTGAGTGTATGTCCCTATGTGAGCTTATATTTTTAAAACCACGCAACGGATTTTGATGCGGTTTTTATAAGTAGATAGAGTAGTTTATCACGATGGCTTTTATGCACAATTTTAGTTTTAACATTCCACGCATACGAAATTGCGACCAACAGCTAGCGTTCAATAAATCGGATAAATTGTATAGTCTAACATAATAGAGATTGAAACTTTGAAATTAAACTCTGTACCAATAATTGCCGATTCTTATTAACTGTACACTACGTCCTTCGTGTGGTGACGGATTAAGAATACAAGTGTCACCAACTTATCTCCTCCCAAGGGTGCTGTAAAAGTCAGCTAAGGGAAATTGCATGCAGATAACATCCTCTGTGAGAGTCGAAAAACTCGAAAATAAAACCTGTGCCAACACGTCTGGTCAGCGCGGCAAAGTAGACCATTATCCCTCCAAAGTGGAGGAGGCCCGTGCCCAATAGTGGGACGGAAATGGGCTGGAGAGAGTACACTACGCAGATATTACTCATACAGCTTAAATGAAAAGGGTATCACGATGTTTAATGACATTAAAGCCAAGAAGCAAAATAGCAGTGTGGATATTGCATTAGCGAACAATGGATGCTCAAACTATTACTAAATACGGTTTTATCTTCACAATTGTTACAAAACACAAAGCGTCTAAATAGCTGAAAGCTTTTCGCAGGTTGTTGATATAAATAATGTGAAGTTGGAAATGAAAAGGAACAAAAGGTAAAATGGAATGACATTGTAAAAGGATCATGTTCATTTAATAAACTTTGCTGACAATCCATGTTTGTAATGTGATAAAAATTTAGAATTAAATCCAAACATAATATACGGAAGTGTGATCAGAAGTAAAATTATTTTAATCTTAGGATTTCGTCTTTATTATTTCGTCCTTATTTAGGTCTTACTTAGGCCTTAGGTAATGCTATCCCTTTTCCCGAGCGCACAAAAACTCCAGTTTTCATAAAACATGAGTTTTTATCACAATCTTTAGTATTTGAGTAGTTGGATACTTGTGCTATAATATATTATTATCTGCGTTATTAGTTTCGCCATAGAGTTGAAATTTACACAAAAAATTATATTTGACTTGAAATGTACATAAATAACTATAGACGAGCCTCGTTATCTAGTGGTCGTGGGTTCGATCCCCACTCAGTAAAACTGACTGTGTGATATTTATAAATGTCCTACAAATGTTTGTTCTGCGTCTGGGTGTTTTTATGCATTAAAAGTATGCAATTACAAAAAAAAGTATAGGTATATGCAGTGTATCTGTACCTGGTACAAGACAGGCATAGAAATATAGCTTACTTTGAGACCAAAGGGCGCTGTGTGAAATGTCCACAAATATCACATCAAATATCATATATTTTTCTACTGCTACTCTCTTTTTATTACTACGTGTAGACTGTTTGTCTGATCTACTGTAAAAAACTTATTTAAAACGTAAAACTTCGAAAACCATTAGTGTTAAGACTCGCGTCGGTTTTATCTTACAAACTCAGATTTTAACTGCAATAAACTTTCTGACAAGCCATTTGCAGTCGGAGAATGTTCACAAATATTAATCATTTTGCTCATAGAATAATAACCCATTGCAATGTTAATGTTTCTTATCTTTTCATATAATCTTTTTTTTTTCGTAAACTTCTGTTACATTGTTCTGTCCGTGTGGTGACGTATCAAGAATACAGGTGTCACAGCCTCTTTCCCTCCCCAGGACTCTGTAGAAGCCAGCTAAGCCATGTCTATTGTATATAACTAACATCCTGTGTGAGGGATGGAAAACTTAAAACAACCCTGTACCAACACGCCTGGTCAGTGCGGCACAGTAAACCAAAATCCCTTCGTAAGTAGAGCAGGCCCATGCCCAACAGTGGGACGTTAATGGGCTGAATAGAGAGGGATAGTTTGTGTAGACGGATGGATGGATTTCAGTAATTAAGGTATTTGTAAGATCATTAGTGTATTACGTACTGCAGTCATTTACATAAGAAATAGCTGTACTCCGCAGTTTCACATGCGTCCATAGTTTATATGGAAGATAAAATTTACCGTTACACGTTTAAACCTTGTCTGAACTATGGCTAATATTTTAAAATTAAAATCAGTTAAATCGGCCCAGTTATTGTTGAGTTTTAGCGAGACTAACGAACAGAAACTTATTTTTATATATAGGATAGCTGATGCCCGCTACTCCGTACGCGTGGAATTTTAGATCCCCATATATTTTGTCACCGTTTAAACCTTCCCTGGGCTTTTATGAATATTTTAAGACCTGAATCACCAAAATCCGCCCAGCCGTTCTCGAGTTTTAGCGGGACTAACGAACAGCAATTGATTTTTATATAATAAGATTAGTTCTTTTTTCGTCCTTCTTTCATACTGTCGAGGTTTGTTAATTTTTTTTCAGTATGTCTTATTAATCTTTGAAATAAATCTATATGTATCTACCTACGATAGCCAGCGCAACGTAATAATACAGTGCAAGCTTTTTAAAAATTTTAATAGAATGGCCTGCATGATGGAGATACTCTCTTGAAACGGTAAAAGCAAAAATATAACGAGAGAATTGAACGAATCCACGGATAAAAGAGTAACTATGGTACTAAAAAAGTCATACATTTCCGAATAGACCCAATAACCGAGTGTAGTATTGGTAAAAAGTCAAGAGACTTTTGATATTAGACTACATCAAGTCTATAGCAAACTTAATTTGGATGCATTTTTCACATTTTTATTCCGTATTTTCACAAATGAATTGGATTGTTAAGAAACCCAATTACTGAGATCTCGCTGGCCATCCGTTGTCCGTCTATCACCTGACTGTATCTTATGAACAATGATAGCTGGAGAGTTTAAATTTTGAAAGATGACGTTTCTCTGTTGTCGCTATTACAGTAAATACTAACGGTCTTATTCATAATGACTTATCGGAGGTTTAAACGGAGGTTTTATGGGAGAGGTAATAAACGTTTTATCGTAAAAAGACTATTATGAATAACAAGTTTTTAGGCCGATATAGTCGCAGAGCGACCAAGCCCTTTAATTAAAAAAAAAAAGTTTTGACAATTTTCGCAAACCGATTTTAGCGAACTTTTAAGCCTTAAGATAAGTCATTATGAATAAGACCGTAAATGTAGAATAGAATATAAAATATTTAAGGAGGGGTTCGATACAACAAGCTTTTAAAAATTAATGACATGACTACATGATGACATGATTATGACTGTATGAAAGATTATGATGGCAACATGGTACGTAGCCCTCCGCACCTGAATTTAAACTCGTACTGGCTTAAATATATTTTGTCTTCTATGTATTTAACTATATATGACATACTAGCTGTGCTTCGCGGTGTTACCCGCGGTAAAAAGGACAAAAAATGTGTTCGTTTATTATTATCCCACGGGAACATTGCATTCTTCTGGGATAAAAAGTAGCCTATATGTTATTCTAATGTATAAGCTACATTATTGTAAAGTTTCATTAAAATCCATTTGGTAGTTTTTGCGTGAAAGAGTAACAAACATTCTTTTGAAGGATTTTGGGGAGGACATCGGAGTAGCCTTCATCCATCTAAAGGCTTACAACTAGCAAATAAACGTTTTTCATTTATCCAAGGATTTTTGGAGATGTGAAGTTATTTTTATTTGAATCATTAGGCCGTAAATTTTTCGTAAAAAGGCACGTAGAGAGTAGATCTCTGTAATTAAATCCTAAGAAGAATTATGTAGAGTAAATTCTTTTTAATATTTACTTGCTATACGTGCCTCTTAGCCATACTTTTTTGACAAAATATATTACTTTAATAAACATTTAGTAACAGACGTTTTGAATAATTATTGTCAGATTTTAGTTAGTAAAAACTTGTGCTTGATAACAATCATGGTTGTTTATTGGAATCTTCGTGTGTCACTGTGGCGCTAGTTTTTCCATTTCTGCCCAAGAGAGCATTCTTTTAAAACCACTGAAACCTAGCTAAGGATTTAGTCTACTTTAGCTATTTAATATTACATACTTAAACAAAAGTTTATAGAATTTATTTATGACTTATTCACCTATGTTTGTAACGTACACAGCTGTACTGCGTCTGTGTGCTTTAATCCTCTGTAAGCTAAGTAGTAAACGTTTTATACCTAATCGTAAAAAAACTTTTTTAGCTTCGTTTTGGACGAGAGGACATTGTATGAAATGTTCTCAAATATTTAATACCTTAACAAATCTAAAACAAGTTACAACATAGTTTTTTCAATAGATTAAATTTATGGTAACAGATAAATAAATAATAATTAATAATAAATATTTTGGACATTTCACACAACGTCCTCTGGTCCCAAAGTAAGCTATATTTCTATGCTTGTGTAATGGGTACCAGAATACGGATATAATACATATACTACTTTTCTTTTGTAACTACATACTTATAATACATAGAACACACCCAGACGCAGTAAAAACATTTGTATGACAATTAAAAACATCACACAAATGATTGTCCCAAGCGGGAATCGAACCCGCGACCTTGGGATCGGCAGTCCGTTACATGTACCACTAGACCACGAAGCCCGTCACAGAGAACGTAATAAGTTTATAGGAAATTATGCTCGCAATGTTTGATTCCGTAATTTGCATATTATCATACTAAATTATTTATAATGAACAAACTATTCGATTACTGTTATATAGGACTATCATTATCATGAAGTAGAATGTATCGGGTTGTTAATTTTGCTTTCTAAGAATAATAGAAATAATAACAATGTTGATAACAATTCTACGTTTACAACTAAACTTAATTTAAAATGAAAATTAATAGTGCCAATAAAACACAATTCGTAAACATTCCTTTTACAAATATTCTGTATTATAGACTAACGATTTCATATCTACCTAAATGTGTAATGTAAAATAGCCAATTAATTAAACGAAGTGTCTAATCGTCCGATAATCGGACGATTAAAATTAATGAATCGTCCGGTAACAACCGTGGATGCGACTATTTGTACGGCTTTTTTTTTTTTGAATGAGTAGGTATATTCATACGGATATTATTATTTTTTTATTATTAAATTTATTACTAAGAATTTTTTTCGTGAAAAAAGTGAAAATCTTTTTCGACACTATCCACGGAGCAGAAGATTAACTAAGGAGCAAAAGGAAAAAATTGCGGAGTTACTAGATCTCGAAGCGAACCGAGTGAAGGATAGGGGTTTTTTTTTTTTTTTTTCGAAAACCTTATTTTATTTAATTTCTAAAGTTATATGAAACGTAATTAGTACAAATAATAAAGTAGTCGTATAAATAATTATTTTTTATTCATACGATTGTCGTGCGATTATCAACAGCCTTCTAATTTGATGAAAACAACAGCATCAGCGATAATGCGTAATAATGCGATAACCGGACGATTAATATATTTTATTCATCCGATAACCGGACAAATATTGAATATTAGTCGTCCGTATAACCGGACGACTAGCAACAGCCTTAATTAAAATACATGGTGTATTTTAATTAATTTGTTTTCGTGTTAGGTTTTTCGCGCATCAGAATTGGCATCATTGTCTTCTGTCAAATGGTAGTGTCATATTTACAAGAAAAGCAATTGCATATGGCAAAAGTAAAACGATGCCAAAAACTACAAAAAAAAAAAAAAGAAAAGCAGAAAAAGTTATCTACATAGAGTCGTTTTAACTCTTTAAATATTAAAAAATATTAGCTTTGATAGCAGTTTGAAATTATAGTAGTTGAATATGTTTGTAGTTTTTTTACGAAATAAAAGCCAACAAAATATGTCTGTAACTAGTTTTAATTAAACACAAGATTTATTTTATGTAATTGCCTACATTCTTGGTAGTGAAATAATGATATATTAATATTGAAATGAAATTGCATGCAGTAGTAACCTTATCCGGTCGCCGCGCTGTTGCTGGCAAGCTGTTATTATGGTAATTGTTTTACATTTGAACGGGTCAATATTCCTTATTATGATAGTATGGTATTGCCATGAGTACTGCAGGTCGAAAGGAATTAATTCCTGAAATTAAAATATTACATATTAGAATTTAAAACGTAAAAGAAGTAAATAAGTTTTAAAGAACACCACAAAAGCAATTAAAGATTCAAGTACTAGACTTTAAAAGCATAACATGAGATAAATAAATATTATAACTACTGACAATAGTAGTTGGGGAGTTCCCAAGTGGCAACTACCCTGAATTGTTTTCGTAGCGTTGGGCAACTACGGCTCCTTTTACTGTTAGCCTAACTCGAGGTTTTTAAATAAGCGAATTTAATACAATTTCATGAAACGAAATGAAATTGATTTAAGCATGTAGATACAGCTTTTTAACAAAATTATGGTCATGTGATAAGTCCAATTTTTTTCCCTGCCTCCGCACCGCCGCCGAGAAGAACTGGCGTAAGAATCTCAACATGGCTCTTTTGATTTAGTACTTACGTACGTACTTACTTGCTAACCTTAAGGTGCTAATTTTTTTAGTGAAAAACTCACACAACGTCTCAGATGGTGGGATAATTTGTATAGCTATAATTATATTAGAGCTGCTGGATGCGAGCGGAAAGATATCTTATGAATTTAAATTTTATGAAATTTTACAATTATACATGTGATCAATAAACACACAAATACATAACAAGACAACAAGAAATGATGAGTTTGTTTTAGTTACACAAGCTTTTCTGAATAACTAGCTTGCTATGTGTACCCGTAACAACAAATGAGTAAGTCAAAGCTACGTCCCAGAGTTTGGTGCAGCTACGGTGAGCCCAATTCCGGACTTTGTTTGTTCCTTAAATTACACAGGTCTATACGTTTAGTTAACTTTATAGAACTCAAGTTTCTGTTAGATTCTCTACCGGCTCTTTCGTATACGTATGTTTTGATAGATAAGCTTGTAGAGTATACATTGAATATATTTTAATTTATTTATTTATTCATTTATTAATAAATTTTATTTCTTTGAGAAATCTCTTCCAGCAGAGCCGCGAGAGGATAGTGAGTGAAATAGTAATTTTTATTTGTGCGTAGGAAGGAAAATTTAAACGTTTTGATAGTATTTAGTTCTTTTCTATAATAATTCCTTGTTCGAAATATCATTGTAAGTCGAAAATCGCATCGAATTTGTTAATGCTTTATAGTTATTAGTCATTCATTAGTCTCCTAAAACAGATAGAGTCTAAAATACATAGGTCACGTATTTTTATAATAAGGAAATTGTCCAACTAACGTACATAATCGTCTACATGGAAAATGCGTTGGAAAACCTTAGCCCATTCTTGACAGATGAGGAAAAAGTCCGATCAACACATACATTGGTTTATTGTTCGTAAAAATTTATATTGTTCATTTATAGTACCTAATATATTAACCCTACAAACATAGTAACTACTTTTATATTATTATGTACGTTAAACCATTATGAGTCTTGAATAAACAGAGCTTTTACAATGGAGGGTGGGCAATTTAATTGTGCATATGTAAGCATTCTATATAATCTCATATGATATGCAGCACAAAGTGTATAGTGTAAGGAAAATACAGATTAAACATTGCTTAGAGTACCAGGCGTCGAGTGTTACGAACAATTTGCTATAACATTGTGTTAATGAGCCAACATTCGCAAGAGGGTATTCTGGCTAACTGGGATATTAAGACGGTCTTATTATACAACTTAAACGCAGTTTTCAATTCTATTTTAGGGTTATATATTATTTTATATTTTGTTTTTAGAGTTCCGTACCCGAGGGGTAAAAACGGGACCCTATTACTGAGACTTCGCTGTCCATCCGTCCGTCCGTCTGTCACCAGGCTGTATCTCAAGAACGGTGATAGCTAGAGAGTTGAAATTTTCACAGATGATGTATTTCTATTGCCGCTATAACAACAAATACTAAAAATAAAAAATATTTAAGACGGGCTCCCATACAACAAACATGATTTTTTTACCGTTTCTTGCTCTCATACAACAAACGTGATTAATTAAGTTTTGTGTGTGTTGTTTGCTCATTTATTAATAACGTGCCTTATGTTGCATAGATAATGGTACGGAACCCTTCGTGCGCGAGTCCAACTCGCACTTGACCAGTTTTTTATTGTTCCATAGGGTAATTGTCAGTGATGTCTTTCAAAGGAATGTATGATCTGTATGACCAGGTCGGTAAGGTCTGTATGACCAGATGTATTTATTTAAATATAGGAAAGCTCTTTTTTTATACTATAAGGGTGACAAACAAGCATACGGTAACTGATGGTAAGCGATTACCGTAGGCGTAGCCTATGGACGTTCCCAACACCAGAGGTATCACACGCTCGTTGGCGACCTTGTAAGAACCTTTTAACGCCCTTTTTGAAGAGTCCCATGCTGTAGTCCTGTGGAAAAAACACGGCGGGCAGTTCATTCCACAACCGGTAGCATGTTTAGTACATAATACGGTGCTCTATAGCTTCTCATTCATGGAAATAAGGTATAACGCTACGTCTTTGTGTAGGTACATCTTTTTTTCTTTTTTGTGGCACTGAAGTACACTTCTGATAAAACGTTTGTAAATTGTCTGTGTAAAAAATAATTTTAGCTATAACATTAATTTATACTGGCTACAGTAAAGTTTAAATTAATAATTTCATGTTATTGTGAAATAAGATCTTCGTAGAAATATTTAATGTAAAGCTTAAATAAGTTTTCTAACGATAGAGTCACATATGTCTTCTTAAGATTTTCATTTTTACTTATTCAATAACATAAGTAAGAAAAAAGTTAAAAACTTTTGAATTATACTAAAAGTAAAATATGAGCAAACAAATTTCTATAATATACGAATCCATTTGTATATTGGAATATTGTAATTCCAAAAGTTTGCTACGATTTTGGTCTAGACAATTTAAAAAATGTTTAACTTCACGATTAACTTAAAAGACAAAATTTTGTTGCTATTTTTACATTATTTCAATTACTGAGCTTTATTTCCAACTAGCTGTTGCCCGCGACTCCGTACGTCAATTAAAATAAATAACTATAATAGTTTCAAAAAACTAAAAAACACGCTTTATTTAATCGAATTATTGCATTGTCACCGGTCTTTGACAGGTGTGCAAAATTTGAATAGAATCTGACCGTTTAAAGTGGGTCAAAATAGCGTCCAAAGGAGTCGGTTACAAACATACAAACAAATATACAAGTGAAGCTAATATAAAGCGTGTAAAAATAATTTACACGTAACTTTTCTAAATTTTCTTAATTCCACAATAATTTAGGAAATTCGACCCATTTTTGCAACATTTATCACTGATGCTTCGCTCCTATTAGTCACAATGTAATGCCTAAATATAACCTATAGCCTTCCTTGATAAATGTACCTACTATCCAACATTGAAAGAACTTTTCAAATCGGTTCAGTGGTTCCCGAGATTAGCGCAATCAAACAAACAAAAAACTCTTCAGCTTTTTAATATTAGTATAGATATACAATACACAAACTAAAAACTAATATATTACTGAGTATACTTTAATTTATATAATGTGGAGTTGCCAAGTAGGATATAGAGCTTGGTGTTTAAATACCGTACCTACCTCATCAAATTTTGCATATCAAATTTCCTCGTAAACCACACTATTTATAAAAAAAAACGCATAAAGGTCTGTTGCATAGTTTTAAAGATTAATCTCTTACAAGGATTTTCAGCGAAAACGACTTGGTCTTATAATAAGTAAGAATTAACTTACATATTGCAATGGAAAAAAGTGGGTTGCATTTTACCAAAAATTGAAATGGTCTTCCCCGGTGGAAAAATCATAGAATCATCTTTCATTCTGTTATGCTTCAATAAGTACAGCTCTATGTGTGCGACAAATTCATAGCATCATCATCCTCCTGCCCTTATCCCATTATATGGGGTCGGGGCAACATGTCTTTTTCTTCCATAGTCTTCTATTAGCCATCATGTCTGTGTCAACTCCTCTTTCTTTCATGTCCTCTTTTACACAGTCCATCCATCTTTTCTTAGGTCTTAGAGGAAGACCTAAGAAAAGATGGATGGACTGTGTTGTGTTGACTTTTTTCCTTCCACATTTATACTCAGAACTCTTCTAACGACATTACTTTCCTCCCGTCTCATAACATACCATACCAGGACATCCGCTCATTCTTCAATTTTTCAGTCACTGGCATCACTTTTTATCATTGACAAATTCATATCAAATAAAATTCATAGCAATAACTTTTAAATATTAATTTATTAATTTTTGCAACTGACTTGCTATGCTTCTACATAATAAATCAAATTGGGTTTGTGGATTCAATGTGGGTTACAGTCCCGCTCATGGTGATAATTTTTTCCACTATAATTAGATTTATTTACTTTTAAATATTTATTGAATAAATAATTTGTTCGAAGAAAAATATTGGCGTCAAGCCTATTGAGAAAGTTATAAAGTTTCATACGCTGCTGGATGGACTATTTAGCGTGTTTACATCTTCAACATATTTTATCACACAATTTTGCCACATTCGCAGATAAGCCAAGCGATTGAAAAAATATCAGTTAAAAAGTATCTTTAAGGATTTCAAAGAAAGATTAAAGTGTGACATTCATTAGCAGCAATCAGTCAAGCGCACTAAGCGGGTGGCCTTCCGACAGTTGACTGCCACTTATCTAAATAAGATCGACGTCGTGCGTGATGGATTTTAAGACCCTCGTCTCGCTTGCTTGTTGCGAATTTAGTAATTTGAATCAGTGTTTTAGAATAAATAAATTTAACAGTTTTAAACTACTTGCTTAAACACCATATTAGCTGTATTTCTATATAATCTAATATATAAAATTCACGTGTCACAGTGTTAGTTACCGTACTCCTCCGAAACGGCTTGACCGATTCTTCTCAAATTTTGCATACATATTCAGTAGGTCTGAGAATCGGCCAACATCTATTTTTCAAACTTTTTTTTTTTAGTATGGCAAAACAACGTTTGCCGGGTCAGCTAGTATTTCTATATAATTTGACGGACAAGGTTGTTACCTTGTGTTATACTATATAAGAAAAATTGTCTGAAGAAGGGAGAAAATTATACGTGATTTATGAAACCAATAGTTTCATGAACAAAACGTTAAATATCGTAACAGCAAGAATTACAGAAAGCCAGGCTATTAAATGAATTAGACATTCATATAATATTTTCTAACACTTGCGCGACTCATTTGTTTAAATAAAACCAATATACGCGTCTGAATCCGTAAATATAAATAGCCTTCTGCGTTATTTTGGCCAATTTATCGTAGTTAGTGTTAATGAAGCTGTATCTAAGGCTTGACACCGTGAAGATTGTGTTGAAGACGAAGATAGGGTAAGTTTCATCAATACATTACTATAAGCGCTGTATATTGCAGTCATTATGTTCGTCCTTGAGCCTGAGAAATTTCACGCTTCCACATAACCTAACAATAAAATTAAAACACCAGGTTGGACGCAACAGGGTGGTTTTATTTAGACATTCATATTTTTATGTGATCCGCAAATGTCATACTGTTTTTAGGTTTTCCGCAACATATAATTATACTAGCTGACCCGGCAAACGTTGTTTTGCCATACTAAAAAAATGTTTGAAAAATAGATGTTGGCCGATTCTCAGACCTACTGAATATATATGTAAAATTTGAGAAGAATCGGTCAAGCCGTTTCGGAGGAGTACGGTAACTAACCCTGTGACACGTGAATTTTATATATTAGATGTTAATATCCGGAAATCAGCGTATACTTGGCGATAACTGTACTTTATTTTATGTTTATATTACACAGGTATCGACCAGTGTAATATCTCGATGTTTCGGTCGAATTCTATGTCGAAGTTCACGGTGATTATTAACATGTATATATAAGTCGCGAAAGTTTAAAAACATTCATAAAATGTAGTTATATACAGTACATAATAGATATAATATGTATACAATATAAGGCAAGTTCATATAAAACGTGACTGCCGGATCTCAGGCGTTGAAATTTACGGGTAATAACATTCACATTAACGCAATTAATGACACAGCATTCACAACAGCCAATTTTGAAATAGATGAGATCTTTTTATTTTACTATTTTATTTCCTTTCAAAGATTATGTTAACAGGGGATTAACATATCGAAGTTCGTGTTATCTTTTACCCCAGTGTAAATTAAGTTATATCACGTTCATAACATATTGCATGAACTACTGAGTCTTACCGCAGATCGGGTCCTATAGGACAGTGACAAGGGTTTTTGTGGTTTGCCGGAAGGTCTTGTTTAGATGCCACCAAGCATAGCCAAAAAGGACAGCACGATAAAAATATACAAAGACGCTAAAGTCACGTGGGAGATATTTTTTATGTATTAGATTTGAAGCTTTTAATGCCTTAAGCAAATAAACAAAAATAAAAATATGTATTATCTAATCGCACGATTTAACGACTGGTTTCGTTACATTTTAGTGGGCACATATGTTACGATTTTACTTAAAAGGTAAGGTTATAAGCTTAACAGCTTTCTCTCGCAAAATGATTTTAAGCCTAATTTGTTTCTAACTATGACTAGCTTTTTTAACTGTTATGGGGAGTAGGTACAACTGTTCCTTCCTACCTTATATAATAGGACTAGGACTAACGGATGGCGGAAAACTGGTCAATACTTTTTTATGACTAGGGTTGTGCAAATGACTACACTCTACATGATGTTAAATGCAAGTGTAACGGAAATACGAGGAGAACCAGAACATATATATACCTACTTAGCTTTAAGTTAAACTAATACGAATTCATGTCACATTGAAATGTATTTTATATATTAACTAGCTGATGCCCGCATCTTCTTACAAGAGGAATTCAGATACCAAAACATGACAATAAAATAAAGACACCCTCTTGAACTACTCTATTAAAAAAATCTAATAAATCCATTGCGTACTTTTGAAGATTTAGGCTCACATATGGACATATTACACACAAAATAAACTACATTTTTTTTAAAAGAGAAGAGAAGTTAATGATATTGTATTGTATAGATCGAATTACAAATGTAATAGAAATACATTATTAATGAAAATTATGTTTTGATTAGATGAAACTATGAGATATTTTAAGTTAGTTAAGTCCGCAGTTTGTAATCGTAGAAACTAAGCCAAAATTGTTAAAAGCTGAAGCCAGGGACCGTCAGCCTGTTTGTTTAGAAGTTCTAGTTTCAGATTAGGATGTGGTCGGTACAGAATATTGTCTGTCACAAATTTTCTATTTCTATTTATTTGAATGCTTTTGAAGTCAGCAGAATACGTTTTACTTACCTAGTTATTAGATCGCGTGTTTTTATATTTTAAGTTATATACCATAAGTTTTTTATAAGTTCTGTCAAATTTAAGACTGATTTGAGAAGGGGCAAAGAGGCTTATTTAAAAATAATTCCATTTAAAAAAGAATTCGTTAATATTATAATGTTTTTGGTTTCCTAAATAACAATTTTGATATTAAATATGACCGGATTGGACCGGACTCGGCATCAACATTAAGAGGATACCAAAATAGCTTCGTGCATTTTTCTACGTACGAAGTTTTCATTGTTTCTTTAGATTGACCGACATCTTTAGATAGATATGACCTAGAATGAGGTACGGAATTATAACATCACTTTATAAAGATGTTGAACACTTTGATTGTGATTAAAGTGCTAGCATCACTTACATACAATTTGCCTAAATGACGTTCTCCTAGCTACCATTTTGATATTACTTAGTAAGCTAACCACAAGCATTAGCATCTTGTTTTATATAATGTGACTCATAGTGCTGCTAAATTCAATTAAGAACATGCTAAAGAAATTACTGGTGTAATGTAAAGAGCATTGCGGTTTCGCCTCATTATGCACATGTTATGATATTCAAGGCATAGATATAATTAACATACGCGTGGTGGAATGTAATGGATTAGGAGTATAATTTTGAAGAAGATATTACAATCTTTATTATATTTTAAACCAACTTTTAAAAAAAGGAGCACTGACTTCGTCTGTATGTTTTTTTTGTTTATGTTTGTTACCTCATAACTTTTAACTGTGCGAAGCGATTTCAATGATTCGTCTTTTATTTAAACCCTGATAGTTCCTCTTTAGTCCCATTGGCACCAGATCAAGATCTGATGGTTATCTCCTGAGAAATCGAGAAAATCCCTCAAATTTCCAAGAAACATGATATCGGTTGAACTTTAAAAAAAAAACTCTATTAAGAGGGTTCTGTACCTAAAAGGGTAAAGTGGAATCACTAAGACTGCATTCGTCCATCTTTCACTAGGTTGTATTTTATGACTCGTGATAGATAGACAATTGGAATTTTTGTATATATATATGATGTATTTATATTGCCGCTAAAACAACATATACTTAAAAAAAATTTAATAAATAATATAATATATATAATATAATATAATAAATATTAAAATAATACAATAATTGAATAAATATTTCAGGAAACTCTTTGACAACGAACGGTTTTTGTTTTACTCTATGACATAAGACATAATAACAAATGACATAAGCATAAGACATTGTTGGGACGGAAAGTTTTGATGACGACTAGGTATATAATATTATGATTAGGACACGGAACCCTTCGCACGCAAGTGCAACTCTTACTTGCCTGGATTTTTTTCTTAAAATGTCCTTCATTTATGAAGTAACTAATACTTTTGAACTTACTTAATGAAGACTAAATTATGATTAATTATCAGAAATCAAACATAGGTACTCTCAGGTTCCGTGCATCGTGTTGTCATCGGGCTTTAAGTATATGATCTTTATTATTAAATTAGGTACTAACTCTTGTCCGCAACTTTATACGCGTGAAGTTTAGAAACCAAACCTTAACTCTTAAACCAAACCTTCCTCTTGAACTCTATCTTTAACTCTATTTATTGAAAACCGAATCAAAATCCATAGCATAGTCTTAAAAATGTCAGCTTGCTTATGCATACGCCGAAAATATGATTGCGTTTTATAATAACTAAAGAAGGCTTGGAAAACCGTAATAAGAAATATATAAATAAAACTACTTTTAAGTTGAAAAGCATGTTGAATAAATTTTCGATTTCAATACATAATAGCAGAAATGTTTAAACACAAAATATCAATATGTCTTATGTTTAAATATTTAAATACTTTAAACAATTAATCATACCTATGTATGTTGACTGATATTATGTACAAAAACTGACTAGAAATATGAAAATATTTCTATAAGCACAAGCAAAAACTCCATAATGAAGAGAAATAGCCAAATAAGAAAGTCTTAATGTCGCAGTTAGATGGAAATATTCCCTTGTGAATACCGGATCATTAGCGCCGTGTTATTGCGAATTACCCGTAGAAGCATAAATATAACAGGAGCTTACATTGCCGGCTGACTTTTGCTGAAAAAGGATAGAGAGAATTTCTATTACTAATAATGCACGGACAGTGGCGTGTCTTAGTGTGTGGTAGCTGATTTTGTGCGGTGCGGGCAAAGCTACCAGCGGATATATGTTACGATACAATTGCCATCTTTCGTTTGTTTGTGTACCTCGGTTCCCTACCTACCGCTGCTGTCGTCACGTCATGGCTGTATATTTGATAACAAAAAGAGCGCGTAGAACTACTCCTGTTGGAATGTAGAATGTGCTAAACAGTCTCGATAGATGGCGTTGTACATCAAAATGCGATATAGACTCATTCGAGTGACATTGTAGTGGATAAATTGGTTACTGTTGGCACGGCCGCAATAGCTCAGTCGGTTTAGCGACGGAACGGTGTTCCGAGGTCGTGGGTTCAAGTCCCGCTTGCGGTGATCACTTTTTCCACTACAATTTAATTTATTAAGTAAAAGCATAGCAAGTCAATTGCAAAATTAATTAATTACTTTACTCCTGTTGGCTGAATACTCAAAGGAATTACCCTTAGATGTCAGCCTTGCAACGTATTCGAGCAATCATGTTTAATCTGAATTTGCTTTTTAGATGCCAAATTGTGTTGTATGTAAAATGACATTTATGATAATACTAGCTGTTGCCCAGGCTTCGCACGCCTGAAATTAGAGTCACAAAATCTGCAGAATTTCATCCAGATAACTTCAAAAAAAGGTTTCATGCTAACTTTGCAACTCCATTTAGATCCTTAAGGAGCTTAGGTTTCTTTAAAAAATGCTTTATAAGGCTTCCATCATCATCATAATATCACGCCTTTTTTTCCATGGGGGTCGGCAAGAGATCAATCTGCTTCGATCCAAACAAAATTCCTTAACGTCATAAACAGAGAGAGAGTAACGCGAAGACGATGTGGGAATTTATGAATATACACGCGTCCGGATATACTTATTTATCTATTTTGCTTTGAAATTAACTTTGTCTTATAGTTAGCTGTGCTTAAAGGAAACAAATGCATCATACCCAAGAATAATGCAATGAGACTATAACTTTAAAGACTTAAGTTTGAGACGTTTAGAAGTGTTATTAATTTCTATTTAAGCAGAACTTTGTTCGTCTAAATTTGTTTCAAATGAACTCTAACACCTTTGAAAGCTCATACGTTAAAGTTTCGAGTTTAATACATTAACTGCCCGTTTTGAATAAAATATTTCTAGATAAAGTAGCCTTTTGGAGGACGGCAACGAATTAATGCAATTTATATACCATAAGCTATTTTTATTATGCAATCTATGTGGTGACAGGTTAATAAAATAAAATACAAGTGTCATCACCGCTTTTCCTTCGCAGTGTTGTAAAAGTCAGCTGAGAGATATTACACAGATAACATGTTCTGTGATAGATAGAAAACTAGAAAATAAACCCAATGCCAACACGTCTGATCAATGTAGCATAGTAGACCACAATCCCTCCCAATGTGGAGGAGGCTCGTGCCCAACAGTGGGACGTTAATAGACTGGAGAGAAAGATATTATGCTGTGTTTTGTATAAAATAATACTACGTAGGTACGTGCTTTATTAGAAACAGTCACTTAAAACTAAATTTCATTGCGTTAGCGATGAGAGGTCGGAATTAGGTAGAGTTATTTATGTACTTGCATCGAAATGTTGATATTAATGTGGACCTCCCCGGGATTTCTAATGGACAATCCCGTGTGGCCAACAATATTACGAATAAATAATAATAAAAACCTCAGAAATAGACAAATAAAACAAAGATAAAATTTTTATTAGTTTACATTAATTCACAATACAAATTATTTATAGTCTTAAGCAAATTCTCATACGCATATTTCGCCTTTTTTATAAATACGAACGAATACTTGGATGGTTTTTATTCGAAAGCGACTGAATCAATCGCTTTCATGTTCGTTTCAAGTTCTTATCACCAGCCAGTTCTGCCGAAAACGGCAGAACCGGTTGGTGATAAGAACTTGAAACGCCTGCCATGGTACAAAGAACACAAAGAATGTGCTGGCATGCATAGTGGCGCAATCGGGGCTAAAAGCTGGGAATGTTCACAATGCCTGAAGAAAATACACCAAGGCAACAGTAGCTGTACCTCTGTCAATACTGCAGGAATATCAAAATCACATTCCAAAACGTCTGTCACCTCGGACGTTTCGGGTGAAACTTGTGATCTCGTCGAGATGCGCCGTGAGCTTGCGGAGTACATGGCAGAACAGCGTCAATTTCGGCTGGAAATTCGAGCAGCAATGGCCAGTATGGAAGAACGCATGAACGGCCTGGAGCACAGAATAGAGGCGCTGGAGGTAAAAGACATTGCATCTGTGTGTTGTCTGTCAATCATTTATTGTGTGCAAAAATTGTAAAATAAATAAATAAAATAAATAAACTACGTTGTTTTAAGACAAAAGAAATTTTTACGGTCTTATTCATAATGACTTATCGGAGGTTTATACGGAGATTTTATCGGAGAGATAATAAACGTTTTAGCGTAAAAAGACTATTATGAATAACAAGTTTTGACAATTTTCGCGAACCTATTTTAGCGAACTTTAAACCTCCGATAAGTCATTATGAATAAGGCCGTTAGTGTTTACTTTGCTTTAACAAGGATATAAAAATAAGTAGTACTATTCATCGTTTTTAAAAGATGTATTAACACATTTTTAGTGTTATCAAAATTAAATAATTATAAGAGTTCTGTAACGAATTTTGGTGTCAAGAACTTCCCAAGTCTTGTCATTGTGCGAATTACCCAGGTAATGGATAGCATTTACAGTGTACGTGTCTTGACATTAATTAAAACGGCTAATTACGCCAGGCAGTGGAGATTCCTGCAATGAAGCCCCTTTTTTAAAGCGACAGAATTCTACTTACATACCGCTTTTGAGAATTCTTATGTGAAGCTATTTCTCGGAAAAATCCTTTAGGTATATGAAATTATAAAGAGAGTTCAGATTTGCGTTTCTAAAGCAGAATATTTTTTTTTATGTGATGTTTATGTTATAGGTAGGTACATAATTAATATTCTTTTCTTGAAATTATTTTCATCTTCAGTGGAAAGACCCACGAAATCTTCAGAATCTTCCACAAAGGTCAATATAATATACCTATCCACCGATGATTTAATTACCTTACTCGATGAAAGTTACTATTCATTGTGCTACGAGGTCTATCAAACGCCGCGCCGCTAACAATTTTTTTAAACACTTATTTATTTTAGAACTTTTTAATCAAGTTCCAATAGGAAAGAGCAACTGGAACCCATTTTTATGTACCTACCTAGCTGTACCTACCTTTGTTACTAAAACACCTAGACTGATTTGTATAATAACTTAGGCAGCGAGAACAACCGTCTTTATACATTCGTAGATCTGCTGAAACGCCTCTTCTTGCACACAGTGAAACCATACATACTGTCCCTACATGGTTATTTTTACCTGTGAATAATTTAAACTAGTAATAAAATAGTTTTGAGACCCGTTAAAATTTTCACTACATATTATATATCAACAAAATAAAGTTTCAATTTAGGTACTAGAGGCTTTATTTGGAGGTTATTAATTACAGTGCTCTCACTGGGAAAGGGATCAAATGTATGCACGTCGAAAACCAAGCCATAGTCTTTCATTAGACCCTTTGAGTTACGTGAATGCGAAGTTGAATACGTCATTCGTTATTTTGTTAATTCAGCACTTTCAGCACACACCTGCGAGCATAGCCATTAATTAGTAGCGCAAATATTTTTACAGGTTTACAGAATTTTTAATGACTTTGTAGTTTCTATTTCTGAATCTACTCCGTAATAATCACAAATATTATATTTTTAATCCAATTTTAGTAGTTATTGATTTTGAACTTACGCTTTTGAACTCATAATTTGTTAATTTTACCGGTTCTTCGGTAAATAAATTTATCTATCAGCTTCCGCTTTCAGTTCCTTTTGAAATACATACCTAAAACATTTAATTTGTCTAACCGTATTCTCATTACTGCGCTTTACTAAAAATTGCCGCTACAGACTAAAGTCTGTAGCGACATATAAACCAATGTTTATAATTTGCGACGTCTCGAGGACTCGGCAGGTACCACCGACAGGTTATTTAAGGATTGAATTGTAAGATGTCCTTTGTGTCCTGTTAAGATCTATTGTGTCGCCCAAGAATCGGGAACCATAAGGAAACTTAAAAGTATGATTATCATTTCACACAAACTGAATGTGCAGGAATATTTTATTTTTCTTGTACATTTGAATAAATACCTACCTAGGTGTGCATGCATATTACAGAAAAGTAGGTAGGTACCTACACATACATACATACATGCTTTTAAAAGTTTATACAGGCGATTGAGTATAAGATATTATAAGTTGTTGTTGTATATGAAGATAAAAGTTGTTGTTGTATATGAAGTTAAAAGTTGTTGTTGTATATGAAGTTAAAAGTTGTTACTATCACTAGAAAACACCGACCGACACGTAGGTAGTACACATGTCTGTATTCGTCAGACAAATAATTTGTTCCGTGCGAGAAAAAAATCTGCTTGTGCCTGGCAGGCTGTTTGCAACCACTGTACCTATTATTAGCCTTATATAGCGCCCTAGATTACAAAGTTTTTTTTTATTTAGATTATCTTCGACAAAGTATTAAAAGTAGCCTATTGTGTTTTTGCCCATGTACTCATAGAATTATATATTAATCATACGCTTGGCTGTACTACGAAACACTCGGCTAAAGTGCTAATATACACGGCACAAAAAATTATCTTGCTTGTTTATGGTTTGTTTGACGTTGACATTTCTCTTATTAGCCTATGGCTTGGCTTTGACGTTCAATCATTTAGTCTATGGTGGATTAGGGATGTCGGAAACGAAAAAAAATATCGATGCATCGATATTTATAAAAATATCAATATCGGCTTCATATTTTATTTGAAAAATATCGATATATCGGCAAAATAAAAAATTTGGCTTAGTGCGAATGGGACTGAAAAGGTTTCGTATACAGTTCCGTATTCCATCATCATCATAATAATCACGCCACATTCCTATCTAGCATCTAATCGAGAGTCAACAAAAAACAAAACAAAAGACAAAAAGTAATTTGTCAAAAAAAAATATAATAGAAAGTAGGTCCTTGGTTTTCGGTCTGAAAAAATAATCAAATTTTTACCATTTCGATACTAGAAATTTTATATCGATACATCGATTTATCGAAAAATTTAATATCGCCGATGAATATCGATGTATCAAAAAAAAATATCGATGTAACGATATTTTTGCAACAAGCCTATGGCCTATGGTGGATGGATTCATTCATTGACGTCGTGTTTTGGATTTAGTGATTTTGGGTTTTGTTTGAGAAAAGAAAGATTTCGAAAAGCTATCGAACAATCGAAAAGTATTTATATTTCGCTAAGAGTTCATTCGCCATCATGTTTAGATATCTCATATCATTTCTTCTTGTGAATTGTTATTATCAAAGCTTAGGTATACCGATACAACAAAATCCCTCGATATCTGATTCATTAGCTGACCTTACAAAAAAATGTGAAAATGCATTTTTGGCAAACGTTATCAAAAGCAAAGTCAAAGAATGTGAGATATCTATCGTTTCACCAACGCTTTATAACACAAAACAAATTCGTTGTCTAATATTTTACGATATAAACAAGCAGTTGTGTTCAGCGGTGGCTGGTTCAAAAGCTTTGTCTGATGATTTTAAAAGTAAAATTGTTGCAAAAGAGGATATCAACACAGTGTGCACCTCAGCAAAGGATTGGATTTTTACAGACTTAACGGAATATGCTAACTACAAAAATACATCAGAGTATTTAATGAAATCCCCGGCTACCTGTGGTGAGATATGTGGTGTTGAAGATACTGTGAACGATGCAAACATCTTTTGCAAATACTACAAGTGGGGAATAGGCGTTTTAAAGAAAGAAGTATTGAAGACTCCTGTTTCTACAGATAATAATGTAAACAATAACAATGTGGAACCTCCAGCCGCCCCTGAGTCTGAATTGAATGCAAAAGGTGATATTGCTGTCCCTATAAATGCTAACTCAATAAAGCCACAAGTGAGCAATACTGCTGAAAATGAGAAAACCAAGCAGACTCAATTAGTTGTACCTAATGTACCTTCAGGTGTGAATGTGGGTGATGAAGTTGCCATACCCAAATCAACTGTCCAAGCTTCTAATCAGCCGAGCATCCCAAACAGTGATTCTAATATTGCTAAAAGTGATGATGGGCATTTGAATGTGGATGTCCAGAAACCTGTTATAGATATGCCAGCAATCAGTACAAATGATCAAGCAGTCAAGCCTGTAGTGGACAGTGCACCTAAGCCAGACACACAGAATGACCCTTTGCTGCCCAATAACGATTTACTTGACCAAAATGATGTTTTAACAAACAATGATGGAAATGCTTCAAATGATGCTTATTCAGGTAATGTTTTATTGTATTTTTAGACCATATTTTAGCATAAACGTAATAAAGAGTTGTTGACCCTTATTACGTTTAAAAATAAAAATTTTAAAATACTTAATATCAATACATTTTTACTTGATTCTTTTCTGTGCAAGTCTGTAGGACTCGCATTTAATGTGAGAGTGTAAGAGACGTAATGGGAGAGTATTAAGTACCAAATTTTTTTACCAAATAATTAATATTATGTAGCAATATTTGTTTCATATTATTCTACTTAGGATTATTAGTTTAGTTTTCTGTATTCTGTTTGCAAATACTGTTGATGTTTGATCAAGGTTATATTTGTAAAAAAGAATGCCAGTTTTGATGATTGCACAATAATTGATTGTTATTTTGAAATATGTGTGCAATAGAAATTTGAATTTAGTAATTCCACATGCAGATGTCAATATCACCCATGCAATTTTCGGGACTTGTTTATTGCTCTACTAGTTGTATTAACTCTGTTCTTCAGATAGTAGCTGGGCCACCAGCATGTTTCTGCCACCTTAATAAAATCTATATGGTCTTTGAACCAATGGTATTTTCTGCCACTTCCATTAATACTCCATGATATATTGATCCACATAGTCTAATAATTTAAATCCAAATCTTGCTCAAATAGTAAAACAATTTCTCTATTAGAAAATCTAAATTCATTAATACAAAGCTCGTTCTTTTCAAATAAAAAATCTCCGCTTTTAATTTCTTTATATAACTTATTTAGTTCAGTTCCAATTTATACCACTAACTTGCCAAATTTTTTTTCTCTAAATACTTGGATTACTAGAATTAATTTATTTGAGATTTTACATGATAAAATTCCATTAATACAAAATGCTAAGAAATATTATAACTCGTGTCAGCTTAGAGATATTTGTCTTACATATGAACAATATTTAGGCTATTTAATCAAATATTTACAGATGGATCTAAGGAAAATTTGGTAGGAGGAGCTGCCTTCCTGGATGTTTACTGTAACAAATCGATTGGTTTGAGAATTGAATTTAATATATGTATTATGCAGATAGAACTTATTGCCATTGCAGAAGCTCTATCTTATATCAAAACGGTAGATTGTGATAAGTTTATTATCCTGACCGATTCTAAAAGCTCCATCCAATATTAGGCTTGCTGTACCTCGTCTATGCGAGGATCAGGTATAGCCTATTCAATATTAGATTCAATTCTCGAATTACAACCAATGTCTAAAGAGGTATACATCCAATGGATACCATCCCATGTCAATGTAGACGGACACGAACAAGCAGACTTGTTAGCACGACAGGCTTGTTCTGACGGCATTCTCTTGCAAGTTGTTCCCTCTTTTTCAGACTGCATCAAGCTGGTCCGCCAAGCATGTCAGAATGAATGGAGGGAACACTTTAATAAAACCTCTGACCACAAAGGAATATGGTACAGAATAATTCAACCACAACCTACACAATACCCTTGGATAAACAAGTGTACTTTTTCCAGATAAGAACTGGTGATCACTCTGAGGACTCGTTCAGGACATATTCCATCAAGAAGATTTACACATCTTATGAACAAGTCTCCAAGTCCCAATTGCGAGAACTGTGGAGTGGTTCAAGATGTGTATCATCTCTTGATGGAATGTGTCCGAAACTCGGGTGTCAGACGATCATTCAGTTCCAAGACAAATAGGATAGAATAGATGTTGGCAACATCAATAGTGCACTTGCCTATCCAATGGGTGACGTTTTTTTTTTTGAGTAGCGGCTATTCAGGCTATATTACTCTTAGTATCACTGCGACCAGATTGATCTATTGTGATCGCCACTTTTTACAGTTCTCAGTCCAAGCCTGTTGCCATAAAGAACTCCAGGATCTTTTTGGCTCCGAGAAGTTTAGTCTCTTCTGGGTGCATGGTGTAATTGCCCAGAGAGGAACATCGCATGTGCATCACTGAAGGGCAATCAGTGAGAATGTGAATGGGCGTTTCCTCCGCCAAATGAGAGAGTCTACACGTCCCATTGTCAATCAGCCCTATTGTCTGCGCATGCTTAAGGCAGCAATGCCCAGTAAGTATTCTTACTAGCATTCGCAGATTGTTCCTACTTAATGCCAGAGCTTCAGAAGCAGCCTTTAAATTAAAGGGTCCTATGAGAGCCTTGGACTGTCTCAATCCAGGATTTGTTCTCCATAGTTGAATTGTTGAGCGCATGCAGTCTGCCTTCAGGGTCAGTCTGGCCAGGCTTTTGGGTATTCCACAAAAGGGTTCTGGACCAAACTGAACACCTTTAGCTCCTGCTCGCGCTAATTCGTCGGCTTTTTCATTGCCTTCGATCCCAGCATGTCCTGGGACCCAACATAATATTACTCTGTTTTTTACACCCAGAGTATTTAATAGTTGCCTGCAGTTCATGACCAACTTCGAGCTAATAGCATCAGAAGACAAGGCCAAGAGAGCCGCCTGGCTATCAGACTGTATATAGATTGTATGGTTGAGGTAGTTACTTTGCAGATTAGCTACTGCACATTCAATGATGGTGTACACTTCTGCTTGGAATATAGATGAGTATGTTCCTAGGTTTACTAGGCCACTTTACATTGCTTTCATCGATTACGCCAAAGCGTTTGACACGATCTCGCATGATGTTATTTGGGAAGCGCTCTATAAATGCAACATAAACGAAACATATATAAAAGTACTAAAGAACATCTACGAGAGTAGCGTAAGCCAGGTCAAACTGGAGACACGAGGTCCCGATATACCAATCTATAGAGGAGTGAGACAAGGAGATCCCCTCTCACCCAAGCTATTCATAATGGTACTGCAACACATTTTTGAGAATCTCAACTGGAAGTCGGAAGGGATCAGAATTAACCAAGATCGGCTTACACACCTCAGATTCGCGGACGATATTGTTTTATTCTCTGAAACAAGTTGCAGGTTACAAAAAATGATAAGTACGTTAAATGAAGACAGCGAAAAAGTAGGGCTTAAAATGAATGAGGATAAAACTAAAATATTGACAAACGGTCACACAAACGTCGTATACCTAAATAACAAACCACTCGAATACGTGAATAACTACATATATCTCGGAAAGCAACTATCATTTCATGACAAAAATGAAGAACAAGAAGTAGAACGGCGTATCAACATGAGCTGGAAAAAGTTTTGGTCTTTGAAAGAAATTTTGAAAGGCGATTTTCCCCTTCACCTAAAGAAAATTGTCCTGGACACTTGCATCTTACCTACGCTTACATACGGCTGCCAAACCTGGACCTATAATACAAAAATAAAAAATAAACTAGTAACATGCCAAAGGGCGATGGAGAGAAGTATACTGAAAATAAGAAGAATACAAAAAATTAACAGTAGAAAAATAAGACAAACAACAAAAGTTATAGACTCCTTACAACATGCTTTAAAACAAAAATGGAAGTGGGCAGGACATATTGCAAGATGCACGGATAAAAGATGGACATTAAAGACAATTGTATGGAAAGGACCAGGAGGAAAGAGGAAAAGAGGGCGCCCTAAAAAAAGATGGATAGAGGACATAACATCAATAGTAGGAAACGAATGGAGAGAGAAGGCTATGGATAGAGAGGCCTGGAAACAGCTGGAGGAGGCCTTTACCCGAGAAGGGGTTCCGATCAACGGTACTGAAGAAACTTACGATAGCGAATAAAAGGAAAATAAATAAATTTATATATACTAACTATATCGCATGTAATAACTACTTTGTAAATTGGAAATAAACAGGCTTTATTATTATTATTATTATTATTATGTTCCTAGGTTCACACTGAGCGCCCTCTTGGGAACTTCACCATATATTCCGCATCCTACCTCCATTCCGGACTTGGAGCCATCAGTGAACCACTTCAGGCTTCCTGGTACCCATTCTATTTGACTGTTTAACTAGTCTTCCCTAGCGGGTAATTCGACAGAATAAGATTTCTGCGAACAGTGTGTAAGGGGTAAGGCATCGGTGGGCATCCCTAGCACATAGATATCGTTTAGTGTATCCCTTAGTGTGTTAAGGGATTTCGAGAGCCAGTTTCCTTTCCTATCGCCCGAGATTCTATACATGCTGGACTTCGCCTCCATCCTCAGATGAAGGTGTAGGGGCGGTAAGTTCAGTATAGCTTCTAGGGCGGTTGTTAGAGAGATTGACATGGCTCCAGTAGCGATAATACAAGCAGTTCTTTGCAGGCTGCTGAGTTTTGTTATTTTTGTTTTCTGTGTCGTTTTCCTGCACCATACCACCGAGGCATAAGATACCATCGGTCTTACTATGGATGTGTAGAGCCACAGGGCCATTTTCGGTTTTAGTCCCCATCTGTTCCCTGCTAGCCGACAGCAGATAGCCAGTGCTGCCTTTGCTTTCTGGAGAGTGGCAGTCACATGTATGTTCCAGGTAAGTTTCTGGTCTAATGTAACCCCTAGATACTTAACCTCGGAGGAGAACGGAATAGTTTTTCGATGTCTGTTTAGTCAGTGTAGTTGTCATGTTAAAGCAGATATGCCTATGGTCTGACATGGATTCCACATCGCTTACTCTCCAGTTTAAAATGTGTCGCGAGAGTTTTTCTGTGGCAAAAGTTAGGTCCAAAACCTCATTTCTTACCTTAGTAATAAAGGTTGGCTTACAACCTACATTTAAGATTTGGAGATAATTCATTAGAAGGAAATCATGCAATACTTCACCTCTATCGTTGATATCGGTGCTTCCCCAGTTGGTGTGATGAGCGTTTGCATCGCATCCTACCAGTAATTCTGCGTTATTCCTTCTGGCATATTCGACCAGAGGAATAAGTTCCGCACACGGGTCCACCTTATCACTTGGAAGGTAGGCTGAATACAAGATTACTCTTGAGCCATTCCAGCCCTTCACATTCACATACGCTGCTACTAGGTCGTCGGTACGTAACTCTGAAACAGGCAGGAATTCAATATTAATATTAAAAACAATACACGCTCTAGGCTTTATTCCACTAGAATTATACAATACCTTACCAGCTGAGCCAAGACCAAGTACAGTTGAGTTACGCAGTTGTTGCGTCCTTGGCATGATGGATGTTAGCCTGCAGGATCCTCGCTTCAAGACGTTGGAGGGCCATTACTTCCCTCTTTTAGATATCGGTTGGGTTTTACCCACAGCGTTTGCCACTTGGGGACCAATTCCACTAGTTACAGTCGCTGCAGGTGTCGCCCTTCCGATAGGTTTACCGCCCCCCTTGCCCCTGCTGCTGCTGGCCCTTTGCCACCACGGCTCTGCGAGCCTTGGGGTTTGTGTGGGTTGCTGCCAGAAACAGGTTTGCTGGGCCCCGGGATAGGGGTCGGAACTAGTTGAGGGTCAGGTGTGGCATTGGGCCCACCCCTGATCTTAAAGAAGATTTTTTTTAAACCTAAAGTGGGGGCATAGTTCTTTTCCCCGAGAGCCTCAACGGATGGTTCGTCCAGGGAGAAAGTGACAACAATCCCTCCCTTTTCCGCCTTCTCATTGACAATTCTCCAGAGGTTGGTGTTGAGCCTTCTGTTCTGTGCCTCTAACATCTTCTTAGCAGCGGCAACCGAGGTCGCCTCTGCTTCCGGGATAAAAGTTATGGCCGTGGCGGGTTTGGGCAGCTCATTCTTCGGTATAGTGGAGAGTTGCGCCTCAGGCCACGGTTTTAACTTTGGAATTTCTCCCACCAGCCAGTCCTGGCTGCTTTGATTGGTATCCAACCAGTTTTTTGGGTGAAACCACAGAACTCCGGCCCTTCACCCAACTCAAACTCCGCGATGCTTGGGTTCAGGTGGTTATGGACCATCTTCATTTGGTCCTCGCTCATAGGTACCGAGTTACGGATCCCTACTCGCAAAGAACCTACTGCTTTTCTAAAGGTGAGGGGTCTCTGAAAGTCCCCTCCTTCTTTATTCGAAGCAAGCCTTAGAGCTTTCTTGGCCTGCACTCGTGGAGACTCGTCGGATCTACCCCCTTTTTACAGGGGTGTTGGCCGAAGCCGGCGTCATCCCGGGCAGTTGATTCCATGGCAAGCGGCATTTGCTGAGGGCTTGCCCTACAGCTTCTCCCAACGCCACAAGCTTCCGGAATCGCTTCCGAGCTGCTCCCGACAGTCTTTTTTTCTTTTGGACCCCATCAGTCTGGAGAGGTGCATCGGGCGAACCGGTGACGTCTATTACGTCTCCATCAACCACAAGCTCCGTCTCCATATCGACCGCTGGGGAAAGAAGGAGCGAATAAGAGTCCTTGTCGGAGCTCTCCGCCTCTTCACGGTTTCCTCCGATCTGGATATCATCTAGACCGGTGGAAATGGTTGGAGTTTTATTTCCCTGGTGCAGCAATCCTTTGCCCCTCCCAGAATACGCGGGACAGCCTGAGCTAAGCTCAGGGAGGGATTCTCCGGACACTCCGGTACCCTCCTGGGGTAGATATTCTTTTAGTCTTGCCTCCATTATTGTTGTAATTTTCTGTAAAGGGTTTTCTTCCCTTTGCCAGGTGATTCGGTTTTGAGGCGCCGCAGACTCGCCTTTCACTCTTCATATTCTGCTACTGTGGTCACGAGGTAAGATGGTGGTGTGCGAAGCCCCGTTATTAGACCACAGCATTGCCCGGAAAGGACGGCCCACACAGATGGAGTTGTGTGGGACACTTGGACGTATATGAAGAACTTGTCGATGCGTCGCCCAGCTTTGCACTACCAGGCGTACGCTTCCGGTATTCCTAGTATTCTTTAGAGATGTGTTCTTGCCAGAGAAGTTAGCCAGAGTGTTGTATAAACTTATTTTAGAGGGCATACAATCATAGTTGTTTTAGTTCTAAGACTATGTAACATGATCCTAATGACATATTCGAACATGCTGTGCGAACAAACCCCATGCAAATTTAGAAATAAAAAAAAATAAAAAATAAAGAAATAGTCTAATAACAATAAGACATGTTTATTTTTTTAATCTCAGATGACATAGATGGCGATGACGAAGATGCAGTAGGTTTAAATGTGAAATCACCACCTGTAAAACAAGAATCATCTAACCGAAACAATTTGCCATCAAGTAATGGAGATTTGCCACAGAAAGGTAACTATATCATTATAATATAAAAAAAAAAATGTCCCTACATTGTTAGTATTAAGAAAAAAACGCTTCTACATTTAAAACATAGTTAGTTAGTAACATTATTTGAGGTTAGAGGAGCTTAAATAAATTTTACTATGAATCGTGCAATTTATTGCACACCTTCTAAAGCAATACTTTTTTTTTCTAATATTTTCTTTGAGGCTTGGAGTCACTTTAGGTGCCCATGCCAACCTCATGGGACTTTCATAGATATTCAGTGCTGCTGACTGTCCCCCGTCTGAAGGGCTAGTTTAAAAATAAAAATAAATTATATTTAGTTAGCCCATTTATGCCTCACCATAGAGTATCAGTCTGCTCCATTTCAGGACAGTATTTTTTCTGCTTATGGTTGATACAGTGTGCTGCTATATGGTCTACTGCGCCGTGCTGAACAGGCGTGATGGCACAGGGTTTATTTCCAAGCTTTTCTTCACTCACTGACGGTGTGATCTGTATATAGCCCTTAACTGGCTTTTTTGGCACCCTAGGAAAGAAAAGCGGAGGTGACATTTGTATTCTTAATCCGTCACTACATGGACAATTTTTTTTATAAACCTGTATTTAATGACTTCTATAATTACTAATCCATAACAGTGTTTAAATCTTATTTATATTTGTAGAGAATAGCATTTTTAAATAAACTTAATTTCGTGATTTCAATGACCTAAGCCAAGACCTCCAACTATGATTCGTACAGGAAACTGTGCTATCGTTTTTATCGCTAGTAGGTAACTGTGAAACCAGTTTTACTTCCACCATACTAGATATAACTGTGCCTCTTAGTTTTATTAATATATAGTTACTTGTAAAATCTCTCTGAAGAGTGTTATGTATGACGCATAGCAGATAAATTATTTGTTCACAAAAAGGCGCGCTTCATCTCACATTGACAAAAAAAAATCCTTTCTCCGGATCGGCTGTACTGATTTTGATAGGACTTTTACAGAAAGATAGCTGATTTTACAAATATTAAACGGGTCCACAGAAATCGTTTATTATACGGCATCTTAATTTTATGCAGAAGACGCATTATGCGTCTAATCTCTACTATCAAGTTAACAATAAAATCGCTTATTTATCGTAAACTAGCTGTTGTCAGCGACTTCGTCCGCGTGGAATTTGGATGTTTTTTTTCGCAATAAAATGTAGCCTATGTCCTTTCTCAGGGTCTAAGATTGTCTGTGCCAAAATTTCATCAAAATCGGTTGAGAGGTTTAAGCGGGAAAGCGTAACAGACAGACAGAGTTACTTTCGCATTTATAATATTAGTAGGGATAACTCCATGCTCATAATAGATACGTACAGGTAACCCAGTTCTAGTTGTTTACAATTTCAGTCTTTACGTCAGTAACTGCCGGTTTTTGTTTATTCAGCTGTTTGTTTTGCACATTCGGTTTATACCTGATCTAATAGATAAAAATAATGAATTATTTTAAGATGTGGAAATTCAAATTCTGTAATTAAGTCTTGGTTTTGTCTAATGATAACCCTCGTGACGTATAGGTGGTTTAACCGATATACTTGTTCGAGGTCGTGAGTTTGATTCCATTGCGGGAAAATCAACAACTATTGTGAGTGTATAAATGGAGCTAAGGAACTTTTTTTAGTGGAAGATCTTACCTAGCTCCACAGGAATAAATAGTTAATTTCATGATATACCAATATGTCTGTTCGACGTTTCAAAAGCCGACCAGATTCCCTCCTGGAAGCGGAGGAGGCCCGCTGCTAAGGTCCGATTCACACGCCGTGTTTCGTCAGCGTTTGACGACGAATTGTTTTAGTTAATGCAAAATATTTAACCAATGAAATAATTATATTTCGTCTTTTCAGATTATTTCCCAAGTAGTGATGGTTTTTCCGATGATGGTGACCATTTCTTCCCGTTCTTCTTAAGTGGCGTTGTAATGGTTGTTCTACTATACGTTTTGTACCATAACAAGAACAAAGTCAGCAAAGTTGTAAGTATTATTTTCTATACTAAAATTAAGAATATAATAAAGAGCATCTGATTGGCTCGAACTTGTAACTAAGGGAACTGATTAAAGAAGTATTTTAAAATGGTGAAATACATTTTTAATCAGTCAAAAGAGAGATCCTTACCTAAATAGGAACAATCTAACTTAAGGTAGCAAAAATAAGCACATGAAAATCACTAATTAGCGCGCTCTATATAAATTATACCTAAGACCGGTCCACACGGCTCATTGCGCGAGCGGTGTTTCGTGACAACGTAGATACTTAACACATACCGCACATGCTTGCTGCGCTATCGCAGCGAGATTACGTTCCAGTGACATAGCAAAACCATCGCTGGCTTTGTCTCGGGGGGCTGTAGTTAAATCGTGCGTTGCGTCGACTTAGCGCATCGTCTCGGGGGGGCTGTAATTAAATCGTGCGTTGCGTCGACTTAGCGCATCGTCTCGGGGGCTGTAGTTAAATCGTGCGTTGCGTCGACTTAGCGCATCGTCTTGGGGGCTGTAGTTAAATCGTGCGTTGTATCGACTTAGCGCATCGTGTAGACTAGTTTTTTGTTGTAAAATGACGCAGTGACACCGCCATGTTGACACATCGCTAACTCAACATGCTGTGTTGTCTGGCCTTAATATCTTTACAACGATTTGTTAATGATTACTTAAAGTTAGAAAATTTCTTTTCCAGTTCTTCGGGTTAATACTGGAAGGTCGTCAAAGTAACCGTCGACGTAATAGCCGGGGTCACGCATATCGACGTCTCGATACTTTGGAACAAGCGATGAGTGCGAATACAGCCGCACCTCCGAGCAAAATTATATACTAATATAAGTAAGTGTTTATTGTATAACATGTTTAAATAATGCTCTTGAAACAAGAGCTTGTGATATAATAATATGTACTATCTAACTGTATTATTATTTCTTATTGCATACTGATGATGATTTTAACTGCAATGTTGCAGTGGAAGTTTCTATGGAACAAGCATTGCAATTGAAATCAAATATTATTCTCGAACTCTGATTCTTTTTTTTGTTAAATCCATAGATTCTTATTGAGTTTTTTTTTCGCTCGACGTTATGAAGATTAGCCAGCACTTAAGTGTCTGGTTACCGATATGTTATAGAAATCCATAGAGTAGTTTTATTCAAAATTAGATCATTTGTGTGATTTACAAATTGTAAACTTTGTAAACCAAGTGTCTATTTACAATTTTATATTGGAGAATAGGCATTCATTGATTTTTTTTTAAGTATTTTTTTTAAATTAATTTTAGAATAATACAAATATAAATATTGCGAACAATATTATGATAAAAGTGTGTAATTTTTATCATTTTGTGTTACTTAAAATAATGTAAAGTAAAACTATTTTATTGAATTTGGTATCTTTATTAATTAAAAAAAAATCATGTCTCATTGATTTGTACAAAATTAAATAAAACCAGAGAGTATTTAATGGATTTTTAATAAATTCCATTTAAATCTGCAAGTAAACTCTTTTGCTTTTATACAGTACAAATAATAGTATTTTTTTTGTGAAATAGTATTTATAAATTAGTATGGAATAAGTATTTGATGCAAGTATATGTTATTATTAAACTAAATTCATTCATAATAAGGCAGCTTATAAAAAATTTGGTACCTACCGATTGAAACTTAACTACTTAGGTACATAACATTTTAATGTCAGTCAATAAAATAGTTTTACGTATGGTTTTACTATTCATAAACGTGGCAGTAATTGTTTTTAAAAACAGCACTTTAATATTTTTTACGATAGGAGTTGTGGTGTAGTTTTATTTATTTATTGGCAGAGGTCGGAATTAGGTACATAATTATGTTTGTACTTGCATCGATATGTTGATATTAATATGGATCTTCTCGAGATTTCTTCTCGACGGGCCTCGTGGTATGGTGGTGGTCCCGTGGTTCAAATAACGGACTGCCGTTCACAAGATCGCGGGTTTGATTTGCGTTGATCGCCTGTTCTTAAGTACATAAATAACTTTCTTTTCTACCTAATTTCGACCTCTATATAATACACCTTAAATATTATTCATATTATATTTATTTCGACGGGCCTCGTGGTGGAGTGGTTTATATAACGGACTGCCGATCATGAGGTCTCGGGTTCGATTCCCGGTCAGGACAATCATTTGTGTGATGTTTTTAATTGTCATACAAATGTTTGTACTGCGTCTGGGTGTTTACTATGTATTATAAGTATGTATTTACAAAAGAAAAGTAGTTTATGTATTATATCCGTATTCTGGTACCCATAACACAAACATAATAAGCTTAGCTTGGGACCAGAGGACGTTGTGTGAAATGTCCATGAATATTTATTTATTTATTTTCTAGTCGATATTTACGTATGTTTTATTTATAAATAGAAGCTTATTTAATAAGTAATAGAATTAATATGTTATATTCAATATGGCGACTAATCAATCAGTATTTTATTTACAAATTGTCAAAAGTTTACCTACGAAATTATTTAAAACTTTCGAATCTAGACCACATTTTAGCATATCCTATATTTCTGTTATAGCCTTCTTTATTTATGTTGCTCATAAATCAATTAAGGCGTTAATTTGTGTATTTATAAAATGTCTATACCACTTAATTATGTGTTTGTCTCTGCCGAATCCATGCGGAAAGGGCGTGATGGTATGATGATATTATTACATCGATGATTCGAAATATTAATAAGTTGGATCTTGTTGTATTAACAACATCACATTGTAACAAAAACCGACCAAGTACGCGTTGGACTCTGCACACCCAAGGTTCCGTACCCTTATTGTCTTAGGTAATTCGTTATAGCGGTCCATACCATATAAATAATAATAATAAATATAAATATTCATGGACATTTCACACAACGTCCTCTGGTCCCAAGCTAAGCTTTATATGCTTGTGTTATGGGTACCAGAATACGGATAGAATACATAAACTACTTTTCTTTAGTAAATACATACTTATTATTTGTTTCTCACTTTTGCAATCACTGGTATATTTCTATTAAATCTAAGAAATACCCGGTCCTTTGTAAGGCTTACATGGGGACATGGGTCCAACATGCAGAGGCCCTTTGAGAATTTTAATGAATAAATAAATGTGGTGGGACACTTACCACCGACACTCCACACCTGCACTATAGAAGTGGAGTCATGGAATGCCAATGGTAGCTGTACATCTATTGCAAAATAATGTAGTGAAATGAACTGGTTTATTGTGTTGGGTGTTTAATGGACTGGTTAAATTTAAAAACTATTGCAAATAATAATACGGTCGCCTGCCTTCAATACTAATAGTTGTTGAACCGTCGCAGACAGTGACTCGCCGACTCACTAGATGGGCCCCCCACACAGCCGCCAGACAAGGCAGCAGGGAGCAACGCGGGTGTGAGCGGCTTGGGGTGTAGAGCGGTGCGGCACTGGTTTCACCATCGCGCGTCAAGACCCGGAGCGGGTTTCCCCGTAATTACGCCCTTGAAATTGACACTTCCACCCCCGAGCATATAGCTCTGGCGACCCCACTCTGTCCAGCCGGTGAAGGCAAGACAGAGGCGAGAGTCCAGGCACTCTCGGTTTTCAATTCGGCCAGCCAACGAAGGCAAGCCGAAGGCGAGGCCACGACCGACTCTCAGGGGCACTCGGGACCGCAGTGTCGCCACTCACATTCAGCTCGCCACAAGTAGCCCTTGCGGTCTGTAGGCTTTCCCTAAGTCCTGTGGTAAATTTTTTGTTTATATCACAAGATTTTCGAAAGCCTATAATCTGCCTCCAGGTTTTGCGTTAGTCTCATGGTGAGGTAACGACTGGCCCAGAGGGGTTTATTACTATTATTTGGATATAACACTGCCTCGCCTCGAAAGGCGGCAGGACGCACTCCAACGAAGTTGGCAACAGTCAGCCGGAGTGGTGGAGCCTAATGGGAAAGAAACCGACGAACTATACGGGCATTGTCAAGCAAGACCGCTTTCTGCATCTGGGCCTTCACCGACTTGCTATTGACGCCGAGCCTCTCGAGGTGTTGAGAGGCTCTTTGGGACCAAACCGTTCACCGATACAACTATCGGGATTATTTGGACCGAAAAGTCCGCGCAACCATGCGCGGACTTCCGGTTCCGACGGTCCATAAAACACGTCGCAGGCGGCCTGTTTGACGACCCCTCCGTCAATACCTATATTTTGCGACATACCCAGGTACTGGTACGTCTCACCCTCGGAGAGTGCCCGAAGGGCTATCCCATCGTATACGGGTATACGCTTCGATGAGACAACTCTCCCTCGCTCTACATGGAGGACCGCACACTTGTCAACCCCAAGCTCCATCCTGACTCGGCTGCTGAAATCACAAGTGATATCAAGCAGCCGCCTCAGGCCCGCAGCATGAGGGGCGTACAACTTGAGGTCATCTATGTAGAACAAGTGACACACCTTCGAACTTCCTCTCCGAAGCTGAAAGCCTGTCCCCGAATCCTCCAGTAATGAACTTATTATTATTATATATACAATGACAAGTAATTTACTTTTGTAATGGTTTTCTGTCTCATTCTTGGCTATATATTCTGCAACTATCTCTCTCGAACTATTAGCATCATACTGCAATACTTTTCATGATTTTTTCATTCTAATTCAAAGTTTAGCAATCGAATTAATGTCTGGCTATTTAAAAACAAAAAAAAAAATTATCTGTGGTTATATGAACCACGAGACCCGTCCATATCGCCTAAGGGTATCATAAACTTAAGCTGAAAACTTTTATTGTATGAAAGCACCTTTCAATATTTTCTATAATCTGGTTTTTAGTGTTTGTCGCTCTAGAATCAATTGATATAGGTCTCCTGTGAAAATCGGTCGATAAGTCGATGGTTTTGTCAAACTATTTAGCTAATTATGAAAAAACCGTATTTCAGTTGAAAAGTAAACAATAAATACATTTACATTAATATTTCACACAACGCCTGCTGTTCTTAAATTAAGCTATATTTGGTGACATGCACTAAAATTATTAGTTATGTATGATCTATATTTTCATATATAAATGTGTTAAGTATAATATCATAATAGCCATAATCGTTTCGATAACAGTTAGTGAGTTTACAAGTACAATACTAGAAATTATTGATTAAATAGATAATCATCAATTTTAAAGTGAATTACTAACTCTTTGATTATAAAGATCTAAGATATTGATTTTAGATACGACTAGTTGTCCGCAACTTCATACGGTTGGAATTAAAAGACCAAACATATACCTATGGATGGCAAACTAAAGTTCTACTAACTAGTTCAAAAATAAAATAATAGGCACATAACTTTCGTGCGAGAGTGTACCCATGCGCGAAAACGCCCCCATTACCTACTTTCTTCCAGCGTTCTTTGCGTTTTATTGAAGACATTTTAGGCTCTGTTTATAAGTAAAGATTTTCAAGTTATTTTTTTTATTTTTAAACTTAGAGATTCTTTTTAACTTTAGTGTGTACAAAATTTCATTCTCTATATTTTTATTATTATCTGTTTAATCGAGCTCCGTATTTATGTTCTATTAGCACTTAGGTATATAAATTATTGAACAAATAACTTAGTACATAGTAGTAGTTTATCAATTTAGATAAGATAATAATTACCTACTGTTATCTGTAAGTATATTTGTAAAACAATTCCTTATTTAATTTTATCTACAATTGATGTTAATGCACAAACAAAATAAAAAAGATGTTTGTTACTTAAGTTTCGAAAAATAAAACAAATTTGTCTATTTTACTTCTGAATCAATAGTTTTTAAATTAAATCCATATTAAAATAAATTTATTAAGTATTAAATTTTTTATCTTATAAACTACATATGTATAAAGCAATCACATACCTATAGAAAGTATTGCATCATTTAAAGAAAAAGCTAAAAGATTTGCTGGCCCTAAAACGAAATTCTTATTAGGGCTTATAAATAAATAAATAAATATTCATGGACATTTCACACAACGTCCTCTGGTCCCAAGCTAAGCTTATATGCTTGTGTTATGGGTACCAGAATACGGATAGAATACATATACTACTTTTTTTTTTGTAAATACATACTTATAATACATAGGAACACCCAGACGATTATTTATTATTACGATTATTATGATTACGTCGTGATAATTCATTTTCTTATTACATTGTAAAAATTAAATAATGATCGTTTTTTTTACTAAAATAACATGACCGTTTGAGGGTAGTACAAAACAAATTTGGAAAATTTTAAGTACTTAACATTTTGTAATGTACATTGAAATAAAATGAACTTCATCTGCTTTTAAGTTGTAGTTAAAAAATGTAAAGATTTCTTCATAAAATATGTATATTGGCCATTATATGCATTGTATATTAAGATTGTAATTAAACAAAAAAAGAAAAAGAAATAAAAAAACACTTTTCTATCTACTAGATAAAAATGATTATAAATAAGGATAAAAATGTATAGTACAATAAGTACAACGGTATGGAAAGTCTATATTATATTAAATTCTTCGAAAAAATTAAATATTTAAGATTTTTAAACGTAACAACCAACCCATTATGAAACTTCTATCTATTGTGTGAAATCAGTGCAGTGAACTTTTACGTAACTATATAGGAAGTGAGGGAAATTATTCTTGTTATTTATGGAGGATGGTGTATGCCATGGTAAGATTGTATATCAAATAAAACGTCATGCTCGAAAAAGTATTAGGTAATGGTACCAATATGCGTTTTGCGTCGTTCTTTATTTGGTGGACAGCTAAAGACTGGAACAATCTGCCAGCGTCTGTGTTCCCAGTTACAATGTGGAAGCATTTAAGAGAAGGGTGAATAGGCTTTTAACATAGTTGTTGCGCTTTACCATCCAAGGGTGCATTACCGCTTACCATCAGGTGGAATGTAGTCAAGCATCAACATGTATTATGTAAAAAAAAAAAAATCTACGTGAACAACTAAACAGTAAAAAATTAAAACAACTATGGTGTATTTTGTATAATTGGCTATTTCGTTGTGCACATTTATATTAATTTAAATCGTTAGTCTTTATTACACAGATTTTCTAATAAAAAAATTTCAGCTGCCATCGTTGAATTGCGTTATTGACACTATCAATTTTTATTTTTTTCTGAGCCACAAGTTCAGTCAATCGTAAATTAAGTCAAAGGAATGAATTATTCTTAAAACAGCAGTGACATACCTACGCCATTTTCTTTGTTAAATATTCTGCCAGATGAGCATGGTTATGAGATAATGCACACAAACACTAACGTAATGCACTTTCAGAAAATCGGTACACACTCGTAGAGATAACACTATCCGGATTCTATGTCTATGAGTATTGCTCTATTACTACCTTTTTCAACGGGGGGTCACCTAAAAAAGCCACCTACTGTTGAAATAATGAACTAAACGCCTAGCTATGCACATTGGACATGTTAAAATCTAATATTTTCTAACACTTGCGCGACTCATCTGTTTAAATAAAACTACTTTTTACGGATTTAGACGCGTATATTTGTTTTAAATTTTGAACCGTGACCATGGTGACTGCAAAGTCTCCGAAACGTCAGGCCAAAATTTAAAACAAATATACGCATCTAAATCCGTAAAAAGTAGTTTTATGTTAAAATCTTTTACCTACTGTTTACTAAAGGAAATTTTGCTATAATTTTTTAATTTGGTTCTGGTTGTGAATAGTAGCAAAAGGTATACTTACCTAAAAGTTAGATCTATGTAAAGTATAACAGCTTATATGTCTTCATAGCTTAATTTAGTTGGTGAATAATATTATGGTGTTATAGATTCTGTCCTATAAGGTATTAGTTATTTATTTAAGATTAGAATTAATAAACTTCTTTGTATTTTAAAATAAAGTTTAAAACTGTTTTGTTTATTTCATTTTATAAGATACCAGATAATCTATAGACTAATATTATAAAGCGGAAGAGTTTGTTTGTTTGTTTGTTTAAACGCGCTAATCTCAGGTCCGATTTGAAAAATTATTTTTTTGTTGGATGTCCCATTAAAGGGGAAGGCTATAAAACATCACGCTGCGATCAATAGGAGCGAAGCAGAAGTGAAAAATGTTGCAAAAACGGGGAAAACTTTTGTTAATTGCACGCGTACGGAGTCGCGGGCAGTAGCTATATTTTATGTTTTTATCCTAAAGCTAGTATAGCTATATACATAAAAAAAATCATTTTCCCGCCTCTTTTAGAGATTCATACTATCTTTTTTTGGTGCAGAATATAGTCATGTTTAATACAACGCCATCTTTTATACAAGTAGGTATTAAGAAGTGCGTTAATGTGAATTCGAAGAGAGGTCGCGTTTGTTGAAAATCCTATAAACAAAACCTCCGGAACCTGTTTGTGATTTCGTTGTATACATCTAGTTGTAGATGTCGCTAATGGTATTGATAATGGCTAGCAAAAATACCTATACAGTAGAAAAAACAATCTTAAGAGGATACCAAAATAGCTTCGTGCATTTTTCTACGTACGAAGTTTTCATTGTTTCTTTAGATTGAATGGCTAGAGCTCTAATTTTTAAGTATGTATATGTTTTTTCAATATATGATCTAGGATCGCATAAACTCAGAAACGCGATTGAAAAAAGTTTTCTCGATAGAAAATCTTAGCGAAACAACCTCTCATTTTTTATTTTTTTCATTTGTCGGTCTATTATCGCGTATTAACTAAAGAAATAACTTTAAAAACATAAGTAACTATTATATATAGAAACACGCAAATCAGAATTAAAATATATTTAGTAGATTTTGAGTAAACAAAATGTTGAAAAAATTGATGTAGGCCCTTAAGTACATACAGAAAAAGAAATTAATATTCAACCGCCTTCTAAAAGGGAGGAGGTTCCACGATCGGCTGTATATTATTTTTTCTATGTATTATTATCGGTTTCTCAGTAAAATTTGGGCTGATTAAAAAAAAGGGTAGGAATACTAGGTGGCAATTTGCACCAGAATACGAACATAGGTAATATTTTTTTAGAGTTTGGGAACAACACCCAGACACAGTAAAAAATATCCGTATGATAATTAACCGAAAAATAATTGTCCATGCTGTGCGTGAATAGAAACCGCGGCCTCGTGAACACCAGTCTGTTACTCTAACCACTGCATCACGGGGCCTGTTAATATATCAAAGTTCTGTAAATTCATAAATTTATAAATTTTTATATAGGTATAGGTACTTTACAAAGAAACTAATTTTAACTAGAATATATATCACTATCATGGGAACAAACATAGAGTTTAAGAGGATACCAAAATAGCTTCGTGTATTTTTCTACGCACGAAGTTTTCATTGTTTCTTTAGATTGAATGGCTAGAGCTCTAATTTTTAAGTATATGTTTTTTCAATATATGATCTAGGATCGCATAAACTCAGAAACGCGATTGAAAAAGTTTTCTCGATAGAAAATCTTAGCGAAACAACCTCTCTAATTTTTTATTTTTTTCATTTGTCTGTCTATTATCGCGTATTAACTAATAAAATAACTTTAAAAACATAAGTAACTATTATATATAGAAACACGTAAATCAGAATTAAAATATATTTAGTAGATTTTGAGTAAATAGGAAAAGTATCCGTAATTCTTCATTTTCTGTGCCTACTGGCTGTGTTAATATGTACGTGTCGGCGATGATATACGATAATATTGATGTAGGCCCTTAATAGGTACATTACAAAGCGGTCCGGTTACAAATTGTTTTGTACCAGCACTGGGTACCTATGTCAAAAGAATTGTAATTATTTCGCAAAAATGTAATAAAGAGAACCGTTTACGTATATATTTGGAGAATTTATATTCGACCTACTCAATTCGCTGGATTTAGGTCTCGTAAATATATAAAGAAAATCAATGGCCTATGAATATTTGATAACATCAAACAATGTATCTCATTATCTGATTATCGATACGAGAATAATAAAATTGATTGTTTAAAAATAAATAAATTAGGCGGTCTTTAACATGTATTTGTCGTCAACACAGCAAGGGTGGGCGATGTTCATTCATAAATCAAATTAGGAAGAAGTGACGTATTCTATGTATACTATCTTTTTTTAAAGCAAGCGTTTATGTCGTTGCATTAGAATAATCATACAAGATTAAACTCAATGGAGTTAGAATAGAATAGAATAGAATAGAATAGTCATTTATTTCCAAGAATATGGTACAATAGATTCTTATAAATAGGTGCATATTGCAGTCACACATATTCTACCGTAAGCCGGCGTAGAAATATAATTAAACTTACAATAGTCAGCATAAGCTTAGTTAGCATATTGTCAACCTCAGTTACTATAAATTAATAAGCATAAAGTATTATCTGTGTGACAAATATTCCTTCACTGTATAAAAGCATTTGTCTACCAACCAGCTGTACAAATTTTTCCTAAATTTATTGAATGGCAGTGTTTTCAATTGAGCTGGTAGTTTATTATAAAGAGTAATAGCCATACAATAAGCAGTAGTGTTTCATTTACCTATAGAGTTCCTATAGCCAACTTCCCACCTGGCGCCAACATCAGAACAGCTCAGCTCATCTTAGTACTGGACTGTCATACGATATACTTATGGAAGTGTATCAAATATACCTACACCTTAAAATAGATTTGATTTTAGACAACATCGGGACAAAAGGTAATAATTGGGTTTTTTTTTAATGTTGAAACGACCTCATTACACCACATTGGTAGGGTTTTCCTCGATTTCTTAAGAGGTAACCATCAGATCCTGACTTGCTGCTAATGGGATCAAACGAGAAGCACCTGCTTTCAAATAAAAAAAGAATCTCTATAGTCGCTTCGTCCAGTTAAAAATTCTGCCTTTTTTAAGTCTGTTAAAATTTATTGAATAAGATTTATAGGAATAATTAGGTACGCAAATATTATAAGTATGTAATCATAAACGGAATACCTAACTGGCATTACTGTCTGGTAAAATATTGTTGTATACTAAAGAAGAGATTCTTTCAGACTAAGATTTTTCTTTAATTTTAAATTTATTAGATTTTTATTTAATAATTATTGATACTTAGGCAGTCCGTAGTTTAATTCAATATTCCAATTCTTTTGAAATTTTATTTAAGAACTTATGATACTTTTATTTAAAAAATTACTTCGTATTATTAGCGTAAGGTATGCTATTGATTTCATCACCTAACCCTTTTATTCTAATTACGCACTGCCTATCAAAATAAATTCTGTACACAACTGGCATCCATACGTTTGATTATTTTAAGCCTTAAGAATATGTTAAATTATATTGAAATTAAATTTAGCGCTAAGTAAGACCACAGACAATTTTATTTGGGTGCCTTAATACCTACCAATTTCTTGTATCCTAACACAATTGGTCATATTTACCTACCTACAATCTTAGAACTTGACTATGAGACAAGTAAAATCACTAACTGCACCCTACCAGATTCCAACACACAAAATTGTAAAGTACCTACGAATTGAACAAAACTTTATTTGCTGAATTTACCTAATCGCTAATCTCCTCTGTAAGTATACAAGCGTTAATTCATAATAGGTTAGGCTACACCAAAGTGAAAAGGCTTACCTACCCCCCTCTCTTTCTCTCTCTTCAGCCCATTAGCCTCCCACTGTTGGGCACGGGCCTCCTCCTCATTGGGAGGGATTGTGGTGTGCTATAACTATACCGCCCTGACCGGTTGTTCGGGTATATGGTTTATTTTCTAACTATGTCTATCTACCTACGAAATCTGTTAAAAAGTTGTAACCACTTATTGCAAAATTCATTTTTATTGCTTAACATATTTCGCTTATTTCATATTCCAATGAGAACATAACTTTGGTTTTATGGAGAAGCAGAAAGTGAGCGAAGAAATAACTTCGTGAAACACTGTGTTAAAAAGGTCGGTAAAATATTATATTATATTATACTGTTGGACATAGGCCTCCCCCATAGAACGCCACAACGCGCGGTCCTGTGCCGCCTGCATCCAAAGTCTCCCCGCGACCTTGACGATATCGTCGCTCCACCTTGTCGGGTGCCGCCCAACGCTGCGTCGTCCGGTACGTGGTCGCCACTCTAGGACTTTTCTTCCCCAACGATCGTCAGTCCTACGAGCGATGTGGCCTGCCCATTGCCATTGCATGCCCAGTGCCATTTTTTATTTAAATGGAATTAAAATAAAATTATGTGCAGCCCGTTCGACGCCACGGATGCCCTTTGAGCATTTATCATGCCAAAGGCTGCTAGACATTATCAAAGAGCGTCCTCATTTATGCTGGTTGTGTGCTAATGAACACAGAAATTTACGTTGTGAACCAAATTAGCAATTCAACACTGCAGTGGACTAATTTACAAGGGTTGCCATCCATCTGCGTTTCTCAGGATTTGTCCTTTCGATTTCGAGGTGGTCACGGTTTATAAAAAAGTTCCTTTTGTTGTCAAAAATCCTTTTTGTAGGTATTAATCATCATTATCATCATTCTCTTGCCTTTAGTCCATTATGTGAGTTCGGTGCAACATAGCCTTTTCTTAGTCTGTAAGTAAAAGTTGTATTCGAGACTTCGTATTTATCAGCGAGGCCTTGGCCTTTGCCTCAATATGCACCCAGCCTTAACCCCTAATCAATAAATCGCAAGTTGTTCTGTGGCCAGTCCGAGTTATTATTATTATTTATTTCCTCAATATAAACATTACCTAAGTAATTAAAATGCTTCATATCTTAACTTTTCTTAACTATTTGTTGTTGTTACAAACTGTGGCTCTTTTCATGAACCTTTCAACTTAATTAAAACAACGTGAATCTAAGGTTTGTTATTTTGTTAGAGAAAATCTCTATGTATAATTGTTTGCTTAAAATCAAAGTGAACTCATTTATTCATAACATAAACGCTAATAATATTTACAAAATATCGCTCTTAAGAAGTTTTACCTAATTGTTTATTCTTTGCGTTTGTAATTAACTTTTAAGTCACGGTGTGCGCGTGCGTCGTAAAAGTTACTCTCCTCAAATTAGGCTAATGGCTACTAAAATTTAAAAAAAGATAGTCGTGCTCTCTTCAAAAGTCCTATTTATTCCTTAACATCGGTTAAGAACAAGCTATCTTCAGAAAGGAAACGCAATAAGAAAGTCAGCAGAGCTTTTCTTTTCTTTTATTATTTAGTTATTCACGACAAAAGATGTTTTATTTAATTAAGTCGAATAATGTTCATTTTATTTATTATGTCCTTCTGTAACATGACGACAAATGTAGATTCTGTACTAACGTGAGAATATTTGATCAGGGAATATTCAGACTCAGGAATACCGTTTGAGGAGGGTCACTTCGCTAACAAAAATCAAAATCAAGTCACGTACCTACTGTGGGTCTTTGTCTGTGATGCTTTGTTACTTACCATTTTATATCGTGACTAGCGTAGGCCTGCAGTTTTACCCATTTTATCATTACACAAGTATAAAATGTCATTAAAATCTCTACAGTAGTTAAATAAATTGTACCTAATTTCGAAATTCCTGTCCCTCACAGAGATTATTGTCTGCTTAATTTCCCTTAGCTGACACCTTGAGGAAGAAATGGCAAGGTAACACTTGAATTCTTAATTCATCCCCTCTCTTGCTGAGCACAGGCCTAAAACAAAAAAAAGTGCTTCCACTTAGGGTTTGGTTTAGTTTCGAGCTTTCATTCTCTCATAGATGATGTTATCCGTGTACAATATCATTTAGCTGGCTTTTACAGCAGCTTGGGAGAAAATGGGGTGGTGACAATTGTATTCTTAATCCATCACCACACGGAAATTTTTATGGTTAATGGAAAATAAATAAATAGGTATGTAAATAACGTATTAATTTATAAAAATAGTATGACAGGCAATATTCTTCATTGTTATACAGAAAAGATTGGCAATGAAACCGAACAGATATCCTCTGGGAATAAATTTATTTGAAAGAAACTCCGAATATAAAGCCTAATTGAAAACAAGACATTGTAAGTTTAACAAAGAGAATCGATACCTACAAGCTTTGGGGTGGTTATTGAAATCTTTTGTTTCAGAAATATGTAAGGGAGATTAATTTTTTAGAAACTATTTATTAGTTACTAAATAAAGCCACTTTTTAAGGATTTGGAAGAGTGACTTTTTCTTTTAAAACTAGTTAGTTACCTAAATCTATCTTAATAATATGGGCCATCTAATGTAGTAGACATTATACAAATTCTTACAGCATTATTGAAAATTAAGAAAAAACACTTTTGCACAGAGGGGCTCTTTATTAATTTTTAGCTAATCTGCTTTTTAGAACGCTACATTCGAAAATAGCGAAAATTCTTGACCGCTCCCTTTCACCAACTCACACGGTAAATTTTCTGAAATAATTTCTTAGAGCTCACTTAATGTGTTGAAGGAACTACCAAAATCGATGCATAATATAAATTCATCAAAATTGTTTGTGATCCACTTTATCATAGGGAGATTTACAAGTTAGAAAGTAAAACTGTGGGCTATATAGTAAATTAATATAAACTTTCCTTATTTTTAAAGTCTCCTTAACAAACAAATCTGTTGCAAACAGCCCGCCTGATGAAAAAAGTTCTTAACAAATAGGTAGCAGTGCAGGTAGGTCTTATACGGGTACAGATTATTGGAAATCAATAACATATGTATGATTAGTCTCGTAATACGTATTATCTAAGAAAAGAACCGGTCAAGTAGGAGTTGTATTCGCATACAAAGGGTTCCCTACCATTATTATCATAATATATTCGTCATATTCCCAACCCCACATAAAAAAAACATTGTTTTCTTTTTCACAGCTTTTCTATAACCCAGTATTAGATACTGGGTCATAGGAAAAGAACGACATACCAGAACGTTGTGTGTCAAGTTTAATAAAACAGCATTACAAATATTTATTCGCTAACAGCGTATAAAAATTTGTTCAGTAGTTTTAAATTTTGTTGAATAGAAAGAAGTTTAAAAGCTTCGGAACTCTACTACATCAAAGACAATGTAATGTAGGTAATGAGCCTTGCAGAAGTAATAAAATACTGAACGAACTAGTTTTATTGTACAATAAAATATAAGTAGTTCAGTACCTAATAATCTGTATACAGCTTGAAACCGAAGAAATCAAATTAAACTTTATCTTATAGCAACTGTAAGAGAACTAAGCTTTTTCAAAACACCATTACAAGTAATCACGAAGTTTCAAACTGTACTGGCAGTAATTAAACAAAAGTTATAAACGTAACGACCAGTCATAATTCAATGTTGTTAAAATATTGTGAGATTATATTTTGTATACTTTGATATAAATTGTATTTCGTGAAAGAACGAGTTATTAAAGGAAAAGGAGATTGTAGAACTTAACAACAAATTTAAAATTTAAATATTATCATAGTACAAAATTGAAGATTGTTTCTTTTACCATTATGAAGCTTTGAGACTTATTAAATGTTATTAGAATATACCTAGTTAAAATCGCTTAGTCATCAATAGCATTAAAAAATTACATAAGGGCTGGTGATCCTAACTTGTAGGTAAGCATAGAGTAGAGACCTTACTATGGTACTAAGCTTGATACTTTCTCGATCAAAAAGGAATCACGGCAATACTTTAGCTTTTTCGAATCTATAATGATAATAAGCAAACAAAATCTTCATGTTTGTTAGAACGCGTTAATCTCAGACGCACTGGTCCGATGTGAAAAATTCTTTCAGTGTTTGATAGTACATTTATCAAGGAAGGCTTTATAACATTACGCTGCGCCAAAAAGCAGCGTAGCATCAGTGAAAAATGCTTCAAAAGCGAGGAAAATTATTTCAATTTAAGGGCTTCCGTTACATGCGTTACGTTAGTAGTTTATAAGTACCTACCATTTGTTTTCGAAATTTCATACTTACGAAATCACAGGCAACAGATAGTATTATAAGAAAACTCTAAAATAAGATTGTTCAACCATGAACAGTGTGTGGAAAATTACTGTAAGTACATTAAATTAGTTTATGAAGGCTGTCATTGAACTTTTTACAGTTGTAGCTATAAGGTGCTGGCAACAAAAGAGCCAAATCGTTCAAAATATCATTAGATTACTATTCCTAGGGCGAGGTAGCAGCAGATGCAGCAAATAAATAAAACTAACTAGGACATGCAGAAACAAAGATTTGGATACAAAAAATGCATTATTAGGTACAAGAATTTAATGTTAATTCAGTGACAGGAGTAAAATGGATGTCACAAGCTTGTATTATAACTGGAGGTCGGAATTAGGTGAAGATATATACCTATATATTTGTTCTTATTCTATACAGAGTAAGAATAAAGTTCAAAAATCACCGTGATTTTTTCATTTAAAGGTGAATAATGGAAAATGTGTAAAAAAATACGCGTGCAGTAAAAAACGTACAGCATGTCCTTAGTTTTTAAATTCGTATGACCGCATGTGCGATGTTGCCATATTTGTAGGTACTTCGTACAATTAAACTATCGAGAACAGAATATATCAGTAGTAGAAACCAGCTAGCTGGTTTCACGAGTAATACCATTAGAAATATAACGGACTGCCTTTCACGAGGACTCGGGTTCGATTCCCGGTCAGGACAATCATTTGTGTGATGTTTTTAATTGTCATACAAATGTTTGTACTGCGTCTGGGTGTTTAATATGTATTATAAGTATGTATTTATAAAAGAAAAGTAGGTAATTTATGTATTATATCCGTATTCTGGTACCCATAACACAAGCGTATAAGCTTAGCTTGGGACCAGAGGACGTTGTGTGAAATGGCCATGAATATTTATTTATTTATTTATTAAATCCCGGAAAGATTCCAAAACTCTATTTCTAAATATTTATAGAAAGAAAGAAAAAGTTTTATTTGGAACATACAAGGACAGAAAATGAAGTACATACATGGAAACAAGAGATAAATTTACAATGTAAGCTGCAAATACGGATCAACTCAGCATTGTGCTAGGCGATGGCCTGCAGCTCTAATACGGGTCAACGGAAGACGTTGATCCGTCCGCAGGCCATTGCACATACAACAGTACATTTTTACACATAATACTGAAAGAATAATACATACTTACACACAAACACAATAATAGAAAAAAAATGGTCAAGTGCGAGTCCGACTCGCGCACGAAGGGTTCCGTACCATTATCTATGCAACATAAGGCAACGTTATAAATAAATAAATAAATATTCAGGACTGTCACACAACGTCCTCTGGTCCCAAAGTAAGCTATATTTCTATGCTTGTATTATGGGTACCAGATACGGATAGACTACATATACTACTTTTCTTTTGTAAATACATACTTATAATACATAGAAAACACCCAGACGCAGTACAAACATTTGTATGACATTTATGGATATCACACAAATGATTGTCCCAAGCGGGAATCGAACCCGCGACCTCGTGATCGGCAGTCCATTGCAACATAAACCACACCACCACGTTATTAGTTCGAGCAAGAAACGGTAAAAAAATCATGTTTGTTGTATGGGAGCCCCCCTTAAATATTTATTTTATTTTATTTTTAGTATTTGTTGTTATAGCGGCAATAGAAATACATCATCTGTGAAAATTTCAACTGTCTAGCTATCGCCGTTCTTGAGATACAGCCTGGTGACAGACGGACGGACGGACGGACAGCGAAGTCTCAGTAATAGGGTTTCCGTTTTTACCCTTTGGGTACGGAACCCTAAAAATAAATACATTTTTAAATACCTACTCTATTTTTTTTTACATAAATCATGTTGGTACTTGATCCCATGCCACCTGATGATAAGTGACAATGGAATCTTTGATAGTAATAATAATAAAAAAAAAAATAAGTAAAAAAAAATTATATCAATTTTCGATGAAAGTAAGTAGGTACATAAATAACTCCACCTAATTCCAACCTCTTATAAAACAGTAGCAGGTGCCCGCGACTTCATGCACGTGAAAAGAAAGTTTTCCCCGTTTTTGGAAATATTTATCACTGATGCTTCGCTTCTATTGGTCTCAGCGTGATGTTATATAGCCTGCAGCCTTCCTCGATAAATGCCCTATCTAACACTGAAATAATTTTTCAAATCGGCCCAGTGGTTCCTGAAATTAACGCGTTCAAACAAACATACAAACTCTTCAGCTTTACAATTTATGTGTAGATAGATAAGATGTGATCTAATTATCGATAAATACATGAACCATGTTTGTCTTAAGCGGCTTTAACTTATCTGTATACAATGTAAATATAATTTCTATTATAAATATGTACGATAAAATATTTACACAATATGTAAGTTACCTAATATCGACATTTTCGCTTCATTTATTCATAAGTTTGGCGAACTAGGTTGATGTTTACTAGAATAATATAAACAAGGTTTAGGTGGCAGCTGTTACAAATAGGTTATTTAACATTTTTATGTACATAGGTACATATAAAAATAAACGATTAAACCTTGAAACTACACCTCATGCATAGACGCCTGGACTACGTGCCCATGGGATAATATTAGAACGAGTCACAGCATACCAAAAAACCTTCCGAAGTCTAGAACACTCGTCCATGTGAAACATTATGAGGCTGGAAAGAATCATCGAACTAATCAGTAAAAAATCATTAAAAAAGAGAGGGAGACGTAGACACATATGAAATTGTGTACCTACAATAAGGCTGGTCAGCCTGAGAAGGGCGGTGAAACCCTTCAAGTTTAAATTTTTCCTCTATCTTTATTAATTTTTATGACGGCTAATTAAATTGGCCCAGGGCTGCACGGGACGTTCAATCAAATGACCTGGGGCGCTAATTTTTTAAATACGCCTCTGTATGGGCTATATGACATAATGATGTGACCAACAGAAGCGAATTATTTATTAGTAAAAAATGAAAGTCCACGTATAAACTAAAGTCAATATAAACGAAACTTGTACAAAAAACACTTTTAGTGTTATGAACTTAGGCAAGGAGCAACGTCCTAATGGCCTATGGCGGAAAGAAGAACGTAATGTTGTCGTTATGAGACGAAAATATAGTTTGTTCATTATGTTCATTAACGACACAAATTTTATGTCATTTGTAACATCATTGTTTATCTTTTCCTTTTTATATACTTAATACTAGCGATGCCCCATAGTGTTACACGTTGTATAAACGTAGACTTCGTAGGTGTGGAACTTTCCCATTTTTTAAATATTTTTTAATACATCTTCGCTCCTATTGGTCACAGCGTGATGTTATATAGCCGATAGCCTTCATCGATATAAATTATGGTCTTTCCAACACACAGATTAGCGCGTTCAAACAAAAAATCCACCATCTTTCAAATAAAAAGAAATCATCAAAATCCTTTCGCCCAGTTAAAAGTTATGAGGTAGCAAACATAAAAAAACATACAGACGAATTGAAAACCTCCGTCTTTTTTGTAGTCGATTAAAAACAGCATGTATAACAACTGTAGGTCTAATATTTTAAGGATTTAACCCACAAATCGTTTAAATATGTCACAGTCTGTCAGACCTATGTTTAGTATTAACTGAATGATTTATTACTAAGCCATGTAAACTTTCACCGTACGCGATGCGTGATGGACATACACAAATAGGAAGTAAAATATATCAATCATGTACCTGACATATCATATGTGAACAATAAAATTATTGTAAAATTGTGTGATATTTTTAACAGTATCTACAAGGCCTACAGAATATTCAAAATAAAAAGACGTGTGTCACTCGGGGACTGCCGCGGTAAAGCTATTGCATAGTATTTTTTATCAACTTATGCAATTATAATTATTTATTTATTTTAATTAAGCAGTATTTTTCTCCTTTGTTTTTGTTCTTTGATATTAATTCAAGTTACACTTTTTGAGCGTGGTGACCGATGGGTGACCTTTCAGTCCGTCCGTATGTCCGTCCGTCTGTCTGTCCGTCTGTCTGTCTGTCCGTCCATCCGTCCGTCAGCACGTCCGTCCGTCCATCCGACCGTAAGTCTGTCCGTCTGTCCGTCCGCCCGTCCGTCGGTGTCAGGTTATTTTCGTTACGGAATTTCTGGATTCGGTCTCCACGCTCAAGGCCCGCGATAGAAGCTATGCAATAGCTTAATAAAATTTAAATACAAACACTATAAACGTCAAATACAAAAGGAATCTCAATTTATTAGATTTATATCTTTTGTCTAATCTTTTAAGAACGACAATATATTACTGTCATTTGGTCTATAAAAGGAATTTATCACACTCTATTCAATACTATTTTAATAACAAAAAATATCGTCTGGTCTTTAAATATTTCGTTATAAAAACCTAGTTTATCGTGCTCGATTATGAAAATGACAAGTATAGACCTGACAATTTCATAATAGACGCTTTTTATACACTTTTGCTTTGAAACAAAATTAAAATTTAGAAACAAAATGAAATTGCTATGAAATTGGTTTAAAATTTATAAATTACTGTTTTTGTGTATATCATAATGTGGGATTCATTTTATAAACAAGTAGAGTAGATACGACATCAATATAAAATGTTTTTTTTAACTTCACACTATATTTTTTTTTGTCAATAACAGTCATCTTTGTCAATGACCATCAACTTTAAATCTTCGCAAATCGAGAAAATTAATGTTAGATAAGGGTAGATAGGTACATCAGCTTTTCCAACCTTTAAAGCTAAACACATAATTATAAACACAGCTCTCTCTCTCTCCAGCCCATTTACTAGGTAATATCCCTTAGCTGACTTCTACAGCACCCTTGGGAGGAGATGGGGTGGCGACACTTGTATTCTTAATCAGTCACCACACGGAGATATAAACATAATTATAATTGATTCAAAATATCCGTGTTGATTTTATACGACACTTACATGCGAATTTTGCAACGAAATAACCTTTGTAAGATAAGTCTTTACTTAATATAAAACAAAGTCGTTATATTTGTTTATATGTCCTTATATGAGCTTATATCTTCAAAACTGAATGAAACTTATTTATTTTCTAAATTCCACACATACGAAGTTGCGCACAACAGCTAGTAAGGTAATGTAAATTTTTTTAACCTAAAATTTAACGCTTTGTAAGATTTATTCCATAACTTTTTGTTTTGTTTACATGACAAGTGTTTGTTCGGATTTCAAATATTATAAGATGTAGAATTTAATCCCACGTTTTAAAGCCTACATAACCATGACATCACCTAGTTTCCCATGGGGATAGGAAGAGACTATAGAGCACCATCTGCTACGATCCAAACACAGTTCTATCCTTGTAGCTTAGGTACATAGTAAATGTTTTCCAACATTATAAAATAAGAAGTAAAGTTTAAATTTGATTATTAAAAAACCTACTGTACAATTTATTCGCAATAGTATTACAATTTAAATTATACCTACATTAGGTGTTTCTATAGGGCCAATGTCTAATGACAGAATTCAAACACTCAGAGCGCTAATTTGTTCCAAACATGAACTATTAATTTTATTTTTAGTTTGTGGTATTTGAAGATCCTTGAATCATCTAATCATCATCATACCATCTAGAATTTTTCCCATGAGGGTAGGCAGAGACTACAGAGCGCCATATGCTACGATCCTCTTCTTAGCTACATCAATGAACAAACAACAACAACTACAACACAAACAAATAAAAAAAAAATACTGTCCTTAGTAACATAGAAAGTTTAAGAAATTATTAACAATTTTGTTGTTTGACAAAAGGCAGAAAATCACGGCCAATGTTATTAACAATTTGTTATTCAAACAGTTCACAGCTTAATAAGTTACTTCAAAGTTGTTTGACTATAAGTGAACACTGATATTTTGTAATTCATTTTGCAAACAGCTATTAGCCCTTTCTGAATAACTTTCAGTTCCCTAAGCTTTCGTCAGATTAAACGGTACCAATTATCGAAAAATATACCTACTTGTTTATTTAAAATAATATTTATCATTTTCAATGGCGTTCTATAGTCTCTGCCTACACCCTTGGGGAAAAGGCGTGATGTTATAATAATGATCGTTGTCTTCTTTGGGTGACTTTAAAATAGGTTTGATTGAGCATTCGTCGCATTTAAAATATGTTTGTATTTTTATTTGATTTACCTATATTTTTCTTCAAATGTAATCATCACAAATATGAAAGCATTTCCAAAGAAATTCTCGTGTCAAAAACCTGAGGAGGGTCATTTGTGTAACATATTGTTCGATGGAAATAATTATAAGGGCATATGATTTTTATTGACTGTTCCTGTAACTGACATGTAAGCTAGCTTTTGTAAGTTGATTCACTCATATGAGTGAATCAACTATGCAATGTCAATGAAATCAAATATATAATTAAATATCTATGGACATTTCCTCTGGTCTCACCCAAGCATTTCCCAAGAATATTTCAAATCGGACCAGTGCAGTGGTTCCTTAGATTAGCCCGTCCAAACAAACCAACTCTTCAGCTTTATATATATATTAAATGATGATGATTATGATATATGTTGAGTAGTATGAGATATGCATTAAAATATTGGTCATACATTATCCTAATTGCGTCTATTTGTTTGACGGGCTTCGTGGTGGAGTGGTTTATGTAATAAATAAAATAAATAAATATTCATGAATATTTATATTTATTTATTTATTTATTCACGGACATTTCACACAGCGTCCTCTGGTCCCAAGATAAGCTTATTATGCTTGTGTTATGGGTGCCAGAATACGGATAGAATACATATACTACTTTTTTTTTGTAAATACATACTTATAATACATAGAAACACCCAGACGCAGAACAAATATTAGTATGACATTTATAAACATCACACAAATGATTGTCCGAGGCGGGAATCGAACCCGCGACCTCATGATCGTCAGTCCGTTATACGAACCACTAGACCACGAAGCCCGTCAAACAAATAGACGCAATTAGGATAATGTATGACCAATATTTTAATGCATATCTCATACTACTCAACATATATCATAATCATCATCATTTAATATATATATAAAGCTGAAGAGTTGGTTTGTTTGGACGGGCTAATCTAAGGAACCACTGCACTGGTCCGATTTGAAATATTCTTGGGAAATGCTTGGGTGAGACCAGAAATGACTAATGGACTGCCGATCATGAGGTCTCGGGTTCGATTCCCGGTCAAGACAATCATTTGTGTGATATCCATAAATGTCATACAAATGTTTGTCCTGCGTCTGGGTGTTTACTATGTATTATAAGTATGTATTTACAAAAGAAAAGTAGTTTACGTATTATATCCGTATTCTGGTACCCATAACACAAGCATATAAGCTTAGCTTGGGACCAGAGGACGTTGTGTGAAATGTCCATGAATATTTATATCTTGACCATCCTTTCACAAACAAATCATATTCAGGATTATACGTAATTTTCCACGCATACATTAATGGTAGGGTCTCATATTATAATATTTTAATATTACTTAGAAAGTTATTTCATCTGTATTAGGGTACAACACTTCCTGGAAGGAATAATAATATTGAGTTGTTTGAATACAGATTTTTTAATTTAAATAATAATATTAAATGATGTTGTCACTGGCTAGACGTAAATTTGCGATTGCCTATGTACTCATTGATGGATACGTAGACGTAGGTACCTACCGAACTACTAAAAGCGTGTTAAAAGAAAGAGTATTTGTTGTTGTTACATTTTTCACGACATAGTTCTTCTCTCTTGACCTTTTTTAATATACATTCTAATAGTCCAGTCAAATTACGGCTGAGAATGGGAAAAATAATCAATAAAATACCTAGTTTGGGAATTATGAAGGATCGATCGGGGGGTGTATTCTGAGCTTATATTCCAATTTGAGGGAATCTAGGGAGGTCAGCTCAAGGTCATTTCGATGAAAACGCGTTTAATTCGATATCTCGAGAACGGTTAGTGTTCGGCAAAAAATTGTAGAGACCTTTTCTCTTTTAAATTAAATTTACTAACTTTTTTATCCGAAACTTTTTTTTTATCATCAATATTTTTCAATTTATTGCTTCTGATAGGCAAAAATTTTACTTTTTTTCCTCCCTTTTTTATTTTTCGCCATTTTCTCCCCAACCGTTAAATTTTATAAAATTTTACCCGAATATGAAAGTGTTGCTCTTTTAATTATGAACAACTTTATATGTAAACTTTTTTCTGTAATGCCAATACCTTCTGAGTTATATATTACTTTACCGAGCGAAATCCGTGCCACTGTCGCAATATCGTCGACATCAGTGGGTATTTAGTATTTGAAAGAAATATTAAAGTATTCCATGATCATTTATTAGCCAACTTACCTGTATCAAAAGGTGAATCGATTAAACTATTAAAAAATTGAACTTCATTTAAATATTAAATATTGTAATAATTGAAATATCATTTAATTAAATAAAATAACAATTTGATGAGCCTCGTGGTTGAGTGGTTTATGTAACGGACTGCTGATCAAGAGGTTGCGGGTTCGATTCCCGCTCGGGACAATCATTTGTGTGATTTTTCTAATTGTCATACAAATGTTTGTACTGCGTCTGGGTGTTTCTATATATTATAAGTATGTATTTACAAAAGAAAAATAGTATATGTATTCTATCCGTATTCTGGTACCCATAACACAAGCATATAAGCTTAGCTTGGGACCAGAGGACGTTGTGTGTAATGTCCGTGAATATTTATTATATTTATTTTTTTCCGTATTCTGGTACCCATAACACAAGCATATATAAGCTTAGCTTGGGACCAGAGGACGTTGTGTGAAATGTCCATGAATATTTATTTTATTTATTTATTTATTATTTATTTATTTAAATATTGTACTTTTTCAATTTGGGTATTTTTTATTCCATTCAATGGGATAATAATGTGAATAAGGATAAGAAAAAGAAGTAAACGAATAATTGAAACTGTTTCACACATTTATTGATAAAAAAATAGGTCATAAAATTGGTAAAAATAAGTACGCGAGGTCGATGGAAGTGAATCGTCAATATTAAAGGCCCACACTAATGCACGCCACAGTGTCTGTGAATACGCGTCGCGACAGTGGCACGGATTTCGCTCGGTAAAGTAATATATAACTCCGAAGGTATTGGCATTACAGAAAAAAGTTTACATATAAAGTTGTTCATAATTAAAAGAGCAACACTTTCATATTCGGGTAAAATTTAATAAAATTGAACGGTTGGGGAGAAAATGGCGAAAAATAAAAAAAAGGGAGGAATAAAAGTAAAATTTTTGCCTTTCGGAAGCAATAAATTGAAAAATATTGATAATAAAAAAAAAGTTTCGGATAAAATAGTTAGTAAATTTAATTTAGAAGAGAAAAGGTCTCTACAATTTTTTGCCTAACACTAACCGTTCTCGAGATATCGAATTAAACGCATTTTCATCGAAATGACCTTGAGCTGACCTCCCTAGATTCCCTCAAATTGGAATATAAGCTCAGAATACACCCCCCGATCGATCCTGCATAATTCCCAAACTAGGTATTTTAGTGATTATTTCTTTCGGTAATTTGACTGGACTATAAAGACAATTTCTTTGATGTATACATTTTGTAGACAAATAAACGAATCAGGAAATGTCTTACTAAAAGCATTCTTTTTGTTTTGAAGAGAAAAAAAAAACACTTTGGTGGGCTTTTCAACTAGTGAACTTTTTATATTTTTCTGTCTGGCAAACTATTAACAAGCTTTTAGTAGCTTTATTCGCATCTATGTAGTTTTAATTTATGTAGTTTTGTCCGTGTGGTGTGGACTAAGAATACAAGTTCCACCACCCCATCTCCTCCCCAGGGTGCTGTAAAAGCCAGCTAAGGAATATTTTACATAGATGACATCCTTTGTGAGAGATGGAAAATTCGAAAGTAAACCCTGTGCCAACACGCCTGGTCAGCGCATAGTTGACCATAATCCCTCCGAAAATGGAGGAGGCCCGTGCCCAACAGTGGGACGTTAATGGGCTGGAGAGAGATGTAGTTTTAAATGTAAGGCTCCTATTAATAAGCAATGATAACACAATTATAAAAATTTTAGGATTAATTTGTATAAATAAAAAAGCAAAGAAAATATAAAAAGAATCCATGGAGTTTCTTGTCTGTTTTTTGCATTACACTTAAGCCGGGTTTACACGGGTCGATTTTCGCCGTGCGGCGAGTCGCTTTACAAATTGCCTCACCAAGCCGAATCGATAGCCCATTTACACGGGTTACTAAAATCGCATGCGGCTCGGCCATATACGAGTATATACAGAATCGCTGTAGTAAACAAATATACATGTGTGCGTGAAACACCTTCATGCGGTGGGCAATCGCCTGTAACTGATCGTTTACACGGTCGATTTTAGTCACCAGTCGCACGCGGCCGGTCGCCGCGCGGCCAAAGTCGGATGCTACCCAACTTTGGGGCTTGCGGCTTTAGTCACTTGCGATTTAGCCGAATGGCCATTTAGACGGTCGATTTACGCCGCGCGGCAAAAATCGTGCGGCTTAAGTCACCCGTGTAAACCCCGCATAAACCATTTTAAAATATCATACATCCATCATTATAAAATTAAAATAATGTTATTAATTTTATGTAGTCTAAGCATAATGTAAATAGTTATATATTAATATAATTTATGGTAAAGTCTATCTTTATGTATATGTAAAATCACAATCGAATGTGTGTAAACCCTGTAATAACTGATCGTAGAGCTATAGCTATAGCCCAGTCTCACCCGTGACCATGGTGACTGCAAAATCTCCGAAACGTCGGGCTAAAATTTAAAACAAATACACGCGTCGAAATCCGTAAAAAGTGGTTTTGTTTGAACGGATGAATCGCGCAATTGTTAGAGAATATTATCGATCCATCCATTAACCTTTTTCTGTCCACTACTAATAGGCTATGTCCAATTGACTAATTAAATAAATAAATATGCAGTACGGGTGATAATACATATACCTACTGCTAAACTGATTTAAAAATAATAATACATGCTTGTCAGCATTATAATTATACTGTTATCCACGCAAAATATCAATCCAGGTGCTTATTCTTGAATATCGATTACTTTTTACTTTTAGAGTCAGATTATTATACCCAAAGTACCAAAATTTGAACTTTTGCAATCATACGTACCGTTTATTTAATTTAACTGCGCAGTTATCACCAAAAACCCAGTGACGCACCGGGATTACGTCATTCATTTATCAAAAACTCGTCAACCGGTTAATTGCTTATAGGTAACAGTATACCATAGAATAACAAATTAAACAATAAATACTCGTATATTTAAATTAAGAATTTGAAAATAAAACGTACTATTGGATTTAAAAAAAAAAGTGATTTATATAAATATATACCATGCGTTGAAATTGCGGGCGATCTAGATAAATATTATTATTAATTATTCGCTTCCTGCGCACGTGTTCCCTTCTTCTTATAACATGGGGTCTTTCAAGCGAGGCGTGAAGAGGCACCTCTCGGGCCGGCAAGGTGAGGGTGGCTAGTGCTTTCACACCGTAATAGCCGTCCTCACATTTGAATTGCACTTCACTTAACATCAGGTGGAGTTTAGTCATTTGCCTAAACCTTGCCATAAAAAATAAAATAAAAAATTATAAAATTGAATAAAATTGTTTTGGAAAATAATCGTTTACTTTTTAAATACAATCAGTAAACATAATAATCCGTAGCTAAATATAGTTAACGATCACAAAGTACACATAGACTTCAAGAGGTACAAATATTGATAATGTGACCCTTTGAATAGTGCGTGTGGGTCGTACAAATATTTATTCCCATTTAATAGACTCAACTTTACAACTATGATAGGACAGACGGGCACCGTGGTTTAATTTGCATGTTACTCACTTCCTTTCGAAAGGTCATCGGTTCAGTTCCCATTTGTGGCAATTTACGATGACTACAGGTCTGGGGGATTTTTAGGGTTACCTAAATGGGACTACCCTTATTATACTCAATATTCTTCTGCCCTTGTCCCGTTATTTGGGACAGTGCATGTTTTTTTCTTTCATACTCTTCTGTCAGACGTCATATTTGTGTTAACTACTTTTTCTTTCATATCCTCATTCTGTGTGAATGTTCATCCATCTTTTTAAGGTCTTACAATTTTTTATATCAAGTTTGGGTTGACGATTAAATTACAGTTCTCACAGTTTTAATAAGTTAATCACATTTACACACACAAATAAACTAATTTTAAAGCAGATCCCTTTCATCTTTTGATATCGCGAGTGAAAAATGTAAAACTTGCAACTATTTAAAGAACGTGTTAATATTTGACGAAAGAACAATAAGTTTTGTGTTTCCCGACGAACGTGAGTGTGACAACGAGGTTACATATGGCGTGGTCACGGACAAAAAGTAAAGTAATATGATTGACATATGTTACAGGATGAGCGAAGAAACAGTTGCTCGTCTTCTTATTCAATAAGGCCACCCCAAGGGCGGCATGTTGGCGTGTAATTGTATGAAATTAAGGCTGCCTAGCGACATAGAGCCGTACTGTCTCCATGCAATTTCCCGTCAACGTTTTTGCGCTTGCGATCTAAATGATCGCAAGCGCAAAAACGTTGAACATTGTGAGCATTACTCCTTTGGCTTTAATAAACAACTCCATGTCTTGTAAAATGTGTTAGTTAACCGACTTCAAATAAAGAAGTAGGTTCTCAGTTCGTCTGTATGTCTTTTTTATTTTATTATTTATGTTTGTTACCTTATAACTTTTAACTGGGCGAAGTGATTTTAATGATTATTTTATTTATTTATTTATTTAGACAAACCAATTACTGTTACATTAAACATTTACAGTTAATTACAATATTTTTTTCTTTTTTTTTTAACCCAAATGCACAGCATTTTAAGGTGTCACATCTTGCACTTGATTGTGTCGCTTAACTATTAATACTAATGACCGATATTAATATACGTACATATTTTAACACAAGTAACATACATATTTATAGTAAAAGTATCATAAATATTTAACATACATATTTAAACAAACAAAAAAGAAGAAGACAGCGGCAAAAAGAGAGAAATTAAAATAAAAACTATCATAAGCAACAAACCCTAACATCTCAACAAACTCAAGACGAGCCTTTTAAACTTAGCAAGCCCCGTAGCAAAGACGTCCACCCCGCCGCATATTTTATTGTAGGTCCTGGATATACGTGACATAGTTGAAAATTGTTTAAGGTTTGTTCTGGCTAGCTGGCAGTGAAATAAGCCCGTCCCAACATTAACGCGCCTTGCCATCCTACAAGGTACACGCAATTTGAGGTAATTCAAGAGAGACGAACAATCTAAATCGTTTCTTAATAGTTTGTAGAGGAATATCATATCATGGAGTTACCGCCGAGTCAGAAGATCGAGCATATTGAAATGTACCAGTTTTTGACTATAAGTTGGGAGCTGTCTATCAAGTCTATTTGAAAAAGCCAGATGTCTCAGAAACCGTTTCTGATCACGTTCTATTCTTACTCTATGTACATTATATTGGGGCGACCAGACGACACTACAATATTCTAGGTTACTCCTAACGTACGCATTATATAAAGTGATTTTAGCACGAGGATTGCGGAATTTTTTACCATTACGAATTTGGATTGATTGAATTGCGGAATTTTATTATTTAAAAGCTGCTGGTTCCTATGTGGTTCCATTGGCATCAGGTCAGGATCTGATGGTTATCTCCTGAGAAATCGAGGAAAACCCTCAAAAGCACAGGAAGTCGGTTGAACTTTTTTTTAAACCCATTTAAAATACAAGGCAATTGCGGGCAGTATCTATCAAGACTATAATTACTAAGATGCAACACAGATATTTTGTTACCAGCAAGATAAAAAAATGTGGGCTTAATATTTTCTAACACTTGCGCGACTCATTTGTTTTAATAAAACCACTTTTTACGGATCTTAAACAAATAATAAAAAATTTAAAACAAATACACGCGTCCAAATCCGTAAAAAGTGGTTTTATTTAAATGTGGCCTTGTTTACTACCATAAACTGCTTGCATAGTCGCGACATTTATCGAATGGTTATGGATTATTACACGTTTGATAAATATTTATATTTGACCAATCGTAAGAGTATAAGAAGTAAGCGTAGATAATAGCAGAAAGTCTCTGCTCTTACTGTCTCTGCATTTAAACTACCGTGCAGAATTCAGATTTATGTTTGCTTTACCAAGAAATGTAAATTGAAAGAGCACACTAGTATTGGAGAGGTTCCAATTCGTTTAAAAGTTGTTTGTTTGCAATAAAACAATAACATTACCATAGTCTGGAATCGTCGGAAAAAAGAATGAATAAATGGAAAAATTATTGCTGACAAAAAACCTGCATTTTAAAAATTCTGTTAAATTAAGGCACCTATTGCACACACCGACACAAAGTCATCAAAGAGTTACAAACGTAAGGTAACACGATGTATATCTTCATAAGTATGTGTAACATCCATATATGCACAGACATACACTTTCTTATCTTTACTTATTGTAAAACAACGTCGTTATTTTTGTATGTATGTCCCTATGTGAGCTTATATCTTCAAAGATACGGATTTTGGTGCCGTTTGTTTTAAATGATAGAGACATTCAAGAGGACGGTTTTTTGTATAATTTGTTTTGGTTTAGTTTCTAAATTCTACGCGTACGAAGTTGCGGGCTACAGCTAGTGTTAGCTTATATAATACATACATATTTTTTTATAGTTAGGCTAGTGATATTTCAACGTCTTTTTTTTATTATAGGGTAATATTTATCTTTCTTTTTGGGTATCAACTCGCAAATAACAATTTTATTTATCTTGCCATATTTGTAGATTTATGCTTATAAATTACTAATAAATATTTTAAAATTGACTGAGTAATCGACTGTCCGAGTGGTGAGGAATTAAGAATACAAGTGCTACCACCCCTTATTCTTCCCAGGGCGCTGTTACCGCAAAACACAAAAATAAACAGTGTGCCAATACGCCTAGTTAGTGCGGCACAGTTGACCATAATCTCTCCGACGTTAATAGGCTGGGTAGAGAGAGAGGGAAATCTCAAAATTTATGAAAATACGATCGAATTTTGAATTCATAATTTTTTTATTAGATTGCAATATAAATATATAGCAGTTGCCCGTAACTTCGTTCGCGTGGAATTCAGAAAACAAAAACTCGCAACAAATTGTGTAAAGAAGCCATCCTCATAAACCGCTCTATTTATTAAAAAAAAAATCCGCATCAAAATCCGTTACATAGTTTTGAAGATATAAGCTCACATGTGAAGATTCATACAAAAATAACGATATTATTTTATGATAAGTAAAGATATTATTAAAGATGCACCCAAAATAGACAAAATTCTTTCATCTAGGTATTACGAAAATTTCAGACAATACTCAAGATTTTATTCAACAAGGATATCCACAGTAATCCTTTCCGTATATTCTAGACTTCAGTAAATCGACTATGCCATAAGAGTTCGAATTTAAAAAAGATTTTGTTTGTTCCTAAGTTGTTCATAAGTCAATATATAGGTACTATATACGAGACCAAACTACACATTTCCGGTTGTTATTGCGGTACAGCTGTCTGCAATTCATATAAATTATACCAAATGTTGTGATGAAACGACTTTATCCATGTATTGTGCGCTTAGAGTTTTTAACTAACGGGAGCAGTTCCTTATGCATGTGTTTCCTTTGTTAAATATACCGACAGGTCAGAAGGGTGCCGAGGTAACAATAATTTAATTACATTGCTTACCACACAACCACCGCACAGAATCGTCACCGCGTACTGTGAGATGACAATGCCTGGTATCAATTCTACGTGCACAACTAAACTAAACTAATAAAACATGAAATTGGATTGTGTCAGTAACACAATTCAGCGTCTGAGTTCACTGAATTTTCTTGTCATAAAAACTATGTAATATAGAATAAAAAATTTAATTATTGTAAATTTGTATAGTGAAATAGCCAATTAATCGAAATACAGCATTGTATTAATTTTTTAGTTAAGTTGTGTACGTAGAATTGTTACCAATTTGTCCGTTTACTATGAGTATTTCACCTTCGGGGGTCGCCATTGTAAAGCATCAATCCTACAGAAATAATAATAGTTAAAAACAAACTAAAAAACGCTTTAGAAAACCCAACTACAAAATAGAAAAAAGAGTTTCTCTGGAAATGCGCGCATGCGTAGTTCGCGTACTAGCCCTCTCTCTTACTCTCATGCAAAGGATCCGGAAAGAGATTAATGAATCCTGGCGAATCTAACCAGGATAATCGGATATTTTAATAGAATTATTGCATTGTCATCGGTCTTTGACAGATGTGCAAAATTTGAATAGAATCCCCCTTTTTAATAAACCCTTTTTATAATTATTGAAAGAGCTCAACGAGCTATACTTAAAGTACTCATGCGCCTGCCCTTCCGTTACTCCACCTTTAAACTATACGAGAAAACCAAAGTTTTGTCAGTAAGAAAGTGCTATATTTTCGAAATACTCAAAAGATACCACCAGAAGATAGTCCCTTACCTTCCAACGACATCAAAACGTTTAAATTTCTGTCCTTTACCCAAGTTTAAAACATCTTTCGCCCAAAAACAATATAGTGTATTGGCACCATACATTTATAACAAAATAGACAAGGAACACAAAGTTAAAAACATGAATAATAGCAGGTTTAAGAAAACTGTTACTAATTGGCTGCAAAAATATAATTATGATATGACTGAAAATATGATGATAATGAGTAAATAATCCACACAGAAACATACATATATACACACACACACACATGCACATAAAACACAGTATATTGGTAAAATTTATATTATATTAGTGTAAAAAAGGGAACGGTACTGGTCTTTGAAACACAACACTGTTAGCTCAAAGACCAGGGGTTTCAATTAAATGTAAGTTATATATTTTATGTCAATAAAGATATTTCTATTTCTATTTCTAATCTGACCGTTTAAAGTGGGTCAAAATAGCGTCCAAAGGAGTCGGTTACAAACATACAAACAAACATACAAACAAACATACAAGTGAAGCTAATATAATGCGTGTAAAAAGGGAAAGTACACGAACAAACTCCTGTTATATTACTGCTCTTAGATTTTGTACCAAGTATTACTTAGAATCAGTTTCCTTATTTCTTAGCAGATTGTTGTGTAGTCATCCTTTTGTGTGTTTGTGTACCATATATTGTAGAATATCCGATTTATGTGGTATCTTTTCAACTGATTATATAAAAGTATTGTTATAAGAGTTGTCTATTTAGCTATTGTCTATACTAATATTATAAAGCTGAAGAGTTTGTTTGTTTGTTTGAACGCGCTAATCTCAGGAACCTCTGTCCGATTTGAAAAATTCTTTCAGAGTTGGATAGTACATTTATCGAGGAAGGCTATAACATCACGTTGCCACCAATAGAAGCGAAGCAGCAATGAAAAATGTCGCAAAAACGGGGAAAAGTTTCTAAATTCCACTCGTAAGAAGTCGCTGGGAACAGTTAGTTTATTTAATAATTTAACACACCTGGAAATTTATTGGAAAAGGCATTGTACAATTTGTGTAGAGATCTTAATGATTTCTTATCTCCAAATATTGTATTCTGTAAAATTCATATTTTAAAATAATTTACATAGTCACTTGGTCCTTTGAGCTTAGCCATAATTCGTAAAAGCCAGCTGAGGCATATTGAACACAGATAACATCCTATGTGAGACACGAAAAACTCGAGAACAAACCCTATGAGACCATAATCCATCCCAAAATGGAGGTGGCCCATGCCAAAAAGTAGGACGTTAATGGGCTGAAGAGAGAGAATATTATAAATGCGAAAGTAACTCTGTTTATTCTTACATATTGCATGTATTTTGGGAGACAAATTCCAGATTCAACACAAAAGATTTGTTTTTATTGTACTCATCGCGATATAAAGTTTGTCCAAATTTTGTAATAATAAGATTTGACATAACAAAATGTAATAAGACTAAATGGCTTAAAATAATCTCAAGCAAAGTTTCGTCCTTGTATTTAGGATCCTTAGTAGGGCTTTGAGGCAGAAGACTAACCGGATAGAAGTAATTTGTTGTACTGGGGCGTTCCAAGATTTCACATTTGTGGATCCATCTGGTGCAAACATAAAACATGATGTCTACAACAAAGACTGTTAATTTAAAACTTTATAAGATAAATGATTAGTTTTAGTTAAGTGAAATGGATTGAATTAATAAGTGTCATAAAAATGTTATAAGTATTTATTTACAAAATAATTATCCTTATTCTAGTACCCATAATACAAGCATATACACTTAGCCTGGGACCAGAGGACGTTGTGTGAAATGTCAATGAATATTTATTATAAGCAGATAACAACCTCTGTGAGAGACGGAAAATTTGGAATTACCAACCCAAACCTACGCCAACACTCCTAGTCACTGCTAGTCTACTAGCTGACTTGGCGTCTTGATACTGGGCTTATAATCTCTCCCAAAGTGGAGGAGGTCCTTGCCCAACAGTGGGACATTAACAGGCTAGAGAGAGAGTTAAAATAAGAAAGTGTATTAAAAATTTGATTTTAGTTGCTAGATATTATTCTTAGAAACAGCAGAAGAATAATAATTCTAAGTCATTTCTATGGCTTTACTCATCTGTCAAAACTATGGAATATTCCACATTCAGCAAGTGACATTATTATTAGATTTATTACATCCGCCAATCTCATCTTGTTGACAATTTTACCATCGTTTTAACAATAGGCTCAGTAAATACGCTCAAATATTCGAAGAGATAAATATAATTAAGAATTTTTTAAAGTTTATTTAAATGTAGCGACTATGTTGTTTTGAAGATGTTTTATAAAATTTGGATTTTTATCTAAACTTACGTCATGGTTTGTATATCCTAAGCGGAGCAAGATAAATGGATGCTTTTTTGTATAGTTTGGTATGGTTTCTAAATTCCACCTATACGAAGTTGCGGGCAATAAGTAATAAAAAATAAATACTAACATTTGTGTAAAAATATTAGCGAAGATATTCAATATTTTTCAATTATATAAGAGTATAGCGTACACCTGAACCTGACAAATGGGCTACGTCACTTACTACGGACTATTGAGAAGCTTATTTCAAATGCACGTATAAGAATATCACAATAAGGGATCTATGCACAGAGCTGTTGAATGCAGCCGAGTTACTTAGATTCGATTTTATAAGAATTTAGTTTTGTTGTAGGCGCAATTTCTTTTCAATTCAGTAATAGATAGTAATGCGTCCATGTGGTGACAGATTAAAAATACAATAGTCACCACCTATATTCTTTCTCAGGGTAAAATCCAGCTAGGGGATATTGTACACAAATAACATCCTCTGTGAGAGACGGAAAACTCAAAAATAAGCCCTTTGCCACCACGCCTGCTCAACGCGATATAGGAGACCTTAATCCCTCCCAAAGTGGAAAAGGCTTATGGTCAACAATAGGACCTTAATGGGATGCAGAAAGAGATAGATGTAGTTTATTTGTGACGAAATATTCTTAAACGTTCTTTGCGTAATCTATTAAATTATATTAACGCAGAATAAAATCTCGCATCTTCTATAATTTCTGAATGTTCCAGAAAAGGATTGATATATTGACGTAATAGTCACAGTAAGTATTACACAAAAGAGTTTATTACAGTTTTGTTTGTCGTCCAAGATTTAGTAACAAATAGTTTTTCCTTATGTGAATATTACCTGTATTATATGTTCTATATTTATTACTTTTTTATCTTATACCTGAAGTACTGTGCCCTAAAAAGGCAAAGATATATGGAATAAGAAAATAGGAAAGTTATTTCAGTATATTATTATAGCATCAGTAAAGTTTTCTAATAAAATTTGTCATAGGTTTTTGAGGCTTTATGTTTCAGCAATTCGTCACAATAGACTTATACTGATAGCCAAGAACATTAATTAAAAGTAAGTGACTAATCGCTGGCGATTTCTCAGGTTAAATCCATGGTGAAAATTACTACGTGACCAAAAAAATGCTGTAAGCACTATGACTTATGACTTTTAGGGCGCTTACGCGTAATAGGTTAACTGAATTTAGAAACCAAACCAAATTATACAAAAAGCCATTCTCTTGAACCACTCTATTTAAAAAAAAACGTCATCATAATCCGTTGCGTAGTTTTAAAGATAGCTCATATCTTCAAAACACAAAGAAACACATTAAAAAATAACGACTCTGTTGATATATCTTCAAAACTATGAAATGGATTTTGATGCGGTTTTTTAATGATAGAATGGTTAAACAGGATGGCTTTTTTGTATGATTTGTTATCTTTTGGTTGCTAAATTCCACGCGTACAAAGTTGAATAACAAAGGTAAAAAAAAATTTGCCAAGTGCGAGTCGGACTCGTGCACGAAGGGTTCCGTACCATTATCTATGCAACATAAGGCAACGTTATTAGTATCGAGCAAGAAACGGTAAAAAAATCATGTTTGTTGTATGGGAGCCCCCCTTAAATATTTATTTTATTTTTAGTATTTGTTGTTATAGCGGCAATAGAAATACATCATCTGTGAAAATTTCAACTGTCTAGCTATCACCGTTCTTGAGATACAGCCTGGTGACAGACGGACGGACAGCGAAGTCTCAGTAATAGGGTCCCGTTTTTACCCTTTGGGTACGGAACCCTAAAAAAGTTAAAATTCAAAAGTTCATTTTTATCACTTAGTCCTACGTGACTTGATGAAGTGTAGGCAATATTATAAATGTTAACACCTTTATATTACAGTTCACTGAATAATATTGATTAAACTCTACTTTGACTACTTTGACTTTTATATAACTTAGGTATATTAATATTATATAGCTGAAGAGTTTGTTTGTAGGTTTGAACGCGCTAATGTCAGGAACCACGGGTCTGATATAAAAAATTCTTTCATTATTGGATTGTAATTTTATTGAGGAAGGCTATAGGCTATATAACATCACGCTGCAATCAATAGTAGTGAAAAATGTTGCAAAAACGGGTTTTTTTTTCTAAATTCCACGCGTACGAAGTCGCGTTCATCAAGTAGTATAACTTAGATAGATGGATGATCTCTTTACTGTACATTAGCCAAAACTCGATAAAGTATCATTACCGAGTTTCCATGACCGCCGTCTAGCTACATCATCAAATCTGGGCCCCAAGTCTGCTAATACAATGTTGTCACAATGACAGTTCAATGGTGCCATAGTGATGCCACTATGGCACCATAATGGCGTCATTGTAACAAAAAAGTTTCGTGTCATAATGACGCCATAATGTTTGTACTGCGTCTGGGTGTTTCTATGTATTATAAGTATGTATATACAAAAGAAAAGTAGTATATGTATTCTATCCGTATTCTGGTACCACACACATATGAGGACACAAGCAGACAAGCTTGGGACCAGAGAATGTTGTGTTACGCGTAAGCGCCCTAAAAGTCATAATGTCCGTGAATATTTATTTATTTATAATGGAGAAATTTTACAAAATTTGGTAGTCTACTATTTATTTTTTATCGTAATGACCCCATTATGGCACCATAATGGCGTCAGCGACTAACCATTGTAACAAAATTGTAATATGATTGTAATAGCAGAATTAGCAGACTTGGCCCCCAGTTTGCATCATAATGTATCGATAACATGATGTATGGAAAAGTTTAGCTCAAAGTTTTTAGAAACAATTTACAAGCTATGAGCTGAAATTTTCCATACACTATGTTATCCATACATATAGAGGTATAGTATTTCTTGTAGAAACAATTTACAAGCTTTGAGCTGAAATTTTCCATACATGTAATACATACATATAAAGGTAGAGTCCATCCATCCATCCATCAACCTTTCTCAGTCCACTGCTGGACATAGGCCTCCCCCATAGAACGCCACAACGCGCGGTCTTGCGCTAACTGCATCCAGCGGCCCCCGGCGTATTTGACGATATCGTTCGTGGTCGCCACTCGAGGACCTTCCATCCCCAACGGTCATCAGATCGTCGAGCGATGTGGCCTGCCCGTTGCCACTTTAGAGGTAGAGTGTTCCTATTATATTATTGAATTTAAATCTTAATATAAGTACTATTCTTTGGCCCGCAACATCGTACGCCTGAATAACAATTTTCATATTTATAACAGCGTACATCACTCCGGAAATCTCTAGTTTCCTATTAGTGCAAAAACTTTTACCGGAACATTACTTTCGGAGATTATATTTTACTTACATATTACAAACTTTACTTCAACATTTTATTTAAATGGTCTGATACAAAAATGAATGCCTTAGACTGGAAACAGTGCTAAACAAGTAGATTAAGCACTGTGTCCAGTCTTAGATATAATATTTTCAGAAAATTATTAGTAAAATTGGTTGGAACCTTATCACAGATATTAGTCTTTACCAGAAAACGTAACATTAATTATCTAAGTATGTAAAGTCACGTATTTGGATGCAATATAAATTTAAAGTTTGAAAAATAATTTTTTCGACATATTCACGAAGAAATAATGGTGCGCATGACACATCTAATTTTCAGGTTAAGTTTATGTATAGTCACATAATAATCTTACATCCACTATATAACGGATAGAATTGTTAAACAATTTCCTTAATTTAGAAACTAAAAGGCACGTTTGGGATTCGCGGATATCAATATGACTATTCAAAGTAGCTGAAAATGGCTTTCAAAGATTCGTTACATACATTAATGAATTCATAAAAAAATACTATTATACAAGTGTGTTAAAAACTTGGATGATATAATATTATCAAGTCGATACTTTTAAAAATTTAACTTAGAATTTCCAATAAATAATTTTATTAAAACGACAATTGTTTGCTAACTAAAAGAAAAAATGAAGTAATAAAGAAATGAATTAAAGAATTCAAAATATATTGAATTCTTTAATTACAAATAGATTCTTGAAATTTCTTAGCACAAATTATGTTCATAGTAGAGACAACGCTATGGTAAAGCTGTTGGCATTTAGTCGAGTTCTAACCGTGGTCCCACTTGGACGCACTCTCTCACAATATATATATTTTGAGCAAAGTCGCATGTGTTAATGTACATGTGTGGGTAAATACTCTTATGTATTCATTATGAACTAAACTCTAATACATTAAAAGTGTAGTGAAAAGTTCAAAAACAAAGTTTTATCAAAGTTTCAGTTAAAATTTGCTTTAGTTTTTTGAAACTTCGGTTTTGTTTTTTTTATAAAGGTAAAAATTTGCACAGTGTTATTTTAACATACAAAGGTCTTGTAAAGTAAACACGCAAGGTAAATTGAAAATTAATTATTTGGACGTTCCCTCATTAAGAGAGAAGTGAAGATTAACCTCATTAAAATAAAATAATAGGTTAACTTATTTATACTGTTATATTTACTTTAGGTTATGTCGGGGACTTACCACTTATTAAGAAATAATTAAAACTAGCTTATGCTCGTGATATCATCCATGTTTATGCTTACTGCCTAACTCTTTGTCTTTCAGCGTGATGATAACATGTGTTATTCTGATCTATATAACATGCAGCTATAAATTTTCGTTGAAACACTTTTAGGAGCTTTTGCAAGTAGAAGCAACTAATATCGTTACGTCCGTTATCTCATACATAGACTCTTACAAACTTTCACAAATTATAATATTACAAAAATTACTACTAAAAAGTATAAAATAATGGCGAGGAAGACTCACAAAATATGCATACGCGTTTTTCCCCATATGTATCAGCAGATCTTAGGACTTAAGCTTGTTCTTGCAAGGCGTAGTGCTATATTTAGGCACATAGAGGATAGGACAGACCATAAGGTAGCAGTGGAAAAATATGAAAAGCGTATCGTTTCCCCGCTTAAAGATGGCAGCAAACATGGTTGTGAGGCGGTCATTATTTGTCAAGAATTTATTTATTTTTCACGTGTAATAATTATTGTTGTATTAAAATATTAACATGCCTCCTGGCGCGGTAATGTGTGGCAACTGACCCACGAGATCGCCGGTACGATCACCATATCGTTAGGTATCTACTTGTACGATGAACACAGATATGTTGCCTCTGTTTTCTTAAAGTAACATAGCAACATAGTAAAAAATGTAGTATTTGGGACAAAAGGACCTTGTGAATTTTCATATTATATCATTTACAATATTACAGAGCGTTTACATAATAAAAATACTTATTTACGTGTCTTCATAATTTCCATCCCTCACAAGTATTTTGTTAAGGCAGTTCTATATTTCTGTAACTTTTCGCCTTCGATTTCTTAGTCGATTCTCAGTAGGCACAAAATTGCTTTTAGGTACAAAGTGTCATAAAATTTTCCCTACAGCTATTAATTTACCCACGCCTATACATTATAGGCGTTTACAGTGAAATGTAGGCATAAACGGTATATTATCTAGATATAAATGAATGTTCTCGATTCATTAAAATTGCGGCAAATTGATAACAGCCTATAAAATGCATAATAAGAACAGTTTTTCTTATTGTCAATTTATAATTACAATAAAATAATTTAAATTAATTCTACGAACTAATATGCAAAAACCAGCCAAGTACGAGTTGGTCTTGTACAAGAAGGATTCCGTACCAATACTATCATAAAACAATGTCGTCTAAGGATATCATCAAGTTACACTGAAAACGTTAGTTCTATGGCATAACTTACATATTAATTTTGATTATTTATTAATATAACATTAACACGTACACATATTCTATGGAAATTTCTACTCTCCAGCCACCACTTTTTTTAAGATACAGTTTGGTGACATTCGGTCTGACAGCAAAGTCCCATAAAGCCCCTAATATCCACAAATATTTAAACAAATAAAATAACAAATAAAATAAATAACAGAAATAAAATAAAAGATACTCATATCATTCTATTAAATAAAAATTGGTCAAGTGCGAGTCGGACTCGCGCACGAAGGGTTCCGTACCATTATCTATGCAACATAAGGCAACGTTATTAGTATCGAGCAAGAAACGGTAAAAAAATCATGTTTGTTGTATGGGAGCCCCCCTTAAATATTTATTTTATTTTTAGTATTTGTTGTTATAGCGGCAATAGAAATACATCATCTGTGAAAATTTCAACTCTCTAGCTATCACCGTTCTTGAGATACAGCCTGGTGACAGACGGACGGACGGACGGACGGACGGACAGCGAAGTCTCAGTAATAGGGTCCCGTTTTTACCCTTTGGGTACGGAACCCTAAAAATGATATTTGTACTAATAATAATGTCGCTTTTGATGTAGTAAACCTCAGATGTATTAAATTCTTTATTTTATTACGTTACAGTCTACGGCGTCGCAGGCGTAGCGGCTTATATTTTCTAATCCTAAAGTAACTAAGTATCTTATGTTTGCTTGTCTTGTTTAATTTACGATTTCTGAAAATGGAATACCTATAGCATAATTTATTTACAGCCACTTTTATACTTTTAGATTTACTTTTATCGCAGCTCGTAATATACTGGTAAAGCAATCGACGTTGTTCACGAGTCCGTGTGTTTTATCTCGTCATAGACAGTAAATTATTATTTGTATGATAAACTTAAACATTTTTAACAGTTATGGACAATTTACGCATCGTCTTTTGGTCCCAAATTAAGTTATGTTTCTATGCGTGTGTTATGAGTACTGAGATACCAGAATACGGATATACTATTTTTTTAGATAGATATAAAAAATCCAGACGCAGTAGAAATATTTACGCGACACAAGCTGTTGCCTCCAAATTTGTACGCTTTGGTATTTAGAAACCAAATCTTAACAAATTATCAAAAAGTCGTCTTCTTGAATCACTAATAAAAAAACCGTAGCAAAATTCGTTGTGCAGTTTTGAAGATATATAAGCTCACATAGGTAAGTATATACCTACTTAAACTATTTTTCTGCATCACCCAAAGGTAGACTGGTAGATAATGCCCTCGGCATTAAGTCCGCCTATGTATCCGCTTTGTGTGCATGAAGTATAAAAAATGCATAAATAAATAAAAATAAATAAAAATAAATACATACAAAAATAACGACTTTGTTTTATAATAAGAAAAGAAGTTGATAACTGTCAAATACAAGTATCTCATGTATACTTGTATCTACTGCGTGGAGATCAAACACGCAGAAGATACTCACCGGTCCGATTTGAAAAATTCTTTCAGTGTTGAATAGTACATTTCTCGAAAAAGACTATAAGCCATATAATATCACGCTGCAACTAATAGGAGAAGCATCAGTGACAAATGTTGCAAATACGGGGATATGAAAATTTTCCAAATTCCACGCGTACGGAGTCGCGGGCAACAGCTAGTCTGATAATTTCCGTTTAAAAAGCTAGCTAGCCGTCTATTAAGTGCTGGAATGATTGAATATGAAACTATTATACCTATCATTCAACTACACCGTCTGGGTCTGTATAAAGCTTCCACTTTAATCGAATATGAAAATGAATATGAAAATGATTTTTGTTACGACTCCCGTAAGTAGGTACTTATTTATAATATATTATTGTATACTTTTATATATTATATAACACTAGCTGTTGCGCGCGACTCCGTCCGCGTGGAATTAGGATATTTTTTTTTTCGCAATAAATGGTAGCCTATGTCCTTTCTCAGGGTCTAAAGATTGTCTATGCCAAATTTCAATCAGATCAAAATCGGTTGCGAGGCTTAAGCGGGAAAGCGTAACAGACAGACAGACAGAGTTACTTTCGCATTTATAATATTAATAGGGATAGTAAATACGATTGTACATTGATTGTTTGTATATCCATCCATCAATCCATCAGCCTCTCTACGTCCGCTGTAGGACATAGGCCTCCCCCATAGAACGCCACGACGCGCGGTCCTGTGCCACCTGCATCCAATGTCCCCCCGCGACCTTGACGATATCGTCGCTCCACCTTGTCGGGGGCCGCCCTACGCTGCGTCGTCCGGTACGTGGTCGCCACTCTAGGACTTTTCTTCCCCAACGATCGTCAGTCCTACGAGCGATGTGGCCTGCCCATTGCCACTTCAGCGTGCTAACCTTTCGGGCTATGTCGGACACGCCAGTTCTCCTATGGATCTCCATATTTCGGATTTTATCCCGTAGGGAGATACCGAGCATAGCCCTCTCCATAGCACGCTGTGCAATCTTGAGCGTATTTACGAGGCCGACATTTAAAGACCACGTCTCTGTTCCGTATGTCATCGCTGGTAACACACACTGGTCATAGACCTTCGTCTTCAGGCACTGCCGAATATTGGACGAGAAGATATGCCTAAGCTTCCCGAACGCTGCCCAGCCGAGTTGGATTCGTCAGTTGACCTCTTTCTCGAAGTTGGATTTGCCTAGCTGGACTGTTTGTCCTAGGTAGACATAATGATCGACAACTTCGAGAATCGCATTCCCAACAGATACTGGTGCCGGAGTGACATGGACATTGAACATAACCTTGGTTTTATCCATGTTCATCCTTAAACCGACCCGTTGGGAAAGACTGCTGAGGTCATTAAGCTTAAAAATTGTAAAAATTCTGTAGATATTATTGGTGTGCAATAAAGTATATTGTATTGTACTTTTTGTTCAACCCTTATACAATGTCGACTAGCTATATCTAAATTCTCCTCCTCAGCGTAATATAAAGCGGAAAGTCAAAGGAAGAACAAAGGTATATCCTGACGCTAACGCACAGACCGCATGTTGTTATATTTCTATACATGTTTTTGTTATTGGAAAATTTAAATGTTGTTTCGGTCTATAATCAAAAGAACTAACTAATCTATACTTACCAATATTATAAAACTGAAGAGTTTTTTTTAAGCTGTGACTAATAGGCGTGAAGCATCAGTTAAAAATTTCGCAAATATAGGGAAATTTTTCTAAATTCTGCGCCAATGAAGTCGCGGCCAACAGCTATAACAGCATAAGATGTAACAAATTTTACATTTTAATTTTATTTAAACTAGCTCTTTTTATTTTGCTAACAAAGCACATGTCATGTTGTTCTATTCCTATCAAATTAAACTGGAATCCTTGATTAAATGTCTCCGTAGAGAGGTTTTATACACTCTCTCTCTCCAGCCCATTAACGTCCCACTGTTTGGCACAGGCCTCCTTCACTTTGCGAGGGATTATGGTCTACTGTGCCGCGCTGACCAGGGGTGTTGGCACAGGGTTTATTTTTGAGGTTTCCCGTCTCTTACAGAGGATGTCATCTGTGTAAAATATCCCTTAGCTAGCTTTCACAGCACCCTAGGGGGTGGTGACACTTGTATTCTTAGTCCTTCACCACCTTTTTTTATACACTTTTTATACACTATAATAAGATTACTGGACAATTTATAGTCACGGACAGACAGTAAATTTACTTATACCTTATTAATAATTATACCTTATTGTTTCCCTCTTTGATTACGCTATTATTATTTTGCTTAGTATTGTCAAAATAGACGTGGCTGTCCTTAACAGATATATTTCTAGATCTATTTTGGTATAAACATAAACAAGTTAAAAATAAAGTAGTTCGTTTTATCATAGCGCTATTTAATAATTTTTTAAATTATTATTCTGTCCAGGCTTTTAGATGTTGAGGAAATAATGAATGAATTTATTTACACGTATAGTATGACATATTTTCTTTCTAGAAATTCTTCCAGAATATTTTGTAACGAAAAAATATGGACAAATTGCACCAGCCACGTAAAAAAAGAGGAATCGAAATTAGATGCGACTAGATAAAAATGTAGACAAAACTGTTGATTTTTTTGTAATAAATGTGACAGGCGAGACGTCGCGTCGGTCGTTGAATAACAGTAACTCCGATACAGAGGAATCGGATTCAGATTTATGAATTTTCATTTTTTAATTCTATCCAAGTTAGTAATTGTGACTCGATTTTTGTAACTGATAATATAAAATCTAAATAATTTATTATAATAACAATATTTTATTAATAAGCACTTTTACACAAATACAAAAATGCACTGAATACAACAATTTTGTGACCACTGGCAGAAGGTAAAGAGGTCATTGTACGAAATTCTTTCTGCTCGGCGAGCGCACTATATAGCATTAAGATGTTATAACAATTATAAAGCTCGGACAAACAAACATCCATACATTCTTAGAAACTTTCCTGTTCCTTCCTAAGAAGTAGACTTCTTACTTAATATTATTAACACGAAAGTTTCTAAGAATGTATAAAATGTTTGTTGCTCTTTCACGCAAAATCTATTCGACGGATTTTAATAAAACTTTACGGCTGCAGCTTTTAAAACAGAATAATAACACATAGGCTAAAAGCGCGTCTAAAAGCTACTGGGCTAAAGGCAAGTAGCGAGGCAGTAACTATAAACATTGGTGGAACTGTGGCGATATCTCTAGTTATATGGTCTAGTCTAGGTCTATGGCAACGGAAACGGCTTACCATCAGGCGGGCCGTACTCTTCTTCGCAAAAGTAGTTGTATAAAAATATATAAACGATGTTTTATTATATAGACATTTCAGAGGTTTTACACCTATAGTTGAGGCGATTACTGGTCATGACCACAAGTAGGTAGTACCTACTATTTACAATATTCGTGTAACAATAAAACAAAATGAAAATATAATAAGTATTTAGAAATTTCCATACAAATTAAATACAGTTAATATATTAATGCTTTTACTAAATAAACTAAATTATAATGTTAAAACACACACACAACACAGTAAAACACGATGTTAAAACTCGCATTGAGATGATTGTAGTGGAAAATTTGGTAAACATTTGCGTGGACCATAATAGCTCAGATGGGAGAGCGACGGAACGGCATTCCGAGGTCGCGGGTTCAAGTCCCGCTTATGGTTATCATTCTTTCCATTATAATTTAGTTTATTAAATACAGTTTTTAATTTATTTATGAAGTGTAAGTGAGAAATGATGCCATGGACTCTGAAATAGACATTCAATTATTTATCAACTGCACCCAGCAGTTGTTGGGGCGTCAAACAACGTGGGATCAACTTAATGTTACGCAAATATTAGATTTACTTCCAACAAGGATTCTTGAAGACATAAATCTTAAGTAAGTATCTAAATTATATTTTAACCTTAAGAAAATCCTTGAGCTTAGTTAGCTATTATAAAATTAAGGCAAATGAGTTCAGTAAATTAGTTATTTAGTTTTAGTAGTTTGTCGACATGCGGTTTATTTTCAAGTTTTTCGTCTCTCACAATGGTACATCTACAACATCGATCTGTGTACAATATTCTTAAGGTGGATTTTACTGAACTCTGGGAAGGAAAAGGGGGGTAACACTTGTATTCTTAATCCATCACCACATGGATCACGAAATTTATCAAATATGTCTAAACGGGATATCAAATAAAAAGCCATATCGCCCATGTTAGAAAACTATAAGTTACACACAAAATTCATTTAAAAAAATTATCTATAGTTTGTGGCAGGTGTTTATATCTAATGACTCATTTAATGTAAGCAATTAGGCCGTAGTTTGGAAAGCTATCAATTTCGGCCTAATAGGTATCAAGTGAATAGCCAGGTCTTAATAGATATTGTCTTAAATGATGGATTACAATCATCTAAAGGTACAGCCGTTTAAAAAAAATTATCGACTCTTTATTAAATCAACAATTTATGTGAAAACATAAATATTGTACTTTTTTATCTTATTATTGAATGTACATTAGGCAATAATAATAGATTTTTTCGTCATTATCTTTACTTATTATAAAACAATGTCATGTTTTCTGCATGTCCTTTTGTGAGCTTAAATCTTCAAAACTTCGCAGCTAATTGTGATGCGATTTTTTTTTAGTAAATAGTGGATCAAGAAGATATTTTTTTTTATATAATTTGTTGATGTTTGGTCACTAAATTCCACACATTCGAAGTTACGGATAATGGCTAGAATATTTAAATAAAAAAATATCCTTTTTATATTAGCATAGATTTACTTTATCAATGTATATTTAGATAATATTATTACGTAAAAAGTCTATTTTTCGTCAGCACCAAGTGTTAGAAAAGCCTCATATTGAACAAAGAAAATCATACCACGATGACATCGAGTAATATCATAAAAAGTCTATAACACATTCACTCTGTGCGAAATCTATGTAGCGTAACGCAAAACGCGTGGTGTGATGAGATAGGCGAAATCGCAATTCCCTTATGACCAGTTTTGGATTGTAAAATATTACGGACAATAAAACAATGAATTATGCATTTGTGATTTGCTTTTATTAATCTTATATCTATACTTGTTATGATATTCGAAATGGCGATTTGCGCTTTTAAGATTAGTTTATGTATACAAATACAAATTATTATTATTTTATGCAGAAAAGTTAAGGGTACCAAAATAGGGAGGACATACTTTAAAAAATATCCTTTCCTCCCAAAATTATGAGGTCAAAGTTAGCGTACGGTATTCCTAGTCTTATAATTTTATAGGTCTACACAAAAAGTATTTAAAAACTGCTCAATCAGTTTCGGAACAGTTTGATAAAAACAATACAACATTTTAATAGATAATAAACACTTACATTTTCTTTCTCAATAGTCTTTCTTGATAAAACATAGTTCTTGTTGTTTGTTAACACTATAAATAATAATATATGTTGTTTGCAATGTTATTTCTTTGTTATAAACAGCTCTACGAAGTTAGAAGTGTTTAAAACACAACAACTTGTGAATAATTCAAATCCTTTGGCATCGGATGAGGACATCTGGGAGTCTGGAAACTCTTCAAAATATCTACGTGTCTTTTAACTTTTTCAATAAATAATTTGCTTCAGAAAAGTATTTGCCAACAAGAAGCTACGTGCTCTAAGTAATGTGAAGCGATTGAACAAGAGTAATAAAATCATAAATAGAACTAAACAAAGTTTTGTCTTATATTTTTATAATATGAACTAGCTGGTGCCCGCGACTCCGTACGCGTCGAATTTAGAATTTTTTTCCCGTTTTTGCAACATTTTTCACTATTGCTTCGCTCCTATTGGTCACAGCGTGATGTTATATAGCCTATAGGCTTTCCCTATAGATGGACTAACCAACAAAATAAGAATTTTTCAAATCGGACCAGTATTTCCAGTGATTAGCGCGTTTAAACAAACAAACATACTCTTCCGCTTTATAATATTAGCATAGATAAATTGCTTTGCAATGAATGCTAATCAATAGCTTTATGATTTCCGTATAATGAGAATAGTCTTGAGTCATAGTAGGTGGTAGTACCGATTTTGTTATAAGCAAGCCTTGGATTGATTTTCACTTATGAGAAGTGGAATGAACATGTTTTAAGTGCGTCGGCATTTATTCTATTTATGCATTTATTTAAAATCCATCCATAAGTATCAGCCTTTTTCCGTTAAATTCTGGAAATGAGACCTATTTCTAGAATTTAACCTACCCTTTGCATTACCAGAAGGTGCTGATGTGCGCCGTTTGCATCCAATGACTCCCCGCGACCTTGAAAATATCGTACCAAGAATATACTTGTTAATTCTTAATTCATATCGAAGAGTGCTTTGTAATGCTACAGACATAATAACCACATGCCCCTTCCGTCTTCATATATGGGATTATAAAAAATTCGCCAAAATATTAATAAGACTACGCTAATTTATCATTAGATCTACCCCTAATTCAGTGGTTATAAAGATCGAGCAATAAACCGTTGCTAAATTTATTGAAAGTGAAATACAAAAATTTTTCTTGTTATTCTTATTTAATGCCATTTAAATAAGAATAACAAGAAAAATTTTTGCAATTACAGTCACAATAAATTAATATTGATCAATATTCGACATTTTATCGGATGCGGAAGGCAGAGAACCCTGTGTTGTGGTGCTGATTGGAAGAGATCTATGTGGAATAGACTGCAGGCCGACTTGTTCACTGGCTATTTACAAATAATAATATGTTACATTTTATTTTTGATATTGTATAGTCAATTTAATTATTACGAGTTAAAAAAGTGTCTATAAAAATTACCCAAAGGAAAGTTTCGACACATGAAAACGTGGTAACTGATGATGATACATCTTTGCTATATTAATCACATATTGTCGTGATACGTACTACTAATTACTTATTTATTTATTTCCTAAAAACTTATTTATTTCCTTGAAATGAATTATATCACAAAATAACTGCATGTATGATATTTATTGAAAAGAGTGCTTTGGCTAGTTGCAATTGCGTATTCAAAAAGTATTTTCTGACAGTATTTGCTATTAATTATCTTAAATTAGTACATGGCTTCGATAAGAATTATATAGAATGCCTTGTAAATATTGACTTGAGTATATAGCTTACGAATCGGATAGCCAAAACAAAAGCTAGAACCATACAATTTCGCATGCTGATTTCTTATATACTATTCGCGAGCACTACATTAATATTTTGGAAATTCGACTTTTAAGAAGAGGGAAAAGATACAAAGATTTTTTTATAAAAGTTCGATTCCTTAGAATTGACCTTTTAGACCATTGTGTATAACATTGAACTATTTAGAACTACGTTTTTTTTTGTTACAGAATCACTCTGAGCAACTGCATGGGTTTAGGAGAAAGACCATTTAGTCCACCATGGTGGGGTCAATTAGCCTGGTTTATGATCTTCGCCACAATGCTATTACTAGCAGTCTTAGGAAATACACTTGTTATATGGATCGTTTTAGGTAAGCAATCGTAAATACTAATGGTCTTATTCATAATGACTTATCGGAGGTTTAAAAGTTCGCTAAAATCGGTTCGCGAAAATTGTAAAAACTTGTTATTCATTCTATTTTTTTATTCTTTTTACGCTAAAACGTTTATTATCTTTCCGATAAAATGTCCATTTAAACCTCCGATAAGTCATTATGAATAAGACCATAAAACGCTACTAGTGTAAGTGCGCGATTATTATTCGCTATTATTCTACTCTATTTTTTTTTCTATTGTTTATGATGAAGCCCATTAAATACTACTAAATGTAATGTAGAATTTAAAAAGCTTTCATCAGCTCATAAGGTCCCTGCCTGTCCCTGCCTGTCGCTATTGGAAAGTACAAACGCCTTCTTAATAATGAGATAATAATCGGTTTAGTATCACACACTTTGTGGTGACGAATTAAGAAAACAAGTGCCATTTCCTCCCTAGGGTGCTGTAAAAGCCAGCTAAGAGACATTACAAACAGATACACATCTTCTTATAGATAGAAAACTCAAAACTAAACAATACGCCAACACAACTGATCAGTGAGGCATGGTAGACCACAAACCCTCCTGAAATGGAGGATGCTTGTGCCCAATAGTGGGACTTATATGTGTTGGAGAGGAGGATACCACACACCATATTATTATTAGTGTAGGTTTATCATATTATAGGTAGCATCTACAGTGATTTATTTTGCTCCCATGTGATAAAATGGGTTTGTAATTATTAAGTTCCTCTTGAACCCATTTTAAAATCCTAATAATATCTTTGAGTACAATTTTTTCTTTTTTAATAGCTCATCGTCGGATGCGTACAGTTACCAATTATTTCCTGGTAAACTTGGCTGTGGCTGATCTGTTAATGGCTACATTGAATGGCGCACCGAACTTTATGTTCCTTGTCACCGCTCATTGGCCATTTGGAGCCGTTACATGCACAGCGAGTAATTTCACGGCCAACTTGACAGTATCAGCGGGTGTTTTCACATTAGTTGCCATAACTGTTGACAGGTACGTAAACAATGGTAACAATTCTTTGGCATCAAAAACTTAACCTAACTTAACTAAACCGAAATCAACTATTGTATGTATTGTAAAATCGTTACTATACTTAACACAATTTTTATTGTATTAATATGCTTAGTTCAAAAACTAAGAAACACGCTACAAAATCTTGAATAATTTTTCATATTATCGCATTGTCATCGGTCCTTATTATGTGTGCAAATATCAGATCAATACAACTACTGCAAGTGGGTGTAAATCACTTTCAATGATTCCGTTACATAGATTAATACATTGATAGAGACATACCGAAAAAGCGTGTTAAAAAGTGTAGTTCACACTACCGAATTGTTTTTTTTAACTTTCAATATTTTGTTTTTGTTAAGTTTAGTTGTGCCAGTAGAATTGGTAACAGTATTTTAGTACACACAAACATATCATTACAAAAGTAATCAAACGTAATAATGTGTTTGCTTTTACAGAAGCGTTAACGTAATGGTCGATGTAGTTACTTACGTGTACGTTCTGGTTTTATTTACGTAGTAACCTTTTTAATCAATCGTAGACTACTACGAACGTACTAATTTTAGGTCATTTCTAGTAAAATAATGTTTGATGAATTCCAATCGATCAGGTGTTCCATTCTTTATTAGCTATTGCCGGCGACTTCGTACGCGTTGAACTTAGGAATAAAAACTTAACAAATTATATAAATAAAACTATGCGTGTGGAATTTAGAGATTTTTCCCCATTTTCACAACATTTTTCACCCAAGTTATTAGCCTATAGCCTTCCTCAATAAATGTATCATATAACACTGAATAAATATATTGAAGACATATGAATTGGACCAGTGAAATTAGCGCGTTCAAACAAACAAACTCTCCAGCATTATAATAAATACTACGGATTCTTTAAAAAAATATATGGATTTTTCCGTTATATTGTTGGTTTTAATTTAACTGCTTTTCTGTTGTGTAAGCTAAAATAGCATAATAGAATATTTTGCCATGAAATATCTTTTATAATGCTAGAGGGTTGATGAACTTGAATAATGTTTACATAAAGCTCTATCTTAATCTATAGATACGATATATAGCACACAATCTTACTCTCATATCCATCTACTATAACTTATTTATTACTTAGCTATTGCCCTCAACTTCGTACGCGGTGAACTTTAGGAACCAAAACTTAACAAATTATACAAATAAAACTTTCTCTTGTACCACTCTATATATAAAAAAAACCGCATCAAAATCCGTTGAGTAGTTTTGAGATTTAAGCTCATACAAGAAAGAACATCAAAAATAACGACTTTGTTTTATCGATTACAGATTTTATTCAATATTTTTATCTGTATTTAGGTATTCCTAGTACGGATAAAGATATAAAAAAAATCTGATCAAAATTAGTATTTCGACTACATACTAGGTATCTGTTATTTCATTGGTTTATAAATCACGATAAAAACAAATAGCCTCTGATCTAGACTGCTAAAATTTATTACATAAACACAATATAAGCTGCGTTACTTTCCTAATAGCCAACTTTTGTAACGACCTCTTTGCCTAAAAGAAAGTAGGTAAACAAAAGCTGAACTCTAGTGAACCCAGTTTCTCGATAACTACGAGTATTTCAGTTCATTGTTCTATCTAATAAAGTTATTTAAATGCTGCATAAATCTTTTTCTTTTTATTCCCAGCCCATTTACATCCCACGGTTGGGAATAAACCCTCATTTTGAAACGATTTATCGTCTGCTATACCAATCTGTGTGCGTAGGGTTTGAAATGGGGTAATAGTACTAATATTCTTAAACAGTTATCAGAATGGGACGGTGCCATTTGTATTCTTAAGCCATCGCCACAGGACTAAATATAAAATATTAAATTAAATTTCATTGTAAATAAATATTACAACTCAATTAGGTACTTCTTTATGATTGCTTTGATAACAATTTTGTATAATGTTTTAATTAAAAGTTGGACTACGAAAAATATTACATTTTTTACTGTTTGATTGACGCAGTTGAAGATATCGCATCATTCTTGGAATAAAGAAATGAAAGGAATTTTCTTTTTTTTTAAAAGCGTTCAGTTGTCGAAGGCAATAAAGCCTCAATCAAATGAATGTTTTTATTTTGATGTTTTGAATTCTTGAGTAGGTACTAAAGTATTTCTAATCATTAAGGAACTGTTGGGACTAAATATGTAAGGCAAATATGCATTACTCTATATGTAGATACAAATATGTACCAAATCTTAATCTTTTTAACTTCTTACGGCTATTTTCAATAACCAATCTACGAATACGGATAGACTGCTATCCTCGTTTATCAGTAAGAAATTTCTATCTCGTATCAAATTTTCAATTGATGATATTAGTAGTTAAATGCAAGTAAGTACAAAAGATTAGAATAGTTTGTCTTTGACAGCAAAAATCAAGGATAGATATTATAATATTGAAAATCGCCGTTAGATAACATGATGCCTTATAGTGAGGGCTAATCGTATTATATTAAGCAATGCGGGAAGTAACAATCAACTCAATTCAAATAAATGCAATAATTCATTCTATTACGCCAAGGAAAACTCGTGAGATGTCATTTTGTTTCGTTCTAATTGGGATTGTTCATAATTTTTGACCTGTTGTTTTTTATATATTTTTTTTAGTAAATATAGACTATTTTAAGCAACTAATTTCAATATTATTGAAATATTTACTAAGTATATAGAATTTCTACATTAAGTTATTAATTTTTGCAATTGACTTGCTATGCTTTTACTAAATAAACTAAATTATAGTGGAAAAAATGATAATCATGAGCGGGACTTGAACCCACGACCTCGGAATACCGTTCCGTTGCACTCACATTGAGAATATAGTAGTGGAAGATTTGGTAAACATGTGCGGGAACCATGATAGCTCAGATGGGAGACCAACGGAACGGTATTCCGAGGTCGTGGGTTCAAGTCCCGCTCATGATTATCATTTTTTCCACTATAATTTAGTTTATTTATATAGAATTTTTTAAAAATACTTAAAGATATTATTTTACATGTTGTGACGTCATCGTTGTACGCATCCTGTGTATTGCCTCTTGCTGAAAGACTTAAGACAGATTGGAATACATCTTTTCAAAGTTGCCAAGTTGATTTAATAGACCAATTTTAATTCCACCACAGAGTAGTATATCCCAAAGAACGCCTTAATATTTTAAGTCCTTCATTTCAAGGGCAAATAGCGATCATTTGCTTTTTTGGAAAAATAGTCGTTAATATAACAAATTTTCTGAAAAAAACTAATGGATCATGAGCAGGAACTCTATTCCCCGAAATGGTTTTCGAATAAAGAGTTTTAAAAAAATGTTAACAATGCCAATTGTCACTTAAAAAAAAACATTCTCTTCAAATCTATACTTAATATTATAAAGCGAAAGAGTTTGTTTGTTTGTTTGTTTGTTTGTTTGTTTAAATGCGGTAATCTCAGAATCCGCTGGTCCGATTTGAAAAATTCTTTCTGTGTTGCATAGTACATTTATCGAGGAAGGCTATAGGCTATATAACATCACGCTGCAACGAATAGAAGCGAAGCATCAGTGTAAAATGTTGCAAGAAACGGGGAAAATAGTAACGCGCGCGAGCTTTAAATGAAAACGCTGTCTTATCCATGTGAGTTACAACAAAGTAATGTATGGAGAAATTGTTTGTTACCTATAGATCTTTAAAAAAGTCCGCGAGGCCATATGTCTATCTTTTAAGGAAAACCTGCTGTACCCATAAGAACGTCAAAAAAATTATCAAATTCAATAGGGTGTTTTTAAAAGCTATTTATGTGTATTTGGTAACATTGTTTATCAAATTAAATACCATATTTAGCTTACGCATTTAATATAAATTATAACTGCTTTTTACAGCATACAATTTAAATGAATATCTTAGGAGATATGACGAAAAGAGAATTACGCGGGGCAAAATAAAATACTTAAACTGTTAGCTGAGCAACGCGAAGGTTTCCTCGGTCTCTTATCCATACTCCAATGTTTTGATGTTTGGTTAATGTTGGATGTATGAATGTAAGGATGTTTGTGGTTCTTTCACGTAAAGACTGCTGGATGGATTTTCATGAAACTTTCCAATAATATAGCTTACAGGTCGTTACGCTGCGCAATCCCCGACGCATCGGTGTTGAGTTGGTCTTTATAGGCGTCGGCGTCGTCGTCGGCGAATGGTCGTTACGCTGCTCAAATCCCGACGTATCGGTGCTGAGTTGGTTTTTATAGGCGTCGGCTTATGGTCGTTACGCTGCTCAAATCCCGACGTATCGGTGCTGAGTTGGTTTTTATAGGCGTCGCCGTTGGCATCGGTATCGACATCGCCATCGGCATCGGCGTCAGCGTCGGCGTCAGCGTATGGTCGTTACGCTGCTCAAATCCCGACGTACGTATCGGTGCTGAGTGGGTGTTTATAGGCGTCGGCGTCGGCGTATGGTCGTTACGCTGCTCAATTCCCGACGTATCGGTGCTGAGTGGGTGTTTATAGGCGTCGGCGTCGGCGTATGGTCGATACGCTGCTCAAATCCCGACGTATCAGTGCTGACTGTGTACTTATAGGCGTCGGCATCGGCATCGGCGTCGGCGTATGGTCGTTACGCTGCTCAAATCCCGACGTACGTATCAGTGCTGAGTGGGTGTTTATAGGCGTCGGCATTGGCATCGGCTTCGGCGTATGGTCGTTACGCTGCTCAAATCCCGACGTATCGGTGTTGAGTAGGTTTTGATAGGCATCTAAGTCGGCGTCGGCGCATGGTCGTTACGCTGCTCAAATCCCGACGTATCGATGCTGGGTTGGTTTTTATAAGCGTCGGCGTCGGCGTTGGCGTCGCCTATAGCATCAGCGTCGGCGTCGGCGTCGGCATCGGCGTCGGCATCGGCATCGGCATCGGTGTGGGCGTCGGCGTCGCCATTGACGTCGACGTCGGCATCGGCGTCGGCGTCGGCGTATGGTCGTTACGCTGCTCAAATCCCGACGTACGTATCGGTGCTGAGTGGGTGTTTATAGGCGTCGGCGTCGGTATCGGTATTGGCGTTGGTGTCGGCATCGGCATGGGCATCGGCGTCGGCGTATGGTCGTTACGCTGCTCAAATCCCGACATACGTATCGGTGCTGAAGTTGAAAATACTCAAAAATGGCTGTAATTCGGTTATATCTTCTGAATGCGTAGATCTAAATTATTGATTGTATCTTTTGCAGCAAGGGACCGCATAGATCTACATGTGGTATAAGTTTCAAATTGATACCTTCAGCCGTTGCCGAGTAAAAAAAAGTTTAACGGGTGGATAGACAGACAGACGGACACCGTAGTGAGACTATAAGGGTTTGTACGAAGCCTTAAAAAGGTAAAACTCTGAGATATCATTTACTAAAATGACATTGGGGCCATGTGTGCTACTTCTTTAGAATTGTGCAAAAAAATAAAACCAAACGGCTGATTTATTAATTAGCTGTAAAATGGCGTTATTGTTAGTTCATTTAATTTTTCGTTACTAAATTCCACGCGTACGAAGTCGCGGGCACTGCTAGTGATACATAAAAATCTACTAACGTTACTCATAGATTCTAACTAGGTACCCTAAAAAGAAGGACATCAATTCGGATATTTAGGTACAAACTGCAATGAAGTTTTTTTGGCCAAATGGAACAAAAAATTATCTTCATGTTGTGCTTTTAATTTAAATAATTTTGTTTTTTATTGACAGGTATGTGGCAATAGTGAAGCCTTTACAACACAGATTGAGTAGAAGAGTAGCTCGTGCTGCACTTTTCACGGTATGGTGTGCGAGTGGATTGCTTGCATTACCTAATTTGTTATACTCAGATACTTACAAAAAACAGTAAGTAACATTTTGATACTAATTTTATTTATGTTAATCGAATCCATTAAAGTGCCAGTCAATATTTAGGCAAAATAATAATTGTTTTGCTATCTCGTTTTCTCTGTTTTAGTTCCTCACTCCTCATAGCAAAGGCTAAGCGTGGCTCTAGCCTCTAGCATTGTGGGACCATAATTAACAGAGTTTTTCCCATAGCTCGGAATTAGATAGACTAATTTATGTACGTGCAAAAAATTTAAAATATTTTATAGCAATTTATCCATTCGTTATTCAGGGAGCACTCCGTATTTCTGCTATTTAATAGTTTTCTTTTTTTTCTCACAGACTATGATCTGAAAAATACGTATGTGGCAACATAGTACATGTTGCCAAGCACATTGAAATTCTGCAACTTTAGAATTCCGATGTTATTTGTTTTTAAATATACGTTCAAATTCTCCAACTTTCGTATTCCATTGACTTTTTTTAATGCAGTATGTGTCATAAGGGCGTGTAATGGTTAAAGTGTCTATACAGATTGCAGTATGTGTCATAAGGGCGTGTAATGGTTAAAGTGTCTATACAGATACTATTATTTGATTCAAAATTAACTTTCCACGAGCATTTGAGAGCGCTGGCTAATGAGTCTTACCGGAGACTAGGCTTTGTCATCCGAAATATGTGTGAATTTCAATAATATCTCAGCTATTAAACTTGTTTACATGGCATTAGTAAGAACCAAATTAGAATCTGCTTCAGTGGCCTGGAATCCATATGAAAAAACATATATCTTACTTCTTGAAAAAGTCCAAAAAGTTTTTCTACGTTTCCTTTACAAAAAACGATATGGGTCTTATCCTCACCTCTTCCCAACAAAATTCCTTCTTGGTATGCTAGGATTAAACTCTCTTGAAGTAAGACGTAATTTCTTTTTATTAGTTACCATTTGTCAGACGTTACGGGGTAAGTCTAATTGTCCTCAGCTAGTATCACAGGTAGTTAATTTGTTCGTTCCAGATATACCGAAATATAATTTCAGGCCACGCAAGCACAACTTATTAGCCGTGCCAGATACTCGCACAGTGTCGCATGCCAACTCTCCGCTGGTTCGTGCGCTCACCATGTTAAATTCACTGTTGACGTCAATGCCTGAATGTGATCTGTTTGCAAGTGCTTGGTTGGATGTGCGTCGTGCGTGCCTTAAGTTCTGTGAGATGATGAATGACAGTTAACTAGTATTTGTTTAAATTAAGGTGTTTTACTTTTTATGGTGTATATATATATACTTTGTGTTAAATTGTTTATTGTTATTTGTCATTTTATTGCTTTTTTTGTTTATTTTTAGTATTTTGTTTTGATTTGTAATTTTAATGTTGTCTTTTTAGTACTATTATATTTTGTCTGATTTTGTATGATTGCTTTGTGTATAACGCATTAGTTTTATAAACTGTAATGTTGTACATGAAATAAATAAAATAAATAAATAAATAAATGAGTAGGTATATTATTGTAGGTATATATAACTTCATAATATTGAAAAATTAAATAATATTTGACAACTAGCTGTGACTCTGTCCGCGTTGATCGATTTTTTTCGATCGACCCAATAAATTGTTTGATTCCTTTTTTAGCCGCTAGATAGCGTTGCAAGTAACCAAATTGAGCGTATTATGTAATTATCTCTTGATTGAGTGGACCGATTACGATGAAACAAAGACTAAGTAATACAAACAAACAAAAAACAGACAAAAATTTCAAAAATGCTTGCAAATGTCCTTTAACCATCTGACTATTTTTTGGAAATATATTTAATGTTCAAAAATTTTTTTTCTACAGATTTATATGTATAGATTAAGCCTTATTATGTTCAGTTCATTGCCTTGATATAGTCCAAATGATAAAGCTATTATAGTCCCCGCACAATACGACGTTTATGCTCAATTGACAACCTTGCGATAACATTTGGATAATTTGACAAATAACCCACATGACGATGACAAATATGAGAAGTTCACCGAGTAATCTAAGAGTTAAACCGCACTATATAGACGTGACAAGACCAAATATTCTTTCTTTAAAATTGTATGGGGACAGGGGAACTTTATTTCATTGGGAATGTAAATTCGCGTCGTTGCCGTCTAGCGCAGTTACGTTCTGAAAGTAGGTAAACTAACTTTAATGTTGATATTATGTCATTATACTTTTTTTCTACATTACAAATATTGAAAAATGTTTTAAACACATCTTGTACGATAAAATATGTTTTACGTAATGAAATCAACAGAAATGTCATATCATAATTACGATGTTCACGACAGGTTTATTGAGCCGTGGAGTGAGTTGTGTGCTATACCCAATCGCTTGTCACTTGTCATGGATCCTTATTATTGTTGCTTTGTATTAAAAAAAAACTGCTAAGTACAAGGGTTTCGTATCATCATTATAATGAATTAGATGACACGCTTAGACGTCGCATAATATCATATGCACATCATCTGGATACACTGAAAACGTTTTGTTTTGTGGGATCCCTTTAAATATTGTTTTATATTAAAATTTTTAGTAGATACTGTTGTTGTTATAGCGGCAACTAAAATACATAAGCTATGTAAATTTAGGCTCTCTGGCTATTACGGTAAATGAAACCCAGGTGAACCTGGTGACAGACGGACGAACGAACGGCAGGCTCAGTATTAGGATCCCGTTGTACTCTTTGGTGCAGAACACCACAAATTGATCATCTTCATCGTAAGTTCACGCCTTTATCCCATGGGGGTAGACAGAGACTATAGAGCATTATATCCTACGATCGAAATTTTTCTTCGTAAAATCTACGTGCTATTTCTATCAGACTGCCAAATCATTTATTCCGACCATCACATAGGCGTTTAACGTTTAGCTACGAGGTCAAATGCACTTGTGAATCCTGAATGGCATCTTACTTAAACAATGTTACATAAATTGAAAATCCTTAAGTATAAACACACAATCAACACAATGAGTACTTTTAATCGTACTAATCTCTGTTATAGGTATGTAAATGGTGAAAGAGAAATTTGCTTCATAAAATGGCCTGATGGCAGCAGCTATCCATCTTCAAAAACTGATTATTAGTAAGATATTTAGTTATTTTATGCTTTTTATCACAAATTTTATTTTTATCTAAAATCTACAAATATTGCTATCAATATCAAAAGTAAAACTACATTAAGAGAGTTAATTTTCTTAGTTATTTTCTTCCTATTTAACTTAGAGACGCGAGAGCGTTAAGATTAACTCGAAATTGTATGGATTTTGGACAGTGCTGTTTGTCACCACTAAACGGAGCAGCCGGAGCTTTTTCCACTTTATGCGGTATCGCGTAAAGTGCACCACAAACATATTAATCTAGCGAGAAAGAGACTCTTTCTCGCCTCGCCTTTTTTCTATATAGGTACATCTCTCTCTTTCTCCTTATATTAATAATATAATTATATTAATATGCCGTTTGTGATGCCCTTTAATTTTGAAGCGCTCAACGTCATTCACTCGGCGAAAATTATCGCAATAATTCCAGATTCATTGATTTTTTTTTCTATAGTTACAACCTGGTATTTCTGTCTGTTACCTACGTAATACCTATGGCAGTAATGGTATGGGCTTACGTGAAAATGAGCGCAGCTCTTAGAGGACGCGCTATTGGTGAGTGCACACATCATCAGATGCAAGTCGTCAGGGCGAAAAGAAAGGTCAGTCTTTTAAATATTTTTTTTAGACTATATCAGACTTTTATTTCTAGATTAAAAGATGTATGAAGTACACATGTATGAAGACATACTTAGCTCATCAAAATAAATAAATTTTAAGAAATCAAAAAAGGAAAATTTATTACTAAAATTGTCTATTTATTTGTATTTTGTAAGTTCCTTTTAGAATAACATTATAACTAGTGTTTAGTGAAAGACAAGCATTAAAATGTCATAGGGTATACAAGGTGCAATTGAATATTAATTAACCAAGTTTAATCAAGTTTTTCGGAAAATTCACATAAATTAAACATTTTTTATCTCCAATCTTATATCAATACCAATTATAAGAAAAAAAGTATTTCGTGTAGTTGAATAAATTAATATTTTTAAAAATACGATATCTTATTTTTGTAACAGATCAAAGTGGTTTTGAATTTCATGCTTTTCTTTATGGCATTTTGTGAAAAAGGAAACCCTACATATTTTTTATATTTGGAAAGATATAAAATATAGGTTTTTTTGGTAGATAAAATAAATAAATAAATAAATATTTATGGACATTTCACACAACGTCCTCTGGTCCCAAGCTAAGCTTATTATGCTTGTGTTATGGGTACCAGAATACGGATAGAATACATATATGTACTACTTTTCTTTTGTAAATACATACTTATAATACATAGTAAACACCCAGACGCAGCACAAATATTTGTATGACATTTTGTAAACATCATACAAATGATTGTCCGAGGCTGGAATCGAACCCGCGACCTCGTGATCGGCAGTCCGTTATATGAACCACTAGACCACGAAGCCCGTCAGATACGACAAAAATAAGACTATTTCGTGACAAACACAAGATAATCGAAACCTACATGTCCCTTCCAGCTGTCCATGCCAGCAAAATTATGAAATTTTGCTTTCATGTCAGCTATGCTGTGCGTATACCTATTTATGACAAATATTTCATATATGTATCTTCTGTGACTTAAAAACAAGAGAACTGAAACTTGTTGTAAACGGTGTAATGTCCAGCATATTTGAAGTGTTAAATTAAGTTTGTTTAAGTTTAACCTTGGTTTTATGGCAGTGTATAACACTATCAATGAGTACACTTAACCCTTAGGGTGCCAGTTTAATTTTGCTTTTGTCGGTCGACTTTTTCCATTAGCGAACATCAGGTAAATAATTGTGTAATTCCTTCATGAATAAGAACCAGAAAAAAAAATGTAATGTTCTTTAATTGTTATCTGTGTTCTTATTAGGAATAAATAAACCTGGTTTCTGACAAGTATATTAATTTTATAATTTTAAGTGTAATTAAATTTATAGTGGAAAAATATTATTAAAATGAGCGGGTCTCTGCCAATTGAGCTATCGTGGTTCTTGCACATGTTAACCAAGTCTGTCACTGCATTAAATATAAATAAATATTAGGTGTCATTTCTCACAACGCTTACCTATATGCTTGTGTGATCAAGCAGGTTCGAGTCCTATACTTAGCATTATACTTGAAAAATAATGATAACCATATCAAAATCTTTTATTTTCTCTATAATGTTAGTTTCGTTCACGAGGCTCCTCCACTTTGGAGGGATTATGGTCTACTGTGCCGCGCTGACCAGGCGTGTTAGCCCAGGGTTTATTTTCGAGGTTTCCGTCTCTCACAGAGGATGTTATCTGTATGCAATATCCCTTAGCTGACTTTTACAGCACCCTTTGGAGGAGATGGGGTGGTGACACTTGTATTCTTAATCAAGTAATGGTAGTTTATTAATCATAAATAAAGAATACACTGACTCTATATTTAAATAGAAGAAGATAAAGTTTTTAATAAAATTTCTTTCCACAGGTAGTGAAAATGTTTGTACTAGTAGTAATGGTGTTCGCCTTGTGTTGGTTGCCATACCACGCCTACTTCGTGTTAACATACCACTATCAGTCTTTAGCGTCAGCGGCATTCGCCCAACACATTTATCTTCTGTTTTATTGGCTCGCAATGGCAAACTCCATGTTCAATCCATTAATATATTATTGGATGAGTAATAAGTAAGTATACATAATTTATCTGTTGTACCTTCACCAGTTTTATTTAAGCCTATTTCAATGTTATACACTTTTATGACAATTTTTATGACAAATCGAAAGGCATATTTCGAAACAAGGAGGTTGAATAGTGAACTTTATAATTAATATGTACTAAGTTTTGTCTAACTCATGATACGGTGGACGAATATTAGTAGTTATGATTTTATCAAAAATTTAATTAGGCGTTAATTATTACTATCACTTTGTACTTTCGATCTACAAGTGTTACATTTTTGTCTTCTGCTTTGTATAAACTATTTATTAGTACATTTTTTGACACATTTAATATAAAGGAACGTCCAAATAAAAAAATGTTGCGTCCGATACAACTAAATACCGATAAAATATTAATAGTCTTTAGGCAATGTATTTTTACAAGATGTAGTAGTATAAATAAGATCCTGGCTTATTAGAAAAATAAACTGTGAGTCGCAAACTACGTATTTAGATAATAACAAAAAAACTTAGCAGTAATGTCGGTCCGTCTATGTGACAAAACATATGTGTAAATAAATACAACATAAATAACAAAGGACTCCTCATATACTTGAGAAAACCGTTAAGTGATAATAAACAGAAGATCTTGATGCAAAGAGATCACAATAATATAGAACAAAGAAAGAGCTTACTTATACAATATATTAATTTCTGTTTCGTTCATAAGATAGTCAGTATTTCACTGGTACTAATATAATGATTGTTAAATATACCGGGTCTATAATCGCGACGATTTTAATGATGTAAAATTATGAGTTCAAATCGCGAAATTTTAAAATCACTAATATAATGGTAAGTAGGTAATATATTGATACTAGCTAACACGGCAAACATTGTGTGTGTGACATGTGAATTTTATATATTAGATGTGCCAATAATAAGCCAGAAGATGCAGAAAACAGTCTTGTTGGATTATGCCCGTATCGTTCGTCGGTTTTTCTCCCATTAGGTTCCACCCCTCCGGCCGATTGGTGAAAACCTTATCGTAGTGCGTCCTGCCGATATTTTGAGGAATTCCAGTTTTATCTCTGCTCACATCATGAATATTATGCACTTAAAAAATCATTAGTTTATTTAAATTTAGTCGTAGATATAATAAAATGAAATTTAACACACCTAACGAATCTACGGATATATATACGGTATTAAGATCTAATATAATTTTGTTAATCGATTAAAAGTTAATGATCGTATATTTTTGTTTTAGGTTTAGGATTTACTTCAGATTGGTTTTATGCTGGTGTTGTACAACTAAAACAACGACGTCAAGTGATTTGAAGAAATTAGAACTTAATAAATCTTTTTCTGGTTAGTATCTACTACAACAGTTTTAGTATATACTTATCGTACAGTTTGTCTTTTCCTTCAAAATATTTACATAATTAAGTAGACTTACAAAATTTAAATATAAAATTTATGTTTATGTAAGAGCTACTTTTTACACCATCAAAAATATGTGTTTTATCTCTAATCTCGTATACATTTACTAAATGTAGAATAATTAATAAAATTTTTGTTGCAGTTAGTCAGAGAAACTACCGAGATATTTCATCTTTCAGTAGGACATGACATTCGAAACAACGAAACAACGCCTCACGTTCAACCCCGCAACACGGTCAGTCGCATTTATTAATAAAATAAAGCGTTACATTGGACAACTAAATAGACTTACCATACAACGATTCCTTGCTGCACTGATAGAGTCCTCGCTGTACCTGATAGGAGTTTAACTTGTTTAAATACCATGGTCATCAAGAATTTTGTCACGGGTGTCACTGCTTGTAAAAAGCACTTCAGTGTGCTAACTTTTTGACTACTATGAAAAACTTTAGTTCTAGCCGTTTTAGAAATATAGATATAATAATAATATATGGGAATCTAAAATTCCACGTGCACGGAGTAGCGGGAATCAGCTAGTCATAAATAAAGAATACACTGACTCTATATTTAAATGGAAGAAGAAAAAGTTTTTAAAATAATTTCTTTCCACAGGTAGTGAAAATGTTTGTACTAGTAGTGTTGGTGTTCGCCTTGTGTTGGTAGCCATACCACGCCTACTTCGTGTTTACATACCACTATCAGTCTTTAGCGTCAGCGGCATTCGCCCAACACATTTATCTTCTGTTTTATTGGCTCGCAATGGCGCAATTAGGAGGATGGTATCTAGACACAGAAATAATCTCTATAGTTGTACAGTAAACGGCTCTACGGAGGTCAGTGTCATTTGCAAGTCAGATGCTGAAAGCGGTCATGCTAGACAATGCCCGTATAGTTCGTTAGTTTCTCTCCAATTAGTCTCTGTTGACTGTTGCCAATCTCGGAGTGCGTTCTGTCGCCTTTCGAGTCTAGGCAGTATTCCACTTATAATAATATAGGTAACTTTCTATATTTCTTTTTTGTTTACAGATCATTCGAATGCAACTGAACTGATAACAAATGGTAATACAGTTCGAATGAATCCCCGGGGAGAGCCAGATGAGACTCGCTTTCATATATGTGACGATAGATTATAAAACACATAATATTTGGGGTTCACCCTACAATAAACACTTGTGCTAAAAACAGTGATTAATTTTTAATGTTATTGTAAATTAATGTTTAAGAATAGAAAATATGTTAAAAAAAAAACATTTGTAAAATGTTGTATAGGTTTAATTTATTAGGTTATTAATACAATTTTATTAAATAAAATATTGATATTATAAAATATTTAGATATATGAACCTGAAAACTTAATAAGTGGCTGAGAATAAAGAAATAGAAGAATGAAAAGAAACTGTCCTTGGACAGCCTCTTAAAATATTCCGTACCAGTTCTAACCTGGCTTCTCCTAGGAAATCCTTTGGTAATTGAAGTATCTACTGCAATAACCAATTATTATAACTAGTAGGTACTTTATTGTTTTTATTAACGAATAATGTTAGGCATGATAAAATCATCAGGTAAGTTGCTAAAATTTTTTTCGTAAATATGAATAGACAATTATTTAAATATGAAGATACATCGAAAACAATTGTATGCTAATGGAAACCTATTGAAACAAAATAATTGCACAGTTGCTAATTCAATACATAGGTACCTATGTGAGTAGAAATGAAATGTTTGTCTTTAATTCTTTCTTTCTATTACTTAAAGAGAGAATGAAAGCTTGTATGAAAGCCCGAGATTTCATAACTTTGTTTTTTTCAAAACCTTCTTGTAAGTAAAGTCCCAAAAGACTAGTAATACATAAGTAGAAAAATATCTCTGAATTTTATATAAGATAATTTTGTAATATAATATAAATAATAATAGGTATTCAAATATTTTAAATATAAAGCATACATCGATCAATTGATTACTAAATATTAATCTTGCTACACACGTTATGATATATCGTAGCGCTTTTTCGGTCGATTTATTTGTAAAGACTTTTTAGTTGTACCATTAAACAATAATTTGCAACGATTTGTCCATTTGTCCAACCACCATCTATAAATGTTCGTAAATGTGTACTACTTAATCGCTATGATGTATTGTAACGTGTGCAGCTTGCTGGCATAATGTTTGCTACATGGATAGTACATATATCACAGCTATTATACTTTCCAATTAAATCGAACGTTGTTATTAATATTTATTTCGTCATTTGTCATACACACAATCAGTCAATGTGTTTTCACAGATATATCTCTACGATCAGAGATTTACCACATAAAATGTCTACAGCTACATCACTCACTCAGCTTCAAGTCACATAAATATCAACAGAATTCAGATCAGAAACATTATTATCTTTATCTTTACTTTTTATAAAACAAAGTCGTAATTTTTGTATGTATGTCCATAAGTGAGCTTATATCTTCAGAAATCCGCAACGGAGCTTGATGCGGTTTTGTTTAATAGATAGAATGGTTCAAGAGGATGGCTTTTTTGCATAATTTATTGGGGTTTACTGTATATTGGATGAGATATGATTAAATTTGCCGAGAAATTCGGACGCGCGCGAGCTATAAATAAAAACGCTGCCTTATCTATGTGAGGTACAACAGACTAATGTATGGAGGAACTGTTTGTTACCTATAGTCCTTCAAAAACGTCCGCGAGGGCATAATAATATGTCTATCTTTTAAGGGAAACCCGTTGTACCCATAATAATGTCAAAAAAAATATCAAATTCAATAGGGTGTTTTCAAAAGCTATTTATGTGTATATAGTAATATTTTTTATCAAATTAAATAGCTTAGTTAGCTTACGCAATTAATATAGATTATAACTGCTTTTTACAGCATGCAATTTAAATGAATATCTTAGGAGATATGACGGAAAAAGAATTACGCGCTATAAAATAAAATACTTAAACTGTTGGCCAAGCAACGTCTTCTATCCATACTCCAATGTTTGGATATGTAAGGATGTTTATTGTGCTTTCACGTAAAGACTACTGGATGGATTTTCATAAAACTTTCCAATGAAAAATGGAATAGAAAACGATTTTATTTTTTATCCTTTTTACCGCGGATAACACCGCGGGGCGCAGCTAGTGTATCTATATGACGTGTCTCTGATACAGACTATAAATCATATGAAACATTATTAGTAAATGAAGTACGATATAACTAAGCTAAATTTACGTGTCTTCAAGATTTAACACGTACCCACTATTTGATAAATCTGTGTTTACGATATAATCTTGTTAAGTGTGTAGCAGATTTATCGCTACGATATATCGTAACGTGTGTAGCAGTCAATAAAAACATCATTTCTTAGTAGGTACTTATTAAAACGTTTGTAGGTCAATAATTTTGTAATTTTATGTTATAGCTGAGATTCAATCATTGAAGACAATACGTACATAAAATTATATTTTTGTTATCAAATTATTAATCATGAAATATATTATAGTTACAATGTATTAACTTTTTTAATAAAAACGTTGTTGTTTCGGAAGACATGTTGGTTTTATTTATATAGCTCTCAAGGGCGTGACATGAACACAATCTTGTAAATGTTACTCGTCTCTACAATATACGCAACTCTTTTTTAAGCCATTGTGTACGCTTCTACAAGAAACTCTTTAACCCTATTAGATAGCTTAATGTAACTAAATTAATTAAGTGCGAGTCGGACTCGCGCACGAAGGGTTCCGTACCATTATCTATGCAACATAAGGCACCTTATTAATAAATGAGCAAATAACACACACAATACTTAATTAATCACGTTTGTTGTATGAGAGCAAGAAACGGTAAAAAAATCATGTTTGTTGTATGGGACCCCCCCTTAAATATTTATTTTATTTTATTTTTAGTTTTATTTTATGTTATAGCGGCAATAGAAATACATCATCTGTGAAAATTTCAACTCTCTAGCTATCACCGTTCTTGAGATACAGCCTGGTGAGAGACGGACGGACGGACGGACAGCGAAGTCTCAGTAATAGGGTCCCGTTTTTACCCTTTGGGTACGGAACCCTAAAAAGTACCATAAAAGCCAAATTTTAAGTATTAAAGTGCGTATTATAGATAGATATTCCTAAAAAAAGTACTTAAAACTGCTGAAGCAGTTTTAAGTACTTTTTTTAAGAATATCTATCTTTATGCTAAATTTTGTTTGGAAATTTTATTTTACATAGAATGTCTCATGTCACTGTCTCAAAATTTTAAATATTATCGTTCATGAGGTACAGCCTGGCGACGGATAGATGGACGGACACGATGTACGAAACCCCTAAAATCTAGAGTTATGCATCAAGGTAGTATTCAAAATTCTGTATAGTAGTATCATAGTTTCTGTTTTAATCCATCCATTAGCATTTCTTCGTCCACTGCTGGCCATTTATATACATAGGGTACATGTTCAATCTGTAACTATAGTGACTATTATGAAAACACAATTCTTAGTTATTTTATAACAAAGTCGCTATTTTTGTACGTATGTCCGTATATGGCTTATATCTTCAAAACTACGCAACGGATTTTGATGCGATTTTCTTTTAAAGCTCTATCTATAAAAGAAAATCGTGTTATTAGGATGGCTTTTTGTATAACTTTAATTTGTTATGCTTTTTATTAATTTTTTGAATTCCACGCGTACGAAGTTGCGCTCAAAAGCTAGTTATTATTTTGAGGACAAATTATTTTATTTCAAAAATTTTCTTTCTAGAAAATTCTATTGTAGATGTAATATACACAAAATCAGTAATAATTATCTTGTTCTCGCCAGCGTGTAATTTGCAGTAATTACTGAAGGTAATTCAAATACCCCTGAACTACACTAAATAAGGGTAAAGACTTTAGGCTTTCTTAATCAACTTGGCGAAAAGCAATTTCTTTGAAAAACAACTAACGAATTGTAATATATGTATGTAACTAGAACCAACTAAGTATGAACCGGATTATTAAACAAAGTTTACCATTTAAATAGAACCACTTTTGCACGGATGTAGACGCGTGTATTTGTTTTACCATGTATAGTCGCCATGGGCACGGGTGAGACTGACTGCAAACGGGTGACTGCAAAGTTTCCGAAACGTCGGTCTAAAATTTAAAACAAATACACGCGTCTAAATCCGTCAAAAGTGGTTTTATTTCAACAAATGAGTCGCGCAAGTATTGGAAAATATTAAAGTATACCATTATCATCATAATACATACCTTTATTCATCAAATTGTCCGTGTTGTGACGGATTAAGAATACAAGTGTCATCACTCTTTTTCTGCCCAGGGAGCTGTAAAACCAGCTAAAGCTTACTTTTACACAGATAACAACCTCCGTGACGATAAACTCGAAAATAAACCCTTTGCCTGGTCAGTGTGGCACAGTAGACCATAAAACCTCCTAAAGTAAAGGAGGCCTGTGCCCAACAGTGGGATGTTACTTGGCTGAAGAGGAGAGGAGAGGACATTTATTCATCATCACAGTATCATACCGTTATAATCACGTTATCTAAACGTATCATTAATTTAAACTGAAAATGTTTGGTTGTATGGGAGTGTTCTTATTATGTTTTTCAAATTTGCAGTATTTATTTTTATAGAAGCAACAGTAATACATCATCTGTGAATATTTGAACTCTATAACAGCTACTGTTCGTGAGATACCAGCCGGCAGCCTGCATACACAAGAACGTACAGGCAAAGAGCAGAGTTTGCGAAGTTTCGGATCATAAATAAACTTTCGAATCCTCTCCTACACATCGGATTTGATTAAATCTATAGGCATTTGATTCAATCTATACCTCAGTGTGGTGAGGGATTAAGAATACAAGTGTCACCACCCCATCTCCTCCAAAGGGTGCTGTAAAAGTTAGCAACGGATATTGCACACAGATAACATCTTTTTTGAGAGACGGTAAACTCGAAAATAAACCCTGTGCCAACATGCCTGGTCATCGTGGCACAGTAGACTGTAATCCCTCTCAAAGTGGAGGCGGCTCGTGCCCAACAGTGGGACGTAAATGGGCTGGAGAAGAAAGAAAAGAAGAAATAGGTACTATCTATACTAATATTACGAAGCTGAAGAGTTTGTTTGTTTGTTAGAACGCACTAATCTCGGGAACCACTAGTACGATTTGGAATTTTTTTTCAGTCGTAAAATTATCGAGGAAGGAGCATCACGCTGCCAATAGGAGCGAAGCATCAGTGAAAAATGTTGCATAAACGGGGAAAATTTTGTCAATTCCACACGTACGAAGACGTGGCAACAGCTAGTTCTACTTTATTACATTGACCAGGCGTATTGCTCTAGTAATTAATTTTGATATTTCTGTCTATATCTATACTTATAATAAATCTGTAGAGAGGTCAATTCTGTACATGAAATATATTTTCAAAATAACTATCAGGGGGTGATTAGTGATCGATACTGATGCCAAAAATGCAATCAGTAAAATTTTTGTCTGTCTGTCTGTCTGTCTGTCTGTCTGTCCGTCTGTATGTTCCTTATAGAAACAAAAACTACTCGACGGATTTTAACGAAACTTGGTACAATTATTAGTCATACTCCTGGGCAGGTTATAGTATACTTTTCATCACGCTACAATCAATAGGAGCAGAGTAGTGAAGGGAAATGTTGGGAAAATGGGAAAAGGTGCTCCATTTTTTAAGCTTCCGTCGCGTGTGCAGCCTTAACGGTTAAAGTTACATAGAAATCATGTATGACGGAAATATACTGCATAAAATTGTCTAAAAAATATCCCGAAACAGCACATATCTATATTTTATGGTTGACTCACAATAACACGTGTAACTCCTGATAGCTTAGCAGTTCGTTCATTCTGATTGTATTTGTTTACTCTTAAGTATATAATACTCTCACTCAAGCAGTAGTTAAAAATGTTGCAAAAACGGGGAAAATTTCCTAAATTCTACGCGGACGGAGTCGAGGGCAACAGCTAGTTTATAACTAAAGCTTACATTCATGTAAGCATGGATTTTATTCAGATTTACTACTAAACGCAATAAGTGTTTATAATCAGAAATACTATTAAGATTTTTATCGACGCCTGGTTCGTGACTGGGTGATATTTGCTTTCAGCATAATAATATATTACTCATCAATTTATTCTCGACACATATGGTCTATCATTAAGGTTTGATTGACAATCAAATGGACGAAAATTGTAACGAAGTTAACTACTACAGTATAATATATTAAATTACGGTGGAAAAAGTGATTACCGCAAGCGGGACTCGAACCCACGACCTTGGAGTACCGTTCCGTAGCTCTGCCAACTGAGCTTATTGCGGTCGTGCTTTTCAGTAATCAATTAGGCCACCGTAATCGTCACTCAATTCAGTTTATATCGTATTTCTACGTGAAACGCCATCTATCAAGAATGCTTTGCAACATCTCGACCTACCACCTAGCATTCTTTACAGAATACAAATTGGTGGAAAATAATTTAAAAACGTAATTTAATTTATTAAGTAAAAGCATAGCATGTCAATTGCAAAATTAATAAAATACTTTACTACAGTATAAAATAAATTAATATCATATAAACTAGGCATCAAAATATTCCTCCCCATCGCTGTCGACTGGAAGTATGCCTAAAAGACTGCTGACATTGCCACGTTGGATGGCAATACTTATTTTTTAAACGAAATAAAGGCCAGCCTTCTGGTAATACTACCTATTGATTAAAGAAAAAACAATTCCACGACTTTATAATGTTTGATGGCCATTAGATTCGTTTTTATAAAAACTACACTACTACTTTCTAACAATACATGACACAATTTTAACTTACGTGAGCGGGCGCGCGGTGAGAATTTTGCCACCCAGTGTTAATAATCTTCTTCTCACTTAGCTCCATGGCATTGATAGCATTTGTTCTTTGAGTACGGGTTACAAATCCAACTAGGTCCAGTTACTAAAAACCCAAGGCTGACAGGCCATTAGTTTGCGAACTATCATCGTTTCTTTAACTTCTGCTTCTCCAGCCCATTTACGTCCCACTGTTGGGCACGGGCCTCCTCCACTTTGGGAGGGATTATGGTCTACTGTGCCGCGCTGACCAGGCGTGTTGTCACAGGGTTTATTTTCGAGTTTTCCGTCTCTCACAGAAGATGTTATCTGTGTACAATATCCCTTAGCTGACTTTTACAGCACCCTTGGGAGGAGATGGGGTGGTGACACTTGTATTCTTAATCCGTCACCACACGGAGTTTGAACACCACACGTTTCTTTAACGCGGGCGGCAAATTGCTCATAGCGGATTCACTCTAGAGTGAATACACCTATCACAACACAGTTTTAATTAAACTAATATTTATTGGTCGTAAAGACCTTTAAAATTTCCCTCTAAGATATCCTACCTATAATTGCTGGCCATTCCAGCATTAATTATATCCCTTACAGTCAGTAAACACTTAAAAAGTAACAGCTGGTCGTATTACATAATCGAAACAAACAATTTAATTAGTACTTTTCATTCAAGTCAGGTATCAAATGAATTACTTTTCCACAAAACTAAGCTTCTTTCATTTCTTTCTAAATTTCAAACTAGCTGCTGTCCGCGACATTGTATGCGTGTAATTAAGAAACCAAAGATACATGAAAAGTATAAACTTACGCAACGCACGTAACGGAAGCCCTGAAATATGGATAAATTTCCCTGTTTATGCAACGGTTTTCCCCTACCTTACCTTTGTTCGATGAATGAACTATCCAACACAAAATGAATAGTTTTAATCGAGCCATAATTCCTGAGATTAGCGCGTTTCGACAAACAAAACCAGCTTTTTAATATCAGTATAGGTACGACAGAATGGTAATACATACTTTTATTACCTAACGTTAAATAATTTCGCTCATGAATAAAAAAGAATTAGTTCCGACATATCCATTTTGGTATATAAAATTCTGGTGTCATAGTGTTAGATAATAGTACTAGTACCGTACTATTCCGAAACGGCTTGACCGATTTTTATGAAATGTTATATGCATACTCAGTAGGTCTGAGAATCGGCTACTATGTATTTTTGATACACCTACTTAGGTGTATTTTGTTTACAAATGTCAGGGGTGGTCAACGCTTATCACTTGATAAGCGTTGTCCACCCCTGACATTTGTATGGCAATACAACGTTTATCGGGTCAGATAGTTTTATTATAATTATGTTTTATTTTATTAGAAGTATGTTGTTAAATACAAAATAGAAAAAGTAATAATTCCCTTATATAGTACTAGCGGCCCGGTACGTCCTTCGCTACGTATAAGGCATAGTAATAATAATGATTTTATAGTTAATTTATTCAAACAAAAAATATTTTAAATTGCTAGCTATTTAAAAGTCCAAATGACCCAAATTACATTGACCAGTAATAATAAAACGGTTTCTTATGGAATGTGTTGTCTACGTACAAACTATCCCTGGCCTTCCACGAATAATTCAAGACCAAAATTAGTCAAATCGGTAAAGGCGTTGTTGAGTTATAACATTACAACGAAAAGTGGCATTGATTTTTATATATATAGATAGATACCTAGGTAGATATATTTCTCAATAGTAGATGTTATATTGTTTAACTATTCATTGTATATTTTTAATAAATTGTCCTCGCCTAACAGATAGAAGGTCTTGAAGCTAAAGTAATAGTGTTCATTTTATCATTTTCTCGTCCGCCCATTCTCTGGTCACCCAATGGAGATAAAAAGACACAATTTGTCGGATATTTATGAGCACCCTAGGTAATACCCGCAGTTTCACTCGCATTGATAGTTACTGCTCTGCTTCTTGGCTATTAGCGTGATGATTCATTAAAGTATTAGCTGTTGCCCGCAACTTCGTACGCTTGCAACCTAGACACCAAACCCTACCATACAAAACACCATCCTCTTGAACCACTCTATCTATTAAAGAAAACCACATCAAAACCCGTTGCTTATTTTTGAAGATATAGGCTCACATAGGGCACACATCCATACAAAAATTGGTCAAGTGCGAGTCAGACTCGCGCACGAAGGGTTCCGTACCATTATCTATGCAACATAAGGCAACGTTATTAGTATCGAGCAAGAAACGGTAAAAAAATCATGTTTGTTGTATGGGAGCCCCCCTGAAATATTTATTTTATTTTATTTTTAGTATTTGTTGTTATAGCGGCAATAGAAATACATCATCTGTGAAAATTTCAACTGTCTAGCTATCACCGTTCTTGAGATACTGGGTACGGAACCCTAAAAATCATGTTTGTTGTATGGGAGCCCCCCTTAAATATTTATTTTATTTTATTTTTAGTATTTGTTGTTATAGCGGCAATAGAAATACATCATCTGTGAAAATTTCAACTGTCTAGCTATCACCGTTCTTGAGATACTGGGTACGGAATCCAAAAAATCATGTTTGTTGTATGGGAGCCCCCCTTAAATATTTATTTTATTTTATTTTTAGTATTTGTTGTTATAGCGGCAATAGAAATACATCATCTGTGAAAATTTCAACTCTCTAGCTATCACCGTTCTTGAGATACAGCCTGGTGACAGACGGACGGACGGACGGACGGACGGACGGACGGACGGACGGACGGACGGACGGACGGACGGACGGACGGACGGACAGCGAAGTCTCAGTAATAGGGTCCCGTTTTTACCCTTTGGGTACGGAACCCTAAAAATGACGACATTGTTTTATAAATAGTAAAGATTAAAAGATGCAAAATGCAATTTTCAGTTGTTGTGACTGTTTCAATTAATTAAATTAGCTTGTTTTTAGTTCGTATGTAGCGATATAATTCATTTGTTTCAGTTGATTCCATTTTTAAATGAATATTTCTATCTGAAATAATGTTGGTACCGATATTAGGTATTTTCTTACATAGTGTGTTATCTATTTATATAATTTGGGATCCAAAACGCCCGTAAATATTTTTAATAAACACCATAAGCAAAAGACTCTTTCTATTTTGTAAACATTTTTGAGAATACTTTAACAAATTTATTCTATAAAAGCTACCCTTGATATACCTTTACGCGTAACACGCCTTGAACGTAAGATTATCAATATTTTGTTACGTAGTATATTCAATAAATTGGTTAATCAGATCGTTTGATGTCATTCCAGATGAGTACTTAATAGGATCCTCTTAAAGATTACGTTTGCAGTCTAATTTACTGTTCTTTCAGGCATAAAAACATTTTGCACTTATCAATATTCTTGCACAGTCCCGTATTAAATCAAAATCTTGCTCCAAGCATTTTCGTTCTGAGCTTTTTTTGATCTTCTAGAGTATCTGCAACGTCTGAACTTCGTTCTCAAAGAGGATCTTTCCAAGCGGACAAGTCTACGATCACTTTGATGTTCGTTTGAGAAACCTTAAAAATCACTTAAAATAAAACATATTGTTTAAACCCTGTGTCTAGAATATGCAAAGGGGTAAATATATAATCAAGTCAAGCCAGTTGCCAGGATTGTCAAACCACATTTGCACCTACAGAATGAGTTAGTACATAATATATGCCACATAGAGTAATGCTAGTTTCGACGAGAACACTCTCCTCGTCGTTAAATTTTCATGGGATTACGAAGTGTATGTAGTCAACAATATTTGAAGTCTTCAAGAAATGCATACTTTTTTGCGAAAATCGAGTTTAAGTTAAAGCATTGTAATATTTAATTATTGGGAAGATTTATATTAACACGCTTTGATTATCCAACTGGGTAATAATCTAAGTAATATGTAATGTGCGTAATAAGGACCGTTGACAATGTAATAATTTAAAAATATTTTTTGAATAATCCAGCGTGTTATTTAGCTTTCTTGATGATCATTTAGTACCTACCAAATTATAGTAGTAATAAATTACGGGTGTTTAGATCATATTTGCTGGCTAATAAATTTATTTCTCCAAGAAATAACTTATTTTAATGACTTTTTTATAAAAGTAGCAATAATAAAAACTTGTACTTGATTTTGCTAACCACTTTTGTTCTATTGAACAATTAACTGGAAAGAAATGCGATCTAATTTCAGCTGAAGTGCCATCCATAACGAGTCATTATTATGATGGCATAACAAGAACCATTCAACCAAGGACTCCGTAATGGGAAAATAATGTTTTTACTTGATAATGACTGTTTTACAATTAGGTATTTTTTTTTAAATGAATAATAATTTTGTGTTTGAAAGAATTTCTTTATTGACAAATCGGTCAAGTATGAGTTGGACTCGCATACAAAGAAAGAAAGAAAGAAAAGAAAATAATAGTGATAAACATAACAAATAAAAAGGATAAAAGGGTTCTGTACCGGTATTATCATAACAATTCATCATATTCATGACCACCAAATAACAGAATGAGGGCAGGACAATGATGAGGAGTATTTGTTGTTGTAGCATCAACTAATATATATTATGTACATGAACTGTGAAATTTTCAGATCTCTAGGTATCACTGTTCCACTGATATAGCTTGGTGATACACGGACTTACTGGGACTTTTCACCAAGCTATATCACTGGAACAGTAAAAATTTTCTGTTTTACCTTTTGGTACAAACCCTAAAAATCATGTGTCTTTAAGCATGAATGATATACTATACCATTTTATTTGCTACTAGCTGTGCCCATGACTCCTCCGCGTGATTCAATTTTTTTTGGATCGACCCAATCAATTTTTGATTCTTTTTTTGCCGCTAGATGGCGTTGCAAGTAATCAAATTAAGAAATTTCGTATTATGTAAATATTTCTTGACTGAGTGGACCGATTGCGATTAAACAAAGACTAAGTAATACCTTGAGTTGTGTACAATTTTTCCATATAACATTTATATTTATAAGTGTTGTACATTTTACATGATGCGTGCACAGACAAACATCTAAACAGACAAACAGACAAAAATTTCAAAAATACTGGAAAATGGTACTGTTGGTTGTCCTCTAACCATCTGACTAATAATTTTTTGTAAATATATTTAATGTACAAAAATTTTTTTTCTACAGATTTATTATATGTTTATACATATATAGACTAACTGTTGCCCGCAACTTCGTACGCATGGTATTCAAAACCTTAACAAATTGAACCGATTGAAGAAACCGTTTTAAAATTTGTCATTTAGTTCAGAAGATATAAGTTTACATAGAAATATACATACAATAATGACGCCTTTATTTTATAATAAGTAAAGATAAAGAAGCTCGTCAAAATAACACCTACGCAAATTTGAATTTTACGGTTCACGGTAATATCAACAATTTACTGATCTGGCTATCCAACCCACGACATTTTTCAAAGTAAGTTTTTCCATATTAAAATTAGTCTTAAATATATTTTCGCTATTTCTTGCGTTGATCTTTTAACAGTTTCAGTTATTTATTTTATTACTTAAATATTATTAAATTATTACTTAAATTATATTACTTAAATTAATTACATAAATGTAATTTATTGACGTAATCGAACTCGAAACAAGGTATTGGTAGGTATTAAAGTTCAATCATTGTTATTTAATCTATTTTTAACAACTTTGATTATGTGAATAATGATATGTATTTGAAATGTATTAAAGCGATAATATAAATATACTTGAGACATTTTGGGGGAAAAGTTAATATTAGGTACAGCACCATGGTCTGCTGGTTCATGTATCGGACTGCCGTTTACGAGGTCGTTTTTTTTACTAGCAGAATTTTTCCATTAATTTTCCAATTATAGATTTTTATCTATTTAGAGTACAACACATCTGGTCTCTGTGCCAACACGCCTATACGGCTATATGACGCCCAGTATCACTGCAACCAGCTTGATCTATTGTGATCGCCACTTTCTACAGTTCTCGGTCCAAGCCTGTTGCCGTAAAGAAGTCCAGGATCTTTTTGGCTCCGAGAAGTTTAGTCTCTTCTGGGTGCATGGTGTAATTGCCCAGAGAGGAGCATTGTATGTGCATCACTGTAGGGCAATCAGTGAGAATGTGAATGGGCGTTTCCTCCGCAGAATGACAGAGTCTACACATCCTATTGTCAATCAGCCCTATTGTCTGCGCATGCATATTTAGGCAGCAGATTTAACTTTGAGAGGAATTAAGAGCGTTCTTAATTCCTCTCAAAGCCGCGGAGGCCCGTTCCCAACAGTGACGTTAAAGACCTGGAGAGAGAGAGAGCTTACTTGTTGCACGTTAAATCTTTTTTTAAGACAAACAAAATTACAGCACGGGTCAGCAAGTTTTATTCAAACAATTTTTCCTTATTGCGTATTGACTTCAAGAAAATTTGAAATCCAAACTATTTAGTCCACTCTCTGTAATATCCGTCTGTATTAGGATCAGGATTAAATTCCGTAAGCTCGTTTCTATGCGATTCAAATTCTAGATGATCTAGACAACTAGTATTTCGATCAGTGATCCGTGATATTAGGAGATAAGTCAATGGTACAAGAGGTCAGTTGATATTATTGAAAAACATATACTCTTCTAATATGACCTACCTGGCTTCCTTTATGAAATTAATATGTATACAAATATTACAAAGAGGATTGTTTGGTTGTTTGTTTGAAATAAATAAGTTTTGGAAGTATAGAACTAATAAAAAAATATTTGTGACGGGCCTCGTGGTGTAGTGGTTCTGGTAACGGACTGCCGATCAAGAGGTCGCGGGTTCGATTCCCGCTCGGGACAATCATTTGTGTGATTTTTCTAATTGTCATACAAATGTTTGTACTGCGTCTGGGTGTTCCTATGTATTATAAGTATGTATTTACAAAAAAAAAGTAGTATATGTATTCTATCCGTATTCTGGTACCCATAACACAAGCATATATAAGCTTAGCTTGGGACCAGAGGACGTTGTGTGAAATGTCCATGAATATTTATTTATTTATTTATTATTTATTTCTTATTATGGGTGGCTTTATCGCTGTTAACGATTTCTTCCAGACTCCAGATTTCCAGGCTTTTTCCAAAAAAAATTCTCCTCAGGGTAGCTACAGCCCAGTGTGTAACCTAAATTATGTTATAATAATTTTAAGACTCTGCCTACCTCCATGCAAAAGAGTGCTGATATATTGCTGGGATATTGCACACAGATAATATCTTTTGTGTGAGATGGATAGCTCAAAAATAAACCCTGTACTTAGGTCGCCTGGACCAAAATCCATTCCGTAGTGGAGGAGGCACATCAGCAGTGGGACTTTAATAGGCTGGAGGGAGAATAATAATATGCATTATGAGAAAAAATTGCCGTGGACATGTCATGTCATGTACATTTACATTGCTCGATCTTTTATATAAAAAGGTAAGTTAACGAGCCGTTTCTTTGACATCTAAATTGAATACGGGCGTCCTCTGTTTTGTTTGAGAAAGGCAAATGAAAAAGCTTTTTTTATCATTTTACCGTGGTAATTACATACACCACAATAAGAAACACCCAAACATTAGTAGCTCAAAGCGTATAAGTAAATTAACACATGTATTTATTACAACATTTTTGAAAGATTTTAATTAAAAAGGTATTTATTTCATCTATTATGTATAATTATACAAACATTTTGTTATAGTAACAACCCTAATCTAATACAAGTGTTTGAGGTTCTCTTATGAGGGCACGACATTAAAATATGCTCCATACAAAGATATGGACATCGTAGTCCGCTGTTTTCTTCGTGAATAATTCGTATAATTCCTCCAGAACAACGAATTTTTTACAGTGTGTTATAATATTACTTTTTTCAAAAAATAAAATAAAATAAATGTGACCATACAAAAATCCTGTTCTTTTTGCCGTTTTCTTTAGATAAACTTGCAGCGTCTATCACACAAATTTCGTAAGGATTTACCAAAGAAAAAGCATAAATATACTCTAACGGTCTTATTCATAATGACTTATCGGAGGTTTAAACGGAGATTTTATCGGAGAGATAATAAACGTTTTAGCGTAAAAAACTATTATGAATAACAAGTTTTGACAATTTTCGCGAACCTATTTTAGCGAACTTTTAAACCTCCGATAAGTCATTATGAATAAGACCATTTATCTATAATATGGCGTAAAAAAACTAAAATTGGTTTAATTTTTACGATGAAAACAGTGGATTACAAAACTTTTTTTTTCTTTTATTATTAGTAGGTGAAACCTGCCTTAACTATCGGAAATAAGGATAGCAATTATACCTAACACAAAGAACTAAACTGTCATTTGGCTGGGTTTGTAGAGACCTCTTAAATCGCGGAGTAAAGCGAAATTACCTTAATTCTAATTTATACGACTGATATTTTCTAACACTTGCGCGCCTCATCTGTTTAAGGGCCTACATCAATATTATCGTATATCATCGCCGACACGTACATATTAACACAGCCAGTAGGCACAGAAAATGAAGAACTAGGGATACTTTTCCTATTTACTCAAAATTTACTAAATATATTTTAATTCTGATCCACGTGTTTCTATACATAATAGTTACATATGTTTTTAAAGTTATTTCATTAGTTATTACGCGATAATAGACCGACAAATGAAAAAAATAAAAAATTTGGGAGGTTGTTTCGCCAAGATTTTCTATCGAGAAAACTTTTTTCAATCGCGTTTCTGAGTTCATGCGATTCTAGATCATATATTGAAAAAACATATACTTAAAAATTAGAGCTCTATTCAATCTAAAGAAACAATGAAAACTTCGTACATAGAAAAATGCACGAAGCTATTTTGGTATCCTCTTAAATAAAACTACTTTTTACGGATTTAGACGCGTATATTTGTTTTAAATTTTGGCCCGACGTTTCGGAGACTTTGCAGTCACCCGCAGTCTCACCCGTGACCATGGTGTGTTATCTAAAAAGTTCCTAAATTAGGTGAGGGGAGCGCCTGCAACCAAACACCTGACTCCCACTCTCCCACAGCCAACAAACGTGCCCGCTCGGCAGCGCTGCTAGCGGTGTTGATGAGATTTTGTCTAACAGTACTGCAGAGAGGACCATCCCAATGTCTTTGGGAAAGTGGGTTAGCCGGTACAACAGAGCTTGGACAAGCCATTTTCCAAGCGTTTATGGCCTCGGCCTTGCATAGCACCTCGGAGTTACCCAGTGTGGGTTCTAATATTTTCCTGGTTAATTGCTCGGTGCTGTGGACCGAGGACAAAAACGCTGGCAAACTAACGTCAGACGCTTTACGGACACCAAGGCCACCAAAGCGAACTGGTGACGCTTGGCGCCAATTGCGGTCGTCCATCGTCAAATTTAGAATTTTGCTCAAAGTTAATTTAATCATATCATCAATCTTGGCCAAAAGACTCAAATGTTTCCAAAAAGGTGTCGATCTCATTGCTAGGGTTAATTTTGGAACAAAAAGGCAGTAACGAATAATGGTAAAGGCCGAATGCAATTGTAATTTTTAGTAAACGATCCGAAACTTCACAAAAATTTTGAACTTTATCCTCCACAAAAGAGGCGTAGGCATCTTAATTAGGCATTAGTATTTTATTTTAGTATTTTTTGCATTTAGTAGGCATCTACATTTATTATATTATATTATTTATTATAGTAATTAATTATTAATTTAGCAATGTAAACTGAATATTTTCTAACACTTGCGCAACTCACTTATTGAAATAAAGGCACTTTAATGGATTTGACCATGGTAACAGAAAAGTCTTCGAAAAGTCGGGCTAAAATTTAAAACAAATATACGGATCTAAATCCGTTAAAAGTGGTTTTAATTTTATGTTAACTGAACTTTTTATTACAAAACCTGTATTTTAAACTAACGTTTTTCATAAATATGTGAATACATAATAATGATTATGTTTAATACATCATTATGTTTATGTATTATACAATATTATATTCAATACGTAATAATAAGTGCAACGATCTATCCAATTAATAAAAGTACACCTGTTCATTTTATTTAAGTTAGGTTAACTTTTTGACGCATCAGAATTGGCCTTCTAATCGTCGTCTATGCGAAATATTTACTCAACCTTTTTAATTAATTTAATACTAGAAGCATTTTGTATTACACGGCACTGTTTAAAGAAGCTGGACATAAAGATTTCATTTTATTTAGCACAAGATAGAAACAATAGGTGTATAATATAAACATAGGTACTTAACCAACAGCCTTTGTACGCTTTGTTTAAAACCTTTTTGTTTGTAGGGACCACAAAATAGCATCCAGTGGCTGTTGGAATTATGAACAACCATCGCTAGCTCCTTATTTAATTTTTAATTATTATTTAACTTGGTGACTTGCCTTTCAACAAAATATGCTTCACTTGTTCTTGTCATTCTATTATGCAAGAAATGAAAAATACACTTAGTTAATTATATAAATGAATTTAGCTGGGTTGTAAATAGTGCATAATTAATTTTACACATTTTCTTTAGCAAGACAGTTTATCTTACGTTACTGAATTGTGTTATTGCTAGTTTTAATATTTAGGTATATTTAACATAAAAATAAGCCAAACACATACCTAGATCACATTTTATTTACTACAATAATTTGTTAATAAAAACATAATTGTGCCAATTACATGCGAACTTGCATAGCATGGTATTGTATTCGAAATTAATCACATCCTTACTTAATATAAGATTTTATCACAAAGTCGTCATTTTTGTATGTATGTTCCTATCTGAGCTTATATCTTCAAAACTACCCAACGGATTATGATGCGTTTTTTTAATAGATAGAGTGGTTCAAGAGGATGTCTTTTGTGTATAATTTGGTGTTCTACATTCCACACGAACGAAGTTGCGGGCAATAGCTAGTAGGTATAATAATAATATGATGTGAAGTGACCAGTGTTTACAAAGATCACTCAATACCTTACATAAAATTACTTTTGGTAAATTGCATCACAAAGTAAGTGAACATAAAAATAAATAAAATGTCAGTATGCTGTTCTCGAATTTTAACACCATTTGAGTCGTAGTCCAAATCGTTCCATAGCGGAAGTAATCAGGCTAAGTGGATTGTAAGGATAATCCTTTGTTTTTTAAGCGCCTGCTAAATGCAACTAAGTAAGGATTACTTAAATGCAGTTATAGCTTTCGTAACAATTGTAGTAGGTACCTACTAGTTTTTAATCTATACTATCTATACTATACTATAATATTATGAAGCGAAAGAGTTTGTTTGTTTAAACGCGGTAATCTCAGGATCCGCTGGTCCGATTTGCAAAATTCTTTCAGTGTTGGATAGTACATTTATCGAGGAAGGCTATAGGCTATATAACATCACGCTGCAACGAATAGAAGCGAAGCATCAGTGTAAAATGTTGCAAGAAACGGGGAAAAAAGTCACGCGTGCGAGCTTTAAATGAAAACGCTGCCTTATCCATGTGAGTTACAACAAAGTAATGTATAGAAAAATTGTGAAAAACGTATGAAAAATCATTTTTGTAAAAATAAAAACCTAGCTATTATATTATTTTCAACGGTTCTCTTTAAACATTTTGTTTAAGACATAAAGAAAAGTGTTTCTAAAGAAATCCTCCTGTCAAAAACAGGATGAGGGTTATTTATGAAACTGGAGTAGGTACATTTACATTTGCGGTAGTAAACAGAGGGTTGAATTATTTCAGTTGACGTTTGTGTTCTTTTTTTTTGCAAAGAATGTCTTAAGTAGTCCTAAGATAATTCAATATTTACATACGTACAGTTAGTTAGTAGGTAGTAGTTAGCTACCTTTATGCTAATGTATTTTAAAGCTGATGGGTTTGTGTGTTCGTTTGTTTGTTTGAACGCGCTAATCTAAGAAATTAATGGTCCGATTCCAAACATTCTTTCAGCGTTGGATAGTACATTTATCACGGAAGTCTATAGGCTGTATAACATTACGCTGCGCCCAGTTAGAGCGAAGTATAAGTGAAAAATCATGCAAAAACGGGGAAAAAATTCCACACATACGAAATTGCGGGCAACAATCAAAAATAGTCTCTTATAATATATTGTTTTTATGTCACAATTGTTTAGCATTTGCAAGGAGTTTGAACTCCTAAAAAGCCCCCTTGGCCACGCCCATGATTATACCTGATCATTGCAAAAGACATCGCTAGATTTTCGTTTATAGACATCAAGTACTTTTTGACCATAAATTCTCTAAGCTCGATCGTTAATCATGTCGACTGCGAGTCCTTTCACGATGGTGAAGCGTTTTCTATCTATGCCGAGTTAAAATTGTCACTGTAGGTAATATTTTGGCACAGAGTATTCCGTGAGGTTTTACCCATTTTTATGCATGATAAAACCTTTTTACTTAAGCTGTTGCCCGCGATTTCGTACTCATGAAATTTAAAATATTATTCCCGTTTTTGTAACATTTTTCTCTGACTCCTATTAGTCGTAGCGTGATGTTAGCGTGATGTTAGCCTATAGCCTTGCTCGATAAATGTAGCTACTATCCAAAACTTAAAGAATTTTTCAAATTGGACCAGTGATTATTGAGATTAACGCGTTCAAACAAACAAACTCTTCAGCTTAATAATATTAATCTAATATATAAAATTCACGTGTCACAGTGTTAGTTACCGTACTCCTTCGAAACGGCTTGACTGATTTTTATGAAATTTTACATGCATATTCAGTAGGTCTGAGAATCGGCCAACATCTATTTTTCAAACCTTTTTTTTAGTATGGCAAAACGACGTTTGCCGGGTCAGCTAGTATAAATATAAAAGTATAATTAATTAGTATGTAATAATATTTTACTTCCTATATACCTACCTGCTTATTAATAACTAATCCATCAATTTTACGTATAGCATATACATCAAAGGACTTTTGTTAATGACTGATAACAATACAATAACGCAAACAAAATCAAAATTTTCAGGATTAACTAAGCGTGTGTTTTAGTTTTTAAACTAATCCAATTACCCTTAAGATGTTAAAGATTAACCTATAAAATAATTTAAAGACAAAAATATAATAATGCTTCATTCCCAGTGCTCTTTTGTGCTTACTTTACACAGGTCCTCTTACCTTTGATAAGTTTCACTCCCTTTTGTTCCAAGTTTAAATGTTTTAACAAAGGAAAGCTGCTTATCAGAATGTACGCGCACAACAAACATAACTGCCTAACTGGTTATATCATTTATAGTTTTAAATCTCAGAAAAGTATTATTAAGTTTATCTTCTGTATGTATTACGCAGATTTGACTGACTAACCTGTCTCGCCCAAGTGGATTAAAAATACAAGTGTCACCACCGAATTTCTTTCCCATGGTGTAAGCGCCAGTTAAGGGATATTCTACACAAATAATTATCCTCTGGAAGAGAAGAAAATCTTGAAAATTGACTCTATGCCAACTCGTCTGGTTAATCAAATCAAATCAAATCGTTTATTTCAGATTACAATAATCCATACAGTCTACGCGATAGAATTTTAAAATATTATAACAGTAATTTAAAATCTAATACTTAATTAATCCATTTAAAATCTTACACAATTAACCAATTAAAATCATAACAAACAAATAAATTAAAAATGTCAATAACAAGATAAAAATTAAATAAGTAATAGTTAGTACACAATAGAATCAAAACCTTCTCTCCGGCATTGGTAGTGAAATATGTCTCTCACAACAATACCGAATGAAGGGACCGTCTAGCCTATCAGCTATCGTCCTCAGAATGGTGTTGGAGCTAGCCCGCACTCTGCGCACCAACAATGCGGCTCGTGCACGCATGGTTGTGTGGAAACAGGCAGTGCGCGCATCTGCGAACATACCCGAGGCACTACAATAACGAGGTAGCCCCAACAACATCCTGAAGGCGTTATTATACAGGATACGGAGGTCACTGTATTTCTTTTTAGTATAGATCACCCAAAGACTGCACGTTTACAGCGATGTGCAATATGCTTTAAAGAGAGTTATTTTAACTTCAGCTGAACAGCGCGCAATTCTTCGGGCTATCATATAATGTGGCATAGTAGACTACCATAATCCCTCCATAAGTTGAGGAGGACCGTGCTCAATAGTGAGACGGACTGGGCTGGAGAGAGAGAGAGAGAGAGACTGACTGTCTTACTATCTGGCTGATTGACAGTCTAACTGAGGCCTGACAAGCGCACAGCCGAAGCCACTGAAACTAGAAACCTAAACAATTGCATGTCAGTTTAAATTGGTGGTTTTCTAAAATTATTGAATCTTAATTAAATTACATATCATTACTATCTCTCTCCCTGTCTCTCTCTCTCTAGCCCATTAACGGGCTTTCGCTACTTTGGGAGGGATCTACTATGCCGCGCTAACTACTCCTCCTCCAGCCCATTTGCGTCCCACTGTTGGGCACGGGCCTCCTCCACTTTGGGAGGGATTATGGTCTATTGTGCCGCGCTGACCAGGCGTGTTGGCACAGGGTTTATTTTCGAGTTATCCGTCTCTCACAGAGGATGTTATCTGTGTGCAATATCCCTTAGCTGACCTTTACAGCACCCTTAGGAGGAGATGGGGTGGTGACACTTGTATTCTTAATCCGTCACCACACGGAGTTTATTTAAATTTTAATACGCGCTAACTAGGCGTGTGGATATAGGGTTTATTTTCGAGTTTTACGTCTCTCACACAGTATGTTATCTGTTATATTATACATATATACGAGTACCTTACTTGGTTTTAAAGCACATTCAGGAGGAGATAACCACTCTTCCATCGATGTACATGTACCATGTAACAATCCTATTCATCACCACACTCAAGTAAATGAAATACATACGCGGAATACCATTACTATTTATTATAAAATAAATAATATTAAAGTTTTACACACAGTTGTTAAAACCAAACTATGTTGTAATTAATATAAGTTGAGAGCCAAATGATATTGAGGATATAGCATTGTTCTCAACTTATATTAATTACAATATATTAATTACCAAATCCTGTTACTTAAAACTTTTCCGTGGTTTTCATGTGGTAACGGATTACGAATACAACCCAATTTCCTAATCTGTGTGCTGTGAGAGCCAGCTAAGTGATATAATAAGTAGTTTATCCACTGTGAAAAATGGAAAACTCTTAAAAAATTAACCTGTGGCAACACGGTTGGTCAGCGCGTAGTAGTAGACCATAATCCCTCCTACGATTGGACCGTTTCTTTTGGAGATTATCCCCTACATAGGTACTGATTAGAAACGTTATCTTATTAATAATAGTATATAGTTCATTGCACATTTTGGGAGACTGTAAGTCTGTGAGTGCAGTAAGCAGTTGATGTTAATAAATAAATAAAGATAGATTCCAAAAAGACCGGCAGTTATAGGCAAGAGTATTGTAATAAAATATGTAAGGATAAAATAAATTACACAACAGCGTCATAGTTCAATCATATTGATAGCTCAATAAGTATCTATTGATAACAAGAAAGCCAAAGTCTAAAGAATAAATAAGAAATCGACGGCAATTCTCAAGAGATCTATCGCCAATAAGATGATATAAAATTCTATGTATAACGTAGGTCTCAAGTAAGTTTCGTATTTATGATTTACGAATAGTTGCCCAGGAGATGATCTTGTATGGCTATAAGAGCTTTTAATTTATTTTTACTGGTACTGAACTCTTCACACTTCTCCGTATTGTGACGGATTAAGAATACAAGTGTCAAGTGGGAGGAGATGGGGTATCTCCTCCCAAGGTTGCTGTAAAAGTCAGCTATGGTATATTGCACACAGATAACATCCTCTGTGAGAGACGGAAAGCTCGAAAATAAACCCTGAGCCAACACGCCTGATCAGCGCGATACAGTAGATCATAATCTCTTCCAAAGTGGAGGAGGCCCGCGCCCAACAGTGGGACGTAAATGGGCTGGAGAGAGGCACTGAACGTTTGATAAATCTTTACTTATTATAAAACAAACTCGTAATTTTTGTATGTTTGTCGCTATGTGAGCTTATATCTTCAAAACTACGTAACGGATTTTGGTGTTTTATTTAAACGGATAAATAGTGGTTCCAGAGGATGTTTTCTGTAGGATATTTTTTAAGTTAGTTAGAAGTCTGCTCGAACTTAATTAGTTTTTTAACTGACTTAGAAAATTAAACGTCTGTAGTTTATTTCGAACATAAAGGCAGACAGGACCGACGGTGGGCGACTATTTACTTTATGACGGGGTTTTCTGAATGCATTATTTCCTCCATATTTATGAAGTTCACTATATGTAGGTCTCATCTATAAATTGATAAGTTCTTATAGGTAGTTTATGCTAGTTTGATCTAGCATTGTACTTTCAAATTCTTGTAAAAATGTGAAAAAGTACTTTTATAAATACCGTGTATATGAAGGCAACGAGGCTTTATTTTTTATTTCATTCAACTTCTACATACAACAATATTTATGAGGCCTCTTTACTGAAAAGCTTCAGGATATAAAGCTTATAAAATGTTTGAATGATACATTTTTTGATTTATCTACGCGCTTAACATATTAACGTAGGCACTATCCCTACTAATATTATAAATGCGAAAGTAACTCTGTCTGTCTGTCTAATACGCTTTCCCGCTTAAACCTCTCAACCGATTTTGGTGAAATTTGACAGACAATCTTTAGACCCTGAGAAAGGACATAGGCTACCTTGTATTGCAAAAAAAAAATTCCAAATTCCAACAGCTAGTTTATGAAATAAATATTAGTAGGTACACAGGATAAATACGTTACTATTATAATAGCAGCTTAGTAACAAAGTTATTTAATAACTTTTTTAACAAAGACAACGAGAGCATTAAAGTCTGCCTTGGATCTAACAACGTCTTACAGTGAAACTTTAAACAAGGATTTGCAAATTTATATTATTTATAACAAGAAACTCTTTTATTCTAGAAGTTTCCTATCCATTTAATTTTTTTATATTCTATTTATTATACAACAACCTAGCTCTTTCCTACAACTTCGTGCGCGTGGAATTTAGAAACAAATAAAATTATACAAAACCGCCATCCTCTTGAACCACTCATCTATTAAAAAACCGCATCAGAATCTGTTGCGTGTTTTTGTTTTTTTATTTTTTTATAGCTAGAGTAGGCAAATGACTACACACCACCTAATGTTAAGCGGAGTGCAATTTAAATGTTAGGACGGCTAATACAGTGTCAATGCACTAGCCGCCCTCACCCTGTCGGCCAACAAGATGCTTTTTCACGCCTCACTTGAAAGACCCCATGTCGTAAGAGTCCGAGAACACATGAGCAGGGAGCGTTTTTGAAGATATAAGCTCACATAGGGACATAAATACACAAATAATGAATTTGTTTTATAATAAGTAATAAAGAAACAACTCTGAAAAATTCCATCATTAAACTTTGTGATGGAACTTTGTTGAAATCTACTAAACTTAAACTTAACTGGGTGCCTAAATTTTAATCTCATGTTTAATATCGTTTTAGAGAAAATCGCCATAAATCAAAAGTCGGAATTTATTTATCATTATGCAGACGCAATCGTAAGGAAATGATTAAACGGGAAGATATTTCCAACAGCTGTTACCAAAAGCAACATCTGTAAGAAATATCTCCTCATATTTATACTAGTTTGATGAAAAATAGTATCATAATATTACGAGACTCGCTCGCCGCGGCAAATGTGGCTGTCGGTCACGGCAACGCGACAGGGGAAGCTAATGCTCCCCCAGTCGGGTCGGGCCTCATCTGCGTTTAAAAATATATATTAAATATTCCTGGACCTGGTCCTCTGGTCTCAAGCTAAGTAAAGGGGCCATCCCTCGCCGGGTCATGGTAAAGCTCAAGGCACCATCATGGCCCGGCAGGGCAAGAAGCGAAAAGAAAAAAAAAAGAAAAAAATCATAATATTACAACTATACGTCGTCCGTGTAGTGACGGATAAGAACATAAGTAACACCACCTCATTTCCCCTCCAGGTTGCTATAAAAGCCAGCTAAGAGATATTGTATAGATAATATCCTCTGTGAGAGAAGGAGATCTTGAAAATAAACCCTATGCCAATACACCTGGTCATCGCAGCATATATATGGCAGACTATAATACCTCCCAAAGTAAAGAAGGCCCGTGTACCGTGCACAACAGTGGGGGGTTAATGGGGTGAAGAGAGAAAGAGAGAATAACCAATAAATCCTATCCTTATCTAAAATAAAAAGTGTATAAGTTATAAAGGAAACACAAGGAAAACTTATTTGAATTAGCAACTAAGATGGGAGCGCTGATTGATTATCCTATAAGGAGGGAGAACATAAACTTCATCACACGTGTACCGTCTCGGCAAGTAAACTCACCTGACAAATCCATCATTGTGGCCTTTATAAACAGATACATTAAGGAAGACTTTATAGCTGCAGCCCGAAATCTCAAAAACATAAAACTAAGCTCCTTGGGATTCCAAGCGGATGGTCCTGTATTTGTGAATGATCATTTAACACTGCATAATAAAAGCTTGTTAGCGAAGGCAAAATCTTTGGCAAGAGATAATAATTTTCAATTTATATGGGTGAAACATTGCAAGATTCTGGGAAGAAAATGCAATACTTCAAAAACATTTGCTATTCAGACAGAAAAGGATCTTCTAAAAATAGTTTAGGCTTTACTAATAACTTATTCTTTAATGTACTACTAAAATATTATCTCATATTTTTTCTTATAACCATGCTTTGCTTTATGAGTTTTAATTTGCTTATGCTTAATACAGGGAATATAAGATGTGTAATTGAATTTATATCTAACTTAATTTATAAAGAACTGATACCATTTTTTACAATTGCTTTTGCTTGCTCAGGGTATATATTGCATATGTATCTACTACAGTTTCTATACACAGGAAATATAGTCCATATCTCAATGCTCTTTAAATTACCTTTTTTTCTTATCGCTTACCATAACATATGCATTATTTTCCAAACATACAACAATGATTTTTGTTGTGGAATATACAGATTTTTTGGCATTGTCTGCTGTTGTTGTTTGTCTATTTTAAGTTATTACTATAGAACTAAAATTCTAAATTTTATGTATAAATGACGTTTAATATGTACTACCAAAATGCTCGGGGCTTAAGAAGTAAAACACTACTATTTAAAAAAAATCTCTGTTTACATTCATTTGATTTAATATTAATAACTGAAACTTGGTTGCTGGAGGGAGTTCACGACCAAGAACTATTTGACGATAGGTATTTTGTTTGGAGACGTGACCGCGACTACGGAGTGACACTACAGTCACGTGGAGGTGGTGTGCTGATAGCTATAAAAAAGAATATTGCAGTAACTCCTAGAACAGAGTGGCATTCTTCGGCCGAGGACCTTTGGGTTACCATAACACTAAAAAGTAATAAATCGCGTGCCTTAAGTAGGTTGCATATTTGTGTTGTTTACATGATATCTCAAAATCTGGGATACTCATTTTCACAACAATTATTAAACTTTGCACACAAATTAAATGACATTTATGCAACACACTCGACTGATAAATTTTTCATCGTTGGAGACTTCAACCTTAGCAATGTACTCTGGACAGCAAGTAATTCGTTGCCTTACTTAGAACCCTCCAATATACAAGGTGAAAGCCAACAGCTACTATTTTCAATTATCTCTCAATGTAATTTAAATCAGTATAATCAAATACACAACGCGAATAATAGACTCTTGGACCTCGTGTTTACAAATTCTGGTACAGATTTAGAAATCAGTCACAGTGATGACCCATTGGTACCGGAGGATTCCCATCACAAGGCATTATTAATTGACGTTCTAGGTATTACCTCAGACAAATTGAAATATAGCAATTTTAAAAAATATGCCTATCATAAAGGGGACTATGATTCTTTGTGCAGCGAACTTGATAATATGGACTGGAATGATAAATTGTTCGGCTGCCCACTTGATGATGCTGTCGATAGTTTTTATGATATTTTATGCAAACTGCGTGATAAATATGTGCCCTCCAAAACTATGACGAATCACAGTAAAAAGCCCCCATGGTTCTCTTCAAAGCTGAAAAAAGTCCTTGAAGAAAAACAAAAAATCTTTACAAAATTTAAAACATATGGTAACCTCGAGGACTATCGTACTTATTCTCTTCTCAGGGCGAGATCTAAAAAAATGATGATTGAATGCTATGATGAATATGTGAGTAATGTAGAAATTAATTTAAGTAGAAATAACATGAAATCATTCTGGACATTTGTTAAATCTTCAAAAGCGGATGTTAGTGAATTCCCCGCCATCATGAAATATAATGATTTAGGCGCAGACAATGGTCAGCAGATATGTAATCTATTTTCTACTTATTTCCAATCAGTTTATCTACCCTGTAACACGGCTGAGTCTGAGTCTTGTACTTTGCAGAAACTCCTGCCATACCTCGCTGTCTCAAACAATTGCCAATCAATTTCCAATATAACAATAGATGAGGATGAAGTATTTACAATGCTTAAGTCGATAAATCTTAATAAAGGCGCTGGTCCTGACGGAATACATCCACTACTAATTGCTAAATGTTCAAGTAGCTTAACTGCTCCTCTCACGATACTCTACCGAAGAACTGTCTCTGAGGGCATATATCCTCGTACTTGGAAATCTGCCCTTGTAGTCCCAGTTTTTAAAAAAGGTTTTCGTGCTGATGTAACTAACTACCGGCCCATTTCTAAATTGTGTCTTTTTAATAAAATATTAGAAAAAATTATTCACAAACAGGTCTCCGTTGCTTTAAGTCAAGCGTTCCTTTCAGAACAGCATGGGTTTTTGAGAAGAAGGTCTACTGTGAGTAATCTCATTCTTACAAGTGACCTTATCTCGTCAAGTATGGATAGTGGCGGTCAGGTCGATGTAGTATTTACTGATTACAGTAAAGCGTTTGACCGCATCCACCATGGATTGCTTCTTGAAAAGCTTGAGCACATTGGAATATTTGGAAATTTATTAACTTGCCTTAAATCATACTTAAGGAACCGTTCTCAATGTGTAACAATAAATGGATTTCAATCTCTTTGGACAGCCATACCATCAGGAGTTCCTCAGGGTTCTCTATTAGGTCCTCTCTTATTTAATATTTTTATAAATGACATCGACACATGCTTCTTAAATTCAAATTGTATACTTTATGCTGATGATATGAAAATAATCAAACAAATCAATAATCTTAGTGACTGTTTGCTACTTCAAGATGATCTCTATAGACTTGAGCAATACTGTAGTAAAAATAACCTTGATTTAAACGTTGCGAAATGCTTTCAGATGACTTTTACTAGAAAACCTTTTCCCCTAAAATTTAATTATACTTTAAAATTTCAAGTTCTTTCCAGAGTGCAGCGTTTTAAGGACCTGGGTATAATTTTTGATTCCAAACTTATTTTTGATGAGCATATTAACTATATAACTAGTAAGGCATCTAAAGCCCTCGGATTTGTAATGCGATCATGTGGTCCTTTCCAAAGCATCAAACCAATAAAAATACTGTATTGTTCCCTTGTAAGGAGCATTTTAGAATATGCATGCCAGGTATGGAATCCTCAATATGGTATATATATCAACCAATTAGAATCCATACAGAAAAGATTCTTAAGGTACCTTGAATATAAGACAAAGTGTTGTGATGCTAACTACCTTAATCGCTGCAGGAGGCACCATATATTGCCACTGCAAAATCGCAGGACAATAGCGGATGTCACCTACTTCTCTGACATAGTTAACAGCCGTATAGACTCTTCAGAATTACTGCAAAGAATTCAACTATATACTCCGAAGCGATTGGTAAGAAATCCATCCTGCTTAGCAGTATCGCTAGTCGATACAAATTATAGATCTAACTCATTCTTTCCCCGTGCAATTAATCAGGTCAATGCATATGTTAATAGCGTTCAGTTAGATATTTTCTTTAATAGCAAACAACAGTGCCGTTGCTTATTGGCTAGTTCGTTTTTTGACGTCTGATCCTGTGTGCGGAGCTGTGTATTCCTGTTTTTATCTTTAAGTGTTTCTTTTTTTTTCTCTGTAAATGTATATCTGTGCTTCTCTGCTTTGTTTGTAAACCTATTGTTTTCTTTAACGAAAGAACTGTGTTATCTGTGTGGTCTTTACTAATCACTACATCTTTTATTTGTATAATTTATATTATTTGAGTTGTTTTCCTATGTCTATCTGTGGAAGCTTCAAAAGGATTATTTAGATAATATTGTAATCTAGCTATATTTTATTGTACAAGCTGCTTGCTTTCCAAAATAAATAAATAAATAAAGAAATGTAAGGCATGTTTAGGGGAGCACTGAGAACTGAAAGCTAAGTAACTGATGAATTAGAAAGTAAATAACCAATGAATACTTAAAATTTTACTGAACGAAATAAGTACGAAATAAGACAAAGATAGCACATGGAAAATGATGAAAGCAGTTTTACGCTTTTTATTTGTCTATAAAAATTGCTCAACGCGCTTATAGAGGCTTTCATTTCGAAAATTTAGTGCAGTTAAAATAAGTAAAATACTAATATTTTTACAATTTTTTTCAATTCACTTTTTACAATTCAATTTTTTACAATTTTATAACTTCATTCCTAAGAATGAAGTTATAAAATTGTTGATTTTACTGAAAAATTAGAATTCAGTTTTTATGCCTCTTTTCGATTATCCAGCAATATCTTGCGTCATGTCATTGATATATGAAAAGCGATTACTCGTAAGCTGACATAAAAATTCGCATTGAGACACATAAGATAGTTTATTGGAGATGATACGCTTTCCAAATACTTTTATTACATGTTTATCTATTACACAAATGTCAATAAATATTATAATAGAAGGTTTTCACTTGGAGGTTTTGGCAACATTAATTTTAATTTTCAATGGCTTTTAGATAAGACAAGACTGTACCGAGACAATGTAAAAATAAATTAAAGATTTGAATATAAAAAATATCATCGTTTAACCGCAGTAAACTATATATATATATATAGAATTCTATGCATTCTATATAATATTCTTCACAATCCTGCTTCTCCCTCTTATCTACGTGAGCGTTTCTTTTTCGCTTATTCTTCCGATGCTAGGTCAAACCTTCGCACACTACTCAAATACTCTGCTCACAAAACTGACTTTTTCTCCTACTCCTTTACTATACATGCAGTCAGATTGTGGAATTCACTACCGTCCCACATTAGAGAGTCCCGTTCCGTTTCTACATTCAAACTGAAGACCCGTCAACATTACTTATCAACAATCTCGTAATTGTGTCATCGTATTGTGTTGTTCACCTAGTATGTTTATATTGTGTGCTTTTATAGGTTTGTATGTATTGTATATGTATGTTTTATGTATTATTATTATTGGTCGATATATATATTTATGTACTGTGTATTTATTGTACATATTATGTAGGCTTGTTAAGGATCTATGTATGTTTATGTATTTAGTATAAATTTATTTTAACTTAAATAGTTCACCGTATATCTGTCACCCTACACTACACACCCATGGTCAATCTTTTTTTTTCACAATCTCCTCTCGCGGGTCTACAGGTAGAGATTTCTTTTAGAAATATGTGGATCCCTACACTACTTTTCTTATGTCTGTATTTACTATGGTTTCCTGGTGTAAAATCTTTTAAATAAATAAATAAATAAAATAAACTTCGTAAAATGGTCTCAATGAACAGTCTACTTAGATTACAATACAAAAGATTCCAAAAAACAATGAAATATAATTATCCCTGAAAAGGCATTCAACAAATGACTCTTAGAAATGAAATGTACTTCATGTATAATACCACCCGCATCAAGTTGCCGTATTTAAAACAAATATACGCGTCTAAATCCGTAAAAAGTAGTTTTATTTAAACAGATGAGTCGCGCAAGTGTTAGAAAATATTTGTTAAGAATTGTTAAATCTATAACTATTATACTTTATTTAATAACTTTAAAACAATGTTTCTCTAATATTCATGTGGTCAGAATCTATACTAATATTGAAAGAAACATACAAACGCGCTAATCTCAGGAACTATGTACTGATTCAAAGTGAAAAATTCTCGTGTTGGATTGTCCATGTATCGAGGAAGGCAATATAACATCACGCTGCGACCTCCTATTGGTCGCGAAGCATTAGTAAAAATGTTGTGAAAATGGGTAAACTTTTCTAAATTGCGTACGGAGTCGCGGGAAATAGCTAGTTTCATATAAACAATAACCGTGAATATAGGTTAATGGGTGGTTTCATATCATGCGTCCTTTATAGTCTAGCTGTCATATACAAATATGTGATAACAACAAATCTAAACAAACTCTAATAATTTAATCAGAGGGCTATGTAAGCGACACGCTTCTAATATACAAGTTATTAAAAACATATTTGTAACCTGCCTTGTTGGCGTTTCATATTATAATTAAAAGCCCTTTTGTATTTTGTGATAACAAATACATGAAAGTACCTATGTTTGACCTGGCTGTGTAATATCGTTATATTTATATGAAAACTAGCTGAGCCGGCAAACGTTGTTTTGCCATACAAATGTCAGAGGGGGGGGAGAGGTTTGAAAAATAGATAGTAGCTGATTCTCAGACCTAGTGAATACGCATATAAAATTTGGTTAAAATCGGTCAAGCCGTTTCGGAGGAGTACGGTAACTAACACTGTGACACGTGAATTTTATATATTAGATGTGTCAATACAATAGCCACGTTGTATTAATTGATTTGAGTCACACAAATACGTTACAAAAAAGCTATTATTTTAAAGTTGATCACTACACTTACATTTTATTTTCTGTTTTATTCTAGCCATAATATAAATAGCCGTCATATTTAAATGCCAGTCAGTTAAAATGTGAAACTGCAAATGAAAATTAACGTGAATTGGAAAAATTAATTGTAGTTTACGCATAAGGAACATTTAAAATAACAGTTCCTATATATTCGTTATTATTGTTTTTATGTCCCTATGTGAGCTTAAATCTTCAAAACTACGCAACCGACTTTTATGTGGATATTTTTAATAGACTCTATCTATTAAGTATGGTTAATTTGGCTTATTGTAAAGGGATGGCTTATTTTACAATTTGTTAAGGTTTGATTATACACGTGCGAAGTTGCGCGCAACAACTAGTCTACGTACAAAAATAACAGTCTGTAAATATATGAGCGGAATTTTTGTATTATTTTTATGGATTTAAGTATTAAAGTAGACTTATCGGAGGTTTAAAAGTTCGCTAAAAAAGGTTCGCGAAAATTGTCAAAACTTGTTATTCATAATAGATTTTTTTTTCCGATAATACGTTTATTATCTCTGCGATAAAATCTCCGTTTAAACCTCCGATAAGTCATTATGAATAAGGCCTTAAGTATTTAGTAAAAGCATAGCAAGTCAATTGCAAAAATTAATAAATTAATATTAAGTATTTTTTTTCTTTTAGGTACATTAATCTACTCGTCTACTGCAGCCCCATTTTATTTCTGTTCTCAACATTTCTTTCTATCCCGCGGTTGCCTGGAAGATATCACTTTTTGTAATAAGGAAGTCATTTGTACCTAGTCTAAACCTTTATTTCTGTTTGTTTCTTTTAAAGAGCACAGTATAGAGTTAATCTATCTATCTATCTTTAAACACAACTCAAAATACGAAGAGGATTTTAATGCCTTTGTTTTTATTAAACTTGCAAGGAATAAAATTAATGGGTAACTTATATTTTTATTTCGGATCATGATATTGGTTTAGGATAACTACACATGGGACTTTCATAAAGATTATTATAATATGATTATTGTAGAGACCCCGATGAAAGGGTTTATTCGTTTCCTTGCTGAGTTTTCGTTTTGATTTCATTACACTTAGGAATTATTAAGATAAATGATAATCTTGTTATTTTTCTAAGAATTATGCTTTATAGAATCTGATTTAAATTTGGAACATATTGGCTGTAATCCAGGGTAGTATATCCTCGATAAGTGTTACTTGTTAGCTATATATTCTTTGAGGCGAAATTAATAGGACTTTTATTTGTTCAGCTTAAGTGACTGTTTGACTGAATGATATTTGTATATCATAATAAAAGACTATAATACTACACTCCTAAATTTATAAAATTTAACTTGACTAACTTAACTTGACTTTGTAAGTATGGAATAAATAAACTCAACAAATTGAGTCATACACGTAAACAATCCTCTTAAATCACTCTATTTATTAAAAGTTTTAAAGCTCACGTAGGGACATAGGTACACAGTTTTGTTTTATATTTTGTTATATATATAAACCTCCTCTCCAGCTCGTAAACGTCCCACTGTTGGGCATGGGCCTCCTCCACTTTGGGAGAGATTATGGTCTACAGTGTCGCGTTGACCACGCGTGTCGGCACAGGGTTTATTATTGAGTTTTCTGTCTCACACAGAGGATGTTATCTGTGTGCTATATCCCTTAGCTGACTTTTACAGCACCCTTGGGAGGAGATGGGGTGGTGACATTTGTATTCTTAATCCGTCACCACACGGAGGATATATAAACCAGTCTAATATAACTATAGTACCAATATATTTACTTTGCTAATACTAGTCTCATTTATTTCTAGGTTAGTTAATTATTGGGTTACTAGTATTTGCTTTTAACTAGGCATATAATTTGTTTTTCTAGCAAATATTCTTAATTTAGAACAATGACAATGAAGGTCAGACATAAAATAAAAGTAAACAAAATTACGATATCAAGGTTCATAGGAAACCTTTTTGTGGAAGTGATGGCTAGTTAGAAGTTTACTCCCACAAGTAGTACGTATACTTATTCGTATCTAATAGTCATCTAAGTGATTTCTAGATTCTAGGATTGACCTAATTGAAAATCAGATAATGGATTCAGGTCTTTAGTAGGAGTCGGCATAACTTTCACACCAAAAAAAAATAACGGGTACTACGCACGCGGATGCCATTTTCTTTCTATCGTACTATCAACGGCTAACACAATTATTTTTTTACAAAATATAAATTTACTTGAGATATTTTTATAATCTACTAAGACATATATAATTATGTAGCAGAAATGCGAATGCTAAGATGAATTTATTTGAATTATGATTTTAGAGGATATTAGAGGGAGACTGAAAGTAATGCCAGTGATAGAAAAACTGAAAAACGAGCGTTTGTCTTCATATGGACGACGACGGGAGGATGGTAACAATGTTAGGAGTGTTATGAGAATGAATGTAGGGTAAAATGCCGAAAAAAAGTTGGATGGATTATGTAAAAGGGAATATGACGGGCTTTGTGGTCTAGTGGTTCGTATAACGGACTGCCGATCATGAGGTCGCGGGTTCGAGCATATAAGCTTAGCTTGGGACCAGAGGGCGTTGTGTGAAATGTCCATGAATATTTATAATATTTATTATAATTTATAATATTTATGAAAGAAAGAGGAGTAAATACAGAAATGATGTCAGGCAGAAGAACATAGAAGGGAAAGGCATTTTGCGCTGACCCCAAGTAAAGGTATAAGGGTAGGGCAATGATGATAACACTACGTTTACAAAAGTTTCGCTTCTTCTTCTCCAGCCCATTTACGTCCCACTGTTGGGCACGGGCCTCCTCCACTTTGGGAGGGATTATGGTCTACTGTGCCGCGTTGACCAGGCGTGTTGGCACAGGGTTTATTTTCGAGTTTTCCGTCTCTCACAGAAGATGTTATCTGTGTGCAATATCCCTTAGCTGACTTTTACAGCACCCTTGGGAGGAGATGGGGCGGTGACACTTGTATTCTTAATCCGTCACCACACGGAGATACAAAAGTTTATGTGAAACTTATTCCTTAGCGCTCGGTATTGCGTCTAATAGTATCTTGTAGGTATGCGTAAAGGTTTGGATCATAATATTCTACATTATGAAAGTATTCCTTACAGGTATAAAGATTAGTATAAATAATAAATAAATAATAAATATTCATGGACATTTCACACAACCTCCTCTGGTCCCAAGCTAAGCCTATATGCTTGTGTTATGGGTACCAGAATACGGATAGAATACATATACTACTTTTTTTTGTAAATACATACTTATAATACATAGAAACACCCAGACGCAGTACAAACATTTGTATGACAATTAGTAATATCACACAAATGATTGTCCCGAGCGGGAATCGAACTTGCAACCTCTTGATCGGCAGTCCGTTACATGAACCACTGAACCACGAGGCTCGTCAAATATTAAAGGTTTACGTTATTTTCCATACCAACATGAGAAAAAGCGTTCTAACCGGTATGTGGGTATATAATATATTACTATGGCTAATATTTAAGCAGAGGCAGAAATATAAGCGGAATGTTTTTAAGCTAAACGTGTTATTAAAAATATCTTTGTATTAAAATGTGCTTTGTCCCCGCTTTATTTTATAATTAAAAGCTCTTTGTGTAAATTTTATTATGATAAACACACGAATGTTTATTTAACCACGACGTTAAAGCCTACATTGTGTTTAGTTACAATTACGAGACATGAAAATAGCCTTAAATGGAATTTAGTATTAACGAATCCCTACTAGGAGTATTATAAACGCGAAAGTAACTCTGCCTGTCTGTTACGCTTTCCCGCTTAAACCTCTCAACCGCTTTTGATGAAATTTGGCACAGACAATCTTTAGACCCTGAGAAAAGACATAGGCAAACTTTTATTGCGAAAAAAAAAAATTTTAAAAAATTCCAAGCGTACGGATACGCGGGCAACAGCTAGTATTTCATAAAGATAAAAAGTATCAAAACGTACTCTTCATAATTTTAATCTGCCATTTCGTTAGTGATTTTTTTAAGATAAATTTACACCTACCACATTTATTTGTTACTGTAGATTAAGAGCGTAGTTTCTTCGGAATCTCTTCATAAGACTAAGTTGTTAAACTACATATATTTTTTGTCAGCATTAATTACTATTATGAAAAACTAGCTATTGCCCGCGTCTTCATACGCGTGAATTTTTGAAAGTTTTCCCCGTTTTTGCAACATTTTTCATTGATGCTTCGCTCTTATTCGTCGCAACGTGGTGTTATAATTATAAGCTAAAGTCTTTCTAGATAAATCTTTATATACTCGTATATACTCGTAAATCTTCTGTACGTGTGTTTGTAATTGAACTCCTCCTAAACGGCTGGACCGATTTTGACGAAATTTGTTGTATGTATTCAAGGGGGTTTGCGGATGGTTTAGATTCACAATTGGCTGGACCGATTTTGATGAAATTTTTTGTTGTTGATTTTTACACAGAATTGTACGGCAAAACAACGTTTGCCGGGGCAGCTAGTGCACTATAAAACACTGAAAAAATATTTCAAATAGGACTAGTAGTTCTGGAGATTAGCGCGTTCAAACGAACAAACGAACTCTTCAACTTTATAATCTATACTAATATGTTTGAACGCGCTAATCTCAGGAACCACTGGTTCGATTTGAAAAAATATTTCAGTGTTGGATAGTACATTTCTCGAGGAAGGCTATATAACATCACGTTGCGACCAATAGGAGCGAATCAGTAGCGAAAAATGTTCCAAAAACGGGAAAAGTTTTCTAAATTCCACACGTACGGAGTTGCGGGCAACAGCTATATATATATTGGTATAAATACGATTTAATTTACTCCAGAAAGTTTTAGTTTTTTATAACTATTCTATTCTAGTTCATATCTTGAACTGCTTTTTCAGCACTACCTACTTTCGTACTACTAACTACACGTTTGCAAATATCTGTATAATCAAGTTGCAATATGGAGTCACCAGTCTGAACCTTTAGAAAGCTTAATTGGCAAGTAATTCTAATTAAGATTTTACCTAGAAGTAACAAAGCCACTAAGATAGGGAAGTTTCACAACTTCAATAAATTTTGTGTTACGTCTATTGTGATTCGACTACTGATAGATATCTACAGCCCATCTAACAGATGATTTACGGAAGTTTATAAGATTGATAATAATTATGATTATTACATAAAGTTTCATTTATACCATAACTCTTGGGAATTGTGGTTCGGAAGACAAAACGACATGTTTCCATTTTTGAAATTTCATTTTTCAAGAATTGCTTTTAATAACTATATTAACTTATACTCATAAAAAATTACTGATACTTTAATGGCAAAGTTTTTTAGCCATTTGAGAAAACAAGGCACAGACAATTAGATTGGACAATTCTAACATAGGTAGTTATTTCAGTGGCATCAAACATTCCTTCTAGTCTTGCTTTTGTTCTACCTCAATCTCATATTTTTTTACTTCTTGTTTGTTCGTGAATAACATTGCTCTCGTGCTCTCGGCTTCTAAAGTCAGGTCCTGTGGAATGAATGCTCTAAGGCCGTTACCAATCGTGAAATGTTTAGAAGTATATATATATATATAATTAAAGCCTGTTCAACTCTTATTGCTCATTCCTGATAAAACCTACATTTGGAAAAGCGGGAAGCAAGTTTGAAGAGGTTTAATTAACATTTAATTTACAATTTGGGTTTAAGTGCGAGGAAGACGTGGTTGGAATCTTTGTCACGTACGAGTTCATTGCTTATCCTTGCCATAATTGGGTCTTTCAAGCTTTTAATAATGTTATTAATATCCACATCGGCTTCGCATTTGTAATTTTATTGATGAATAATGTTCACTAATGATAAAAAAGGCAAAATAATCTTTGAAGTCTATTAGTTTTAACGTTAAAACTGTCTGATTGGATTTGAATAGAAAATACATACTCTAGATACTGAAAAAAGACATAGGGTAACGTTGAAGTAAAAAAAGCATGTGTAGTGATTAAAATTTTTTAAAACCCTCTGCGATTTGTACCTACGTGTGTAGACAGAATGAGGGTGAATGTTATTATACTAGCCAGTCCGTGTGGTAACGGAATAAGAATACAAGTGTCAGCACCCCATTTCTTTACCAGGGTGCTGTAAGAGCCAGCCAGCAAACAATATAAGCAGTTAACGTCTGCTGTAAAAACTGGAAACTAAACCCTATTTCAAGACGCCTGGTCAGCGCGGCACAGTAGACCCTAATCCCTACCAAAGTGGAGGAGGCCCGTGCCCAACAGTGGGACGTTAACAAGCCAAAGAGGAGAGGGAAGAGAAGCTATTGCTTTTTAACATCGTCATATATTCTTACTACTTACTGTGCATTAAATCATCCAGTTTTGATTGTATCTAACGTTAATCGTCTACAATAAAATCAGATTTGCCAAATGCCAAGCAAGCTTGATAACAATTTATTACATTTTAATACACATAAAATAACAATTATGGAATTTATAGATTTCAATTATCCATCATTCATTCAGTCATACTAATTTATAAATGCGAAAAGCGGTATAATAACCAAAAATTTTGACGAGCTTAAGTGTTAATGTGTATAACCAAACCATAGTGCGATTTAAAAACGCATGAATTTTGTGTTTTTCTTATAAGTGAATGTAATAGATATTTATAAATAAAGTAGCTGACCCAGCAAACGTTGTTTTGCCATACAAATGATAGGGGTAGACAAATATATTTGCAATAAAATAAAATTGCCACTATAATTAAAGATCTAAGCTATCCTATCGCTCAAGTTGGACCAGACTGCTCACGGCGTGCCAATTTAATTTAAAATCGGTTAAGTAGTTTAGGAATCCATCGCGGACAAACATCGTGACGGGGGATTTATATAACAGATTTAATATTTAGGTATTCAAGGTACATGTCGTCAAGTCCTAAATATCATTATATTTCCTGTTAAACAAAAAATAAACATAAAATACAAAATATTTGTGGTCGCCAGGTATTTCGAATAACAACATATACGTATGCCAATAGAACTCTTGAAAACTGTAGCTTTCCATTACCGAAAAAAAATTTAAGTCCTAGCTATTACTTTGGAGTTTACCCTGTACATACACATACAATGACGTACATACTACCCAAGGCTTACTTCTTTATTAATAGTATAGATTGCCGTGTTATAATAATATATTATACTGAAATTTATCTACATCTCATCAGGAATGGAGTTCGTTATCGAACGAACTATATAACAAAATAACGTCTTATGAGCAAAAGTACTTCTCACGTGAATGAATTATTGTGAGCTTCTTTGATTACTGTAGTCTATTTAAAAGATTTGTCAAGATGACAGGGTAACACATGCACGTTAATAATATAGTATACTATAGCAAAAGGAAATGTTCCCTCCAATAAATCGTATGATTGCTTCTTTTGTCGAGCTTTATCTATTAGTTACTGTGTGTAAGGTCAATATGTGATATTGCAAGCAATCATTCTCACAGTGCTTCCAGATATAATTACGTTATCATATACATAATTATATTGAGACAGTCATTTTAGTAGAAGCCGGAAAACCATTTTAAAAGTAGTTTTAATTCTATTGTGTCAAAAACAAAAGTTAAATAAGCAAAATAATTTTTTTTTTGCTGTATACACATATTAGACAAATTGCCTATTGCACTTTTTTGTATCAAAGCTTAGAAGTCATTGCCTAAGCAGCTAAGCATCATTCCCGAAATTACGGATCATTATACATGCAAGAAGCTATTAAAAACCGCGCTCATTAGACTCCAATGTGAATTTCTCAGTTGTGAGAAATTGGGAAGTTATTTGAATAAAGTTACAATTGAGTTTGGGTAAACTTGCAACGTGATTACTACCCGATTTCAGTCACGTCCAATATCTGCTCTACGTTACCCAATTTAATCGTTAGCCAAAGCGCCTTATAACATCAGCACCAATGACATAAAGTGCCGGGCTAATGAAAATAAGGGTCAATTAAACTAAAACCCTTCGTCATTTAGCCACCGGACGCCGGTTTCTGTATATTATGTTGTTGTTATAAATGTAGTTAAGATCCAACCTTTTTTGTAAACTTAATGCAAATTATAAATCCATGTGATAGCAAATTACCAATTCCATCACCGTTCTTTTTCTGCCTGCCGACCCTGCAACTTAAGAGTAATCCGGGACCTCCTTAATAAGACTGAAGAGAGATGATAATAATTATGGGACAAGATTAAGATGGAATGACCTATATACAGATGATGATGGAACCTACGGAACTATTTGAACCAAAGTTCAACTTATACTTAGTCGGTTTTTTATTATTCTGTGAATTTACTTGTACAATATGTCTCTTCCTTTATTGTGAACATTCTGACAATTTACAATATACGAATTCTCTTACTGTAATCGTTCCCAAGTTATTAACTTATGAAAATTCCAAGGAACTGTCATAAGTTTTCAGTTGTATTATATTCCTAGAAATTCTGCTAGACCGACTCAACACGTAATATCTGTCATAATAATTTTATTGTTACAGGCACTTATACACCTTTTGCAGATATGTATTTATAACACCTAACCGTCATCGCCCCGTCATCCGTCAAGCCTCCCATGGGGGTAGGCAGAAACTATTAAGTGCCATCTGCTACGATCTAAACACACTTTCTAATATTGTTCCCATAATTTTTTTAGGGTTTATTTTTCACAATTATTTTCCCAGTTAGCGTTTAAATCACCTAGTAATGAATAAGTAATGAACATTCTGTATAATGAAATAAGATGGTGACTTACGCGTTCTTAATCCATCACCACTCACAAATATTATAATTTTAATAATATTTTCACAAATTAATTCAGCTCTCTCAGTAATACATAATAATATCATCCGAAGCGCATGGTAGTGCTTATGGTATAGATTCAATGAACTGCAAACGGTACTGTACGGTTCCGTATGTAGAGATACATTTATAAAATATTATTGGATATATACTACGATGAAATTTGAAATTACTAGAATATAAATATATTACAAAATGCCAACACTTTTTTGCTGCTTTACATTTATTTTGGTGGTTTCTAGCTTTAATAATGACGGAACTACGATACAAACTTTTAACCCTTTACAGCTCGTTTTACGCATTTGAAAGTACCCTATGTCTTTTCTTGGGCTCTACAATATGCCGAATGTTGAGAATACCATGGATGGCGCGGCAGACAAATGCATCTATTATTTCTGAGCTCAACATCAAGACCCGTCTATCCACCATCGCTAGGCAGAAACTCCTCAAATACTTCGGTCACGTGGCCCGGAGAGATCCAAACAACTTGGAAAAGCTCATAGTTGTGGGGCACGTGGAAGGCAAGAGAAGTCGAGGAAGATCGCCGCTGAGATGGTCTGATGCAGTGAAGGAGGCCGCTAATAGCGCTATTCCCGCCACAATTAGACGAGCCGAGTGCCGCGACGACTGGAAGATTCTCATCAGAAATCTGGACCGTGATGGTCACGACCCTCAGTCATGGGGAACCGATGGAAAAGAAGAAGAGAAACAATATGCCTCACATTGTTTCTCTCTCCAGCCAATTACCATCCCTTTGTTGGGCACAGGCCTCCTCCACTTTAGGAGTACTACATATAGTATAATCTACTGTGCCGCGCTAAACAAACATGTTGGCACAGGATTTATTCGAGTTTTCCGTCTCTCACAAAGGCTGTGTCTCCCTCAGCTGGATTTTACAACACCCTGGGAAGGAACAGGGGTGGTGACACTTGTATTTTAATGCGTTACCATGCTGTCTACCTAATATCAATATCATTTAAATTGCTTCAGAAACGTTTTCGGGAAAGAACGAGTAATAAATAGACAGACCGAGTTACTTTCACATTTATAGCATTAGTGAGAATGTAGGAAAATGCGTTGATTGAAGAGTTTGGTTGAAGAAATTATCCTCTTGCGTCACACCTTATAACGTTAATGTGTCTGACATTTAAGTAGCATTTGATATCAGAGTGCCAAGTTCTATTTATATATCTTGTTGTGTGGTTAAATTACCTACTTTAATAATACATTTACTGTATGTAATCGTAAATATTTATAAATGTTCAACTTATTTAAAGGTGTGATTATTTGTTGATTGAAAGACGCACCTAACTTATGTGAATGTGCGATTGTTTCTTTAAAACGAATAGAAGTACTAGTCTGATTTTAAATGTAACTTTTACTGACGTAAGCTACACTACTAAATTAATTAAATTACAACAAAATTAACCCGTGCAAAGCCGAAAAGGGTTATTAGTACTATACTTTTGTACAGGATTACCTATATAGCTCCAAGATGCCTATGGAATTCTATAGGAATCAATAGTTTGTACAAAGAACAGAAATACAACAAACGTTTTTGTTATATATCAAAACTTACCCAACGTATCAAATTTCTGGGTCAGAATCTGGTATCTACATAATTGACCTTAATTCGGTCCGTTACTTGCATGGTACTAGATATTTTGCTAACATCCTACGTACGAATTGTTCAAGATACTTAGTTCAATTTTGCTTTAGTTTTACAAAAGAGAATAGTTATCTCCTCCTTAATTGTAAGTAAATACATTAAAGATAAAGATATATTTATTTGTAAAAACATGTGTAGGTTACAATGATAATACATAGGCATTTATCATAGATGTTAAAGTATATAAAAGAGACAACATGTTTAACCATGAAATGGTGTACAAATATCTGAATGGGAAGATACATCATTCAATTACAAATTTCATTTAGATTATGATTTAAAATAACGTTATGTCAAAAATAAACAAGTCAAATACAAATAATAAATAAATAACAGTTGTCAATAATAGTGAAACAAATTAATTAATCTAATATTATGTCCATTTAAAATAAAATCATAAATAATTATTAATACATATTTTCAAGCTAAGTCATAAAATGCAATAAATTAAAAATGTCATTTTTGGATCCATTTTACTTTGTCGTTTAGAAATTCGTCAATACTGTAATAACATCTTTTGATTAGAAATTTTTTTAATATCTCTTTAAATTTATTTATAGGCAATTGTTTTACGAAGCTAGGAATCTTATTAAATATTAATGGTGCCTTGCACATGACGCTTTTATGAAGTAAAGCTGTTTTAGCTGGATGAATGCACAGTCTATGGTTATCACGGCGGGGTCGACTTCCACTGTTTGATAGTATTGGAAATAAATCGGGATTTCTTTTAACAAATAGTGCTACTTCCATAACATATAGAGAGGGCAGTGATAATATTTTATGCCTCGCAAATAGCACATTACGACAATTACCTAACTTTGTAGAAATAATCGATGTTTGTAATGGAAACAACAAACCATAATAAAATTATTTTACATAATCTCAATCGAAGCTACTAAAGACAGACATATCTTAACTTTTATCCTTTTTTGTTTCATCAAGCTACTATCGAAAGCATTTTCCATTGAAACGTGGAATATGGATAGACAATGACTTATTGATGAAGGGGAATAATTTCTATCCGTAATCTGAACTAAGAAATAGGTGAGACTGTTATTATATGTGTATTTATTTTATTAAAACTGTATATTATAGACTAACGATTTTAATTAATATAAATGTGTACAACGAAATAGCAAGTAATAGCTATATTGACACTACCAATTTTCATTTTTTAGTTATGTTAAGTTTAGTTGTGTACCTAGAATTGATACCAATATCTAATAATATTAATTCTTAGTTAACCCTTCTACGGTATGATTAAAGATGAAGTTTGAAAGTATGTTCCATAGATGACGATAACCTTTGCCCGAACGATCCCTTCCAAATTTAATTACAAGGGCTTTGACAGCTTGGGATAGTGGCCAAAATATTTTTATTACATTGACCATCGACATTGACTTTATCCTGAAAAATTGGGCCTTTGTTTATTTGGGTTATATGTAATAAACACAAAAGCCTATAAACATAATTACGATCCAAATGTATTGTGAAGATTTTTTTATGGAAATTTTTATGGATATTTGAACATATCTGGTTATAATCTAAACTTAAGGCTTGTGATAAGGCTTAATGATTACGGGTTTTGTTAAATAAACTACTTAGAAAAATACTTACAATAGGTGTAGGTAGGGTGTCCATATATGTGTATATTTAAAAGCTTCAAATGTATTACAATAAAAGTAAAATAACACCCATCACAGAAAACACCCAACCGCTATACAAACAGGCGTTCACCACAACTTTGGTAATGTGTGATTATCGACCTCCCACATGAAGGTTGGTTGCACTACCAAAACGCTATGTGGTCTGTTGCAAAATAATTTTATTTAAAACATCCAGACAAAACACATTAATATCGATAATAGACCAACAAATGAAAAAAATAAAAAATTTGAGAGGTTGTTTCGCCAAGATTTTCTATCGAGAAAACGTTTTTCAATCGCGTTTCTGAGTTCATGCGATCCTAGATCATATATTGAAAAAACATATACTTAAAAATTAGAGCTCTAGCCATTCAATCTAAAGAAACAATGAAAACTTCGTACATAGAAAAATGCACGAAGCTATTTTGGTATCCTCTTAAAAGTACTGACAAATGATCAAAAGTTCTGCATTGGCCATGAATAACTTGTTTTTCTCTTGCGTTTCCATTTCACTAATGTTCATGATATAAGAAGTGTGAATAAGTTGCACTTAGCAATTTTTTGTACACAAATTGATATAAATGTCATCTTGTCAAGGCTATCTTGCATATTAACAAGTTTCCTTGGCTGTCGTCTTCATCAAAGTTTTTCAAGAAATGTTGAAACTAATCGTAATCCGTACTTATGAACTGTTATGTGAGTGTGTGTTTAATTATTTTGTTCTACATTATGCATGTTCAGCAATGGACTGCAGGAGATGGACTTGATTTTGTTTTCTTTATCCTTTTGTTTTTCCAATTTAGCTTATAGTGATAAGTAATTTGATTCTTACTTAAATTTCTAACTATTCTTATCTCCAGAAAGGGTCCACTATCAACTCTATCTTACTATCTCTATTAAAAAAAGACATTTGCTCTTTATTAGTAATGCCTTACTTTGTTAATTAAACACTGACTCGATTGATTTTATTTTCTGAATTTCAAAGTCATTTATTTGATATAAATGACTTTGAAATTAAGAAAATAAAGTCAATCGTCATTGTCATTAGGGACTCATTTTGTATCATTTTAAATATACATTAATAAAATATCTTCCTCTAACGTCACATAATTTATTAATAATTTTCTTAATAATCCTAATTTTAATACCGTTACATTGAATGTTCAAAGTCAGATTCAACCTTATTTAGTTCCAAACTTGTTCATTTATGAAATTGCTTCTGATTAATCTTAATAGGATGTTATCTATAGTATATTAATTGTATCTATATTATAGTAATTGTAATATTAAATAAATAATAAATAAATATTCATAGACATTTTTTTTACACAACGTCCTCTGGTCCCAAGCTAAGCTTATTATGCTTGTGTTATAGGTACCAGAATACGGATATAATACATAAACTACTTTTCTTTTGTAAATACATACTTATAATACATAGTAAACACCCAGACGCAGTACAAACATTTGTATGACAATTAAAAACATCACACAAATGAATGTCCTGACCGGGAATCGAACCCGATACCTCATGATCAGCAGTCCGTTTTATAAACCACTCCACCACGAGGCCCGTCAAATTTATTATTTAAATTAATATTATTTAATATTATAAATATAAATATTATAAATTAATAATATTATTTAAATTAATTATGTTAATTGTATATTATTGTATTAACAGAATATGATTACGATAGAATACAATATTCAGCGTTCTTTAATTAACGTTGTTGTAATATTCGATCATCCTAATAGGTTTATCATTTATAAAGAACTTAATACCTATATCACAATGTCTGACTTGTTTGTTGGTAGAAACCACCACCACTACTACTAACTAGTAGATATTTGGTTTAGTTTTAAGATTTCCACCACTGAAAAGATGTATTGTCGTTTGCTTAAACCCTAGCTGACTCTTATATTTAATAATGATATGAAAAAGTTAGTCTGTTAGCATGATGTCACTACACAAAATTACAAATAAGTTATATAATAACTACTTTGGCATACACTTTGTCATAATTACAGTCCAAAAGTACTTAAAGTAGAAAATATAGCCATAAAGTTGTGATGGATTCTATTTCGACCCTATGCCTATCATTTTTGAAATTTCCTATATCTACTAGTAATTACTTGGATATCGTGCCCCCTGAGGGGGGGTAGAGATGCCCCACCTCCGCATCATCTACTGTCAAGCTCATCCAGATGCTGGACGCTCGCCCAGCACTGGCTCCTGAAGGGCAGGCCATTAATTAATTAAAAGAGTGGGCAATCAAAGGGCTGATGCTAATGTCCATTTGTCCCGACGAGTGGTTGTTTGGATGTTAAGTTACGCTCCAAGGCTGCACGAACAGGCTGGTAAACAAAATAACCATAGGACGGCTTTAGATTTTGGCCATTATAATTAGCATATAGCTTCCTGTAATGTGCTAGGCAGTAGCTTTCCTGTGTATATTAGGCGGTACTAGTACCGTAAAGTATGCGTAGACTCGCTACGAGGCCGCTCTAAGCGCGTGCTAAGATTAATTACTGCTGCTGCAGCGTACTACATTTAATACATAATATTCCCACCAAGGTGCGTACCTAATCGGTACATTGAGAGCACGAGACAGGAGTCTCAAGATTCTTAAAACTACAGCCAAAGTTAGCAGCCTTAGGTCGCTGGTAAGGATAGTCGATTATGTTAGGAGTTTTAATAGATAATTAAACAGAAGGGACTCCGTGACCGGCTGGATCCGGTGCTACGGATCCTGCACACAGACACACCCCTCACCAGACAAGGAAACGCATCTCCATAACGTAAGGCTCCAAACGGAATGCCGGTGCATATCGCTTGAGCATTACTCCGTCACCCAGCCCGGCATAGCCTAATGGGCAAAGGGTACTAATGATGACACTATTTAACTAAGACGTTTCGCGTAACCGGTACTTACTGGCCGAGGTCTTACTCAGTTGCAAGGCTCTAAGTACTTTAGGAGTACAACTAAATGCGGAAACTCTTGTCCCGAGGCTGACCCTGGCACTTCTGTTAGAATATTATCAATAGGTCTACGGCGCAATAACCTATATAAACCAAAGTAATGCTCCACTACGCTATACCTGGGGCACGAAGGCACTTCCGGGCAAGTTAAAATGAATGCTCCTATGATAATCGGGCTACCCAGAATGCAATAGCATATAAACCATTTAATAATGTTGTCCATTGGTCATAATAAAACCTAAGGGCGTCAAGTGTCGGTAGCGTCGTATGTCGGTTGGTCAGTTCCATAATTCTATGAATAATAAATAAATAAATAATAGCAATAAATAAAGCTACGCCCTACCTATAACTATTAAACATCTAGATAGGAGGTCTAGATTGTTGATCCTAGTTTAATATATAATAACCTAAAGACTATTTGAAAACACCGATTGATTACGTCATAACAACTAAAAACAAAGAAATGACACATCAGTAAATAAACCATAAGGAAATAATACGTCAGTAAATAATATACTAATAGCTAGGACTCACCGGATACGTCGAGATCTTCGTGCACCGCTCTACCTCCGCCTTCTTCGCCAGCTTACAGCACCACGTCTCGTCACGAATACACTCCCTAATACCTCCCTCAAAATGCCAACTCAATTTCTCAAGCGACCGACCCGTTCCGCGCTCAAAACCCCAGTGTCCCCTTCCTCTCCCTACAGCCCTATACTTATCCATCCCTCAAGCATCCCTTCCATTCAGCTAACATTATGCGTGTGCGCCACGTGCGCCCCAGCTGTGTACCTCGTTTCTCTTTCCCTTTCCAACAACTTATTTACGCGCCTACTAAATCTTACGGCTAGACAAGGACAAGGACAAGCTAATGCTAATACTGCCTGTGTATTGTTACGCTTTCTAATATTGACTTTATGACCCTACGCTTTCTAATATTGAGTTATGTACTTTAATGAGATACTAACAATGCGTTTGGAGGAACCATTACAAAGTAAATAGTTTCTTCAGACTTATGTAAATCTTTCGCCATTTAAAGTTATTGTTCTTAGTATTGTTAATTACATTTCTTGATCATTCTTATTAAGTTAGCAACCTTTTACATATATTTTCTTAGTTAGAAAACTTAAGTGAAGAGTCGCCTTTGCCAAAAACTTTGTTTTCGCTATCTCCTTAAGCAATAACCTACTTTTTGCGAGTTATTTAATCCGAGTTATGGCGTTTTATGATTATGGCGTTATACAGTTTTTATGTTTTAATACCATTTGGCAATTAAAACTTTATCAGAGCACTTAACATTTGTCTTTAACGATTTTCAGGAGAACGAACCTACAATAGAGATTAATAGCTGGATGGGGTGTATCAGACATAACCAGTAGAGCTAGAACGCAATAAGTGAATGCCAATAAATAGACCACTTCGCTAAAGAAATGTCAACTTCTAGGGGTAAAGACTTTTGAGCAGTAGCCATGAACTATTTATTGTAGATACCGATATAGGTACATTATATTATATAGTACAGCTACTAATTACTAGATACTCTTAAAGGTGGAATTTCTGAAACACTGGATCAATAGGCCCAAGATTAGGCATGTTTGTTTAATTGGGAAAATCCAGTTCGATGGCTAGAACCATATTAATTCAATTTTTAATCTTTCGAGACTTTCAAAGCTTTGAACGAATAACTTAAAAAAATTTGGGCTGACGACGCTGTCTGCATTTTCAGTTACCTTGAGATCTAAATTGCAACTCATGTACTTCCTATTAAGTTTTATCGTGATAGACATGTGAAGCAGTACCAGGAACGAGTTAAAATAAACAAAATCTTTCAAACTTTTTAAACGAATTTTATTTTTCTTCCTGCCTTTTTCCCAAATTACATAGGGTCGGCAAAACACGCCTTTTCTTTTCCCTATCAGACGCTGCATCCATTATAATGTTTTTTTTAAAACGTAATATTTTTTTATTAACTTATTTGTAAAAATATTGTGTAAATATTATATTACAAATCCGTCATTATCTTGAGCAAGATGAAAGATTTTATTTAAGAGAGTAAGCAGTACTAACAAGCACTAATTAAACTGATTTAAAACCTATTTTGAACTGAAATGACCTTACCTAACCTAAGTTTAAGCTAATTATAGATATTACCATCGAATAATAGACATATTATGTAAAAGTCAGAACGTCTTACAGGCGACCTATTGTCTGTGTTTACCCCCATGGAAAAAAGGCATTATGGCATAATGTTTTGAGTAAAAGACGCATTTATTAATAGCAAAATATGAAATGAATTTTATGTGAGCTATTGTAAAATACAATACTGTTAGTCGTTTTACCCTTGAATATTAATGACGGTAAAAATAGCACACACAGGAGTAATTAATAATAATAAAACTGCTGTCTTTTATCCCTCTCAAGACTCTTAAGCCTAGATTATTTATTTGTCTCCCTAGCTACGAAGGAAGTACCTAATTACCATCTATCAAAGTTTTTGAATTCAAGTTGTATTGCTCTCCAGTCCACTAAGGTCTCACTGTTGGACACGGGCCTCTAACTTTGGGAGCGATTATGGTCTACTGTGCCGCGCTGACCAGGTGCGTTTGGTTTATTTTCGTGTTTTCCGGCTCTCACAGAGGATGTTATCTGTTTACTAAGATTTATTCATCTAATTAACAGCTGATGGAGTCAGTAGCGCATACAAAATTGTTACATAACCGTATTCTAATCCAATAATTATAAAATTATCTATTTCTATACATTACAAATTCAAATTACTATGCTAAATTACAAACCGATCGACCAAGTTTTTCCGTAAATGAAATTCCGTATACCTTGATGATAGGACACACATATCCCAATAAATATTACATTTATTTTGGTGTTATAACCACATAATTTATGCCAAAAATATTCATTCACATCATTATATTAAGTTGTGAGATAGGGGTAGTCTCTTGGGGAACTAGACAACATAATTATGGGTACTATCATTAAATAAACATAGTATGTCATGAGGAAAGGTCTTTGGTCACTCTATGTTACCATTAATCAACTATACACAATGGACCTCATAAGAATGCTCAAAGGGACACAGGGAGCGATATGTCCGGCATACAAAATTAAGATTAGCAGGAGCACCAAAATCATACAACAGAAACTAGTAAGCTGCTGAACTTATACAGGGTGTGGCGTAAATGGTGGTCCAACGCTAAGGTGGTTATAGTTCAAGTATTCACCTGTCATATAAAAAAAAATAACCATTTTTAGCCATTGGTTCGGAAATATGATTTTTTTTATTTTTTTGTAAAAATTAATAAATATTTTATAACTTCGACAAATGACATTATTTTTTGAGTGTGTTTTTTGTGTTGTACGGGCGAGTACTAGCACTAGCACATGCATTTTCATTTTTTCATGTAAACCCCAAAAATAAACCAATAAAAAAAACTGAAAATTAATTTCTCGTTTTTAACAAATCATGCATTTTTGATGTGAGTAGTGTAAAAAAAATGTTCTACACGGCCAGTATCCAAAAAAAAAATGGTTATTTTTTTTTATATGATAGGTGAATACTTGAACTATAACCACCTTAGCGTTGGTCCACCATTTACGCCACAACCTGTATATGAGATATATTGGTACCAAAAAACCAACTGCTTGAACGATATTAGGAGAATGTGAAAAACACAACTATGTGTCTAGATTATATAAATATATGTAAATAGATATACGCAAAATAAATATAAATACAAAATTTATACAAGAGACTTTCAGACTCCTAGGGATACGCATTTATCAAGATTAAAGAATATAAAATGGAAATAATTTAGGAAGTTAGATCATACATACATGCAGGGCTGGGCAAAATACATGCTTTGTTCTAATTGAAATACAAATTACAAAATACTGCGTTTGCAAGTAATTGAAATACAAAATACTAATTACTTTTGAGTGGAGTAATTGAAATACAAATTACAAAATACAGTATTTTGGCTCTTTGTAATTGAAATACAAATTACAAAATACATTTATACTAATATTTTTACCCAACTTTAAAAAACAGGTTTTTTTTAATGTTTATCACGAATAACTTTGTCGTTTATCGATTTTAATGCTTCTTTTTTTGTTGGAAAGAAAATGTTTCAGAGGTGGTTCTATGATAGGAAAATTATTGAATCGACACCATTGTGTGTATTTGTTTTAAATTTTAGCCAGACGTTTAGGAGACTTTCCATTCACCATGATTACGGGTGGGTCTGAGCTGTAAAATGTCCTCTACGATCAGTTGTTACAGGGTTTACCCAAATTTGATTTATATAAAGGTAACTTTTAATAAATTAAAATTAATGCAGTTAAAATGTCCTACTTTGGGTGCGATGGCATTCAGAAACCGCTACCTTTTTCGTAAGAAGTTCGTAACGTAATCAAAAAAGTTTAATTTGTTTTCTACGTCTGGTAACAATTTCGATCTTTTCTAAGTTAACAAAATATGAAATTTTAACTAGCTACTGTTTTAATGAATGAATGAATGAATGAAAACTCTTTATTGTACGCCAGAAAATAACTTAGAAATATTAATAACAATAAATCTTATATTAGGTACAAAAGGCGGTCTTATCGCAAATATTGCAATCTCTTACAAACAACCGTGAAATGGAGTGGATTGAATTTAAGAGAGGGTATATTGTGGCGTACCTAAAACTTAAAGACAAACTTACATTACATTACTAAATAAAATCTTATATATAAAATTCACGTGTCACAGTGTTAGTTACCGTACTCCTCCGAAACGGCTTGACCGATTTTTATGAAATTTTACATGCATATTCAGATGTTCTGAGAATCGGCCAACATCTATTTTTCAAAAGCCTAAACTGACATTTGTATGGCAAAACAACGTTTGCCGGATCAGCTAGTATGTATATATATTTAAATATAGAGGTTAAACAATTACTCAATAATTATTATAAATTAATAAACTCAATATATATATGCATTTAAAACTACTTTACTTATCTACAGGTTTAAAAAGCAAAATAAAACATTACCTACGTGTTTTCGAACTCTTCGTCTCTCACAGAACTAGGTAGGTATATTAACATTTTTGCATTTAAATTTATATTCTTAGATAAGGGCCTACATCAATATTATCGTCGATATGTACATATTAACACAGCTAGTAGGTATAGAAAATGAAGAATTAGGGATATTTTTTTTGTTTACTCAAAATCTACTAAATATATTTTAATTCTGATTTACGTGTTTCTATATATAATAGTTACTTATGTTTTTAAAGTTATTTCATTAGTGAATACGCGATAATAGACCGACAAATGAAAAAAATAAAAAATTAGAGAGGTTGTTTCGCTAAGATTTTCTATCGAGAAAACTTTTTTCAATCGCGTTTCTGAGTTGATGCGATCCTAGATCATATATTGAAAAAACATATACTTAAAAATTAGAGCTCTAGCCATTCAATCTAAAGAAACAATGAAAACTTCGTACGTAGAAAAATGCACGAAGCTATTTTGGTATCCTCTTAATACAAAGCGCTTTGCTTGTTTTTCTTTTAATCAAGTAACAATTTTGTAGATTTTATTGTAAAATGCATGTTCACCTTTGCGGGATTTCTATCTATTTGAAACAATAAAGTTGCAAGGAATGTTTATTGGGATTTTACGCGATGTTTTTTGCTTACAATTATTTCAAGGATTATAATATTTCTTTTGCTTCCAATTTAAATAATTTTACACATTAATGGCTAAACTAAAATGTCTTAGATTTTTGCTTTTCTTCTAATTAGATTTTTTTGTGCCAAATTTTCTTGATTTTTGTGATCAGCCATTGTAGATTCCTTTTCTGATTTATTTGCTTCTTGAATAATTTCCTCTATAGATTTCACTTTATTACTATAAGTAATATTACGTTGGTTAGTCTGTTTGTTACTGTCATTGATATCTTCACTATCTTCCGCAGTTTCTGAAACTGAAACCTCTATTAAAACAATTTGAAAAACCCATTTCAACAAATATTCTAATTGTAGTTTATTATTACATAGGTAAAGTAAAAACGCTGACATTGTCATAGATTTCTAAGGAAAATGCTTGAAAGTAGCTACAAACCGATATCTGTATGTCGTAAAACCTATACCATAAAATTGAAATACTCATGTTTTGAGATATTAATGGAAATTCGTTTAATATAAAAAGTAATACAGCAACTATTCGAACATGGAAATACGAAGTAACAATCGAAAATGACAATAAAACCATGTCGTTATGACCCCACAGAGACGAAAGAAATAGTTCTAATTTCGACGATATTGGAGGTTTTCCTCTTTCAGAACTGTTATATAGGTGCTTATTGCGTGGAATAATTTAGTGACTCTCATTTGTACTTAAATATGTAGGTTATCCCTACTAATATTATTATAAATGCGAAAGTAACTCTGTCTGTCTGTCTGTTACGCTTTCCCGCTTAAACCTCTCAACCGATTTTGATGAAATTTGGCACAGACAATCTTTAGACCCTGAGAAAGGACATAGGCTACCTTTTATTGCGAAAAAAACAATCCAAATCCCACGCGGACGGAGTCGCGGGTAATAGCTAGTATTCAATAAATGTTAACGTATAATTCCAGTAAATTATTAAAAATACTCATAATTTGTAAACGCGTATTAACTAATGAAATAACTAAAAACATAAGTAACTATTATATATAGAAACACGTAAATCGGAATTAAAATATATTTAGTAGATTTTGAGTAAATAGGAAAAGTATCCCTAATTCTTCATTTTCTGTGCCTACTGGCTGTGTTAATATGTACGTGTCGGCGATGATATACGATAATATTGATGTAGGCCCTTTAATGATAAGAATAAATAAAACTACTGACTTACTAACAAACAGATTTTCAGCAACATTTTATTTGTTTACATAACTGCCACATCCCACTAATATTATAAATGTAAATGTTTGTGAGTATGGATGTTGGGACGTTTGTTACTCTCTCACGCAACAACTACTGAACGGATTTTAATGAAACTTTACAATAATGTAGCCTCAACATCAGAATAACACATAGGCTACAATGTATAATGATACTGTGTGACTTGTCCAAAATGTGACGATAAATGTCAAGTAAGTGGGAAAAAATCTACTGTCTACGAGCTATTCTGGCTACCCTTTACTGCCTGATTTTTTATCCTTTTACCGCGGATAACACCGTGGGGCACAGCTAGTTATTTATAATCTAGTTATAATAATTAAAGTAACCATAATATTATTTTAGTAATAATTAAAAATAATAATAAAATCCTTTAACAGTATATTTTTATATAACGAATTGCTAAAAGTAGACAACAACAACGTTTAAAAAATATAACGTTGACAAAGCTGACGTCTGTGTTTGCTCCTAGTGGCAGTAAAAACTGCAAGTATGTGCTTCAAGTTTATTTAGGAACAAAATTAACTACACGAGTATGTGTACTGTTAGAAAATTCTCGAAATAATGTTCCTTATTCGGTCTGTCAGTTTCTCGTTTTTCTTTCTCGTTTTGTCATTACTTGTTATAGAACAAAGTATATAAAGTAATTTATTAATTTTGCAATTGACATGCTATGCTTTTACTTAATAAATTAAATTACGGTGGAAAAAGTGACGATTACGGTGGCCTAATTTGATTACTGAAAAGCACGACCGCAATAAGCTCAGTTGGCAGAGCTACGGAACGGTATTCCGAGGTCGTCAGTTCGAGTCCCGCTTGCGGTAATCAAAAAGTCTAAATCAAAAATCATTTATTCATGTAGGCATATTCTCTTTTTGCCAAAAAAAAAATATAAGCTCCTATGATATGTCCAAAAATGTTTTTCCCTACCACCGGTTCAGGACTTTCAATCCGCTGAGAAAAACCGACGTAAGAAACTCAGCAGATATCGTTATCTTTTGTCATATTAATCTTTTTTTTTTAAATAATCATTACAATGGTTCTTACAATTTATATAAATTACAATTATAATAATATGTGTTGCTCTGGAACAATTTACTCCCAAGCTTTATTGTCATTAACATAGTCTGAAATTTTATAATACGCCTTTTTACATAGTTTAGATTTTACAAATAAACTTAGATTTATTTAATTCTTTCACATCATTAGGGAGTTTGTTATAAAAACGTATACCATGTCCCATGAAAGAGTTACTTATTTTGTGGAGACGAGTAACATGCATTACAAGATTGTGCTTATTTCTCGTGTTAACATTATGGTAGTCGCTTTTCTTTTTAAAGTGCTGAATATTATTATGAATGTACAATAAATTTTCATAATCACTTTTACCACCGTAATTTAATTTACTAAACAAAATATATATTTTATATGAATGTCTCTATGTGAGCCTAAATGTTCAAGACTAGCCAATGGATATTGATGCGGTTTTTTCAATAAGAGATTGAGGGGTTTAAGAGGATGGCCTCTTAAACCCTTCTATCTCTTGAACCTCTATTTAGTATAATTTTAAAAGTTTCTTTTTTAAACTCTTCGCATACGAAGTTGCGGGCAACGGCTAGTAAATAATAAAATCTTTTATGCAAATAGAATTGTATTACCTTTACAATACATTTCAATATTCTCAACCGATCTGCCTTGATTATTTATTTAATTACAAAGAATAAAATAAAATGTAAATACGATACACGAGATTACCGTCCCTTGTGACAGTGACGCAGCCAGTTTCATGAAGGAATTTAATAGCATATAAATATAGGAGATCCCTGCAAACATCAGGTTTATTATAGCTATAATATTTTAGAAACCTTGTGGTGGTCGTAATGAAAATCCAGATCTTTATTGCTTACAATCTAACCCACAGCTTTGCTTGTTAAATTTTGATTGTTTTTTATACGAAAAGGCTCCTCCTCTCCAGCTCATCTACGTCCCACTGTTAGACACGGGCCTCCTCCAGTTTGGAGGGATTATGGTCTACTTTGCCGCGCTGACCTGGCGTGTTGGCACAGGGTTTATTTTCGAGTTTTCCGTCTCTCGCAGACGCTGTTATTTGTGTGCAATATCCCTTAGCTGACTTTTACAGCACCCTTGGGAGGAGATGGGGTGGTGACACTTGTATTCTTAATCCGTCACCACACGGAGGACGAAAAGGCTTTTAATTTAATTTTTAATTATAAGCAGCTGTAAATTGTGCTATTGTAAATTGTGCAAATTATTACTCGTTATTGCCAAACTAGGTTAGTTAAGGTAAAAATAGGTTAGTTTTATTTCATCCATTCATACCTCTACTCTGTTTTTTTTGGACACAAGATTACCTAGAACAAACCTACTTCACATAGTCATAAGGTCAAAGATAATAAATATAGGTAATTAGAACCCTAATAAAATAAATAAATAGCTTAGAAACATATTTGAATAAAATAAAAAAGATTTGTAGCACTCGGGGACTGCCGTGGTAAAGCTATTGCACAGCATTTTTTTATCAACTTATGTATTTATAATTATTTATTTATTTTATTTATGCAAGAATCTACATACCGTAAACTAAAATAAGATTATATATAATCCTTACATATAATCCTTATTTACTGATGCTTACATCTCTCCATTGTTTATGGTAATTATGATAAAATAGCGATTGTCAATCAAATGTCAATCTGTTTTAAATTAAATGTCTAATGTCAATCTGTTGGTATACAATTTTAGTTTTGACATTATTTTACATTATTAAAATCTAAAATACGCTGTTATCTGAACATTTAGGATATATGTTGTCGATTCAAAATCCTTATTTTAATACGTTGTTTAATTTGAGGAAACGTTTACCCTTGGTATCAACAGTATGAAATAAATTGCGGGGCGAAGATGGGATTACGCATGCGTAGTAGCGCCGATGTGTAAGGTTTTTTACGCTATTTCCGTTACCTACGGAATTAAAATTTCGAATTTTGTGGATTCGGTCTCCACGCTCAAGGCCCGCGATAGAATCTATGCAATAACTTAAAAACAAATGAAAATTCTGTATCTAATGTAAAATTATTGCATAGTGATAAAAATTTCAGATCATACGATACGATTTTTGCAAGCTGGTGAAAATCACTTTCGAAAATTCCTTCACCCGGATACATAGATAGAGAATCACGAACAAAGATAATAAAAGTGTGTTAAAAATTGTACATTAATATTTAGTTCTTTATACACGTTTATGCAAAAGGTCTATGAACCTTATTATTAAAAACGCAAAAACAGCAAACACTGAAAAAATACGAAATTGATTTAAACTTTGGACAAGGTTCATTAAAATTATTAGATTATAACTTCGATAATTTGTAACAAAATTTAAAGCGGATTGAAGAATTTAAAACTTTATGAACATTCTCTTTTAGGCCCATAGCACACGGCGTATTTTAAACGCGCGTTTCAGGAACGCGCGTCTTCGGCGCCGTAAACGCTGATTGTTGCGTTTGCATTGATAATAGAAACGCGCGCATGAAGCGCGTATACGCGCATTTGAAGCGAAACAAACGCGCGTACAAAGGAGCGGGGTACGGGCAGAGGGGGGCTGGGATCAGGGTTGCCAACTCTACGTCTTTTTACGTAGATCTACGTATTTTCTATCAAAATTGTTCAAATTTGCAAAATAGACTGAATGGGCATAATTTCCTTTACTTTCGCTAAAAAAAGTTAATAAATGTTCCGTTTCATACTAACACACACTCGCCTCGCCACTCAACACGTCGCGCCATTCATTTTAAAAACAAAGTGTCCATTCTATAGAACCGTGACTCATGTCACATGAGTCATGTGACTGTGTAAAATGAAACATCTTGCCGTAAAAGTGAATCTTAAGGGCCTACATCAATATCATCGCCGACACGTACATATTACACAGCCAGTAGGCACAGAAAATGAAGAATTAGGGATACTTTTCCTATTTACTCAAAATCTACTAAATATACATAATTTTAATTCTGATCCACGTGTTTCTATAAATAATAGTTACCTATGTTTTTAAAGTTATTTCATTAGTTAATACGCGATAATAGATCGACAAATGAAAAAAATAAAAAATTAGAGAGGTTGTTTCGCCAAGATTTTCTATCGAGAAAACTTTTTTCAATCGCGTTTCTGAGTTCATGCGATCCTAGATCATATATTGAAAAAACATATACTTAAAAATTAGAGCTCTAGCCATTCAATCTAAAGAAACAATGAAAACTTCGTACATAGAAAAATGCACGAAGCTATTTTGGTATCCTCTTAACCTAAAAAAAATATTTCAAACTAAGACTTCGAAGGAGTTGTTTAATTTCGATATTTTTCAACTTCCTGCTCAATTTAATTAAATTCAATTATGGAAATAAGCAGTGACAGTGAGGAAGAGCAGAATGTGACTCTTACTAAAAAAAGAAAGCTACATTGAAAATGATAATAAAAATTGAATAATTTAAATAAATTGATGATGACTCTGAAAGTAGCAAAATTCATAGATTTTTTTGTTTGCTAATGGTAATTTTTTTTAAGTTTATTGTTTGTCTGCTGTCTACTACTTTTAGGGTAATATAAATTGTCGTTTTATTCACTTTTACCTACCCTACTCTCTTCAAACGCAAAAGCTACGCGTGACTACAGCGCGTTTGTACAGCTGTACCTGCGCGTATACGCGCAGTAGAGGCGCGTTTTACAATCGCCCCGTGTGCTTAGGTTACAAGGTTGCGATCAAATCTCGTTTAAACCACGTATACGCGCGTCGTCTGCGCGTTTAAAATACGCCGTGTGCTATGGGTCTTAATATAATTAAACAAGCACTGAGACATTTTTGATTGATTCTGTGATTATTTAAGAAAGAAAGAAAGAAAGAGTTATTTTTCAATATTTTAAATTTTGTGGTAACACGGAACAAAACTATTACAATTATTATAAATACAAAAGGTAACTCTGTATGTCTGTCTCTCGGTCTTTCACGACGTAACTAACGAACCGATTCAAACGAGATTTTGTACACAAATAGTGTAGAACGAGAATAAACATAGGCTACATAAACTGTAATTTCTAATTTTAGGCTTACGATGTTGTGAGTATCAGCCGGCACAAAATAGTCGGATTTTTTTTTTGCCAACATATTAAATCCATCCGTCCATTCAAATAAAAATATCAGCCTCACTCCGTCTACTGCTGGACATAGACCTCCCCCTTAGAACGCGCGGTCCTGCCGTAACATCATCTAGCGTACACTACAAAAAGACGAAAAACTTTATTCCGAAAGTCACAAATACGAATTTCATAATACCGATTTTCATAATTCCGAATGGTTCAAAATTCCGAATATAACAACTCCGATGTATCATTACTCCGATTTTCATAATTCCGAAACTTCAACATTCCTAACGATTATAATTACTATTCTCAAAATTCCGAACTTCAAAAGGCCGAATAATAAAAAATCCGAATTATTGATAATTCGAAATACGTAATAAATAATATGAATTCTGATTATTAAAATACCGTTAGCATATTTAATTTTAAAGAAAAATCTATATGATGTAGTACACTTTTTGCAGTGCATTGGTTGTCATTTAAAAATATGATTGTTTACTTTTTAATAAAAGCATTTTGTTTCGATTAAAAATATTTTGTTTCCTTGATCACAGTCCTAACATAACCTAAGCGATGTATCAATAACATAGCGGATTTGGAATGACAAGCAGGCAAGCACGAAACACGCATGCAGGCAGCATGCAAAATGCAGACAGGCAGGATGCAAGGCGCCATGCAATATGCAGCAACCATTATTATGTCACGGCTCCGGCGCTGCAGGGTATAGGCGGCCCCACGCAAGCTTATCGTCGCTAGTGACTTGAAGGCTCACCGGCGCTGTTTCGGCTTACTGGCCGGCAGAGCCGGCCAGCCGCAACCGTAGTAGTTGAGGCTGGCCGGCTCCGCCGGTCAGTATCGCGGCGAGCCTTTAAAATCACTTGCTCCGCAGCTCGCGGGCCGTCACACCCCTCTGCGCCTACGCGGCCTTAAACTGCACTGTAGGGTAGGGCAAACAAGTCTACGTAAAATCGGCTTTGCAGTGATTCGTTTAGTCACAAAATTTTGTAGCTATTTTTAGTTTATTCAAAGTATTAAAAATCGGAATTTCGTTTTTCGGGCTAATAACCCTTCGAGCATTTGACTCTTCGGACAAATGAAGATCGGAAAAGTAACAAATCGGATTTATGACTTTCGGTAAAATGTTTTTCGTGATTTTGAATAATATACATTACAATTTTTCGGTATTATGAAATTCGGACTTTTGAAAATCGGGATTTCAAAATTCGGAATAAAGTTATTCGGAATTTTAGGGTGTTCCCCATCCAGCGGCCCCCGGCGAATTTTTGTCAAAATCGTCAGTCCACCTTGGAGTTCTTGTTTAGATTAAAAAAGTACTGTAGAGGATTCTAGTTTAGATTAAAAAATTATGTATTTTAGAGCATGTTTACTGCTTCAAAATACAAATTTAATTGTGTGAAAGAGGATATTATTATGAAGAAAACAGATGGAAGATGGAAATGGACATGTTGCGTCAACCCCAAATAATTGGGAAATGGGGGCAAGGAATAATGACGTACTCTAAAATACAGATAGTTTAATTATTTTCTTTCCAAAGTTTAGATGTAGATAAAACTCTTACCACCTATATTCCTAAAAAAGGTACTTCGATACCAAAACGTATTAATAAAATAGAAAAATGTCTTACAAATAAAAAATATTTAATCCGTAATACCACAATAGTATTTTTATTAGACTTGTATCTGAACCTCATTTTAAAGTAAAAGTTATTTCACAAAGGCTGTAAGAAACAACAGCATTTTAGTAACCAATGCATATTTTAGTATCTTCTTAGAGTTTTCTAAGTACTATTAGAATTTGTCTTTACAAAGAACTGAGGTAATATATTTAGACATTATATATATTATATATATTCATGGACATTTCACACAACGTCCTCTGGTCCCACGCTAAGCTTATATGCTTGTGTTATGGGTACCAGAATACGGATAGAATACATATACTACTTTTTTTTTTGTAAATACATACTTATAATACATAGGAACACCCAGACGCAGTACAAACATTTGTATAACAATTAGAAAAATCACACAAATGATTGTCCCGAGCGGGAATCGAACCCGCGACCTCTTGATCGGCAGTCCGTTACCAGAACCACTACACCACGAGGCCCGTCGTTACGCGCCCGGCTGGCCCGTAACGACCGGCTACGGCCCGTTAGACATGTTAGACAAGTAATAAATACTTATTTCAGAGAAGTATATTGTATATTGTATGCGCCTAAGTAATTCTGTTCAAACTCGTAATTAAATAATTTTTCGTCTAATGTATAAAATTCTACTGTCACAGTGTTTGTAATTATACTCCTCCGAAAGGCTTGACCGATTTTCGTGATATTTTGTGTACATATCCGTTAGGTCTGAGAATCGGACAACATCTATTTTTCATCCCCCTAAATGTTAAGTGTTGACCACCCTTAATCGAGTTTCGACGCGACGCGTTCCGATCTGGTGGTAGTATATTAGATAAAATAATAAAAACTAAATAATTAAAATAAATACTAATTTTCTATACATTCAAATAAAATTAACAATTTATTTTTAATATAAACTAATTTAAATCTTAAACCATTAATTCTTTTTAAAAATTCTTGTTATTATGTAAATGATATTGTATTTAAGTATATAAACTTAGTTTTGCTTGCTATATTGTATACTACCTCTATAATAATTAAAACTTTAGTCTATGATAAAAATAAGTATGTTTCACCTTATATAATTTAAAAATTTCTTTATATTGTTACAATTTGTTAATGTATTTTAGAAACTAAAATAATGTTATTGATTTTATGTAGTCTGAGCACAATGTAATATGATATAGTTTATAGTAAAAGTCTATCTTTATGGTCAATGTAAAATTAAAATCGAATGTGGGTAAACCCTGTAATAACTGATCGTAGAAGACACATTAGAGCTCAGTCTCACCCGTGACCATGGTGACTGCAAAGTCTCCGAAACGTCGGGCCAAAATTTAAAACAAATATACGCGTCAAAATCCGTAAAAAGTAGTTTTATTTAAACAGATGAGTCGCGCAAGTGTTAGAAAATATTAGGTATTATTAATTTAGTATCATTTGACAACTATTGAACAAAGAAGTTTAAAAATAGATACCATTACTTTACGTTTAAAAATAGATACCAGTTTTTACTAGACTACGATTGGTCTTGAAATGCAAGACCAATCGTAGTCTAGTAAAAACTTGAAGTACAAATTAAAAGTGCTAACCTTCAAGGCTTAAAGAGTTCTCCAGATAAACAAGTGAAGTCTCAAGATGCCTCTTATATTATGATCAAAATTAAGAGTTTCATCTACATTTAGATTAAATTTAACATTTTCTAAGTACCTAATATATTTTTCCATAAAATCTTACTATACCTTAGGGACTGAAGAACTGAATAAATTTGTTCTTGGCTATTTGTTTGTTATAACTGTGCTACGTTTAGTATCGCTATGAACTGAATAAATGCATACAAATAACGCAAAAATAAGGGCAGTCTTAGATTTAGTTAGTGACGTAAAATCTGAGTATCTTAAAAAGTAATTACCTAGTATTATCGGCTTATAACAAAGTAGGATTTGTAAATGAAACGGTACGATAACAGCTTGTACTGACTTGAGTAATGTAATTTAATGGGCTAGTAATGAATGTCTGTTAAATATTTAAGTTATAAGGGCTGTCCCTGTTCTTCAATACTTGCGTAACTCATATTATAATAAAAAAAAGATCCTCATTTTACGGACTTAGACTTTAGACTCGTATATTTGTTTTTAATTAAGCCTAACGAGGCGCTCTATGCATGACTATGGTGGCTGAAAAGTCTTCAAAATATCGAGCAAGTTGTAAACCTTTAAATATTTTATTTTTAGAGTTTTAAATATTTTTTTTGTGTGTATAAACGTTACAAACTAAAAGGGAATTTAATTTATTGATTATTATATTAAATTTTAAAGCAAGTTGGTATTAAAGTCAAGAGTCACTTTAATATCGTACATCGCCATCTCCATTTTCTGTTTTAAATCTCTTCTGATATGGTCTAACATTAGATTTTCTTACTAAGTGCATCGTTAGGTTCTTGTTAGCTCTACCTCTTGAAACCAATTTTCCTTTATGTTCCTCCTTTAAATTTATCTTTTTAGAATGTTTTGTAGTTGCTGAATTATTTTCGATTTTATCTTTTTCATTATCAGTCAATATATCTTCACTAATATGCCCATCAGTGAATTTCTGATTTTCCTTTTCAATACTATCGCTTTTTTGGACATTAAATTTGGACATCTTATATTTTAATTCCTTTTCTTTCGGTGTTAAAGTATCAAATGTTTCAACCAGATCATCTTCGGGATGGAAAGGATTAGTATATTGTCCACGCCTTCCAATCTTCTTAAAGTGTTGTACGGCATTGTACCCATTAGATGTCTTAATAACAGTTAATATTTTTAGCAAATCTTCCAATTCTAAGCTTATATTAATAGTCTTACAATGTAATGTAGAATAATTTATCAAACCAACTGAAAGTAAACTGTAAAGATTTAGTAACATTTAGATTATCGTGTCAAATACAACTGTGTGTTCAGTGTAGCATTAGGAATACACGTGTAAGACCCTATTTCCTTCTCACAGAGCTGAAAGAGCCAGCTAAGAGAGACTACCAAATTTGATAAAATTCGCCATTATGCAATCAGTTATTGCATTTGTTGATTGCATAATAGCGAATTTTATCAAGTTTACTAGTTTACTGTTAATTTTGGTCACAAATGATGCCATTATGGCGCCGTAATGGTGCCATTGGACTATCATTGTGACAACATTGAATAGCAGACTTGGCTCCCTGAAAACATCTTCCGTGAGACGCAAAAAGCTTAAAACCAATCCATATTCTAAAACGCCTGCTAAACGTGACATTGTAGACTAGATACCCTTCAAAAGTAGAGGAGTCTCGTGCCCGACACTGGGATATTATTGACAAGAAGAAGTAGTAAATATACCCTATTTTTTACTTACGTATAAAATATACGTAATAAGAGGTGATTAGTTCGCATAATGTTTTCATTACACTGTGTGTATTGAAAGGTGATATCGTGTTAAGAAATCGTACCATAAAATTGAATAATAAACTTTATGTTAACGATTTTAATACTTGTGGTAATTTGAGAATTAATTTAATATTCGTTTTGTACAATGATTGAAAATTGTTTAAAATATTTATTTTTGCACAAAACGATTGGCTCGTTTGCTACTTGTGTGTCTTAAGAAACGTTTTAATACTTTACTTAGATCTTAAAAAGCGTTACAAAGTACCTAAAAGCCTAAAAGTTAGCCTAGCCTATATGTTCATATATAAATAAATAGTCACAGAAATTTCACACAGCGTCCCCTGGTCCCAAGCTAAGGTTATATGCCTGTGTCATAGGTACCAGAATACGGATAGAATACATATATTACTTTTATTTTGTAAATAGATACTTATAAAACATAGAAACACCCAGACGTGAAATAAACTGGGTTAAATTTTGCCCTATAATTTGCTTGTAAGGACAGTGTAATCAATTTGAGTTAGTTTAAGCTGAATTTTCTTAATTAGACTTAAATAAATGGGTACGTTGAAAGCCCCATAGCAATTGCTTAAACGGCGTCCTTATAAATATATTTTCATTACATCAGGATAATAGATAATGAAATAGAATAAGTCACTGTTCACTAAAGGTCAAGAGAAATCTATTGACGTTATTGTGCACATGTTACCGTCAATTTGGAGATAATACTTTCTTAACAGCTGTCGCTGCAGTTCTGTTTAGTTTAGTTATGTGAACATTGTGAAAAACTTAATACAAAATAATATATGTGTGTGTGTTTAGTTAAGCACGTGACAAATTATACTTTTTTGTTTATGCTTCGCGCTATGCTACGTCTGTAACTAACTTCATAGTGTCGTATTTATTTACTTTATTTACGTTTTCAATTTTATCGTAACGCGCCAAAAGAATTATTTTTTAATTTATTTATTATAAATCTTACACTCTATCATTACAGGCAATACCTATTGCAAGAGTGAAGCTATTACATGATTTATGTTACAGTATAACTATTCAAAATTTGTCTGAGTATATTATACAACGTGTTGCAGAAAGGTGTAGTCACATTTTAAGGTTGCATTGGATAGGCCTTAAATATTATAAATATTACAGTTACCCATACAAAAATACAGTTTGTAAATTTTTTCTTGTTTATAGCCGACTATTAAATAACTACCAGGAACGTATCAATTATGAGATGTTTACGGTTTATTGAATGCGATTGGACCTTACGATAAAAGACGACCTCATACTAGCATTGTATTTAAAGAAAATCGATTAATTAAAAAAAATATTAATTTTTCATGAACACGTAAAAGTCATAATATAACTAGTATTTGTAATTTCATCCATGCCTAGTGCCTAGTCACCGGCCATGTGTAACGATGGTCAAATATGACTACACCTTTCTGAAACACGTTGTATATTTCTTATTTACATTAGTGTAAATATAACTAAAAGTGGCCCTTGTGACATCATTCAATGAGCAAGAGTACTATGATAGATAGAGATAGAGTCTATGGATTCGGAAACCACGTGCCTGTTGCAGCAAGTTGTTACGCGCAGCTGGTATAACTTCAAAAGTGAATAAATTTTTTTTTTTAATTATATTCACTTCAAATTAAAATAGAAACAGTGTCACAAGAGGGGTTTGAAGTTGAATTATAAGAACATCGCTTTTTCAAATGCTCTAACCATCGAGCTCTCGTGGAGTACTTACTTTTCTAACTAAAACTAATGTATGCAAATCATTTTATGTGGGAGACCTAACGAAATAATTTCTTTGAAAAAATTCTTGGTCACAAATAGCGTTTTCTTGTTACGTATTCTTATAGGACTCTTCTATTGAAAATCTTACAATAATTTAATGTGCTCCAAATGAGCTATTCTATTATTGATGATGCTATAAATACCTGTTCTAATGAAGGCACTTAATTATATCTCTTAATTATAAGAGAGGAAATCTTGTCAGAAATTTTGCAAATAAAGATTTATGAAGCTTAAAAAGACGTATCTACCTACTTCCTATACATTGAAGACCGTCTTAAATTAATTATAAATAACTAGCGGCCCGCTACGTGCTTTTCTATTACCGGCTATCTTATAAAAGTAGAGTTCAGGCAAAAATTTAGTTCAATCTAATGTTATAAAGCTGAAGAGTTTGTCTGATTGAAAGCGCTAATCTCAGGAACCGCTGGTCTGATTTGAAAAATTCTTTTGGTGTTGGAAAATTCATTTATCGAGGAAGGCTATATATCATCCCGCTGCAACTAATAAGAGTGAAGCTTCAGGGAAAACCGGGGAAAATGTTCTACATTTCAGGCGTACGAACTCGCGGGTTATATATAGCTAGTATAGCCATAAACACCACATCTGGCATATTTGTCTCTGCCTATAGATATAGATAGACGATATAATATCAGATCGAGCGATATAAGAAAACGATAATAATATTTGTAATGGTACTATATTGTATGTAGTTATAAATAGATCAATCACATTTATTGTCTCTTTGATAAGTCGTTTTGAGTCAGGAAAATTGATTAGATCAGGAAAATAAATTAGGTACATGTGAATGTAAGAAGTTACGGATGTTTCGAAAGTAAAAATAAAAATAGCCTTTTGTAAGATATATACTCCCAAATCAATCACACAGCTGACAGGCTGAATAAAAGCGAATATTTTGAATGCGTATCATTCGGATCTCTCTCCAGCCCATCACGTCCCACTGTTGGGCACGGGCCTCCTTCACATTGGGAAGGAATACGGTCTACTGTGCCGCGCTGACCAGGCGTGTTGGCACTGGGTATATTTTCGAGTTTTCCGTCTCTGACAGAAGATGTTATATTATAACAATATCCCTTAGCTGGCTCTTACAGCACTTTCGGGAGGAAATGCGGTGGTGACACTTGTATTCTTAATCCGTCACCACACGGACAGATGACCGGACGATCATTCGGCTCATAAGAAAATAATTCAATAGGTATCTTTCTTATAAGAAATATGCATTCAGTTGGTATAAATACTTTCTTCCAAGTTATGCCCGCAGTTTTACAATAATGCTCCATTTTTCGGTTTAAACGTGATGATATTATATAGTCTAATGATCTGTAAACTATATGTAAAGTTTCATTAAAAACAATCCAGTATTTAGATAAAAACTTTTCTCTTAAACCTACTAAAAGAAACCTCATCAAGATCCGTTGCGTAGTATTTTTTATTTAAAATAAAAAATTCTTTATTTGTTAAAACATGGGTTATAATAAAACAGGTACATATTGGTGGTAAAAAAATAAGTATTGTGTTCCAGCATGTTTGGCCATTACAGGCGTACAAATTTATGCTTAGAAATAAACAGGTCATACAATTATTACAATATAATATTATACCGTATCGAACTTAAATACAATGTCTCGATTTAATATGATTTAGTAAAAATAAAAATGTATGCCAATTAATTTATGAATTTTTGCAATTGACTTGCTATGCTTTTACTAAATAAACTAAATTATAGTGGAAAAAATGATAACCATGAGCGGTTTATTTAGAGTTTATTGGATTTATAGAGATTATATTTGGAGTTTATTTAGTAAAAGCATAGCAAGTCAATTGCAAAAATTCATAAATTAATGTAGAAATACATGTACAGTCATTATTTCGGTCCAATTGTGTTCTGTAAAGAACACTAAGTAATCGATTGATCGAGTTGGTGCAAACCGCTCAATAGATGGCGTTGTACACAAAACATCGCACGATGTTTAACTCACATTGAGAAGGTTGTAGTGGAAGATTTGGTAAACATATGCGGGAACCATGATAGCTCAGATGGGAGAGCAACGGAACGGTGTTCCGAGGTCGTGGGTTCAAGTCCCGCTCATGGTTATCATTTTTTCCACTATAATTTAGTTTATTTAGTAAAAGCATAGCAAGTCAATTGCAAAAATTCATAAATTAATGTAGAAATACATGTACAGTCATTATTTCGGTCCAATTATGTTCTGTAAAGAACACTAAGTGATCGATTGATCGAGTTGGTGCAAACCGCTCAATAGATAGCGTTGTACACAAAACATCGCACGATGTTTAACTCACATTGAGAAGGTTGTAGTGGAAGATTTGGTAAACATATGCGGGAACCATGATAGCTCAGATGGGAGAGCAACGGAACGGTGTTCCGAGGTCGTGGGTTCAAGTCCCGCTCATGGTTATCATTTTTTCCACTATAATTTAGTTTATTTAATGTATGCCAAATTAATCAGTAGGTAAATATAATATCAAAACTAAGCAAGTATATATAGCAGACCAGGTATCCCTGTGAGCGTCGGAGGCGTCAGTGAACCCCTAAAAGTCTGTGAACTATTTAAAGAAAAATTTTTTATGAGATCACCTTTGGGTCCTTCTCAGTCGCAGCTCGATGTTGAGACCGGCAGGCCAGTTACGTTGAAATTTGACTTTAAAAATATCGCGCAGTCCATAAAAGCTATGTCGAGAGGAAAATCTCCTGGTCATGACGGACTCAGCATCGAGCACCTGAAGAACGGAGGTCCGCACGTGGTAAGGGTTCTTACTATGTTATATAACCTCTGTATAAGCCATAGTTACTTACCAGACTCTCCATATGTCTCCATATGTGAAAAATACGCCGGAATACACGGATTGACGTATAATGTAAAAAAGTCGGAACTTTTAGTCTTTGAGGCGGGGGGCAGAAACCATGCAAGTATCCCTGCAGTCAAACTTAATAATGAAGTTTTAAAAAGATTATTTAAAATTAAATATCTTGGTCATATATTGACCCCCGACCTTAAGGACGATTCTGACCTTGAGCGCGAGCGGAGGGCGTTATCGGTTAGAGCGAACATGCTTGCCCGTAGGTTTGCACGTTGTTCACTAAACGTAAAACTTACTCTCTTTCGTGCCTACTGTACAACCTTTTACACGTGCAGCCTATGGGCTAGCTATACTCAGAGATCCTACAGCGCTCTCCGCGTGCAGTTCAATAACGCGTTCAGGGTGTTGGTGGGGCTGCCCCGCTTCTGCAGCGCATCAGGGATGTTCGCGGATGCCCACGTGGATTGCTTCTGCGCAACGATGCGCAAGAGATGTGGGTCCCTGGTGCGTAGGGTGCGGGCCAGCTCCAACAGCATCCTAAAGATGGTTGCAGATAGACTTGACTGTACCTATGTCAACCGTTGTTGTGCTATCTCACATGGGATGTAGCACCGAGGGGTCATGTATGGAATTATTTTAAACTATTTTTGTGTGTATTTTGTGGGAATTGTATTTTGAATGAATTATTTTAGAATTTTTTATCTTTACATGTATTTATATGAATTGTGACTATTGATGAAATTTTTATTGACATATTATGTATTATGTTTTATGTGAATTTTATTTAATTTTTATGAATTTTAAATATTTTGTATATTTTTTATTTTTATTTTATGGGATTTTTTGTTATTTTTTTAGTATTGAATTTAGGAATATTTTATATGACATCTATCGTAATTGTGCATTTTTAAATCTATTATAATTTTGTTCACTGAAAATTCTACTAACAATAGTCATAAGTTTTACTAATCAAAAATGAGTCCTGGTAACTTGAATAAAGAGATTTATTATTATTATATAAATAAAAAAGATCAATCATGTAAAAAGTCAGAAACCCTATAATAACATTTGTCAACAAGCATTTTTCTTAATTGAGTTTTAAATATTTTTGAAGTAGTTTTTGCGTAGTTTTGAATATTTAAGCTTACATAGATATACCTACATACAAAACTGTCGATTATGTTTTATACTAAGTAAAACAGATATAGTAGGAAGTAGGATTAATATTGCTACAGGGACTCTTAATAATCTGTATCTACATAATACTTTGTACAAAAAAAAAAAAATCTTCGTAAATGTTCCAATTAGTTCTGGCATTTGGTATTTTTATTCCGGACAAAAATATTAAGAAGGTTACTTATCATTTTAATTTTGAGAAAGCGGTAGCTATCACAAGAAGCCTCAATAAATTATAGTCTTTTAACAAAATACGGTTGGTTTTAATTTTGTTTGCGGTTAATTCCCACGCTTTAAAATATTCGTACCTACTAGCGTTCGCCTAGGTACTGCCTTAACCGATTTATGTTCGGAATAGTATTTTTGGGATACCTATTTTTTATTTGTAAATAGTTCACCGTGTGGGGACCGTTGAAAATCAGCGCTCGGCACTAATCTGCCCGGCATAATGCTGAACGTGTTGGCGCAGCCGTGGGGCATGCAAAGTGTTCAAAACTGTTATTCGTTGTACTAGCTATAATCAACCCCGCTGTCTGCCAAATAAACATTTTTTCTTTCTTTCTTCACTAATAGAAGATAATCAACCTTCTATTAGTGCAGAGTTTAATGAAAAAAAACCTAATCGGTCGTACGGAAACGGCGCGGCACGCGGCCGCGGCTATGTAGAATGTAATGTCATGAGAAAAACAGCAATATCGTTTTAACTTTTAAAGTTTTATATTGCACACTCACACTAAGGAAAAAGTATATTGTGAGGATCATATTCATTTCGACGAGACTCGTGGTCGAGTGGTTCATGTAGCGTACTGCCGATCAAGAGGTCGCGGGTTTGATTCCCGCTCGGGACAATTATTTGTGTGAATTTTCAAATTGTCATACAAATGTTTGTACTGCGTCTGGGTGTTTCTATGTAATATAAGTGTGTATTAACAAAAAAATTCAAAAAAAAAAAAAAAAAAAAATTAAAAGTAGTATATGTATTCTATCCGTATCCTGGTACCCATAACACAAGCATATAAGCTTAGCTTGGGACCAGAGGACTGCCTGCACCTGACCAGACCTGCACTATAAAAATACAGTCATGGAATGCCAGTGGTACGAGTAAATCTATTGCAAAATATAATACGAAAATCGAGCAGGTCTATAGAGTTTGGTGTTTAGTGGACTGGTTGAGACCCGGAGTGGGTTTCCCCGTAATTACGCCCTTGAAATTGACACTTCCACCCCCGAGCATATAGCTCTGGCGACCCCACTCTGTCCGGCCGGTGAAGGCAAGACAGAGGCGAGAGTCCAGGCACTCTTGGTTCCCAGTTCGGCCAGCCAACAAAAGCAAGCCGAAGGCGAGGCCACGACCGACTCTCAGGGCCACACAGGACCGCAGTGTCGCCACTCACATTCAGCTCGCCACAAGCTGCCCTGCGGTCTGCAGGCTTTCCCTAGGTCCTGTGATACATTTTTTGTTTATACCACAAGATTTTCGAAAGCCTATAATAATCTGCCTCCAGGTTTTGCGTTAGTCTCATTTCAAGAGGTAACGACTGGCCCAGAGAGGTTATTATTATTATTATTTCTGGTATCATCATGAAACATCTTTGATTGCAACTGAAATATTTAAATTATTAATATATTAATTATATATTTAATTTATTTTTAATCATAATTTAATGTACAAAAAAATTAAAAGAGGAAGTAGAGATGTATTAATAGCTATCAAATAATATAATTTATTATAAAGCCATGAAGGATTTATTTACACTCGCAATTGACATCCAAGTCTTTACTTAAACAAACTTTGAAACAACAAAATCTAAGTCAAAAGTGAAACAATTTAATTCAATCCCTTTAATTTTCCCCGTCGTAACATTGAGATACGTTGCTCATCACACAAATTTGAAAGATAATCTTGAAACAGTTCACGAACAAGTTTAAAACAATTGTCAAGTCAAAGTCGCTCAGTTATTCTGTTATATTGTTAAATGTATATAAACCTCGTTATAAACAAAAGTTGTAAACACAAGCTCTTTCTAAAAGATTTATGAGAGTATACACGCTATTTGAATCAATTGCTTGTAATTAAATATAGGTCGTCTTGTCAGGATTTAATATCGTATTCTACATAAACAGTATTGAAAATAAGTAATTATTAACAGAATTTGTTTTTACATCTTTACATATAACTTATAAAACGAAGTTCTCATTTTTGTATGTATGTCCCTATATAAGCTTATATCTTCAAAACTACACAATGCATTTTGATGCGGTTTTTTATAGACAGAATGGTTCTAGAGGTTGCTTTTTTGCATAATTTGTTTTGGTTTGGTGTCAAAATTCCACGAAGTCAGAATTACTTTGAAAAAAGATTCTAAAAGGGAATAGAATTAAAACGGAATAGAATTAAAAGGGAATTAAAAAGGTTGCCTCCTGAAATCGCAGAAAAGAAAACTCATAATACAAACACCTACGCAATTATAATCTGTACAAAATTCTCCTCTAACTTGATTGATTGATGATATACTCGTAACTCGCTCTAAAAAGTGCGTCCATTTTTTTAATTGTTAATCTTTCGTCCCGGTGCTTACCGAAGTCTTCAGTCGCTTATTTCCTTAGGATAAATAAATAATAATTAATAAAAACCAAAATTCTTTTTTGTACGTCCCTATGAGAGCTTAAATCTTAATATAAACTTCGCAAAGGAACCTTAAGCGGTTTTAATAATTAGAATGGTTGAAAAGAAAGGATTAAAAGTATAATTTCTAGGTTTGTTTAATATAAGGGCCAAAAACTACTGTATAAATTTACATTGTTATATCAAGTTTTAGCTTTAGGTAAATTTATTCCTTAACGATTTCATTCCTATTAAAGACACAGTCTTGTTCCTATTACAATACGATTTTCACAATTATACCTACTCGTATTCTACTGTTATTCTAAATTAGTACCCTATTTATTCAGTAGATGTTCCTTAGGATATTCATTAGCTCACGTAACAAAGATCTCAATATATATTCAGATTTAGCGAAACTAAAACAGTTTAAATGTAAACAAAATAATTAATATACAATATAAGCACATAATTAAGTATATTATTATGATAACAGCGTTAGTAGCTTTATGTTTTAGTGATCGACTTGCTTTTATCTATGTTACCTAGTTAAACCTTTCTTATTGGCAAATGTGTACAAATACACGGAACAAAAGTACAAATAATTCATTTATTGAATTAACTGTATGTATTTATTTGATATACAACTGCTTACTGCACTTAGCCTCTAAACGCGTGTAGTAAGCTTAATAATAATAATTGTAGCTTAATGCACTAATCGGTATTAAAATTCCTTTCGCAAATGATACCTAGTTTTATTGTAATAAAATTCAACAGAAACCTAATTCTAGGGCCCTAGATCAATCAGTGACAGCCTGTCTTATATTGTCCTACTTTTTTATTCTAATTAAACCTATAAAATGCAGAGCATTCAAATGAAAACTGTTAGTTTTACAATACAAGAAAAATAATTTAAGTTACTAAACTCATGAGACGTGAAAGGTCGCAGACATCACTGGGCACTCGCCCTGAAGATGAGTATCTGATATGCTCGTAACCTGGGTCAAGATCATCCGGATGGATGATGTCGAATAACTGCGAGTGTTTGGTGGTTTATCGTTTATTATCTTAACTTATGATAAAACAAAGTCGTTATTTTTGTATTTATGTCCCAATATTATAAGCTTATATCTTTTACTTCGCAAAGGATTTTAATTGTTATTATTTAGCGTTGACACTATGTTTTTTTCCATGGGGGAAGGCAGAGATACTTCCTACTAATCGTTATACATTATCGTATCTACATGAAAACCGGAATTTCTTTCACCCTTACAACAGGCAATTGTATGTTTACGTTTTCGAACGCATTATAAGTCAATTTGATTCTTATCGTGCAGAATAACACAAATTGAGGTTTTCTTTGAACCTTTTATTTACTCTTTTATTATAGGAAATTACTTTAAAATGGATTGTCGTATAATCTGGTATCAAAAATAAATATATTCCTAAAATTACGCAGTCGTCGCTATTTTTTGTTCGTTAGTTTCACGTAAGCTCAAAAACAGCTTAGCGGATTCAGCTGAATTTGGTTTTGAAATGTCTATTTCAGTCCAGGGAAAGTTTGAACCGTAAGAAAGTAAAAAAAAACAATGAGAAGAATAGTACAAATAACAATTTTATTTTTCCATACAAATTGTTCACACTTTTAATAGGTGTCACGTGAAAAAATGTATTTACATACATGCTTAGGTAAAGGATAATATATATTTTATATATATAATATATATTTTATTTTTTTAATATATCATTAAGGAATTTTTGCAAGTTTAATAAAATAAGGTGACGATTATGCACGAGGGATTCTCTACCACTTTCATCATATTATAGTCATCACCATACCAAAGCATTTGTCTAATATTATCATTAGGATACACAAAAATGTTTGTAGTATGATTTCTTTATTTTATTTATTCCAATCTACATTTATGAGGTAGCATTATTTGTAAGGAATAACTTGGCGGAGTTTGCCTCTATTGTTAGTGCCCGTAGATGTGACAAATTATTATGTAATGAAAAGCAAGACCACGTTGCTTCAGAAAAGCAAAACAATAAGATTATTAGAAAGTTTGACTAAGTTTAAAATCGAGCCCAAAAAATTTCTGTTAGATAAATGTTACTATTCACTTTAAAAATTTCTTAATGACCAAATTGATTATAATTGTATGCATTGTATGACATTTTGCTTCTTATTTTTGACATTTTTATACTAATTCTTTGACTTTTGTTTAAAAACTATGTATACTAAAAGTACGCCATATTTTGGCAGGACATAGCAGAAATTATATTGTTATTTATTACCATATCTATACCTATGTACACAAATAAATATATTGATTTCATTAGATTCGATTTATAATATTTCTTGTTATAGCAGTGATAGAAACACATTATTTGTAAAAATTTCAACTACCTACATAACTATTTACATTTATGTGACAGACATTGCCTGGACAGTTAAACTTCAGTAGTAGCCGTAAAAACAAGGATAAGTTACGGCAGTTGTAAAAAATTGCAGTTTTGTTTCTTACGCCACTTAATTTGTTTTGCGTAGAACTCCCACTTAAGTAATATCATGAAAGATTTATGAAGCCTGTAATTTTGTAGTTCCATGTTGAAGTTTGTGATTTGTTTGTTGACAAACAAAACAATTAGTTGTTTTAGTTTTGAAAGATAGCTGAATGATATTAGTGGTTGCTTTTTGTTAACATATTCTTTCTTGCATCCGCTTACAGGAAAAATAACTATGGATTTACATTTCAATAAATAGAGAGTTGTTCATTGTTACCTATATTTTGTCGATTGTTTACCAGTAACTGCTTATGAATCGTATAAATAAAAATAAATAAATGCTTATGGTCTTCATAAAGGCTTATCGGAGGTTTAAACGGAGATTTTATCGAAGAGATAATAAACGTTTTAGCGTAAAAAGACTATTGAATAACAAGTTTTGACAAAATATTTTTTAACACTTGCGCGACTCATCTGTTTAAATAAAACTAGACATAGACTTTGCAGTCACCATGGTCACGGATGAGACTCACCCGTGACCATGGTGACTGCAAAGTCTCCGAAACGTCGGGCCAAAATTTAAAACAAATATACGCGTCTAAATCCGTAAAAAGTAGTTTTATTTAAAAAGTTTTGACAAATTTCGCGAACCGATTTTAGCGAACTTTTAAACCTCCGATAAGTCATTATGAATAAGACCATTACTCTACAAAACAGATATAAACTTAGCGCATGTTCTCCCAACATGACGATTACTAATTCATACTAATACACATATTCTATAGAAAGAATCCTCCCCTCGAATCTTTTATAAGTAAAATATAGAATCCTTTGTAGAACCTAATCCCTGTAGGTACAGACAATACTTAATAGACGATCGATAGATTGTATTACCATTATTCTTGGGATCTTTACCTGTAGACGGAGAGTACATACATATTACGTAGTCTCAGAGCACACGTTGTAGTGTTAGATATATGGGCGCCCTACTATGTTTGTTGGCCGTGTTTATGTGATGGAGCGACGGTTGGAATAAACAAGTGTGATCGTATGATTTGTTAACGTAAAGAATTGTAGACACGTCCTAACACATGTTCTAACCCCTACCTTTTTACTACCCCACCTCGTAGTGACTATAAAAGCGAGACAGCCACAGAGCTAATAATCAGTATCGTTTGAGACGTTAGACAGGGCGAATCTCTGCCCGACTAGTTGCTCACTCACAGTAGTGATAAAGAGTTGATACCGGTCATAATCGCGAGTGTATAATTATAAAGTGTGTATTTGTGAGAAAGTGTAAAGTGACGATAGAAAGGTGATGTTTTGTGTGAACATCATTATTTTGGTGGTAGAGGCGCAGGTTATAGGGGATTTGGTTGGAGACCTGCTGTGGAACCTTTTATGTGTGAAAGAGAATGTCAGATTGATGTATGAACCTCTTAAAGACAGTTTCTACAATTTGTAGACTGATTATAAACCATAGCAATTCCATTCACTATTATGTTACTCCGACAGATACAATTACGTGAATTTACTATAGTGACTTTAAACAAACAAACTCTTCGGTTTTATAACATTAAGTATTAGATTGCTGTTTTTTTTTTACGTGGGGAATGCATTTAAGCACTTCGTCCTCCGACCGCAGGGGCAAACTTAAGACTTCGTGTGGGACTCCCGGGTTATTACTCCCAGACTACCCACTAAACCCCACGGTGTTCCTCCTCGCCCGTAGCCGGGCCATGGTAGTTACTCAGGTATTACCATGACCCGATATGGGGTGGCCCCCTAACGATGGGGGCTAACTGCGACGGGGTGGGCGACAGGCCCCCCGTCGGACTGACGTCTCTCGCCAGAGAAATACTGAATACTCGGCGAGAGGCCGTCTGCCACTGAAGGCGCGGCAGGCCCCCTGACATGCCCAAAACACAAGCATAGAAATATAGCTTACTTTGGGACCAGAGGACGTTGTGTGAAATGTCCAAATATTTATTTATTTATTTATTATTACCGTTCTTACATCTGACGTGATATCATTCACAGAATGATTCTGCTAGGCTCAGGGAAATCTACGTTATTGATTATATTAGGGACTTTCATTGTGACAAACAAAAGACAAAATTAATGGACATCTTTCTCTCTATGTATGGTCCCTAACATATTCATATACCCCCCATATTCTTTTCATTATATTTATAATATACTAACTGTGTCCTGCAGTTTCACTTGCGTACTTTACTTACTGACACCCCCCCTATCCTTATTATCAAGGCGCATAAAAATTGATAATGACCTATATATCGATCAAGGCCTTTTTTAACACGCTTATATAAGTTCAGTATGTATCTATCAATGTATTAACCTATGTAACGGAATCTCTGAAAGTGATTTTCACCCACTTGCAGTAGTTGGATTGATCTGAAATTTTGCATACATGGACCGATGACAATGCAAGAATGTAAAAAAGCATTCAGGATTTTCAAGCGTGTTTTTTAGTTTTTGAACTATGTAGATTATTACTTTTTTCAATGTGGTTTTCATAAATTTGTATCTAAGTATATCAAATTATGGTGGAAAAAGTGAAATGCCGCAAGTGTCACAAGTCCACCATAATTTGATTTATTAAGGGCCTACATCAATATTAACGTCGACATGTACCTATTAACACAGCTAGTAGGTATAGAAAATGAAGAATTAGGGATTTTTTTTTTCTAAAATCTACTAAATATATTTTAATTCTGATTTACGTGTTTCTATATATAATAGTTACTTATGTTTTGAAAGTTATTTCATTAGTTAATACGCGATAATAGACCGATAAATGAAAAAAAAAAAAAATAGAGAGGTTGTTTCGCTAAGATTTTCTATCGAGAAAACTTTTTTCAATCGCGTTTCTGAGTTTATGCGATCCTAGATTATATATTGAAAAAACATATACTTCAAAATTAGAGCTCTAGCCATTAAAAATAAAGAAAAAATGAAAACTTTGTACGTAGAAAAATGCACGATAATATTGATGCAGGCCCTTAAGTAAAAGCATAGCATGTCAAATGCAAAAATTAATAAATTACTTTGTATCTATGTATTTTAAATTTATAACTATTCAAAACTAATTTTTAGGGTTCCGTACCCAAAGGGTAAAAACTATTGCCGCTATAACAACAAATACTAAAAATAAAATAAAATAAATATTTAAGGGGGGCTCCCATACAACAAACATGATTTTTTTACCGTTTCTTGCTCGATACTAATAACGTTGCCTTATGTTTCATAGATAATGGTAAGGAACCCTTCGTGCGCGAGTCCGACTCGCACTTGACCAATTTTATTTTTAAATTAACAGCGTAATCTTCTATTTTATACGCAAAGAGCAATAATTTACAATTGATATAATTTAGGTTAATTGCTCAATGGCACGTAAAAGATATTAAAACGACTATTAATATGATAATAAACAATACCATCACTCATACAAATATTTATTAAAATTACGTTCTAAAAGTTATTCATTTTTATTAGGTACTTACTAGCTGTTGCCCTCGACTCCGTCCGCGTAGAATTTAGGAAATTTTCCCCGTTTTTGCAACATTTTTAACTACTGCTTGAGTAAGAGTATTATAAACGTAAGAGTAAACAAATATAATCAGAATGAACGAACTGCTAAGCTATCAGGAGTTACACGTGTTATTGTGAGTCAACCATAAAATATAGATATGTGCTGTTTCGGGATATTTTTTAGACAATTTTATGTAGAATATTTTCGTCATACTACGCCTTTTACTAGAAAAGAACTACACCACTAAGCTATGTATGTAGGTTTTTTAGGAACATCTGCATTCTACGGTCTCAAGTTAGAAGTAGCAAATTTATTTCTTTATTGTACTTTTCATGATCATTATTTACACAGCATAAAACAAAATCGCTATTTTTGTATATATATGTGAGCTTATATCTTCAAAATTACGCAACAAATTTTGATGTGGTTTTTTTTCATGAGGATGGATCTTTTGTAAAATTTGTTAAGTTTTTGTTTCAAAATTCCACGCGTACGAAGTTGCGGGCAACAGCTAGTTTATGTTTGTTTATAATAAAACCGGTCAATTACGAGTTGAACTAGCACATCAAGGATTCCGTACATTTGACATCGTAAAATTTATCATCATTTCCGTCATCATAATCATGTCTTTATAAGAATGTCATCATGTAAGAATGTTTTCAAAAATCAGAAGTAAAACCTACCCGAAAGAATTACAAAACTGTAAAAAGGTAGCTTACCTTTATTTTAATATCTGCTGCTTCTAAATATTAAAAATAAGCATTATATATGTTTTCCTAGAGAAAGAAGAGCAATTTTTCTGCCCTTTACCGCTATTTGGCATAGGTGTTTTACTAAAAAAATATTAGAGTTAGTGGCATTATATTATTATAGGGTCACTCACACGCTTCCCTTTTAGTTTATAGTTTTGCACCGCATATTCTTGCGACATTATCGTAAACTATTGTGAACTACCTTTTTCTCGGTCTGGTCAATTTGATCAATGTATTAAAGTAGCCTCTGTTGTCATATTTTTAATAATTATTTTCAGAAAGTCAAGCTATAATATGCTTAAAACCAACAGTATTGTAAGTAATTCCTGAAATTCCTTTAAGAATTTAACATTTGTATACAACAAATAAACCATCGCGGCGTTATATTCAATTTAATTTTTTTTACGAACAAAAGATAGCCTTTGTTCACCGTGGATAGTGGTGCTTCCTGAAAAAATTTTTTATCAGTCCTATAGTTTTGAAGCCTGTTATTATCTGCGTGGTAACAGAATAAGAATACCATTTTAACCCCAGGGTGTTATAGAAGGCAGCCAAGGGATAACTATAGTTCACCAATAAAATTCTCTTCTCAGTTCTTACAGGGTCTGCAACACGCAAGTGATATCTCTGATGTTCTGGTGTTGCCAACGTCTATAGACTCTACGGTAATTGCTTACTATCAAGCAAAGCTTATGCTCATTTGTCCCCTGTAGTATAAAAAATAATAATTTAGAAGTCGTCCATTAGTAGCTTCTAAAAATCGATCTATAACTTCAAAGAAAGTTCCGCAATTAAGCTAAACGCAAATGCCAATTTAGTAATAGCTATATATGTTATGTACTTATACGTTATGGGATTATTTCAATACGTAGGTATCTAACAAACCCCTTCTTAATAATGTTGATGTGGAGTCTCGTATGGTAGTTGTTGAATATATCTGTGTATTTATGTTAATTTAGGCATGAAATTACGGTACTTCCCTCGGGGTTACAACTAAAACAGAACATAGGTGAAAGCTATTATGAACAAAATTACAATTTCCTGGAATTTATTGCAACTTATCTTTGAAACTAATATATAACGGAATATCATCCCGGAAGGGTCAAGGATGTGTTCGGATGAATATTAATCTCTGAGATCGGAAGAGTTTGTTATGCAATAGAGTTCTTAATTAAATCTAAACAAACTGTTATTGTAACGTAAGTAATAGCAAGCAGTTATGATATAAAAAGGTCAAGTACGAGTTAAACTTGCACACAAAGGCTTCCATACCATCGTCATCATCATTCTATTAATTAATACTTTTGGTCATTTATTATAATTTTACGTGATTATTTTAAATAAATGTCTATTCTACTGCCCTGAATTCATTATTCGGCGTTGGCGTAACATGACTGCTCGTTCATGTCGCATTGGGATTTGGCTATTTTTACGACCGGCCGTCTGTCTGACGTCAACGTTTGTTGCCATTTCATACCGTTACTAATAATATTCGTTTTACTGCTGACCCCAAATAACGGTAGGTATAAGGAAAAGATAATGATGATAAGTATTTGTAGTTATAGCATTAAATGATATAGATAAACTGTGAAATTTTCAGGTCTAACTATCACCGTTCTAGAGATACAGCCTGTCGCGGGGGGGGGTTTGGAATGAAAATTATTGTTTTGTGTAAATAGGGGTTTATTTAAAAAAAATATAATTTAGGAATCGGTAAATTCTCCGCGTGAAAATAAAAATAAAAAAATTTATAATATGATGGTCGGGGTTCCGCACTTAATCCACACAAGCTCCCCAATGTTATCGATTTAGGTACTCCCCTGAATTATAATCAGCGGCCCAAGGAGTCGCTTCTGGGAACCGCTGGCAGCAGTACAGCAGGGATGGGCAGCCAGCCTCGAGAGTCAGGTGACGGAAGGCAATGTAGTTGAATCGCTGAAGCGTCGAAACGTTGGGAGTGTCGAAACGTCGGAATGTTGAACGTTGGAAAGTTGAACCCTGGAATGTTGAACCCCAGTTTGGGGTAGATCGACACCAGTGTTTATTTATTATATATTTACCAATGTAATATATTCGACGAACGCTCAGTGACGCACGACAATATGTAATATTGAAATATTATTCAAATAACGATAATAAAATATAAATTAACGTGACGTGCATTCATTCGAACAATATGGCAAGTGTCGGTTATGCAGTTTTTCAAATGTCATCGATCACTTGCCGTGCCAATTTACCGACAGCAAAACGGGAGTGTTGCTAGGTGAAATATCTTATATATAATTGGCAGTATGCTATTTTATTATTTTACCACATAAGGCTGTTTAGTGTTTAGTTTAATAATATGTTTTATATGTTTATGTAAATATGTTTTATAAAGATTAAGTTTTAGTAAAATGTGTTGTATATATTGTGAATATTATAATTTATTTAAGTAGTTATTAGGTATTAGTGCTGTAAATATATTAAATTTAAGTGTATTTAAAGTTGTAATATGAATTATGTACGTACAACGTTACATATACCCCCTCTCCCAGAGAAAGGATTTTACCTAATAAAATCCCCTGCGGTAAGCGCCTATTGAACCGCTCAGTAACTGTTTCACATTCATACTTCCACAAACAAACTACCTAAACCTGTCATGCGACCTATCATACGACCTAACAGATGATTGTCTGATGTATTTCAACATCAACAGACTAACCTTACATACAAGAGTGCACTTCAAAAATAGAATTGGACTCAAAACAGAACTGGTTGACAAGATCACCCTAGAGAAAGAATACTGCTAGTGTATTGGTAACTTTTCACGTATCGGCACTGTGGAATATATTTGGTCTTTGATGAATTTATTGGAGTCACGACCCGCTCCAATAAAGAACTTTAATGTAGGCTTATTTTAAGAGTCAATCCGCTCTTCACACGCTGAAAAACGCAAACAATGAGGGCTTATTTAAAGAGTCATAACCCGCTCTTTAGGTACGCGCTAAAAAACGCAAACAATGAGGGCTTATTTAAAGAGTCATAACCCGCTCTTTAGGTACGCGCTAAAAAAGGGACCGCAGTACCAAAACTCCTAACTAACATAAAAAAATCCGTGTAGGCTTGTTTTAATTCATCAAAGACAAACATAGGCAGTGACTGAAACGCAACCACTTATATTTTAAGAATGGTTGTAGACAAAGAAACGAAAAAACAACACTCCAAAACATGAAGTAAAAAGAATTAGAATTGAATCAATGATATTAACTACAAAATATCTTTGAATGAACAACAGAGTAACTATATTTATTTAAATCTAGGTTTGACTTAACATTTAATTTATTTAACTAATTGATTATTATTGTTAAATAGCTTCAGATCCTTAATATGCCAAACACCTATGTTTTTTCCGGACATATCCTCTAGAACATACACAAGCGGCGAACGTTTTTCGATTACACGACATTTCATATATTTTGGAGCCAACTTTTTACTAAAATATTTGTCTTTATCGCTCAATATATATGTACGTTTAAAGACTATGTCACCCACTTTGTACTCGGCAGGTTTCCTGCGTAAATTATAGTGTGTGGTATTCTTCACATGTGCATTCCACAATGAGGCCTGCACATCATTGAAAATTGACGAAAGGCATCCTAAGTTTTCAGCGTATATATCGCGAGGCAAGAACAAAACTTCATCATTTAAATCAGAATCCGTATAGTGCGATCCACATAATACTAACTCCCTACCGTATACTAAGAAGGAAGGAGTGTAGCCAGTAGCTTCGTTTACTGAATTATTAATAGCGAATTGTACCTTGGGAATGTAAGTGTCCCAAGATCTATGGTCATTTTCAACGAAGGTTGATAGGCTAGTGACTATAGTTTTGTTGTAACGCTCGACTAAGTTTATTTGAGGCGTATACCTGGGCGTGAAATATACATTAGGGACTTTATATTTCTCAAACAACGCTTTAGTTGTTGAGCTGATGAAATGGCTTCCATTATCTAAAAAGATCGTTTGTGGTACACCATAAACTAAAAATATGGAGTCTTCTAAAATTTTTACTGCAGCGTCTGCGGTTGCGCGGCGTAGAGGGAAAATGTTACAATATTTAGTGAAACAGCAGGTTACTACCAGCATATAACTATTTTGCTTACGAGAGACAGGAAGAGGACCTACAAAATCAATGGAAATCATTTGATGGGGGCGTGAGCACTGCTTCGGACGTCCCATTTCTCCCAATGTAGTGTGATTTTGCGACTTGTAAGCTAAACAAACCGAACAAGAACCTACGTATTTTACAACACTTTGATGCATGCCAGGCCAGTAATAAGATAAAGCTAAGCGATTGTAAGTTTTAAAAACACCGAGATGACCAGCTGTTGGTACAGAATGGTTCTCGCTTACTACCTGTTCTCGGAATTCCATTGGAACGACTTCTTTCCATGCGAACTCAGCAGTAAGATTAGATTTATTTTTGGAAAGTCTAAATAAAGAGTTATTTTTAATTATAAAATTTGGAAAATGGCTTGGATTATTCATACAACCGTTAAAAATCTTTTTGTACCAATCATCAGAAGTAGTGTTAATAGAATTTGAAAGAGAGATAGCTGAAATAGGGACAGCACGAGAGAGAGCATCTGGTATTACATTATCAACGCCCTTTCGGTGCTTAATTTCAAAGTTAAATGAAGATAATCTTACTCCCCAACGTGCTAGTCTACCTGTAGGATTGTCTAATGACAGGAACCACTTCAGTGCAGAATGGTCAGTGTAAACCACAAATTTCTGTCCATTCTCGAGATAGCATCTCCAGTGCTCAAGAGCAACTAACACAGCAAGCGTTTCTCTTTCTGTGATGCTGTAGTTTCTCTCCGCACCGGAAAGAGATCTACTCATGTAGGCTATGGGATGCTCCTTACCATCAATGTTTTGTGTTAACATCGCTCCTATGCCATAATTGCTAGCGTCCGAGTGGACCTGAAAAGGCTCAGTGTACACCGGGCAAGAGAGGACCGGTGCAGAGACTAAACACTCCTTCAGAGTATTAAAAGCTGCATCAGCCTCCGGCGTCCATTTAAAAGGAGGTGCCTTTTTGCCATTAGATGTAAGTTTATTAAGTGGGCCAGCTACTGTACTAAAATTAGGGACAAAACGTCGATACCAAGTAGCAGTGCCAAGAAAGCGTTTCAGTTCCTTTTTACTGTTAGGGACTGGAAAATTTAAAATTGCCTGTACCTTTTCTTGGTCCGTGCGTAGACCATGAGCATCTACGACGTATCCAAGGTACTTAAGTTCGCTTCTGAAAAAATTACACTTCTCGAAATTTACTGTCAAGTTAGCTCGTTTTAATTTCTCTAGGACACGTAAAAGAAGAGACACGTGATCCTCAAATGAAGAACTTATGATTATTATATCGTCTAAGAATGCGAAAACCTTACCATCCATATCTCCAAAAAGCAGGTCCACCAAGCGCTGTTGAGTCGCTGGTGCATTTGTCAGGCCAAAAGCAGTGGTTTTGAACCGTAGAGTGCCTCTGCCTGGTACATAAAATGCAGTCTTATCACGATCCTTAGTCTCTATTGGAATTTGCCAAAAAGCTTTTGAAAGGTCAACGCTGGAAAGATATTTTGCATCACGAAGATTGTCAAGAATTTCCGAGACATAGGGTAAATTATAGGCATCTTTCTTCGTTGCTGCGTTGAGTTTTCGACTATCGAGACAAAACCTGGGCTGTCCATTCTTCTTATTCACGATAAGCACCGGAGAAGACCATGCACTCTCGCAAGGCTCGATAACGTCGAGAGCCAACATTTCATCGACCTGTTCTGTTAAGATGCGTTGTTTCTCTGGAGACATCCTATAATAACGCTGCCTTATTGGTTGGGCATCACCAGTGTCTATTCTGTGCGTAATTAAATTTGTTCTACCCAGTCCTTTCTCTTCAGTAGATATAGATTTAAATTGAGCAATAATATTGTCAGCTATTGACTTTTGCGATGCAACTAACTGACTATATGAATTAATAAAAGTTTGTGAATTATTTAATTTTACCTCAGCTAATGGACTATCTGACAAAGTAATACTACCTAAATATTTAGGACAAATCTGAAAAACACGCCAGAAATCAACACCTAATATAATAGGAGTATCCACTTCAGGGACTACATATGTCTTAATCACATGCAATTTGCCCTCGAAAGTAATGGGTAAGTACATGTAACCAATACTCTTAAGAGATTGTCCACCAGCTGCCACCATTGAAATAGTTTCATCCTGTTGCAAAGTGCAATCAACAAAATGTAAATGGGAATTATTTCCTAAAATTGTTACTGCAGCACCAGAATCAAGAAAACGCAAACTTCAATACCGTTAATCTTAATATACACATATGGTCTAGTGTCATTTGATGGTTTTGAATGCGGAATTGTAGATATTCTATAAGTAGAAGAAAATGTTCTAAGAAATGAAAGCCAAGTTTCCCAGTGTTCCCTGTTAAAATTTCCACAATTCCGCTCATTTAGTTTTTTAAATTCTCATTACCTTTACTACACACAGGGCAATCAGGTGTTTTCACATCCTTCAATCCGCATTTGAAACAAAATATGTCACGATTTGCTTGACACTGTCTTATGTGATGTGTGTTATTACGACACCTAGGGCAATATGGTTGTTTATTTACTTGAACTGTGTGTATAAATTGTTTGTGTTGATTTTTATTGTAAATATATTGTTGATTTTTATTGTAACCATGTTGTTGATTCTTATTGTAACCGTATTGTTGATTTTTATTGTAACCATATTGTTGATTTTTATTATTATGATTAAAGCTATGATTTTTTGAAAATTCTCCCTTGTTGTAATTATTTTTGTATATATTGTTTTGTTTATTAATTGTATTTTCAAAATTTCTATTAAAGATTTTATTTGTTTCTTTAGAGTACGCAAATTCTGGAGCGACGGTTTCAGAAGTAACCTTAGGGGGTTCTTGAAATTGTAAAAGGCGAGAATTAATAGTCTCGTAATTACGACAGAGTAAGCGTAAGGCATCTATAGTGTCAATCTGAGATATTGATACAGCTAACGTACTAGCATAGCAAGGCCTTATATTATGAAAAAGTATTTCTAGTTGTTCCGACTCGGTAAAAGGCTTAGAAAGACGTGAGAACATTCCATTCATAATCGAGAGATAAATAGTTATGTTTTCACGTTCGCCCTGAGTGCGCGAACGAATTTCTGATTTAAGGCGGTAGTCGTAATCAGACTGATCAAAGTCTTCCTTGAGCTTAGCAGAGAGCTCAGGCCAGGATAATATCTTGTCCTTTACTGAACGGTACCAATGAAGAGCGTCGTCCTGGAAAATTTCCGTAGCAAAAGCTAATATTTTTGAGGGAATTATATTTCGTGCAACAATAAATTCATCGACGTGTTGTATAAATGAACGCACACACGTTTTACCATTAAACTTTAATTTGTTAAGATCAGCAATAGTACGATCGCATGTCACAGAAATTAAATTATGTACTTCCGGTGTCGAGCTAGAGGAAGAATTAGATGATACCGGAATAGGTTTTTTTGCTTGAAGAGACGCGAATCGCTGCGAAAGAAGTTTATAGCCTTTACAAACTTCATCATACTCGGATTTAGTGTCGTCACTGGGCGTTAACCTTGCTAAGCGATTATTAAGATGGTTTAACATATTTTGTGTTCTCATAAGTGATGGTTCACTAGGATCCGAGACATCTAAATTTGTGTGAATTTTAGTGAGAACTTCGAGACAACCTTTGAGGTCCTGTCGAATATCTAAAGGAGACTCCAATATGTGTTCGTCCGGGTATTCTGATGATAATTTAACAATTTGTTTACGTAACTCTTCGACAGAAGGTGCTGCGCTAGCTCCACGAATGCGAACCTCATATTCGAGCTCCGATTTTTGAAGTGATAGATATTTGACGGGTAGCATTGTGCCAAAAATAAAAAATTGGGTAAGTGGCAAAACTAATGAATAAAAGCACAAATCTAAATAAATAATCTTCTCCGATCTGTTACAATATAATTAAGCTATCAACGTTTGTTTTTACATAAAAATTTATATTAGTAAAAATAAAAAATAAAAAATGGTTAGCAGCAAATAAAAAATAAAATGAAAGCAAAAGTGCTACTAATGTGTACTTTACAATACAAAAACAGCTTTCCTTAAAAATTAACAATAACAAATTAAAATAATAATTTTTAACGTACCTACCTATAAAAAAAAAAACGAGGTAAAATTATTATTATAATTTTTTTTTTTTTATATATACAAAATGTAGGTAGATATATGCCGTTATAAAATGAGAAAGAAAAAAAATTTGTAAACCAGAACAATGTATACAGTAATTTACGTTACTATTACAAAACTTTAACACTTTTAGTACACTTTAGTAACAACTAAAAACCAAAAACAAAAAACGTTTTACAAAAATAAGCCACAAACACGCTAACTACTAAAAGAACCGATAATAAAGGAACTTGTGTGAATTTAACCACGTTTAAGGGCGCCAGTGTCGCGGGGGGGGGTTTGGAATGAAAATTATTGTTTTGTGTAAATAGGGGTTTATTTAAAAAAAATATAATTTAGGAATCGGTAAATTCTCCGCGTGAAAATAAAAATAAAAAAATTTATAATATGATGGTCGGGGTTCCGCACTTAATCCACACAAGCTCCCCAATGTTATCGATTTAGGTACTCCCCTGAATTATAATCAGCGGCCCAAGGAGTCGCTTCTGGGAACCGCTGGCAGCAGTACAGCAGGGATGGGCAGCCAGCCTCGAGAGTCAGGTGACGGAAGGCAATGTAGTTGAATCGCTGAAGCGTCGAAACGTTGGGAGTGTCGAAACGTCGGAATGTTGAACGTTGGAAAGTTGAACCCTGGAATGTTGAACCCCAGTTTGGGGTAGATCGACACCAGTGTTTATTTATTATATATTTACCAATGTAATATATTCGACGAACGCTCAGTGACGCACGACAATATGTAATATTGAAATATTATTCAAATAACGATAATAAAATATAAATTAACGTGACGTGCATTCATTCGAACAATATGGCAAGTGTCGGTTATGCAGTTTTTCAAATGTCATCGATCACTTGCCGTGCCAATTTACCGACAGCAAAACGGGAGTGTTGCTAGGTGAAATATCTTATATATAATTGGCAGTATGCTATTTTATTATTTTACCACATAAGGCTGTTTAGTGTTTAGTTTAATAATATGTTTTATATGTTTATGTAAATATGTTTTATAAAGATTAAGTTTTAGTAAAATGTGTTGTATATATTGTGAATATTATAATTTATTTAAGTAGTTATTAGGTATTAGTGCTGTAAATATATTAAATTTAAGTGTATTTAAAGTTGTAATATGAATTATGTACGTACAACGTTACAAGCCTGGTGACACACGGACGGAAAGAGAAGTGTTAGTAACAGGGTTCCATTTTACCTTTTGGTACGGAATCCAAAAGATAGATAATCACTAACCTCTTTAATAACTTTTGAAATATTATAAAAGAAATCTCACTTGATGGTGAAATCGCGTAATAAATAACCGCGTAATAAATAACAACTCTGAAGAACTATTAATCTCCTTTTTGAGAAGTCACTTAACTTATCCCAGTCATCGCTATGTGGTCTGAACTTATAACTGAGTACATATTTCCATCAACTATAAGTAAAGACTCTGACAGTTTGGTATATTTATGATGTGTATGCTTTTTCATTGTAGTTTAAATAAATGAAGATTAATAGTGCAAGTTAAAAGATAAAACCTATATTAATAAGTATTAAGAACGGGAAACAAGAATGTGCGGATGTGTGAAGGGGTGGATATATATTGCCCCTTCAAGCAAAAACTACTGAATGTATTTTAATGAAACTTAACAGTTGTATAGCTTATAGATCAGAATAACACATAGATATACCATCACGCCTAAAGCCAAGAAGCGGGTTAGTATCATGTATTTATGCGTGTATGGTAATTGTTTTATTTACTTTACTCATCAAGGTAAACAAAAGTTTACAAAGATATTTTACGAACTGCTCCTTTGACATACCAATTAGCTGTAGGCGTACTATTTTTTATTCAGGAAAGAAATACGATGACAGTTCCTTATCATTTTACTTTTGAGGTAGCCCCGGTGCCTATAACAAGAAGGCCTGATAAATTACAGACCAAAGACATTCACAAATAATGGTTGTTTTATTTCTTTTTTAAATAATTATTTTAGATTTTTGTCTAAAGTTATATAGCAATCTAGTCGATCCCTCCGGTTTCATCCACGTTTATGTTTACTGCGCTGGTTCTAGGGTTTTAGAGTGAGAACATGCCTATATTTTTTATACTAATCTATTTTTATGCTGTACAGCTGTAAAATTTCATTTTAATTCATTATGTAGAAAGGTATTGCGAGAAGGAGCGATAAACATCGTTACATCGATCCACACATTCTTAACCTTTCGGCTATTTGGTATTAATAAGATAGGATTGGGTGGATAAAGCGGTAAGTATAATATAACTTAAATATTCTTTCGTCAGAATATCAAGAGACGAGTGAATATTAAATGATAGCTGTAGCCCGCGACTCCCTCCGCGTGGAATTTAGAAAATTATCTCATTTTTGTAACATTTTTCACTACTGCTTCGCATTTTCTGATTGTAGCGTGATCTTATATAGCATAAACTTTAGGCTACAAAGCCTTGCTCGATAAATTCCCTATCTAACACTGAAAGAAATTTTCAAATCGCACCAGTGGTTCCTGAGATTAGCGCGTTCAAACAAACAAACAAACTCTTCAGCTTATTATTATTAGTATAGATATATATAGATTAGCTAACTTGTATATGAATTTAGAAATTTATAAGCATAAGATAAGATAAGATCCTATAAGCACTCTCTTGCTAATTTTCATACGTTTAATTGAAATAAAAATTACCATAAGGCCTGGAGAAAATAGAAAGGCGATAAATTGATACCCAACAACTTGTTTGAATTAATCATTAACTACAAAAAAGAGTATTCATTCTCATCTGCTTTTTACATATTCATTGTCATTTACGTTTTCAATTTTGTGGCGGTTCTGCGTGAACTCAGGTGGCTTCAAATTGTTTTCAATTTAGTTTTTGTACCAGAATAAAACCTAAAAATAACGTTTTAAAATTATTTCTTCTCGTTGAACCTGAGGTGAGTGTGGAACAGAATCTAAACATTAAAAAATGTCATCGTTTTTATAACAACAGCAGAGGTATTCAGTAAGAAAAAGAGAAGAGAATTTTCGGTGAATCTTGATCACGTGATAGCGCTCCTCTATTTTTATTGGAGGAGCGCTGTCACGTGATCAAGATTCACCGAAAATTCACTCCACTTTTTCTTACTGAATACCAGTGCTGAATGTGCTGATAAATAAATTATAATCTACGTGGGTACTGATTTTACAACAAAAAGCTCAACTTAAACAGAGAACTCTAGCACTAAGTCTAACTTCTCAAGTGTTCTGTGGGAATGTGTAATCTGAGAACATAGTAGGTACGTGGTTTGAAAAATAGGCATATTAATTTTTACTAAAGTAATTTATTGATTTTGCAATTGACATGCTATGCTTTACTTAATAAAGTAAATTATGGTGGAAAAAATGACTGCCGCAAGCGGGACTTGAACCCATGACCTCGGAATACCGTTCCAAAGCTCTTTCCAACTGAGCTTATTGCGGTCGTGCTTGTAGCATTCAAATTTACCACCACAATCGTTACTCGATTGAGTCTATATCGTATTTCTGCGTACAACACCATCTATTACATATTTACACCTTTTTACATGCATAAAAAAATAATCTAGAAATCTCAATTCTCGGTTTAGGTATAGGTATCCATAATTTCGATTTCTCGTAAAACAAAGTCTTGGTAAAATTATAAATGAAATTAATTCCTGTTATGCGGCTCGTATTGATAAAATTTTGTTTTAACCTCGTTTTGTCAAATTTTGTCTCTTGTTATGTGGCAAATTGGATGGCAATAGAATTTAGATTTGTATTTGTTTTTCTAATGGAAGTATTGCGAAAATTTCACATCTGTGTTTTTGTTTTATACAGCCTCTAAACCTTTTGACTTCGTATACCTAAACATCGCTTTTATAATTTTATAGTGCTTACTTTAAATAAATTTTAGGTGCTTTTTGTACAGTCTTATACTAACTTTAAACAATAAAGATATTTATTAATTTACTACCTGTTGCCAGCGACTCCATACGCGTAAAATTAGGAAAATTTTCCCCGTTCTTGCAACATTTTTCTCTACTGCTTCGCCCCTATTGGTCGCAGCGTAATGTTATATGGCCTATAGCCTTTCTCAATAAATCTACTATAAATACATAGAAACACTGAAAGAATTTTTCAAATCGGATCTGTTGTTCCTGAGATTAGCGCGTTTAAACAAACAAACTAACAAACTCTTCAGCTTTATAATCTTCTTATCTATAAAATTCACGTGTCACAGTGTTAGTTACCGTACTCCTCCGAAACGGCTTGACCAATTTTTATGAAATTTTACATCCGTATTCAGTAGGTCTGAGAATCGGCCAACATCTATCCACCACCAACATCTATCTTCAAACCTATTTTTTTAGTATGGCAAAACAACGTTTGCCGGGTCAGCTAGTATTAGTATAGATACTATAGAATTATAATATCAATACGAAATCCTTTTATATGAAGCAAACAATGTCATCACGTCACCGACTTAAAGTCATTAAGACGGTACGATACCAAATTATGCTCCATACAAAAGTATGGGTATCGTACTTCCGATTTTTCTTCGCGAAAGTTAAACCGATTTTAATAGTTGTTGCGTTATAATATAGATCAAGAGTATATCTATGCCTTTATCACTTTTTTTTTCAAAACATAACAACTAAAAGAAATATGACGATCCGAAAAACCCACTTTTTTCGGTTTTCTTTAGATAAAGTTGCAGCGTCTATCACACAAATTTGGTAAAGTTTTACCACAAAAGAAAGTGATAGAAGCATAGATATACTCTTTATCAATAATGTAACGCAATTAAATATAAATTATAAAAATCTATTAAAATCGGTTTAATTTTCGCGAAAAAAAAACGGAAGTACGAAACGACTTTTTTCAAAGAATTTGTAGGTAAAATCCGCTTCATCTATATTTGTCCCTTTCAGCGCGGCGCTCGGAAATAGGGATAGCAATACCTAAGGCAAATACCTAAATGAGGAGTACAGTAAACTCTTAACGTTTGCATAAATTTTTACAAGACTTTGAAACGGATATACTTTTGCTGTAGGTCCAACATTCAGGGCCGTTTTTTATCTATTAGAAGCCCTGGGTGCCTGGACACATTATGGTGTACGCCCAGGTATAGTATATTTAGGCAAAAATGTGATGAAGTAGCGACTAAAAGTCCCTAATAATTTGGAGACCCTGGATATGTGCCCAATGGGAACATTATCCTTTAAATGTAAAAATAATTTAACTTCGGATTTCTATAGATACTTTATGGCACAAACTTTGTAACAAATACTAACCCGACATTTTAACATTTTAATCAATTATTACATCTTAGTGTGCCTGTAATCTTCGTTTAATTAACGCCAGTTCAATTTAAATCTCCAAGATTGTTTACGACGGTATTCACGAACCGCTACATTTTACGTAAGCACTTATGTAATAATTTGAAAAGTTTAATTTGACTCGTAGTTACACCCAGTAACGTTGCCTGTACTTAAATAAATACATTGGGGTATTAACTTTATAATTTTATTGTCAAAGACCATTTGATGTTATGGCTAACACAGGTTTGACACTTATGAGGGTACTGAACTCCTAATGTAGGTATTTGTCTTAGGTATTGCTATCCCTATTCCCGAGCACCGTGCTGAAAACGAAAAATCAGTGGCGTAGCCTGCCTTGGTGGGGCCCCGTATAAAAATTTATATGGGGGCCCTTTTGAAGGGTAAAGATAACTTATGAAATAAAAAAAATATGCATAAAATTTCTGAAATAATAAAAAATTTGGAAAGCATTCTTTTATTTCTGCTACCGCACGTTGGGGGCCCCGTGGACCGGGGGCCCCGTATAATTGATACGGCTGATACGGCGGTAGCTACGCCCCTGGGACAAATATAGCTGAAGCAGATTTTACCTACAAATTCTTTGAAAAAAAGACGTTTCGAAGTCCCCTTTTTTCATTGCGAAAGTTAAACCGGTTTTGATTTCTTTTACGCTATATTATAGATGAAGAGTATATCTATGCTTGTATCATTTCCTTTTTTGGTAAAACGTTACCAAATATGTGTGATAGACGCTGCAACTTTACCTAAAGAAAACCGAAAAAAAATGGAATTTCGGATGGTCATATTTCTTTTAGTTATTATGCATTAAAAAAAAGAAAGTGACAGAAACATAGATATACTCTTTCATCTATAATATAACGTAGAAACAATTAAAATTGGTTTAACTTTCATGAAGAAAAAAGGGAAGTACGATACCCATATTTTTGTATGGAGCATAATTTGGTATCGTGCCCTCATAACTAACTTAAGTAGGCGTATACCTCATATTATTTTCTAATTATATTTGTATAATATGCTAAGTACTTACTACATAAATAATATATGTATCTATTATTTGTAATAAATCCAAAGTGATGATCCCAAAATTTTACTATAACAGTTAATACCTCTGATCCAAACCGAAAATGAAATGCTCACCGTTGACAAAGAAATTACTATCCTTTAATATATTAAATATTACAATAGAATAGAATAGAATACTCTTTATTGCTCACCATAAAGTTATACAGAAGTTTAAGGATTACAAGAAGATAGTAAGTACAATAGGCGGTCTTATCGCAGTTTGCGATCTCTTCCAGACAACCTTTGGGTGGATACGATTGCTTTGGAGGGGGCTACTTGTGGTGCACATCCTAACAACTACTGATACACTTACATACAATAATATAATATATAAACAATACACATACTAATACATACACATATAAATAAAGGTATACATACATACACAAATAAAAGTCATAATATAAATACATAATATATACAAGAAAACAAAGTATCCAAATAATTATCACTATTAAATAGGTAGAAGTGACATATTACGAAATTATTCAATTTGTTTGCATTGATAGATAATGTTCTTTGACGAGTCTTTTAGAAAGATGTTAATGATTGAGCGGTAGTTATATAGTTCGGCAAGGCATTCCACAAACAGGCTGCTTCGATAGTGAATGATTTATTAAAAAACCTTGTGGAATGTGTTGTCATAGCTAATCTCTGGCTCTCCGAAGATCTCAAGCATCTCAAATGTGTGTCATGGAGAAACGTAAAGCGTTTTTTGAGATAGGTGGGACTAGTGGGATTAAAGAGAATATTATAGAGCAAACAAAGAATGTGAGTATTCCTACGAAATCTGATGGTCAACCACTTGAGCTTATTATGAAATTCGGATACGTGATCAAATTTGCGAAGTCCAAATATGAATCTGATACAGAAGTTTTGAAGCCTCTCAAGTTTGTCTAACTGGTCCTCGTTGAGATCGAGATAGCTGGCGTCACTGTAGTCGAGAATGGGAAGAAGAAGAAGAAATATTATGCATACTTACAAATATTTACCTATTTGAGTTTGTTACTGTTGCCATGTAACATACAGGCATTTTGTACGAGCAACACATAATTTACCCTCGTCACGTGTACGAAACTTTTTTATTGTTTATTCACAATGTTCAACTTTATTTGAAATTAACGTAAAAAGTTCTAACTCATCTAAAACTTCAGTTTTATGTAACATTCTATGTGTTATTGTAGTGAAGTTTCTGTTAACACTTTGATTTATTTTGTATTAAAATTTATTTTCCGTTTGTGAAAAGAATTCGTCTGGGGGAAACTCACCGGCAAATCCCAACTCATAAAAGTGATCGTTGCAATCGGTTGCAATAATATTTTTGCAATTATATTTTCTGCTAGAGCCTAGAAAGAGACGAATCCAGAAAAGTAATCCACATTGGAACAAAAAATATGTTTACTAAGGGAGTTTCTTAGAAATTTCTTTCTGTTTGTTGTATTTATTTACTTATACTTAAACAGCATAGAGTAGATTCCTTACATACTAAATAGTTATCAGTAGGTTCCTAAGGAATTATTACAGATTCCTTTTCCCCAGATTTTTGTGTTTATGTCCCTATATAAGTTTATATCTTTAAAATTACGCAATGAATAGTAAGTCATAACTAGCAACCCATTATAGATAGCTGGCTAAGATCCCAAATTAAATTTTAAATTTTTATATAATCATTGGCCATTGACCCGAAAAAACTTTAGATTAATCCACCGTATTAAAGAGGAATCGCTTTTAAATATTCCGTTAAATAGGTACCAAGGAAGCTAATAAAAGCTTGTTAAAAAATGGCGCAGCATTTCTTATTAAAATACAATGAAATTGCGGAAAAAGTCTAAGAATTCGAAGATAATACGCCATCTCGCAGCGGTTACCACGAAAATGTACGAATTATAGCGTGAAATGCTTGGCCACCCTTTTTACTTTTATCATGATGAGCTTACCAAAGAGAAATAAGGGACGCCTTAGAAAATCGCACCAAATAGATCGTATTCCCATAAATAGAACCAAAATGTAGCTTTCATTACGTGACTTTCACAGTAATGCGGATTTTGTTTTGGTTCAGGCCTCGTAAATTTTGGAAATCACCTACCTCTTTATATCTTTGTCGGAAATGTATTTGAAATGTGCCATGATAACAACAGAATATCAACGTACCACACAAGAACGAAAAGTATCTTGTGTATAAATTTTAAAGAAAGTGCTTCACTGTGTAGGTAGGTACCTAACTTTAACCGAGTTCAAAAAAGGAGGAAGTTCTCAATTCATCTGTTTATTTCATTTTTTTATTTTATGTTTGTTACCTCATAACTTTTAACTGGGCGAAGCGGTTTTAATGATTCTTTTTTTATTTGAAAGCTGGTGGTTCCCGTGTGGTCCCATTGGCACCAGGTCAGGATCTGATGGTAATCTCCTGGGAAATCGAGGAAAATCCTCAAATTTCAAAGAGACATGAAGACGGTTGGACTTTTTTATAAAATACTCAATTATTACAGAACTATAAACAAACAAGTCAAATATTAAGTTATTGATACTTTATGCCATATAATACAAGCGAAAAAGAAAAAAAGCCCATATATATATGAAAAGGTGCAAATGTGTCAATAACAAATTGGTCCTGAGTGAGCTATTTTTGACTTCGTTAATATGTATGGCAGTAATGTCAGACGGTTATTGCGGTGTAGACGACACACAAGTTGTATATTATACTGTAACAGATATTTCACGTCAATGTCACACATCTAAAGGATATAATATTACTCTGATATTCAGTCTTTATAGTCCGAATAGTTTGATGAATATTTATACACTAGAAATAATAATATATATAAACTCCGGAGGTACCTCTCTATGGAACCATTCGGTGGCATGTCTGCTGTCGGTCAGTGGCCAAATTTTTTTTATAAAGTTATATGTAATTTTGTTTTTTAATTCTATATTTAAAAATTTTACAAAAAAGAGAATTATACGAATAATGGACTTAAATTTCAGAACTAAACAATCGTAGGTACATTATATTTTAGTCTTGAGCGTGAATCAAATCTATTATTTCTTGCACAGCAACCAGCAACACTTAGCTGGATGATTACGTAATCAAATTAATACCTAGTACCAATCAATTTCTTTTGACTAAATAAAAATATTCTCCGTGTGGTGACGGATTAAGAATACAAGTGTCACCATCCCATCTCCTCCCAGGGGTGCTGTAAACGTCAGCAAAGGGATATTGCGCACAGATAACACCCTCTGTGAGAGACGGAAAACTCGAAAATAAACCTTGTGCCAACACGCCTGGTCAACGCGGCACAGTAGACCATAATCCCTCCTAAAGTGGAGGAGGCCCATGCCCAACAGTGGGACGGAAATGGGCTAGATAAAAAGTAAACGATCGATGCAACTTGGTCGAAACGTCGGGAGCGAAGGAATTAACTAGGCATGAGATATACCTGCGATATTCTATACCCGGGCTCAAAGGTATGGGTATGGCCGTATACCCAGTACTAAAACCCAGTATTAAAATACTTATAGGTATTTTCAAACCTGGTCTAGAGGTTTCCTTTTAGAAACTCGATTGAACGACGTTTGGAACATTTAAATGAGAGTTTTTGAATGAACACCAAACCTTCCAAAAATTATTTTGGAAGGTTTGGTGTTCATTCAAAAATTCAAAAAACTGGTCCGATTTTGCTTTACAGATTATAAAATCTGTAAAGCGAAATCGGACCAGTAGGTACATAAAGGACTGTCAACTAAGAGTTTAGTGATAAATATGAAAGAAGAAAGAAAGAAAAATATATTTATTTAACGGTCGAGATGCAGACACAAAAACAAAAAGACAAAACGATTAAAAAAAAGTACAATCAGATACAAACTAAAATTAAAATATTACAATTAGTGACTTACACACTCATAAACAACAATACTGTTGTGAAAATAATTAATCAAAAAAAAAAAAATTTAAGGTAACGCTTATTTAAAATACTGGTAGCTGGCCTAGATCGTTACCCACAAAAGTAGGTAAGATCCCTACAGCACAAAACAAATAAGATATAATCTTCACACAACAGTACGTAATTATAGATGTACATTCAGACCCGTAAAGGCGCCGTACTCAGTACTGTCATACGATTTAGTTTGGCGTTTATCTCGGCAGTACATTTGTACCTATCGGGTACGGACCGGGTTTCTGCTATACATACCCAATCTGCGTACTGGTATACTCATACTGGGTATTTATACCTGTACCAGTATATACGTGTCATCCCTAGAATTAACGTGATTATAGTCCCAGTAATATTAACAAATTATGCGTTCAAATCGCGTAATTTTAAAATAAATTAGTATAAAGTAGCTCTACCAATAGCGTTATTTAAAACATTTTAATCATGCAAAAATACTTGAATTAATATATTTATGCAATCTTCATCAGAATAGTAAAATATACATAGCTATTTTAGATATGAGAATATTTAATTTTATGACTTGAATTTTTACGTAGTCTTGTGGGAGTAAATATTTTAAAAATAATATTATCTTGCATTTTCTTACTGTCTAGTAAGTTTTTAATGTGAAAAATAAACGACCTTAAGTAACACGAGAGCTTTAAGAACACAAAAATAAAATTTAGTAAAATGCTTCGATTTTACAGAAGTGGAAGAATCACATCTGTCTTTTTCCATTTCACAATGCGTGTGTGCTTTTATTTTTCGTGAGCTCTCAGACTATTTACTTTACACTTTGTCTTCAGTATTGAGGGGATGTATCAGACTAAGTCTTATAATATTTTGAGTACTGGGTACTCGAGACCAGTTAAAGATCGAGAATTAAAGATATTTCAGTTCCTAATCAGACCAACAGGTCCGTGTGGTGACGGATTAAGAATACAAGTGTCACCATTCCTTTTTTTTCCCAGAGTGCTGTAAAAGCTAGCTAAAAATATAATCTGTGTCAAAATCTTCATATTTTATTTATTTTTGTAGCAAATCTCTGCCTTTGTAATATTGTGAAGGTTTAACGCACCTGGTGCCTCAAACTGTTCGCCTTGTTACGACTTGAACTTGTTTGTTGCTGTTATTGAGATTTCCGTTATAAATTTACATAACACTGAGGTGTAGAAAATACACTTATGTAAAATGTCTAGATAATTAAACAATGTGTTTCTAACTTATTGCCGAATTAAACGTGCCTCTCACTCCAGCTCACTTAGTCCCACTGTTGGGCACGGGCCTCCTCCACTTTGGAGGGATTATGGTCTACTGTGCCGCGCTGACCAGGCGTGTTTGCACAGGGTTTATTTTCTAGCTTTCCGTCTCTCACAGAGGATGTTGTCTGTGTGCAATATCCCTTAGCTGACTTTTACAGCCCCCTTGGGAGGAGATGGGGTGGTGACACTCGTATTCTTAATCCTTCACCACACGGACGTAACCGTGCCTACTGCCTTTTTCCGTTCGTTTTATAAATATCGAAATTCGTTTTATAAATAGAGGTAGGTATATCTATTATGTTATTACTATTCTACTTGCAAATGTTTCTCTATTGTCGTATACGCAACTCCTCCGTTATTTGTTGTACAGTGATACGCTGAGATAGCCTGAAGTTTACGTATGTCGTAACGTGGTAGCTTTTTATTTTCTTCTCGACATCTGTCTTCAACAAAACGTGTTGACCTCTAATTATTATCACTTTATGTAAAAATGGGATGGTGATTCATTACAAAATGGAATATAATTCTATGTTACTAGCTGTTGCCTGCGACTTCGTAGCCGTGGATTTTAGAAAATATTCCCTGTTATTGCAACATTTTTCACTGACGCTTCGCTCCTATTGGTCGCAGCGTGATATTATATACTCTGTAGCCTTTCTGTATCTCCGTGTGGTGACGGAATAAGAATACAAGTGTCACCACCCCATCTCCTCCCAAGGGTGCTGTAAAAGTTAGCTAAGGGATCTTGCACACAGATAACATCTTCTGTGAGAAACGGAAACCTCAAAAATAAACCCGGTGCCAACACGCCTGGTATTCGTGGCACAGTAGACCATAATCCCTCCCAAAGTGTAGGAGGCCCGTGCCCAGCAGTGGGACGTAAATGGGCTGGAGAGAGAGAGCCTTTCTAGATAAGTGTACTATTCAACACTGAAAAAAAATTTCGGGATAGTGGTTCTTGAGATTAGCGCGTTTAAACAAACAAACTAACAAACTCTTCAGCTTTATAATGTTAGAATAGATCCTTACTAATTTTAAACTTATAATATATATTATAACTATAATTTGACACAGACAATCTTTAGACCCTGAGAAAGGACATAGGCTACCTTTTATTGCGAATAAAAAAATATCCAAATTCCACGCGGACGGAGTCGCGGGCAACAGCTAGTAAATAACAATTTACTTAGGTATATTATTTAGGTCACGCTTATATAGTAGTACTACCTATGTATGTGTGCAGTATTACTATATAGACGATTACGAACGTACAAATACCATTTACAGTTCAACTGAGTTTAATAACTAAGCAAAGCTCAATATTTCTCTACAATTAATTAAAATTGTGGGAAGTGGGAAGCCAACAAAAGCCCACGTACTTTATTGAGTTGAAATATGAATAACATAATTAATACTGTTGACAAGAATTATTAGTTTTATTAAGTACTTTTATTTTGGTGACGGATTAAGAATACAAGTGTCACCAACCCTTTTCCTTTTGCTGTAAAAGCCATCTAAGGAATATTGTATACTGATCCTTTGTGAGAGACAAACAACTCAAAAATAAACAGTTTGTGTGTGGGTGTTTACTATGCATAATAAGTATGTATTTACAAAAGAAAAGTAGTTTATGTAGTATATCCGTATTCTGGTACCCATAACACAAGCATGTAAGCTTAGCTTGGAACTAGAGAATGTTGTGTGAAATGTCCATGAATATTTATAAAATAAAACCATATGCCAACAAGTTTGGTCAGCACGGCATAATAGACCATAATCCCAAAGTGGAGGAGGCCCGTGACCAACAATAGGACGTTATAAGCTAGAGAGAGAGATTCCTGGTATTATATGGTATAATGCCAAAGACAGATTAATTATGTTGTATTATTAACAGACTTCGTTCGTATATCTATCGGTCTATTTATCAATGCAACGGAATCCTTTAAAGTGATTTAGTAAAGTCAGATTGAGCTGATATTTGTAAAAAGGACTAAATACCTACTTATCTTCTTTGTATATATAAATCTCCTGTCACGATGTTTGTCCGCGATGGATTCCTAAACTACTTACCCGATTTTAAATTAAATTGGCACACCGTAAGCAGTCTGGTCCAACTTGAGAGATAGGATAGCTTAGATCTTTAATTATAGTCGCAATTTTATTTTATTGCAAATTATTTGTTTGTATAGCAAAACAGCGTTTGCCGGGTCAGCTAGTTTTATTTAAGTATTTAGTCTACAAGTCTTAGAAATAAATGTAAAAAGCGCTTCGAAAAAGTATCTTTATTCAGAAATTGCCACTGAATTCATTAATAAAGTTCTCGCCTAAAGTCTTCGAGCTTCCTCAATAAAATAAAGATCTACGTTAACATTTCATTGTGGTGAGCACTGATACATTTTCTATTACGCTCGCTTTTTCAAAGTAATTCAAAGTTACTTCCTCTTATACTTTGGCATGCCTAAGAAACTTTATACTCATAATATCTAAATAACGGCTATGTTTACTTAATCTTTACTTAATGTTTACTTAATCTTTACGTGAGATGGGCCTCGTCGTCTAGTGGTTCAGGTAACGGACTGCTGTTCACGAGGTCGCGGGTTCGATTCCCGCTCGGGACAATCATTTATATATTGACTAGCTGATCCGGCAAACGTTGTTTTGCCATACAAACGTCAGAGGTAGACAAATTGCAATAAAATAATATTGCGACTATAAATTGAAATCTAAACTATCCTATCTTTCAAGTTGGGTCAAATTACACATGGTGTGCAAATCAAATTTAAAATCGGTTCAGTAGTTTAGGAGTCCATCGCGGACAAACATCGTCACAGGAGATTTATATATATAAAGATAATAAGACAGTCTACATTATGAGTTTACTTAAACAAACAAGAAACACTAATTGCTACAAACATTACATATGTAGAATAATGTAACGATCACAGAAAATTCGAGAACTTTTCAAAGTCGGATATTAACCTCTGAGAAACAAGTTCATAACATAATATTTAGTTGTGTAATCAATGATAGAATAGAAGATTGTTTCTATGATTGCCTCTGAGTATATACTTTACAAACGATGTAATTCTCGTGTTTGTAGGAAATTGAAAATTCTGACATTGTAGCTTTGATGTCACAGAGGAAACTAACATGCAGCTAGCAGCACAACTTGTTATGCTGATTACCTATTTATATATTGATGTTTGCTATACAAACAGTTCAGTGCGAATACAGAAGTGTGTCAATTTTATTAACGCATAGAAACCCGACTCTTGCATCGCATAAATAGCAGCATCTATGTCTATATAATTATAGATATAATAAATCTGTAGAAAAAAAAAATTTGTACATTGAATTTAAAAAAAAATTGTTAGATGGGTAAAGGATAACCAAAAGAACCCATTTCCAGCATTTTTTAAATGTTTGTCTATTTGTCTGTTTAGATGTTTGTCTGTGCACGCATCACGTAAAATGTACAACAGTTATAAATATAAATGTTATACGTAAAAAATTTACACAACTCAAGGTATTACTTAGTTCTGTTAGATCAAGAGATATTTACATAATACAAAATTTCTCAATTTGGTTTTTTTTTGTAAGAAGTCACTGCCCCCGTTTAATATGATAAATACGGAAATTAGCGAGAGTTTTCATGAAACTTTACAGCTATTAAGCACATCGTTAATAACATACACCCTTATCGGAGTGAAGCAGTCACCATAAACGAGGGTTTTGTCACGCTTATACCCGCATATAGAATATAGTTTAATTTATAGTATTCAAAAGTGTTACTGCAAAGAAATTTAGGAATAATTGTGATTCTTAACAAATTTTGAAAACTGACAAATTTTATAGCGCTCTGGTTCTTTCTAAGTTACGTCTAAGATATTTTTTCCGATCGCGGCATTCCTTAGACCTAAGATTTAATTTTGTAAATTTTAATATACACCATGTTTTCTGGCATAACTCTTGAGGATAAGTATTAATGTAAAAATAAGTAAGTATAACTACAAATCTGTTTTCTGTCTGTGTGTTTGAGTTACATTCATAGACACAGTGATTATAGAGCAAGATAATTGTTTTTATCTTACATACAAATAAAACATGTTACCATTGTGATTAACTATATTTATTTCTAAATACATAAAAAAATAAACAGATTTTTAACACTCTACAAATAAGATAAAAAGAATATTTCAAGTGAAATCGTTATAATTTCACAACTTATTCGTGGAATGTCGAAGAAAACAGACCATTTTATGCAATATACATTCAGTTTCTGTAACTGTATGAAAGTAATGGACCATAAAGCTCTCCTAAAACACAAGAATCTTCTAAGAAGTACAAGAATAACTTCAAATGTAACAAAAATGAAACAATCATTGAGAAACAGAACGAGTATCTGTGTACCGCAAATACATAATTCATACACCTTTGATATTAAGTTTTTTACTGTCGTAGGTTTTTTGTTTTCATATATTTACTTTGTTTTAAATCCATCCTGTTTCGTTTTATGCTGTTCTTCTTTCATTCAAGCTATTCATCTGTTACAAGTCTCTCTCTCTCTCTTTCTCTTTCCAGTCTATTAAGAGGGCACGACGGGAACACCCCAAAATTCGGAAAAACATTATTCCGAATTTTGAAATCCCGATTTTCAAAAGTCCGAATTTCATAATACCGAAAAATTGTAATGTCCATTATTTAAAATCACGAAAAACATTTTACCGAAAGTAATAAATCCGATTTGTTACTTTTCCGATTTTCATTTGTCCGAAGAGTCAAATACTCGAAGGGTTATTTATTAGTCCGAAAAACAAAATTCCGATTTTCAATACTTCGAATAAACTAAAAATAGCTACAAAATTTTGTGACTGTGATAGGCTTATCGCTGCAAAGCCGATTTTACGTAGATTTGTTTGCCCTACCCTAGAGTGCAATTTAAGCCCGCGTAGGCGCGGACGGGTGTGATGGCCCGCGAGCTGAGGAGCAATTGATTTGAAGGCTCGCCGTAGTAGTGGAGGCTGGCCGGCTCAACTACTACGGCGGAAACAAAATTTTTTTTTTAATCCAAACCAAATGCTTCTATTAAAAAGTAAACAATCATATTTTTAAATGACAACCAATACACTGCAAAAAGCGTACTTCACCATATAGATTTTTCTTTAAAATTAATTGTGTTAACGGTATTTTAATAATCAGACGTCATATTATTTATTACGTATTTCGAATTATCAATTATTCGGATTTTTTATTATTCGGCCTTTTGAAGTTCGGAATTTTGAGAATAGTAATTATAATCGTTAGAAATATGGAAGTTTCGGAATTATGAAAATCGGAGTAATAATACATCGGAGTTGTTATATTCGGAATTTTGAACCATTCGGAATTATGAAAATCGGTATTATGAAATTCGTATTTGTGACTTTCGGGATAAAGATTTTCGTCTTTTTGTAGTGTACCCGGGCACGACACCAAACTATGCTCCAAATAAAAATTTTGGTATCGTAGTCTGATGTTTCCTTTGTGGATATTGTCTCTAGAGCAACAAATTTTCTCACAGTATTAAGGTCCTAAAATATCAATGCTTCTATTACTTTCTTTTTTTTTAAACATATTAACTAAAAGAAATAGAGCTATCTGAAAATTTCATTCTTTTTTGGTTTTCTTTAGATGAATTTGCAGCGTCTATCACACAAACTTGTAATAGAAGCATAGAAATACTCTTTATCTATCATGTTATCTGACTCTTTAATACATAATATCTATGTCCTAATTCATAACGAGCAGAATTTGCATCAGTTCTAGGTATATCAAAAGTGTTGTGCAGTTCTTTTTGCAAAAATATCATTCGCGGATCCTAAAAAGTAATTCCAAAAAAAATATTATTGCGATTGAACGTGTTGATTCCTGAAGCATATATTATTATTTAGCCGAAAGTAGATTCTACTTTTATTCATAACCTCATGTAAAGTCAACATCAAAAATTACTTCCGAAGACTGTAGTCAAAGTTGGAATATTCAGTGTTTGCGCACAACACACACTAAATTACAACACAAACTAAATTAAGTATGTCAGCAGTTACACTCCACTGAACCTTATGTAGTATTAACTCACAATAAAGTAAGTACTTAACTCAAGATCATCCTTCATAGGTTACGTCTTCCGACAACTCTATTTTATGTGCTATAAAATTGAGTTAGTATAAGAAATACATCTACACAAATATACCATCAAATAATCAAATAGCTCAAATAGCTCATAGTTGCGATAAAATTTTACATACATCATAAATATCTATCTAAATAGTATAAAGATATCCTATAAGGTTCCTAAAAGCCTAATGTGGTGTGGTGGTGACGAATTAACAATACAAGTGTCACCACCCCATGTCCTCTACAAAGTGCCCGTAAAAGCCAGCTCAGGGATATTGTACACAGCATATAACATACTCTATGAGGGTTGGAAATCTAAAAATAAACCATAATAATAATATGCCATCACGCCTGGGCCCTGAGTCGGGTATTTCAACGGTGTCACAACTGTACCATTATTGTACCATTATGGTGCAATAGTAAAGTTTTTGGTAGTCTACTAATAATGTGTCGTCATAACGACTTCATCATTGTCTTACAATTGTCAAAGTGACATAAATTGCTAGTCTCGTACACAACTGCTTCACAATTGCAATTCAATGACTGAAATGTTTCGGTAGTCTGCTATTTTGAATTTGACAGTAATATTTTTAAATTGTCCTGTGTCGACAGATTGCCATAAATAAAAAATAGATAGATAGAAATATTAGAAATTGTTCTTTGTAATTTATTGCAATTTACTAATCTCCTAAACTTCACATTGCTTTTTATACTAATAAATAGTATGTACAAATATATTTAAACGAAGTCTAGCATGATTAAATGTTTAAATTTATTAGTAGTTTTTCGAAAATCACTTCAACTAACGCATTTTTTAAAAACGGCAACACATACATACCATTCTAACACAATCCATAGATAAAAGAGACCGAAAATTCAATGCATAGATAAAAGAGATCGACAATTCTATTACCATTGAAAGACCGTTATGACGGCATATAGCAGACTACGGATATTTGACTTCAATTGCAACGGTATCGTGCCGGTATTGTGCCGGTATGACAATTGTTCCAAAATAGTGGACTTGAGCACCTGGTCAGCGCAGCATAGTAGACTACAAACGCTCTTAAAATGGAGGAGGTCTGTGGCCAAGAATAGGACTTTAATAAAGAGAGAGGGAGAGAGCACATGTTTTCTTTAAAACTCTTAAAACGTAAAATATCTAAAGGGCTCAAGTCTTCTAATTTATTTATTTAACTTTAATCCAATTATTCCTCAGCTTAATTTTCTTGTTGGTTCCAAAACAGTTTAGTTTTATAGACTTAATCTCTCTGTTAATCCAGGTTAACAAACGTGTACATAATATTCTTACATTATGGTGACAGTAATGTGTAAAGGTTTTTCTACGTTTACTTTCAGGTATGTACCTAAACGAGCAAATCTCTGTAAAAAGGTAGAAAACAAAACCACAACAAATGTTCCTTTATACAAAAGTTCCAGAACTGTCTCTTTATAGTTACCACAAAAGAACTTTACGTGTTTGGGTGTACTTATTTAAATAATGAATCCAATGAACTGAAAATATTTTTTTTAGAAAGTCTAGGGAGTAGTTGCTTTTTGAATTGAATTATTACGTATAATATGCCTATATTTGTTATAGGCAGAGTTTTTTGATTTTCACCTATTTGCTGTAGTCGAATTGATCTGAATTTTGGCACACATATTAAGGACCGGTAGATGTGCAAAATTTTAAAAAATATTTAGCATTTGCAAACATGTTTATTAGTTTTTGAACTTAGCAGATTATTAAGTATTACCTGTCCCGATGTTTGTATATGGCTAGCTTTATACTGACGCAGTTCCCGATAACCGACTAACCTAATTTGTTTTTAATATCGATTAAGAAAAATGACAATTAAATATATATATTAACATTACCTTGAGAGTTCTACAAAGAATTAAAAAATGCTGCACTCTCGAAGATCATTCCTTGTGGTACTTAAAGTAATGGACGTGATTATGGAAAAGCTGTAGACTTTTACCAAAACTGGTTTGTCTATCCAGCCCATTAACGTAGGTACTACTGGACAGAGACCTCCTCCACTTTGTGAGAGATTATGGTCTACTGTATCGCACTAACGAGGCGTGTTAGCTTTATTTTAGAGTTTTTCGTCTCTCACAGAAGATGTTATCTGTGCTTAGTATCCTCTAGCTGACTTTTACAGTACTCTTCAGTCTTCTGAGTCACAGGTACTAACCTAATGCAGGAGACAAAGAAAGCATGTAAATTATTGTTTATGTTATTGGTCTCAATAAAGAGTTTGACTCTTTTTTTTCACTCTGGGAAGTAAAAAAACTTATATTCTTAATCTTAGCTGTAAACCAGTCCGTGTGGTGACTCCACACGGACTGGTTTACAGCTACATAATGACTGGTTTACGGGTGCATAATTACTTAAACAAACGTGTAATTTAACTGAACTCAGGTATCACCAAAGTAATAAATCTACTCAACTTATATGCGGTTTGGCCCCTTTTCACTTCTCACAGTCCTTTCAGGAACGAGGTAGTAACAATATATATTCATGATACGTCATCATATAAAAATAAACCCGTATGAAATATTACTTTGATGATACAACTTACCATGTTCTAGCACCCGCATATACCACATGTTTTAATTTTTGGCAAGTGTTTTTTATTTTAAAACATGAAGATACTATTGTAAACTTAACTATATTCATTTAGCTATACCTCAATTAAATACTACTCCATAAAATAACAAGTCATGTAAGTCAGATATATAAAAAAAATTAAAACTCGTTGCAGCTCAGTTAAAAGCCATTAGAAATATTAGAAATATTAAGTGCCTGAGAATAATAAGATGCAAATAGTAAAGTGTGCAAAAAGTTTAGATTCCTAAACGATTTTATGTAGTACGTCGCTAATGTGAACTCAAATGCCGTGCGTTTTCTATATCAGAAAACCGTTTACTCTTCGGATTATTCTCTTCTATTCCCAGCCCAGTTAGGACTGACTATTGAGGGTAGGCCTCAATCACCCGGGAAAGAACTTCTCCTACATCACACTGACCAGGCGTGTTAACATACCTAGTGTTTCATTTCAAGTTTTCTATATCTTGCCGATTTCATCTGATTATAACGTTCCTTAGCTGAGTGCAGCAACCTGCGGATCACTCTGATTTCAATCAAATATGTATGTTTATATTTATGTATGTAAATATATATGTATAATAATAGTCTTATCGTAAAGCTTATAAGCACTCCTTTTACATAAATATTGAGGGGATGGAATATAATATTAATGAAGTATGATGAGGCAGGTAGGCGAAACCAAAAACTGTCTCTATAATTTAACTGTACGCTATCCAAGTTTTATATTACACATACTCTAAGGTGCTGTCATAAATCCCAGACGTGCTTCGCAGTGCTATATTTCTAGAGGTGTGATAAAAATAATACTTATGTATTACGTAACGCACGTACCTAAATGAAAAGTAGGTCTTGATACTTTTTCTATACTGGTTACACTGACGGAATATATTTCAGGCAATCCCAAGACCTACTTTTATAAGGAAACCAATTTATAACAATATTGTAATTGGTTATTATTTCTATTTTTTTTTACATTGCAGGAAATTCAAAGATTCTTCGAAAGAAATCCGACACCATAAAGTTAGTCACATGCATAGTATCTATCATACGAAGGTAAAAACTAAGAAGCCTTCAAACTTCTTACGTACAAAGTGTACATACACACTTTTATTTAAGGGCCTACATCAATATTATCGTATATCATCGCCGACACGTACATATTAACACAGCCAGTAGGCACAGAAAATGAAGAATTAGGATACTTTTCCTATTTACTCAAAATCTACTAAATATATTTTAATTCTGATTTACGTGTTTCTACATATAATAGTTACTTATGTTTTTAAAGTTATTTCATTAGTTAATACGCGATAATAGACCGACAAATGAAAAAAATAAAAAATTAGAGAGGTTGTTTCGCTAAGATTTTCTATCGAGAAAACTTTTTTCAATGGCGTTTCTGAGTTTATGCGATCCTAGATCATATATTGAAAAAACATATACTTAAAAATTGGAGCTCTAGCCATTCAATATAAAGAAACAATGAAAACTTCGTATGTAGAAAAATGCACGAAGCTATTTTGGTATCCTCTTAAGTGGCAAAAGCACAAAGAAAACTAAAAGAATATCAAAAAAATTACCTAACACAAGATTATTACATTCGATACCCAGTACCTAAGTACCTAGTACATATTTAATAGCCTTCAAACTTATAGTGGTTATTTCGAACATATTAATATAATAATTTTCAATATACCTAATATATCTAGTGAATATGTTATGAGTTCTATCACATAGGTTTATTAGGTAATACAGTCTAGACCGCGTAGGTACATATTGACTTACCGTCTACAGCTAATGAAATCTCTATGGTTACATTACATATATTAAACTAGTGATAAATACGGTCGTACTAATATCAGCTAGGTATTGCTAAATTTTATTTTCAAGTTTAGCTAAATGCAAATAATGTTCTTACTATTCATTACATTCACAAAACGAGTAAAGCAAATTTAAATTTGCAAATACGGTTTACCATTTTAACAATCTGGTTAAGCTTACATATAGGAATACATTAATATAGAATATCGAATCACTTCAAACCAAACAAGATAATTATATTTTCCACAAAAACCACTATTATAATATTTTTAATACGAGTATATCTAACTAAATACATGGTATGAAAAACCTTTATAAAAAGGACGAGATACAATTTATTAATTGTATCGTCCTGTTTTGTTATTACAAAACAAAAAACAAATGGTTAAACTGAAACATAAGATGTTCTACAGTCCGACAGTTAAAACATAAAAATATAAAAATTAAAAAAAGAATGAAAAAAAAAGAATTACAGTAATAATGGTGGTAGAAATTTACTCAACACTGTAAAGGACAAAGAGACAAAATGATAGCCAACTTTATACGTCTTGTTCACTTTATGTTACTGAGTGAAAGTAACGGACCATAAAAACATACATAAGGAGATAGAAAGGTCCCAGATATAAGGCATTTTTCCACTGCGAGAATATAAATAAAACTTGTAAAACGCAAATAAAACAATTCATATTCACAAATCGTATTTTCGCAACACACGTACGAAATTAGATACCTACATATTGTTTCTCTATGCAGATGGAAATATCTGGAATCATAATAACTATTTATCGTCAAATATCCATCTAATTGAGCATACTACTATGTTCAATTGCTCACGGGATTAGAAAAGTTCGCCCACTTGCAGTAGTTGTATTTGAACACATTTCAAGAGGGGATTATACTCCTAATTCAGGTATTTGTCTTAGGTATTGCTATCCCTATTCCCGAGCGCCGCGCTGAAAGGGAAAAATGTAGCTGAAGCAGATTTTACCTACAAATTCTTTGAAAAAAAAAGACGTTTCGTAGTCCCCTTTTTTCTTCGCGAAAATTAAACCGGTATTTTTTATGCAATATTATATATTATTGTATATCTATCCTCCTATCACTTTCTTTTTTGGTAAAACCTTACCAGATTTATGTGATAGACTTTGCAACTTTATCTAAAGAAAATCCAAAAAACTGTTATTATGTTTAGAAAAAAAAAGTGATGAAGCATAGATATATAAGCTTAGATATTGTGAAAAAAAAATCGTCCGTCTAGAAGCAATATCCGCGAAGAAAACAGGGGACTACGATGCTCATATTTTTGTTTGGAGCATAATTTGGTATCGTGCCCTCTTAAGGACTAATGCCAACGCACGTGATTTTGAACGTGTTTTTGAACACAGTTTTAAAACTAACAAAGTCATTTTCAAGAATTAAATATAAATGTAATTACTCTTCCAGGCCTAAGACGAAAAAAGCCAAGACTATATTTACTGAATGGGACCACAATAATCAACTTAGCAAGACCCTTAATTAGGGTTCTCGCTAAGTTAAATGTTAAGTTCAAATTTATCAAAAAATATTTTTAGAGACAGTAACAAACTTTGCTCTAAAAATATTATTCCTTTGTAAGAAAATGGTTGCTGAAGAAAAGAAGTTTATAGAACAAAATGTCCTAGTTTTAAACTGATAAAATGTTATCTAACAAAGATTAGATTAGACACGATTTAACTTTACTCTAACAGTAGAGTTAAATTGTGTAAATTATAAATTTAATTATATATATATACTAGCTGACCCGGCAAACGTTGTCATGCGATACAAAAAAAAAGGTTTGAAAAATAGATGTTGGCCGATTCTCAGACCTACTGAAAATGCATGTAAAATTTCATAAAAATCGGTCAAGCCGTTTCGGAGGAGTACGGTAACTAACACTGTGACACGTGAATTTTATATATTAGATATATTTTTTTTAATAAATAAATATAAATATAAATATTCATGGACATTTCACACAACGTCCTCTGGTCCCAAGCTAAGCTTATATGCTTGTGTTATGGGTACCAGAATACGGATAAAACACATAAACTACTTTTCTTTTGTAAATACATACTTATAATACATAGAAACACCCAGACGCAGTACAAACATTTGTATGACAATTAGAAAAATAACACAAATGATTGTCCCGAGCGGGAATCGAACCCGCGACCTCTTGATCGGCAGTCCGTTACCAGAACCACTACACCACGAGGCCCTTCAATTAATATACTAAGCACAATCTAGTATATTATACAAAACTTGATTCCAATTTTATATTCAATTAATAAAGACTCATTATTCACAGGTTCCGTAGTTCCAAATTAAGCGTTTCATTTATATGCACGAAATTTCGGGTATAACACATAACTACATAGCGTACCCCCATGTTATATACATCCTCCTCCTCCTCCTCCAGCCCATTTACGTCCCACTGCTGGGCACGAGCCTCCTCCACATTAGGAGGGATTATGGTCTACTGTGCCGCGCTAACCAGGCGTGTTGGTACAGGGTTTATCGTTGAGTTTTCCGTCTCACAGAGGATGTTATCTGTGTACAATATCCCTTAGCTGGCTTTTACAGCACCCTGGGGAGGAAATGGGGTGGTTACACTTGTATTCTTAATCCGTCACCACACGGACATAAATAAAAATAATAAAAATATATTAAATACATAGATACATATAATCACATATTAACTTACACTAACTAAAAAACAATTTTAATGTAGTTTGTTTGATTGGATATTTCGTTTTAAACATTAATTTTTAATTAAAATTGTTATGAAATGAAATGAAATGAAAAATCATTTAATCAAGTAGATACATTTTTTCAGAAAAATTATGTGCTTATGACATGTCCAAATTTTTTTCCCCTACCACCGGTTCAGGACGCAATCTGCTGAGAAGAACCGGCGCAAGAAACTTAGCAGAGCTTTTAATCAAATCAATATTTTTTTAATTAAATGTCAATTATACTTACAATGCTAATAAAACTTTACAATGTAGAATATGTATTGCTCCAGAGCAACCTACTCCCAAGCTTTATCATCTTTAATATAATCAGAAATTTTATAATACGCCTTTTTACATAATTTAGTTTTAATGAATTTTTAAATTTAGTATTTTTAAATTCTCTTACATCAATAGGGAGTTTATTATAAAATCGTATACAATGACCCATGAAAGAGTTACATATTTTGTGGAGACGGGTTACATGCATTACAAGATTGTGTTTATGCCTTGTATTAACATTATGGTGGTCGCTTTTTTTGTAAAGTTATGCATATTTTTATGAACATTTTTTTTTTTTTTTCATTTACTTAATTTTGCTTTATTTGCAAAAAGGAAATCTATATACAATTAAATATAAAAAATATGTACATTATAAAATAAATTAATAAATTTTCATATATATATTGCGAAGCGACCATTAAAATATTTATGTCTTTGAATTTCTTCCTTAGAGAATCCCGCAGACCTAGGTTATATATAGCTCTAACAGCGCGTTTCTGGAGCACAAATATCCGATTAATGTCCGCACAGCTTTGGGGAAGCTTCCATAGCACATTACACTGTGAAAATAACTAAAGTAAAGTGTTGGTCTATAATACACACTTTTAATAAGAAGAAAATTTAGTTAACATTACCTAATCATATTTTTATGTTACTATTAGTTTTTATTTTTAGTTAAGTTTAGTTATGCATTTAAAATTAGTATCAGTGATTAGAAAAGCTTGCTAAATCTTTTTAACAATTTCGTGAAAATACAATACGAAAATGACTTATCGCGCGTATTGAGAATTTGCAATCATAATTCGTGGGCAAACAGTCGAAACCCCTTGTGACTTCTCACAGTTCTGCCAGGCATGTGAGTGAAATTGAGTTCCTATGTAAAAATATGAATTAAGTTTGAAAATACCTTTATTGTGTTAAATAACTTTAATATTTGAGTTATTATTTTAATAGTTCCTTTGGCTTTAATTTACCTTTGTAAAAGATATTTTAATTACGTTATCATGCCTATACATTTTGAGAAAAGGTTTAATGAATAAATATTTTTTATTATGTCAGCTACCTTCATAAATCCTAAAGGAAAAGCAAATAAATTACAATAATGTTCAGTTTTATATCGATACAAATATTATGAAGTTAAAGAGATTTTTTGTTTGAACGCGCTAATATTAGGAACCGCTGGTCTGATTTGAAAAATTCTTACAGTGCGAAGCATCAGTGAAAAAATGTTGCAAAGCGGCGAGAAATTTTCTAAATTCCATGCATACGAAGTCGCGGACAACAGCAAGTTGAATTATAAAATGGAGCATTATTATTATTTTTTTCCTAACTTACAATTATTCATGTCGATATATATAACTTTAATTTATATATCTGCTTTATTTTTCAACGGTCAATACGCAAGAACATGGTTATTTGAATGAAATTGGTTTTCAACGCATTTCGGAGATATAACCTGTGAAGAGCATAGTAAAGCTGCCCTTCGTCTCAGTTTCCCTGTATTTGTCTTCTAATTATGTGATTGGCCTTCCTCTTTCTTAAGTTTCCTAAGCTTTTTACATTTCAAAACAATAAAATTATAATGGAGTTCATATCTACAATTAAATTATTTTATTATGTTAAAATTTTCACAGGAAACTTTGGCATTGCTAATTTTGTGAGTCGTTTTCTTCATATAAAAGTTAGACGTTATAAATTTGTCCATATGTAAATCATTTATGTTATTGAACTTTAAATCATCTGAGTTTTGAACTTAGCTTATCGTGACTGCCGTACGTCAAAATTAATTGTTTCAGTATGTATTGTTATAAATATTCTATTTTAGGAAGACATTTAATGGTGACGAATTAAGAATACAAGTATTATGACTCCAAGAGTGATACAAGAGCCAGTTAAGAGATTACAGATACTTGCTTCTGTGAGACACGGAATACTTAAAATTATTCCCTTTGCCAACACGCCAGTTCAGCGGGGCTTAGTACACTAAATATTATCGCAAAGAGAGATATAGGAGATCCGTGCTCAATAGCAGGACGTTAATGGAAAAGAAGAAATGTAATTTGTTCAGTATTTTAGGTTCATACATTCATATTATGATAATAGTATGTATATCTCGAAATTACACATACCCTCTCATGAAATTATAATGGAATGAATAAGATTATTGTACGCATAATTTGTCTTCTTCATTCTCTCTAGTAAGATATTACTCATATTTACAAGTAGGTATTACACATTGACAGATAAGTATTACACACAAGATTTAGGTGTAGGTATACTACGTAAACAAACACCGATTGCGCTATAGTTTTGTATCGCTGTAATATATTCTAACTAATTATAGTTTGCATGCGAAATCATATTTTCTTTTCTGGAATTTCAAATCACCACATATCTATGGACATAATGCGAACACATACCTAGCATATGGCACTCATAGAAACTTCTTCTCCTTCTCCAGCCCATTTACGTCCCATTGTTGGGCACAGGCTTCCTCCACTTTGGGAGGGATTATGGTCTACTGTGCCACGCTGACCAGGCGTGTTGGTACAGAGATTATTTTTGAGTTTTCCGTCTGTGTACAATATCCCTTAGCTGACTTTTACAGCACCCTTGAAAGGAGATGGGGTGGTGACACTTGTATACATAGAAACTATAGCTTCTTATTTGTGATTTTTTACGATCAGTCCGTTACTTTCAGAGATTACCTCCCACCTTTAAGAAGAAACCACCCACATTCTTACTAACAACCTTTAAATATATAGAGTTGTGGTAGGTATATGAGAATAGATATAAACAGCGTCGGACTGCTCATACATTCGTCACCCGGGTCCATCGTAGGGCAAGTAATTATGCGCTCCCCTGAACCCCTGGGTATACACCATAATTTTTTCGGGGATCCTGGACTTGTGTTCAACCACCCGGGTCTTTCCGGATCAGTCTGCCCTGAATATAACAAGGATAGAAGGATAAACGCAGTGCAGCAAGAGTAGCAGATGCTACTGGCATCACGCTCAGAAACTTCATGGCCCCAATGCGATCATGAAAATCGCTCAAGGGCATTCTTCACAGAACTGTCAACAAACCCCGCGGTGACCTATACTGTAACGTAGACCACAACAAACTTCAAGCAATCTTAAAACCAATTAGTAAATGAAAGACGCAGACAATGGCCAATAAAATCTTTATTAAATATTTTAGATACAACCTTTCATACCTTATTTCAATAATAAAACTGAAAGACTAAGCTATCAAGACAATACATTTTGTTTATTTAAAGCAATTTACAAACATTTTAAAGCAATTTACAAACATTTGCACTTAGATAATACAAGCTAGCTATAACTAAGTATAAACATTTATGGTCTTAGTCATAATGACCAATGTCTTATCGGAGGTTTAAAAGTTCGCTAAAATAGGTTCGCGAAAATTGTCTAAACTTGTTATTCATAATAAATAAATAAATAAATATTCATGGACATTTCACACAACGTCCTCTGGTCCCAAGCTAAGCTTATATGCTTGTGTTATGGGTACCAGAATACGGATAGAATACATATACTACTTTTTTTTTGTAAATACATACTTATAATACATAGGTTTCTATGTATTATAAGTATGTATTTACCCAGACGCAGTACAAACATTTGTATGACAATTAGAAAAATCACACAAATGATTGTCCCGAGCGGGAATCAAACCCGCGACCTCTTGATCGGCAGTCCGTTACCAGAACCACTACACCACGAGGCTCGTCAATAATAGTCTTTTTACGCTAAAGTCTTTTTACGCTAAACCGTTTATTATCTCTCCGAAAAAATCCCCGTTTATACCTCCGATAAATCATTATGAATGACCGTTAGGTACAGTTTAACATTAATATAAGTTTTAGTTATGCACGCTATAACTAAATTAATTTATAGTTATAACGAGCATAATTAAAATTTATGTTTAGTTATCAAAATTATTTGATTGATAACTTGCTAATAATTATCTGTACAAATAAATTAACAAATAATATCATTTAAATACTTATTATAACATAATTAACAAGCACTTAACAAGATTAATTCTATTCAGGTGAGGTACACGTGAGGAAAAAGGTAATATTTTACTGCTAGAGAATTCTAGTGTAAACAATACCAAAAGTGTTTTAAAATTTGGTTAACTTTAATAACAATGAAAATGTGCAACAGCAGACATTTGAATATCTTATATCTTTAAACGAGCAATTCTTGTATATATGTATATATATAATTGGAATCTCGGAATCGGCTCCAACGATTTTCATAAAATTTAGTATACAGGGGCGATAAATTGATCTAGCTAGGAATTTTTTTTTCTTTTTGGCCACACCACCCGAGCGAAGCTCGGCCGCCCAGATATTTACTTATTAAAGCAAATAACAATTTTATAAAAATATTTTGGTTATAACATTTTTGAGAAAAGTCATTTGTTATAACATTTTTTTGTTATTACAAATATTTATGCTACCACACTGTGCTTTTCTTTGTTTTGATAAAAAAAAAATAAAGCCATTTAACCAAATATTGATTTGATTAAAAATACAAAGAAGAGTCAATGTGGTTATTAAATTAAAACTATTAACTTAAAATTAATTATTTTTTGTAGTGAATTCTGGCGTCTTGCCATAAAGTCAGGTCGATGAACGGCAGATCTCGACACGGTACAATTTTATTTCTGAAATATTAAATGTTAGTTATTTTTGCTTAATATTGTATTAATATTATATCGCAAAAGACAATATAGTATTTTTTTTTCTTTTTTTTCTTTTATAATATTTTGGACATTTCACTCAACGTCCTCTGGTCCCAAACTAAGCTATATTTCTATAATTCAGGTAGCGTTAATAAAATCTTAAATATATTTAATTTTTTAGCCACAGTGTTTAATGCTATTGTCCTGTGAAGTGACTTGAGTAATTCTGTTTGTTATATTCAGTAGACCTGAAGGTGTAACTTATGACCTAGGGACTCTATACCTTTCCAGTAAATAAGCAAGTGAAACTGCGAGATACAGCTACAGTTTTAGTTCTAATTAATTCTGAAATTTTATCTCCGATTTATTTTCAAATTATAACATTGTTATTCGGATTTTGATAAGCATTTCAAATTTCACATCAGTCAGATCAAAGAGTGAAAACTACCATCAAACATAAATAGAAAAACAGATATATGTATACGAAATATGTATCTGTTTTTCCATGCATGTTTAATGGCGGTTTTCACTCTCTTTCTTTACTTACTTATTTCAGAATTAATATGAATATGAAGTAACAAAAATGTGGTAGAATATAAATTAGGACAAACGATTAATGGTATTAACTCATAAACAATTATCGTTAATCATAACAATATATAATATTAACAATGTGGTATTGTTTATTGCACATCACAAAACATGCCTTATCAATGATCTTACGAAAAGAATATATGCGCTAACTCAGCTTTGTGTTTATTAATTATTATAAAATTATTCATTATTCAGTTAAAAATATCGTGTTTTTGTTTGGAATTTATTAGTTTTCGCATGTCACATCATACAAATAGCAATAAAGACCAATTTATAAACTAGTTCTATAGAAATTTAACAGTGAAATATGAAAGCAATGTCATGCACATGGAAATATTATAGACTTAGTAGTAGTATTCGTAGTAGGGTCCATTTGAAAATCAGCGCTAGGTCATGTGACCTAGCATATGCTGAAATGGACACCTAGTTACTGCCGCCTGAGGGCACATGTTTCAGTTTGTGAACAAAACCTAGTGTTAATACCTACCTACTATATAATACCTGTTTGTGTTTACTTATTGTATGTGGTTTGAAAGGCAGTAATTCGTTACGTACGTTCGAGTACGTTTCTTTCTTTTTTTCTTACTTATGGTATTATTACCAGTAGGTATTTTGAATTTTAAAGATTAATTTTTGAGTTACACACGTTACAAGATCAAGAAAACAAAAATATCTATACTAAATATTGTAAAGCTGAAGAGTTTGTTTGTTTGTTTGAACGCGCTAATCTCAGGAACCACTAAGCGAATTTAAAAAAATCTTTCAGTATTGCATGGTACCTATACTTGACGAAGAAGCCTATAGGCTGTATGGCATCTCGCTGTGACTAAAAGGAGCGAAGTATAAGTGAAAAATATTGCAAAAACGGGGAATTTTTTTTCAATATCCATGCGACGCAAGCATATCAAATATAAAATACGTCTCACACATCCCAATATTTATTGCGTAGGTACATCAAATATTACTGACTGACAAAATACATTTCCGAATAGTAACAACATATTACATGATATAATAAATTCCAGACGTGATTCGTATCCTTACATTTGTAAAGGTCTGTAAATAAGAATGATACTTACGTTTCAGATATCAATAGGAAGGCTTGAGGCTGCATGAAATGTATTCGATCAGCGTTATCACAGAGAACTCGCGCCATTGACGCGCCCTTACGTATCGATTCAAGTTGGCCTGTGGGGAATTTATTCCAGATAAATATTTATAATAACTGAATAACTAATACCAATCAAAAGCATTTCCTGTGTTAGCTATGGTATATGTTAGGTCTATAAAGATTAAGAATCTCCCCCTCTCTCAATCTCTGTCTCCATCCCATTATCATCCCACTGTTAGGCAGCACGGGCCTTCTCTACTTTGAAAGGTATTGAGGTCTACTGTTATACACTGACTGGGCGTGCTAGCACAGGCTTTCACAGAGGATGTTATTTGCTTATAATATCCCTTAGCTGACATTTACAGTATCCTGGGGAAACAGGTAGGTGACAACACTTATATCCTTGATCCGTCACTACGCGGATAGTAGTGAGGTTGCTATAAGAGCTTAAAAAGGATTTTTTTATACTTACTAGGTGTGAAAGCAATATCAGGATCGCCTCCATTTTCATAGAAGTATCTATCTCCTACTCGGGTTCTGTAGAATTGTTCAGTCAGGATACATAGGAATGTAGGGCCAGCTAAGGCACCTGGTACATTTCTTTCCAAAGAACCAGCAACTACTAGATCCACATCTTCAGGAGCTTCATAAACACTTTGAAGAACGGCAACATTCTAGAAAAAGCAATGTAAATAATGTAACCTAATGATACTATTAATTAAACTTTATTACCTACCATTTCTTCTTCTTCTTCTCCAGCCCATTTACGTCCCACTGTTCAGCACGGGCCTCCTCCACTTTGGGAGGGATTATGGTCTACTGTGCCGCGCTGACCAGGCGTGTTGGCACAGGGTTTATTTTCGAGTTTTCCGTCTCTCACAGTAGATGTTATCTGTGTGTAGTATCCCTTAGCTGACTTTTACAGCACCCTTGGGAGTAGATGGGGTGGTGACATTTATATTCTTAATCCGTCACCACACGGACAATCCGTCACCTACCTACCATTTAAATTATATTAAAGTTTATTACAAAATTAAAAACGATGTAAAAACAAAAAGAAACGTAAATTATGTTTAAATGTATTCAAAAATATAAGAAGAACTAGCTGTTACCCTGTCTTTAAAACATTTTTTGCTGATGCTTCGCTCCTATTAGTCGTAGGACAATGTTATGATGTTAAGAATTATTCAAATTGGACTTGTGTTCCCTGAGATAAGCGCGCAAACAAATAAACTCCTTAGCTTATTAAGTATAGAGTTGTTATAATCTAAATTTATTGACATTAACCTAATAATCTGTCTGTAACGTCGCTGTAAACTTAAATACAAATTATTTTTTTCATAAGGTAGATTTAAGCATGTAGTTTGTTATGAATCTTCACACACTCACAAAAATATATATCTTATGATTTTGTATAACTCGGTTAAAGTATAATAGCAATGAAACAATTGGTAAAAATTCAAGAGAAATGTCCTTCCAAAATTCCGGTCAATTCCTAAGCCTGGGAGGTATCAACAATTACATTAAGTACCAAAAACCTTTGGTTTGAACTCACCTCTTTAGATATATAATCTAACATATCGTGGAATGAACGTGGTACTGGTAGATCGCAGGCAGCACGAGCGTCAACATAACTGGGAAGTCCATGGTCACGACCACGCTGTATATCTGTAGCTCGTAAGTCACCACCGAGTGTGTTATTGCGCCTATTTTTAATAGATATATAAACAAATCATAAAACGAAGAATAAATGTGTGATAAAAGATTTATTATTCCTTGCTGTAAGTTGCGGATTGCGGATATCCTTAGTTAAAGAAAGAAAACTTGAAAACCAACTCAATTAGTTTGCATGACACAGTGGAATATACACTTGTGGAATACGTAAGTGCTCATTAGAGCCACAATATCATCGTCATCATAGATATCAGAGTAGTTAAAAATGGTTGTTTTATATTGAATAACACATAGTAATATGTACTGTACAAAAATATAATGAATATGACATGTTATTTAATATGTGTAAGATGTTTATATAAGATGTGGTTGCCTTTAAGAAATTAACACCAGAAATGTAACCTTGACTCTATTTGAATTGTTATGTGTATCATTTGTTGGCATCCCTAACAATAAATAAATACTATCACGCCTTTTCCTATGGGGGTAGGCAGAGACTACAAAGTGCCATCGGCTACGACCCAAACACATCTCCTTAATACTCTTGATACGCAATAACTATGTGCGCAAAATTACTAGTTCATTTTAATATTTGTTAGCTTCATGTTTGGTTCATAACCAAACATAAAGCTTGGTTATGAAATAGGAAGTATATTATATATTATCTTTTATTATTTTTAGGAATCATATTCCTAAAAATTGCAACTAGCAGCTAAAAAGTTATTTGAGCCTTTGGGCTATTGCTTAGTTTTTGATACGGTACTCTACATTAAGGCTCATCGTGGAATGACTTCGCATTCTCTACTTAACTCTAGGGCTAATACATATAACATGACTGCAATACTCTTAAACATAACAAACAACCACAGTCCTCGAGAAACAATTTATGACCATCGATAGTTTAAAATACAGGCACTCTGATCTTTAGATAAGATTTACAAGGATGATGTCTACTTTATCTTTCAAACGCAATACCTGATCCCTCGTAAGGAACTTAGAGAATGCAAAGTGAGTCGTAAATCCTTCTTTTAGATTTATATAGCGACATTTATTGTAAAAGTTTAAGTAACACTAAGCTACTTCCGAATTGAATCTGTCGTCCATTTTCCTAAACTTAACACATATTTAATCTAATGTTGCATTGTCAATATCTATTCCCAATAGATACTTGTTTTCTTGCATTTAAAAGTGACATTTGTAGTTTGTGAAAACTACACGTCTCATAAATACCATATTTTATTAGACCCTGAAGTACGATTTAGCAAGGCTATAGTTACGTGACTTCAAGATTAAACGCTTTTGCATTATCTGACGTATATAAGATTAAAATATTCAAAATATTTAAAAATGCTACTTACTTGAATAAGTATTGCGTGGTTTCTGAGTCCCAAAATTGATCGCTGAAGCCCATTTCTTGAGCGGTAAGACCTCTGGCTAATTTATCGAAGGCGTTATCAATTTCCAGCAGCATGGGCCTATCGAACCAGTCGCTAAGGCGAACTGTACCCATTAGACGACGATTTTCTGACATTAATCTACGCAAAGTAAAATATTGCTACATTATAGTTAGTTAAAAATTGGTCAAGTGCGAGTGGGACTCGCGCACGAAGGGTTCCGTACCATTATCTATGCAACATAAGGCAACGTTATTAGTATCGAGCAAGAAACGGTAAAAAAATCAGTTTTTTGTATGGTAGCCCCCCTTAAATATTTATTTTATTTTATTTTTAGTATTTGTTGTTATAGCGGCAATAGAAATACATCATCTGTGAAAATTTCAACTGTCTAGCTATCACCGTTCTTGAGATACAGCCTGGTGACAGACGGACGGACGGACGGACAGCGAAGTCTCAGTAATAGGGTCCCGTTTTTACCCTTTGGGTACGGAACCCTAAAAAAGTAACACAACGAAATTATGCCACAAAAATCGTATTAGAAATAAGAATTAAATATGTTGTTTTTTTAAAACATATGTATCTATTTATAATAAAAAAAACTAAAATGCTTTACAAAAAAATTGTTTTTAATGTTCGTTCCCATACTCCTCCGAAACGGCTGGACCGATTCTTATGAAATTTTATATGCATATTCAGTAGGTCTGAGAATCTGCTACTATTTATTTTCCATATCCCTAAGTGATAAGGGTTGTCCACCCCTAACAATCATATGAGAAAACAACGTTTGCCGGGTCAGTTAGATATAGTATAAAATTAATAATAAATAATTAGATTTTTCATCGTATTATATTCTCTGTGGTACCATTAATAAATTTTATAATTTATTTAGGTAATATACATTTTATTAAAAATAAATAAAACGTTTTTTTTTAAGGTTCCGTACCCAAAGGGTAAAAACGGGACCCTATTACTGAGACTTCGCTGTCCGTCCGTCCGTCCGTCCGTCCGTCCGTCTGTCACCAGGCTGTATCTCAAGAACGGTGATAGCTAGAGAGTTGAAATTTTCACAGATGATGTATTTCTATTGCCGCTATAACAACAAATACTAAAAATAAAATAAAATAAATATTTAAGGGGGGCTCCCATACAACAAACATGATTTTTTTACCGTTTCTTGCTCGATACTAATAACGTTGCCTTATGTTGCATAGATAATGGTACGGAACCCTTCGTGCGTGAGTCCGACTCGCACTTGACCAATTTTTTAATTACTTACTAATAAAAACATTGAACTTACTTCAAATATCCACGTATGAGAGTGTGGAAATGTCTGAAGGCAGCACTAGCATGTTCACCGAGTACTGAAGGATCTACACTAGGATTGTAGTCCGTCACGTAACCGTGAGCACCCGGGTATATCAACTTGTTTTGTATCATATTTTCATGGCCTACGAAACATATAATTAGTGCGTCATTTCCACTATTTTGCTCATGTTAGTAAATAGTAGATACCTATATAATAAAGTCATTTACCCTGGTTAGATTACTCAACTGTGTAACAAAAGTAAAGTAGAAAAAGTAGCTATAAACATTACTTGATTTAAAAAATTGTAAATAAATTCAATGTTGCATTTTAAAATTCTTTGTTTGTATAAAAAAAATTGTAAAATCAAATAACTTTTTGCTCTTTTTTGGTTATATTATTTAAAAACGTTTATAAAATTCAATAATTATCACCAAGTTCACCATGCAATATCATCTAAATTAAATATGTACAACAACGACCTTATTCTTTAAAGATATCTTGATAAAATTCAAACATTAGAAGATAAACAAAGTTTGTGTAAGTTATAAAATATCTTACCAAGGAGTATAGGAAGATATTCATAATAGTTGATGTGCTGCATTTCAGCGATGTGAATGCGACGAGCTTCTTGGAAAACTGTCTCGTCGTTCCAATGTGGATTTAAATGTGACAGTACATCGGCAATACGATTATGTTCTCGTAACAAAATTACTTGTAGTAGAGTCAAATGTGGATTTTGGTTCACACGAATATCTCCTGCAATTAATTATATTTTGTTAAGGTCTCATTTTCGTTTCTAGTGGTATAGAACACAGTAAATCGAATACGACCTTACGGATAAAGAACCATTGGTAAGTTTTTTCCTAGGTACTTAGTTTTTACGACGCTGAGGTACTTACTAAGTAATAGACATATATACATTTACAAAAAATCAACATTTCATGTCCCTCGCAATTAGTAGCGAGGTTAATTCAATACAGATTTACCTGTTCTCTTGGCAGGTAATTGTATTAAGAGTTCATATCCGACCAAGAGGCGGATAATGTAAGCTTTATTTTATGGTTATTGTGCTAAGTTTTCTTTAACTCATAGAAATCCCTGTTTCCTTAATCCTGGGGTATTTTGAGATTAGAAATAATAACTAAAATAAATATGATATTAAGACAAACCTGCTAAATAACAAGGTTCATTTGGTGACTTAACATCACAAGTGAGGGTCACATTAGGATCTTGTGGTGGCCACTCTCTATGGTGTCGGAATGCCGTCAACAATCTCCCTCCTCTTCTAGATCTAAGTGGAGCTGCTTGTGCAGCACTACTGCCATACACCAAAGACAGATCCATGTACGCGGTAACTGTTGTAATCTATTGACACAAATATTCATATAAATCGGGAGATAGCCTGTCCCAAATAAAGATAAGCAGTGAAGATTACGACAATATTCTTCAATAAGTATTGTTAGTTGGTAGATCATTATTGATTTTGGACAATGATTTTGGACAAAAAGACACAAGAAAAGGGTTTTGTTACTTACTTTATGTTCAAATTCAAATAAACCTAGTAGAAAACATATCTATTAATTACTCAAACGAGTACTCCGATTTATATAATTTGGCAGCATGCCTTTGGCTGAAGTTTCGATAGCTCAGCTAATGACTCTATTATATTATACCTTATACTTATTTTATAAATAATGAATTATCAACTTACAGGTTCGGCAGGTGCGTCAGGAGGAGTACATCCTCTAGCCCTAGTTGTTCCAGACCTTACAAAGTTCATACATTGCGTCCTTTGTAGAAGATGATTACGATCATTTGGAGGAACCAATATTGGCGCGCAGACGGGGTTTGTTAATACATCTGGAGCCAGCTGTCCATTATCATCACAGCATACAACTCGACTGCTACCTGTTAAATTATAAGTGTCAGAATCAGGTTCTATCAACGAGAAATTAGTTTTCTCATTAATGCTGTCTTCCCAGACCATAAACTCCCCACTAATATTTTTAATGGACTGGTATTTCATCTACACTTCGCTTACTAGGCTTTGGGTTTAGTAAAAAAAGTTCGTTCTATTGTAGAATACGTTACCTGGTTACATTACTGCAGACCTTAAAAACACCAATAGAAGGAAATACATAGATTTGTATCTATAGACTTACTATAATATGTCACTACATGGAAATTAACGAGCATCATAAATAAATTGTTTAATTTCATTGATTAAGTCATTTTACTTACTGGTTTGTACTGCACCGGCCGAAAGTGACATGTCATGTGTAATAATTTGTCCCCATTGCTGCGAATTTAAATTGTAAAAAGGATCTACAAGTTGTTTGTCTGGGAATAGTATGAGACTCAGCTCTCTTGCATTAGGCAAAGGATTTCCGGATACCGATCGTGCCATGGCGCTTACTCCTGCAAATATTTGTTAATTTAACTATACACAGGTTTTATCCATAGCTTTCATGAGTTTCCGAAGTTACCTACTACGAAACTACTTTTTACGGATTTAGACGCGTATATTTGTTTTAAATTTTAAAATAATTAGTTTTAAATTTTAATAAAAGTAGTTTTATTTAAACAGATGAGTCGCGCAAGTGTTAGAAAATATTATGTTTACCTACTACGAAATACATTTATTCAGATAATCACTACCAATTTTCCAATTAAAACTGTACAGTACCTATATTAATATTTATCGTCAAGCAAATTTCGTGACTGTTTTTATATTATATACATTTAAACGTAGCAAGGAAATTTAAGGATTTCACAACACATTTATTGTTGTGATTTTTTTTAGATTTTACATTAAATTGGTTCTCTTGTTTATATAATATACATTTCACTTATTTATATTCCATTTTACAGTGTGTATTTCATTGTGTTCGCTTAGTGGGAGCTTTTGAAAACTATCCTAATTGTTTCCTCAGATTACATGTACAGATTAGTTGAGGATAACAACAAATTCGTCGTTATGTTTAAAATTAAATGTAAACATTGCTGTTTATATCTTACCATCTGCATATTTGAACGATGTCAAACGTCCGTAAGGGGTTTGAGGTGTACCCCATGATGGTCTATGAATATTATTGCATGAACCGTCAATAGATCTATACTTAGATGGAGTACAGAACGGTGGCGCTAACCCACATGTTTGAGTAGCTGGATCTGTTCCTGAACCAAGTGGCGGAGGCGGATTACTGAAACTGTATTAAAAAAAAAATTCAATAAGAAAAATTAATTGTGTATGTATACGCATATCTGAAGTTATACTTCTTCAGCTAAATATATAAAAAATTTTACAGTGTCGCTGTGCACATTTATCGGTAAAACTAAAATGCTAACCATCTAACTTTACAGTGTCGGATTATTTGTGATTGTGTGTGCGCGTGTAAACAATTTCTCTTGTAATTTTTCTTTAACGCTTTAAAAGTATAACTTCAATATAATATTAATATCACATTCCATATATACACAATATTTAATCCATAAAGTAAGTTTAATATTTACATATTATATCTAAACAAATAAAACATTGTTATGAATAAATATCAGGAAACCAATTTCAAGCTAAATTTAGACAAAGCGTTCCAAACTTTCAGGCTATTTACAAAGATATTTATAGTATAGCTAATAATATATTTACAGGAAGATCTAAAGCTAGTGTTATTGTGTTTTCTGTGGGCACTGAAGAGTACATACAGAATGTGGAAATCTTACAGCCAATAAGTTGCAAAATGCACATAGATCTCACAAGCAAGCTAAAGAAAAAAAAATCTGAGAGAAAAATAAAACAACAGACCAACGCCAGTTTCGCATAGATAGATAGCGTCCGATAAAGTGCTCTGAAGCATATTGTTTTTTAATTTTATTAATTGTTGTCATATTGTATTTATTTACATAAAACTGTATCCTATTATGTTATATAACTGTATAAAACTATAACTTTTTAGTAAAATCAATAAAAACTGTTCTTTAGCTATCGAGTTTATAGTCATTATTTACACCTAACTAAATTTGTATAAACTATTTACATGCAGAGAAAGAAAAAAATATTTTTTCTTTACTCCTTTTATTTCTTATCCCAGGACGCCGTAAGAGCCAGCTGAGGGATATTATAAACAGTTATCATCTACTGGGAAGTAGGAGAGACAGGGAGCTTGAAAATAAACCCGATGCCTATCTCAGAGAGTATGATATCTGTTTAAAATATTCTTTAGCTGACTTTTACAGCACCCTGGGGAGAAGATAGGTTTTTTTTCCTTATCGCCTCGTGCCCTGCCGGGCCACGATGGTGCCTTGAGCTTTACCATGACCCGGCGGGGGATGGCCCCGTTAATCGGGGCCCGACCCGACTGGGGGAGAATTAGGTCCCCCTGTCGCGATGCCGTGACCGACAGCCACATTTGCCGCGGTGGGTCTCGGGATAGGGAGAAGATAGGTTGATGACACTTGTATTACACATTAATTAGATAGCAGACACATTAAAACATAAATGTAAGTGATGGACTTTTCTGAATATTTATTTATTTAAATACAAAACATTTATAGCACGCAATTTCACAACTAAAGCTTTTGCTAATCGCCTAATCTTAACACTCACTTGAATACCCTTTCTTAATTTAACTTTGTATTCATGTTTCACCAACAACAAAATTAGTGTCTTTATGTTGCTTCATTTACGTGTTATATTCATAAAGAGATCATATCAGACACATTGAAAATTCTGGCTTAATTGGATAGGTATTATTAAATTCGCAGTTAACATTATTTTCCTGACCTTATTTCATTACTCACGGTCGTCGTAACATGTATTTTTCTTCCGTGCTCTTCCATCTGACATCATATCTATTCTTTTCACTTTCTTACATCTTTTTTAAAAGAAAAAGACTAAATAAAAATACTGTGGTATAACAGAGGCTAGAGAAAGAAAGGAAAAGATTGATTCTTTTCTTTTGTCTTTCTCTAGACTTTATTATTCCAAATTAAATGCCTCAGGCTTTTAAAATAATTATAATATTGTGTTAAATATAATATATTAAATGTATATTTAAAACTTAATTAACCAGTTTGTTTTTTTTTTTCATACCTCCAAAAGCCATGCTGAAAAACTTACCACTTGAGCAAAACGATTCATATAAATGTAATAAAATATGTACAATCTAAAATATATACAAATTAAATATTTCATATCTAATTACTTACAATAATATATAACAGTAGTTTATATTATACATAATAATTTTATTTACAAAAAATATTGCGCTTGAACTGTTAAAAAAGAAAAAGTTATTAAGAGGATACCAAAATAGCTTCGTGCATTTTTCTACGTACGAAGTTGTCATTTTTTCTTTAGGTTGAATGGCTAGAGCTCTAATTTTTAAGTATATGTTTTTTCAATATATAATCTGGGATCGCATAAACTCAAAAACGCGATTGAAAAAAGTTTTCTCGACAGAAAATCTTAGCGAAACAACCTCTCACATTTTTTATTTTTTTCATTTGTCGGTTATCATCGCGTATTAATTAATGAAATAACTTTAAAAACATAAGTAACTATTATATATAGAAACACGTAAACCGGAATTAAAATATATTTAGTAGATTTTGAATAAACAAAAAAAATATCCTTAATTCTTCATTTTCTATACCTACTAGCTGTGTTAATAGGTACATGTCGACGATAATATTGATGTAGGCCCTTAAGCGTAAAAATTACATTACGTCCCACTTGCGGCATTTTCACTTTTTCCACCATAATTTGATTTATTAAATTACATTAAGATAAAATTCCAGCCAAAATATAAGTGTACAATGTCTACATACAAAACCTATTAAGTACGATTCCACAAAGGGATCCATCGTTACCATCATTACCATCATAATATTTAACCGTTACAATCCTGTCTTCTACGTGTCTCCAAGTTGAAAAGAAAACGTTTTTTAAGGGAACCCATTCATTAAATAATAAATAAATATTCATGGACATTTCACACAACGTCCTCTGGTCTCAAGGTAAGCTTATATGCTTGTGTTATGGGTACCAGAATACGGATAGAATACATATACTACTTTTTTTTGTAAATACATACTTATAATACATAGTAACACCCAGACGCAGTACAAACATTTGTATGACAATAAAAAAAATCACAACGGGAATCGAACCCGCGACCTCTTGATCGGCAGTCCGTTACACGAACCACTCAACCACGAGGCTCGTCAAATATTAATTGTATTATGATTTCTAGTGTTTGTTCTTGTAGCGACAACAATAATACATTATCTGTAAAAAAATCTCTCTATCTACCACCGTTCCTGAGATATACCCTGGTGACATGATGGACGGAAGAACGGATAGCGAAGTATTATAGTGCTCCGTATTAGCTTTTGGCATCGAACCTAATAACCTACAAATTATAAAAAATCCTATTGAGTGTTTTTAGCTATGTACAATTGAACATATTTACAAAAATAGGTACTTGTTTTTGCCATAGCCTAAATGTCACAAAAAAATCCTGTGTGTAATATATAAATAAATATTATACAAATAATTGTCTTGAGCTGGAATTGAAACCACGATCTCATGAACAGCAATCCCTTACGTTTGTAAGTACAGCACGAGGCCAGTTAGTAATTTCTTGAATATGTATAAGTTTTCATTTGTATTTGAGTTGCTAAATGTTAATATTTCAAGAAGTTTGTTTAAAGAATCCCAAAATTTCCACCCAACACACTAGAAAGCGAGAAATAAAACTTAACTATAAATACAATTCGAGTAATAGAAAAAAAGCGTTGTGTTAATGATAGTGCAAGAGTATAGTAGTATTTTGTCACACTAAATGTGGTTGTACGTAACCTGTATATCCATCCAGTGGAAGTTGACACTCCGTTTATGCTTGATGATGTTTTATGTGAGCTGTTAACAGAATCGGTGCATTGAAGAATGAGTATTTTAACAACACAGAGGTTGCTAAACACATGTAGACGTGTTTCTAATCGTGTAAAAACAGTTACCATGCAAACTAATAAATAAAGTTAGTAATATTTACGACATAAACTGTTCACAAGTTATTTATACTTTACGTACATGCCATGCTAAAAGTCTACTAGGTACATTAATTTGATTATGAACTGTGATTATGAATAGAAAAATATATTCACAGACGGCATTTGAATTTAGAACTTTCTAGAAGTCCGAAATTAACCGCTTATTTGAATTTTGAATCTAGAATCTTCTACGATCTGCCACGTATGGAAACTATAAAATATAAATTTCGTTTTTCGATACTAATACAGTTATTCGATATTTTTCGTTTTTTGTTTCACTTATGAAATTATTTTTCTATTCTTAAATCTGTTTGCTGGTACTATACTAGTAACTATGTGTTATTATTTCACTACTAACTACGTTTTATCTACATACATTGGTTGGTGTATATTATACAGATATTTGGAATGATTTAGTAAAAAATATTATGCCTAACCTTTTTGTGAAACTGTAAAGATGAAAGGTTATTATTTATGTAGGTATTATTTATGATATAGATCGTACCTCGTAAGTTGTCCCACTTCTGTATCAAAGCCTACTCAATAAATACGTAGAATTCTCATAAAATATTTCAAAATGAATACTAATGTTAAAAAAACACACCTTTAAATGTTTATTTTTATAGAATGTTTATAGATTTGTGTGACACATCCATATAATTAATTTATAAGTAATCAAAAAATAAAATGAACCCGGCACGTCCTTTTTTAAACTTTAGCGAACGAGTAATAAGTGAACGAAGTCTTAATTTGTTCTTTTTATTTAAAAACTCCTTTATAAAAGTTCTTTTTTCTTTTATATGCTCACCCGAATCCATAGACTGGCAATCTTTCAGGTATCGGAGCGAACGGTATACTCCAACTAGGTGTGGGAGCACCGATCTGAATACGTGATGCAATTTCTTGAAACAACGCCGGCGCTGACGATCGATATTGCACTTGACTCCGAATCCCACTCAGCATCAGTGTAAAGAACAACGTAGATACAATCATTGTACCTGAGAACAAACAAATTTACACATTACTCTTATATAAGGTACAGTTACAGATTAAGAAAACTAGAGACAGCACCCCATTTCCCATCCAGGGTGCTGTAAGAGCCAGCAAAGGGATATCATCAGCAGATAACAACTTCTATAAGAGTCGATAATCTCGAAACTAAACCCTATAGCAATACCGCTGATAAAACTGCGGATCCGAGTAGTATAAATAAAACTAATTTCTAAGCCCTTTTCAATCATATATCTGTGCCTATAATATAGATATCTATCTGGGAATAAAGGCACTAACAACAATGAATCAGATAAGGGATATCCTACGCTGATAATAATATAACGGCAACCTTATCGCTAATAAGGTCGCTTTATGTAGGTGCAAGATATTTTAGTATAATTATCGTTTTCTATATCCCTTTGAAGGTAAACAGGGAGTCCTCTGAAAGATTTTAATTTTAAAGGCAACTAGATCTAAAATGTTATAGGCACCTATAGTGTCAGGCTTATATGAGTGTAAATGAAGCCAAGAAAGTATGTGTGGATGTATATATGTATGTATGTGTCGTAGCAGATGGCACTCTATAGTCTCTGCCTACCCCATATAGGAAAAAGGCGTGATGTTATAATGATGATGATGATAACCTATTGTCTGTATAAATTTCGCACTGTGTTAGTACGTAGCGTAGCTAAGTCGACATTAAACCTAATGTATGTAAAACTATTTTGCGTATTTAGTGTACGCAGCGATTTTTATTGAAATACGTCATAATTTTAAATATGAGCAATTAAAATATAAACATACCTACGGTAAAGAATATAAATATATTATACTATACATCAATGTCATAAATACTGCAGCTTAATTATTTAATTTAATTTCATTTTGTCTCTAGCAAAAAAGCTTTCGCAAGTGGTCTTGCAAACTGAAAACTAAACCAAATTTGTCTTCACTTCATGGTTGATTAGATCGTAGAAGGATATTTATCGGCGAACCATTAAATCGACACCGATATAGTTAAGCTAGACAGGTTATAAATAGAAGTGGATACTATTGTTAATGAGTGACCGCAGTTATTGATCTTCTTAAGTAATACATGCTGTTTTCGGAGAAATGTATTCCGTGATAAATTGAAGTAAATAGTAACCTCCTAAGATACTATAAGATACATTACCTTCAGAATATAATCACCTACCAAACCAAGGTGTACGTGTTCATCTGAACCAATTTAATTAAAAAAAATTCTCTCTAGCCCATTTACGTCCTACTGTTGGGCACGGGTCTCCTCCACTGTAGGAATGTGTACTATGCCGCGCTGACCAGGCTTGCTGGCACAGGCTGTTCGATTCCCGTATGACTAATATTTGTACTATGTCTGCGTGTTTTCTATGTATTATAATTAAGTATTTCTAAAAGAAAAGTCGTATAATATGTATTCTATCCGTACCTATACTGGCACCCATAACACAAGCATATTAGCTTAGCTTGGGACCAAAGGACGTTGTTTGAAATAAATAATAATTAAATATTTATTTATTTATTTCCCATGAACAGTTTTACAGAAACTTTAGAGCAGACTTTCGTAATTTTTTTTTTTAAATTTAATAATCTAGGAATTCCAGATTATTTAGAGACATTACAATCTAGCCTATCAGACTAATGAGTAATTTAATTCTAACTTAAATTGCTAATGATGATTTACTTCAGAAAATGTCCATTAACACCTATCTTACTGGGGGAAGACACTTTGTTCATGTGTTCTTTATAAGTAGCACCACTATTAATAAAGTAATTCAAAAGGTTTTGTCCTTTTGAGTCTTCTTACTATGTCCGTGTTGTCGGGGAGCTGGATGGCCTCGATATTTACATGATGGAGAAGTCTATCATGTAAATTAAAAATGATACTAGGCATTCATTAACAAAATGTATTACGATTTTGGTAACAATTAATACATTATACTACGGCATGTGGATATTTAAGATACATTATAATGCACGTGATAAAACAATTGCAAGTAAATTGTGAAATAAGGTCTTATACAATCAGATAAGAAGTACTTATCATGAGAAGGCGTTAGTCGTGTTTGAGAATGTTTTGTAATGGGTTTTATACAGGCTTTGTGACCATTTCTACGTAAACAACTATTGTTAACTACTAAATGGAAACAACTATGGCGTATTTTGATTAATTAGTTATTTCGTTGTGTACATTTTTATTAATTAAATTCGATATGGTCTTATTCATAATGACTTATCGAAGATTTCAACGGAGATTTTATCGAAGAGATAATAAACGTTTTAGCGTAAAAAGACTATTGTGAATAACAAGTTTTGACAATTTTCGCGAACAGATTTAGAATAAATAAGTCATTATGAATAAGACCATTAGTCTGTAATATACAGATTTTCTAATAAAAAAAATTACGTTTACATTGCCGAATTGTAATGCCGAATTAACAGTATCAATTTTCATTTTTTTAGTTTAGTTTAGATCTGCACGTAGAATCGGTACCAATGTCACATTCACACTTTCTTGCTTAATTCAACAGTCAGGGACGGGTTGTGGAGCAAAATAAAACATTTATATTTATTTCGAAAAAACCTCTTTCAAAATACTCGGCAACTGTATGCCCTCTTAAAAGTCCTTGCATAAGCTATCCAGACCCTAAATATTAGCGAGACCACAATATATATATATATAAACTGGCAACACGGAAACCAAATTATGACATAATTTTAAATAAAAAGACAATTATATAAATTTAGAGTTGAATGATCACTCGGAAAACAAACTGTATTATAGCTTGATCTGTGTCGACCTCACAATCAAGAAACTATGTGGAACGGCCTTGACATCGTGTACAGCGTAATAGTTGCTAAGCTGTGACACAATGTCAGGGTCACTAACAAAAAATACTACTCAATATTCTGTTCTAAACAATATCCTAATATTGGGTTGACAACTAATCATTTATGGTACCCCTATTTCGAAATTGTTAGCATTTGGTCTTGGGAACGGTTTTAATGTGTTAAAATTATTTTTGAGAATAAACAACCGATCCAGTTTAGAAAGATGAAGAGAATTCGTTTGTTCGTTTCGGCTTATCTCAGAACCCATTTGGAACCCAACTGGTCCAATTTGAAAAATTCTATCACTGTTGGATAGTACATTTATTGAGGAAGGCTATAGGTTTTATAGCATCACGCTGCGACAAAAAGGAGCGAAGCAACAATAAAAAATATTATATTTTCTAACACAGAATTTTTCAGTATTTTCAGACTTTGCAGTCACCATGGTCACAGCTCAGTCTCACCCGTGACCATGGTGACTGCTAAGTCTCCGAAACGTCGGGCCAAAATTTAAAACAAATATACGCATCTAAATCCGTAAAAAGTAGTTTTATTTAAATAAAAAATGTTGCAAAAATGGGGAAAATTTTCTAAGATCCACGCTTATGTAGTCGGGGGCAACTGCTATTCTCTTTATAATTACGCGTGTTTTGAGTATTAATTTCGGTTTTAAAACAAATGTAAACAAAGCATAACTCTGATGCCAATATATTAATTGTAATTTACTGCAAACCGGAACACATTGAAGGCTGAATGATTTTGAGAGTGGTAACCAAATAATTTCCCCATTCTATGATAAACATTAATATAATTTGTATGATGATATACAATACAACATCTCTGTTACTAAGCACTGCATCATAAATACAGATAGCTTTTTGACAGTTTCAAAGCCACTAGATTTATCAGACATCACTTTTTTTAATATTTACTCATGAAATTTTAAAATAGTTAAGCATAGGCTTAATTGTTTTAAAATCACGACCATTCTTCAATTTTAGAACACAGAATTTTTGATAATAGTATTTACGGAAATGACTTCTAGATTGCAATGCAACTATGCATCTAATCTAAAATCTAACAAACTGACTAAAAAATAACATTTATATACAAAACCAATTATCTAAAACGCGGAATTAATTTGCGTATTGAAAAGCACCTAACATTCACTTTCTTCAGTTTAGTAACCTAAATACAACAATCAAATAGTAATTCAAGGAGATTACATGACCTTATTGCGTGATTGCATACTGGCGTCTCATGGAAAAGCATAAGTTTACTTGTTAATTAAGGTTCGTTTTGTCTTAGTATCGTATGAATAAGTCATTGTCACTTATTGTGCTCCAGGTTTCCCACGCATATTGCATACCCTTACGTTTCACATAAAGTTATTGTTGTTTTACTTTCACAACTATACAATAGTGGTAATAGATCGACAGGCCTCGCGACACATTTGCCTCGGGACACATGCTATATTCTGTTGAATAACACCGTGGGCTCTCTGCTTTCTTAGAGAATGGAGTGCACACAAACACGATAACACAATTTCATTAGTCGCTACGCACGCCTCGCCTAAAACCTCGCACACACTATGAAATGTAAGTGCCCATGCACAAAGAGTATGAGCAATTGAGCATTGCTCACGTAATCTTTTCAGCACACCTTTTAATATCAACTCCTGTTGGATTGATGCTCTCTCTGAGCTCAATATTGATAATTATTTGTGTAATACTCATAAATAATAGCTTTGGCTAGGTGTATACTTATTAAATACATTAAGAGAAACCTTGAATACACATTTTATGATATCTTTGCAGAGTATGACGTTACAGATAGCCGATTCGGATGAAGGAATCTGATAAAATAAGAAAAGTATTTTTTATACTTAATTCAATTACAACATCTGAATATTTATATGATAACAAATTAAGAATACAATCACCTCGTAATATCGTATTGCCAACACGCCTGTCGATCAGCGCCTGACTATATACCCTCCCGAAGTGTAGGATGCTTGTAACAAACTGTGGTATGTTTAAGGGCGGGGAAGGGAAAGAAAGGCAATGATATGAAAAAGCTATTATCCTACACAAGTATATAGTTATTTAGCACATTCTATAAACAAATTATTCTACCGTAACGTTATTTACATAGATAATACATGTCATTATACCAAGGTTTCTAAATATATCGTTCGCTATACTATAATAAAGGAAATAATTACAAAATTAATTGTCTTTGATAATTGGTTTAGAAACAGTTGTTAAGTTATAAACGACGTTTGTGGTGGTTTAATAAATAGGGTACAAGAATATAGGCCGACCCATTCATAAAATTGTAATACGATTTAAGTGTGGTTATAACATTGTGTAGTAGCTTTATTAACATGTTAACACGCTTTTATTAATTCGGCACGTATCTATCCATGTAACAATCGATATACCGGAATTTTTGAAAGCGATTTTCACCCTCTTTTAATAGTCGGAATGATCTAAAATTTCGCACACATATTAAGAGGGCACGATACCAAATTATGCTCCATACAAACATATGGGTATCGTACTTCCCTTTTTTTCGCGAAAGTTAAACCGATTTTAATTGTTTCTACGCTATATTATAGATGAAACAGTATATCTATGTTTCTGTCACTTTCTTTTTTTCAATTCCGAAAATCCCGATTTTTTCGGTTTTCTTTAGGTAAAGTTGCAGCGTCTATCACACATATTTGGTAACGTTTTGATACAAGCATAGATATACTATTTATCTATAATATAGCGTAAAAACAATTATAATCGATTTAACTTTCGGAAAGAAAAATGGGAAGTACGAAACGCCTTTTTTTCAAAGAATTTTTAGGTAAAATCTGTTTCAGCTATATTTGTCCCTTTCAGGACGGTGCTCGGGAATAGGGATAGCAATACCTGAGGCAAATACCTAAATTAGGAGTAAAGTACCCTCTTAAGGATCGTTAAAATTAAAATAATTTTAAAAAATATTCAAGGTTTTAAATCTTGTTTTTGATTTTTTAACTGTTTTTTTGTTAGGAATTTATTGAAAACGCAAAGTAAATGCAAACTCTTAACATGACCGAACAAAACACAGAAACGGTGAAACAGATAAGTCTTTTGGGTTTCGTTGGGGTACAAGTAGAACATTATCATTCATTAATAACATCATTAAACTTTAAAGAATAGGATAGTAAAAATAATATTAAATGAAATTGTTACTGACATTTTTATGTTCTGGGTCACTCTGGGAGGACATAGATAAATGTAAAATATAAGAAACAAAGATCTAGTGACGATTGTTACTTATTTGAAGCAATTGCCAATTTATTTCTAATCTCTGAGTGTTATAAACAGTACAGAAGCGTGCTCAAATGTTAAGCTTGGTGATTTTGACCTAAAGCCATTATTTAGATGCAAGAGCACAAACGTGAGGACCCAAAAATCTCGATATTACGTTCATGTTACATGATAGAGTGAGGAATATAATTTATGACAAATTGTTATTTAGTTTACACATGAGATTATTTAGCTATTGTATAAATTGTGAATAAAAAATATCCCAATAATGAACACTAGATGGACAGCGGAGTCTCAGTAAGGGAAGGTTCATATCTGAGGGAACATGCGTCGTTTATTATTGGTCGCATAACGCTGTCATAGACTAATGTACAGAAAACACTTGTCCGTTCACACTCTATCTCCCCTTATAAGGATCCTTTGTCTATCCAGCTTTCTATATTTTTCAGGAACGCTTACGGAAGTGTGAGGTTTCTTAATGTCTATACCGTATTGACATCCATAACTATGGTAAATATATATGCTTATCTTGAGATCAGAAGACGTTGTTTGAAAAAGGAAAACTTGACCTATCGATATTAGCGCTCTTAAATATTTACTTATTAACATTGAAATATGCTCAAGTAAGTTAGATACAAAATAGTTATGACTATAATAAGTAGTTGCTTTAGACGATGCCTATGATGGTATTACTGTAACAATTGCTGTATAATATGGCTACGCGTGGCCATCCTAACAGTCATTATGACCCTCCATTACACTGTAAAATATGTATAGTGAGTGCCATCAATAAATTACCCGAATCCCTTGATCACACTTCGTTGACTCCTCGTTTACCCTTAACGTGTCAATGTAAATTTATTGATAGGCTTATCAAATATATGTAAAATAACTTATTTTACCGTAATCGAAAAAAAGATACGTTCAGTACGTTCAAAGTTATGAGGTGTAAATAGAATTAGAAGCTTCTGCGCATCGTCGAATATCGTACAAGGTTTTATTACTATTTAAAGTAGCAATGGTGATTCAGTATGTTTATACTTGGTGTATATTTATTAAAAAAATGGTTTTACTGAATTATTGCTGTAGTTTAGCATAAACATCATTGGGTCTTTGGGATACTTATAACAAATTATGAGACGGAAAAATATCTACTTTTTGAAATAAATTCTCGCATAATATTGTAAATGTTAAAGTAACTGTCTGCAGTTCTTTATCATCAAAACTACTGAATTAGTGTTAAAAAAATTTAGTACACATAAAGTCAAAAAAGAACACAGACTAAAACGAAAGACTTAATACGAAAGACTTGTTAACAAATTCCATTTCAGGAAACCGCATCCGCATCCGCGAAGCGTAAGCTTCGTTGTGTAGAGCCGCGCATTTTGGCGTTGAAGGGGGTAGACTTGAGGATGATTGAGAGATTGTTGACATAATCCTTACCATTGGCGAGTGAAACAGACAACAAAACAAACAATTTTTTACTTAATTATGAAGCAATATCCAATTTAGTTCAATAATTTTCTATTCGGTCATATAAAAAGTATCAAAGTGTTACAGTGTGGAACGGATTAATTCATTATAGCAAAAACAGCGATCTTGAGAGATTAATTAGAATGTCTAAAACATTCTGCGGTTTCATTGATCAAATCACATATAAATAATCATTTTACATAACATCACAATGTATTCCTTAAGATTATATAAGTAATTGTGAAATCACGATAAATTTCTTATATTATTTTCACAATGGCAAATATACTAGTTTCATACAGAGATCTTTACTTATTTAAAACAAAGTCGTTACTTTTGTATAATATGTCCCTATGTGAGCTTATATCTTTAAAACTATGCAACAGATTATGATGCGGTTTTCTTTAAAAGATAGAGTAGTACAAAAGGCTTTATTGATGATTTATTAGTGTAGTTTTGTTATAAAGTTGCAGGCAAATGCAGTAGCAATTGTAGTTATATTCTAATTAGTTATGTTTGTTTAAGTTATTTTACTTGAATTAATTTCATAGTAAAGCAAAGGAGATATTATTAATAGGTTGTTCGGAAAGTCATTTCGATTTTTAGGGTTCCGTACCCAAAGGGTAAAAACGGGACCCTATTACTGAGACTTCGCTGTCCGTCCGTCCGTCCGTCCATCCGTCCGTCCGTCCGTCCGTCCGTCCGTCCGTCCATCCGTCTGTCACCAGGCTGTATCTCAAGAACGGTGATAACTAGACAGTTGAAATTTTCACAGATGATGTATTTCTATTACCGCTATAACAACAAATACTAAAAATTAAATAAAATAAAGATTTAAGGGGGGCTCCCATACAACAAACATGATTTTTGTATCGTTTCTTGCTCGATACTAATAACGTTGCCTTATGTTGCATAGATAATGGTACGGAACCCTTCGTGCGCGAGTCCGGCTCGCACTTGACCAAATTTTTTTTGTGGAATTAATTTTATTGAAGTTTAAGTTGAATTTAATTGGAATTTTTCACACACAAGCCTGCTATATGAGCTCTCAAAGCATATAAAAATTATACGGCTTAAATGTGAAGTTGGGTGCAACAGAATACAATGAAATCCTCTGTCGGGAAAGAACGAAATGACTTTCCGAGCAACCCAATATTTTCATTAATATTGGATATCAATAACGTTCTCGAGTTGTTTCAGTTAGTCTCTTGCCCATTGAGGTAAAAATCATTACAATATTGGTTGGATATATAACATATTTAATGTATCAATTATAACGTACGTTTTTAAATTTGCGAAATAAGGCCTTTTTAGAACAAATAATTTTCTTTGAACCTTTCGCTATTCGCTACAACGTTACTTTCTTGAGTAAGTATCTGATAGGGTCACTATGTTTACAATTTATTACCCAATACCGACTCGGACTCATTGTAGCGCATCAACTATGAATAAATAAACTGTTTTATGTATTCATAGTTGAATAAGTGTTTAAGCTTATTGAGCAGAAAATTAGTTGTGTCGGAACAGGAAACATAGCTTGAGATAGTGCTTTACCAATTAACTTTTTTACTAACTTAATAAAGAAAAATTAATTTATAACGCTCTGTGTATTTCGAAGGGGTGAGCATAGATAATTAAAATGTTTACTCAATCTACACAATTATACACAATCACGAATTTACCAGATACGGATGTCCATGGCTACATCACTTACCCGGCATGAAGCCACATAAATATCTAGATGTGCGTGAAATATGTATCTAAATGTGTCACAAGATAATGTGATACAAGATGTAGGTCATATGAAATATTATTAGACTATGAAGTACGATTTAGCCAAGTTAAATTTACGTGTCTTCAAGATTGAATGCGTACCCGCTATATGGTAAATATGTGTACACAATTCTATCCATCTATCCATCAGCCTCTCTCCCTCCACTGTTGGACTTAGGCCATAGAACGTCAAAACGCGTGCTCTTGTGCCGCTTGCATCCAATGACTCCCCGTGACCTAGACGATATCGTCGCTCTACCTTGTCTGGGACCGCCGACCGCTGCGTCGTCCGGTACGTGGTCACCACTCTAGGACTTTTCTTCCCCAGCGATCATCAGTCCTATGAGCGATGTTTACACAATAATTATGTTAGAGTTAGTAACATAGTCTTTTTTTAAAAATGCTAAATACAAAAATAAAAGTATTACATGGCGCAATAACAAAAGATTCTCAAAACTCTTACGAAATCCATCATGAATTTTCCATTCCCTATTATTGCGGTTTTGTCCTATTAAAATTAAATTCATCATGCAAACCTAATAACGGCTTATTCATTCAAATAGCGAGGGTTGTCAGAATATCTGGCGTTTTGAAACTGACATTTCATAATGAGATCTGTGACATAAATCAAATGAATCTACTAAAAATTAAACTGATATTTCGATACTTGACCCTGTCAGTTTTCATGAACAAATAATTTTAATCCAAGTTAAATTGATATTGCAAAATAAGTGGTTATAAGTTTTTAAGATTATTACGTTATAATAATTTGTAATTTTTAAACGACTTCTTAAGCCTTTAAAATTTATCAGCCATCTTACCTGGTGCCAATGTGACCATACGGGTACCACCAGATTTGAAATAAAAAAGGAATAATTAAAATCGCTTCACCCAGTTAAAAGTTATAATGTAATTAACATAACAAAAAACATGCAGACGAGTGGAGAGTCTTCACTTTTTCTGAAGTCGGTTAAAAATAAAAAGTATCTATTAAAAACATAATTAAGTGATTTGTTCTCTTTCTCTTATTGCTATTGGTACCAATTCTATCTGCACAACTAAACTTAACTTAACTAAAAAATGAAAATTGATAGTGTCAATAACACAATTCCGTAATATTAACTGAACTTTCTTGTTATTAAAACTGTTTATTATAGACTAACGATTATAATTAATATATAAGTTCACAACAAAATAGCCAAATAAATAAGAAACAACAATAGTTGCTTTCATTTTTTAGTTAAGTTAAGTTTAGTTGTGCACGTAGAATCGGCACCATTGTATTGAATAATCTAAGTAAATATTTACAGAGTAAGGAAATCTTGATGCACGACTGGCTATCGTAGTTACATTTATCTATAGTCTTACTAATAGTATAAAGGCGAAAGTTTGTATGTTTCGTCCATATGTTTGTATTTTATTGTGAAAACTAAAACTGCTGAGGAGTTTGTAATGAAACTTTACAGTAATAAAGCTTACACGTTAGAACAACATATTGTGACAAGGTTGTATATACGCGGATAAAAATGCGGCTGCTTACTGCCACAATTATTTTATTTCTATTTTTTGTTTGGAGGTGTTTGTTGTTTCCAAACATGTAATAAAAGTATAATTTCTCTTTGATTTTAATTTTCGGTAAAGTACATAATATTTCATTGTTTATAATTTGATCTCAATTTGAGATATAAAATTCATTGCCATTATAATAAAATCTTGTCATTAAACAAGGTTATTTAAGTAACTATTGTTTGTAATTATTATCTCCCTACAACCTTTGCAAAGGTAATTTCGTAATACTCATGTTTTCTGTATTTGTTATCCTTATATCTAAATATAGTAGAAATATAACTAAAGTTAATTACTTCTAAGAATAATATACTGTTTTGTTTGTTTAAATTAAACCGATGAGAATTTTGCAATCCAAATATGTATAGTCAGAATTGTTAGGTACATACAACGTTTATTAGTAGGTACAGAGGTCGGAATTAGGTAGAGTTGATAACGATCCCTCCGTGTGGTGACGGATTAAGAATACAAGGTGTCACCACACCATCTCCTCCCAAGGATGCCTTAAAAGTCAGCTAAGGGATATTTATTGCACACAGATAAAATCCTCTGTAAGAGACGAAAATCTCGAAAATAAACCCTGTACCTGTACGCCTGGTCAGCGCGGCACAGTAAATCATAATTCCTCCCAAAGTGTCCGACAGTGGGACGTATTGGGCTGAAGAGAGAAAGAGAAAGAGATGAATGACCTTGTTGGACATAATATTACGTATCTATGTGGGAATACGTATCTCTGATACATGCTATACGACATGTGAAACATCATTAGTCTATGAAGTATGATTTACGTTTTGCCAAGCTAAAGTTAAGTGTCTGTAAGATTGAACGTGATCTTACTATCTGGTAAATAATAATTATGTATGTGCAACGTAAACATAAGTCATCCTATTCCTAACCCTATTTCATAATTGTGAAAACGAGATGATGATTAATGAAAATTTTGACGAGCTTAAGTGTTAATGTGTGTGACAAAAGTTAACGCGTTTGAAAAAACTGTACAACGCCATCTATTGAGCGGTATAGTAAACTTCTGTTTGTTAAGGGTTGCTTTTTAAATTTCACGCGTACGAAGTCGTGGGCAACAGCTAGCTTTTTTATAAAGCAATATTTATAAGCAATAATATAATCAACAAAAAGCATTATTGTAGAGTCACGATTAATTCACTTTGTCCTCGTCTATACATAATATCGCATAAAAATCTATACAAGTAAGACAGAGTAAAGGTCTGTTGACAAAAAATTCAAATACCCTTCAATCTATTCAGGGTAAGTTGTAAGCCTCTTTCATGCATGATGACAATATTGTACACAAAACTAGTTCTGAAGTCAAATAAGAAAATATTAGAATATATCGTACAATTGTGGTCCTTCTGTCATCATAAAGATTATAGTTTCTTATTCCGAAAACAGACCTGGAAAAATCAATGTCTGCTGTGGAGTTATATTTTTAACACACCTTAATAGCTTAGTACCTCACTCAATCTCAAGATCAATGTATAACGGATTGATCCGAAATTTCACAGATTTAATAAATTAAATTATAGTAGAAAAAGTAATCACGCAGTAAATTGCAAAATTTGCAATATTAATAAATTACTTTCACAGACTTATTAAGGACCGATGAATAATATTTAGGATTTTTAAGCGTGTTTTTTTGTTTTTCAAACTTAACAATTATAAACTGTAAACTCAAGAAGGTTATAAATAGGGAGTAACAACTCGGGAACATTGACTTGATCCAAGGCAGGGCCGCCCCGTTTATGGTTTAAAAGTAAAATAGTAAATAGTAGCCTTGCTTTCTCTTTTACTCCAGATCAAAAAAAAAGAGCTAGAAAGGCTAAATAGGCTCTTTGTCATTTTTTTTTAATGTGTTCAACTAAAAAAAGCAGCGGAGCGGATTCATTGTACCGAGTGTTACGTCTAGATCTATATCCTAAGTCTATGGTAAACTCATATACCATTCCAGTGTCAAACATTCAATCTCAATTAAAAAGTTATTACGAAAAATCCTCTTAAAATTTTCCTCCTATTTGTATTTGAGGAATATTATGGTGTATGCTTCGTTTTTAAACCAAAAATTATAATTAAATTTGCGCTGCATTTCGTTGGACAGACTCACAAATAAATTATCATTAAATTGACTCTACTACAACAATAAAAAAACAAGTTTCGTACTTTAATATAAAAGTAAAATTTAGGTACCTAACCTTAAATAGAAAATAGATCTTACTAGAATGATTCGCTAATTTTTTAGTATAATTATTGCTTAATAGTTATTAACCATTAAGACCATTGATGAAAGCATAAAAACTTCAAATAAACTGTAATATTTGTATTTGCGTACAAGTTGAACACAATATTGACCTTCATTTAAACAGGAAGTTCGACAATTTAACACACCCAATGTGTATCCAATCGAAAACCTATCTAACAAATTTCACGCCCTTAATATGATACAGATTGGTCTAGTTTTGTCAATGCAATAAAATGTTTATAAACTGAATTTTGTGTAGTTGTTAATAACAGTATAGATGATAAGAAACGGAATCATTCTTAATAATAATAAAATCAAAGTTATTACTTTGATCCTAATAGTCCTATTGGACTAATGTTATTTTATATTCAAATAGAGAGGTTACTCAGATGTCATCTTCGGTATACTTAAAAAAAATTGGTTGTCTGTAAAGTCGGTTTACTGACGATAGTTGAACGTGACAACGTCTTAATTGTTTTAATTTTGTCAATTATAGCATAACCTACAATCGCTGCACTAGCGGACCGATGCTATTCATTTTAATGATGAAAGCACGGTCTTAGTCGCTCGAACGAGCGACAAGAAGAAGTGAAGACGCTTGCATTTCAAGCCTTACATGGAACGCCTCAGAGCGAGGTAACGCCGCATGAGTCATGTTTTTTCGTGCGTGCAGCCGGCTCTATCGAATTATAAGACGTTGTCACGTCAAAAGGATCAATTGCATCACTTACAACCGCCGGACATGTATGACCAGATGTATGAGTATGGATAAAGCCAAGGAAGTGTGTTTGGATTAAAGTAGATGGCGCTCTATAGTCTCTGCCATCCCCATGAGAAAATGTCGTGACGTTATAGTTATGAAGTTACACTCCGCAGCCGCAAATATGGAAACTATTCCACATTTGCGGCTGTGAAAACAGTAGACAATTATCGATTATTAACATTATTTGTGTACTTTTTCCATGAAATAAAAGGAAATATGACAAAAGTATAGTAGTATAGTAAATAAACCGAAGAAGGTATGTTTAGATCGTAGCAGATAGTATATTAGTCTCTACTTACCTCATGGGAAAAGGGCGTTACGTATGGAATGTAGTCTAGATAAATACCAATCATGATATAATTATAAATTCAACTCCTTCCTAATTGAATGCTATAACTTTTTTGTTATGAAAAGATTCAATAAATCTTTGTTTCTTAATTATACTGTAATATTTATATTTTTTAGAAATTAAGTACCTACCTACCTCCTAATTAACTCAGAATGATAAAGTTGCTAGCAATATCTTTGATATAATTTATTTCATAAAATTATTCGTTATACATATAGCTATTTTAGTTTAGTTTACTCTAGGTTATCGTATGTACCTATATTTTAATTTATTGCAATATTAGCGAGTACAATTTAATTACTTCATTTTATTACGCCATTTAATTACTTATCGCTACATAATTTTATTGAATACAAAAATCTAATTATTTATTTGTGTCGACATGAAACTTCCTTTCTCTATTGCGATATCATTAATTAAATGGTTGACATTTTTAATTCTAGGTTTGTTTGTAAATAAACTAGTTATTTAATTTTGATAATATATTGTAATAATATGTTAGTTATTGTGTATGTAATAATAAAATGTTGGAGAAACATTTGGTCATTAGGCCACAATTAGCGTTAGGTACTCACGGACTCATTTTTAAGAGGCATAATATTTATTACATTATTAAATATACATAACTGTTAATTAGCAACGGTAGCATTGTCTTTAATCTTCGCATTCTTACATATTAATAACCATTGTTTAATGATGACAACAGATATTCTGTAATAGTTAAAAAAAAATCTGTTATTCATGTGTACGAAGTCGCGGTCAACAGTTAGTAAAGTCATAAATTATAAAAATAAAAAATATTCATGGACATTTCACACAACGTCCTCTGGTCCCAAGCTAAGCTTATATGCTTGTGTTATGTGTATCAGAATACGGATACACTACATATACTACTTTTCTTTTGTAAATACATACTTATAATACATAGAAACACCCAGACATTTGTATAATATTTATAAAGATCACACAAATGATTGTCCCGAGAGAAAATTGAACTCGCGATCTCGTGAACGGCAGTCCGTTATATATACCACTCGATCACGAGACCTGTCAAAGTAATGTAGGTACATATATGAATTTATGTCATTCAAATAGTGCCAATGACGTTATCAAAGGCAATAAAGTGCAATGTCCTTATAGAATAACAGAACACGCGTGTACACCTCATTACATAACGACATCACTACATATTACCACTAAGTTGTAGCACAAAGGAAGTTATGTTGTGAACCTATTAAAATAATTACCTAAACATTTCCTACAGATAACTGTTCATTTGGTTGGATTCCGTACCTTCGAGCAATATCTTCGTCGTGGACCGTGGATGACGGGGACTTGACACTCCCGCCGTCGAGTTGGATCCCCCGTACAGAAAGGGGCCACCCATGCCGAGTCATGGTAAGACTCAAGGCACCACAATGGCCCGGTCAATGGCCACAAGGAGAAAAAAAATCTCCTTCGATTAAAAACCAAAATCATACTTAAATGAAAGAAAAAAAGAAAGAAATATTTTTTTATTTTTAGAACAACGAGAACACGTGTTAGTTATATTATACTAAAAAGATACACTTAGAAATACTAGTCGATTTTGAATACCCTTTTTTGATTTTAAAATTAACATATTGAATTGTCGTCAGACTTTGATAAATATTCAGCTTAATCTGACTGACTACTGGAAGGAGACGAAAATCACGTTTAAAAATACCATGACATGGAATATATAACAGCGAAGTTATGAAAAGCGTGTTAAAAACGAAACTCTATCTCTAACGGAACTCTATCCACACAATAATTACTATTCGTGTAATTATTGTGCGGATTGAGTATAATGGTCTTATTCATAACAACTTATCGGAGGTTTAAAAGTTCGCTAAAATCGGTTCGCGAAAATTGTCAAAACTTGTTATATTCATAATATTCTTTTTACACTAAAACGTTTATTATCTCTCCAATAAAATCTCCGCTTAAACATCCGATAAGCCATTATGAATAACACCATAAATCTAATCAGATAAATCTAAACAATATGGTTATGTCGTAACCGCTAGCAACTTCAATAAATTAATCGGACCTGTTAAATCTTCATCTTCTCAGCCCATCAATGTCCCACAGTTGGGAACGGGAGATTTTTTATTTCTCTTAACTGCCTCTTACAGCACCCTCGTACAGAATAGAACAATAACTGATTGCTTAGTGGCGAATTTTATCAAGTTTGGTAGTCTATTGTTAATTTTTTGTGGTTATAATGGTGTCGTTGAACTACCATTGTGACACAATTCATTAGCAGACTTGGGCCCAAGGTATTTACTTGAGTTCATACATAACTTTTGTAAATAAATATAAAAAAATATCGATTACATAAATGCATTTACAAATCTTCCACATGTATTGCCCTCTTTTTGTTATTTGTATTATTATAACTGCTGCTATTTTATTTAACAACTATGTCAAATATACTTACTAGTACAAACATTTATACATTTGCATATGAAAGAAAGATGATATACCTGATATCTTCAATACATTTCATATTAAATAAAGTAAATAATAAAACGTGCAGTCGTGTTTTATTAGGGAATCTTCCATAGCACATGTGTCTGAAAATATCAAAACCATTGATAACAATTCCATGTGCACAACTAAAATTAACTAAAAAATGAAAACAATTGTGTTGTAACAGACTTGCTAAGTCTGATAGACTCACACACATATTGGGTCCTACCCTGTACAACCAACTGCCAGAACACATCACGGACGCACCTAGCCTCGCTTCGTTTAAGATTAAATTTAAATCTTTGGCTTGTTGGGAAGGCGTTCTATACGGTTGACGAATTTGTACCTAAAATACTATGACTCTATTCATGTTTAATAAAATAATTTAGTAATTTTAATTATAAAAGTGTAATTAATTCATTTTATACAATTAATTGAATGTAAGATTATTATCTAATTATAAAACTGTTAAATGAACTTTAAACTAATATTTACCAATAAACTGATTATTCTGATTATTTTATTATTATTTGCATTTTAATTGATTGGCTATTTTGTTATATTATTAATATTAATTTTTAGTCTATAATACAGTTTTAATAATAAGACAGTTCAGTTAACGTTGCCGAATTATGTTATTGACACTCAATTTTCATTTTTTAGTTAAGTTTAGTTGTGCACGGTAGAATTGGTATCGTTGTGAAGCAATCATTGCTTCGTGAGAGGAAAAATGAATAAAATTCCCTGTTGCATTGTACCTATCATGTAACATTTGATACATATCACGTGTTACACGTGTAAAGGGAAATGACACGCGGAAGACAGATACGAGGGATAGATATTATAGATAGAGATATTTACTAATGGTCTTATTCATAATGACTTATCGGAGGTTTAAAAGTTCGCTAAAATCGGTTCGCTAAAATTGTCAGAAATTATTTTTCATAATAGTCTTTTTACAATAAAATGTTTATTAACTCTCCAATAAAGTTATTGTTTAAACCTCCGATAAGTCATTATGAATAAGATCATTAGTGTAGTCGAGTTATTATAGACTAGTAAGTTCTAATTACAATCACGATTTTAACGTCATAGCAACAATAACCAACGTCATAATTTATATTACTTAAACTAAATAGTTGCCGGGCGAACTTTGTATTGCCATATTTGGCATAACATTTTTATTCTTTATAAAAACTTGTATTGACAGTAACAAACAAAGAGAAGAATTTTATTATAAAGATTATATAATTGGAAGTTACGCCCGTACCTTCAAACATTTCGAGGTATTATTCTTATTTAAAATGAAAAATAATGTCATAACCAATTTTCTTCACATGGCTGAGTAAAACCAGCTAATAGTGATTACAATAGCAGATAACAACTGTAAGAGACGGAAATCTTGAAACTAACTCTACCAACACGTCTGGCCAACAATATAGTAGTATCCTTCCTGAGCTTAGTAAAGCATCGTAGCGTATTATTAAAAGACAATTGGGTAACGTTTTGTATAAATACTATGCCACCGAAGCATATTTTTTACCATAACACAAAATATAACTAACCCAACGAAAAATCTTCTTAGTCGTTCATTCTTGGCAGAATGGTCGCGGTTGATGATGCTTCATTTTCATTAGCCAATGCAGCAAATATCAGTTTTACATTTATTTCATCGCATGAATTTTCGTTTAAAGTTATCAAAGATATTATGAATTCAACTTGAAACAAATCTTATCACGTCAACCAAGGCTCTAAAGATCCCGAACTAAGTTTAGGATCGCTCAAAAATATAATAATGACGGTTCTCTCCTTAAGAGTAAACAGATAAAACCCGGGACTTAATTTGTTATTCAAAATTATTTAAATGTATGCGATTTAAATAATATAGTTTAATTACGTCAATATTAAATGCTGTTTGTACAAATGCTGTCTTAGTTCTGATTTACCTAAATTATAATAGCACAAATTTTTAATTAACAAACAAAACACTCGACAATACATTCGAAATACATTATTAACATTTTTTTTTTCATGTGGTTTATTCTCAATTTGAATCAAACATTTTCTTAACTAGCTAAGATAATGAAAGAAATCCATTCCGTCCAGCTGATTAACCGTCCCACTGCTGGACACGGACCTCCTACATTTTGGGACTATACCCAATGACGTTTACTATTCCGCGTCGACCAGGCGTGTTAGCATAAGGTTTACTTTCGAGTTCTTGGTCTCTCTTAATATTTAAAGAGAGATTATCTATTTATAATACCTTTGCTGATTTCTACAGTGTACTGAGAAAGAAATTAGGTAGTGACATTTGTATTCTTAATCCGTCACTAGGTATATGGATAAACTACTAGTTTCCTATATTAAAAAAAATCTATTCTTGGGACATAAATACTCGTATCGGAAATTGCAAATCAAAATAAAGATTAAAGCTAGTGTTTCTATGTTGTTACAATGTATTAGTAATTTAACTTTAAAACTAAGGAAGTGTTACAAACGGAAATAATAAAAAATATAACAATTAGTACGTAATATAGTTTGTATGCGCACATATTAAAAGAATACTTTCCATTAACACTATTACCGAACACGATTATGTTACAAGTGAGAAGTTATTGTGTGTGAAATACTAGTGTTTACTAAGATTAGTTTAAATAAACTAAAATTTTAATTGGCTTCCAGTGAATGAATTCTTTGCATTTAGCAAATGTTATAAAACAGTGAATGATTTCTTTAAAACGTTTAAGAGGGTACTGTACTCCTCATTTAGGTATTTGCCTTAGGTATTGCTATCCCTATTTCCGAGCGCCGCGCTGAAAGGGACATATACTCGTAGATGAAGCGGATTTTACCTACAAATTCTTTGAAAAAAGACGTTTCGTACTTCCGTTTTCTTTTCGCGAAAGTTAAACCAATTTTAATAGTTTTTGCGTTATATTATAGATAAAGAGTATAACTATGCTTCTATCACTTTCTTTTGTGGTAAAACTTTACCAAAATTGTGTGATAGACGCTGCAACTTTATCTAAAGAAAACCGAAAAGTAGGTTTTTCGGATCGTCATATTTCATTTAGTTATTATGTTTTGAAAATAAAAAAGTGATAGAAGCATAGATATACTCTTTATCTATAATATAACGCAAAAACTATTAAAATTGGTTTAACTTTCGCGAAGAAAAAACGGAAGTACGATACCCGTACTTTTGTATGGAGCATAATTTGGTATCGTACCGTCATAAGGTTATTATCGCAGTTACCTGAAGACTTTAAATTATTTTACAAGATCTATCAAATACAGAGACTATTATAATCGAGATACGTCATTTCACTCAAATGACGTCACTGGTGCAAGAAGGCATCATAGCTTATGAGACCAATATCTCGAAAGATCAAAATCTTCTCCAATACTATAAAAAGAAATCGTTTGTTCGAATTGTTTCTCTAAAACGACTGAATAGTTTTTAAAAAATCTTTCACCTTAGTGAACACAATTTCCTGGTAAACATATTGTGTTTTATTTATTAAAAAAAGTCGGACCAAATAAATAGAAAGAATTTATACAGGTTAGTAAAATCTAGGCTAAAAAGTATCATGGTTAGAACAAACAGTAGCTCAATAATTTTACCGTGACTACCTAATTATACATGTAGAGTATTGTAGGGGAACAAAATGGTTATTATACCGCTGATAGAGAACAATGAAATAAAAAAGAAATTAACAAGTCGGATAATAGTAATTTACATCAATTTACATCGTAATATTTTTATCAAATAACGTCAGGCATTTGTATTCATTTATTCACATTTTATTCTGAACTCATCTTTACTAAATTATGATAACAGTCTTATATTTAATTTGTACAATTTATTTTTAACATAATTTTATGACTTATGAATGACTTCGTACATGATGAGACCTGCTTCCTTCACTTCGAAGGGTACATGGTCTACTACGCTGCGCTGACCAGGTGTGACGGCATAAAGTTTATTACGAGTTTTCTCACGGAAGATGGACTGAAAAGTGGTGGTGACATTTGTATTCTTACTCCATCACCACAATGAATTAAAATATACCCAATACAAAATATACTAGAAAATAAAATGGCAATGAGCTGTGAATAATCTTGTTTCATTCAATACGTGATCTATACAATCCTACATTTATTTATACAAATGGCGTACCCGCACGGAAAAAATCTAAATATTTTCCGTACGGGTCAATGTTATTCGCATGCAAATAAAAAACAATAAATTATCTATGCTACTTTTCTTTAGTGATTTCGGCTACAAATATACCTAGCTGATTTTATTAGAAAATCAGGTTTCCTATTTATTATATCAATATATTTTTACTAAGCAGATCACGAGACAGTTTTACAGACCTAGTTTGACTTTTGAGTAGGTAATATCTATTTATTAGTTCATATTATCCTCATAAAACGAAAACTTTAAAGCCTATTTTGCGAAAATGATACCAATGGAAAGATAAATTGGTAGGAGATAGGCCGAAAGGAGCACAAAATAAAAATATAATCTTATCCAGCAGAAAAGGAATAATTAAAATTACGTAATAAAAAGTCCGCGACTTTGAATAAATGCGATAAATTATTTTAATGATCACTGCTCATGAAATTATAATCAAATAACGATAGTACATAAAATGTTTCTAGAAGAAAATAGGTATATTTTTCATTACCTGTGTTTTTCCAAGCTTTTTATATTGATGCATGTGTCATAAAGGTCATTAATTCAATTAATAACAAGGTCAAAGAAAGACAATCATAATATGACATACGTAGCTAAATCATATGATATTAGTCTCATGAGATTAACTAGGTCAATTTCTTAACAAGGTCTGCTGTTTGTTGATGTATTGTGAGTTTGAATACTAATTGGATTTTAGTATCATCATACCTATCAATATAGTTAAAATATATTGCTAATTATACTATGCGTTTATCAATACACTAACTAACTTGACGGGCCTCGTGGTGTAGTGGTTCTGGTAACGGACTGCCGATCAAGAGGTCGCGGGTTCGATTCCCGCTCGGGACAATCATTTGTGTGATTTTTCTAATTGTCATACAAATGTTTGTCCTGCGTCTGGGTGTTTCAATGTATTATAAGTATGTATTTACAAAAAAAAAGTAGTATATGTATTCTATCCGTATTCTGGTACCCATAACACAAGCATATAAGCTTAGCTTGGGACCAGAGGACGTTGTGTGAAATGTCCATGAATATTTATTTATTTATTTATTTAACTCTACACTAACTTTGTAAAGATGTCATGTTAGGCACTGTGTTGAATAAGAGTCTTGGAATTGTAATACAAATAGAAAACGTAAAGTGATCTCTGACATACAATAATTTTATGTTAATTATCTTGAAATATAGTAATTCTTATATGCGTGCCTTTATTTTTCCTAATTCTCACTAAATGCCAAGACTGATTTAAATGATTTGGACCCTCTAGTAGACCCGTCGGCCAATCTTTTCCCGACAGAACAACTGCTGGATGAGACACTAAATAACTTTATTTTGTTGACTTTTTTGCTACTATATCACAGAAAAAAATGCTAAACAGGCTATTTTTATTTCTATTTCAAGTCAAAAGCAACATTTTTATAGGTATTCATAAAAAAGGTCTTGCAAAATATTAGTACTAGTCTTCTTTTTATGAGGGCACAAGATAGAACGAAACATTTTTCTTACTGTGATTTTTCAGGGATCAGTAGCAGGATTTAATATTTTAAATAACGTAATCTCCATTTTATTTGTATAATAAGAAATGCTGGACTTGTTAAGCATCATGTCCGACATCCTAGATAAGTCAGAAGTTGTTTTATACAAGTTGTAAAGACTTAATTTCGAGTTTTTGAAATTATTTCGCGCCTTGGAAACCCTTAGCTTCTCGCAAGAATATGATAGTGACAAGGAACATTTCATGCAGTGTTATTATTTTAACACGCTTTCATAAGTTCGGTATGTATCTATCAATGTATTAATCCATGTAACGGAATCTTTGAAAGTGATTTTAACACACTTACAGTAGTCGGATTGATCTGAAATTTTGTACACATATTAGGGACCGATGACAATGCAATAATGTAAAAAAATATTCAGGATTTTCAAGCGTATTTTTTAGTTTTTGAACTAAGCAAAATATTATAATAATTGTTACCTTAAACATAAAATTATTGAAAATCGGTCCACTATTGACGAAGAAAGCGATACATAGAACCTTCTACTATTTTTGAAGTTAGTTTAAAAGAAATTATTAACTTGGTTACACCTGAGTAAGACGGAAACAATGAAAATATCATTCAAATGTATGCAGATGTATGGTACTTATATAATAATAACTGACCAAAAGATATTAACGATAACTACAATTATGTATTTTGTTAATTTGTCAATCAGATTAACATTGTAGACATAATGGTACTTCAAAACAAGTATGCTTTTCAACTTCAAATACTTATATCAATATTCTCTGGCCAAATATGTACAATCAACCTTGAATTTGGGTCTCAATTAATTCTCTCACATGATCAAATTATGTACTACTGGTGGCCTTTCTTTGACCTTGTAATTATTCACCCGGATATTTATTAGTTCGAATTTATTTAGTTATGTAATGAACTATTTGCCGAGGTATTCACAAAGGACCTACAGCAAGGCTTCACACTTCAAAAGAGGACATAATAAATATCTGCAGGATTAGCGATGCGCGATCGATACCTCTTGTAGTGCAAGCGTAATTAACCACTACCATCAGGCCGTAAGCTTGTTGACATTTATGTGGTATAAAAAAAACTTAATAAACAATCTTGTTTGTGTATATCGTAATGGTAGATAACAAGAAGCGGTTAAATTATGCAGACGTAGTTACACAATCTAACGTTAACAATTTCTATAAAATTTTATTATTATGATCGCTTCTCTATTGATAACTAACATCGAGCAATTTTATACTCACAACAAAAGTGGTTATTTCTAAAGAATTCATAAAGTAGGTATAATCAATATACATAATAATTACAATAGAGATTAAGTTGAACGCGAATAGGGACAAAAACGTCGATAAACATAGTATTTGGTGATGATAGAAAATCGTTCTATGTATATATGTTCCAAAATAGTTTTAACTTACACGACAGGTAATATTAGAGTTAACATAAAAACCCATAAAAATGTAAAGTTTGGTTAATATTATAACAACGAAAATGTTTTAAAGTGAACGCCATACATTGTATTACAACTATTACAAGTATCTCGATATTTCGTAACTGACCTCAATTCGGTGCAGAGCTTGTAGCTATAAGGAGTACTTCAATACCATTAAAACTTTCCAAACAATCAATGGTCACGGTAATGACATACTCGATTATTGACAATTCATTGTGACTTACTCCACTATTACTGTATCCTTGGCGCAATGACTAAGACTGCGGTACAAAAAGAAAAAACTCAAGACGGATTTTATATTTATATTTTTTCCTCAAGTGTATAGGAATTGAATAGGAAATGTACCGGATATACGGCAATACCATAAATATATTCCTGTGGACCGAAAACCATTTGAGATTTCGAACTGCTTTAGAATATCTAACATTGGATTTTAATAGTACCTACATTTTATTCGAGCCGAGGACCTAAGTCTTGCGATCACGGTCAGTAACTTATTGTGCCAAAGAGCTTAGTATTTTGTAGTGATATATGTTACAACTGTTGACGGCCTTATCACGTAAAGATTTAGGCCACAGTATGACAAGACGATCGGGAATAACAATAGACAATCAGCAATAGTATAGCAAAACAATCAGGAATAAATTGAGATGGGATTGCAGTTTAGATAAAAATGTACAACAAAATAACACTCGATTAGTACTTATAGTCGTAATTACACTTAGAATTTAGTGTGAAAAGTGTAGGAAAGATAAGGAAAAGACCTAAGTATAGACACGTATCGGACGGCACGTGATATCATCAAATTTAATAGGAGGCGCTGAATGCAAGTAGAGAGTGGCACTTTGCAGAGTTCTTTGATACCTATGTCCAGTATTGAAGAAAAACTGAAGTATGGATGTGTTTGATGTAAACTCGTTTCTCTTATATACACTCTTGCTTGAGACCGTCTAAAGTGATGTAGAAGATGACAGTTGAGGATACTACCGGAAAAACTCTTAAGTGATAGTGACGTTTCTGTTAAGGGCCTACATCAATATTATCGTATATCGTCGCCGACACGTACATATTAACACAGCCAGTAGGCACAGAAAATGAAGAATTAGGGATACTTTTCCTATTTACTCAAAATCTACTAAATATATTTTAATTCTGATTTACGTGTTTCTATATATGATAGTTACTTATGTTTTTAAAGTTATTTCATTAGTTAATACGCGATAATAGACCGACAAATGAAAAAAATAAAAAATTTGAGAGGTTGTTTCGCCAAGATTTTCTATCGAGAAAACTTTTTTCAATCGCGTTTCTGAGTTGATGCGATCCTAGATCATATATTGAAAAAAACATATACTTAAAAATTAGAGCTCTAGCCATTCAATCTAAAGAAACAATGAAAACTTCGTACATAGAAAAATGCACGAAGCTATTTTGGTATCGTCTTAAATACATTCTTTTCAATAAGAACGAAATATAATGTAAACACGAAGTTTATAATTATTTCAATTGCTTTGTTGCTGTTTCAAGTTCATTGCCGCAATAACTTGAACTTGTGCAGCGTATAATTGCTCAATGGAGGTTCTGAGTTATTTCAATGGATTATTTATTTAAATTAAAGTACAACATAAATTATAATACGCAAATGGTTATTATGTGTTAACGAAACGTAAATTAATTGCTATCATGCTATCTTCATGCTACTGGAGAACTAGGTAATAATTAATATATGTTGGTATGTTATGGTATATGTCCATGTAATGACGGATTAAGAATACAAGTGTCATCACCCTATTTCCGGGATCTGTAAATCTGTCTGTCAATTAAAGTCCGTATTATTCTTAAAGCTTACGAAAGCGATTAATATGCGGAAGAAGTCTCAAGGTAAAGCTTGTTCTAATATATAAAAGAGTCTTCTTTAGAGGGTTAGGTTCGTATCCAATAATAAAACGTGTATGGGACATTTAAACCGCCAGTATTGAGATAACAATTTATTTATAGTTACAAATAAAATACGATTAACAAAATAAAATAATGATTGATACAAATATAATTGACAGTTCAATACATATAATTTACTATCTACATATTAGCAACCACAGAATAGTAATTAGATTACTAACATTACAAAAGTTGAAATAACCATGAAGCCTTCTCATAAAAATAATTATAGAAATATTATAACTTTACTTTGAAGTAGGCGTGATTAGAGCAAGGTTAACGGCCTCAAGTGATCTGAAGGCAAATAAAGACCTTCGATCTAAATCCCATTGTTGTTATACTTTTAGATTTAACCAATTTTCAAATAAAACTAATTGTATGTAATGAAATTAATATTTCTTTCTCGAGGAGGCCCGTTTTTTTATTTTTCCTCTTCTCCCCCTTTTTGCCCTGCCGGGCCATGATGGTGCCTTGAGCCTTACCATGACCTGGCGAGGGGTGGCCCCGCTAACCGAGGCCCGACCCGCCGGGAGGAACATTAGATACCCCGTCGCGTGGCCGAGTCCCACATTTGCCGCGGCGGGTTTCTGAATACCGGCCCGCCACGCACGACCACCTCTTCAAAGGGGGCCTCCGGCTTCTGCCCGTCGAAGACCCCCGCCCGGGGCCCTACGGGGTGGCAAAGGCGCAGCAGTGGGACATTAACGAGCTAGAGAGAGATGCGTTAATTGGCCCAGTTAAGTAACCATAGCTCAAGAATTAATTTTAAACTAAAGACGAATAAGTGTGAATTATTCATGAATTATTCTATTCGAAATTGAACTAGAATATTTGAAAGTTAGTATAACTGCCATCGACATCTTTTAAAAATATTATATTAAAGTTTCTCAGCACTGGCACTGGTTTTAAGAGTCCAATAAATTTACAGTCTCAAAGGTATTTCTTGACGAATAGTAAGTCGTTTATAGACAGTGCGGAATGATTAAAGGTTTTTGTCGGGACAAGCAAATTGAAACCATTTTAAACTTTAATTGATCTATTTTTAATGGTAATATACAATTTCGAAGATTAAGGGCTTTCGAAGGCTAGGAAAATACATGGCTTACCACACAAAGCCATTTGATATCTCAATAATATCACCTATACGTCAGTAATAACAGTAATATAAAGGGGAAACTGATTGACGGACGTTAAAGCACAACTGAAACTACTGAAGCTTAACATTTTGTGTTGGTGAGCACTAAGAAAGGATTTTTGAAAATTAACATTAAGATTAACACGCTTATATATGTTCAGTATGTTAGTATCAATGTATTAATCTATATAACGGAATCTTAGAGAGTGATTTTCACCCACTTGCAGTAGTTGGATTGATCTGAAATTTTACACATATATCAAGGACCGATGACAATGCAATAATTTTCATAAATATTTAGGATTTTCAAGCGTGTTTTTTAGTTTTTGAACTAAGTAGTTTAATGAATCAATAACTAAGAATTTATAAAAGCGATATTTATAAATTCATTCATTCGTATACAGGGTGTCCCAAAAGTCAACGTCCAACCGAAAACCTAAGCTAGGCCTAGTTGTGGGGGCTCTCAAAAAAAAAGAAAAAAAAATCTATCTCATGTAGTTTCGAAATGACAGCCATTTTTCTTAAATTGACACCCTGTGACGAGTTTACGACTACTGGGGCTGCAAATGAGCTCTTTTGTAATTTTATTTTTGTGTGGAGTAGTCTTAAGTGATGCTCCTACAAATTCCAATTCATCATTTGCACACAACTTCATTGGAATTTCAGAAAATATCCGTTTTATACCGAACCATGACGTGAAAATGACTACATCACTAAACTTTGACAGTCTGTACTGATAAAAAAATCTACTATGCAATTTCGGCAAGTGCCCTTAAAAGTTGGCGCATTTAATGGGCTTTCCAAAATGGTATAATACTTACTAAATTATTTCTTAGACGACGAGAAAAAAAAAAATTAAGAAAGTCGATATTTAGCTTATTATTAGTTAGTCATAAAACTTTCTCAAAATTATTCTAATATCATCTAGGCGTTCTGTAAGGTGTAATTAAAGAAAGAGACGAAGAAAAGTTAGAGCGGGATAGTGACGCTACTAAAAGAAAGAGACGAAGAAATGTTAGAGCGGGACGGAGAGTGACGCTACTTGGTGTCAGTGAATCTTTCTACAATGTGTGAGCGAGACGAAATTGACATTTTGGCTAGTGTGGGTGAATCAGATAGCACGCTAATACAACAGCGTGGTATACGTACAATAATTCAGTACGTTTCGTGCCTTCGTTTACTGCGCATCTTTTTGTATTCGTTTGTATTTATTTCGTGCTTACAACCTTGGCTCTGTTTACTGGACTTGATTGCGTGTGACTTGGATTTGTTTTCGAACCGTTTCTGACGAACTTGGCTTTCTCCTGGACTGTTTTTGTAAGAAAATGCCTTTCTTGTACTCTGCAGAGGAATATGCAAACACGCACCTTATTTATGGGGAATGTAGGTGCAATGCTAGAGCTGCAGCTCGACTCTACCGTGAGAGATATCCGAATGCCGAGCGTCACCCAGATCATCGAGTTTTTGTAAATGTGCACCGTTTATTATCAGAAAATCAACTTCCTACTCGAGCTACTAGAGTGGGAAGAACCGTCGTGCCTTATGAAGAAGATGTCCTAAATGCAATTGAGAACCGGAGTATCTCAGTACGTGGAATCGAGCAAAGTCTGGGGGTACCTAAAAGTACAGCACATCGGATACTGAAGAGAAATGAATTGCATCCGTACCACATGCAACGGGTACAAACTTTGCTACCCCGTGATTATCCTAGCAGGATTTTATTTTGTCAATCAATGCTCGAAAGGCACAGAGCAGATCCAGAATTCTTGCGTAAAATTCTTTGGACTGATGAATCGACCTTCAAAAAAGACGGTTAGATGAATTTGCATAATTTGCACGAGTGGCACGTCGAAAATCCACATTTGATGCGCGAAGATAGGTCACAGTACCGCTTTAAAATAAACATGTGGACTGGGATCTTAAATGGATCCATTATTGGGCCTTTTGAACTGCCAGAAAACCTCGATGGGGCAGCTTATTTGGACTTTTTACAACATCAGTTACCCAATTTGTTAGAGGCGTGCCACTTAGCATTTATCGAGACATGTGGTTCCAGCAAGATGGCTGTCCGGCACACTATGCGCGCCCAGTGAGAGAATTCCTTAATCAAGAATATCCAAATAGGTGGATTGGTCGATCCGGTCAGATCACGTGGCCCCCCCGTTCCCCGGATTTAAATCCTATTGATTTTTTTTATTGGGGAACGGTCAAAGAAATTGTTTACCAAAAACCAATTGAAAATTTAGAGGAACTGCGTCAGAGAATTCAAGATGCCGCTGATCACATCAATTCCAGACGTTTCGCCCGCCAGATTACACGATCGTTTTTAAGAAGGTGTAGGGCGTGCATACGCGCTGATGGCAAGCAATTTGAACATTTGATATGATTTAAATAAACATTCGATTTTTAATAATTGACTTTTATTTAAACAATCCCAAAAATTCACTGACACTCCGTCCTGCTCTAACATTTCTTCGTCTCTTTCTTTTAGTAGCGTCACTATCCCGCTCTAACTTTTCTTCGTCTCTTTCTTTAATTACACCTTACAGAACGCCTAGATGATATTAGAATAATTTTGAGAAAGTTTTATGACTAACTAATAATAAGCTAAATATCGACTTTCTTAATTTTTTTTTTTTCTCGTCGTCTAAGAAATAATTTAGTAAGTATTATACCATTTTGGAAAGCCCATTAAATGCGCCAACTTTTAAGGGCACTTGCCGAAATTGCATAGTAGATTTTTTTTTCAGTACAGACTGTCAAAGTTTAGTGATGTAGTCATTTTCACGTCATGGTTCGGTATAAAACGGATATTTTCTGAAATTCCAATGAAGTTGTGTGCAAATGATGAATTGGAATTTGTAGGAGCATCACTTAAGACTACTCCACACAAAAATAAAATTATAAAAGAGCTCATTTGTAGCCCCAGTAGTCGTAAACTCGTCACAGGGTGTCAATTTAAGAAAAATGGCTGTCATTTCGAAACTACATGAGATAGATTTTTTTTTCTTTTTTTTTGAGAGCCCCCACAACTAGGCCTAGCTTGGGTTTTCGGTTGGACGTTGACTTTTGGGACACCCTGTATAAGGACATGTTTGTAAGAAGTTTTGCCCTAGTCTAATCATATTGAAGAAACGAAAACATAATACAATATTCACGCTCATTGCATATATCCCAGATATAAATCCGACCCATAACCTCAAAGTAGAATAGCTATCGTTACTACCAACTATGACACGGTCTCTGAGTTTATGCTGACTGATATTGTTACTACGTAGTACTACGTATATAAACTATACCCTGTACCTTCATTCACGATTATTGAAAAGTAGCTTATGAATTATTTCCGTATTCTGGTACCCATAACAAAAGCATAAAAGCTTAGCTTGCGACCAAAAGACGTTGTGTGAAATGTCCATGAACATTTATTTATTATTTTATGATATAGGTACTTACATTAGCACGCTTTTTTAAAGTTTCCTTTTACGAAAAGCCTGCAATTTCGAGGGAAATATCTAATTGAAAACTACATAAATCGGACCAGTCGTCCTCTAGCTTTACGTTTAATAACGTATTAAGTTATTAATTTTATTTATAGAGACATAACAGCGAATATAATTAGTCTCAAATGCGCTATATTACTTCTTGTGTCATGATATTTTCGTTGTACTGAAACGGTTTATCCAATTTTAATGACTATTTAAAAATATCCCATAAATTTCAAAAGCAACCTTTGAAGAGTTTAGCTTAGCAACGTAATTAATAACAATTACGGTTTCCAATAAACTGTTTTTGTTTCGTCAAGTCATCGGGAACAAAGATATAATTATTTTTGTCATGTTAGCGACAAAAGCCTTGGCACGCTCTAAGAACTGTTGATTTCAGAAAGTGTATTACAAAATGATTGTTGCAGTTAACGTGTGTACGCCAGTCATTATAGCTGTCCGCCTACTCTAGGTATATAGTTCAATAAGTACGTGTAACGTTAGCTGCCAATTAATAGTTATAAATGGCGTTGAAATGTAATTACCTAAAGAAAGAATTTTTGATACAAAATTCATTACAGTCATTCATTATTGCAAAAACATTTACCTACTTAGTTTCCTTGTAATGAGGTATATAGAATACAGTACATATCATATATCATCATTGTTCTAGTTCTTGCCACGTGTTGTACAAATAAACGGAACAAAATTAGGGCCTGTAATAAATAAATATTTGCTTCCCACCTCACATGAAGGAGGAGGAGGTGGGGCATTATGATGTAAGCGCGTAGAGTCACATAGACTGCACTAAATAAGATATTTTTTTTATATTATTGTCTTTGTCAATAAATGAAATACTTGCTTCACAGTTTAAATGAAGGCGGATGGAGGGGCATTATCATGTATGCGCATAGAGTCACATAGACTGCACTAAATCAGATATTTTTAACACGCTTATATAAGTTCGGTATGTATCTATCAATGTATTAATCTATATAACGGAATCTTTAAAAGTGATTTTAACACATTTGCAGTAGTTGGATTGATCTGAAATTTTGCACATAGGTATATCAAGGAGCGGTGACAATGTAATAATTTTAAAAAATATTCAGGATTTTCAAGCGTGTTTTTTAGTTTTAGAACTAAGTAGATTATTATTTATGTTTGTATTCGTCTATAAAGGTTTGAATGAAAAAAAAAAATTTTACGAAAAAATATATTAGGGCAGCAGAAAATTTGCGGTCTCTGCTTTTCTTGAATAATTTCAACAAATCAACACGTTCTAAAGACGAAGTCTGTTACAGTTTAGATACTTATTTTGAATATTTATTATAACTGAACTCATATGAACTCGTTAATTAGTACAAGCTGATACAAGCCAATAGACTATTCTTGTCTAGACTTGTAGTAAAAACTTATTGCAATCGTCGCAATCAAATAAACGGTCCATGAAGCGTGGTGGACGTAATTAGAAAATCATTATGCAGTTGTCCTTTAACGTATACTGACAAACGGGTATTTGAATTTTGAAACCAAAATATTGTTCCCCAAGTCGCTTCATCTTAAAATTGTGTTGGGAGAAAACTCACCGTAACAATATAAGTGTTAAAAAATAAAGGCACGTCAACTAGGCATAAGCTTTTTTACTAGACATTTATTTAAACAATAAACAATAAATTTGACGTCATTTTTAACGTGTTCAAATTTACCATTTGTATCGATACGACCTACTTTGCGTCAGTATTTCGAATTGCTAATTATTTATGTAAGACGATTATCGGCAAGGCAAAGAAATCCAATTGGTTTCACTGTAAACCAAGGATTTTATTAGATTATTTTCTTACAAATGAAAAAATTACAGTAAAATATTAAAAGTACGTACCTGTAAACCAGGAAACGACAATTAGTGTTATTAATTAATGTTTATTAACTATTAAATTAACTACTAATAAATTTGAGATTAAAATTGTATATTGGTATTTTTACTAATTCACACAGAATAGATATATACTACGTATCTAATTCCTACCACAGAGTATAGTACCATACGTATCTAGTACCTACTGTTAAGTTTTCAGACTTAGGATATAGATCTAGACGTAACACTCGGTACAACGAATCTGGCCTGCTTTTTAGCTGAACACATTAAGAAAAATAAATGATTTAGTAGCCTTTCTAACTCTTTCTTTTTGAGCTGGAGTAAAAGAGAAAGCAAGGCTACTATTTACTATTTTACTTTTAAACCATAAACGGGGCGGCCCTGCCTTGGAACAAATCTATGTTCCCGAGTTGTTACTCCCTATTTATAACCTTCTTGTGTTCACCATACTCACACCACAGATAAATAATTAACAATAACGACCTTAATGAAGCTACTTGCTAAGTCTATGAATGAAGTAACAATATTTCATTACATTTATTTAGCGTAAAGTATGCAATAAAACCTGTGATATTGTTTATAAAATAAATATTCTACGAATAAAAATGTCTACACTCTAAGTCACGTATATGAATGATATTTTCTAACACTTGCGCGACTCATTTGTTTAAATAAAACAACTTTTTTTACGGATTTAGACGCGTATATTTGTTTTAAATTTTGACCCGACGTTTCGGAGACTTTCTCACCCGTGACCATGGTGACTGCAATGTCACGTATATGAATTAATATTTTTATATAAAATATACAAAGATCTGTTGCGGTTTAACACTAACTTAAACAGAAGACAAACAAAATAGTTTAAACCATTTGAGGTATCGAGTTAAATTTAAAAAATAAACACTAGAAGAAAATATTTTGGATTTATCAAATAGCTATTTCAACAATAGTTTAAGATAAGTAAATAAGTCAATTATTTCTTATTGAATCAAAAATTATGGTGGATATTACTCTACCAAATTGGATACAGTTATTACTGAACACTATTAACTATATCAGTCAAAATGATCATAGACAACCGGAATTTATTATTGTTTTAACGTTAACAATATAATCTATATAGCATTGAGATCTAATGAAACTATGCGAAACAATAAACGTAATGGTACAATGACACGCAAGAATGGTAGCAACTACAACCGTATGCCCAAGGGCACTCTGTACTGATTTCCCCATTATGTTCTATGTCTTGAACAAATTGTTGGTTAGGTGACTGACTCTATTTCCTTTTTAGTGTGCAACATACAAATTAAAAATCTTAATTCGATTAATTGATATAAGTTTTCAAGGAAATTTCACATAATTTATGTGATAGAGTTTGTGATTTGGATTAATTACCTATGCAATTTAGCCAATAGTACCTACTAACGAATTCTTACTGATTTGAAATGTAATGTAAATTATATAGTATTTTTATGTATCTATCTCAGTAATCAAATCAACTACAATGGTATTTTGGTATCTAAAATTATTTACACTGCCGAAACTTTAATTTTATAGCTTCGCGGTGTTCGTTTTTACGTATTAACGAAATGTCTTATAATATGTGTGTAATATATTGTGCGTGTCTTATAAAATGTCATTTTTTTTATAGAATAAATAAGACATTTAAAAAAAAAATTCTTAACTACATCATACATAATACATAAATGATAAGCTTATAATAGAAAAGCTCTTTAATTAAAACTACTTTTCACGAATTTAGACGCGTTTTTTTTTTAAATTTTAGCCCGACGTTTCGGAGACTTTGCAGTCATCGTGGTCACGGATGACACTGAGCGGTAATGTGTCTTCTACAATCAGTTATTGAGGGTTTACCCACATCCAATTTAATTTTACATTGACCATAAAGATAGACTTTTACCATAAACTATATTATATTACATTGTGCTCAGACTACATAAAATTAATAACAATATCTTAGTTTCTAAATAAGTATATAAGAAAATTTTAACAATATAACCATAGACTGTTGAGCGCCTCCCTGCTATTTTACCATATGTTAAAGGAGTAACTGATAAGATTGGCTATATACTCAAAAAGGCTTCTATCAAGACCTATTTCAAGCCCTTAAAGAAAATTAGCCAATTCCTGCCACCTGTCAAGTGCCATATCCCTTTACAAGATGCAGGAGTATACAAGCTTGATTGTGATTGTGGTCTCTTTTACATCGGGCAAACAAAGAGATCTGTCAGAACTCGGGTCAAAGAGCACATAGCTGATGTGAAGCACCGACGCAATACAAAGTCTGCAATCTGTGAACATAGCCAGGATCGCCTTAACCACTACATCCGGTTTGATAAACCTCAAATCCTCGCCAAGGAAAATCGATACCGACCCAGAATGATTCGCGAGGCTATTGAAATAAAGAAACATAAAAACTTTAATAGAGAAGACGGTTGGGATCGGGCACCTAGTTGGGATCCTGTAATCAAACAAAAATTAAAAAACTTTAGTCTAAGATAAAATTATGTATGTTTTACCTTTATATAATTTAAATGTTCTTTATATTGTTAAAATTTTCTTATATATTTAGAAACTTTATATAACTAGATATTGTTATTAATTTTATGTAATCTGAGCACAATGTAATTAGTTTATGGTAAAGTCTATCTTTAGGGTCAATGTAAAATTAAATTGGATGTGGGTAAACCCTGTAATAACTGATTGTAGAAGACCCATTACAGCTCACTCTCACCCGTGACCATGGTGACTGCAAAGTCTCCGAAACGTCGGGCTAAAATTTAAAACAAATATACGCGTCTAAATCCGTAAAAAGTAGTTTTATTTAAGCAAATGAGTCGCGCAAGTGTTAGAAAAACTCTTAAAAATTATCTGTACTTGATAGTAATATTTAAGGCATCTATCAATTAAATTGCTTTTAATTTATTTTACGAAAATACGTATTTCAAACGCACTTGGCAATATTATATCAGCAATTTAAATAACGGATTTTAATGTGCATTTGATGTTGGTTTAATCGACTGAAATAAAACGGATTTCCTTTGGTAAAAGCATTGATCGCAATAGTTATTTGACCTTTAGCAGTCACTTGGGCATACAATTACGAAAACGTCGAACGTAAATGTTATGTTATATGTATTTAACGCATAAGCGTTTTCTGAGAGCCCACTTATAATAAATATAGGTCTTCCTTTCAGGCAACAAAATGGATAAACCTTTAATTGATAACGATTTTAAACTCGCTGTCATTTCAGAGACTTTTCATTTAATTTAGTGATAATATTTTCGATGAATGATATGATGTGGTATACTTAATACTCATATGGTAATTACTGTTCTCGTAATTTTCTAAACATTATCATAATTATCATCATGCCTTTTTCACATGTGGGTAGGTAGATACTACAGAGCACCATCTGCTACAATCCAAACATACTTCTAAGTTGCTTACTTACTTGCTAAGTTGCTACGTAATTGCATACATCAAATTTAATATTCTTAAGTTTTTCAATGCGTACATTGTTTTTAAAGTTATTTAAATCTCTGATTAATTAAATTCGACATTTCAAGGATATTTCCTTGAAAATGTTACATGTAAAATAAATTATTAATTAAATGCGTCCTGCAAAAATTATTTCTAGGAATATTATGTGAATATATTTTTAACTGACTAGGTACTTACTTTTTTTCACAATATGCCGTTTTTTTTTAACCGACGCACGTCTTATGTTTATGTTACCGGATTTCTAGAAAACGTGATTTGAAAATGAAAAATTAATTTAATAATTTGGAAGAAGTATACTTCTTAGTAGTTCTTATATAGCTGATAATATTAATTTGATGAAATCCATTAAATTCTTTAAATTTTATCGGCAAATTTAAAGACATGACGATGATGTCCCTTATTTAGCAGTGGCTCGTCGTAAGCCCAGAAAAGTAGGTACCTAATTAAACAAACTTCCGTGACGTTATTTTTATTATTATTATTCATTCTGCAAGGTAGTCCTAGTTACCTTGAAGGGTAAGATTCCTGGAGCTGGTTTACTAACATGGGTTCTACAAATATATTACGTGGCACTTTAAAACCAACAGTGAAATGTTAGCTGTAAATGTATATTTCCAACTGATTATGGAGGTAAGGACGTGATGTTATAAAAGATCTAGACAAAATGTAACACGGACATCTTATCGGTCCATGTGTACTAGACAATCCAAAATAATAATAAGGTTATTGTAACTACAATATTTATAAATTTTTGCAATTGACTTGCTATGCTATTTCTAAATAAACTAAATTATAGTGGAAAAAATTATAACCATGAGCGGGACTTGGAACCCACGACCTCGGAATACCGTTCCGTTGCTCTCCCATCTGAGCTATCATGGTTCCCGCATATGTTTACCAAATCTTCCACTACTATCTTCTCAATGTGAGTTAAACATCGTGCTATGTTTTTTGTACAACGCCATCTATTGAGCGGTTTGCACCAACTCGATCAAACATTATGACGGTTATTGTAATAAAAGAATGATGAGTCTTTACTTTTGAGAGCTTATATCTTACAAACTACGCAATAGATTTCGATGCGGTTTTATTTAACTGATGGAGTAGTTTCAGAGGGTGGCTTTTTTATTTTGTTAAGGCTGAGTTTTAAATACCACGTTGCGGGCAATAGCTAGTGATAATATAAAGTACTGCCAAAATTTCAGTATAATAAAAAAATTTACTTATGTAGATAAGTAAATTCTTTAGACATGTGATCAATTATTAGGAATGAAAGTATCACCATCCCGTTTTTTCTTCAGAATGCTAGAAGAGCTAGAGCTACAGGGTATTTTAAAGAAGATAATATCATCTGCGAGAAGTTTGAAACCAACAAATTTGGTCTTAGGCAAGAGACCTACACACGACAGTGGGATGTTACGCCAGTTCATACTAGAAATGCATAGAAGAAAGTTAATAAATAGCGAGATAAAACACATTGCAGGAATACATTTTGAATTCAGTTCAGTTCAAAACTTTGTCGTTTAGGAGTGACTGTTATAACGCTTGTGGTACAACAGTGGTATATAATACCCATAAAATACCATTCCATATATGGCAATAAAGAGGCAGCTTGGAGCCACAAACTGTCGTAAAAGACGTCCCTTAAACGAAGGTCTTAAGGGCCTACATCAATATTATTCAATATCATCGCCGACACGTACATATTAACACAGCCAGTAGGCACAGAAAATGAAGAATTAGGGATACTTTTCCTATTTACTCTAAATCTACTAAATATATTTTAATTCTGATTTACGTGTTTCTATATATAATAGTTACTTATGTTTTTAAAGTTATTTTATTAGTTAATACGCGATAATAGACCGACAAATGAAAAATATAAAAAATTAGAGAGGTTGTTTCGCTAAGATTTTCTATCGAGAAAACTTTTTTCAATCGCGTTTCTGAGTTTATGCTATCCTAGATCATATATTGAAAAAACATATTCTTAAAAATTAGAGCTCTAGCCATTCAATCTAAAGAAACAATGAAAACTTCGTACGTAGAATAATGCACGAAGCTATTTTGGTATCCTCTTAATAAACTAAATGTGCCTTGAAGTACCCACTAGCCCTTCTAAGCAAACTGCTTGGAATATTTCAGCCTAAATCTAATTATTTCGTATGCAAAATATTTGAAGTAAAAAGCAATAAACATTGTAATAATGTAAAGTAATGATTAACATTTGTTTGATATCCTTCCGTTATTTAATTAAAAGTAAAACATTTATTTAGGTCCAAAGTGTAAGCGGAATTTTCTGGAAATTAACAAAAAAACACATTAACATTTGATTTGATTACACCTCCTCTGATTCCAGAGCTAGTTAGTAGACCATTGACCCCTTTGAAGGCTAATCTAGAGAACATTTACGTACGTTGTTGAAAAATCGTAATAAAATCATTAAATAGAACAAATACATATCTTATGAAATTTATTATTTTTTATCAGAACTCTGTACTCTGTACTCAATACTCTGTCTGAACTTTGTAAATAAATTATTTTAAACTAGCTGTTGCCTGCGACCTCGTACGCGTGGAATTTAGGAAATGTTCTCTGTCTTTGCAACATTTTTCAGTAATGCTTCGCTCCTATTGATCACGGCGTAATGTTATATCAGCACTTAAAGAATTTTTCAAATCGGACCAGCCGTTCCTAAGATTAGCGCGTTCAAACAAAGAAACTCTTCATATTTATAATATTTTTAGAGTTTTGTTACCTTATAGTACACTAGCTGTTGCCCGCGACTGGAATTTGGAAAATTATTTTCTTTCGCAATAATAGGTAGCCTATGTCCATTCTCAGGGTCTAAAGATTGTCTGTGCCAAATTTCATCAAAATCGGTTGAGAGGTTTAAGCGGGAAAGCGTAACAGACAGACAGACAGAGTTACTTTCGCATTTATAATTTAGTGCCTAAAACACAAGTTTAAGCTTAGTTTGGGACTAGATCGAGTTATATAAATTATCTAACAATATAAAAACTGTATTATTACAGCTATTACATAAATAATTAGATTTGGTTCTAATTGTTTACTGGTAAAATCCTAATTAGGTTCTAAAAATCTTTAAAAATGCATTATGGTCACTGATTAAGTAGGTGAACGTTTGTGATATTAGGCCTACAGATATATTTTTATACAATTCTTTAGCTATTATGAGCGAGAAATTTAGACAAATATTTCGCAATATAATTAAAGTAATTAACTTTACGTAATCCATATATAAAGTCTACTACTTTATATTGAGCCATTAGCTAGATATTAATCTTTAACTATAAAATTATCAGTCAATATTTATAATAAACAGTTGAACTGAAAATTTACAAAAAAATAAAAATAGTGAACTATTATATTTACCTCAAAATAAAACTATAGTTTTGCTAAAGCAACATAAACAAAAAATATCGCAAACGATGTCAATGAACTCGTAAACATTAATTGTTATACCACGAATTCTAATGCAAAAAAAATGCGCAATGCTCACTTGCAAACTGTTAAAATTATTTTAGGTATAGTTAAAACAGGATTATGTCTTCAAAACTGGGCACAAAAATTAGGTAATAAAGATAGTAATAGTAATAAGTGTATGGAATCACGAAACATTAAAGAGAATCACCAAAAAAATAAAATTACATAAAGTTTTTTGTCTTAAATCTAAAGTTTCACAGTAGGTACAACTAAATAATAGAACAAGGGTGTAATGATTCATGTAAAATGTTAACATCTTCATTGAAACTCTTTGATTTCTACACTAGGCTAGGCCTGTCTCGTAGACAACCAAAACATTAACTCTAAGATTAAATAAAAGTAGTTCCTTGTTGCATTGCTTGTTAGAAGGTAAAGATGTGTTGGAAAAGTGAAAAATAAAATAAAAAATACGAAAAGTGAAACAAGAGATAAGTGATGTAAAGTAATGATGTTGTTGGTACAAGAAAGTGATTGAATGGAATTTGAGAATGAGAATTGAGAATATATTGTCAGTGAGTGCATGAGTGTGAGTGTCAGTTTGTATGAGTACGTGTTTGAATGTTTGTGTGTGTGTGTGAGTTTGTTGGTATAGTAAGACGACTGATTTTTGCTCTAGCATGTATAAAGCATGACTATTTTATTTTGTATTATGTAATGAATAGCTTCTCAATGTAAAAGAAATACGTTTGTACCGTGACCCTACTCACCAACCCACGGAAATAGAAGAAAGAATCTAAAAAATTGTGAGAATGAAGTCTAGAATAAGTATTAAATCTCATACATACCTTCGTATTTACCTGAAATATAAGAAAACAAAATTAATTAATCATAATTTTTCAATTTACAATATCCTAGAATAGATATATCTTACAATCTGTTGGAGCTGACACCCTGTCTTAATATATAAAAAGGGGTACATAATACGTATATAAAAATTGGTCAAGTGCGAGTCGGACTCGCGCACGAAGGGTTCCGTACCATTATCTATGCAACATAAGGCACGTTATTAATAAATGAGCAAACAACACACACAATACTTAATTAATCACGTTTGTTGTATGAGAGCAAGAAACGGTAAAAAAGGGGGTATGTGCGTAAGATCGTCTATGCGTTGAAGTGTTTTTCGAAATACGAATATTTTGGCAGTTGTCATTGCTTGTGTTGAATTTATAAAAGTAACAACTATTATTGAAGATTCATAAATATTTGATAATAAATGTATAATAATGATACTGGAAGTATACCTACTAGTATTATATATTTGATGATGAGTTACCCCCTTTTAGTCCACTTCTGAACTAAAATGTATAATAATGATACTGGAAGTATACTAGTATTATTTATTTGATGATGAGTTACCCCTTTTAGTTGGCCGAGCTGTAAGGTGCACCAAGGAGAATATCATTTAATTAACAATCTTAAGAAGGAGGTCTTCTATGCGTTGAAGTGTTTTTCGAAATACGAATATTTTGGCAGTTGTCATTGCTTGTGTTGAATTTATAAAAGTAACAACTATTATTGAAGATTCATAAATATTTGATAATAAATGTATAATAATGATACTGGAAGTATACTAGTATTATTTATTTGATGATGAGTTACCCCTTTTAGTTCAGAATACAAAAAAAAATCCGATATATGAATACTCCAAAATCTTGGAAAGCTACTACGGTACGGTTTTGAGAATCAGAAAAAGAATAATATCTAAACATCTGAAGACCAAAATCAGTTAGAAAAATAAGTAAAAGCATGTTTTCAGTTGCACTACTGCCTTTTACTTGTAACTCACTAATTCATATTATCGTTTTTAGACATCACAAAGCCTAAAATGGTCCAAAGTATTCATTAAAGATCCTAATGGTCTTATTCATAATGACTTATCGGAGGTTTAAAAGTTCGCTAATATCGGTTCGCAAAAATTTTCAAAACTTGTTATTCATGATAATCTTTTTACGCTAAAACGTTTATTATCTCTCCGATAAAATCTCCGTTCAAACCTCCGATAAGTCATTATGAATAAGACCATATATCTTTAAGAACGCAGATAGCCACTAGTGAAACGTCTAGTCTTATAAAAATGGACCGAGAAAACAAGAGAAATATCGAATTCCATTTTTAAAATTTGCATATAAACGTAACGAGTTTATGCATCGATTATTATGATCGTGTGTAATTCCGCATAATTATACAACTCAACCATTGAACTCGGAGCGTCGTAAACGTTGTCGAGTTTGTAATCAAATTTAACGATAATATGAGTTTATATTCATGATCTGGTTATGTAAAGCTTCATAATATTGATACAGTCGTATAATTGGCATACTTTTTGAAGAGAAACTTCAAAATTGAAGGTCATTCAGCCAAGTGCAATTGTGACCTTGAACCTAACACGCCTACCAATTGGGATTGTTCATAATTTTTGACCTGCTGTTTTTATATTTTTTTTAGAAAATTTATACTTACTATTTTAAGCAACTAATTTCAATATTATTGATATATTCACTACATAGATTTTTTAAAAAATACTTTAAGATATTGTTTTAAATGTTGTGACGTCATCGTTGTACGCAATTTATGTATTGCCTTTTCCTAATATTCTTATGATAGATTGCAATACATCTTTTCAAAGTTGCCCAGTTGATTTAATAGACCAATTTCAACTCAACCACAGAGTAGTATATCCCTAAGAACGCCTTAACAATTTAAGTCCTTTATTTCAAGGGCAAATAGAGATCTATGCTTTTTTGAAAAAATAATCGTTAATGTAGCAAATTTTCCGAAAAAAACAAATGGATCATGATCAGAAACTCTATTCCCCGAAATGGTTTTCGAATTAAAAGTTTAAAAAAAATATGAACAATGCCAATTGTAATTAAGCTTACCTCATTGTTTGGTGTGGTGCCGAACTAATAATGTCATGAACCTCTTAGCTCATTTAGAATTTATAATAATTATTAAAAAGCAGATGATGTAATTTGCTGCTGGGGTTTTCTTTAAGGATAATAACAATATGTTAATATCATCGGAGTTTATTAATTATTGCAACGGAACGCTCGCAACAACATTTTAGTCCATAATAAATAACTACAAAAAATTCGTTTGTTCGGTTTCCGGTAGAGACAAATTATTTTTAGAATCTTTTTTTATGTCTCTCTCTCTCTCTCTTTCTCCAGCCCATTTACGTCCCACTATTGGGCACGGGCCTCCTCCACTTTGGGAGGGATTATGGTCAGCTGTACCGCGCTGACCAAGATATTAGCACAGGGTTTATGTTCGAGTTTTCTGTCTCTCACAGAGGGTGTTATCTGTGTGCAATATCCCTTAGCTGACTTTTACAGCACCCTTGGTAGGAGATGGGGTGGTGACACTTGTATTCTTAATCCGTCACCATACGGAGAGCCTTTTTTTCATTTTGTATATATAAAGTGAACTCTTTTATCAAGCCATCATCGGTGTCTTGTGGTACTGGTTTACGTTATTGCATTAAAAAGTAAACCTTTATTTTGAAATTACTTCTAGTGTTTTAGAGGCGACAAATTGCAATTTAATACAATGCAAATGTAATAGGTTACAGTTTAGTAACTATTGCATATAAATTATATGAATTTAGAATTGACACATCCGCGAAAATACTAAACATTCTGCAATGAATCCTACTAATATTATAAAGGCGAAAGTTTGTAAGTATGGATGTATGTATGGATGTTTGTTACTCTTTCACGTAAAAACTACTGAATGGATTTGAATGAAACTTTACCACAATATAGCTTATACATCAGAATAACACATAGGCTACAAATTGGCTGGACCGATTTTGATGAAATTTTATTTTATACAGAATTGTATGGCAAAACAACGTTTGCCGGGGCAGCTAGTTTTAAATAATGTAATAACTAATTTAGTTCAAACATTTTATTCGTAATTTAATAAATATTCACAGAAAGCAAATGAGAAAGCAGTTTCACATAAGTCTCTTATTGTTCTCTTGAAATCTTCAATTTATAGTCAGATCCCTACAGTACTGTAGAATGCTAAAAGATATCTAATCTGATCTAGGTTTAGCTGAAAAGAAAAAGCTGTCGATATCTGTATTCTGTATATTCTTGATACAAATGTAATTTATTTTCTAATAAAATTCCAGTGCTCTCTATACTCGTGTAAGTACAAAGTGAATCTAGCTTATTATTTTATCGATTTTCGTTGATTATTTATTTTTATACTCACTTCTGCTGCTATTGTTGAAAAATTCCGTTCATAAATTCTACAGAACTTTATACTGCAAATTTTGTTTATTTTTCTTTAACTTTGTGATAATTAAATTAATAAATATAATTTGAAAAATAAATTATTAATTTATTAATTTTTGCATTTGACATGCTATGCTTTTACTTAATAAATAAAATTATGGTGGAAATAGTGAAAATGCTGCAAGTGGGACTTGAACCCACGACCTCGGAATACCGTTCCGAAGCTCTTCCAACTGAGCTTATTGCGGTCTACTTGCAACACTTTCAAATTAACCACCATATCTGTTACTCGCATGAGTTTATATATTTTTACGTACACCGCCATCTATCAATATTGGTTTATAAATATATAAACTCTAATATATAAACATATAAACTCATATAACATATAAACATATAAACTCTAATATATAAATATATAAACTCATGCGAGTAACAGATATGGTGGTTAATTTGAAAGTGTTGCAAGTAGACCGCAATAAGCTCAGTTGGAAGAGCTTCGGAACGGTATTCCGAGGTCGTGGGTTCAAGTCCCACTTGCGGCATTTTCACTATTTTCACCATAATTTGATTTATAAGTAAATAAATAAATTATTATTTAATTTTTAATAACGTGCAAAATTAAAGTTAACTAAAAAATTAAAATTTGATATATTTTGATTAATTAGCTATTATGTTGTACACATTTATATTAATTTTTATCGTTAGTCTATACACAGTTTTTATACCAAGAAAGTTCAGTTAACACGAAGGAATTTTGTTATTGACACTATCAATTTTCATTTTTTAGTTAAGATTAGTTGTGTACGTAGAATTGGTACCAATGTGAACAATATTTTCATTTTATTTATAAGTACCTAAGGTACTTCAGATCCGTGACCTTGCTTCAGATCAGATCAGCGAAACTTCTTATTTGCTATCAAATAGAGCTAGCTCAATATCGTGTCTATTTATTCATAATATCGGGCTCTATATCATAATATCTTTAAGAATGAAAAGTTGTTATCGGCATTTTAACTATTCTGTTACAATAGTACGTATTCATAATATAAGCAGAATATATTCCTTCTTATAATCCGTTTGAATTCAGACTACATCAATCATACGTTTCTTGGAGCGTAAAAATGTTTCAAAGATAGATAAATATAAATGGACATTATTCTTTTTACTTTACTCGACTTACGGAAATTGGGCAATATTCATGCGACTAATGTATATGTGTTCGTTATTATTCAAAAATTACTATATATTACAAATGTTATGGGGATATAAGGAAGGACATAAATATAAGACCTCGTTTTTTATATTGCCCATTACTTGTTAAGCAATCTGTTGGCAGTTTCCCACGAGAAAAATATGTATTGTGGATTTAATATAAAGAATTGTAATGATAGTAATCTTTTCTAAAGAAACCGCGAAGGGATTATGTTTTTACAAACTTGTATTTAAATTACAATGTAGGTATGTAAGTCAGGGTATAAAATCTTGTAACTGTATTTTGTAGCAACCGTCTTTAAACTTATTATGCTGTAATTTTGTACAAAGTAACGAATATGCTTGCATACACACAAACACACTTCGCGTTGATAGTATTAGTAAGTATACATAAAAATCAGCTTTCTATAAAAGTTAGTCTCGTGAGACCATAATAAATGCTTTCAGTTCTTATCAAATCGTCAATGAATCCTTCCTTAAAGCTCGCCCTAAAATGACTTACTACCCAAATAAGAAGTTTGTCCTTTTTTGTCTCTATGCGAACCTTTTACACATAATCATGTTATCGCTGTCGGTATATATTTAGCGATAACGCTAAGGGTTGATTTACTATAGTTAGTAATATTTACATAACCTTGTATATATCTCTTGACATATTACTAAACCAGTTAAAATATATTGATAGGTAAGTAATTAAAGACTATCGTTTGCTCGTGACTTTGTACACGTGAAATTTAAAAACCAAACCTTAATCAAACAAAAAAGTCAGCCAAAGTCAACCACTTTATCTATAAAAAAATCCGCATCAAAATAGATTATACGACATGATATCGTCGCTCACGTAGCGATATCCAAAAATAACGACTTTTTTCATTATAATTAGGTACCTAAAGATCATAAGCCGGTCTAATATCGACCTTCATAATGCTAATAACCTAGATTACCTAGATGAGGCCTATATGACATGAAAACTTATCGAACGCCTGTGTAACTTGCTAAAAATGTTCATGACTAATTTTTTGCTACTTTTTACTGTATAAAGTTTCTATCTATACTAATATAGTAAAGCAGAAAATTTTGTTTGTTTATTTGAACACGCTAATCTCAGAAACCACTAGAATGATTTAAAAAATTCTTTTAGTATTGGATAGTACATTTATAGAGAAAGGTTAAAGGATATATTACATCACGCTGCGATTAATAGGAGCGAAGCATTAGTGAAAAATGTTTCAAAAACGGGGAAAATTTTATAAGTTCCACGCATACGGAGTAGCGGAGTATACGGAGAGATTATAAAATATATACTAAAATATTATAAAGCGGAAGAGCTTGTTTGTTTGTTTATTTAAACGCGCTAATCTCAGGAACCACCGGGCCGATTTGAAAAATTCTTTTAGTGTTAGATAGGACATTTATCGAGGAAGGCTTTAGGCTATATAACATTACGCTACGACGAGTAGAAACAAAGTAGTAGTGAAAAGTGTTGCAAAAACGGGGAAAATGTTCTAAGTTCCACGCATACGGAGTCGCGGACAACAGCTATAAAATATACAATATGATACGTGCATGTAGATAATTTTAATGTTGTCTTAAAAATAAAGTCACAGGCCTATCTTTCACAACGATTGAATCATACCGTAACCGTGTCGAGGAAAAACGTGCGATGTTGGAAAATAATAAGACATTGTAATAAACAATAAGCGGTACTTACATTCAAGTATAAAGCATTGTTTACAACCAATATAATATTAGCCGTAAGCGCAATCAGATAAATTGTGGAATGATTTATTAATCTCAATAACCTAATCTTACTCACTCTCGTTGTGTGTTAGAACTTTGAATTCCATAGGTGAATTTGTTTAACCTGAATAGTGTTTATTTATTTATTTATACTTTATTGTAATTAAATTTACAAAAAAAAAATATTTGTAAGAACCGGTACAATGGGCGGCCGTTATTCGAACTGAAAAGCTAGACCAACCCTCCGAGGTGACGAACCGCTTCACATAATTTGAAAACTTTTGAATTCCGAATTAGAAAATTTATTCATCATTTTAAACTTATGCATGGTTAGAGCATACTGCTGGACAAACAATTATTTCTCGATTTTAAGTAATTAGCTAATGGCCGAGCTAATTATAATTATATAATGTGATACGTGTTGTAGAAGGAAATGTCCACTAATTAAATATGTATTAAAAAATCTTTTCATTTTTCCTTACCTACTTAATTTAAAATTTTTGATAGGCACGGAAACAAATGCAAAAAATAATACATTTATGCGGGGCGGATTATAAAAAACAACCCTAAAAAAAATTATTTGGTTCACGCATCAGCACCTACTGAGTAATTAGTTAACATCTTCACAAATTACACTCACCTATACTAAAAATGCAAAAATTACTGTGTGTATGATTTATATGGTTGCTACTCCTTCACGATAAAACTCCCTAACGGATCTGAATTTAATTTGCTAATAGGTATTCTAAATACTAGACCGACCACATTTTGGGATAATCAAATTACTCTGAGTATAAACAAACTTAGATAGTGTTAATGTCAAGTTAGAATTTTGAATCCTCTATAATTTTAGGCGGCAAAAAGAAAACAAAATAGAGTAGACTACGACTCTACCGTTTTTTTTTTTCAATATTTTAATGGTGGTACATACATAATTTACATAATTATTGTAATTTTATCTATTTAATTCTTCTTTTTCAAGCACATTATTTTACATTCGATCCAGTGCACACTGTGTAGCGTGACAATTAATATTCTCTTTATTGGTTTAGTGTACGTTATTTTAAAGCACATGAGAGAAAAATTTGACAGCGTTATGACAGTTTAATAATTATACCATACGAATATCGCCAGCCAGTTACTTCCAAAGAAGAGATATCTAGGAGACAAAATATAACATGATACATGTAGTACAATACAAGTAAACTTTCCCTACCCTTCTGATGTGGAAAGATGTAGCCGAATTTTTCCGGCTAAATAAAGCCTATTTTTATTCGTAATAAATTAAAACTCATATCATCGTAAATAACTAAATATCAAAATGTCTAGTAATATCTAAAATTTAAGTGCCCTAAATTACTAATTGGACAATTATATTCCAATTATGCAAATAAATCTGAATTCTTGTATTAAACGAACTGTTGTAAAATATACTCGTAGTTTCTTTCTGCATACATAATAATATTAGGTACATAATTTATAGATTTACGGTCTTATTCATAATAACTTATTGGAGGTTTAAAAGTTTACTAAAATTGACCAAAATTGTTATTCCAAATGGTCTTTTTACACTAAAATGTTTATATCTCTCCGATTATTTTATTGTTTAAATCTCCGATAAGTCATTATAAATAAGACCATTAAAGTTTAATTGTGTTATTCCTCTTTTAGTACAATAAAACGTTCATCTATCTATTACCTACAAATTATAGAGATAGATTTATCTCTATAATTTGCTGTAAAAAAACAAAGGTCATGCTTTTACAAGCGTTTATATAATTTTAATTTAGACGTCATGTTCTAAAATTAATTAATCTGTGCATTTTCATAAAAAAAACACAAAGAAACCGAATTTTATTGCTCATGGTTTTGTACCGGTAGAATATTATCGTAATCACAATAAGTAAGTTCCTATATCTGTATAACAAAGACTAACTACTGGAAAAAGTGTCCCAATTACTGCTGTTATCAGTCCTAAATTATGTTAATAAACAATAATAATTAATGTTATATTACTATTTATATAATAATGTGATATGCGGTTACATTTTAAACCTTACCTATGTATAATTCAATAATTATTCAAATCACTCCACTACACTTTTAAGCCTTAGTTAATTTTCGCGCCGTGTGAAACGCTTGCGCAGTTATGACAGTCGAAAGTGCTGCCACCGCGCCCACTTCATCCAACTAAGCCGCTGGAAGGGCGCACTTGTAAATATATAGCCAACATGCGGGGATAACACGTAGGGGAGGCTTGAAACTAATAGGCATACTTTTCTAAATGAACTATGCTATATTTTTATTTCATACCAAAACAAACCTGACACAGTAAATTATTTTGTTTTAACTAAATCTTTAATTAATTCTAAATTCAAGAATTTAGTTGTAAAGTATGTAAATCCAAAAAAAGTGAACTCTATCCATTCTTTCAATTTAAATCAGTTCGAAAATAAAAAAAAAACTACTCAATTGCAATTTTCTTTTGTTTTTTAATGATAGTTTGAATAAGTTCCTTCTGCGTTTTGAAGGGAAACCAGAGCTATAAAAAGTTCCTTCTATATTTACTGATTTTCCTTTTTACTTAAAATTCCTCTCTACGTAAGACGTATAATTTCTTATTTTAAGATACCGACACAATTGGTGCCGATACAATTTCACAACAAAATTTTGCTCTTGACAGTGTAAAATATCTTAAATTCCGGAAATACTTTATCGGTGTTTAGCACTACATTTTTATATTATTTTGAAATTCATCCACTAAGGAAATGACACAATATACACCTTGGCACAATATTGGTATGATTATGACCTTATATGAAATAGGTCCAACTTTCGTGGTGTCACAGAAAAGAAGAAAAATATCACCATCTCTCTTGTTCATCCCATTTTAGAATTTGCTATTAGATATTATAAGCATCCCTACTGATATTATATAAAAAGGCGAAATAAACTCTCTGTATCGCACTTTCAATACAAAACTGCTGAAGCAATTCATGATGCAGTTAGCGCAAGGGCAAGTTTAACTAAATAAAACATCATCATCATCCTCCTGCCCTTATCCCATTATTTGGGGTCGGCGCAACATGTCTTTTTCTCCCACAGTCTTCTATTAGCCGTCATGTCTGTGTCAACTCCTCTTTCTTTCATGTCCTCTTTCACACAGTCCATCCATCTTTTCTTAGGTCATCCTCTAGACTTTTTTCCTTCCACATTTATACTCAGAACTCTCCTAACGACATTACTTTCCTCTCGTCTCATAACATGCCATAACCAGGACATCCGCTCGTTCTTCAATTTTTCAGTCACTGGCATCACTTTTATGTAATGAGATTTGATGCATTTTTTTTTCATGACAAGCAAGTTAAATCCAGAGCTTTAGAATATCTGTAAATAAATAAGGAAGATTTTAGCCTATAATAGACATAAGTAAGAGATGCAAAAAGGAAGTAATTTTTTTATTTCATTTTGGGCACATCTATTTCGATGACGTAGATGCATGTGTAGGTCTTTATTTAATTTTTATATTTAAGTTACGCAATATATTTAATATCAAAAAGATATAATAAGCGTATTATTTTATACTAACAAGGTTCTTCCCATACTTTTTAGTAACACATATTTTATAGTGATAAGATAAGTAGGAGTAAAATAAACTTTGAAATGTTAATATTTACGTTTTAAAAACTTTTTTACTGCCCAACTTCATGGGAACTTACGAGCTGAGCAGTCTACGAGTGTTAATTGCAGCATCATTATGCACGAATATAAAATAAAAGTGTCAATAGTGTATTTTTTCTAAAAATAAATATGGCTTTTTTATTATGTACATTGTATAAAAACGGTGAAGTACGAGTTGGAATCGCGTACGATGGGTTCCATACCGATATTATAGTTAAATAACGATATCATCAATTAACAATAAAAGAGCTGGAAAAGAATAATATGAGTATTTGTTTCAGCACTCTAGCTATCATCGTTCCAGAGACTACTAGCCCTCCTCATATCTGGATTACACTTTCGCTTAACATTAAGTGGAGTGGTCTTTTGCCTACCCAAGCTATAAAAAAAAGAAAAACAAAAGATTCAACCGACGGATGAACGGACGACGAACAGTAACATCTCAGTAGGTACTAGGTCCTGTTTTACCTTTTGGTAGATAACCCTAAAAACTTCTGCTAGGTACCAACACTGGACGTGTTACATTACAAGATCTCTGTATCCCATACTAGGATAACCTGTGTTTTAGAAAGCTATGGTTCTCGACAGATTATCACACAAATTAAATTATTCCATGATGTCAGTCTAAACCACCAAAATAAAATACAAATACAATAATAACTTCATTTGCAAAAATATCAAAACAATACATTTTTTTAAATTATGAACAAAATTCTGCAATATTTTACTTTTTACATTAAAATATTGCAATTTTGACAGTTATATACGGCAGCTCAGATTTTTTACGATAACAACGCTGATATATATACTTAATAACTTAACTTAATAAATAAATAGTTCATATTTTATTCAGACACTCAAATGAGTTGATGCATTTTAACAATTATTTTAAACACACATAAATTTTTTAATTAATATTTATACATTTGAATAAAATTCGCAATAATTCTTTTAAGAGGATACCAAAATAGCTTCGTGCATTTTTCTACGTACGAAGTTTTCATTGTTTCTTTAGATTGAATGGCTAGAGTTCTAATTTTTAAGTATATGTTTTTTCAATATATGATCTAGGATCGCATAAACTCAGAAACACGATTGAAAAAAGTTTTCTCGATAGAAAATCTTAGCGAAACAACCTCTCTAATTTTTTATTTTTTTCATTTGTCGGTCTATTATCGCGTATTAACTAATGAAATAACTTTAAAAACATAAGTAACTATTATATATAGAAACACGTAAATCAGAATTAAAATATATTTAGTAGATTTTGAGTAAATAGGAAAAGTATCCCTAATTCTTCATTTTCTGTGCCTACTGGCTGTGTTAATATGTACGTGTCGGCGATGATATACGATAATATTGATGTAGGCCCTTAACATTGCACGTGTGAAACTAATTAAATAATATTGAATGTAATTCTATTATTCAACACTGCAATTCATCGTTGCAATATTTTTCAATTATAGTGCTTATCTTCACTTATTATAAAACAAAGTCGTTATGTTTGTATGTGGTGCTGAGTAGATGTTTATAGGCGTCGGCGACGGCGTATGGTCGTTACGCTGCTCAAATCCCGACGTATCGGTGCTGAGTTGGTTTTTATAAGCGTCGGCATCGGCATCGGCATCGGCGTCGGCGTTAATTTTTAGCATTTCTTTCATGTGATGTGGTAATAAATTACAAGTTTTTTGGATTTTTATCAGCACTATGTAGGCTTGGTCATGCCAAATTTCAAGTCTCTGGGATAGTGGAAAGTAACCTGTAAAATTTTGATTCCCTAGCGAAAGTTGAAAATACTCAAAAATGGCTGTAATTCGGTTATATCTTCTGAATGCGTAGATCAAAATTATTGATTGTATCTTTTGCAGAAAGGGACCGCATAGATCTACATTTAGTATAGGTTTAAAATTGATACCTTCAGCCGTTGCCGAGTAAACAAACGTTTAACGGGCGGATAGACAGACAGACGGACACCGTAGTGAGCCTATAAGGTAAAAAGGTAAAACTCTGAGATATCATTTACTAAATTGACATTGGGGCCATGAGTGTTACTTCTTTAGAATTGTGCAAAAAAAGAAAACCAAACGGACGATTTATTAATTAGCTGTACAATGGCGTAAATTTAAATGTGTAATGCTGCAATTTTTTTTAATATTTCATGTTTTATTATTACAATAATTTTAAAATTAAATACACTTTTAATATAAAACAGGAGGAGAAAAGGGGGGTAGCTTAAAATTAGGTATCAAAAAATTCATCCACATCGCAGTCATTGGGAAACGTGCCCAAAAGTCTGGCCGCATTCCCTCTTTGTATAGCAATGCTTATACGAATTGCTAAATGCAGGCCAGCCTTTTGGTCACGTGAAACGTCGACCAGTCTCTTAGAAAGATCTTTATAAAGAGACTGCGCACTCGGGCCCCATGATCCAAGCGTCTCGACCCCAAACGGCTCAAACAAATAATCCGCAGAAAGATTACTATATTTGCGCCGCTTAAGGGCCTCCGCCGATGCAGCAGCAGCGCCGGCACCTACAGAAGTACTTGGTAAATGAGATGGCGCAAGTGTGTCAACGCAGGTAGCGTCCCACACCAAAGGCCTACCCAATTTCCAAGGCAACAACGTCATGCCGTCTGGTCTTTTACCGTCCAAGTAAGGCTGGTACACTAGCAGCGCCAAAAGCACGACGAATAATGTCGTTTAATAATGCTGTAAATTAAATTTTTCGTTTCTAAATTCCACGCGTACGTAGTCGCGGGCACTGCTAGTAATATATATGGCACCTCACTCTCACAACATCTAACATGGGTACAAAGGGCAGAACCGTTGCAAGGGCTTTACTGATACCATTTAAATGCTACTGACCTATTGTTATTGAACTAGATTTCGAAGTGAATCGTGTGTTGTTTATACTACTTACTTGTAAAGGTTTGTATGTAGGGAATCATTTTTAGAAGTAACTAGCTGGCCCGGCAAACGTTGTATTGCCATACCAAAAAAAAAGTTTAAAAAAAAAGAAAAAAAACGAACTATAAACCTCACGGAGCCCGAGACCTTTCCAACGAATGCAAAACCGTGGAAATCGGTTCGTGCGTTCTGGAGTTATAGCGTCAGGAAGGAAAATCCGACTTATTTTTATATAGTAGATGATATGACATCGTAAAAAGTGGCGATCACAATAGATAAATCTGGTTGATGTGGTACTAGGCATAAATATAGCAAGATTAGCCACTACTTAAAAGAACTGATATATATCTTTACTTATTATAAAACAAAGTTGTTATTTTTGTATATATGTTCGTATGTGAGCTTATATCTTAAAAACAACGCAACGGATTTGAATAGTTATATGTTTTTGTTTAGAAATAGACAAATAAATAAATAAATACTCATGGACAATTCACACAACGTCCTCTGGTCCCAAGCTAAGTTTATAAGCTTAGCTTGCTTGTGTTATGGGTACCAGAATACGGATAGAATACATATACTACTTTTCTTTTGTAAATACATACTTATTATACATAGTAAACACCCAGACGCAGTACAAACATTTGTATGACAATTAAAAACATCACACAAATGATTGTCCTGACCGGGAATCGAACCCGAGATCTCGTTATCGGCAGTCCGTTATGTGAACCACTACACCACGAGGCCCATCAAATTTGATTCGGATTTTGATGTTTGTTGAAGTTTGAAATATATTGGGGCAGGTGGCTTAATAACTATAAACGCGGTTGAAACCACGGGCATTAGCTAGTAATAACTATTATTTAAAAATAACTACCTACTCTATACAGTCCATTTTATTATAATTTGAACTAACTTATTAAATGCACTAATTTGTGACGTGCGTAACGTACTAATGATAATCTTCAATAAATTACTTCCACATATTTAATAGTTGTTAATAGGACACGTAGTTCATTGTACCGTTTTTAGAGTTCCGTACCAAAAGGTTAAGAGGGTACTGTACTCCTAATTTAGGTATTTGCTTTAGGTATTGCTGTCCCTATTCTCGAGCGCCGCGCTGAAGGGACAAATATAGCTGAAGCAGATTTTTACCTACAAATTCTTTGAAAAAAAGACCTTTCGTACTCCCCATTTTTCTTTGCGAAAGTTAAACCGATTTTGATTGTTTTTACGCTATATTATAGATAAAAAGTATATCTATGTTTCTATCACTTGTTTTTATGGTAAAACCTTACCAAATATGTGTGATAGTCGCTGCAACTTTACGTAAAGAAAACCAAAAAAATGGGATTTTCAGATGGTCATATTTCTTTTAGTTATTATGGTATTAAAAAAAAGAAAGTGATACAAGCATAGATTATACTCTTTATCTATATTAAAGCGTAAAGCAATTAAAATTGGTTTAACTTTCCCAAAGAAAAATGGGGAGTACGATACCCATATTTTTGTATGGAGCATAATTTGGTATCGAGCCCTCTTAAGGGTGCTACTATTACTGAGACTTCGATGCTGTCCGTCCGTCTATGTGTGTGTATACACTATATACAGCCTACTGTATCTCTCGATTCTCTGGAACGGTAAGCTAGAGATCTAAAAAATTTTCAGTTTACGAGTATATAAAGATAAATAAATATATAAATATTCACGGACATAGCACACAACCGCCTCTGGTCCCAAGCTAAATTAATATGCGTGTGTTATGGGTACCAAAATACGGATAGAATACATACATATACTAGTTTTCTTCGGTAAATACATACTTATAATACATAGATAGTATAACACTGTAATAACAAAATTAAATTATGCTTTATGATATTACAACTCATCATCACTCTCCTACCCTTATCCCGTTATTTGGGTCCTGAAAATGACGAATATATTATTATTATTAAAATAAAGGTACGAAACCCTTCGTGGGCGAGTCCAGTTCGTGCTTGGTCGGTTTTTTTATATACATGTAATTAAAAAATTGGTCAAGTGCGAGTCGGACTCGCGCACGAAGGGTTCCGTACCATTATCTATGCAACTTAAGGCAACGTTATTAGTATCGAGCAAGAAACGGTAAAAAAATAATCATGTTTGTTGTATGGGAGCCCCCCTTAAATATTAATTTTATTTTATTTTTAGTATTTGTTGTTATAGCGGCAATAGAAATACATCATCTGTGAAAATTTCAACTCTCTAGCTATCACCGTTCTTGAGATACAGCCTGGTGACAGACGGACGGACGGACGGACGGACGGACAGCGAAGTCTCAGTAATAGGGTCACGTTTTTACCCTTTGGGTACGGAACCCTAAAAAAGTCATTGTTTATACCTTCATCCATACTTATATTTATTTATTTTTTAACACAGTTTGAATTAACTTTGAATATTTCCAAAAAACTCCGACGAAAAGAAATTCTTAAATTTTTTTTTTAACAATAAATAATATTACTAACGATAATATATAAATAAAATTTCAATCAATGCCAATTTAAAGAAAAAATACTTGTTAATTTTCTGTCGCTGAAGTTGGTATGGATTGCACGCATAACTTTTGAGAGTGCTCGATTGTGCGATGCGATGCTGTAATTGGAACACTCAACGTTGAGCATTGTGCCGCATAATGCGCTATTGTGCTATGATTGGAAAACGGGGATAGAAGCTAGGTACTTCAAAGTACTCTGTGCTTTACTCTACTCTGATTCGTGTTTTGACGTTTTAGTCCGACAGAACATGGAGACTAAAAGAAATAAAAAAATCATGTTTGTTGTATGGGAGCCCCCCTTAAATATTTATTTTATTTTATTTTTAGTATTTGTTGTTATAGCGGCAATAGAAATACATCATCTGCGAAAATTTCAACTCTCTAGCTATCACCGTTCTTGAGATACAGCCTGGTGACAGACGGACGGACGGACGGACGGACGGACGGACGGACGGACGGACGGACGGACGGACGGACGGACGGACGGACGGACGGACGGACGGACAGCGAAGTCTCAGTAATAGGGTTCCGTTTTTACCCTTTGGGTACGAAACCCTAAAAATAGACTGACTTACATAATATACGTTGGTTAATTGTTATATATCAGCATTGTGTATTTTACTGTTAAATATGTTTACATGATGAATCAATACTTACTGCTTAAGCCCATCGTCCACGTAGAGAGAATAGAGTAAGACACCTTAGAGACTAATTAATAAAATACTCAAACAAGCTGTTGGCTGCGACTGCGTGCGCGTGGAATTTAGAAACTAATTCTTGACAATTTTATTGTACATAAAAGCCATTCTCCAGAACCACTTTATCTATAAAAAGAAACCGCATCCAAATCTGTTGCGTAGTGCTAAAGATATAAGCTTAGCTAAATACAAAACAAAGACTTTGTTGCACAAGAAGTAAAGATTTCAAAGTACACGTAGATATCGTTAGAGTAAGAGCAGTGGAGCTTATCAACGTAGACTGTAGTAATACTCTAGCTAGGATAATTTTGCTAATGTGTACACGTCGTAGATAGCCCAATAAGAGTAGCTCTCCGTTATTTTAGCCTATGGTAGGCAAGGCCTATTACGGTTTAGCCGTGAAGAAGCTTGCCTGAAACTTTTAAGATATTAAGTTGTTTTTTTTTTAAGTTCTGTACCAAAAGGTAAATGGTTCTGTCCGTCCTTCTGTCACCAAGTTGTTTCCTAGGAACGTAGATAGCTAAAGAGTTGAAAAGCAAGTTTGTGTATATCAGTTGAAGCTATAACGACAAATACTCATCAACATTCTATCACCGTTATTCTTTTATTTGGTGTTGGAAATATGAAACATATATTATGATCATTGTCGTTGTTAAAATATATTGTAAAAAGGCCACAAAACAAGGAAATACTAGTTAAATTATATAATTTCTAGTACCTACTAAATATTACTGACGCAATAAATTTTATTATAATTAAACTTATTATTTTTTGAGTTTGATGAGCATTAAAGTCACGTCGTTATAGTTCACAATATTTTATATAATAAATTTTATAACAAAATCTGAAAACCACTGCTCTAGAACTTAATGACATCAAGGCACAGATATCCCCTAATGGATGTCTCACTCAAGGCGATCAAACCACACTGTATCTATGCGCTATTATAGCATAGATAGTGTATGAGTAATCGGCGTGTGGTTTTGCTACGACCAATGGAAAATATATTTTTTCATACCCCGCAACCTGCACCTCCCTTTAACTTTAGTGTTAAACACACTTACGTCATCATTATCTGAGCGTTCTCCTGATCGCATTCTCAGCTGTCGCTTCAGAGCCCGGGGTCCGCTTTTCTGCTTCTTCTGCTCCATTTGCTCGGTCTTCGGCATCTCTGACTGTGAGACCATTAGCACGCATATCATCTTTGACGACCTCAAGCCAGCACTTCTTAGGCCTACAACTTTCCCCGGGCCCACACGGCATGGCCAGACATTTGTTTCCCACGTAATTTGCTGGTCGTCGCAAAACAAAAATCACAGAATGTTCTGTCCATTGCAGGTGATCTGTGCATCAAGGTTACTTGAAATCATACATTAAATTAACACTATTCAAAGATGTATTTAGTCTCTCAAAAATATCTTAAACCTACAAAAGTTATGCAATTTTAATTATTTGATTAACATAGTTAGGTATACCAAAATAATTATTTCACAGTCTAATAGCATTGTTATACAAAAAGAGCATTTTTGTTTTAATTATTTTTAGTTTTTGAAACAATTATATGAATATTTTAAGATTTAGCTATGCTAATCTGAAAAATAGATTCTCGTTTATCTTATTATATAATATTCATCCTCTTACTAAAATTGAATAAGCCTGTAACAAAATTATGTTGAAATTAAATAAAGTTTAACACTTTTAACTATAATCAACGTGAAATAAGCTAAGCCACTAAGCATTTTCAGGTCTTTTTAATCGTTGCTATGTATTTTGATAAATTGTAGATTTGAAAATATTATAATTTTTAGCATAATAAGCATATCAGTTAATATTACATAGCACGAGTCGCAAGCTCTGCCAAGTTAACTTATTTTATTAAATCTATACTTAAGCCTTGAGAACACAACTAACGCACGCATGTAAGCTAGTAAGATGCCTGTTTATTATGGTAAATTTAAAAATAAATGATTTTGAGAAAAGCCTTTTTTGTTATAGTTTGTAAATCATTACGTCATATCAAACATCAAAAACTGTATGAAATTTTCTTTTGGCGTGTTTCAATTTCGCAACCAATTACCAGCACTAAACACAAAATAGGCCGAATACAAAAAAAGGATTTTGTATTCATATTTATTTTTATGAATGTTAAACATATAAAACTGTTTGCTGGTTCAGTTTATTTAACTTTATGTCGAAAAAGAAATCTTGTTTGATTCGAAGTTGTACTGCTCAGTATTTTCTAAAACTTGTGCGACTCATTTGTTTAAATAAAATTACTTTTTACGGGTTTAGATGCGTGTATTTCTCTTAAATTTTTACTGCTTAGTGCTAAATTCCAATAAACTCCACAAAAATATCTATCTGGTAATGTAATGTAGTTAAATGTAATTCTGAACGCCTGGCCATTGACTAATAGTGTGTTATATATATTATAATATGTTAATACAATCAGGCGCTTAAAATATCTTAAGTGATTACTATGCGAATCCGTTTTCTGATGTATGTCTTTATGATCTTTAAAACTTTATCTATTCAAAAGACCGCATTAAAAATTGTTACATACAAATTTTAATGCGGTCTTTTTATAAGATAAACTAATTCTAGTGGAAGGTTCAGCGAAGGTACAACGTCTTTATATGGCTTGGGTCATGGTCTTATTTGAAACAAGGCAGTATAGAAACAACAGTGCCTTAACAGTGCATAACTGTAGCAATACATTTAAATCAGGCGGATCCGGACCTCAGACTAAAGCCTCCGCATATTAACGACTATGGTCTTATTCATAATGACTTATCGGAGGTTTAAAAGTTCGCTAAAATCGGTTCGCGAAAATTGTCAAAACTTGTTATTCATAATAGTCTTTTCACGCTAAAACGTTTATTATCTCTCTGATAAAATCTCCGTTTAAACCTCCGATAAGTCATTATGAATAAGACCATAATAGTTTAACTAGTACAAAAATTATAACATACTAGCTATGGCCCGCGACTCCGTACGCGTGGAATTTAGAAAACTTATCCCGTTTTTGCAACATTTTTCACTACGCCTTCGCTCCTATTAGTCGCAGCGTAATATTATATAGCCTATAGCCTTCCTCGATAAATGCACTATCTAAAACTGAAAGAATTTTTCAAATCGGACCAGTGGAGGAACCACTTGTCCGATTTGATTTTTTTGATTAGCGCGTTCAAACAAACAAACAAACAAAGTCTTCAGCTTTATAATATTAGTATAGATATAGCTAAGATCTAGAGTAAATATACGCAATCAAGTAATAGGAATCAATCAAAGAGCTTCGTTTAACAATCGTCCTATGAATTTTCCTTTTACCCACAGTTAACGTCCCTTTTGAAGATGTAAAGAAAATTGGCATTCCTTTCAGATAGTATTTTCTCTTAATTGTACAAAGAATGTAAGTTATTTCTCTATAAATGTCTCTTACTATACACTTAAATGAATTAGTCGTCGAAAATGTGAATGTTTGAAGAGTATACACGATACAAACAAGAAACTTATATGTTTTACAGTGGAAGAAATTCATTAATATTTGTCAAAAAGATCATAAGATTCATTAATATTAGTCAAAAACATTTAATAATTGGCTTGTTCATATTTTTTTAAAACTCATAATTCGAAAACCATTTCGGGGAATAGAGTTTCTGATCATGATCCATTAGTTTTTTTAGGAAAATTTTCTATATAAATGATTATTTTTCCAAAAAAGCAAATCATCTCTATTTGCCCTTGAAATGAAGGACTTAATATATTGAGGCGTTCTTAGGGATATACTACTCTGTGGTGGAGTTGAAATTGGTCTAATATATCAACTTGGCAAATTTGAAAAGATGTATTGCAGTTTGTCTTAAGTCTATCAAGAAAAGGCAATACACAGATTGCGTATAACGATGACGTCACAGCATTTAAAATAATATCTTTAAGTATTTTTTTTAAATTCTATAAAGTGAATATTTCAATAATATTGAAATTAGTTGCTTTAATAGTCTATATTTTCTTAAAAAAATATAAAACAGCAGGTCAAAAGTTATGAACAATCCCAATTGCGTAGCACTTACAACCGTCGCCGTCGCGTCGGGCATGTAAGACTAGATGTAGAAGTTTGAATGACGCCAAGGAAGTGTGTTTAGATCGTCGCAAATGGGAGATGAATGCGAAAATAAGGTGATGGTATGATGATGATGATGGTGAAAAACATTAATTATCTACTACCGCTCTATATAATTTCACAAAAAGGTATTAAATAACAGAAAGCTGCTATTTCCGTGAATGCTTTACTTGACTGTGTGTGCCGTAAAAGATACGTTTACATAACGATTGCTATGACCCTTAATTTATAATGATATGATGATAATTAATCTAAATTCTATCTCAAATACCAGCGTCGAACTGCTCACAGATTCAAGATGGCATATTATTATGCCAGCTGCCGCGCCCCCCCTAGCACAGGGGTGCGGGGGGCCCCCTATGATCCCCTGGGTATACACCAATGTTTATTTATTTATATAACATTTCTATACACAAATAAGTTACAAAGGCGGACATCAAGCCGGAGACATTCTCTTCCAGTCAACCTTAGGTGGTGCAAAAAACGAAGTAGTAGGTGTGTCTAATCTTGGAGCCCAGACTTGTAATCAGCTACCGGGGCCCTTCCGACTCAGTCCAAACCTGCCAAATATCTATACATATACCTACAAAAATATTAGGCTTTTAGAACAATTGTTCCACTTTAAAATTCTTACGTAAACGTTACTCCAGACTACATTCATTTTTCATTACAGTTTGAATCGTAAATGTATTTCAATTTACATGTCTTTTTGGTTTAACAAGATTGTTATTTTAGAATAATCATAAAAGCTTTGAGAGGTTAGCCTTAGCGTTATACAGCTTGGAGGCATATATTTCATCATGTTCCTTTTTCTACTTTTGTACTATAGAGATACATTTAGGATAAAACATTTTTTAACAAGACTTCCTTTTGCGCACAAAATTACAATATTTATAACAATAGTATTCTGTTTACACTCTACATTATTAGAAAAACAATAACAGACGAAATCAATACCTAAAATAAATAACTTTTTGTTACTCTGTTTTGCTATCTTACTTATAATAAGATTCCATTGTAATGCGTTATTAAAATCGTTCGTTTATTTTATTGTGATTAATTGGATTGACTGCAATCAATGAGACAGTCTGCTGCTTCTATCATGGCCCCATATAACGTTTCCGTCTATTACCGAACAAAGAATGGAGAGCCCTAATTATTTTTACGCGAACCAGAATAGGTACTTCGAGTCAAAATCATTTTTAACACCAATATAGTTCACATCGGGAGCAATAATCAATGGATCAAATGGCATTTAATTCTAACACTTCATCTTAGAACACTTCACCTAGGTGATGAGTGGAAATGTAGTAAAAAAATTACGTACATAATGACGTAAGCTATAATAGTTAAAATATTTCTAACAGTGTTAAGTATAATAAATAAAACGTAGCCTTACTAAGTAATGTCCTAGGAGTTCTGTAAGAATATTTCAAATTTATAATGTTCCGAACAATTTCATTCGCATTAAACATGAATTATTGAGACTGCTCACCTCGCAAATAAAATATGTTTTGGTTTCAGTATGAGTAGGTAAATTAAGGTGGGAATAGTGCCTTCAAAATCTATACTAACATTAATAATCTATTATTATTTATTATTTAAAACTTTATGCACATAAGATGTACAATGGCGGACTTAATGCCTCAGGCATTATCTACCAGCCAACCAAAGATAGTGCAGAGATAAACAGAGTGGGTGCTAAATGAGGAGAAGATAAAAATTATGAGAATACAACTAAGCAAACATTTAAGATAAATAAACACAAAATAATATATAGGTGACTATACATACTTAGCACTATTTATAGGAGCATATAAATACACAAATACATACGTATAAACAAATAATATATATATACATATAAATAAACTAAATTATAGTGGAAAAAATGATAACCATGAGCGGTACTTGAACCTACGACCTCGGAATACCGTTCCGTTGCTCTCCCATCTGAGCTATCATGGTTCCCGCATATGTTTACCAAATCTTCCACTACAACCTTCTCAATGTGAGTTAAACATCGTGCGATGTTTTGTGTACAACGCCATCTATTGAGCGGTTTGCACCAACTCGATCAATCGATCACTTAGTGTTCTTTACAGAACACAATTGGACCGAAATAATGACTGTACATGTATTTCTACATTAATTTATGAATTTTTGCAATTGACTTGCTATGCTTTTTACTAAATAAACTAAATTATAGTGGAAAAAATGATAACCATGATAAATAATTAGTTTATTTAGTAAAAAGCATAGCAAGTCAATTGCAAAAATTCATAAATTAATGTATATACACATAATATAAATCTTATATATAAAATTCACGTGTCACAGTGTTAGTTACCGTACTCCTCCGAAACGGCTTGACCGATTCTTCTCAAATTTTACATACATATTCAGTAGGTCTGAGAATCGGCCAACATCTATTTTTCAAAGATTTTTTTTTTAGTATGGCAAATAAATATAATCTACTATTCATATATTAATAATACTAAAATATGAAGCCAAAAAGTTTGTTTGTTTGAACGCCCTAATCCCAGAAACTACTGATCCGATACATAGTACATTCATAAGGGAGGCTATATAACACCACGCTGCGAATAATAGGAGCGAAGCATCAGTGAAAAATGTTGCAATAACGGGAAAAATATTCTAAATTCCATGCGTACGAAGTCGCGGGCAACAGCTAGTTTTTACATAATAATATAGTCATAACAATCAATTTCTCTCCCTGGAAAAAGCCCGCGCCTATAATGCAAATCGTTGAGTTTACCCGGCTTTGATCTTGGGTGAAGGAAAATTTGCGTTTTACTGCCAGGAATATCTTTAGAAGCGTGTTTCTTAACCCATTGAAAACTATTCGTCCTTAGAATAACTATATACACGAACACCTTACGAAGTAAGTTAGTCTTTTACCGAGATTATTACCCTTGTTGACAAATTTTTGTGTATCTTTATCTATTCTACTATCTATATGTTATCAAACCATAATTTTATTTTACTGGACCGTAAAACTAAAATAGGTCCATTTATCTATTTTAAAAGATTCTTGTAAGACGACTATGTCATTTACTTTATCTGTAAACAAGAGTTTTAAGATAGAAGAATTGGGCTGGAAAGATAATTTGCCTTGAAATAAATTGCGTAAGTGACCCAATTGAAATAAGTGCCTAGGTCACTTACAAATCCAGAACAAAAATCCAACGACGAAATTTTCTCAACATTGATATACTGAGATTAAGTACCAAAGTTCGATACATTTACTGTTTTATCAAGCCTAAAGTCTAGATTTTTGTTAGAAAATTTTATAGGGTAAATTACAAAGATTTATACCTATTCTGGCAATTTTCGTTTATACTCTGGCAATTTTCGACAACCTAGAAAATTTATATTAAAATTCTATTGGCGATTTGTACATTTAGTTTATTTTTGTACTCTATTTTACACACAGGTATCCTTTGTATATATCAATCTGTTTTTATTCGTGTTTGTTCACGAGATCGCGGGTTCGATTCCCGCTCGGGACAATCGTTTGTGTGATCTTTATAATATTGTCATACAAATGTTTGTACTGCGTCTGGGTGTTTACTATGTATATTATACTATAAGTACGTATTTACAAAAGAAAAGTAGTATATGTCACACGGTACACATAACACAAGCATAGAAATATTATAGCTTACTTTGGGACCAGAGGACGTTGTGTGAAATATTCATGAATATTTATTGTTAAAACACAAAATTTTTATATTCTATTAAATTGTTTTTTTTTTCTTTTTAGGGTTCCGTACCCAAAGGGTAAAAACGGGACCCTATTACTGAGACTTCGCTGTCCGTCCGTCCGTCCGTCCGTCCGTCCGTCCGTCCGTCCGTCCGTCCGTCCGTCCGTCCGTCTGTCACCAGGCTGTATCTCAAGAACGGTGATAGCTAGAGAGTTGAAATTTTCACAGATGATGTATTTCTATTGCCGCTATAACAACAAATACTAAAAATAAAATAAAATAAATATTTAAGGGGGGCTCCCATACAACAAACATGATTTTTAGGGTTCCGTACTCAGTATCTCAAGAATGGTGATAGCTAGACAGTTGAAATTTTTACAGATGATGTATTTCTATTGCCGCTATAACAACAAATACTAAAAATAAAATAAAATAAATATTTAAGGGGGGCTCCCATACAACAAACATGATTTTTTACCGTTTCTTGCTCGATACTAATATCGTTGCCTTATGTTGCATAGATAATGGTACGGAACCCTTCGTGCGCGAGTCCGACTCGCACTTGACCAATTTTTTTATTTAGGGTTACGTACCAACGTGTGAAATAGATCCCTATTACTGAGACTCCATGCGTTCGTTGCATTATATTCTGTTTTTAGTATCATTATTTGTGAAAATTTCAACTTCTTTCATGAGGTAGCTTGATAACAGAACGGAGTTTTACGTCATTTTATCTTCTAGGTCGGAACTTTAATAACATGTCTTTAGCTGTATTAATTGGTTTTTCTAGGGTAATAAAATAATAAATAAATAAATATTCATGGAAATTTCACACAAAGTGGAGGTGACCGTGCCTAACAGCGGGACATTGTTGGTCTGAAGAGAGAGAGCTGTACCTACACATAAACAGTGGATTTAATATAGCGTGGAAATAATATACGGTACTAGATATAGTTTTATACGGTGTGTGCAATATGAATGCTATTTGTTTAATATAAATTCAACCGCTAAGCTATGCAAATACGATCTGTAAACGCTCCACTATTAAAATATTATTCAGGCACCAACATAAAGCGCCTAGCATTTATTTTTGAACCATATTAACTTGTTTGTGTATTATTCTCAATATCTAATAAGCTATCTAAATAACAAACTGTAAAAGAATATGTGTTTTTCATTAACCTTGTTAGTTTGTTAGGCATAAAATGTAACTTATAGTTTATTTTCGCCTATATATAATCGGGTTAACAACTTGGAATAGACAAGGTTACATTAAAAGGGAGCAAAGAGTATCGATAACTGTGATAGAATTACTTTGAGTGTACCTCTTAGAAATTATAGTGGAGTTATTATTTCATTTACTAGGAAAATAGTTACAATGTGTATTATTTTCTGACACTCCATGGCATCATCCATCCAAAAGCTGTCATACACGCGGTAATGCGTGATGACGTGCAAAAAACTAGCCAAGTTCGTGTTGCACGCGCACACAAAGATCTCCGTACCGTTATTATCGTAAGATAATAATAATATATTCGGTATTACCGACCCCAAATAACACAATACCACGGAATACAATGAAGAAAATCAAATGATGTACACAAACTTTGAAATTTTCAGCTCTCTAGCTATCACCGTTTTAAAGATACAGCCAGGGGCCTAAGTCTGCTATTACAATGTTTTCACAATGATCAGTCACTGACGCCAATAAGGCGCCATAATGTCGTCATTTATGACAAAAAATGAAGAGTAGACTACCAAACTTGATAAAATTCGCCATTGTGCAATCAGTGACAGATCATTGTGACAATATTGTAATAGCAGACTTGGCCCCCTGGTGTCAGACGGAAGGTGAGATGCATAGCAAAATCTCAGTAATAGGGTCCCGTTTTGGGTAAACACTCCAACTCACAATCTTTATATATATAAATCTCCTGTCACGATGTTTGTCCGCGATGGATTCCTCAACTACTGAACTGCTTTTATATTTGATTTGCACGCCGTGTGTAATTCGACTCAACTTGAAAGATAGGATAGCTTACATTTCAATTTACAGTCGCAATATTATTTTATTGCAAATTATTTGTCTACCCCTGACATTTGTATGGCAAAACAACGTTTGCCGGGTCAGCTAGTTGTTATATGAAAAGTCATTATGATTGTCACTTATCAGAATCTGCCGTCATCGACAGTAATAATTCTGCTAAATATCGATACATTAAGAGGATACCAAAATAGCTTCGTGCATTTTTCTACGTACGAAGTTTTCATTGTTTCTTTAGATTGAATGGCTAGAGCTCTAATTTTTAAGTATATGTTTTTTCAATATATAATCTAGGATCGCATAAACTCAGAAACGCGATTGAAAAAAGTTTTCTCGATAGAAAATCTTAGCGAAAATACTTCTCTCATTTCTTATTTTTTTCATTTGTCGGTCTATTATCGCGTATTAACTAATGAAATAACTTTAAAAACATAAGTAACTATTATATATAGAAACACGTAAATCAGAATTAAAATATATTTAGTAGATATTGAGTAAAGAAAAAAAATATCCCTAATTCTTCATTTTCTATACCTACTAGCTGTGTTAATATGTACATGTCGACGATAATATTGATGTAGGCCATTAAGGCATTACATTTGCTCAATCCATATAATACATTAATCTATCAGATGTAGGTACAATACTTATAGCTGTAGGTAAATAAAAAAACAGCCCATTGCTTTGCAAAAATAATTTTAAAAGGAAGGAAATATAATACTTTTCCTTTTAACTCAAAGTTATATTTAAGGATATCGTTCCGAAATAAATTCACTTCAGTAAAAATTCATTATTCCTTCTAATCTTTTGACGTTCTCTTCGAATTCAGCTTTCAGATACTTATAATGTAACGCCAAATTATTATGAACTTTATTATTTGGACTTTGTAAAGCTCTGGTCGATATTGATGTCAGTTTCAATGTATTTTATTAATAAGGCCACTTGTAATTTTGTAGACTTATTATGCCGTTAGATTCTATAACGTATGTGTAACATTAAAGATACTGGATTCAATTTTATGTTAGACTATCTAACTCCCGCGGTATGATATGTGTTTATAGTTACTACGAGTACCTCTCTTTGGCTTTCATTCTTTCATATAGCCAATGTATTATTCCGATCTATAAGCTACACAGCTGTAAAGTTTTATTAAAAATCCGTCCAGTTGTTCTTGCGCGAAAGAGCGTCAAACATCCTTACTACCTTCTTACAGACTTTACGTGCTAGGATATCATAGACTTAAATATTTAAAAAAAACGGTCAAGTACTTGCGTACTGCAATAATCATAATATGTTCGTACTATTCCCTAACCGGCTTGACGGAATAGGGGCAGGAGAGTGATAATTTGTTGTTATAGCATCAATTGATTAAATTTCAGCTCTATAGCTATCACCGTTTCAAAAATATAGTCTGGTAACGGACAGAATGACATCAAAGTTTCAGTAATAGGATCCCGCTTTACCTTTTCGTATGAAACCCTAAAAAGATCGCGTCAATATTTAATTCGAATAAAAGCTACTAGATAAAAATGTTATAATCAATCAATTCAAATATCCTCTGGGCCTTATCTATAGTCAGTTTCACATTTACTAATTGTTTGACCCGTAGCTCTACTAGGCTCTACATGATGATAGTCAAATCAAGTGAGTGTCGCTATTCAAAGCATTTTACAAGTCATTTTACGTGTGTAGTTTATAATATATGTGCTATTTCCAAAGGTCACTCAATGGGGTTACATTAGAGTAATGTATGTATTTGAACTATATATGTTTGCTGAAGTGATTGAGATGGATTTCAGGCCTTTTGATACAAACAAGCAGCTTTCTTTAGGCAAGCATTTAGTCAATTATTAATTATTTGAAGTAAGTGATGTGATTGAATTATGTTTTAGATATAATTTCCGCTTTTTACTGTCTAAGAGTACGTATGTGGTACTAATTTTTATACCCTGATATTTGGTTTAAAATCGATATTTACATATTACCACAGATTTTCCAGATATATAGTCTATAGCTACATCACTACGGACTAAGAATGCAAGTGTCACCACCTCATCTCTTCTCCTGGGTGCTGTAAAAGCCAGCTAAGGGATATTTTACACAGATGTCATCCTCTGTGAGAGATGGAAATCTCGAAAGTAAGCCCTGTGCCAACACGCCGTGTCAGCGCGGCACGGTGGACCATAATCTCTCCCAGGGAGGATGCCCGTGCCCAACAGTGGGATGTACATGGGCTGGAGAAAGAAAAGGAAGCTAGATCATTCAGTCGGCTTGAAGCCACTTACATATCTATGTGTGTGTGAGAAAATGTATCTATGCGAGTCTATGATACAGGCTATACGTTATATAAAATGTCATTATCTAAGAAGTACGATTTAGGCGGGCTAAAGTTACTTGTCCTCAGTTTTGAACATCAACCCACCATCTGCCATACCTGTGTATATTTCGTTCCGTCGAAAGGTATTTATGATGAAAACGATTAGGAATACACATGTCGCCGCCTCATATTTTTATTAATACTCTGCTAAATGATGAACAAAATAGGTACGTAACATATTTATGCAATAGACACAATTATTGGAAATGAAACTCGTTCTTCTCAATGTCCTACTCCTTCGACGTGATTTGGTCTGACAAATACCCCCGTTACGGACGAGGCTTATGACCAGTTTTGGGATGTTTAGAGACTAAAAAACACTTGATATATTTATTTGTATAAATAAAAAATAAAAATAAAATAAATATTCATGGACATGAAATTGGATTGTTTATTTTTTTTTTTATTTGTATAGTTTCGTTAAGAAACTCCTTAAACCGCTATACCATAACTTGTTAAGAGAATACCAAAATAGCTTCGTGCATTTTTCTACGTACGAAGTTTTCATTTTTTCTTTAGATTGAATGGCTAGAGCTCTAATTTTTAAGTATATGTTTGTTCAATATATAATCTAGGATCGCATAAACTCAGAAACGCGATTGAAAAAAGTTTTCTCGATAGAAAATCTTAGCGAAACAACCTCTCTTATTTTTTATTTTTTCATTTGTCGGTCTATTATCGCGTATTAACTAATGAAATAACTTTCAAAACATAAGTAACTATTATATATAGAAACACGTAAACCGGATTTAAAATATATTTAGTAGATTTTGAGTAAACAAAAAAATATCCCTAATTCTTCATTTTCTATACCAACTAGCTGTGTTAATAGGTACATGTCGACGATAATATTGATGTAGGCCCTTAACCTATATGTATAAGTAAGTCACATTTCAGCCACAGAATTGTTTAATACGTTCAGTGCGGCTAACGCTTATGCGCGTTTTTCTGATCTTCACCAAGTGCAGGCCGACGCGTATACGCGTCCATACAAAAAAAAATCTGTAGGCAAGCGGGGTGCGCCACACCTGTGCGTTTATAGCGTGTATTCTGGGTGTCTATTGTTTCGAAGCGGTCGTAAAATGTGGAATTGTAAAGGAGACTACACACTAGTCAGGTTTCTGCTACGAACGACGTTTCTGCTACGAGCGACGACTCGCTCTTTTAACTAAAGTAATACGTAGTTTTAGTCTATTTATAAATGGATTTATGTCTATTACGAGGCGGGTGAAGAGTCGTAAATAAAAAAAATTAAGAATAAAAGGGCTTTCGGGAGAAGGTACCTTTACTATTACTGTTTTATTAAGGTATAACTTACTATTTTAACAAAACCGAACGAAGGTATATTATGGCGTAAACTTCACAAAATCTCTTACAAATAAACACTAGTGTGGAAGCACCTTTATCCATCCAACACCTTTATATGACCCGTAATTGTTATATGACAGTCATAAAACTCAAAAGTTACCGAACGCACATAAGCGTCGGCCGCACTGCGGGAAGGTAAAAGACAACGCGCTATAGCGTCCAGCCGCACTACGCGAGTTTTCTATGAACGCTTATAAGCGTTCTTAGCACTACGCGAAAAATTTTTTGAACGCACATACGCGTTTTCAGCACTGGGCGAATGACTCTTTTATTAGCATTGGCTATAAATTCGCAAATTATTCAGCATTGAACGCGTTAAGAGGTATTCAATACATAATAATTTAATGATGCTATTCATGTTATTAATGCGAGCGTAGATTGTTATTAAGGGCCTACATCAATATTATCGTATATCATCGCCGACACGTACATATTAACACAGCCAGTAGGCACAGAAAATGAAGAATTAGGGATACTTTTCCTATTTACTCAAAATCTACTAAATATATTTTAATTCTGATTTACGTGTTTCTATACATATTATTTACCTATGTTTTTAAAGTTATTTCATTAGTTAATACGCGATAATAGACCGACAAATGAAAAAAATAAAAAATTAGAGAGGTTGCTTCGCCTAGATTTTCTATCGAGAAAACTTTTTTCAATCGCGTTTCTGAGTTTATGAGATACTAGATCATATATTGAAAAAACATATACTTAAAAATTAGAGCTCTAGCCATTCAATCTAAAGAAACAATGAAAACTTCGTACATAGAAAAATGCACGAAGCTATTTTGGTATCCTCTTAACGAAACTAATTGTGTAGTTTGTTTGTGTTACATAGTTATATATATATTGAAGTATGTAGCGTACACTGAAATACTTGGGAGCGACACATTGTTTAGTAAATGGTTTTATTTGCCTGTACATGGAACTGATAGACTAATGTCAATTTGTTTAGTACACAGTATGACGTCACAAGTAAAGCATCAGGCGTGGATAAGATGCTAACTGAAGATGCTGACTGATTGACTTTTTCTTAAAGAATAAAAAAAACTTGTTTTTAATTAATATTGAGATTTTTGTGGTGGATGTATAAATAATTCACAATGCACATATAATGGAGATATAAGAGTCGGTTGAGGAATACCTAGGCAAATAACATCCACATGAGATAGAAATTTCGGATCTTTTCATAAATCAACGGGTCGTCGGGTTACCTAGTATCAGTCGGGTTACCTAGTATGGGTGTGTACTAGTAATGTGTAGAAATGTATTTGACAAAAGCAAGGTGATATTTTTACTTAAAAGATGAGGGTTTTTGCGTATACAATACTATTTGTTTATTTCAGCAACGAAAAATCTCAAACGCAACAATTTCAGCAGAGTATAAATTGCCTTGTTCAAATTTTTTTTGGGAATATGTTTTTATATCGGAATAAGACACAAATAACAATAAACATACCTATTTATTATTTTAAAAATATAATATTACTTGCAGTTAAAATAGGTAAACTAAATAAAAAACCATAAGTAGCAAAAAAAAATAAAGACCCAAACATCAAACCATAGTAAGTAATAGTTAATTTTTAGATTTTTTTTTCATAATATTTTACACTTCTTAAGATACTTTGGGTTTATAGCCAAAATAAAGTAAACGTAAAAATTTTGAATTTGTTGCTATCACTTATAGTCCAGTCTTTGGGATTGATAGCAGACGACACATTTTTAAGTACTTATAATAAAACAATGCATTTTATAACTAAAATAAAAAAAAACATTGGAGAATAAAGAACTCGATCACAAGTTTGTAAAGAATATGTTTACAGAATTCAAATTATGTATTAGAATAATAAATATGAACACGTCTTTTTTTAAATGTAGGAACTTTGCATTTTTCATTTCCGCTAGGGTGTACTAAGATTTCAGAATAAGATTATCAACAATGATCAAAAAATTGACAGATACGGACAGCATAAAAACGTAAGTACTTTAACTTATTTAAGTAGATATATAATTTTATAAAAGAAAAAACAGCTAATAGTGCGGCAAAACTATTACTTTTATAATTTTCTTTCACTAAACGTATAATAAAAATGGCGTCCATTTAAGCAAAATTTATAAAAAAAAAAAAATGGTCAAGTGCGAGTCGGACTCGCGCACGAAGGGTTCCGTACCATTATCTATGCAACATAAGGAACATAGTTAAAGCGTCTACCTGTCAACGTTATTAGTATCGAGCAAGAAACGGTAAAAAAATCATGATTGTTGTATGGGAGCCCCCCTTAAATATTTATTTTATTTTATTTTTAGTATTTTTTGTTATAGCGGCAATAGAAATACATCATCTGTGAAAATTTCAACTGTCTAGCTATCACCGTTCTTGAGATACAGCCTGGTGAAAGACGGACGGACGGACGGAAAGCGAAGTCTCAGTAATAGGGTCCCGTTTTTACCCTTTGGGTACGGAACTCTAACTAGCTGTTGCCCGCGACTTCGTACGCGTGAAATTAAGAAATGAAACCTTAACAGACAGAAGTTAACTACTCCGCTTGATAGATGGCGCCGTACAATTTTTAAATCGCGCTATGGTTTTGTTCCACACATTAACACTTAAACTTGTCAATATATTTACGGTGTCATTTATAAATTAGTAAGGATAAGGACATGGATAATTAAAGTTCCAGTTCACGTATCTTGTTATCTAATCTCTTAGAAGCTTCTATTATAACTTTATCACCATTTTCTCTAAAATTAAAGTAAATCTAAACAAAATTATAAACCGATATTAGATCCTAATCTACAAAATGTTGTCAAAAAGTAGAGCATTAAAATTGTGCTTGAAATCGTTTCAAGATTTTTTTTGGAAAAGCTTAGATCTAATTCGATATGTTTTTATGTTTTTTTAAGACAATGCTATTTCGATGACATTTAACAGTAGTATTTGTTTAATAATCAACCTGGACAACAAAAAAGACTTTGTAGAAAAAATTAAATCTCACTTCTTGGATAATTTAACATTATGTATGAAACTAATCTTGAACTCGTGTCTCGTTCTCGAAACTTCTCGCAATGCTAGTGGTATATACCACTTATCACAGCCACTGTACGACACGGTATAGTCACACGATAACTTATTTAAGCAAGGAGGTATGGGTAATTAAATATGGGTATCGCAAACGCAACGTCATTACATGACTCAATATTTTCGAGATTAATAAAGGAAAAAATTTGGCTCTTTTTAAATAAAATAAAATAATATGATGTACACACTACACACGTAAAAAGTTATTTTTCTGCATTTATTGTTCGCGTCGGGTTCTTTTATGACGGTGTGTAAAATTATACCCTTAAAAGTCTACCGTACAGCGCCAAATAAGGTATAACTTAAAAACAGTACTGAAAGATAGTAGTTTATCACTAGACCATACAAGCCTAATAAATTATCGTATGACAAATAATTCTAAGTTAAATTGCTTTGAGGAACATAAAAAGTTCTAATATAACTAAAGAGAATACAATCATTCCATGTACAAAATCATACTTTTACTAACTTAGTAGCATCTGCTGTGCAAACTCAATTATGAAGAATCTAGCTAGCCTATAAACTATCATAGCTTAAGCCTAGAGTTAGCCTCTAACAGTAAATTAATTACCAATTAAATATGTGAGGCATTTGTTGTGTTTTATGGTTAAAACTAAAATGACTTAACTCTAAAATAAGCGTTAGCGTAACACAGACTGGTATGTACAACGCGGTCAAAGCATCGCATTTGGCCGTGTTTACGTATATTTTTGAGTTAGGTCACCTTTATTTTAAAGATGCCCTATGTACTAATATGCTTTTAGTCGTTGTATTTTAATAATATTACAGGATAATACATGAATACTAATAAAAACTGATCTCTAAAAATATTCACGAAATTTTGTAAAAATAATTGCCGAGCATTTTTAATGACCTAATTTGTGATACTAACTACAGTTGGTGTGGTTTATACCAAAATTTAGGATAGATCACTGTAATATACATTAATTTCAGACCAAAAAAAAATTAAAAAAAACACTCTTTTATGTTTTAACTCCAGTTGTAACAGTTTAGTAGTTAAATACTTATGGTCTTATTCATAATGACTTATCGGAGGTTTAAACGAAGATTTTATCTGTTAGAGTTAAGATTTTATTTTATGTGTATTTGTAAAAGGACTATTATGAATAACAAGTTTTGACAATTTTTGCGAACCGATTTTAACGAACTTTTAAACCTCTGATAAGTCATTACGAATAAGACCATTATTATAAAACTAGTTTACACTGGTGAAAACCAAAAAAGTTAAAACATTTATACACATATAGAGCTTTTCATAATAATTACACATTAGGCGGAGGTCAGAGGAAACGCTAGGAGAATACTCCATAGGAAATATTCCGATCACATCTGTGATTTCCTAAAATAACTGCGTAACTCTCACAACCGTCGTACAACTATGAACATTTGTGCGAATATAAATCAAATCTATGCTTTGGTGGCTTTGTCTCTGCCTGCATTATGCATTGGAAAAGGGCATAATAAATACATGTGAATGCAAACAGTCTATTTGGTGGAATTGGTACTTCCCACTTTGTTCTTAATCCATTTGCTAGTGCGAGTCAATAGGTCTGGCTGTTGTGTTGGAACCTGCCACGCGTCTAAATTGATCTTTTTTATTTCTTCACAGGATACCAAAGAATTGCTGTACAGAAAATAATTTCTTTTATCAACTATATCCTCTAAAATTGAATCCTATTATTGACTATTTCGTTTAGAAAGAAAAACTCGATACTAAATACGCTTGGTTAGCGTAAATTAAACCAACAGGCCCGTGTCATCACCATTTGACAAGGAACTTATCGACTAGAGTTTACATACAAAAATGTAGATATAAACCTGGTTAATAAAGAAACTTACGTGGCAGATGGTGGCTGGAAGACATCCCTCTGAATACTACTGATGTCAGTATTATCACAAAGTAATCTGGCGAAGGTGACTCGTCTTAGTTCAGAGAGCTGTCTCTTTGTGAAGCTGCCAGCCTCGTCCATGTGGCTGTAGAAGTACCTGTCTCCCGCCTTTGTACGGTAAAGTTGTTCCTCTGTAATTTATACACAAAAGAAATCATAATAACAAGTATTTGTAAAAATACACATTCACAATATTTACGAATTTCATGTCTATAATAGGCAACAAATTTTTGCTGAGATAAGTTTTCAATAGTTTGAATTGCTCTATTAAATACAGTCTCAGATTAATTAATTTTTAGCAATTTTAGTGTGGCTTTGGATAGGGCGTTATATATAATCAGAGTGACAATATTGTATTGATATCTAACTAAACCTTTAGACATTTGCAAAATTTTAATGCGTTTTTTTAATCTACATGTATAGCAAGTTAAACTTACTTATCAAACAAGTAGCCGTAGGTCCAAGTAGAGATCCAGTAAGAGGAGTCTCAGCCATCAGACCAACAACCAAGTCGATGTCACTCGGCTCTTCGTATAGATTTGACAACTTTGCTACAATCTGTGGACAACAAACATCGAACTTAAGAGTGATAGACTAATTACCTATTATTCATAGGAGTAGGTAGTTATTGTTTTAAATATCTTAATTTTTTCACACGCAATACACATACCTACCACCTCGTACAGTTTTTTTCCTATCGGTACCTAAGAGACAGTCAAAGGCTTTCAAGACCGAAACCATGATTTATTGATCCGATCAGCATGGTGCAATAAATAGACCAAATACACTCCCATTTGGAGAAAAATTACTGCAGCGAAGCATAGGTTTATATAGAAATAGCTGTTGCCCGCGACTCCGTCTGCGTGGAATTTGGAAAATTTTTTTTTCGCAATAACTGGTACCCTATGTCCTTTCTCAGGGTCTAAAGATTGTCTGTACCAAAATTTCATCAAAATCGGTTGAGGAGAGGTTTAAGCGGGAAAGCGTAACAGACAGACAGAGTTACTTTCGCATTATAATATTAGTAGGGATTAAAAGACTAAATAAGAAAATTTATCTAATTTTTAAAACAAAAACAGAAGATGCAAGCATAGTATTGTTAATAGACACAACCGCAATCGTTTAAATATGGCCCTTATAATTAGTTATGTCACGGAATGTATTGTTTTGTAAGCGATGTTCAAACAATGAATCATAATATTATTGTGTCTTTAGAATACGGTTCAGATGCGTGTTATTAATATTAACCTACAAAATGGAACCATGAGACTTAGCAATCTAGTTCTTTGAAATTTAGTATTTTAAACTTGTATGAGTAATACTATTAAGAGAATATAGAGAGAAATACATTAATACGTACCTATTCTCGTATAAGTATTTGATATTCCAAATACGATACCTAATTAGTTATAATTTCTCATAATACGTTAAATCTTAACAAAAGAGAACAATAATATTTCTAGGAGTCGATGCATATGACTGTTAAGAGGATACCAAAATAGCTTCGTGCATTTTTCTACGTACGAAGTTTTCATTGTTTCTTTAGATTGAATGGCTAGAGCTCTAATTTTTAAGTATATGTTTTTTCAATATATGATCTAGGATCGCATAAACTCAGAAACGCGATTGAAAAAAGTATTCTCGATAGAAAATCTTAGCGAAACAACCTCTCTAATTTTTTATTTTTTTCATTTGTCGGTCTGTTATCGCGTATTAACTAATGAAATAACTTTCAAAACATAAGTAACTATTATATATAGAAACACGTAAATCAGAATTAAAATATATTTAGTAGATTTTGAGTAAATAGGAAAAGTATCCCTAATTCTTCATTTTCTGTGCCTACTGGCTGTGTTAATATGTACGTGTCGGCGATGATATACGATAATATTGATGTAGGCCCTTAAAAGGTAGAGGATTTTAGAAAATAAATGGAAGGAAAGAAACAGTTTCAGACAGAAGAGCATGGAATAAAAAGATATGTTACGTCAGCAACTAGCAACAGAATAAGGGCAAATTTATAGTAATTTATGCAGAAATATATAAAAAAAATCCAAAAAAATATATTTATAACTATTTATAGGTATACATACTTCTTCTGGTATAATATCGGCAAGTTCCTGGAAGTTAGTCACAGTTGATTGTCCGCAAAGCGCTCTGTAGTGGATGTATCCAGGCAAACCGTGATCACGTCCACGTTGTATATCGACTGCTAAAACATCGAGACCACCCAGCCAATGATGATGAAGCTGAAAAATTAATAAAAATATATATTGACGAGTACTACTAGTTTATATTTATTATTATTTACTATTAATCATGTGAAACCTATAAAACTAACATTACGATTAATTTAGGAGGATTAGGAGATTTTGTGAAAAGTCCCTAAATACCGTTTTACAAATTTTCTTAAAAAAGAAAATAATATGATAAGTTTGACTAATATTTATCTTGTGCTCAACTGTTTGAAACTTGCGCTTTATAATGTCGAGTTCTATTCTTATTTCCCCTAATGGAAGTATCTAACTAAAATGCAAAATTTTTATCAAGGCGTGAAATTTTGCTGTTATTTTCAACTTTTAAAATCTATGGTGTCATATCTGTATAGTAATTTCTTGCCATATTTCGTAAAATCAGATTAACTAGAAATAGCCTGCATCAGCCTGATACTCCACTAATCTAATACTCAACTCTACATAATTCCTTACATACAGCCATTATTCTTAACAAATAGTATCATACCATGTACAGCATAATTGATGTTAACAAATGTCAATGCTACATAGCTACTGTAATAAGGGTCAACAAATAAACATTTCACAAGGTTTTTGTTTGTAAACAAGTTAATAGTTCAGTTTAAATAGTTCATTATAGTAATTATGAACTAAAGCTGTGTATTGAAACGTTTCAACAAATAAACAGACGAGCAATCCTTATCTTATTGAATAAACAGAATATTAATTTCTACAACTTTCGTTATTGTGTTATTACGATAAAACATTTTCTCTCTCTCTCTCTCTCTCTATCTCTCTCCATTCTATTAATGTCCCACTGTAGAGCACGGTTTTCCTCCACTATGGAAGGGACTATGGGCTAATATGCCACGCTGACCAGGCGTGTTGGCACAGGTTTTATTTTCGAGATTTCCGTCTCTCACAAATGATATTTTCTGTGTATAATATTCCTTATCTGACTTTTACAGCAACCTGGGAAGGACAAGGGGTGGTGACAACTTGTATTCTTCATCCGTCATCACATGGACTGCTAATTTTTAGATATGAAAATAACCAACATAAGTAATGAAAAATATACTTACATCGTCCTCATAGTTCATATCCAATTCTTGACTCTTCTGAGTAGCCATTCCTCGTAATATGTTAGTCAAACCACCTTTCTGTGCTACTATAGTTGGTTTATAGTAATTATCTCGTAGGCGATGTGACGTCACAGAACTATCTCCATCCATCAACTGTATGTCCTGATCTAACAGGCTATTGACGAAGTGAAAACCGGCTGTTGCAAATGCGTTTGTAATTGTAGGGTTGATATCTTGATTGAACCCTGTATCGTAGCTCTCGTAGAAATCGTCAAATGCCTGACCTGATTATTTAATTATAAATTAAGACTTAAGAGGATACCAAAATAGCTTCGTGCATTTTTCTACGTACGAAGTTTTCATTGTTTCTTTAGATTGAATGGCTAGAGCTCTTATTTTTAAGTATATGTTTTTTCAATATATGATCTAGGATCGCATAAACTCAGAAACGCGATTGAAAAAAGTTTTCTCGATAGAAAATCTTAGCGAAACAACCTCTCGAATTTTTTATTTTTTTCAGTTGTCGGTCTATTATCGCGTATTAACTAATGAAATAACTTTAAAAACATAAGTAACTATTATATATAGAAACACGTAAATCAGAATTAAAATATATTTAGTAGATTTTGAGTAAATAGGAAAAGTATCCCTAATTCTTCATTTTCTGTGCCTACTGGCTGTGTTAATATGTACGTGTCGGCGATGATATACGATAATATTGATGTAGGCCCTTAACGTATTCTTAAAACGAAAGTGACCCAACTCAAAAATATACATATATACAAAACACGAATTTATGCTTAATGAATAACTTACTTTATGATATTTTACAGACCTTTTAGCTACGTAGTAAAAGCCAGTTCATATTATTCCCAGTTTTGTGCTATGCTATTTTTGAGTTAATTCACTCAATTTATATAGATTTGGAATTTCCCGTCGAAAGTGACTGAATCTATTCTGAATCTACATCGTATTTTTTTTTCATACTACAAGGGTGACAAACAAGCATACGACTCGCCTGATGGTAAGCGATTACCGTAGCCTATAAACAATTGCAACACCAGAAATTGACTTAAAAAATTCCATTTTTGAATTAGTTTAGTTAAATCGTATTATCACAGATATTATAATAAATATGAATATAAATTATGAATGAACAACATTCTTACCAGTGAGCGCAGGCAACCATAATTTGTAAGTGATGTGCTGAATTTCGGCCACAACTATTCTACGTGCCTCATGGTACAGTTTGTCAGAGGTCCATCCAGGATTTAGGGTTGCCAAATTACGGGCTACACGGTTGTGTTCTCTTACCCACAACGCGTATATACTTGTCAACCATGGATGAGAATTTGCTCGAGAATCACCTAAAACAATAATTATTATTATAATTATAATGTATTAAGATAAAGTAGTGCAAGGGCATCGTATAGACAGCCATTCATATGTCGTGAGTTTATCCCCGCAAAGGATCATACAATTATTTCTGCAACTAATGAACAATTTTTCTGCGTTTAGATATTTCCTATATATGTTTCATATCCATAATCTGATACCCATAATATAAGCATATAAATATCTGGCTACTTGATTAGAGACGTACGTAGATGTAAAATGTGAATATACATATACATATTTTATTTATTGTCTAGACTTCTAGGTCACATCTGCGATACCTGCGCTTAGAATTCGGAATCAACACCAAATCAAGTGAAATAAAATTCTAAATCAACGTAAAATTCAAATAGTTCATTTTAATTGAAACATAAACAATTTAAATTGAATTTACAAATAAAATGATATCATCTGAACCAAGTAGTTAGTCTGTTTATTATATTTCAACACAAGACCATTTAAGATCAGCATAAATTGAACCATATTCGAGTATATTTATTAACATCCACATCATAAGCATATTTGGCAGATTTACGTAAGTGACAATACAATGACAATGTGTTTATCAGTAATAGAAGTTATAATAACCTTCCATTACTGATAAACCGTAGGTTGTAAAACTGTGATTTTCAAAAAATTTCCAAATTGTTATTAATTTTTTAAATTAATTCTAAACACTGAATAGACTTTAATAAGTCTCTATAATAATAAAGTTTATTTATTTATATACCTAAGTAAGCTAAAGAGAGAAATGAGTGTTCGCTATTATCAAATTAAACACGTATAAACGCTACAACTAATACAAATCCTATGTTTTCGCTTACCAGCATTAAAACAAGTCGCAGAATCGCTTTCCACAAGACATTTTTCTTTAGAATTTATTGTCAAAGGCATATGTTCTTCGTCTTCAATTATAGCAGTCTTCAGTAGACCTCCAGTTTTCTCTCTCAAGGCTGCTGCATCTCGGCTATTCGAGCCGTAAATGTTTGACCCATCTAGAAAGTGTGTCGCTTGATTCATCTGTGGATAAGCAAGTTAACAATGAACTAATTTTATGTCTAGGATTGGTTATTACAAGGATGATGTCGGAGTTATAATGTTGACGAGACAATTATTTATTGAAATAACTTCCGCATTAAACAACTAATTGAGTATTTGCAGTTAGATGCAGTTTTATATACATACATTATTTAAATACACATAATTTATACACATAATTTATATTATTTAAATACACTTTTGGTAGAGACGTGTAATTATTACGTAAACGTTACCTAGTACCTACCTATAAATGTCTTTCATACGTTACAAATCCGTACAAAGATTAAACCACCGTAAAACCGTAAATATCATAATCAGTTAATTTGGTAAAATAATTAAACTTAAGCTTTAAATAAATTAATATCCAGTGGCACAAATATAACATGATAGTCTAGTATGATATTTATGACGTAACAATTTAAAACTCGGCCACCGTTAGATAGGTACTCGAGTTTCGAATGAAGTAAATATTGATGTTAAATATTAATAAGTTCCAAGTATATAACGAGAGGTCATATGACGTGATACACGAGTAAGCATGAGAAAATAACAAACTGAGGTCTCTATATAACAGGTTGCAATGTGATAAAGCAAATAATATAAACCGTCGATGCATTGTTCTTTTTTATTTCACACGAAAAGTTAATTGGTCAAAGTTCATAAGGAGTACGTCAATTAACTTAGAGATAATATTTTAACTTTTATAAAAAAAAGCGTGTTATTTAATTATAAGTTCAGTATGTATCTATCAATGTATCAATCTATGTAACGGAATCTTTGAAAGTGATTTACACTTACAGTAATCGGATTGATCTGAAATTTTTCACAGATATTATGGACCAATGACAATGTAATAATATAAAAAAATATTCAGGATTCTAGCGTGTTTTTTTTAGTTTTTGAACTAAACATATTTTATTATTAATATAGTGTATGACATTAATTGCGAAAAAATTAAAATCACAGCACATTCTCAGGTAGGCCCTCTGATTTTAAAGAGCGGCCCATTATACGTTCAGTGCGGCTAACGCTTATGCGCGTTTTTCTGATCTTCACCAAGTGCGGGCCGACGCGTATACGCGTCCATACAAAAAAAAATCTGTAGGCAAGCGGGGTGCGCCGCACCTGTGCGTTTATAGCGTGTATTCTGGGTGTCTATTGTTTCGAAGCGGTCGTAAAATGTGGAATTGTAAAGGAGACTACACACTAGTCAGGTTTCTGCTACGAATCTTGCAGGGGGGGGGGCGGCGGCGACGACAACAATAAATATATATTCATGGACATTTCACACATTGTCCTCTGGTCCCAAGCTAAGCTTATTATGCTTGTGTTATGGGTACCAGAATACGGATATAATACATATACTACTTTTCTTTTGTAAATACATACTTAAAATACATAGAAAACACCCAGACGTAGTACAAACATTTGTATGACATTGATGAATATCACACAAATAATTGTCCCAAGCGGGAATCGAACCCGCGACCTTGTGAACGGCAGTCCAGTACATGAACCACTACGCCACGAAGCCCGTCTACAATAACCTAATTTAGTACAATAGATTATTGAAATAATTTTATTATGACTCGCTCTTTTAAGACGATACCAAAATAGCTTCGTGCATTTTTCTATGTACGAAGTTTTCATTGTTTCTTTAGATTGAATGGCTAGAGCTCTAATTTTTAAGTATATGTTTTTTCAATATATGATCTAGGATCGCATCAACTCAGAAACACGATTGAAAAAAGTTTTCTCGATAGAAAATCTTGGCGAAACAACCTCTCAAAATTTTTATTTTTTTCATTTGTCGGTCTATTATCGCGTATTAACTAATGAAATAACTTTAAAAACATAAGTAACTATTATATATAGAAACACGTAAATCAGAATTAAAATATATTTAGTAGATTTTGAGTAAATAGGAAAAGTATCCCTAATTCTTCATTTTCTGTGCCTACTGGCTGTGTTAATATGTACGTGTCGGCGATGATATACGATAATATTGATGTAGGCCCTTAAGATTCATGTTGAAAATAATTAAAACTGATTTATTTAATCTTCAATATTCTTAATCTAGTTCAATATCTTAAAGCGTCTACTTCAATCTATCAGTCTTTCTTAACACTATGCCAACTATGCCAACACGCTTCGTCAGCGCGGCACAGTAGACCATAGTTAAAAACTAGACAACATGCTTAAAAATCCTGATTATTATTATAAACTAGCTGTGCCCGTGGTGTTACCCGAGGTAAAAATGATAAAAATCAGGCAGGAAAAGGGCTTCAGGATGCGCTGGCAGAATAGCTCGCAGATGGTAAATGTTTAACTACTTATTTGACACTTAAGGTCACATTGCATTGTGGATTTAAGTTATTCTGAAAAAGTTGTAGTTTTTTTTTATGGACATTGCACACAACGTCCTCGTGTCACAAGCTAAGCTTATATGCTTGTGTTATGTGTACCAGAATACGGATAAAATACATATACTACTTTTCTTTCGTAAATACATATGTACTTAGTTTCATTATAATCCATTCAGTAGTTTTTGCGTTTAGTAGGACTATTGCATTGTCATCGGTCCATAATATATCTGGAAAATATGAGACCAATCCGACTATTGCAAGTGGGTAAAAATCATTTTCAAAGATTCCGTTACCATAAATTGATACCATTGATACATACCGAATCAATAAAAACGTGTCTTATGAATTCAATAAACACAATACCGAAGATAGGTATAATGAAGTATTTGTGGGATATTGCAACGTGTAACTCTTGCCTTGTGCCAGAATAAGTTAATATTTTCAACATCAAATTTAAGTAAGTATTTTATATTATAATTACAATTTATACGCTCTGCAGCTTTTACGAGCTGATAAACTCGTTTATCGAATTGTTTTCTCATTAACAAACCGTGGTGCATACTTCATTTATGATATATCACGCTACTGTATCTTGTTTTTCTTAATACCTACTGGAGTTATTATCGTCAGGCCGTAAATTTTTATTAGAACCTGATATGCTGTGGGATCAATTGTTCTAATTAAATAATTTGGTGTAGTCCGGTGTTCTCTGGTTGTACATTAATATCGTCAGATGGAATAGGTATATTAACTATTACATGTTTTAAATATTGCACATACTTCCTACTGCTTTCTAAATATGAAATGCACATACCAATATAATAATGTGGTTTCATTAAATTTAAAAAAAAGATACGCTACGCGAACGCCTTCTGTAGTAGATAGTTATAAGACCTTAGAAAAACAAAACTTAAGGAAACATTCTTTAGAGATCGTCTTTAGAAACTTATTTCGAGACACGATTTTAGAAATTATCACCGACAGACGAGACGTTGTAAACAATTCATTGCGGCAATCTTTGGGCAATCTGCATAACTTTGTAGAAGTTTTCTCGCGACCTCTGCCTAGAATCCTAGAATAAGGGACGTAAAAGAACTTTACTTATAAGTCTTAACAAGAACTTATTTACTAAAACAATACCTACTCAAGAATTAGTGTTTGTTTAATTAAATAGTAATACAATTATTGAATAAGGAAGTGGTTTGGATTTTTTAAAAATGCAATTTTTTTACTCAGATCTAAATTTGTAGTAAGTTAGTAATTCATGACATAAACATTATTTATTTACAGTAATACTAATATAGGTACTTTATACGTCACTCTGTAGGTATAATTATTTTGCTTATTTAATTAACTTTCGTCATGTATATATTGATATTGTGATTTCTAATGTTAACACTCTCCCCTTCACATTAGTTTATAGTTTGTATAGAGATACTTAATTAAAATACACATAAAATATTGCGATGCATTTAATACTCATGCCATCAGGTAAATAATCAATACCTATGTTTAGTATGTTGTGTTATTTTATAACAAGGCCACATTACAAGGCGAACGACCTCAAGTTATGTACATAACTTAACTAATTATAGCTTATCAAGCTATTTACACTCACCGCAAAGTACCTATTAATTTTTGTCCCACATATAGACGGGGATTCTGGAGGAATCAAAATCACTTTTCAAATATCTTCAAAATTACGTAACGGATTTTGATGCAGTTTTTTTTAATAGATAGAGTGGTTCAAGAGAATGGTGTTTTTGTATTTGTTAATATTTGGTCATCTATATCTATAGATATAATAAATCTGTAGAAAAATTTTTTTGTACATTGAACATATTTTCATAAAAAATAGTCAGATGGTTAAAGGACAACAAAGAGAACCCATTTCCAGCATTTTTTAAATTTTTGTCTGTTTGTCTGTTTAGAATCTAAACAGACAAACAGACAAAAATCTAAACTTTAGATGTTAATCTGTGCACGCATCACGTAAAATGTACAACACTTATAAATATAATTGTTATACGTGAATATTGTACACAACTCAAGTTATTACTTAGTCTTTCTTTCATCGCAATCGGTCCACTCAATCAAGAGATATTTTTATAATACGAAATTTCTCCATTTGGTTATTTGCAACGTTATCTAGCGGTGAAAAACAGAGTCATAAAATTGACTGGGTCGATCGAAAAACAATTGATCCACGCGGACGGAGTCGTCGGACAGCTAGTAAAAAAATAAAATTCCACGCGTAAGAAGTTGCAAGCAACAGTTAGTTAACATTATAATGCTGTTACAGAGTCTTCTAGTCTTCAGTTATACTGAAAGGTAACTAATATTTTTTACGTACGCCTAAACCATATGGGTAGTATTTAAAAGAACCACAATTTTAAACCAAAAAAATTCTAATGTATTCACACCTGTGCCTGTGCTTCTCATAAAGGAGTAAAAAGCTATGGCAATCTTTAGGTCTCATTATAGCTTCTAAGTTAGTTTAATTTAATTTAGCAAAGCAAAATATTCAGATGCTACATTCATTACATAGCGAACCAGTTATTGATAATATTAATCTGATAAAAATATTTAATTTAGGAGTATTGTTTATAGTTAATTTGCGTCATAGATTTCGCCAGGTTCAATGATACAAAGTACAATATAAAGTACATAATTGACATAACATTTCCCAGAATTAACTACAACAATAATATTGGTCTCTTACTCGGTGCGACTTTAAAACAGTAAGATATATTTCTTTAAATTATCATATAACAAACATATCAAAATAGAAATCAAGATATTGATTATCCAAAAATATTTGTTCCTCGGTTTAAAGTCTCGATATAGATCAGGGACAAAGCCACTCAGTATTTTTTGAGTAAGTATGCTTAAGGAATACTCATGTCTTTAATGCTACACCTTTCGAGCTACACAAACGTTATGTATGATACATGTATGTAATATGTGCCTACGAACTTCTTAAAAGAAAGTACTTTATCAAATTATACAGTTTGCATATGAACGAACGAATGAATAGATATTTAACAAATTATGTAGGTCCTAAACTTAAGAGGAAACGATTGAATTTGCTTCAAGGATATTGTTAATGAAGTGTACCTAATTGGTAAATACGGGTGTTAAAGACGCATAAAAATTTAATACTGAATATAAATGTATTTATAACTTGTAATTATTTGCATTTATTTAGTCTGCTGTTTGTATTTAATACGAAAATAAAATAAAAACATAAAGGCGCTATTCGGATCCTAGCAACGATTGAAATTAATAGTAAGATTGTCGTCGAATATATTGCACATTTTCAACTGCATACTATTTTAAAAATAAAGAAAACGAACCTGTTCCGAAGCTCCGAAGGTACAGTCTCCTCTATACGTAGTGACTGATCGGGTATAGTCCATACAGGTAATGTAATGTTCCTTGTATACAGGGTCATCACGAGGTATCGTGATTGGCATACAGCTAGGATGAATGTACCTTGGAGACAGAGGGTATCCATCGTTGCCGCAGCATCGAATAGCTTGATTTGTATGAACTGTTAAAAATATAATGTATTTTTGTACATTTATTATAAAGTCCATCTCCTAAATAAAAGCTTTACCTTTGCTCTAATATTTTGTAAACGACTAGATAGCTTTATATTAAGTAGAAGCTGTTGCCCGCGACTTAATTCGCATGGAATTTAGAAAATTTACCCCGTTTTTGCAACATTTTTCAATTATGCCTCGCCTTTTTTTTATTTTTTATTATCATGTAAAAAGAATAACAAATACAAATATATACAATAAGAATGGCACTTGGAAATTATAATATTTTAGGCCTTGGTTGCAGCGTGATGTATATAGCCATCCTCGATAAATGTACTATCCAATACTGAAAGAATTTATCAAATCGGAACAGTGTGAGATTAGTGCATTCAAACAAACAAACTCTTCAGCTTTAAAATATTATTAGTACGTATAGCTATATCGGTAGAAAATCTGCTCTCTACTGCGATGCGACACACTAACATTATTCTACGGTCCAACATAGCTAAGGTGTGTTAAATGTTTTATTTTCAAGTAATGTCAGAAGTTCTATCTATCCATCAGCCTATCTCCGTCCTGCAGTGGTATTCAGTAAGAAAAAGTGAAGTGAATTTTCGGTGAATCTTGATCACGCGACAGCGCTCCTCTATTTTTATTGGAGGAGCGCTGTCACGTGTTCAAGATTCACCGAAAATTCACTTCACTTTTTCTTACTGAATACCACTGCTGTACTAGACCCATAGTATCGATGAATTAAAATTTTGTAAACTCTATTTTATAGTTTAATAAACATCATTTCTGTTCGTATTAAATGGCATTGTACTGTAAACGACTACTTGGTAATAATATATTAGCTTATCACCGTTAATGTCAAGTGAATGCTCTTTAATGAGTACTTAAACACTTACTCGTCTTGCGCACAGGAGTGTGGACCAAATCTTGGTATATGAACTGACTCCAGACAGCTAAAGATATTGTTTTTTCATGATTAAGTTTGTCAACATTATTGGCAAGTTTAGTACTGACAATACGAGATGATGGTAACGCTTTGTGACTGTGAGCACGACGTGGCTGCAAAAAACAATTAAATAAACAATCAAATAAAAAAATTATTATTAAAAAAATACTACAATTATATATAATAAGTAAGTATCGTAAAATAATTGATGATACCAACCATCTCAATTCCGTCATCATATCTTGGATGTAGAAGTCTCTTATAGCCAGTCATTGCTTGACCCCAAGAAGAACGCCTCGGGTTGTTGCAGGAGCCGTCAAAAGTACGATATTTAGAAGACAACTTGGTCATACGACAAGTAAAACGCTCTAAAGCTGCACATTCTCCACCAAATTCACTCTCTCTTAAATTCAATGTGCTTATGAAACTTGCACACTCATCGTTAGGCAAGCCGTATCTAGGTGAAAACAAATTATTCTGGTTAAGTACTATAGTATATATATATCTTTATTTAGCATGAATTTAAGAATACATAAGTTATCACTCTATTTACTATCAGGATACCCAAGATCTAAGAATCAGATAGGAAAAATCTAACTTGTTAACGATAAAAACTAAAATATTATAGTAAGTGCTAAGACTAACCTTCTACATTTAGTGTAGACTAAATTCTGAGATGCTTTCGTAATAATCAACGAAGATTTCTCATAATGCATAGCGTCATTTGAAGCAGCACCTTCTATTGCTAATCCATGTGAGGCAGAACCGACATTAGGAGTAATTTCAGCTGCTTGCAAATTAGCTTCTAATCTCTTCAACATATTTACATTCATTTTGCTGAAATCTATTGATCTGTTTGTGTCCATTGCGGTTACAGCTGGTAACCTTTTTAACATTTCCGCACTTGGAAAAGGAAAATCATACATAGGTGGTGGATGAATAATATCTGAAAACAAAATTAATTTATAGAAAGCTCAATCATTTGCATTATTTAATTTACTTTCACAATTTAGTTGATTTATCGAGCTATTTAAGCAGTTACTCATTATAAATAATTGGTCAAGTGCGAGTCGGACTCGCGCACGAAGGGTTCCGTACCATTATCTATGCAACATAAGGCAACGTTATTAGTATCGAGCAAGAAACGGTAAAAAAATCATGTTTGTTGTATGGGAGCCCCCCTTAAATATTTATTTTATTTTATTTTTTGTATTTGTTGTTATAGCGGCAATAGAAATACATCATCTGTGAAAATTTCAACTGTCTAGCTATCACCGTTCTTGAGATACTGGGTACGGAACCCTAAAAATCATGTTTGTTGTATGGGAGCCCCCCTTAAATATTTATTTTATTTTATTTTTAGTATTTGTTGTTATAGCGGCAATAGAAATACATCATCTGTGAAAATTTCAACTGTCTAGCTATCACCGTTCTTGAGATACTGGATACGGAACCCTAAAAATCATGTTTGTTGTATGGGAGCCCCCCTTAAATATTTATTTTATTTTATTTTTAGTATTTGTTGTTATAGCGGCAATAGAAATACATCATCTGTGAAAATTTCAACTCTCTAGCTATCACCGTTCTTGAGATACAGCCTGGTGACAGACGGACGGACGGACGGACGGACAGCGAAGTCTCAGTAATAGGGTCCCGTTTTTACCCTTTGGGTACGGAACCCTAAAAACTAACAAATAGAAACACACACAAATCAACGTCAACAAATTACACAGAACAAAATAATGTTTGACCTAGGCACCTGTATTTATGACGAAATTGAATGGGTACGGAGATACATGGCTACCAAAGGTTACTCCAGCCCAAAGAACCACACCAAGTAGTACCATCTTCATCATTTCTTCCAATATACTGGAACGAAGACAAACCAACATTAGTTATTACGTCACTTATTTAATAAAATAAATTAAGTGCAGAGGACTAACCGATGACGAACTGTTATCACTAACATGAGGACCGATACCCAAGACGTTTGTGGTCAAACTAATTCTAGAAACGTTGATGATTAATTTATAAAGAAATACCTATTTTATGAGAAGATAACGAGACCTCGATAAGCTGACCCTAGCCTCTGATAAACAAGTTTGATCGCAATTTAATTGACGTCCCTCCGACGTATGCAGGCGAGCCCCTAAATTAATTGGTGGGAGTAAGATTTACATAAACAGACGCAATTTTAGTTCATCTTTAAAGTTAAGTAAGTTTGACAGGCCTCTTCCGGTCGATATCGATACCATCTTTTGTGTAGGAGAGTGTGAAATGAACTCCTTCTTCTGTCTGACCATCTATTAAATTGTATCGTATCCGTTTCCTGTCAATTTTACTTAAGAGGATACCAAAATAGCTTCGTGCATTTTTCTACGTACGAAGTTTTCATTTTTTCTTTAGATTGAATAGCTAGAGGTCTAATTTTTAGGTATATGTTTTTTCAATATAATAATCTAGGATCGCATAAACTCAGAAACGCGATTGAAAAAAGTTTTCGCGATAGAAAATCTTAGCGAAACAACCTCTCATTTTTTATTTTTTTCATTTGTCGGTCTATTATCGCGTATTAACTAATGAAATAACTTTAAAAACATAAGTAACTATGTATTATATATAGAAACACGTAAACCGGAATTAAAATGTATTTTGTAGATTTTGAGTAAACAAAAAAAATATCCCTAATTCTTCATTTTCTATACCTACTAGCTGTGTTAATAGGTACATGTCGACGATAATATTGATGTAAGGCCCTTAAGTAAGGCTTTTACTTACTTTGGGACGCAATGATGTTCAATAACATGTTTTATCCGAGTTTATTTCCAAGTTACTGTATTTTAACAGTAGGTAAATTTATGTCACGTTATTTTTAACACGGAGAGTTTTGGAGTAACTTGTTGTTTTAGCACTGAATTAAATCTGACACCGGTTGCTACTGCCATAACGAGTATTACCAAATTACTTTTTTTTATTAAATCAGACTTGTACGAGTTCACCTAGTGCTTTTTTTCGCATTCGTCTCCTGCATAGGAATTTTTGTAACATAATACAAGCTTTTCTCTCATAGGTGTTGTAATGCAGTTTAGTCCAGTCGTGGGAGCCAAAAAAAGATAGGTGCATGGATGTGCCTTGATGTACAGAACTTTTTTTTTCTAATTGGTCCGAAAAAATGTACAGAATCCGAAAATCAACCTGCTGCGTGGGGAAAATAATGGGAAGTTTGTTTAAATAAACGGAAACTGCAAAATGACTGATTTTGACTTGAAAAATCCAACAAAAAAAAAAAAAGGTTGAAAAAAAAAAAATAAAAAAAAAAAAAAAAGGCTTGCTTTTAGTTACAACGGATTTTTCAAGTCAAAATCAGTCATTTTGCAGTTTCCGTTTATTTAAACAAACTTCCCATTATTTTCCCCACGCAGCAGGTTGATTTTCGGATTCTGTACATTTTTTCGGACTAATTAGAAAAAAAAAATTCTGTACATCAAGCCACATCCATGTCATTATCTCCCACGACTGGACTAGTTAGCAATACAACACCTATGAGAGAAAAGCTTGATAAAAATATGTTCTAGCAAATGTATACTAAATTTGAAATCAAATAAATTAGAGATCGATCTATGCAATATCGTGCAGAATTAATGGATTAGCAATTAAATTTTATTGAAAATCTGCTTTAGTGTCTGGGTTATTTATATGTAATTCTGCATACATTAATAATTATCACAATCCAACAATTTACCGACATGTGAAAGTGGATACTAAAATGAAAGGTTAGATATCAAGTACTGTTAAATATTTAGACGCGTCGATGTTGGAAAAAGCTTATTGCTTAATTTATGTTAAAATATCGCTGCTTTGAATTAAAATCAAAATCACATTTTCGCAATAAAAGTTGTTGCATAAAAGCTATTTTGATTAAAATGTTACTGCTGATAATTGTAAATGAGTATACAATATTTATAGGTCACAGCACATAATGTACGCGAAGTTATTATATCAATACTCACATAATACATGACATTTATCGTAAAATCTCCAAAAAAACACATTAAACAAGAATAGAATAATGTTTTAGAAAAATCATAATAAATAAGTAGGTACATTTTCAACAAGTCACACAACTACAGTTTACTCCAAATAAAGCTTAATCCTTAGATTTGTAATATACTTACAGGGAATAGGGATAGCAATACATAATAATATGGCTAATACCTAAATTAGGTGTACTACACCCTCTTACAGTATCCATTTACTTAAAATACTTAATTTTTTATTATCCTTCGTCTAATATTTGTGTGACCGTTTTACGGTTTATGAGATCGTGACATCTTGAAGTGTTTAAAATCTTTAAAACTATCATGTTGTTTACCAGATATTAATTACATGCCCTTACTTTTATACGAATTAGGTATACCTACCTGAAACCTCAGACTTCTAATTGCCAATAATATTACGAAAGATAATACATATTTTTATGTATTAAGGTGTTATTAACAACCTATTAATCGTATTAATTAAAAACAAATGAGAAAAAATTAACACAATACATGTGTCCATGACCTAATTTAATCACATCTAGATAAAATTAAAACTATATTTAAACTGTTTCAGATGCAAGCAAGCAAACCAAAAATTCTGTGTCAAAATTATAATAGTATAATAATATATACATTTAAAGCTGTAAATTGACTTGGTTAGTTTTAATATGAATAAAAACATCATCAACCGTGTTTATGTTTAGCTGACACCGTTAGCAGTTAGGTAATAGATACCTACCTACTTACAACTTCATTCGAATCTAAAAATTTTAGGTAATGATGAGACAGAAAGAAGAGACTTACGTGGAATGTTCACCACATCCATCGCATTCCGACTTCCTTCTAGAACATTTCTCTGAAGCTTTGTTCTTAGCATCAACGTTCAACATGGACTTTCCTTCAATGATCCGTTTAAACAACATAATAATAACAACAGAATTTGTTGTTTCCTACAAATGTCACGTTTATGACGAATGTTACATTTATTTAATACTACAGCTGATACTTGGTCAAAGGAGCGATTTTCCATTAGATTGGCAGAGAAGCCAGTTTCACCTCTACTGCCAAACTCGGACTGGTTCACTGGTTTGGAACGAGTAACTTCGAGACCGGCAGGCGTTCCATCGAATCAACAATGTTAACCCCCTCCATTACCTCTCCGATTACTGCACATGAAGCATGTACCACAGTATAAACCATAACAATCCAGTTAGTCAAGGTTTTAACAATAATTATTGTATATAAGTGTGATTATCAGACGTTTTTATTGGTTAAGACAAACAAAATTAATTGTTTCCTATTAGTTAATTTGGTGCAATCTAATAAACTTATAATAAGCCATAAAGTTTCTTCGTTATCATAGTCCGAGAGATATTAAACTTACTGTTTAACACCATACTGTGGCCGCGGTACCTTTATTAGTGTGCAGCCTGCAGTGCATGCATTTAAATAACGGAATAATCAAAGGGTGATCGAATATTGTTATTTAGAGATTTCATGTACGATTTTCTTCAACCTAGTTAATTTCTGGTATGGAAAATTCAAACACGCTATTCAGTAGGAATTAAACAAAAAGATATGATGTCATGAAGGTGAGGCAAATACCCTTTATTAACATTCAACAAAGCATATTGATTAAGACAAAATAGTTTCATGGATTCTGTCCGCATACGGAATTAGAATACAAGTCCAACACAACACCTCATGTCTACCGTAGGGTACTGCAAGAAACAGTTAAGGGATATTATAATCAGTTGACATCTTCTGTAAGAGACGGAAACCCCTATGCCTATACATCTGGTCAGCAAAACTTTAATGGGGCAGATGGAGGAGTCCAAAGAGGAGTTGACTAAATAAATTAAACAATTTTGAGAAAATAATTCCGATTCACAGTAATAAAGTCTCAATAGCACGTGCAGAGCGCATGCTCGCAGCGTGGTCGTACCCTCCCTCCCTCCTAGCCAACTCTCCTCCCCGATGCCGGTCCGGTATGCTATGCAATAAACACTGCATCAGCTGATCACGCGTTCACAACGTGGTCGCTCTCGAAAGCTGCTTTGCATGAATCGTGGTGTTTGTGTTTTGTACACGCGCGTACCTAAGTAGGTGTAATGTTAATGCAAATAGTTACGTCATTGCATTAATTGCAGTGGCTAAACGTATGGTATGCCTGTATTGGCTATGCGACACTTATAATTTTATACAATGTTAGATTACGATACTTGTGAGTATAAATAAATAAATATTCTGGATATTTCACACTACGTCCTCTGGTCCCAAGCTAAGCTTAGGACGGTATAAAATAAAAGGTATAACCATAGATACAAGTACTTGGATCAATGGTATAACGGTTAGGTAGGTACTTGACCACCACTAACTTTTTATGAAATTCGCATTTTTAAAGTCTAAGTACTTTCATAGGCTGTAAAATACTGTGACGGTAGGTATACGATTATCCGTGGGGTGACGGTGTGTCACTTATCCATGACTTGCTCGCGGGTGTCTTAAGTGGAGGGAACGTTTGCATGACACTTGCGCATATAGTTCGGGGGGTTGAACTCAGGCTGACGGCCGTTCGTAAGAATCAGCCAAAACTCAAAGAACATGAACAAGACAAGAAGTCATGTTGCATTATTATATTAAGTTCACCTAGGATAGTGTAGCTACTTGACGGTGAAATATAGTAGTTTCAGAACCTTATCTTTTCAAACAAACAATGAAATCGTTTCGATTTAGTTAGTAAGAAGACCTTAAGTTCAAATTGTGAAAATCTCACCATAGAAGTAGTACCATAATCCTCTAAAATAAAATGTAAGAATATTAAAGTAAGTGACATTATATTACTGACTTAACGTCACAGTTATGTCAGTAATCTAATGTCACTTACTGTCATTAGTGTCAGTGTCCGTGAAATGTGAATTAGTCTGTGAAAGTTTGTTGGGCTAGTGGTTGCGTGTATTTTATTTTATAAGTTTAATTGCAGTTTTATTGCAAATTGGGCTTATAAGAGTTAATAGAAAATTTTACACACATAGAAAAAGACATGGCATCTCATTTAAGTACCAAGGATCGCTTATTGGCCTTAATAGACGATATTGAATTAATAGTAAAGTAAGTTTCATTCGTGTATCGTTATTGTTTTGTATTAAAGTGACCCAGTAAAGTTTCAATGCTGTATGTAATGTTGTATTATTATTATACATAAATGTTCCAGAGAAATGATTGAAGTATCAATAGCGCCAAAACCACAGAAGCTCTCAGCAGCTGATCACGCCCAACTAACAGATTTGCTACTTTCTAAAGACTCTGAATTAAAAAAGGCTTTGGAATTGGCTGATGAGCAAGCGAAAATACAACAGAAAATGAATGATTTAAAAGCAGAAGTTGAAAATAAGGTTTGCCAACATTACCTTCTTTTTACATTATCAATATAAAATGTATCTGGTTGACCACTAGCTCTGAGAACATAGGTTCTCAGAGCTAGTGACAATCCTTGAGTGTGGTGAACAGGGCAATCGCCCAGGGCCTCGCATCAATCAAAAGACCTAGTCGTGTTGAGTGTCATGACAACCTACCAAATAACCAGACCTATTTTTGCATCACATAGGTACTTTTCCATTGGCTAAAGGGCCTTACAAAGATCTGCCGCCAAGAGCTTTGCAATGGGTTAGGTCGCCGCTACTCATAGTTCTCACATCTAATTAAGTACAAAAGTGTTTTCTTATCATTTACAGCACAAGTTTTACTTCATTTATTGCTTTATTTTATATATATAATAATAGTTTACGTTTTTCTCAATATAGGATCAAGATATATTTCATCTACAAAGGCAACTCAAAGATGCAGAACAAATTCTAGCAACATCATTATATCAGGCAAGACAAAAACTTGCTTCTATTGTAAAATCCAGGAAGAAACCAGTATCATCTGAAGAACTAATAAAGTTTGCTCATAGGTATGTACACATTGTATTTTAGGTATTAAGAAATGTATTTATATTATAATTTTTATAAAGATTACTAGCTGTATCCCATAAGTTCCTTCAGGTGAAATTTAGAATATTAACTCTCAGAAATTATACAAAAAAGCAATCCTCTTGAACCATTCTATCTATTCAAAAAGACCGCATCAAAATCCAAGCCCACACAGCACAAGTATACATCATACTAAAATAACGACTTTGTTTTATAATAATTACAGATATAGCTAAGTCATAGTTTGGAGCATATACCTAAACTAATGTAATTTTGGAGATGTTGTTTAATAAATATTGTATTAAGCCAAAATATGTTTGGTTAACAATTCTTTTTTATACCAATAACTAGCTGCCCCGGCAAACATTGTTTTGCCATACAATTCTGTGTAAATTTCAACAACAAAAAATTTCATCAAAATTGGTCCAGCCAATTGTGAATCTAAACCATCCTCAAACCCCCTTGAATACACACAACAAATTTCATCAAAATCGGTCCAGCCGTTTAGGAGGAGTTCAACTACAAACACTCGTACAGAAGATTTATAAAAATTTCATCAAAATCGGTCCAGCCAATTGTGAATCTAAACCATCCTCAAACCCCCTTGAATACACACACCAAATTTCATCAAAATCGGTCCAGCCGTTTAGGAGGAGTTCAATTACAAACACTCGTACAGAAGATTTATATATATAAAGATTTACTTACTTGTTGTATATGAGAACTTTCTGTCAACAGGATCAGTGCGTCAAATGCAGTGAGTGCGCCCCTGTCGTGGCAGCCTGGTGATCCACGCCGACCTTATCCCACAGACTTAGAGATGCGATTGGGGATGCTCGGCCGTTTATGTGACCTACCACTCAATGGGCACACTCCATCAACACTAAATGAACTACACAGAATGACTACAGGCGGTGGTAACTTATCTATTTATATTTCTTGGAAATTCATAGTATAATAGTGTTTAATTTTATTAGTTACAACATTCTTATTAAGGGCCTACATCAATATTATCGTATATCATCGCCGACACGTACATATTAACACAGCCAGTAGGCACAGAAAATGAAGAATAAGGGATATTTTTTTGTTTACTCAAAATCTACTAAATATATTTTAATTCTGATTTACGTGTTTCTATATATTATAGTTACCTATGTTTTTAAAGTTATTTCATTAGTTAATACGCGATAATAGACTGACAAATGAAATAAATAAAAAATGAGAGAGGTTGTTTCGCTAAGATTTTCTATCGAGAAAACTTTTTTCAATCGTGTTTCTGAGTTTATGCGATCCTAGTATATATATTGAAAAAATATATACTTAAAAATTAGAGCTCTAGCCATTCAATCTAAAGAAACAATGAAAAATTCGTACGTAGAAAAATGCAAGAAGCTATTTTGGTATCCTCTTAATAACTGTATCTTTATTCTGTTCATTGATGCATTGTTATTCTTAAATATTTTCCTTGCGGTTCATAGCATGCATTCTAGACATGATTCTCATTCGGGAAATGAAAGCAATTAAACTTTGTTGTGGTTTTCCTTCCCTATTAGTTGGTATCATTTTCTCAATAAGTATTGACTTAGTTTAAAGTAGACTCTAGTTCAAATGGTTAAAATATTAAGAATAGAGGATGAGATGAAACATAAGCAATAAAACTTGTCTGGTTCATTTCAATGAAGTCAAGACATGTGGGCTGTGCAAAAAAGTTGTTTTTTACATACATAGGAATATACTTATAGAGTTGTTTCTTAAACAGCACATAATATGTTCATCAGTCATCACACAAATATTTTTCATTAAACAAAACTCTTGCATAACAGAAATTGTCTAACTACCCACCACCCAACTAGGTAACTCTATGAATGAGTTTTATTAGCTAGATTTGGAGCTAAAATGATTCTTAATTTCCAGTTCCCGCAACACCAAGCAACCAATTCACCTGGCATGCATCTGGCGAGCTGCACATGTCAGTTGGAGGTGGCAATTCTGTTGCCATTGACGGTCGTGGCAAAGATGCGCCAACACAGGAAGATGTCGAAGTTATGTCAACAGATTCTAGTTCCAGTTCAAGTAGTGACTCCCAATGAATAAGAAAGAAAAAGAAATATGCTTAAAATAAGACAATAGAACTTTTGAGTACTTGTGGTTTAATAGTGCAGTGTGATTATGTTAGTGATCATGTATTGTGTTTTGCCTGAATTGTGAATATTGTTAAGCAATAATAATTGTTACTATGAAGCTATTTTAAGAATATTAAGTTATAAGACAATGTTGTGCACATTGAATCCTAATTTCAATATTAAATAACTTTAAAAAACTATGAATAATATTTGTCAATCAGCGCGTGAGCATCGTTTAAATTTTCTCCTCAGTTTTATTTTGATAAAAGTAGTTTAACCTTATTGTTTTCCATAGTGAGTTATACCAGTGTAAAGCTAAAGAAATACTCTTTCTACTGCATTATAATTCGTCTCCGAAGTCAGTCTGGACAGTGAGTAATTTGTAAAAGCTTTTTAAACATAAATAATAACGGCTAAAAATCCTGACCTACGACAACTCGCAAATTCTCCGCTGCTACGCACACAGACAAACGACGAGTACGTGTAAGAGACACAGCTGGGCTCACAAAATATTTTATTACAATAATTAAGTACCTACCTATTACTTATAATTATTATTATTTTGAGAAATTATTGCTGTGCTATAACTAACACATTTTAATAACCTGCATGATGATTTGCTCTGCATGTAATAACCCTGTCCTTGCTGATGAAGCTTTTCTTTTGTGTACTTCGTCTGGTTGTGGGAAGATATACCATAATTTATGTTACAATAGAGAACTTACTCTTCAAGATAAAGCTGCATGGGTGTGCCCCGAGTGTTTATGCTTTGCTAGGAAAGGCAATCGTAACAACGAGACGCCGATAAAGTTGAGCTCACCTATTCTCTTGCATAATGTATCGTCTCGAAATAAAAATAAAAATAAGATATCTCAAGTTTCTCAAGAACCTACGCAAATCTTAACCGCGGCTACTAATTCGGAGATTCTGCTACTCAGACAGCAAATTTCTTTACTTACCGAACAGCTTTCCGGTGCTATCGCTACCATAGCTCAGTATCATACTGCTCTCATCGATTGCACGAAAAAAATTGAAACTTGCAGCAACAGACTAGATGACCATGACCTAAAATTTAACTACCAACCTAATAATATTGTTACTACCCAGCCATTCCTTGAGAATATCTCTGAAATAAGTGATCATTACAGCGGAGCTAAGTTTAGGCCGAAACACAATACCCGGCAGAAGAAAGAACTAAATGTTCCTGCGTCAAAAGATAAAATATCAGAGACGCAACCAGTAGTTTCAGCTATAGAATCCCCCCAACCTACCGTGAGTAATCAAATGACTAAAGCACATGTAGCTTCAATCTCGCAGATAGAAATCACAACTGAACCAGGTCCCACACAGGAGTGGATAGAAGTACGTAGACGTAAACCCAAGACTTATAGTTCTGTTCTTTGTACTGCTGGTCCCGAGGTGACCACGCTCAAAGCCGTCGAATATCGCAAATACTTTCATCTTTGGAATATGGCGTCTGGCTGTGATGACATACAGTTGTATCTTCAGAAAATATGTCCTAACACGGAGTGTACAGTAGAAGAACTGCACCCTAAAGGCAACTACAAGTCATTTAAAATCGGTGTTCCAGTTGTATATTACGACAAATGTATGTCAGCTGACATGTGGCCTACCAATGCCAGAGTAAGAGCTTGGTTTTTTCGAAGAAACACAGGTGGCCAACAAACGAAATCTTAATTTAAAACAGAATCAAAAATTAAGTAAAGCAGTTAGTTTGGTTTATCAAAACGTGAGAGGTTTAAAAACTAAACTTCCCGTCTTCAGACAGAATATGAACACAACCTCAAGCGATTTAATAGCCGTATCAGAATCTTTCCTTACTAACACCATACTCGATTCTGAAATTTGTTGTAACGGATGGAATATTTTACGTCGAGATAGAATAACCGGCGTAGGTGGCGGTGTCCTACTTGCTTCAAGACCCGGTATCTCAATGACGCGATGTAGCGAGCTGGAGACGGCAGATGGTGAAGACTTGTGGGCACGTGTCTCATTTAATGACTGTTCATTCTATTTGTGTGTGGTGTATATTCATCCTAGAGCAAGCGACGACGTTTACATGTGTTGGATGGAAAAAGTAGAATCCGTTATTGTGTCCTTAAATAACAGTGTAATTATTGTCGGCGATCTTAATCTAAATCCTAAGTATACGTCTAATAATATTTTAAGTTACTTTAACTATTTTCTTTCTGTTTGTGGACTGACAGAGATGAATGATGTTATCAATGAGCATGGTAGTAAGTTGGATGTTGTTCTGATGTCGGAGGGTTTAACTAGTGTAGTGACTGAGTTAGCTGGAGGTGGCCTAGTATTACGTAGAGATTCCTACCATCCGCCTTTAGAGGCTAATTTTGTACTTAACAACGCGAAACGACTTTGTACTGAGAAAATTGTCCCTAGTAACTTAGAAACCTCTAAAGATTGGAATTTCGCGTTAGGAAATTACGAGCTTTTTTATGAAAACATCTCAAAGGTTACGTGGCAGGACGTGTTGTTAGCCCAAGAAGTAAATACTGCAGTAAATAGCTTTTACAAAATCATGTACAATTTATTTGATCAGTATATACCCAAGAAACATAGATCTCACAAGTCAAGTCGAAGATATCCAGTGTGGTTTTCTTCTGATTTAATTAGAGATATCAAGTATAAAGCGGAATTACATCGTAAGTGGAAATCAACACAAGACAAAAATATTTATGAACAGTTTTCCGCCCTCAGATTAGATATAAAGCGCAGGGTAGAAGTTCTCCGTAAAGTTTACATTGACACACTACAAAACCAATTAAAGCAAAACCCCAAAGCCTTTTGGCAACATTTAAGCAGCCTCAAAACCAAAGGGGGATTTGAATCGGAATTAAATTATAATGGTAAAAAATGTACAGGTGTAGATACTGCTCAGGCTTTTTCTGATTTTTTTGCTAGCGTTTTCCTTCCAGACACACCCGTTCTGGACTACAAACATCTGAATTATGATTGTAAATTTAGCTCCGCAAACTTTGTACATATCACAGATATCACTTTGTTCGATGTTGTAACAGGTATTAATAAATTAAAACCTAATTCTGCATTAGGTCCAGACAATATACCAGCCTACATTCTAAAAGGATGTAAGGAATTCGTAAAGTTTCCACTTCTTCATATTTTTAATTTATGTTTGTCTTCTGGACAGTACCCAACCGCCTGGAAAATCTCAAGGGTTCAACCTATACCTAAAACTAGTTCAACTAGTCAAGTTGAAAACTATCGCCCAATTGCTATTCTTTCGTCGGTTCCTAAATTATTTGAGTCAATCATACATACCTATATCAATGATCAAATACAACCTTTCCTCTGTGACGCACAACATGGTTTTAGATTGAACCGCTCAGTGAATACTAATCTTCTTACCACCGTAGATTTTATATCGCAGCACTTAGATAGAGGTATACAAGTTGACGTTCTATATCTTGATTTCCAAAAAGCCTTCGACCGTGTAGACAACGACATCTTGCTTAAAAAACTCAGTGACATTGGCTTTTCACCGAAACTGTTAAAATTTTTTGCAAATTACTTACAGGATCGTCAGCAATACGTCCGACATGGTTGCTATGTTTCTAAACCATATCACACTAGATCTGGGGTTAGTCAGGGCTCGATTTTAGGACCGTTGTTATTTGGAATCATGATAAACGACCTAGAATCGGTGCTTAAGCAGTCTAAATGTTTGTTGTACGCTGATGATCTTAAAATAGTGTATGGAATAGATAAAACCACCGACGCAGTGACTCTGCAACAAGAAATCGATGCAGTACTACATTGGAGTAAAAACAACAACCTTCATTTTAATTCGTCCAAATGTAGAGTCGTATCTTATAGTCGTGCATTAAATCCCGTTCATGCGCAATATCATTTAGGCAATGAACCAATAGTTCGAGTTTACTCCATCAAAGACCTTGGAGTATTATTTGATTCAAAATTAACTTTCCACGAGCATTTGAGAGCGCTGGCTAATGAGTCTTACCGGAGACTAGGCTTTGTCATCCGAAATATGCGTGAATTCAATAATATCTCAGCTATTAAACTTGTTTACATGGCATTAGTAAGAACCAAATTAGAATCTGCTTCAGTGGCCTGGAATCCATATGAAAAAACATATATCTTACTTCTTGAAAAAGTCCAAAAAGTTTTTCTACGTTTCCTTTACAAAAAACGATATGGGTCTTATCCTCACCTCTTCCCAACAAAATTCCTTCTTGGTATGCTAGGATTAAACTCTCTTGAAGTAAGACGTAATTTCTTTTTATTAGTTACCATTTGTCAGACGTTACGGGGTAAGTCTAATTGTCCTCAGCTAGTATCACAGGTAGTTAATTTGTTCGTTCCAGATATACCGAAATATAATTTCAGGCCACGCAAGCACAACTTATTAGCCGTGCCAGATACTCGCACAGTGTCGCATGCCAACTCTCCGCTGGTTCGTGCGCACACCATGTTAAATTCACTGTTGACGTCAATGCCTGAATGTGATCTGTTTGCAAGTGCTTGGTTGGATGTGCGTCGTGCGTGCCTTAAGTTCTGTGAGATGATGAATGACAGTTAACTAGTATTTGTTTAAATTAAGGTGTTTTACTTTTTATGGTGTATATATATATACTTTGTGTTAAATTGTTTATTGTTATTTGTCATTTTATTGCTTTTTTTGTTTATTTTTAGTATTTTGTTTTGATTTGTAATTTTAATGTTGTCTTTTTAGTACTATTATATTTTGTCTGATTTTGTATGATTGCTTTGTGTATAACGCATTAGTTTTATAAACTGTAATGTTGTACATGAAATAAATAAATAAATAAATAAATAAATAAAATAAACTCGTGTTTCAATTATTTTATATATTGCATGCTTTCGTCCGCGTACCTATACAAGTTATAACGGAATTTCGGGAGTCGTTTTTAGCCTTTCGATTGTTCATCTCACGAAGTATAGATAGAAGGAGTCCGAACGTAATGTTGAACGAATGGTCTCAATTTAAGGGACAGATTTTTTGCCGGTAGAGCGCGCCATTTTTCAAGGAGTACTCGTTTGAATTCTTACGCGGGAAATTTTATTGCTATTGACACCTGTGGAAAAAAATATTTAATTAAATTAATATTTAATTTAATAATAATAATTAAATTAAATTCAACTTTCACGAGCCAGCGCGTGTTTACATGTAATAATAATAATAGCATCGGTACGCCCTGAACACTTGCGCAGCCAGTGGCAGAAAATAGAACTATGATCTGGGTTTATTAATGTGTACACGAAATATTATGGAAAAGCCTATACCGTTCGGACTCCTTCTATCTATACTTCGTGCCTATACCGTTCGGATTCCTTCTATCTATACTTCGTGGTTCATCTAATCCTTAGCAACAAAGTCCCAAGGGTGAATACAAAAACGTAGTTGTTTTGTTGATACTTTTGAACCCTTTTTCAAAAAGGAATATATAAATATCGGTAGAATAATTTGAAGTAGCTAACTGCTACCTGGGAAAAGCGCCCTAATTTGATCATGGTCTCGCTAAATTCGCATCTTAGTCTTTCTGAACTGAACTCTGCGTTAGCAGTGAAGAGTATTATGATCATCGGTGTAATTAATAACTATGGAAATGATGAGGTACCTATTACCTACCTGTGTACTCACTCGAAGTTTACTGATAATTACCTAACTTACATATATCACATTTATTTATGAAACAAGCAGTTACCATGGTAACAAAAATAATTCACGGTTTGTTTATTTCAAAACTTGTCAGTTTTAGCCTCGGTTATTTTTAAGGTATTTTATTAAATATCAAAATGTCCGAAAAGTCCCCAGTGTCTGCAGAAGAAACGTTAGTGCGCTATGATAATCCTGTGCTAGTTACAAAGAAACCAGAAAAAGTTGTAAGTAATTTTTATTGCGAAAGACCTACTTTTACTGCCTTCGAAAAATCTGGTACTCCCAGCAGATTTATATAGCTACAATCAGCTGCAATAATATTGAATCAGACTATATTACTTATATATAGGTACATTTTTGTTAAGACTATAGTAATTAAACATTATAACACAGCATTATAATCTCTACTCGCGACATCACAGGTTTCACCTAGAGGTGCAGTAGCTATTCAACCATGCATCCCTACAGAAGCCAAGCGAGAGACAGAAGAGATATTAAACGCTATTCTACCCCCGAAAGAATGGGAAGAGGATGGTCAAATTTGGACCCAAAAGGCAAGTTTACACAATTTGTCTAAGCTAAGAAAAGGTGGTCTCTTTATAGTAACATTATAAAAGTATCGTTTTTTCTCATAACTTTAGAAGTTGTGGGTTTGACTTCTGCGTAGCATTTTTGCGAGATGAACGCAAATATCTAAGTATAGTGTCACTAGTATTTATTTATTTATGTAGCTGTCTATTATATGGATTTAGTACGTTCTTGAATATACTGTTTTAGATATCGTCGACTCCTGCTACGCGGCTGGATGTGATCAACTTGCAAGAAATGCTTGATACACGTTTACAACAAAGACAGGCTAGAGAAACCGGCATTTGTCCAGTGCGCAGGCAACTCTATACTCAATGTTTCGACGAGCTAATACGACAGGTATTTATTAAGATAAAGGATGCCCTAAAGGTCTTTTTAGGGTTCTATATCGAAAGATAAATAATAAGGGTTCCGCCCTATAAGGTATGTACTGATACTTCGCTGGCCGTCCGTTTGTCACTCTGATGATGACTAGAGTTCCTGCCTTCATTCCGTTATATTCGGGTATATGATAAATATACTATGAAAAGAACAGAAGTGAATTTCGTGTACGGGTCCAACTCGTACTCGCCCGGCTGTTTAATATTTCAAACTGTTCTGGTGATATTTTATTTCATATCATCTGACGGGCCTCGTGGTGGAGTGGTTCATTTAATGGACTGTCGTTCACGAGATCGCGGGTTCGATTCCCGCTCGGGAAGTCATTTGTGTGATCTTTATAATTGTCATACAAATGTTCGTACTGCGTACGGTTATTTATGTAATAAAAGTATGTCTTTACAAAAGAAAAGTAGTATATGTAGTCTATCCGTATTCTAGCACCCATAACAGAAGCATAGAAATATAGCTTACTGTGGGATCAGAGGACGTTGTGTGAAATGTCCATCAATATTTATTTATTAATTATTTATATTATAAATATTGATAGATAGTACTTATTTACGCGTTTTCGTTCGTTTTAGGTGACTATCAATTGTGGTGAAAGAGGGCTTTTGCTCCTAAGAGTGCGTGATGAGGCTAGAATTACCATGGAGGCTTACCAAACTTTATATTGTAGTTCTATCGCTTTCGGTATGAGAAAAGCTTTGCAGGTATGGGTGCTTTTTATATTCATTAGTTAAATGTGTGTGTAAATCTTATGAGTATTTACATACTTTATGATTCGAGCAGACTATAGAACTGAATGAGATCCTATTCCTACTTATATAGGTATATCTTCCATACGAATTCCTTATTTGTATGGAGTGTAGCGACCAAACTGGCAACGGCTCGCTGTCATATCCTTTATAATATTATTATTAAGTCACTGTCTTATGCGGAATTTCTAAACCAGCAATATTGATACTCATTGAGCACGATTGTAGTTTTACTAGACAGGTACGGATCGTAGTAAAAAATTCGACTTGCGTTTCTGTAAGTTGCTTTTTGATTGAGAATTAAAATAATTCTAATAGTCAGAGCAAGGCAAATCGGATTTAATGGATCAAGTAGCAAAGTTAGAAGCAGAACGATCATCTCTTGAGAAGACTTGTATGGAATTGAAACAGAAGACAGAACAGTTGGAGCGACGTGCTGCAGAACTGAGGGCTGCCGAGGAAAAACGACATCAAGAGGAGCTGTTGGCATTGAAGAAAACTAACGCTCAACTTAAGGTATGTTTGAAAGCACTAATCTTAGGAACTATATCCTTTTGAACCGCCAAATTGATTTTGAATAGTCTATTTTTCGAGGAAACATCATCATCATTTCATTACGCCTTTTTTCCATGGGGTTAGGAAAAAATGCTTTTGCTCAATTTAGACCTACCAGAACACTTTACGACTGGTTAGGTAACTGCACTACTTGTAGCGTAGCAAGTTAATGCGTTTTCTTGCCAATAGATAAAGAAGTGTTTATTAAGTTTTTTCTTATTTCAGGCACAACTGGAAGGTATCATTGCACCGAAGAAGTAACGTGTTGTCTTGTTAGTTATTTCGTTTTGCGTTATTAGATTTATTTGTTGTGTTGTGTTCTAATGTACTATAATTAAATAAACCATTATACCTAAGTACACGAAGGCTATTTTGTGCATAATATAGAGACAATAAAACAACAAGAATAATTTTATTAAAATATACATTAAAACATTTAATTTGGGACAAACATACAATGTTTTCAATAGTTTACAATGCACATATCACTAAAAAGGTATAAAGGGCACACATTCTTTCATACATTACAATTTATCAGTGATATATAAATTTTATAAAACTCAAATAATACACATTTCATACAATTGGAAATGTACAAATCGTTATACCTGAAATATATCAGAACATTTACAGACATTACAAATCTAAAACTACAAAATGCGATGCGTAATACATCAATAAGTAAAACATTTTGTAAACTAATAATAAAAATATTTTTCGAAACAAAATTACAATTATATTAAAATGAAAACATTAAATTGAATGATAAAATTCTATATTTATATAAAATTGATCTAAAACAAATCAAGGCACCACATAATAATTAAAATATGATTAAATTAAATAATACGGGACACAAAATACTGAATGTATCAACAACAAATCGTGGAGACAGAAAAATGCTAACATATTTAGATAAATATTACGTTAGTGTTGCCAGTATGGTATATTATTTTTTCCACTGTTGTCGATGGTATGCTACATAGGTACACTTATAACGTCAAACATTCCGCCCACGTTTATAACTTTGTTGATAATCCAACCACACTACTTAAACAGGTACAGCATCAACATTCAGTCGAAAAATAAAACTTGCACGGAATGAAAATTATTTAAAATTAAATACATAAATGATTCCAAGAATATTATTCTATAATAAAATACATATAATTATAACACCTATGTTATAAATTAAAATCTCCGTCGCGAAATTAAATTAATAAAAATTGTGATCAATGTAAAAATGCCACAAAATGTGTCTCATTGTGGATTTCTTCAAGCGCCTTTTAAGTAACATAACAAGTCGGTGGAATCTAAATATTATTATCACAGTTACAATACAAAATTAAGATGGAAACTCGTTTCAATAACGTTCGTTTTGAAGAAATCTACAATCGAGTATAATGATCGACAGTAGTCGATATCTGTTGAAATGGTTAATGTTTGTCGTCGATATTGTCATGGGATTGTATCACAGATCACCCCCAATAGATGCCACACGCAACAAACGAGCATAATAATATGTATGAAAACTGGATGTTTTAGAACTCGGAGTGTAATTTTGCTACGACCAATGAAAATGAATTACTCCATACCCCGCGTTTTCCTCCAACGTTGGTGCGTTAAAATCTTGTAATATGTTATCTATTAGAGGTAATCTGTGGATAGTATGAAAAGGCGGAGATATAAACGTTAGTATGGAGATCTGAATGTTTTATTGGTGTGTTTCTTTATATGCGGTGAGCCTGTGTGCGGGACCTACAGGGATGGTTGTAACTCTTCCTGCACCACCGTCAAGTAGAGGGTTAACAACCTGTACAATATCTGGCTGTAACGAATGGTCCCCTGTCTCGCCTTCACCTAAACTTATAACTGTCTCTTCGAGGTCGGTGGGTGCGGTCTCGCTACTCGGACTGCTCGTTAATTCCAGTGATATTATTTTTTCTTGTGTCGTTTCCACCTGCATTAACATTTATTGTTAACAATATTTGAAAATATGTTAATTTCAAGCGCATGTAATGAAATGCTAAATGTATAAATGAATTTTAAACTTTAACTTTTGATGTTATTATGACTTTCAATGATTTCTGGGAAGTTGATGACAAAGTAGTTGCTGTATTTTATCTAATCCGTACTCTAATACGAGTTTCGTTCGTGTTTGCAAGAAATAAAGTTTAATTTCTGGTCATACATTTCCAACTAATGCATCATAGTACGAAACTTGAAACTTGTACTTGTTGTACGTAGAACTAAATTGATCTAACTATATTCTACGTTTATATTCTCTAACATGAGCATATATTTAGACCAGGTCATTCGTTCATTCGTTTAGGTAGCCAAGTCTTGTGTACGCAGACGGTTAAACTTTATAGAACCCACTTTCCTGGTACTAAAACCTATCTGAACTCAGTCCCTATCTGAATTCAGTCACACTCATCCAACAATTCCTTTTTAAACCTTTATACGTTTGATATTTAGAATTTGGTGCAGTAGACTAATTCTACAGAATTTCTGTAAAAAAAACCATACCCACCGTAATGATATTAATGTTGTTCTGCTTACTGCATACCCAACTCTTGCTCTAGTAGGAAATGCACAACAAGAAATAAAAATACTATGAACGAACAAAATTCGTAATAAGAGCACAGATACAAATGATATTCCTCTATTATTAACGAAAGTCATTAAGTGTGCGAGAGAAAAGATAGGATGTAACTATCTTCTTTGTAAAAAATTATACATAATATGACCAATTAATATAATACACTCTATACATTTTTGGTCACGAATGAAAAATGTTTATCTACAAGAAAAATCATGCAATAACTACTTTATTACCCTTGTAATATAAACATTAGTTAGTGAATTAGTAAAGCTACTGCTGCTGAAGCGATGGAAAAGCTTTAGTAAGTATACAAGTTAAGTTGAAGAGTAAAAAACGCAACAAACCATTGTTCCGACGAAGCTTGCCGTTTCTAGAATCCAGGTATCGTCTGACAAATTACACAATAAATTAAGTTAGCATGCCATGCCATAATAATCATGCAACACTCGTGAACACATTAAATATATAATAAAAATAATACAATAAGGGATATTGTCAAATTAAGCAAATAAACGCAAGTTAGGTCTTGAATTACCACGTCAAATTATTAATATGTATATACATGTTATACACGTGAGTAACGTACTATGTGACTACTGTCAAATCTACAGAAAAATTGGTGTTTCACGTTTGTGCGGTGTATTTATTATGTGCCCGATACAGTTAAGTGTTTATACAATAAGTTAAAACCTTGGTCAGTCCATTCAAATGTTTTTACAAAATGTGGGTAGGTGAATATTTTGGTCCAGTCTTAGTCGTTAAAATAGTCAGTCATAAAGTTTGCACGTTGAAAGCTAAGCGTAGTTTGTAAGATGTACAGTAATATATAAACCACACACGATAGGGCATTGCTTGTGTACAGCTCTTACGTAGCACAATTTACAGTTCGCGGCGTAACGCGTACCTCTTTCTCAATCAGTTTCTCAATGTACTCGACGGTTCGCACTTTAGTCTCGCCTGTAGCCGGGCACACGTACTCCTCGGTGCGAAGAGTAATTCTCTCATCTAATAATTTTTCCTTCTCCTTGACAGCTAGTATAGGGCCCGGTTTTGTACGTAACGCAATACGTGGTAGGGGCCATTTCTATAATTTGTAAAGCTAATTTTGACAATTGCACCCCAATGTGGACTTACAACAAAATACGCCAAGCGACATTGACTCCCATTCCACGACATAAGACATAAACAACCATATTGTGTTAGTTTGAGTATCAATTTCTTTTTTATTGTATAGATATTTAAAACAATCACGGACTTAGACGATTCAATTAGTGTTAATAACAATGTTAACAGTTAAAGACGACAAACAATTAATAACATATCACTATAATTGGATTATATCATAACATTCCAAATATGATAGAATAAAATAACTGCTAAACATTCAAGTCACATAAAAATTATAAATTCCAATAGTCTTTTGGGAATATTAAGGTCTAATTTTAAGGATGCAAAACATGCCACTGCATTCATAAAGGTAATCATAATTATAAATAGTGATCTTATGTTTAGAAATATATAACTGTAGCAATTATTTTGTTTCAATCATAGGTTTACTTTAGTGGTTTAATTGGAACATTTAATAGTTATAGATATAGTATGATATAGTTACCTCGGACTTATCTCTCGGTGGTACATCTTCTAATATATCATTAGCGGGCCCCACCATGCTCTTAATTACCTTCTGTGATTCGAGCGCTTCCTATAAAGATTATAAACAGTGATCATTTTAACGAACATTTGTAAGATAAGGGATAATATAAGCAGACAAAATACTCTGAAAGCTATGCCAACACGCCTGGTAAGTGTGCCATAAGTGAACCACGTACCCTCCCAAATTCGTGGAGTCCCGAGTCAAGAAAGCCTTAAAAGAGTCAGGTGCGTACCATGTACAAGCGTCTTGCATGTATACGATTAAATTAAACCGAGGATTATTTGATCGCAGTAGATGGCGCTGCTAATTATGAGGAAAAGTTAGGTATGTTATGAATTTCGTAGCAACCTGCTCTAGGGATCGAAGTCTGGCCGCTCGCCAGGCCGCCCTTCTCGCAGCACGCGTTGCAGTATCTTCCACCTCACCATCCCGACCTGCCCGTCTTCTCTGAGACTTCGCAGATGGACTAACACCGCCTGACATACTGTAAAACATCATCATTACAGGAAACTGTTGTCTGCTTTAAAATATTAAATATTATATTAAGAGATAACGACCCAATAAGTTTATTTCATACTCTGGAACACTGCAATTTTATTAATGTACATAGTAACTAACAACCTAGTAAAAAACGTGTTCTCAATTCGTCTGCATCTTACAAATGAAAAGATAATTCGTTTATTGACAGTCGATTAAAATTTATTTACTGTGAATAAAGAAGTTGATTTACCTATGGCCATTCTCATATGGTTCGTCGTCGGAGGGCGAACTATCTAAACTCTGACGGTCCTCTCCTGGGGACCACGAGCCGAGCTCTGACCGCGACAGAGATGCCATCTTCTTCTCCTCTTCTTGCTTCAATTTCTCCACCTCATCCGCTGAAAGGAATGTGAAAACTTTTTCTGGAAAAAATTAAAAATGTTTCTCAAATTTAACATAATATAGCAAAATTATTTATTATAGGATATTTACAAAAAAAGAAATAACATAATACCTGGCTTTGGCGATGGCTTATGACTTTCTTCCATTACATTTTCAAAAAACTTTTTCTTATCGCTGACAGACGCTTTCACAAAATTACCAGAATGAGGTGGGGAAGCCTGAGAACATTTACGTAAGTTATACAAACACTAAATAAATCTATTGCTATATAAAATATACAATGAGTTAAAAAGCTTTATGATATTTACAAGCTATGAAAACCCTTCTCCCAAGGCTTAACACCCATGCAGTCAATATATTAGTAGTCATTCAACGTCGAAATTGATACGGTTACAAAATTGCGGTTAATTAAATCAAACATGCAAAATATAAGTAATTGCAAGTTAAAACAATAATTTAATGAGGGTAAGTAACAAAATGGGATATGGATGGGATGATAGACTATATTGTGTGTTTTAAGTCAAGATTTCAAGTTCGGATGTCGACAAACACAATCAAAAGAAGCTGTGTGTGTTGTGTGCGAGGATAAGATGCCGGATGTTTACCTCGCCGATGGCAAAGGCTTTGATTTTGCTGCTCCATGCGGGTTTCAGGGTAGATGCGGGCGTAGGGCTCCCTTCTTCCAAGGGTTCCGAAATGTCTGATAATCTATCAGTTTCCAATGTCGTCACCTCACCGAAACGAACTCTTCTTTCTGATGGTACACTTTTTGCAACATCATCCATGGTGAGGTAAGTTGACGTGACGTTTGCATTTATATCCTGACCTAATGTACTGACTAGAGCGGTTTGTGACTTTTGATTTAAAACATTGCTAGTTTGATTAGAAGGACTTACGGGGACACTACTAGTGTACGGATTATATGTTCCAGCAACAGTTGTCAATGATGGATAAGGATTAATTGGAGAGTACGTACTTAAGCGAACCATATCAGTTGAGAGATTATCTGTACTCGAATCTCGCAAAGAACGATGTATAGGGGCATTAAATGGTCTGTCATCGAAATAGGTTTGATCTGGATGTAAGCTGCATGGAGAATTAGGCACATGTGAAACGGTAGGTAAAGTCTTATACTGCGCGTGCAATAACTCTGGAAGGTTGGGTTCTCCAACGGGACTAACAGAAAGCTCTTTATAATATCGATCTTCTACTGGCCTAGGAAGTTCTGGAGTACGGAAGACTTGTTTCGAAGGTACTTCTGATAATATCACAGAATGCAAAGGTTTTTCTGAAATTACGGGCCCCGAGACGAAATGCGGATAAGCTTTGTAATTAACGGGAGGAGGATACTCGGTTTCAGGAGAGTTGGTGGAATTAGAGGACTGCATGGATGTTTCGGCCACGACAGGCTCAGGCAACACAATTCGTTCCGGCACAACAGTGATGGGTGGCAAATTTGCCGCGTAATCCTCATCATCATCAATTAATTCACTATCACTTACGTAAGTGTCGAACAGAGGCGGAGGAGGAATGATCAAATCAGCGTGAAGCACTCTACTCGCTTTAGGAACCGGTCTCGAGGCTTCCAATTCAATAGAGGTTTGATTTTGGATTAGTAAAGAGTCAACTCCCTCGCATGCATCGTTAGTATCTATGGTTTGTCCGGTCTGTTCGTCGTCATGCTCATGCAATGAGGACCGTGTTGTTTCATTCGTATTATTTGTAGACATGTATCGTTCGTATGGATCGTCGGAGCTCCCTTGTGATGTGAAACTAACTCGCTTCATTTGTGGTTTACGAGGCACTTGAGGTTTGACAGGGGTAGGCGGGGCTAGTTGTGTGGGCGGCGCGGGTGGCGGTTGCAGAGGTCGCCGCAGCGGCTGTGACAGTTGCGGCGCATCGACCGGCGTGCCGTCTGCGGGTGTGGGCGGGGGAGTCGGTGCGGAAGGGGGCGGCGTCTTCACCTTCTGTTGTGTGAACACCGCGAGCGGCGATAGGGGCGCCGCTTGCGAACTAGACGACTAACCAAACCAACACAATATACTGCACCATTTTGTACTAGCTCAACTCATTACTTTAGCTAAATACAACTACAACAAGGACCAAAACAATGTACTTATTTGAACGTATTTAAACGTAATTACGGAGCCAAATATATTGTTATTCAACTTTAATTCACTGAACAATAGCTTAACTACTTGCACGAAAAATAACGCAATATAATAGCAATTAATATTGGTATAAATACCTGATAAAAAACTCTTCCAAAATAAATGTCATTACGAACAAGCTAAAACTAAATTAAAAGAAAATACTTTTTAAAACATCATTGTCTTTTAATACAACACTAAATATAACGTCAGTTATTAATAAGTTTATATGATAAAAATAAATGTATACGCGTATTACTTAATTGAATATTGATATAAAATAATTGGCAGTTGAGAACAGTATTTTGGCCAAACTTACATTATAAAACATATTTTTACAATTTTGAAAAAGACATTGAAAAAATTAAAAACATTTAACATTTAGAAATAAAATAAGTAACTACTACATTAATATAATTTCATTACATCGTAGAAATGGTTAGAATACTTTAGACAAATTCGGATATACATATCTATAAAATTGGTCTTTTCCAGCAAATATTAGATATTAGAGATATACTACGTGCTATAAATATAATATATTGTGGCTTATATGTTTTATGGCAGTTTATAAACTTTATTAGGATACATTGGTCACTTATAGGTTTTTTGAGGACAATTAATTACTGTTTTATCTTAATCATGGACTATTGAATGATTGTGTATTCGATGATCGATAAGTTTCAATGCAATTTGAATTTGTTTCCCTTGGGCCTGAGGTAATATATTTAGAGTGACATTTTTCAAAATGTTAACTCGGTAAAGATTTTTCAGAATTTGCTTTTATTTAAAATAGAAAAATCTATAAAATGTCTTTGAAGAAATATTAACCACGTGATTGTATAATGCATCTATCACCGCACGTCGCAAATACAACATAATAAATTCATAGATATAAAAAATTGCCAATTTATAGAGACTGGCAATTTTTTTCCCATAACACCACTTTACTAAACAAGGTCGTCCCGGCTAACGAAGACTAGTAATAAAAAAGTAATAACTTGGATATAGTGAAATAAATAATCAAATCTACCCGGCTCTGGTTACCCCAATTTATTTTGCACTTTTGACAAAGATTATTTGCGAGGTGCCATATTCAACTGCAAGCTAAAATGACATTGTAATGCTTTTTATAATTACTGTTGTACAGAAGAACTGCATATATTTCCTACGCCAGTAACGTGCCACTGTTGGCGACTTCATGGCCACCTTCACTTTATGAGAGTATGTTATGCCGCACTGACTAGGCGTGTTGGGCATAGGGTTTAGTTTCGGGTTGTCCGACTCACACAAAGGAGCTTATATGCTTATAAATATCCTTTAACCTGGTCGCCAAGTCTGGCAATTCTGATATTACGATCATATTACAATGTTGTTATAATTGTCAGTCACTGACGCCATTATGGCGTCATTATGACAAAAAAGTAATAGTAGACTACCAAATTTGATAAAACTCCACCATTATGGCACCACTATGGTCCCATAATGACACCAAACTTGATTTTTTTTGTCACAGATGATGCCACTATGGCGCCATAATGGTGCCATTGAGCTGTCATTGTGACACAATTCATTTACCAGGCTTGGGGCCCAGCTTTTAAAGCACCTACATTCCTTGTATTGTTTTTCTTCCTTTGTCTTCCTTTCTTTAACATAAAGATTTTAACTGGCCGGGAGCAAATAGTTTCCTACAATATTATATGACACTAGCTGGCCCGGCAAACGTCGTTTTGCCATACCAAAAAAAAAGTAAAAAAAAAAATGAACTATAAACCTCACGGAGCCCGTGACCTTTCCAACGAATGCAAAACCGTGGAAATCGGTACGTGCGTTCTGGAGTTATAGCGTCAGGAAGGAAAATCCGACTTATTTTTATATAGTAGATTTGTGCTTGTAATCTTATTACCTGGTAATAATAATATTACTATATCAAAAATATTTTAAGTTATTTTGTTACGTATTTACATTGATGCTATTACAAATCACGTGGTTATGAAGCTATCGAGCTGAAAGAATGGAAGATTTATTAATTTCGTAGGTATAACCTGCTCGATCAGCATAGAAAAATTATCTAGATCCTTCTTAACTGTAAATATTAATTAAAATGATCAATTTTAATAATTTATATACAATTTCCATCTCATTACTCATTATTACAACATATATACGTTATTCATACACGTCTATTACATGAAATTCAACAATATGCGCTGTATTGACCATTAGAGTATTATTAGATTTACTTTAAAACATCAAGACGGTTTTAACGATGATTGAATACATACAATTGGCTACTTTAAAAATTTTGGAACTTAGCTGGCCACGCGGCCTCGTGTCTACATTTAATAACGATTCTGAGGTGTAATTTAGAAGTCTGTTTTTATTAACAGAAAAATAATTTGTTTAGTTTAAAAACTAAAAAACAAGCTTGAAAATACTGAATATCTTTTTAAATAATTGCACTGTCATCGGTTCTTTATATGTATGCAAAATTTCAAATCAATCCGACTATCACAAGTGGGTGAAAATCGCGTTGAAACATTCCGTTACATAGATTAATACATTGATAGATACATACCGAACTTATAAAAGCGTGTTAATATAATTTTGTAAGTAATATTAAAATGGAGGTATTCAGTTCGATATATTAACAACACAGAAACAAATGATTTAACTAGACAAAACATATGTGCGATATTGAACGCTTATTATAACAATAATTATGACATATTACAACACAGAAATAATTTATATAGACATCGCATATCCAATAATTTCATCAAATATTAACAATTTACAATTTTGGACAGAAGTTATTGCCGTACTATGTGCTTGCTTCCTTTTCATCTGGATTCTGCAATGGACGTAATACTCTATCAGTTTACTAATAAACTGCATAGGATTATCCTATAGGCAGATATACTGAATGCAAGCTAACACTTGACGCCATTGAACTAAGCTACACATGAATAAATAAAACAACTGAACCACATCGTCTTGCCATATAGTTCTCTAATATTACTAGAGGGGTACATTTAGAAATTCTATTACATTTATTCAGATATCCCAACAAAGAAAACTCATAGAAATTCAGGATACATGCAAAATAATTCTTAAAAAGTCAACATGAGTATATTTTACTATCATAAAGAGCCAGTTCTTTAAAGATTAGCACGGAAGTTTCTTATACTTTGACCCGTCCATATCATAACAAATTAACTACATATAAAAGGCAGTATATAAATATAGTATACAACATTTATTTTGGAAGATAAGTTGTTATACATAAGAATACTTAGAATATTTAATAATATGTACGCAGAATTCCATGCAAGCGATATACATAGTGCATGCGATCAACAACAGAATTAGAAAAATATCGTGCAATATCAGGGCTATTGTTTCGGCCTTCGTTATAGAAATAATATAATACAAAGCTACGTTTTATTCATCATGCTGTAAACAAAATCTTATCTTATTACAAAGCTTATAGCTTAACATATAATCAGAATAGGATACTATTGTTACTCAAAGGTATTTTAACTACATGCAAATAAACGCTTGGAAACACAATGTAGATTTGTGAAATTTTTGAAACAATTTAATTATGTTTATTAATATTTATAATTTAACTAATAATAATTAATTATTCAATGAATATTGTATGTCCAATGTTATATAAATCAATTTTTCATAAAGAATATTTGATATTAAAATTTTTATACAAAATATTAATTTAATATTTTTACACACTAGCTTTTAATAGCATTTATATTATTTTAGAGTAGTAGTAGTATAGTAGTAGCTTAAGTTAAGCTTGTTTTACAAAAGAGCATTAATAGATCTGTAATAAAAACTATTTCTGTCTTACATGAAACAAGTTATTTCTGTAATACTAAGGTAAACAATTGCAAAATATCTATTAATATGATGTAAATTTACTGTATCCTGTTTAAATAAAACTACTTTTTACGGATTTAGACGCGTATATTTGTCTCACCCGTGACCATGGTGACTGCAAAGTCTCCGAAACGTCGGGCCAAAATTTAAAACAAATATACGCGTCTAAATCCGTAAAAAGTAGTTTTATTTAAACAGGATACAGTAAATTTACATCATATTAATAGATATTTTGCAATTGTTGCTTGACTGCAAAGCTTGCCTGCAAAGTCTCCGAAACGTCGGGCCAAAATTTAAAACAAATATACGCGTCTAAATCCGTAAAAAGTAGTTTTATTTAAACAGGATACAGTAAATTTACATCATATTAATAGATATTTTGCAATTGTTGCTTGACTGCAAAGCTTGCCTGCAAAGTCTCCGAAACGTCGGGCCAAAATTTAAAACAAATATACGAGTCTAAATCCGTAAAAAGTAGTTTTATTTAAACAGATGAGTCGCGCAAGTGTTAGAAAATATTACTGTATCCTGTTTCAAAATTAATCAATACTTATTCTTTAAAAGTGTTAATTAGAATTATTTTATCTATATTAAAATCCTGGTTTTAAAATTAGAGGTTGGCAACTCTATTGGTTTTACGACGGGGAGACTTAATGTTCCTAATAAGTAGGCTCTCAGATAAAAAGGGGGGACCCTTTGCTAGGTCATGGTAAGGCACCAGCATAGACCGGTAGGGCGGAGGAGAAAAAAAAAAGGCTTATAACGGCACTATTTTCAGGTAAGACAGATAGTTATAAATACAAGTATTCATAATTAAACTATTCAATCACTAACCTGAGGTTGAAGGGTGTGTTTAGACATAACAACTGTAGTTGTTTTGTGTTGTTGTTCCGGTGATATTGGTCTGGCGGGCTCCATAGCCATGCTTTCTACGGCGTGGACGATGTCTAGTACCTAGAAACCAAAATTATCAGTATCCTACATTTATAAATTTATTTTGACGGGCTTCGTGGCGTAGTGGTTCATGTACTGGACTGCCGTTCACAAGGTCGCGGGTTCGATTCCCGCTTGGGACAATTATTTGTGTGATATTCATAAATGTCATACAAATGTTTGTACTACGTCTGGGTGTTTTCTATGTATTATAAGTATGTATTTACAAAAGAAAAGTAATATATGTATTATATCCGTATTCTGGTACCCATAACACAAGCATAATAAGCTTAGCTTGGGACCAGAGGACGATGTGTGAAATGTCCATGAATATTATTATTATTATTATTATAAAGAAGTTCATAATAGCACGCGGTACTACGTTGTAACTAACTTCATGTTGTTGGTTTTTTTGTGTGTGATTACGCATTTATTAAAACCTGACTAAGTATAACTTCAAACCCTTATGTTTTCGCAATATTGGTGAAATACAACAATTGATGCGGGTAGAAGGCAAAAATATTTTACAACAAACATAAATAAACGTAAATATCAACATCGATCGGATTGTTCGAATACTGTAAAATAAAGGACAAATATAGACAAAGTTAGTAATTTAATATTTTCTAACACTTGCGCGACTCATCTGTTTAAATAAAACTACTTTTTACGGATTTAGACGCGTATATTTGTTTTAAATTTTGGCCCGACGTTTCGGAGACTTTGCAGTCATCATGGTCACGGGTGAGACTGAGCTGTAATGTGTCTTCTACAATCAGTTATTACAGGGTTTACCCACATTCGATTTTAATTATACATTGACCATAAATATAGACTTTTACTATAAACTATATCATATTACATTGTGCTCAGACTACATAAAATCAATAACATTATTTTATTTTTTAAAATACATTAACAAATTGTAACAATATAAAGAAAATTTTAAATTATATAAGGTAAAACATACATAATTTTATCATAGACTAAAATTTAATTATTATAGAGGTAGTATACAATATAGCAAGCAAAACTAAGTATTTAAATACAATATTACATACTTACATAATAACAAGAAATTTTAAAAAAGAATTATTGTTTTAAGATTTAAATTAGTTTATATTAAAAAGAAAAATTATTAATTTTTATTTGAATTTATAGAAAATTAGTCCATGGTGACTGCAAAGTCTCCGAAACGTCGGGTCAAAATTTAAAACAAATATACGCGTCTAAATCCGTAAAAAGTAGTTTTATTTAAAGTTAGTAATTATTCATACAATTTACATAAGTCTAAGATTTTTATTTACCTTTTCTGGTGTAGACTTTTCCCTCAATTCTGCGACTCCTTTCTCGTGTTCAAACTCAACTAGATCTTGTTGGAATTGTTGTTCCTGCAATGAGATATCAGTAAGAATAATTTATTACAATTAAAAGTCAAAACAAAGTCTCCACCTGGGTAAACTCACTGTAAAGGCAATTTTAAGGTATTTGATTAAAAAGAGCTGCATATTATTATAAAGAATAATTCTTAGCAGAGGAAAACTACCTGTTGATGTTGATGCAAAGGTTCATCTCTATCCAGACTTGACGTTGAGTGAGACAGAGAGCCGCCGGTATCCGCCGTTCCGCTCTCGCTACCAGTCTGTAAAATTATTATACCTATGATTACCTTTTTAAGTGTTTATATTTATTTCTACGTCAATTCGATTTATATCTATTTAGTAATTTAGTTATTAATATGAAACAATTAAATGCATTATTTAATGCTACAACAAATTAAATCTGACAAAACCCTCAAGGAGTCTGATATGAAGTCCCCGAGAAATGTGATAGGAAATACCGTGACATGAAATCTTTATACATATTATGTACTAGATATAATTGATGTATGTATTTTATGTATATTTGTAAATAATTTACTTAGTTCAAAAACTGAAAAAAACGCTTGAAATCCTGAATATCATCATCATCATAACATCACGCCTTTTTCCCATGGGGGAAGAGACTATAGAGCGCCATCTGCTACGATCCAAACATACTTCCTTGGCTTCGTCCTCACTCATACATCTTGTCATACATGCCCGACGGTTGTAAGTGCTACGCAACTACTCCTGAATATATTTTTAAATAATTGGCATTGTCATCGGTCCTTGATATGTATGCAAAATTTCAAATCAATCCGACTATCGCAAGAGGGTGAAAATCGCGTTGAAACATTCCGTTACATAGATTAATACATTGATAGATACATACCGAACTTATACAAGCGTGTTAAAAAACGAATTACCGTGTGATGTTTGTCCGGTCTCGTATACCCGTGACACACGACAAGCCGTAGCGGCGCGTGCGTGGCCAGCCGTAGAGCATTCACAGCTTCGTTGTGCGTCGCACCCAATAGTGACACACCGTTCACTTCTAGCAGTCGCATACCAACCTGTACAAGTTTTAAGACAAGTTGAAATATTGCTCCTAATTTCATCTTTCATGTATTGTAGTCTTAATCCATCTATCATATTATCATTTCATGTATTATAGTCTTAATCGTGTGGTTTCGCATTAAGAATACACTTGTATTCTTAATGCGTCACCACACGAAGTGGCTCTTCGTGTGGTGACGCATTAAGAATACAAGTGTCACCACCCCATCTCCTCCCAAGAGTGCTGTAAAAGTCAGGTAAGAGATATTCCACACAGAACATCCTCTGTGAGAGACGAAAAACTCGAAAATAGCGCGGCACAGTAGACCATAATCCCTCCATAGTGGAGGAGGCCCGTGCCCAAGAGTGGGACGTAAATAGGCCGGAGAGAGAGAGAGAGAGAGAGAGAGAGAGAGAGAGTCTAGCTTTGCACTTCATTATGTTCAGGTTGTAAGGATACAACAAAAATTTGGACCGAAGTCCCAAACAAATATAATAACTAATGATTCAACTACTAAAATAGAGAGTTTTGTTCTAACCTTAAGTCTCCCATCCCTTCTTGCAGCACCGCCGCTATTAATCTTTGAGATGAAAACACCCTCATCGTTGGGATCGTTAGGGTTGCCACGTTGACCGTTCAAACCACCTTTGATGTGCATTCCAAGCTTTTCACCTTCTTGTTTTACTATCGTCAGATCCTGTAGACACATTTATTATTTAAAAATATAAGAAAAGAAAAAGAAAATACATATCAGAAGAAACTTTGTCACTTGTTTATTTTTATTTCACTTCCAACAACATGCAAATAAAGGAACCGTTTACACTTGTAAATGTACAAATATAAATGGCAGAAGTTTCGAAACACACATACTATTATATATTATAGTATTATTTTCTTTAACTATTAATATTTGTGCATATACTTTAAATTATATGTATAACACATGCAAAGCTCGATCTCATGCGTTCTAGTTAAACAACGCAAGCTATCGTACACATTACAACTTACTAGACAAGACATGGCATTTATAGGGTGAAGTTCGTGTGTGTATGTATATGTAAATGTAATATTATAGCATTTGTACTTTCGTTTTAAATACACGCTTTATACTTAGGTGGCAAAATCGGAACACGTGAATTTCTGATGTTAATATAATATTTTCTAACACTTGCGCGACTCATCTGTTTAAATAAAACTACTTTTTAAGGATTTACGATTTACGATTACGACCCTGTAATAACTGATCGTAGAAGACACATCTACAAGACACATCTTTATATTGTTACAATTTGTTAATGTATTTTAGAAACTAAAATAATGTTATTGATTTTATGTAGTCTGAGCACAATGTAATATGATATAGTTTATAGTAAAAGTCTATCTTTATGGTCAATGTATAATTAAAATCGAATGTGGGTAAACCCTGTAATAACTGATTGTAGAAGACACATTACAGCTCAGTCTCACCCGTGACCATGGTGACTGCAAAGTCTCCGAAACGTCGGGCCAAAATTTAAAACAAATATACGCGTCTAAATCCGTAAAAAGTAGTTCTGATGTTAATTTCAAATACCTTTATTTTGAAACACGTAAGAAAAAAATCTGCTAATAATACTACATATTTTTAACAACATATGGACACTATAATAGATCAAGCTGAAATGCAACAAAATTAAATAATAAAGTCACATTCTCTACCTAAAAAGAAAAGCTTTTATAACCATTCAGAATACGACGATAGCTGGGCACACTGACTGTCTGGATGAAGCTAAAGGGGGGGTGGAGATTGACATATATTTGGTAAAGTAACACACATAATGTGGAGATCGTCGAGCGACGTTCACACTTACAGTTGCGTCAACAATCTCAACTTGTATGAGACCCTGAACATGTGACACGATGACCGTAGTTCGCACGTGTGAAACAAACAACGTTTAGCGTTTTTATAACAAACAAAATTACGCAAACTCCAATCTTAATACACGTTTTAAGCATTGCACAGACTGGGATTAAAAAAAGTTAACCATAAACCAAAAACGCTAACTTTGCATAAAGCCTATTCTGAGTTAAGTTTGCTACTTTGATGTATGGTTAACTTTTTGCGTTATACGTCAGTTTGTACGCGGTTAGATTCTGAAACAAACGCCACTAAGCGACAGAATCGGCAGCAAAAACACACTATGTATATATATTATTGTCAGTATAATATGTTATGTTCAATATATTTATATCATTGTGCATAAGCGGTATGTTATTAATTTATTAAGTACTGCCAAATGACTACTGTAAGCGACATACTCAAGTCATTCTACATTTTGAATACACTTGATGCTTTCAATTTTTCACCACTGAGTCCACAAAAACCGTATACTTGTTTAACATGCAAAACATTGCGCGTTTACATACGTGTATGATTATTACAATAATTCATTGCAAGACATACCCAATGTTGGGGACTGTATTTGTCAAAATAAATACATATTAACACGAGTAAAACGTTTATAATATTCAATGTAGGTATTTTAAGAATCTGACACGAGATTGGTAACTTTTTAAATGGAAAATAGCACAATTTAATCTATGAGTATCACTGGTTCATAACGAAATATTAAACTAAATTAAAAACTTCTTGTAGCTTGCGTGGAAGAGAACCTTGTTCTTGTAGCTTTCTGGCACCTTCGGTGTAATAGGTGATGAAACATAGGATGACCTAGTCATTTTAATACTAATGAGTAGAAGTAAGTTAATAGAGCCAATATAATGCAACGGTAAAGCAAGATACTGAAAGGCTTCCGGAAAAATTAGTATAGAATTTGAAACGGATATTAAAGATATCTTTTGCGAGAATGTCACGAAAAAAATTGTCAATTTTAAAGGTACGATGTTGGTAAAAACAAACATTGTTGAAGTTAAAAGGTAATTAACATCCCAATCTCGTGCCACCGAATATTATGTGTAATCTAATGTAGCGTTATTACAAACCTGGAATCCTGGCGGCAATGGATCATGTCGAACGGATAACGTCAATGTAGGACCAGGTTGTAGCAACAGTTGTACGGCTTCACGGTGAGTGGCGCCTGTTAGTTCGTTACCATTCACTTTGACAAGACGATCACCTAAACGCAGTTTTCCTGATCGAGCTGCGACACCACCTGGCACCACCTATAATAATTTTAAATGACCGATTACGATAAATGAAAGAGTGTTTTATTGACTAAATTATTCAATTGAAATAAACTTATTTCTTACGATGTCAACCTCATTATAATTGAGTTGAATAAGTGATTCCAACTCACATATAAATAAACATCTTATATTCTTTATTGAACACGTAGACTGAAAGATATGTCCGAGATTTAAAGATAAATCAAGAATAAAAGATTGCTTAGTGAAAAAAATAATGTTACTTACATGTGAAATGAAAATTCCTGGTTCTTTACCACCAAACGGTACACAGGAATGATCAGTGCCACCAATAATACTGAATCCAAGAGAGCCACCTTCCTTATATAAGATGACTTCCTGCAACAACAGAACAAATAATATTCAAACACATTTTATGGGGTAAAAATTGTTTAATCTTTCAAACCGGTCATGTCTATATGTACTATTAAATTAACTTCAGGAACGGAGCTCACTATCACTGAAGGTAATTTAATAGTATGCTTATGTAATGTAGCTTATATTGAAATATCAAAATAAATGGTACAAGACTGTTACCACTGTCTCATCAGCTATGCTATATAAGCCAAGGCTGGGATATATAATGTTTATTGAGGTTAAACAATCCATTAAAAGTGGCTCATCCTTCAATGTATACTTACAATCTAAGCTTAATTGGTAGCTATTAGTGAATCTAATCTAATACTGATGTTAAAAGAGCCGGCTCGGATGGTGGTTGTGGTAAAAGGATACAAGGTCTGTGACATACGAAATGTTTGAAACTGTGCAGCAATACGCCTTATCAAATGGCAGTTAGTACTTATCCATACATAGGTACGATCCTTATCCATAGGATAGTAGTACTGTAATCAATACTGAATATTAAATTCGAAGGAATATAATGTGAGGGTTACCACAGGTTGAGAAACTGAATAGGTGACCCACTTACTACTATGCGACCTATGAAAGGTAAACTACAATGCATCTGAGATAGCATAGATAATTTCAACGACACACGCATTGAAAAATTTAAACGTATCTCCCTTCTCAGCTCATTAACATATTCTGGTACCCATAACACAAGCATATAAGCTTAGCGTGGGACTAGAGGACGGTGTGAAATGGTCATGAACATTTATTTATTAACATTCCATCCAATTAGTCTTGTGGCTCCTAAAGAAGGTATGCTGTTCATTCCAACATCAACAAATGAAAATCAGGTGTTTATCATAACCACCTGTAAGACGATACTACTCGAAACTAAGCCCTATATTGACTTTCCTCATCAGCGACGGTTCTATACCAGAAAAAATTCATTCCCCTAGTGAAGGAGGATCGTGCTTAATAATGGAACGTTGCCGGTTGAGTAGGAGGAGAGACAGTGGAAATCATCAATTTCCGTATCCGAATCCCGAAAACCAACACATCATATTGCATGAAATCCACGCGAATCCACGGATACATGCTACATTAATGTATCACGCTTGTAAAACTAGCTTTCATTACTTTGAAAATTGAAATGAATACATAAATTTTACTAACATGCATAGCTGAACGAACAGTGGCAACTACAATGAAATTATTTCAGATCATTTATTGATCTTGAAATTGTATTTGTGACAGAAATACAACTTATATAATAAGATCTAGGAGTATTTAAACCATGCACTTTACCTTACATTCCTCCATATTTATGTTTACTAAATTATTATTTGTACAGGGCTCTGATTCGCAACATAATATTCTCGAAATAAATCCTTTTTATTCACATTGAACTAGATTTTCACTCATTAGGTTGCATGTATGAGATTTTGACTAGGACCAGCCCATGCAGCGCGTATACGTGCACGTAACCGTATACGCATATGCTTAATGCATACAAAAGTGATGTTCTATGTTACAAGTATTGTAGAATTGTAAGACATTGTGGAATTGTATGATACTGATTGCGTGCTCATGTGTAATCAATGTTATGCTATCAGCTATATACACACAACTTTGAAATATTGTGACTTCTATTAGGGGTTTCATTGAACAATATATTTTCAAAACATATCAGTGCTTGAACACATACCTCATTGCTGTAGATGACAAGGTTGCAATAACGCAACCTTGTCATCTAATTATTTGATTTTGACTAGCTGTTGCGGTTTAATATATAAATATTAAACCGCAACAACTAGTCAAAATCAAATAATTTTATTTCAAATAGGCATCGATAACAATTTTTTTTAGCACTCCGGCAGCTAGGTGCTGGACAATAAGTTTACCTATTCTGGCAAAAAGAAATATTGCGAATCCGAGCCTTATAATGATAATGTTGAGATCCTGGTGCGCCTTACTTCGATGATGAGTGGTGCGACGAGTTGATTGTCTGTGATGCGTGTGACGGTGGTCTCGGTGAATGTAGACTTGGTGATAGTTTCAGTGACACGGCCCAGAGCAGCGGGGGGCGGTGGCAGTACTACAGCGGCAGGGGGCGCCCTCTCCACGGTGACGCGCACCCCGCTGTGTGGGGGGGAGCTTGGAGTCCTTGGCCGCGTCCCTCCCAGGAAGTGCGCCGGTATCATCGCTTGAAACTCCTCGTTCGTCATCGGCCGCGAAGGCTGCGCGTTTAACACGTTCACATCATATCAATCTATGCATTAGTAAACTCCTCTACGCATGTTAAGCAGTATTGAAACCCGTCCTTTAAGAAAAGAATTAGAACGAAGAAAAAAGAAATCCTAACATATATTAATTCTCTCGTGGTTTCCTGGTCAATACGGCTACCAGTTTATAAAATTAATTCTTCATTAAAAGTTACTCATTATTTAAAAATATCTATGTACTGGAAATATATTTTGCATATAATATATTTTATTTTATAACGATAAGGTCAGGGATCAGGTCATATTTGATATGTGCACACTTTCGAGAAAACGAGCTAGACAAAATGTTGGTTGGAATAGGGAAAATGGGGAAATAACTTTTAGGTATCAATTTATGTTATAACTTTTCGTAACTACATAAACAATAATAGTCATGGTGATTATTAATTTAGATTTAAATGAGTAACCATAACTTAAAATATATAGGTACCAGAATATTTCTTACCACTCTAAAATAGGAGGTCTATTTTTTATATTCATTAGTAGGTACATCGTTCAATGACTTTAGAACATTTGGCTCGCTGTACTGTATGAAACATTAAAAGCGAATTTAATTTTGCAATACAAGTTATTGTACATATTACTTCATATTCCCTATTTTTACAGACGTTATCCACATTTATACAGGTAATTTCTAAGCATGATTATGTTATTTCATAAAAGTAATATGAAATTTTGTGACTGCTCATTTATCTACAAGAAGACGTTATAATACAGGATATACTTTTTCAAAATTAAACATTCTTTTGTTACGCTCTATCCTACTTGACCCTACGTTATTTTTTATCACAGACGCTGTGTCATTAAAAACAAATTATCACGACGACAACTATAAGAGCGACAGTGCAATTATACATTATAAGCAAGCGTATAATTTGAGCTACAATTTAAATACAATAATATATAGCCAATCTAATTACAATACATATTTTATAACATACCGTTTTAGAATAGATGATACGTTAGCATTTTTACATACATAATAATCTATAATGATTTTACCAATACTACTTCTGAAAACTCCTTAAACTGCTATATGAAAAATTAAGCATTGAAAATTGAATGTTATGAGATTACTTTCAACCCTTTATATAATAGTTAAGATTGATAAAACATACTGACATCACAAAATATGAGCTCTATATTTTGGAATGCATTGTATATAATATCTTTCGTAACTATTTTAGATTGAAAGTCATCAATAACTTTCGTGGTTTTTTTTTTGCAATATGCATAGGCGTTTTGTGATAAAGCTGTGACATTTTTGATGTGAACGTGTTAAACCTACAACCATCACCATTGCTACATTAATGCGATTATATAATTATCGTACCTGAATATCGTCGAATACATCGTCGTTAGATCCGTGAACTTTATCAGCTCCAGGGGTTAAAGGAGTGCTGGCACTATTAGTTGATGTTTTGGCCTGAAGTGAACACAGGGTTTACAATGTACATAGCATTACCATAAGTGCTAAATAGCAAGCAGTGGTATAATTAAATTTACAAGCATATACAATCTAAAATTAATAAAATAAAACAGGAGATACGCAGTAATCCGACCAACTATTCGCAGGACGGCGAATTTAACTAACTAACGACCGAATTTGTCAGTTTATGTACTAGTGCCTTGTAATCAGACAAATTAATTATAGATCAATAGAATAAGATATCATTGCTTGCATTACCGAAAAGCTTAAATATTATTTGTTTCTACATTCAGCAGTGATAGGCTTGTCGGATTACAAGGTGGACGGATTACCAGGGAGTCAACTGTTTAAATTAAATATTGACAAACATTTTAAGCTTTATCAAGTCATGAGTTATGCATAATTCTTGTGCTATAGGTACATGATTATATGTAATTATGCTATTTCTGTTTTGTATACTCAGATAATTCTAAGTTTGTCTGGAAGAGATCGGAGCTCGCGATAAGACCGCCCTTTGTAACTATTATTAAGTCTAGTAAGTTCTGTAAATTAATATGGTGCACACCATAAAGAGTATTTTATTTTATTTATTTATTTATTTATAATTAATCGCAGATACTATACAGAAAAAATAAAAGGAGGACTGCATGCGAATCGTATTTTTAAAATAGGAAGTTTATGATCAATAATTTTATTGGTTTGGAGGTAAAGATATAAAATTAGTGATATATTTTAGGTGAAAAATACAAGGAAACTATACTATACTCAGGTATGCATATATCTTACCTGTCCATTAGTTTGACTAAGTTTTCTTGGTGCAGGTTGCGGTGGGACGTTTGGTGCGAAACTTGTTTGCTTCTGTGTTGGAGGTGGCACTTGAATTACTTGAGCGGGTGGTATATTATTAGTGGCTGTTATATTAGTGAGTGGTATATTAGTGGGTGGTATATTATTAGTGGGTGGTATATTAGTGATTGGTGTATTAATGGTTGTTAACACCGGTTGGCTAACTGGTGCTACTATATGTGTGGACAATCTCGGTGCTGTGTTTGTATTCGTGTGATTCCCAATCAATGGTACGTTTACATGATTTGTTGGGGATTTCGGTATCGGTGTAGATGTGTTTAGATTTTGCAGACTTGTTTTATATTCTCTCACTTCTTCAGATGTTGATTTCCGTGGGATGAATTCACCTATAAAACAATAATTGCGTATTTTTTAAAAAGTGTTCAACCGACTTCTTGTGCCTTTGAAATTTTAGGGTTTTCCTCGATGGGACCACATGGGAACCACCAGCTTTCAAATAAAAAAAGAATAATTAAAATCGCTTCGCCCAGTTAAAAGTTATGAGCTAACAAACATAAAAACTATATTATACAGACGAATTGAAAACCTCCTCCTTTTTTTGAAGTTGGTAAAAAAATATTATACAAATTTATTAATATTCATAATTGTTTTAGTATGTGATTAACTTTTTTTGATATATTAATTCTTCTAAATAGATTCACTAATCTATTGTATTACAAAACAGGTTAAGTTTACTATTATATTAAAGATTTGATAATAAATGAAATAGAACATCTAAATAGAATGCCAAATATAGAGATAAACAACTCAAAAGTAGGATATACACAAATGTAACCTTGACACACATTTTTTTCTGAACACTTGTTCGAAACAGACAAGCTATTGAAATGAAGGTAGCGTAAAAAATCTTAACACAGGAAAACATTACTTTTTAAAACATATTTAACCAATAATATTTTGTCGTGAGGATTTTTAGAAACGGTAAATTTCTTTTACACCAAATACGTTATCGCATGACCCTAATCTAGTTCGATGATAAGTGATAATAAAGTCATGAAAATAGAAGTGTATGTGTCAAGAAAAATGTTTGTACATATGACATTTGATACTAAAATATATAAGTACCTTGTTCAGTAGTGATAGTCCGCTGTAGTACGAGCCTAACAAATCTTTCATGTCCAGTTAAAAGGGCTACGGCTGATTCGTGAGGTGCATTCTCCATATCGACTCCATTTATCTGAAAAACAATAAAATAATTATTTGTTAGGTATATTTACGCATTTACTTAAATCTCTAACACAACAGCATCATTCTCCTGCCCTTATCTCATTATTTGGGGTCGACACAACATGATTTTTTAACACGCTTATTTAAATTCAGTATGTATCTATCAATGTATTAATCTATGTAACGGAATCTTTGAAAGTGATTTGAACCCACTTGCAGTAGTCGGATTGATCTGAAATTTTGCACATGTATCAAGGACTGATGACAATGCAATCATTTTAAAAAAATATTCAGGATTTTCAAGCGTGTTTTTTTAGTTTTTGAACTAAGTAGATTATTCTTCCATAATTACCTGTCTTAACCCCATATCTGTGTCCACTCCTCTTTTTTCATATCCAAGAGGATATGGAACTTGTGAAAGATCACTTAGTCAGCTTTTTAGTCATTCTCAAGACCTTTCTTCCACATTTATTAAATTATAAATTTCTAACACAATATAAGAATAGAAAGCATAATAAATAACTTACAGATACAACTTTATCGCCAACTTGCATCTTGCCGTCTTTAGCCGCGGCGCCTTGTGGAGATATACGGGAGATGTATATAGCATCGCTGTCGTCCCGGTATGGAGGCGAGCCTTTACCACCGGCTATACTGAACCCAAGACCGGCACCATCGCGTATTAATGTTGTGTGAACTAAAACCTTTTGTTGATACACTAGAAAAAGAAATTAATAAATAAAATAATAAATATTCATGGACATTTCACACAACGTCCTCTGGTCCCAAGCTAAGCTTATATGCTTGTGTTATGTGTACCAGAATACGGATAGACTACATATACTACTTTTCTTTTGTAAATACATACTTATAATAATAGAAATACCCAGACGCAGTAAAAACGTTTGTATGACAATTAGAAAAATGAAAATGAAATATAATAATATGTTCACAAGAATAGTACAATCTTTTTTAGATCTTAAAGTATTTAAGTATCTCTAAATCACGCACTTCCAAGTGAGAACCTGAGAGCAACTGAGATCATAGTTACATCCTAGCAAAAGAAACAAAAATAAATTACTGATTAAGGGGCGCGTTTTAAAGGGCTTTAAAATCAATTATCTACTCATTTATTCTTTTCTCATTCTTCACCTTTCTTAGCCCGTTTCATTTCTCACTGTTGGGCATGGGTGATGATATTTGGTATAAATGACGAGGCGCGTTGGTAAGTTTCAAATTTACCTCCGAGAGGAATGTTATCTACCTAATCCTTAAGTCCGTATCGTTAAGTATAATCCCAGTGGGAAGAAATATTGTGGCAACATACACTTGGTATTCTCAATCCGTCGCCTCACGGACAGCAAGCTCCATAGTTTAAAATTTTGGCACTGTAATTAACTTGATGAATAATATTAGTCTACTTACCAGGTGGTATATATGGCGATGTGGTAGGCGGTGGTGGTGAAGCTTGCAGCCGTTGATAACTATCCGAGGTGACTTGTCCAGTTGGTGACGGACTATAGTTCTCAACATTAGTTACTATCGTTGGTGCTACTTGATTGTTTATTGGAGTAATCGGTCGCACATCTTTGTATTCAGGTTCGAATTCTTGAGCATAATTGTTGGCTATTACTAAAGGTTTCATTGGTATACCCCGACCAGTTGGTACCTGGACAAAAACACATTTATATTATGTTACTAGAGGTAAATATATTAATTAGCACAACGCACTATGATCCTAAATTTAATTTAGAAGCGTAACGTTTGCTTAGGGTAGTTAGATGTTAATAGAAACGTATATGCGTATTTATGTTAACATCTAATATATAAAATTCACGTGTCACAGTGTTAGTTACCGTACTCCTCCGAAACGGCTCAACCGATTTTCCTGAAATTTTGTGTACATAATCCTCTAGGTCTGAGAATCGGCCAACATCTATTTTTCAAACCTTTTTTTTTGGTACGGCAAAACTACGTTTGCCGGGTCAGCTAGTACGCTGTAGTTAACTATCTACCATATCCATGTTTCCCAACAATTGTACTATCTGGGAACCGAACCCACAACCATGTTCCCAACCTTCACTAACGCGTCGCCACTATTTGCATATCTATATAAATACTATAACTAACGTATTTCATTGTGTAAGAAATAGAAATTGAATGGATTTTTTTTTATAATTGTCCCATATTCTGAGCTTACAAAACATCTTTGAGTGTTAGATAAATAATTATGTGGAAAATGAAGAAACAAACCGTGAAAAATTTGTCACTTGAAAATCGTTAATAGCGAATAATCGCATCACTATTAAAAAGTAAACGGTTATCTTTACGTCATTAATGTTCATGTATTTGTGTAAACAAATACTCACACATGAATCTTTTTACACGCTTTATATTAGCTTCACTTGTGTGTTTGTTTGTAACCGACTCCTTTAGACGCTATTTTGACCCACTTTAAACGGTCAGATTCTATTCAAATTTTGCACACCTGTCAAAGACCGATGACAATGCAATAATTCGATTAAATAAAGCGTGTTTTTTAGTTTTTTTCAAACTATTATTTATTTCTTTCACTAACCTATTTCATACCAATTGGCTTTATAGTCTGTTTGTAATCATAATTGCATTAAAAATAACTATTAATAGACGATTTTGGCTCCAGAATATTTAATATAACAGATACAGAGTAAAGAATGAAATGACAACTAACCATCATACGATAAAAAATATATACATATATGGACATTTCTCATTACGTCCTCTGGTCTCAAATTAAACTATATTTCTTTGTTTAAATTGTGGGTACCAGTATACGGTTATTATATATTTTATTTATGTAAATAGATGGATAGATAGATAACTCGTTATTTGTACAAACAACAATTTCAGACACAAAATTATAAATGTCCTAAAAGATTTTTCTTACATACATAGGTACTTATAATGTACAAAAACCGTCCAGACGAAATAGATATTTGGTGGGGCAATTGTAGACATCACGCAAAAAGGATTTTTCTGAACGGGATTCGAGGCCATGATCTCGTAAACAGCAGTCCGTCATAATAATATGAAGATAAACCACTGCTAGTATAAATCCAAACCTACATGATGTTAATTAATCATCGTACAGTAAGTACTTGAAATACAAAATTTGCATAACATACATTAGGTTGCAATATAACATCATCATCATCATCATCATCATAACATCACGCCTTTTTCCCATGGGGGTAGGCAGAGACTATAGAGCGCCATCTGCTACGATCGAAGCATACTTCCTTGGCTTCATCCACACTCATACATCTGGTCATACATGCCCGACGGTTGCAATATAACTGATATATTAATGTCAAGTACCTGTCCATTTTCTAACGTCGATACTGTATCGGTAGTACTTGAGATGGAATGATGACTTGCTCCACTTGGCGCTCTACTGTGGGTCCTGAAATATGCATGTTGACGAAAATAATTTAAGTAATAAAGTATATGGATTAAGGAGGAGTCATTTGTCTAGCAGGAAACGCATTTATTTTGGGAGAGTATTTAGTCTACTTGTGTTGAGCTGACCAGGCGTGTTAGCATAGAGTTTAGTTTAAAGGTTTTCGTCTTAACTGACTCTTACAGCATCCTGTAAGAGGATTTTTTTGATTGTATTCTTAAGCCGTCACTACATGCAGCAATACACAAGACAAAACCGATCTAGGTATAATAGTAAGACAGATAATTTATAGCCTCGTTAAATTAATATAAAATTATCAATAAAATAAGTCTTTAAAATAGACCCTTTTAACATTTTCCAAATGACTGAAGAACGAATTTAAACACCGTGACGTCATTCAAGAGATTGAAAGATATACGCATTAAAATATTCAAAATGATATACGGTCTGATGTAAATGTTGAGATAAGTAACAAAACGGGACCTGGTTGAATTGGGTGAATCTCTGGTCACGACGAGTGTGAGCGTTGGTCCACTTGCTTTAAGTACTTCAACTGCATAGTAATGATCTACTTCTACCACTGATGTACCGTTTACTGAAAGCACTTTGTCCCCAACCTAAAAAAACATCACATTTGAATTAAATTTTATACCGATATTTCTCATGTTCCAAGCTAAGCATAACGATTGCGCTATTGGTAACAATCTCATTTTTAAATATACGAGTACAAATAAATTGGGAACACCCTGATCTAGTACAGATATTACCCTGTTTAGCACACAGAGAAAATAGTCCTCCTTGGAGATGGAATCCACCGTCACTTGCACGGAAATCAGATAGGTACACTACCGACACTCATATTTATTTCACATTTTCTGTTTTTAATTTCAGAATAATCATGTTCAATGTAACAAATAATTTCGAAAGTCTACAATGACAAAATAACTTAATGCTAATAGAATATGAATAACTATTTAAATAATAATGACGAATATAATTTGCAAAAGATTAGAAATTAAAAACTCAATGCTTATTTCAAAAGGTGACTAAGCTAATAAAATGCATTTCACTACAATTTGCTCTCTGCAGTTTCGATTTACATAACAGAAACAAATACTACAAGTAAATGTAAATTCATATATGTAAATTTTTATTAGGATTCTGACTATCTGCAATCGCAAAGATGTAAATAACAAAACGAAATTCATATTCTATCATACACATCTACATGTAAAACTACTTCACAATAGATAATCAAAGTTTTTAAATAAAGGAAGGACTATTCAGCTTACCCTAAGTCCAGCCATATAAGCTGGTCCATTCTGCGTCACTCTAGATATGAATATTCCGTCATCATCACCGATATAAGGTGTGGACCCACGTCCACCAGCTATGCTCAAACCGAGTCCGCCAGCAGTACGCGCGATTCGAACTTCTATACATCTTTGATCGCTTACAACGCGCGCTTCGCTTTCTGCTCGTTCAGACACGGATTCACCTGTCACAAAAAAAATTGTTAATCTTATAGACATTAAAATAAAAGCTGTCCAGGCAGTAGTGGACTAAAAGTTTTTGTGAAATCTGCCCCCCTTTTATTGCCTTAGGATATTGGGAGTTTCGAATTTGGTCAATACCATAAGAGCTGAATTGGTACAGAAGCCAAATTCAAGATTAATTTCTATTTTTATAGAAAAGCATCATCGTTATTGCATAAAAGGATAATTTATTGAGTATATTCGTTATTACACAGATAACATCAGCTATCTTTGAGAGAAAATTAGTTACCATAAAACGATCCGGTATCTAATCTCTGCAGTGGAAGGAGGTCTAAGCGCCAGTTGTAAAAGCATGTAATCGGGCTGACCTCTCTCATTTATATTCATGACATTCGATGCCAATATTGCTTTGCCAAACGTGCTTTCCAATGCAAGGATCATCGATAAAAATAACCCATCTTTACTTCTATATTAGAAACGCTTTTTATGGTCATCGGAATATTGATTCGATCGCTATTCCGACACGAAACATTCCAACAAGCTAAACCAACGGGTGGCCGATAGGCTGTCAATCAAAACCTTGCTTCCTACACGGACAAACTATGTACGTAAAGAAAATTTTACTACATAAACTATTTTATCAATCACTAGCTAAATACACTTTACGTTTAGAATCAATGCTTTTGTAACCAATAGTACAATACAATACAATATACTTTATTGCACAAAAATAATAAAGAGTTTTTAAATTATCTACGAACAATTAATGCACAATCGGTGGTCTTATCGCTGTCAGCGATCTCTTCCAGACAACCTGCATGGACATGTCGATTGGATAGACGGTGTTATGGTGTGTAAATATAAAAACAAATACATACTAATAAATGTGTATGAAGCATAATATAAATATATAAATAATGTACATAATATCTGTGTAAAAACTACTTAAATATATGTAGTATGAAGAAAGTAAATAAGTTATGAACTAGAGCTGAAGTGTTCGATCACCATTCTTTTGAAAATAGACAGTGATTTAGCCTGTCTTATTGTTAATGGCAGTTGGTTCCACAGGCGCGCTGCCTGCACAGTGAAGGACTTGTCGAAAAATGTAGATGCATGTAAAGAGATCTCTAGTTGCAGATTTTTTGATGATCTCAATAGTAATTACGCCTGGAAGTCCTAATATATGGTTTCAATGTTAAAAACGAATCATACTGTAATACTAAGGATAAGGATTCCATAACACTCTTGCAACTGCGGTATTGTCTTCGTAAAAGAAAATTTTGGAAATTTGAACTATGATCGAATACTGTAATAATATTGGATCATAGTTCATATTGGAATTTACATTATTGATATCTGTATTATCCAATTTGTTGTTATATTTATCGGTAAGATTTCGAAATTGATATCATCATCATTGTGCAGTCATTATCAGCATTGCATGTTACTTAATCGACCAAAATATTCTGCTTATCAAACATAAGCCCTGAATTCTATTGATTAGCACTCCTATTTCTTACAGACCTTGAAGTGAACAATTCTATACAATATTAGATGGATAGATACATATATTATGTTATCGTTTACAATACTATTACAATTATAACATAATGTTCCAGACCATTGAATTGCCACACTTCCGTGGTAGAACAGTCTATTGTAAACCGAGCCTAAGGACAAGTATTAATATGTAAATGAATACTCGTAAATAATAGAACGTAATATGCATAGACTAATTGAACTAATTAGAGCATCGAGGCATTTTTATAATAGACTAGTTTTAATTATACTTGTGTGATCTTCATTTAGTCAGATGCATGGGATAGTAGGCGTATGAAAAGTGCCGTTAATAGAGCAATAGACCATAAGTGATTAAACGAGTAGATAATGCAGTTGACAACACGAATGGTGAACAACATGCAACATATTGCACATGTTTACAAGGCCACTGCCGTTAAGATCATGATCGTTTCACGTTTCAACATTATATATATATATCAAGAAACATTTGTAACAATTATTACAAAATGTTATCTTTCACTAGATAAAGTCATCAACTGAACAAAATTTGCATACGAACTGGGGAAACAATTTATCTCTGCTAATACGTTTCTTCGCTGTCAGATTTCTAATTCCACAGATCTTCAATGCTAACAGTGAGGAATTGAATAACAAATGGTCGCACGTCTGTTGTTCGCACGACAATCAACTTGTCGAGACGATTGAATGGACTTTAGTGAAATCATGATCCAGAATGGTCGTACCCGGGTCCCATCTTCAGAACTACAATAGGCAATCAGTTGAGATACTTTCACCCCCGGATAAGCTTAATAGAATAACTACACATCTATTGTATTCCAGAACAGATCGTGATAGTTTACAGAGGGATTCGTGACTATCGTCTTACAGTAGTCTTATTGGAAAATGCTCGTTTCTAGGAATGATAGTAATTTACTTCCAATCTAAATGTAACAGACAGGTGAAAGGCATTGTAATGGAATGATTATGTAAGTAATTTATTGGATAAGCATAAACAAATTAAATCGGAAAAGGATAACCAAGTAAAAACAATAAAGCTATTTTCATATTCTGAACATATCTTTTCAAGACCAAGAAAAACTATAAACTTAGATGACGAGAGAATTAATTCTTAGCTAATGAACTCTAAAGGCATACCGTTAATGGCTGGTTAACAGAAGCCATTGGATTTAATGGTAACAACGAACGTCTGGTATGTACGTAATGGATGTTAAACACATAAATGTTGTAGTTATAGAGTCTGTATTACCGTTTGTGTGCCATGGAGTGGCCTCGAGATCATTACGCCGTAAATCCACTAAACTATATGTATGACTTCATACTACCTATAAAAACGGTAAAACACCATTAGGAAAGTGTTTTCTATCTTCATGTGGTTTTAACAGATAATTACGGCGATTATGGCTGCATTTGCCGGATTGTGAGAATTTTTATCAAAATCATGTTTTATAACGACGCACAAAAAAAAAATCAATGCAGATACGTGTTTATATTTCACGAATTAACAAAAACTCAGCACGTACTTAATTTGCAGCAGAGATGATTTCTATCTACAACCAATCTAAACAACAGCAATTTTTTCAAACATTCTAAGGCAGACAGGTGATGTATGCCTGTCTATATTTAAAAATGTTAAGATCCTGCTATTCCAGTTGCTCATTAATCGTATGTAAGAGTAGGAATTAACTGTGCAATCTAAAATTCAGCTCAGTTTTATAAACAATATTTAATTGTCCATATGTCAATATTTAATTGTCTGTTAATCATGCCTTAATAAATGTTTCACGTTGACTTTAAACCGACTCTACAAAACCAAAAGTGAATAACAGTACAAAAAAAAACATTTTCTTTTTCAAATTTGAGCCATAAATTAAAGAAATAAAGTGAATAAAAAGTAGTACAGACGAGACGTGATTACTGCTGTGAGATTATGTACAAGGAACATAACCGTTCAAGTTGCTTAAGATAGATGTTTATAGGTTTTCTGCACTAAAAATAACTGTAGCGGCGCGCGATCAAGTGCATGCAGATATCGCGAAAGAAAACAATGTTCCTTCTTTTTATATAAAAACTTAGGCATTACTGTTCTTTGTTATCGATAGTTTAAAAAAGATACAAATCGAGAGTATAATATGATGCATATTGGTGCTCATAAAACTCTTTTCTTCTGTTGATTTTATCCGAATATTATGTTGTAACTTGTATGTGCATTCTGTTAATATCAATAAATTATTGTCTTATCTTAAACACTTTCAAAAGAGATAAATAGATAGAACGTGAATATATTGTTGTAATGACAATAAAATGTTAAAACAACAAGGCAGATGCCGTTATTTCTTATTAATAATCTACTTAGTTCAAAAACTAAAAAACACGCTTGAATATCCTCAATATTTTTTAAAATTATTGCATTGTCATCAAGCCTTGTTAGGTGTGCAAAATTTCAGATCAATCCGACTACTGTAAGTGTGTTAAAATCACTTTCAAAGATTCCGGTACATAGATTAATACATTGATAGATACATATCGAACTTATATAAGCGTGTTAAAAAACAAAGTCGTTACTTTTGTATTTAGGTCCCTATGTAAGCTTATATTTTGAAAACTATGCAACGGATACTAATATGGTTTTTTTTAATAGAATGGTTCAAGATGGTTTTTATAATTTGTAAGGGGTCTGGTTTTTTAATTCCACGCGAACGAAGTTGCGGGCAACAGCTAGTTTTATTATAAAACAAAAATGTTAAGTTTCAATACGTCATTATCTGTTATTGAGAGCGGCTCTACCTAATATTAAGGCATCCCTATATGCAAAGAAAAGGAAGAAATTGATTCTTTCTCAGTGACACTAAATACATAAAAGCTATTGTGCAACCTAAACAAACAATTAACTGCATCGATTTCACAAACATTTATTGTATTATTAAATTATGACAAACACGATAAATTGCTAAACAATTAATAACAATAATGTTAACGACACAATGATTTTAACACAGTTCCATAAAAATAATGATAATCTGCCAATCATTTTACGTAAAAATCTAACTATAGTTCATAGAATAGCAGAATAAAATATTATTATGAGCGGGACATTTCTCGACACCACGATAGTTCAGTTAGGAGAGCGAAGGAACCAAGAAATTAAGCACTAAAACTAAAAACAGATTAGTAAGTCTCCGTTACAGCTCCAAAACATAACACTAAAGATTTTAGGATGGTATGACAATGGTGTTTACAAGTATCACCGATTACGCAATTACATACTTATTTTTAAATGTGACACAGCTTTAAAGGTCAAGCGTTTATATACTCTATGTAGACTTATGTCATAATCGGTATGTACCCATATGTTTTCATCAACATTTTGTCACGGTTCGAGACAACAGTATATTCTATGTTTCAAAACAGAAAAGTCAGTATTGTTCGAGTCCACCCAAATACGTGAATGATGACCGCATAACGTATATACTATTTCACCTTCACACATACGTATTTACAAAGCACGTAAAATATGTTATGTATGGCATATTGAACAGTCCACGGAGGCAATAAACTATTAAACATATTGAATGTAAACGCGGACACTAATAAAATGAGCATTGTTTTGCGGTTTGTATAATAACCATCACGTTGCTATTACAGACGACAGTGTTATTTTACACAGATGATTAGTATTAATCTGACATTTTTGCTTGCTTTTATCACTTACAATTAATGCTAATTTAATTAAGTTTTGTCGCAGTTTCGTTAACGTTTGTAGCCTACTCTTAGCTGGGTTAAGAATAATAATTGTGTGAGTAATGAGTAATATAAATAAAGTGTTATAAAATACAAATTTTAATGCATTTAATACATCGTAAAATTCAACTTTAGCACGGTTTTTTTGTAAAGATTACGTTAACTATGCGTGTACGATTACCAGGCAATCTCTTTCCGTGTCCATAATAATTGCTTATATTTTGTTATGCGCAACAGATAGAGTTAAGTATCAATTCAGAAATGAATACTATGATTACATTTAATACTAGCTGATGCTGACTTCGTATGCGTAGAGTTTAGAATCATTTCCCCGTTTTTTTGCAACATTTTTCTCTGATGCTTCACTCCTATTAGTCACAGCGTAATGTTATATAGCCTTCCCCGATAAATGTACTATCCAACACAAATATAATTTTTAATACCATACCAGTGGTTCCTAAGATAAGTCCGTTCAAACATACAAACAAACAAACTATGCAGCTTATAATATTAGTATAGAGAGACATAAAACCAGCTCGAAAACTTCTACATCTTTAAGTGATAGGTAATACATTAATATTTACAATACTAGAGAAGGCTTGTGTATAAGTCTAGATTGTAGACCTCGGATTAAACATTTGCTAAAAGGATAAAACCTAAACAAGGCCAGCACGCTCAAGTTTATGGTTCTACAGACACGATTTATTACGTTTAAAATAGTTTAGCATATTGCTGTTGCTATTTACGAAAAGGTCATTGATACGTTCAGACTTAGTGACATTATGTAGGTACTTTAAAGGTTACGCTTTGCACGAACGAAAGTTCTATACCTAAGTAAAACTAAAAGACGACACCGTAGTAAACGTGTTATCAAATTTTATTAGTTTGGAAATCTTTAGAATGACTTTACAACTATGACTCATATTGTTTATCAAATTATTGAAATAGAAACAGATTACCCTTTATTACTTAATGTTAATCTATTAATTTCTATTACATTTTAACAGCACTTTTACGATTTGTGTACATTTTATTATTTGTTTATATTAAGATTTGATTAATGTAAAGCTAGAGATATTTTTGTTACAATAAAATTATGTATTTCTACAAAAAGATTTATGTACATACGAGATGCGTAGATAATCACAGATGATGATTTGAAATTAAAAAATTAAACGACTTAAAGAAAATTTCTGTTAAACTCTACCTTTTTGCTATTAATTAAATATTAATATTAATTCATATTTATTGGTCGATGTACCTACGTACTTAAAATAATTTCTAATTTGCTGTTGTTAATTCTAATAAAATAAACTTACGTTTTTTTCTTCTGATCACACCCATTTCCTTAATCTAGTCCCAGTCCAGTTCCTTACAGGGGCGGTTGTATCCGTATGAGGTTGATATACCGGCTCTTGTTACGATAATATCTGGTTAGTATCGTACATCAATCAAATGGAGACAGCAGCCGGCTATTCGGCCTAATGCATACCGACTAGGTCATTGTCCAAATTTTTTTTTATCAAATTAAATTGTACACAATTTATACGACGCTTATCTCCAAAACGAATTTGTTTGCGTTATGTATAAAGCTATTAACTAAGTTCAGTTTATGTACGTCCGATCAAAATAAACAAATCGTGAACACGAAAATAGGTGTATTATTAAACACGTTAGAATATGCGCGCTGCCTGAGGCGCATGCGATGACGGAATGCGCGCGCAACAACCACCACGAGATCGGAGGCTGTATTACTGGCGCCGGCGCCCGCGACCTCTCAGTTCGATTAAAAATAGAAAGTATCAACCAGGCCCATATCGATTCCTTTATTTTTACCCCAGCGATACCTACCCATTATCTGAATCGATGGATCTCATCTACATCCGATCTCGTTACAGACACTTTCGATTCTATACACAACAACAATGTAAACTATTAAATATAAATACCTAATTTATTACAAGTACCGCTTGCTTATATTTGAATAAACATTGCCACAAAAACTATTGCGTTTTTAAAACATGAGTCAGCAACAAGTTGATAATAATATGAACCTCAAACAATTTACCTTAGCATTTGTTTACAAAAGCTATTTTATTAGCGATACGGTTTTATGTGTCTTAGCAACGTAATTCAGCGTTTTATCTAAGATGAAGTACTTTATCCTACTAATATTATTACGTACACATTTATCACATATCACATTTGGTTTTATCTTTTATTCCGAATTCTGATACAATTTTTACGAAAACATTTAAGCGAAACAATATTATGAAAACATGACAACTGGTTTGTAATTTATAAACCTTGGAGCATACGGTTAACATACGGGATGCATAAAGGCATAAAATGCAGACGATCCGAGGCAGTTTAGTGGGAAGATTTCTTAAAAAAAAATTAGACGGGTAAAAATCGTGAACACTATATCTTACTATCTACACTTTATAGATAAACTAGCGGTTGAACGCAACTTCGTAAGTGCGAAATTTATAAAATAAAAACACCTTGACAAATTATACAAAAAAGCCATCCTATTGAGCCACTCTATCTATTGATATAACCGCATGAAAATCGGTTGCGTGGTTATGGAGATATAAGCTCATATAAGGACATACATACAAAAATAACGCCTTTATAATATTAAGTGGAGACATTAGAAAATATATGTAGTATTGATATTATGAAACTGACAAAAATATCCAAATCTCGTAGCATCTACAAAGTATCAACATTAATAAACACTTAGAATCAAATAGATAACATAAAACAGCCGATAAATTGTCTACAATCTGCCAGCTATTAACGTTAATTACTTTAATGAGATTAAACAGTATAGAGATGACATGCAACATGACTACCAAACGTTATTAGACGGTTGAACATTGGAGAAAATTAGAAATCGCTTTAAAGTCGGGATATGCCTTTCAGTTATCTGTAGATTAATAAACAGGGCTTCAGCTTTCGAAAAGCAGTCCGACTGGTACCTGATCTACATATTATACGCAGCTTTTGCAACGTGCACCTTACAGGATGATTATACGCAAGGATGTCAATTAGATACGGCACACGTATAGAAAGCAGGAACCATAATATTAGAAAGTTATTTTGTGAAATACATACATTAGGAAATTGTGTATAAGCTATGCAAATAAATAATGACTGTTGAATAAACTGTTGTCTATTTGCTTACTCATTGACAAAAATAAGAATGACGTCGGTGCAAGGAAGTGATTTTACTAAGCATACATATTAAATTTGAAATATAAATAATGCACTGAAAAGTTGTGGTTGACCACTAGGTAAAGCAAAGCTTATTTGGAATTCATATACACATTCACAACAAAACATTTTGCAAAGAATGTTCACATATCTAGGTTTAAAAGTTAACGGGTTATGGTGACATTGCTTTTTAAGAATTTTGTAGTGTTTCTCCGTGGGCGGTGAATTGATGCTAAACCGTGTTAATCCGTAAAAAGTATTGCTTTTTTACTCAAACACAAACAAAACGTCATGGACTTATAGCCTGCCTCAATTTACCATCTCGAAATTTTCAAGTAGGTATGGCAAAATACGACTATATCGAATGCAATAGAAGATAATAGTAATCAACTGAATCCAGGCTTGGTGGAAAGTCGACCTGAATGTAATCATCCTATAATTCCAATGTAACTAGTAGAAACTCGCTCAAATTAAGAATTGAACGGGTTCATTCAGGGTTGCTACTTAACTAAATAAAATTACACTGTTATTATAATGTTTTATTCTCATATTAAAACACATAAATTTGAAGCTTTAGATGATCAAACATACTTTGCGTTTACAATAGAAAATATTAATGTAGAACTTCCTAAGTAACTGTTTAACTATTGGGTTAAAGAGTCAGACAACACAGTTGTCGACTTTGTCACGAAGCCCAGCTATGAAGATACTACAATTTCTAGTTATAAAGGAACCAAAGCTATAATGTTAGCTAAGAACGAGAAACTTAACTGTTTATTTCAATGGGAAGCTCAATGGATTTTATTCTATTGCCCGGATACAAAATACTGGGAAAATTTTAATGTCTTGTCATGTATCCACATAGTAATTATACAGCATAAAAGCTATTCAGTTGACGAGCTTACTAAACGTAGCATACAATATAAACAAGTGTAAGCTTTATGTTAAATCACTCGTACGACCCATGCAGAAAAACAGGAGAAAATAGAAAAAGGCAGACAGAAAAAGGCAAGCAAAACAGAAGAAGGCAGAAAATTTTGTCCAGAAAGAAAACACTGGTTACTGTGAAGAATTAATCACGACATCGAATTGACAAAATTATGTTCTGGAAAGAATGTTACAGTTAAATGAAAACATATCGCATTAATCGACTAAACTGGTCCTGTCAAACTTTAAGGTGAGGTGTTCATGGAGGGCCGGAAGACATAATTTATTACGGGCTTTTACCGCCGGATAAAGCCATCGATCCAAATCTCAATCCCAACAGCTGATGTTATTACGCCAATAAATTAAGACACATGGCGAAGCAAATGTGTAAAGGCCACACACATTTAATTACACATGAATAAATCATTAAGCAACAATTTAATAGTTAGATAAAGAAGTGTTACTGCATCTAAATCTTCATGCTTAGCTTTTCTTGTGATAATGTTTGGAAATTAGTTCAAAAACTACAAAACAACCTAGGAAATCCAGAATATTATTGCAAGTGGGTGAAAATTACTTTTAAAGATTCTGTTACATAGATTAATACATTGAAAGATACGTACCTAACAAAAGCGTGTTAAACAGGTTTCATTTGTACATGTTTATTAATAAATGCTAAACAATCGGCAAAATATAGTATACCGAAAACTGATAGTTAAATACAATTATGATAGACTCTACTAGAGACTAGAGATAGCGTTCACAGGGTATCATATTTATTGATGCGCTTCAATAACTCATTTCACAGGTTCGCTTTCAAGATCTACACTCGTAGCAAAGTTGTAAACCGCAAAGCATTCATGTTGATGAAATTACTTACATGTCTTATTAGCTGTCTATTGCTGCGGTGAGAAACAAAAAAATATTAATTTAGACAAATGCAGCGAGTATATTTAACCGCATTACGCAAATGTGTCCATAAATAAAGCGGAGATAAGATTAAGTGCTCTATGAAACGATTCGATAAAATTCCAATGATATCATCGGAAAAACGTCTGATATTTTTACAAAATAATGAGTAAATATAGGAAACAAACCGTATCACTCCACGAGTTTTAACCGCTACAGTAATGTTTCGAAGAGAATTTTACCTATACTAGTAAATATGCACATATATAAAGAAAACAAAGTGATTATTAATATTGAGGACGTCTGGGGTGCGAATAACTGCCTGGGTGGAATTATTCCCAATACGGCATTTCACAATCATTTTTGTATGTAAACACGATATTTTAAGATTCAGGCACAAAGACGAGGCTTATATAAGTGGAAATACATTTTAGGATGAGATTACGATCCTTATTCAAAACTTTTACTAATGCACTTTCAATACCTGCTGTCAGAAAATGGATTCAGGATATCTTACGCCCTCAAAAGGGCTAGTTCTATGTATCCCGTCAGTCATGTTTCTCAACAAATATTTTGTTGGAGAAAAATATTCATAATTAAAATTTGCAACTGCCGGGATACATAGTATTGTCGTGAGGACTGATTCTAACAGCTCTACTATTAAGTAATGGAACTGAATAAGCTCCACTAATGATTTATTTAAGAGAAAGCAAATAGGGTGAACTACTTCCACAATCTCCATTGGATAGCTTTGTTACAGTCACAATAATTAATAAGTTCACGGGGCCGGTATACACAATAACAAGGACTTTCACGGCGTTGAATAAGACGCGGATGCACGAAGATTGATAATGCAAAAGAAAAACGTGAGTGCACTACCTACAGTAATTACTGTTACAGAGAAAGGTGTTTTGTATCTAACATTATAATAACGTGTACCAAATTACTATCTATGACATTTATTTATTGAGTTTCGAAAGTAAAGCCTGGGTAATTTACATTCTGACGTGAGTGATCCTCTTGCTTAGGTCCATTGCATAACTAGCCTATTAAATTTGTTCTATGAAAACATGTCCAAAATAATTACAACCTTCTTTGGCATGTTCATCTTAAAAGTTTAATGATCTTGTGTTTCGAGTGAATATTATTAATTGATTTATCAAATTGCGTCTAGAATAAAGAGATTTTTTCTTGATTTGGAAAGTATTCTTACCAAATTTTAAAATGAGTAGAATACACATGCAGACTGTTTAAATATTTTGTCATCTTGTGATAAGAGAAGTAATCTAGATCTTGTCCACAAATCACCGGTTATTTTATCAATGCTTGTCAAAACGCACATAAACTTTTTAAGAAAAAGATAATAAGACAGCTGATTGTAATTGTGAAATGAACTTACCGGTCAAGATAAATACAAATCATTCCAATCCATGAAAGTCAAATAGTAATGCACGAAACGAACTTGCACCATAAGCAACCCTACAAGTTACATTGAAAATTCATTCAATATTATTTGCAAGGAAATTTATAACCGCCTCTACATTCTGCTTTCTATCGGATATGACCAATTACACAACTCCCAAGATGTAGATTATGGTATACGGACCATTTGTTATTATTATCTTTAATACAATAACTATATTACATAAGCCCCGTATCTAAATAAACTATACAAAAAGAACAAGACTCAAACGTGAACTTTCAAATAAGGCTAACCAACAAAAACTAATGGTACACTATTATAATGAAAGTGTTAATAAAGTAACGTAGGAAATTTATTGCGCGGATACCATCGCTGCCTGAGAAAAAAGGTAATTTATGGAATAGAATTCGATTATTTATCAAAATGTTATCATTATAAGAAATATGGTTAAATTAGTTATTATAGATTTCTTTACAATGTGGGCAGATAGAGAATAGAGCTTATTCAACTTTTTATACCAGATTTAGAGAGATTAAAGTGGCAGCAAAAACGCTCAGGACTGCACGTTGTGGCGTTCTGTGGGACGGTCTATGTCCAGCAGAGGACGAAGAAAGGCTGATGGATGGATGGTAACTCGCAACTACGTTTAGAACGAACCAATTTAATTTTGCCTTGTGGCGATCTCGAATGTTAAATACATTTCAGTTGAAATTTTTTTTTTTTTTTTTAAATAAGATTTTTTTGCTTTACTGGCATACCAGTAAAGTAAAAAAATCTCACATAAAATGTTATTCTAAAGATGTCTAAAATAGTTTCCGTGACAAGACAATAAATACGTAAATAAGCGATGACCTTGTATGCGAACTAGCACGCCTTTTGAGCGAATTGTGACAGGCGAAAATCGAACTATAGCGCTCGTAACGGTACAATTAGAAAAGGATTAGCGAAATGCAGATAATGATAAAGAGTTTGTACAAAATTCTTTCTAAATGTTAGTTGCTTAGTTATACGACTTGTATTTAATAGCGTAATAAAATAACAACATAGACCTGTTGCATCTCATACTAGATATTATAAATAATTCTATTTGCAATTATGCCACTAACCGATAGATAACTCGGTATAGTATTTATTGATATGATTTGTTGAAAAATAAACCAAAGTAGGCACTTAAAAATTCTTACTTGCTTTAAACGTGAACTCCATGATGGAACACATAACCCCGCGAACTGCTGATTTGGTAAGAGCCATAATGAACGCATAAATTATACGCAACTTCAAAATGTATTAAGGACCACAAAATTGTAATATGAGTACTTTTAATAAAGGCATATGGAATACTGAGTAAGTCTAAGCAGCTCACACAACGGTCTGGTTCATTAGAGCGGACCAGTAATCGCGGGGAGAGTGCCCTGCTGCAGCTATTGTTGTCCGTCCCTCGGGAGGGTTGGCCCACTTGTCGGCCTATTTACGCACACACGCATACTTAAGCTTCTATAATATGCATACCCAAGTAGCGAGAAAATATTATCCTCCAACCGAGCTAAGAATATAACTAAAAATCATAATCAACTTTATGTAGAGCCTTTCGTGGCGTGCCTATTTCATAGCAAAATTGCCGTCTAAAAATACAAGGGTAGGTACAACTAAAATACTATATTCATTGCGTGCGACTCATCAGATATTAAGAACCGTTCTCTACTTGCTATATTCTTCCTATCCTATCATAATTTAATAATACACTAAAGTAAATGTGTATGACATTCGCTATTAGGAAGGTACTTGGCTCGTGACCAGATGACGATTTACTTTAGAGCAACTTTGTCATATGGTGTAGGGATCTTTACGCTTGAATGCAAAGTAAAGAGCAGTTTTCCTTGCGTTTAATGGATAGTTAGTGCATCGTTAATAAGTATTGAAAAGCCAATATAGTGACAGAGCTGAAAGCAGAATATTTTATGTCAGCTATACCTTGAAACGCCGTGATACATTGCAGGTTAGCGACTACATTGATTTCTACTTTGACTTTCTACTGTAAATTTCCCTTATAGTTAAATGCAACGATACACAATACGTAATATGTATTATAATCTGCTACTTATTTCATATAGACAATGATTTCCTAATTAAAACCATATAATATATTATAATCTGATTATATATTCGAAAATATATTGTGTAATATGTAAGATTATACTTACCATATCCATGCACTATCGGTTGCAATTCGCTAATACGAACTCGCCTAGGTCCAAATTTTGCAGGTAGAGTGTAATGACTATTTGGATAGATCGGTGTGCCTCTTGGCCCATCAAGTCTACTAACAGATCGCGGTAGCGTCCCATGCAATCGTATCGAAGAATCGTTATAAACAGGTTGATATTGCCCCGCGTTATACAGTTGTTGGGATTGGTAGTAAGGTTTTGTAGAATCAATATAGACATTGTTTCTATCCCGAATACCGTAACTATTGTTTTGCGATTGTTCGTAATGATTCAAGGCTTGCAGGCTTTGAGCTGGATATCCAAATTGATTCGGTTGTTTACGGTATTTATCGAGTAGATCGAAAGATCTGTTGTAAGGTATGTCAGTGAAACGGTCATTGTTGAATATCTCGCTCACAGGTATCCCGCTGCTATTGTTGCTAGAGTTACTGCGGTTGCTTCGCGTACTACTCCTGAGACCGTTGCGGCTCAGTGAACCGTCACCGCGAACGCTCAACTTTACTTCCAATCTTTTGTCTCGCATTTCTTTTCTCACTTCCGTGTGAATCACTTCAGTATCATAAAGTCAGAGAGCACACTTTGCATTAGGGGTTGTCAATCAAAGCAACAAATTAATTATAGCTTACATCTTATTACAACATAGAAACACATCACGCTAAGGAAAGTAAATTACAAGAAATGATGAGTAATGATCGTGTCTTTATAATTGAGGCTGAAGACAAGATCGCCGTTGTCGATGTTAATGGAGGTTAAATTGTTTGGATGAAACACCGACACGACTTTTGGACAAAGGTACTGTCAATTTCATGCCACGCAAAATAATTTTATAAACAGAGAACAATAAAAACCAGCCACGTGCGAATTCAAGTTATTATGCGTTGTAGTATTTATTTTTTCTATGAAGAGCTTGTATGAAGCTTTTGTATAATGCTTTATTTTCTGTGAAGGGCTTTCTTATATCAAAATCATACTATTAATGTTTCGCAAAGGATAGTATAAATTTCAAAATAGAACTCTTATCGCAATATTTTTTTTTATAAATAAATTCCAGTATTACTCAACTCTTTTGGGTTTAAAATAAGATAAAACAGTTTCTAATAAAAACAAGCACGTCTCAGTACATAAATAACAGCAAAGTTAGACAGCTGAACACTACACTACATACAATATAATATACCTACTTGCATTTTGAGCTAATCTGCCGGCTTTGAGAAAATATTACCTATTATTTATACTGAAGCACTAGCGGAACGTAGCCAATTAAATATTTTTTCATTGCGAGAGAAATATTATAAAATTACTTAATAAGCTCAGTTAGCCATTTATATGCTCGGTTAGTTAAGTATTTCTGGGATGTCCTAAAAAGAAAACGACGGGTTTTTAACATTCAAAGAGACATCGCTTTGAAACAATAATTTGCCTTTAGCAAAAGGAATTAGTTTCTAAAACGATTTCGCTATGTATAAAGTACCTATACTTTGTAAAATAGAGGTAATATTTTTGGGTCTGCTTGAGACTGAAATTTTTATATCATCTTCATAACATAATGGAATTACAATTTACATAGAATTATGTACAAGTCACTTCTAAGGAGTGTTTATCAGCGCATCATCGTCTAAAAGCAGTTAAATTTCACAAAAAGACGGATGGTAAATACAGAAAAGAATTATTATTGTCTTACATTCCACGACAAATAACTCAACTGACGATGAAACTTGATCGAATAATTCATTAATACTCATATGCGATAAGATAATTCCGTTCAATAACTCCTATCTACAAATGTGTCATTTGCCTCCGGGGCCAAACAGACATAGAGGCAAAGTTAACCTGTTATTGTTTGCAAATGTATAAACAGTGTATTCTATGCACGTGTACTGAAGTAGGTACGTTTACGGAGGAAAATTTTTCCTTGATTAAAATACTAGGTCAAGGTACAGGTGGCTTTTTTCATTGTTGTGATTAATTTTAAATCGTATTTTACGGCAATTTAAAGAGAAGATAACTATTCTTGAGAATTTTAATATAAAATAAAATAACACAAAATTTACATTAAAACATACAATCGAAAGTCATAAAATAAAGAAGCGTATATAATTACTTCGTAAGAAGTAAGATTACATTACAATTATAGGTAAAAGAATAAGCTGACTTTTTGAAAAATTACTAATTAGAACGTTCGTGTTGTGATCTAAAACATCTTGGAAACAATTTTAGGATTCTGATCTATTCTGTGATATTTACAGTAGTGACTCTAGCAGAAACTTTAAATAATTTACTTAGTTCAAAAACTAAAAACACGCTTAAAAATCCTGAATATATTTGGAAATAATTGCATTGTCACCGGTCCTTGATATGTACGCCAAATTTCAAACCAATGCGAGTATTGAAAGTGAATAAAAATCACGTTCAAAGATTGCGTTACATAGATTAATACATTGATAGATACATACCGAACTTATAAAAGCGTGTTAAAAAACCACAAATTGTTTGGGATTATGTGACGAATGATTTCAATATCATAAACACGTACCAGGTGGTATAAGTATGTATTGGTAAGGACACACGCAAATGTCTACACAATACGAGAAAATATGGAATTGCGTAGAAAGTATATATAAACAAGGAAATTGAACAACTGTAAAGGCAATTGCAGGGTTCACAACCGGCAATTTGAAGTAAATGGAGCAAAACAGATATTACCGTGAATTACCGCACAATATTATTTATGAAACTATATTATAAGTTCAGGTAATGTGTTTTTATGTTACAATAAGTAAGCATGACCTTCGTCTCTTGCACAAGTTTCTATAATATCACACATATACGTGTTGAACAATAGATAATATTATTTACTTAGTACTCGATCAATAACTTGTTCACCTCATATCATTAACAGCGGACACTGAATATAAAATTACGTTCTCACTTTTCACAGATCCGGCACTGAATAATAACTGTGTATATTTCAAAAGAATTAGGATAAACACGAAATTACGTCAAAGCAAACACTTGCGACGTCTGTGATTAGAACGCGAAGTGAGTCATATACTACCTTATATATAAATCACCCACAATTTCAGCATATATCACGAATTTTGTATTGCTAGTATGAAGTATGTCACGAGACTAGATCATTCAGTTACAAATTTTCACTTAATAATAAGGTGCAATAAGTTGCAAACTCGCCAGAGCTAAACGAAACACTGCGGGGCTTCGTTCAACGGAACGAAATGGCACGCCGAGTGCTGGAGATAAGGTGATAACGTAGCGATACCAATTTTATACAACGTCTATTGTGGCAATATTGCTTCATAAATTGTACTTGCAAGATGAGCACGTAACCTGACTAATAAAACCAAACAGTTAATATCAGGTACTATCATGTCCCTAAAATTTGAGAATCAGTGAATTTTGTTCATAACTTTAAAACATATTCATTATCCTTACTAAAATTATAAACTAGAAAATTTGTGTTTATATTTATGTAAACTACTGATCGGATTTTTGTTAAATTTTCTAGCTGTATAATAGCAAATACATTACAAAAACACAGGTTAAATTTCATCGTACTATGAGCGGCATAGTAACTATAAACGGGAATTAATTGGCGGCAATATGAAACCTACATGATGTTGTAACAATGCAACTTCAAAATCAACCATTGTATAAATTGTACATTTCTTCAACGGACAAAAGACTGACTAAGACTCCTTTATAGTCACTTTAATAAAACGTACAAAATAAGTAATTTAGGCCTTTATAAACTCGCGTTTCCACTACTTAATAAGTATACGCTATAAAAACATTTACAAGTTAGAAAGTTTATTGATAAGTAAATATTTCCCACATAAAAATAAAGGAGACATCTTTGAAGACTATAAGAGTTTGACAAACGAGTTCTGTTTTGTGTTCGTGATGTAAAAACGATGCAGAGCATGATCACGAACATGAAACATAATGTGGCACCTATCGAATAACTCTCAGATAACTTTACACCTTTAAAACGCACCATTTACTGCGATTGCGCTACTAATAGACGATATAAGAGTGACAGTCATGTTTTGAATTTATTATTTCGCTATTTAAGAGTAACGCTGTATGGGTTTCGCATATTGTTTTTGTCTATTAATACAACAGGAAGGACACAACTAAGTCCTAAAACAGTCTCTATAAATATTCGTAAACAATCTTTCATAATAAAAAGTAGCATTTCAGAGATGTTGGTCGGATTTTTATGAATTATAGCTGAAAACACACACAATATAATAGAACTACAATGACTACAGACAGGGTAGAAAGTATAATAAATTTATTAACTCACATTCTTGGACGTCTTCAGGTACCTCTTCGTCTTCTTCAGTCTTCTGTTCTTCCTGCTCGCGTTTTTTAATCGCCTGTAAAAGAAAACGTGCTATAAACATATTCACAGCATCACTTCAAGCAGGCTGAACGGGCAAACAAAATGTGAAACAAAAGAACATAAGCCACACTGTTTACAGCTAGTGATGATGTTACTTAAAGTCGGATAACACGCCAGTGAAATGGTATGTTCGTGACACGACAATAGCTAAGCAAGCACAAACAATGCACACGAATCCAAATTGAAAATCTTTGTCTAAATGTGTTTCTATCTTGCATACACATCTCACCCGTGCGAGCCATCCTCCTGCGGCTTTCAAGCACCTCATTTCAGTATAAGTGTTAACACTGGCCGGTGTTTATTATTGATTTATTTAACACAACACTTGTATTGAGAAAGCGGCACTTCACTTATCGATTAATCGCGGTACATGAAGCATTGTTAGAAGCGCCGCGGTGGAAGGCACTCATTTCTGCGAGTCTCGCGGAGGGTCTACCGAGAGCGTCGTGGTCGAGGGCCTGTGTGCATCAGCCCGTAACAGTCGCGGTATTCCGACAATTACCCACGCCTCAGCTGTGCTTACGGAAACGGAGCGATTCGCACTTACATTTATTTCATATATACTATATAGCTCTTTATTTTATTACATTGCATTTCAAAGAAAGTATTTCAAATTTTAATAACTATTAAGTAAAACACTAAGCATTTCGCGTGGCGTGTAAAGTTAGTACAAGAACTAACTTTTATATTAATATTTTCACATAATACGGGTGCTACGCGAAAGATATCTCACGACTCTATTGTTTCTGCTATTCTATGGTGAACAAGAAAATACAACCTAAACCGTGCGCCCGCTTTTACCCTTTCGCGTTACTCTATAGCCCATAATTTAGTTGCTATTGTTATACTTATCACGATAACACGATAAATCTAAACTTAAATTAATTAATGCTCTTGTCTAGATCTATAACATCCATGTAAAAATGCGTTCAACACATCAATTGGAAATTAGAAATTCTTCAAATGCTATATTAAATTTAATGTAATGTCTTAACATTCTCATTAAATAAATATACATAGCAAATCCAAATTTAATGGATAAAAATCACGTATAAATAATTCCAGTTTGTAAAACGTTAATTGCTCTATTCCCATCCGATGGTCGAAGCATGCCGTGGGACGGAACAAATACATTCATTGTAGATAATCCATCTATCCGAAATACCGAAGTAACGTTACGCGTCATAAACACTGATATCATAAATGTGAAAGTAACTGTAGTTTATTTGTCATCCCGTAGCGATAAATTACAGAATCAATCATATGAACCAGTCCCAAGTCTGGAAACGAATTGACTGCTCAAATTGATTGAATTTAAACATTCAAAAGACCGCGGGCCTGTATTTGACTAGTGAGTAGGTTACAAAGATAGTAAAACTCATCAAACGTTTTAATTTGAAACTGGCTTTTAAATTTGTTCTAACAATAAGGAGCAAAATTGACCTAACAAAAAAGGAATTATTGAATTTCGTTATGTAGTTCAGAAGTTAAGTGCACACATATTTTGGCGAAAAATTTTTATTTATGTAAATTTAAGACCTTTTTGGATCCATGTGGTGCCAAAATAAGAACATAAATGTCATTATTGCATTTCATCCTCAGAATGCTATAAAAGCCAGCTATAGGATATTAACAGATACACATCTTCTGTTAGAGATGTAAAACTCGATACCTACTTAACCTATGCCAACACGGCTAGTCCGAGCAGAGCACCGTAGTAGACCAATAACCCAATTAAATGGAGAAGGTCCGTGCCCAATAGTGGAACGTTAATAGGCTGGGAAGAAAGGGCCTTCTTATACATACTTGTGCTACAAATTGTATAAATACAAACGCTTTTAAAGTGTTGTGTTAAGAGGGCACGATACCAAATTATGCTCCATACAAAAATATGGGTATCGTACTTCCCTTTTTTCTTCGCGAAAGTTAAACCGATTTTAATTGTTTCTACGCTATATTATAGATGAAGAGTATATCTATGCTTCTGGCACTTTCTTTTTTCAATACATAATAACTAATAGAAATATGACCATCCGAAAATCCCGATTTTTTCGGTTTTATTTAGGTAAAGTTGCAGCGTCTATCACACATATTTGGTAACGTTTTACCAAAAAAAATAGATATACTCTTCATCTATATTATAAGCGTAAAAATAATGAAAATCGGTTTAACTTTCGCGAAGAAAAAAGGGGAGTACGAAACGTCTTTTTTCAAAGAATTTGTAGGTAAAATCTGTTTCAGCTATATTTCAAAGTCAAAGTCAAAATATTTTTTTTCAAGTTGGCATGTTTTACAAGCTCTTTTAAAACGTCAGAAACTAGGTGTCTGTTAAGGCGAATCCTATGGAGAAGAACAGACAAGAAACTCCATGGATATTTTTTTCTATTCTCTTCATTTCTTTTCATATTTTTTTCCAAAAATATTATACATTGTTGTATCAGAGTGTGAGAATGATGCCGATTAGTACCTATAATCCAGACTAACTAAAACTTAATAGTAAAAAATAATAAAATAGCCTTGTTGGAGCAAGTCGACCAGTCCCAGCAGAAGGCACCCGTTCACGAGTATAACGCACACATCAGCCCCGCACAGCTCGACCATTTTGTAGGGAACCGTGCGACCCGACGTGCAACGCTACCAACTTCGAGACATTTGAGTGAGCATGACGAAGTCGCTCCCTTTCAGCACGGTGCTCGGGAATAGAGATAGCAATACCTAAGGCAAATACCTAAATTAGGAGTACAGTACCCCCTTAAGGCTCTATGATATACATCAACGGTAGTGTAAAAATAAAGAAACGCACTCTATGTTTTCTAAACGCACTATTTTAGATAGCCACAAATAAAAACACAAGGCGGGGTCTATCATTATCTATTTTATCAATCAAAACCTACATATAAAACCGTTAGTTTATTTTCTATGTTGTCAACATTATTATTAGATCGTATTTCGGACAACATAATACAATCGAATGAAGGGCCGCATATCAAACCGGTACTTCTTACTATTATCAAGTGCAGCAAGGTGAACTAGTTTGTTTCAATTCGTTTTGTGGTTTTACCGGTAATATTAGTAGGTTTTATTAGTTATATCTACCAATTGATATAGCTACTGTTACGATCACATATCAATTATTTATAACCAAGTATTAGTTAAATTACAGTTATAAAGACTCGTATTATTAAATCTGTTTATATTAATCTCAGATAAACACACCTTTGCATCATTAGAAATGGGTAACGTAAAATTTTTTACGAAAAATAAAATTGTGCAAGATTCATTTAATTTTAATTGCATAATGGTGTTTGTTGCAGAGAAAGCAAATAAGTAATACATATAGAGCTGTTCTAGACTTATTTCTTTTTTACAAATTATTATTTTAATTTGGTTCCATACACTTTTAGGCTGCATTTCTCAAGCACATTATGCAGATTACGTAATTCATATATCTATTCTAAAATATTTCGCAAGTAATAGAGATGTCTTAAAGTATATTCATAGAATAAGTGGCATAAACGAGACAAAATAAACACTAGCCTAATCAAATTTTGAATACAAATGAATCAAACAAATCCTAATAAATCAGGTAATTTAACATCTTGCGAGCTTATCTTGTAACAGCTTAATAAGATTGCGTAGTAGTGCTGATTTAAATTTAAAATGAGTAAATAAATAAATTGACATCACAGATTAAGACAATGGTAGTAATTCTAAACTTAACATGCGCACAACTAAACTTAACTAAAAACGAAAACAACTATGGCGTATTTTGGTTAATTGGCTATTTCAATGCGCACATTTTTATTTATGACTAGCTGTTGCCCGCGACAACGTACGCGTGAAATTTAGAAATCAATTCTCAACAAACAGAAGTTTACTCTTCTGCTCAATAGATGACGTTGTACGTTTTTTTAAATCGCGCTATCGTTTCGTTCCACACATAAGCTCGTCAAAATTAATATTGTGTTATCATCCGAATTTCGCACTTATAAATTAGTAAGGATAAGGATTTTCTTATTAAAAAATGTCGAATTGTGTTATTGAGTTGAGACTATCAATTTTCATTTTTTAGTCAAGTTGAGTTGTGCACGTAGAATCGATACCAATATTACCCAATATAGGAGAAAATTAAATGCATATACAGTAACAAAGATTTATAGCGAGTTTATTGTAGACGAAACGTAGAACACATGCATGAATGGCTTAACACACACAACATAAATCAGATATATCTAATTAGATCGGAAGGTCGATGATGATTGAACAATACAAAACTATGTAATGAAGCAATATTCTAATTAAAACACATTAACATATTAGACGTGCAGTAAATTTTATAACATTACAACATAATTAAGATCCGTTCAGCGTTGTTAATTTAAATTTAATTATTAAACATGCGATTGTTAATAAAACCACACATTACTGTTAAAATCTAAAATGCTGGACAGGTATACACAACCATTATTAATTTATCAGTTTAAATGAATAACAAACTAAATTAATAAATATCTTATTAGAATGATGGACATAGTATAGCTGTATACCTGTCCGCATCTATAACATCATAAGTTAAGAGCGAAACCGACCAAGTATAGTTTCAGATGAATGTGAGACATCTTTGTGATAATTCTGTCAACATAAACTAACCAAAACATCTGATAAAAGTTCTTGTAAACTAGTAAAACTTTTTCGAACAATCTTTTTAAATACATAAAACGAAAGCAAAAATAAAAGTAGCACTTGCAATTAACTAATAGGCACCCATATATAAGAAAAATAAGTTACTCAAACTCATCTGAATCTTTGCTAATCAATTTTTCCCTATTAAGTGACGCTATAAAACAACCAGGGCGTCACCAACCGGTAGCCATAGGTCAAAGTAAAAATTAAAGACTTGAATTCCTCGATTGGGTTTTTTGAAACGAAGTTCCTTATCGCGTGTTACGAAAGGGGGGCGAGACGGAAAAAATTAAGACCAAAAGTAGTATCGACACTTTTTGCTATAGTTGTAGGCCGTGTGGTGTGCGCATGTTTCTCTGTCTCTCATATACAGCCAGCCAGTTATTGTCGTTTCGTCTTTCTATTTGGCATTGAACAGAGTGTTAAATAAAAAAAATATTATTAAAACTTACAAAAAAATAAAATTTTATTACAAATCCTTCACTAATTAATCGAAAGGAACTTCGTTCCATCCGGGTATCCCTTGACAACTCTCAAGTGTTTTTTTAATATACCCGGTAGGCGACGCTCTTATGGGTAGTAAGTAAGAAAATAATATTCAGTGTTATTTGGTTATTGTGTATTCTAAAGCACCTGCGCGATAAGGTCGCGAGCGCGCCTCGCGTCCATCTGATTGACGCGTTTGTTCTTGAGATGATGCGGAGTGTCGCGGCGATGGAGGCGTCCTCCAGCGACCGGAGCACCGCCACGTTCCTCCACCGACGAGCGCCACGCCACGCGCCGACCAGTATGCTATACCACCACCATATATACCCACTATACCGTACCAACTATCGCAGCAACTACTTCATAACGAACTGATCTATTTTTAACCGACTTCAAAAAAGAGGAGATTCTATGTTCACCTTTGTATTTGTTAGTTATTTGGCACGTTAGGAAAAATTATGGCGCATATTTTTGCCACGCGCGCTATTACTGTCACAAAAAAACATCTAGAACCTAGAATGTAGCCAACACTTTAGTTTTTAATTCTCTAATTATTCGCGACTATTGTATCTAAACAAAACCACTTCTTAAGAGGATACCAAAATAGCTTCGTGCATTTTTCTATGTACGAATGAATGAATGAATGGCTAGAGCTCTAATTTTTAAGTATATGTTTTTTCAATATATGATCTAGGAACGCATCAACTCAGAAACGCGATTGAAAAAGTTTTCTCGATAGAAAATCTTGGCGAAACAACCTCTCTAATTTTTTATTTTTTTCATTTGTCGGTCTATTATCGCGTATTAACTAATGAAATAACTTTAAAAACATGGGTAACTATTATGTATAGAAACACGTGGATCAGAATTAAAATATATTTAGTAGATTTTGAGTAAATAGGAAAAGTATCCCTAATTCTTCATTTTCTGTGCCTACTGGCTGTGTTAATATGTACGTGTCGGCGATGATATTGATGTAGGCCCTTAAGGATTTAGTTGCGTAAATTATGTTTTAAGAAGTGGTTTTATTTTAGATGTTTCTATGATTACGCTAAAAATACTTATTACGGGCGTATAAGATTTCTACTTCATTAGATTATCGGCTGGTTAACAAATTTCTACGTAATTGATAAAGACAACTAAAAATATCGTACTAGATCAGTAATGTTAATCAGATAAGTCGCAGTGATACTGAATTATATATTCATCATCACTAATATATCAAAACTTATTTCTGAGTGATGAGAATAATCGTTATAAGTTAATCATTAAACTGTGTTCATAATTCGCTGTAATCACTTAAATTGTCGATCGGATATCGAGCCATATGGTTCACTCAGACTTAAGTTTACGATCGGATACCTAAGATAATCCCACAAACAATAAAGATAACAGAATTAATGAAAAGCATAATGTAAATTGCCCCTTTGAAAATATTAATGTGTTATAATTTCTAGAGAGAGGGCGTTAGAAATTTATTTCTCTAAGAAAATGTTAAATATTATTTTTTAAACTACCTTTGTTAATAATCTAAATACAGTTAATTGTAAACGAAAGCTGTTTTACAAGTAGTTAATTTCCATGTTTATCTCCGAACATAATGAGATTCTGAGATATCAAAACTAATATACCTAAAATATGTAACTGGAAGACTGTTTTATCTATCAAATGTGTGGACAGTAAAATTGCTCACCGTGGCACTAAGGCTATAGTTCTTCATAAATTTAATCAATGCTGTATTATATAGAATACTTACTTCTAGTTCGTCTGAATCCTCATTATCGTCGTTTTCGCCTTCAGATGACTCTCGATCAGCAGCCGTCTGGGTGTCGCTATCCTCTTCTTTCGTTTGTTCTGGAGGTAATATTTGTGTTTGTACCGCCTGTAAAAATATCTAATTAGGAATCTTTTACTTAAACAAATGAACACAATAAAACACATAAAACAGTAGTTTTATTACTAAAATAAGTAAGGCACGAGCCTTTCCCTCTCTCTCTAGCCCGTTTTAGTCCCACTGTTGGGCACGGGCGGGCCTCCTCCACTTTGGGAGGGATTATGGTCTACTGTGCTGAACAGGCGTGTTGGCACAGGGTTTATTTTCGAGTTTTCCGCCTCTCACTGAGGATGTTATCTGTGTGCAGTATCCCTTAGCTGACTTTTACAGCACGCTGGGGAGGAGATGGGGTGGTGACACTAGTATTTTTAATCTGTCACCACGCGGAGACTTGTCCTTCTCCTCTATGGAACAGTGATTTTGGTTTACTCTATCACCATGAGTAGGTGTTGATAAGTTTCAAGTTACGTGAATTTCTTTTCTGGGAAAAAAATGTGCTTCAATGAACCCTGGTTTAACTTTTATAACACTAACTGCCGCACTCAGAGACATTTAATGGTTACTTAAGGAGCTCTTTAGTATTGATTTAAAAAAGTAAAAGTTAAGTTAAAACTTTTTTAAATTAATACTAAAGAGCTCCTTAAGTAACCATTAAATGTCTCTGAGTCCGGCAGATTAAGGGACCCTAATAAACCGTTATCTGACTCTGAGAGTGAACTTTTTTAAATCAATACTAAAGAGCTCCTTAAGTAACCATTAAATGTCTCTGAGTGCGGCAGTTATTGAAGGAAATACCCCTGTTTTTTTATGCCTACCCAAGTAATCAGTAAATTGTTTTATCAGAGGTCATGAAATTAAAATGCTTTAAATAAAGCAGTTTACTGTGAAAGTGGCGTTACATTTAATAAAAACACAGACACATTTAATGTATTTTATACAATTATAAAAGTAGTTTGACATCCTGTAAAAAGTTATCACTAGGAAACAACATTCCTACTTGAAATAACATCCGCATATTTGTCGCAATCCACAATAGTTAATAGATATTTACGGTGACACTAAACTAATAAAATGTTCTTGTGTACATTTTAAAATGAAATTAAATTTTAAAATGAAATTAAAATTTTAAAATGTTCTTGTGTACATTTTATTTAGCATCAAAATTCCCACCAAAGACATTCTAATTATGTTTCAAATTTCCGTCAAGTGTGTCACTGGTCAGCCAATAAAACATATTTAATACATGATTTTTAGGGTTCCGTACCCAAAGGGTAAAAACGGGACCCTATTACTGAGACTTCGCTGTCCGTCCGTCCGTCCGTCCGTCCGTCCGTCCGTCCGTCCGTCCGTCCGTCCGTCCGTCCGTCCGTCCGTCCGTCTGTCACCAGGCTGTATCTCAAGAACGGTGATAGCTAGAGAGTTGAAATTTTCACAGATGATGTATTTCTATTGCCGCTATAACAACAAATACTAAAAATAAAATAAAATAAATATTTAAGGGGGGCTCCCATACAACAAACATGATTTTTAGGGTTCCGTACCCAGTATCTCAAGAACGGTGATAGCTAGACAGTTGAAATTTTCACAGATGATGTATTTCTATTGCCGCTATAACAACAAATACTAAAAATAAAATAAAATAAATATTTAAGGGGGGCTCCCATACAACAAACATGATTTTTTACCGTTTCTTGCTCGATACTAATAACGTTGCCTTATGTTGCATAGATAATGGTACGGAACCCTTCGTGCGCGAGTCCGACTCGCACTTGACCAATTATTAATAAAAGATACACATCACAATTTGAAATAAATATCATATTTTAATTATATCGTGTAAAAGGAAGTATAAATTAATGGCCAGTTTTACTGTACTATAAATAAAAACTTGAGAACATTAGCTGCCAGTCATAATTTTGCTTTTATATAGCGACGACATGTATTACAAAGGTATTAAGTTGACATTTTAAAATATTATGTGTATAATTCAAAACGCACCGGTTAGTAATGTGACCAAAACCCTTTCCAAAATGGAGGAAGTCCGTACCCAACCAACAGTAAGACGTTAATAGGCTGGGAATAAAAACAAGGAAGAAGTTTATAAAGTTTATTAAGGGAGAAGAGTTTAATCGAATGCAGACGCAGGGAAAAACCTAGTTAAATAATAATATATAATATAATATAATATTCATGGACATTTCACACAACGTCCTCTGGTCCCAAGCTAAGCTTATATGCTTGTGTTATGTGTACCAGAATACGGATATAATACATATACTACTTTTCTTTTGTAAATATGTACATACTTATCTACTATATAAAAATAAGTCGGATTTTCCTTCCTGACGCTATAACTCCAGAACGCACGAACCGATTTCCACGGTTTTGCATTCGTTGGAAAGGTCTCGGGCTCCGTGAGGTATATAGTTCATAATTATTTTAATTTTTTTTTTACTTTTTTTTGTATGGCAAAACAACGTTTGCCGGGCCAGCTAGTAATATATAGAAATACCCAGACGCAGTACAAACATTTGTATGACAATTAGAAAAATCACACAAATGATTGTCCCGAGCGGGAATCGAACCCGCGACCTCTTGACCGGCAGTCCGTTATATAAACCACTCAACCACGAGGCTCTAGTAATTACTTGTTATCAGATAACTGGATACAGCGCTATAGTCTCTGTCGACCCTAATGGGTAAAACGCGTGTCAGTGTGATGATGATGATGATGTACATATTATATTGACTTACTTCAATAGTTTCAACGGGTTCTTCAACAAGTTTTTCAGGTGGTGAGATGGAAATACCGTTGGTCGTAGGAGTTTCTTGTTTTACAGGTTGCACATTCGTTTCTGGAGATCGCCCGGCAAGTAGCTTCTGTGCTTTCACTTTTAAGTCTCTTGGATGTGGTGTATTTTGACGAACAAATGGTGTCTGTGAAAACAATACAAAATTAGATATATTCATTTACTACAAGACGGTGAAAATGATAATTGTATAAAGGAAAAACATTTATAAAAATACATGCACATGCTACAGATGTATTTTATTCTTTGCAACGAAATTAATTTTAGCTTTAATATTAGAAAAATCATCAGAAATCACATGAAAAAGCCAATAAGATTTTAAAATGGGCAAACAAGATCACCTAATAACAAAATTTACAGATACAAGTTAAAAACAAGCTTAAGAAAACATTAAAGTTTCTGATCATAATGTAAATTGGTAATTAGATTTTTTTTTCTGTATACGACGATATATAAAAGCAATACGTCAGATATTCAGCAAATGCAAAACAAAGTTGATCATAAAATGAACTAAAATGAAGTGTGTAAGCGAACCTTTTACAATCACAAAATGCCATAAGTGACATACTACAAAAGTAAGTCAAAGCTTATAGATCATTAACTATTGACCGACATTCTTTATATAGATACATTTTAATATGTACCTAGGTTTTAATTTTTTATATGACTAGAAGGTGACAAACAAGCTTACGGCCTGATGGTAAGCAGTTACTGTAGCCGTTAAAGTACTACATAGTTTTCTTGGTATCCCTACTAAAGTAAAGAGTATTTATTCTTGCGATACATACTTAGTATATTTGTTATGTGTTTTTTTTATTCTAACATAATATTTAACCATAGATAAATTATGAATGTTATTTCATGATTACTCTGCAAGATATTGACATTCAAAAAGTGAGTACATACCTACCTAATAGTCATTTAACCTATTAACCGAATCATGCTGTATAACATGTAAGAGTACTATGATTAACAAGGATATGATATCACACAAGTACTTTGTCTCTGAACATAACGACGTCAGTTACTTCTAGATATCTTAATCTACTTAAGTGCAGTTCAAATATAGTGCGCTTATAAAATTAATAGGAGGTTTTTTTATAACAGATAAGTGTTTGTCACAAGTGACTTGGATTGTGTAGTTTGATGTAAATTATATTAAAATTGCAATATTATTAATAATTCTGTGCTGTGGTTGGGTGTGGTTTATGTTGCGCAATCAGTGTTGGGTTTTCTTATTGTGTTATACGGTTCACAGGAAAAATACTAATGCGTCTCAAATACAAAATAATATTTATCTAAAACTGCGTTAATCTACTTCTAGCAAAAACAAAATTATATCTAAGACTGATATGCAGCAAGAGGATAATTGGCGGAGAGCGTATATCACTTGACAGTAGTGTATTCACAACACTAAAACATCACAATATATATTTATTTCCTTAATATTTTGCTCAGCAACAAAAAGCTATGATAGATTTCATTAGGTCATCCCATAATTGACATAGCAATAAAAAAAATACAACCCTGCTGTCCTTTTACTGTCAGATTCATCTTCCCATCAGATTTTCTGGCCAGAACTAGAATCTCTTAGTTTACTTGTACTAATATAATTATTATATTACAAAAGCTTTTGAAGAAAACACTGTAAACTGACTCCGTTTCAGAAAAAAACTTTAAAAATCTCAAAATATTTTTATTTTAAAATAATATGTCAAATCACTATTTCATTGCGCGTTATTTCTAAATCCTAATGTTTATATTTCTTTAGTTTACAGAGAAGCAGGTAGGTACTTATATTTTAAATCATAGAGTATTTTTTTTCTGTTTGCTTACAGAGGATCGATTCAAGCATATATCATTTTAGTGTAATCAAGTGCACAGATTGAAATGTAGGAGTAAAATTTGTGTTATTTTTTTTCTTTTATCGTGAATACACTATGCCCTGCGACGCTTTGCCGCATACCTCCGCGAGGTTATTAATAGAGGAGGATAGTCGTTGCAGGGAACTCCTCCGTTGCGTAGTAACTAGCTTCCGAACTACGTTTATAGGCCGCTTCAACACGAGCAACGACTGTTGAGTGAAGAACGAGTCTGAAGGCGTCTCCTCACTGTCATCCTGGATTGACGGACACTTAAAAATATATTTGGCCTTCTAGATAATTCAAATGATGTATCTATCAATGGAGTCATTAAATAAAACTATTCGCAACAATTTATTAAACGATTCATTTTTTGTGTGTTTGACTACATTATTTACCCCGATTTTATTCATTTCTTAATTACCTAATTTAGATCTGATAATAGAGACAGATCTCGCAAAACTAAATAATAAAAACCTATAAAGCTTTATAAGTTTTTATAAAAATAAATTTCAAAACTGAGCAGAGATTAATAATCTTATTTTTTTTTCAATGTAAATGTAATAGCAAGACTAGTATGACTACCATTATACGACTATTATCAGGAAGGTAATAAAAAAACTGCAAGGGACAATGTAAATATCAGTTTTATTCCCAATCAGTGCGAACTTCTCTTTTTAAAGATTCACTCTTATGGAATAAGAAATATAGAAACATAAAATTAGGAATAAATTTTTGAAAGTGGTGAGATAATAACGTTTTGATTTGATTTTAACAAAAACTACAAGATTATATGGCAAAGGTCTGGTCTGTGTGTTGTTATAAAACAAGCTTAATATCTCTTATATCAAGGTGTTCTCATTTCGACTTCGAAGTTCATTTTCCAACAAATATTTTTCTAAAAGAGAAAATGACTAGGTCTAATCATAAGTATAATACACTAGTTTATATCATGAAACACGTTAAAAACAAACAGTTAAGAACCGATATTTAAGATTATAAGTATACTTTGAGTTTTATATTTGTACTTTGTATTTTCTTTAGTGGAAACACAGTTACGATTTCTTTTATAATTAGGACAAATATTATTAACAAAGAAATTCTTTTAGTAAACTATTACCTTCACATTTAACAACATGACCTATAACTCCAATTTTAATCAGTTTTGCTATTCCTAATCAAACCTCGTTTAGAACGTGATATATAATAGCATGCAACAAAAAATAAAAGAAAAAATAAAATACATTAAATTTTATTACATAAATAAATAAACAATTGATTAGTAATCTTAGAATTATAATAATACTGAAGAGTGATAACTAAACCAAAATAATACAACGAAAAAATATTTACTGTCTTAAAAAAATTGTTAGAAATTCGATTTATCGTAGTACATGTTGAATAAAAAAACATGCTATAAAGCGTTAAATATTACAACAATAAAATTATTTATTGTTATTCTATAGCTACAATTATAGTACTGAGCGCTAAATAAGCTCTGTGCCTGGAGCAAGTGTCGCGTACATTTGTTCTGAACCATAAACCTACTTTCCTCCACCTATCTCTAAGTGTGTTACCTACATTGTGGAAGCATATAGATGCATTATGTCTAAAAGACGTTCTACCGTCTGTATTATAAACTCGTTTATTGTGCTGATAATTTTTCCTATACTTGAATAGTTTACAACAGCATAAGCTCACCTCTTTGACTTCCGGAATGTCTTCGGTGAATTTCACTGAGTGAGTGCGTGAATTTTCTTTTTGCTCCCAATCCTCGTTGTCTGAATCTCGATCCCGTGAAATACTCGATTCTGTTGAACCGTTTATGTTAGTAACGCATTAAATATACTTATCTTTTATATGTTTCATAAATTTCTAAAATAAATTTTTTGAATGAACTCGTAGTGAACTCGTAGTACATACATTGTATTTCTCCTTTATAAAATAAGTACTGGGGTGTAAATCCATTGGGACTGTGTCAACAATTCACTAAATATGGGACAAACAGTAGCCCAAAAGCCACTTGTTGCATGTAACGTAGAGCAGATACGAATAATTCCAAACTAGTACTGAGAAATATTTAAGTACTATAGCTGAGTATAAAAGAAAAATAATAACATTAAATTACACCACGGACATACACAATAGCGATACGATAAATACACACACGCACATTGAAAGCAATGACATAACTAAATGCAGATACCAATTCAAATATCAATAATGTTTTGTGCATGTTGATTACTAGACACTGTATTCTGTACTACATAATACGTGTACTACATCTATACAATGTTTTTATTTAAGTGCAGTGCAATAGCGTGGTTGTCGTGAATGACCTGACCTACCTCACAATAAGTGCATAGATTCTTACAGAAATTTGTGCTCATGTATGTAAGCCCTAATAGAAGCTAATCTCTGCGATGTATTTGTGCTAACTCAAAATACAATATGCAATCATATATCAAATTATCTCTAAATATCTATAAATTCACTAAAATCAAACTAAAAGTATACGAAGGTAAAAAGCTTAAACTATAATATTTGTTTCGTTTCTATCCCATAAATATTTTAGATTATAAATACCTACGTCTACGTGTCGAGTATTTTACGTGCTTTTTTCAAACTACGAATATTTGCATTTTGTAACTTCAAACGCTAGTGCTAGCGTTAGTCAAACTAAACAACGTATAAGTTTTTATTGAAAAATCAATACCGACATTAAATTACACACCTTAATCTAAAAAAAGATTAGATTAGGCGACGTTCTAGGCACCTCACCTTTGCATATCCACTAAGATGAAGAGACATAACCGGAATGGTTTTGCTAACACCAAAGTACAATGAAAAAACTGAAATATCTAACGACTATTACAGAAGGTATTGCTTAAATACAAATCGCAAAGTACCTATATTTTTACATGTAGTATCTTTAATTTTTAACTACCCACTATAGCAATATCGTAATCGGTATTCATTGCATATTTGTATTTTATATGGAAGACATTTGTTTCCTTGCGATAGAAGATAGGATTTCCTAGTAAAATATAATTTACATAGTTTGTAGAACCTTACCTCTGACTCTATTTATCTCTGGTTGTGAATTAAATCTGTGTTCCCTGAACCAGTGTCCACTGCCGACCTCTGACGTATGTTCCAACTCTATTTGTGATGTGACAAGTGCTTTTAGTATATTTACACGGCAAAAACAAAACAATACAGCGAAGTGACAGCTCACAATATTTACGTATTCGACAAAAAAATTTTTTTACAAAATTGATGTAACTTGGGAAAATACAAATTACAATTCTAAGGCTTTATAATTATTTTAATATTATATAATTATTTTTATAATTAATGTCTGAGCAATCAGCGTACGACGAGAATTTTAATTCAATCGTAATAGTTATTCAGAACGTTTACCAGAACTAGTGAAATAAATTTTAAATTTGAAGAATTTATCAGCACAATATTGAATACAATATATATCGACATGTTATTGAAATTATTATTACATAACAATGATGGAATGTATCACATGATCCAACCTCGTATTACATTGTGGAAGATAAAATATTTCATGCACCAAGGCCAATCGCATTGTCGATGTCCAATTAATTGGCTTCGGTGCCGCACTGACCCCTCTGTACTGATGAATACAATGCAGATTGATATCAATTTGCCTTGGATTGCTTTAAATTATAAACCTTTACCCTAATACCAGTAAAAATATTTCTGACTAGAAAGAATAAAAAAAGGAAATAGCATCCAAATACATTTATTTATTTTCTCTATGACAAATCAAATTTGTCCATTTATTATTTGCCCCATCTCTATCGGTTTCTCGGACTTTAGCATAATCATGTACGTGCGTAACGTCTTATTTTTATAAAATGAGGCATAGGTACATAATTTAAAAATGACGCTCATTTAAGGAAAACAGTAGCCTTTATCAAGAAAATAAAGAAATGTAAATAGTATAACCGATGCTCAAGACTTCGTTCGCGTAGAATTTAGAATATTTTTTTAAAAGTAGCCGCTGTCCTTTCTTGGACTCTAGACTATCTTTGTACCAAATTTCAATTTTCGCATTTATAATGTTGGTATCAAATTATAGAAGAATTAAACAAGGACTATTGTGCGCTGTCACAATAAATTGCATAATTAAACAAAAGCGGAAAAAGCATACGCAAAAACGACTTATAGATACTACAATGCTCACATAGAATTCAATAAACATTTTGACAAACTTATTTTAGATATTATGCTTAAGTATATATTTCTATTGTGGTACTTTGTATTGCAAAAGGAAATAACAAAATTTAAATAAATAACATTATACAAACAAAAATAACTCATAAATTAAGCATGTTTTAAAAAATGCTAATGTGATGCAGTTGAAAAATAAAGCTGAGATATTTTATTTAATACACACTGCACAGACTAAGACGAATTTCTTAAAAACAAAAGAAGTTCTCGATAAAGCAAGGTAAAAATGTTAGAAGATACTAATATGACCTGTTATTCAAATGAGAATATTAACGAAGTAAATTTCGCATCATTAATAAAATAAAATAAAATCACAAAGGTATACCAGTTAGTAGGAAAATGAAACGATTTTAGTATACGCTGAGGTTTAAGATGTATATTAATAGGGGAAAAACATGATAGGTAAAGGACCACGCCAAAAAAGAGTCGAGGAATCCATAACGAAAGGTAAGGATGGTATTTCTGTTTTAATTATTATCCCCAAGAATAATTTATTTAAATATTCTACAATACCTAACCATATAGCGAATTTTTCTTTAGTACTTTAGTTAAAATCGTAAATTTAATATATTAATTTCAAGAAACAGTATAATAAATTAATACTATGGTGAAAGTAAAATGTTGTAGAAGTATGGAAGAGTGAGAAAGAATGTGCAGTGTCTATTAAAACATAAAAGCAACTATTATCATTTTGCCGTGTGCTGCCATTGACCGTAAGCTTAAGACTAACATTGCTATAACCCGCACGGATGAATTTTTATGAAAAAAATAACGATATATCTACGAGCAGGACATTAAAAGCAAAATAAATAACATTGCAATTTCATACCTGGTTGCTGTGTATAACTAAGCTGAGGTAACAAGAAGCACGTAAGAACATTTTCGCCTGTGCTCTCATCTCTATCAGTTTGGAAGGTCAATAATGGTTGAGCCTGATTCTCCGAAAGCCATACAGCTTTTAGTTCTAGATTGACTAAAGTGTAGGGTAAGTACTGTAACCTGAAATATCACAACAAATTCCACAATGAAATTTTATATATGTGTCTTAAATTTTTTTAAACGACGGTAGACATAGAAATCAAGAATCTAAGGATATTCTCAAAGAAACTGAAATCCAATAACTTGGTATTAAGATAAAATGCAACAGTATTTTCTTTCAAAGTCCGTAACATTACGTTTGCGATTTAACGTACAACATACGTAAACACTGACCCATTTGCATTTAATACGCTAAATATTCATAACCATAAAATGTAAGTAATGACTAATAAATCTGTTAATTTGTTGTTCTGATGAATTTACCAAAGACGTATGTTGTTGGTTTAACTGATTGATATTTGGCGAGGTTAAAGTTCTAACTACACGTTGAATTACAATTTGCAATCAGGGAAAAAAAATTTAATGTGCTGACTTTTTTCTTACCAAACCCACCAAAAAAATGAAATTTTATAACAACTTATATAGATATGGGAAAATCTAACAAATGCTGTTAATTGACATGAAGGGCCAACGATTTCTGCATTCAAACACAACTGCTAATTAAATCTGCGCGTAATTGGGTTGTTTATTCAGGCACACATACCCCGCGTCCCGTCCTGCGGTATAAGCACCCTCGTTAAAAAATTTGTTTCAAAGGCAGGATTTAACTGCCCTACTTAACTGACACCCAATTTATAAATAAATTTCGAGTTTCACAGTAGTTTAGAAGTAGCATTTTGTTTCCTTTTTTTGCTTTACATGATTTAATTATGAGGATCGTTATATCACTAATTCGTTTTGTAATGGCTGGCGTGTAAAATTTATAAGCATCAAATATTTTCAAACTAAAATTAAGAAATTTAAATCAAATGTAACTTACCGATTTCCACTTACATCCAATACATGCAACGATTTACAATTTCCCAGTTCATTTGGCAATCTTGTTAATTTATTATCTCTTAAGCATAATACACCGAGTAAAGTCATATTGCCAATATCTATCGGTATTTCTGCCAAAGTATTCCTATCTACATTCAGTACAGTCAACTCTTTAAGATTTCCTATAGAATTAGGCAGTTCCATTAAAAAATTCTCTGTTAAAATAAGCTCTTGAAGATTTGTACACCTGAAATAAAATTCAAAAGTCGTTAACAATTTGTCCAATTAAACCACGATGGAATTAAATGTAAATAATGAAAAAAATCTTATACGCACCTTCCTACATTTTCGTTTAACGTATGTAACCTATTTTGGTCCAACTTCAATATCGCTAACTTTGATAAATCACCTATACCATCTGGTACTGTTTCTAACATATTTTGAGAGAGGTGCAAGTCAGTTAAAGAGCACAGTCCCCCAATTTCTTCTGGAATTTTCTCTAATTTATTCTCACTCACATCCAGACAAATAAGAGCTTTCAGGTTGCCAATTTCTGGAGGTAGATATTGCAGTTTGTTATGATCCAGCCAAAGTTCTTCCAAAGCAGGCAATTCACCAATAAATCCTGGCTGGAATTTAATAAACAACTTGGTTAAAGCAATCTTTTCACCTTATATACTATACGTCACAAAAATTGTCATATTAAACGTACCAGTTCCTCGATATCATTGTCGCCAAGATCTAGCCTTTGCAGTCTGGTCAAATTCTTCAGTGACTCAGGCAAAGATTTTAGCAAATTTTCTCGCAGCTCCAAAGATTGTAGAGACACTAGACTGTAAAAGACAAAAAAAAATGTTGTCAGTTAAATAAAAAAGAAACAATCGTGAAGTAATTTGAATATGTAATTATAGAAAATAAGACAGAGTAAATAAACAAAATTACAAATCGTTATAAAAAATATATTGGGATCACGTGACTTTGATAGTTATATCCTAGTTACATTATAAACATGATATTTGCAAGGATATATTCTACAAATAATAATATTTTAGTAAAAACAAGACACACTATTGTACGATCACCTTTTTATCAGTTATGATCTATTTTAGTCACGACAAAGATATTTAAGTTAAGAAAGCATTCATATAAAATTTTATTAACTGCACGTAACCTTCATAGTCTCACGAGAATACAGTTTGTGTCATAATAATTTGATGAGACAATTCAGCGAGGTGGAAACACAATAGAGCAAATATGACAGTAACAACCTCTGAATAACTCCCACTGCAACGTTGCAAGGTTAATTTAACACTAATTTATTACATCCCATATCTCTCAAACAATGGCTTTATAACTAAGGGATTGCGTTTGTTTTGTATGCATTATTTTTACATTCCAACTTCTATCATCTCAAAAATTAAGACTAAGCTATTTCAATTATTTGTTGTTCAAACATTCTTGACAAAATAACTGTCGATGGCCATTCTTATCTTATCTATACACACAACAGGAGGCGTATTTTCTTCTTTAACTATTTTTGTATTCATATTATTAGATCTCAACATTTTTAAACAACATTTACTAAAAAGTCTTCTAATCAAACACTAGATTCCATCCAGGACAAACTTGTAACATGAACGTAAAAATACTCCTCCGTCAGTCGTCTTATCTGTGTTCACCCTTCATTCTTAATTCTAATAACTTATAAAGATACTGTGCTTTTCAAAATTGATTGGTACTATGTAAGCGCAATATTGTAGACTACACGTCTGCACAAAATATTCAAGCAAGTCTCTCATGGAGTATGAATAATGTTACTATAGATAATAAACTCTCTAACAATTTTAGAGGGTTATCTTTACACGTAGTACAAACGGTTTGTCATTATTTAGTACATATGATAGTAGGTAACTGAGTAAATACCATTTCAGTTAAAAAAAACAAGACAAAATTACTAAACACGCCTATAAAGTAATCACTGTCGAACTTTAGTGTCAGCAGTTAAGTAAATAATCACTCCACTGGAATATCAAGCGAACAACCCAGCAACAAAAGAAAAATAATATAAAAATGGCTTTCACTTGCAGAATATTACATTCTTGATTTGATTAAAACATCTCGAGAAGTCCTATACGTACAAGTTCTACATAGCAGGAATAAACGAGACGCCAAAAAATCTCGACGAAGCAATAAAACAGTAATGAAGTTAGCGTTGGAAAAGATGTCACCAACGTCTGAATTTGGAATTACGATTTTCCCAGAACTCGGATTTATTTTAAGACTTTCTGTGAACAGTATCACTTAATATTAAAGAGGGATCCTCTTTGAATTTCGTACCTACAAGTACACTGCATCTTTAATAAACACTAGTTATTTTTACTTTATAGCAAACTAGCTGTTGCGTGCAACTTCGTACGCGTGGAATTTAGAAACCATACAAATTTTACAAAAAAGCCACCCTTTTGGATCACTCTATCTATTAAAAAAACCGCATCAAAATCCGTTGCGTATTGTTAAAGATAAGCTCACATAGGGACATGCATACAAAAATAACGACTTTGTTTTTTTATAAGAAAGTAAAGATATATTAAAAATTCACAAGCTGTAGAAACTCCTTTTGCTTAATATAAATAACAGCCTACGGGTATAATATTACTTTTCTTTTAGTGAAGTAAAAGTAAATTAGATACAGAGTGGCAATAAAAATATCTATGTTTATCACACAATTAATTATCTTCAATGGAAATCGCTCCCACGAGCTCATTCACAGAAAAAAATTACAATGCTAGTGACTAAACAAAATTTTAATTTCACTACGTTGTAATAAGAAGTGCATTTCAAGTTAATTACACGTAATTGCTTGCAAATATATTTTAAGATAACATTCTATCCTACAAACCTAATCTTGTTTCCGAGACAAGACTAATTAGTGTTAACATTGTACGCAATAAATAATAATTATTTAAAAAAATCGGAATAATCCAGAGAAATCAGACCGGATTATGTGGAAGAATCTCAATTCAGCCTACTTGGAGTTCTGGGGAGAGTACAAGTAAAATTGTACTGTGAATACCAAGCTTAAACCAGCTAAATAGGATAGTTTAACTTTAAACTAGGGCGATATAGTCGCAAAGCGACCAAGCCCTTTAAATAAAAAAATAAAAAAAAACTTTAAACTATTACCCTTTTACGTTTTTATTCTGATCTCGTCAAACTACAAAATCCAACGCAATGTGGAAGAAATCCTTATGCAATGCAACATGTTATTAGTATCGCAGCAGGTTTTCAATTATGTATACCTAATTGTTTTACATTATATAACGAGTGATTTAAAAGGCAAAACATGTTGACGCTTCAAAATCAATCAACTGTGGCCCCTAGAACTAGTTCCAAATGATTAGATTGAAATCGCATTGCAGGGTTTGTCGAGATGAACAAAACAGCTGGTAAAACCTTCAGTTGTTAGTTGCTGTTTGAACTACACAAGCGTCATTACATTGACACTCGTTACTGACACGTAAATCGCAGCGGAAACTTCTCAATGGCAAGCTAAACAATCACATTATCTTCCGTCACGGTACCGACTAAGCAGTTAACTGCAGTTTTAAGTGATAAGCGAGCATGACTCACGTTAATGGTAATACACCAAGCGGCGACCGGAATTACTGTTTTGTTGTTTAGGACACATTGCCCAAGTACTACAGGATGAGTGCACACTTATTGGGCAACGTCCTGCATGCCTCGACGTTAGCACGTACTGAGAATTAATTAGTTTGTGTGACATACATTTGAAAACCGTCTGTACCTGATCAATTAGGTTAACTAGGTCATAGTTTCGCTGGTTATATCTACAGCTTTGGCCATGACAGAGTACGTAAACATAACTTTTATGTTCATTTGTGACGTGTTCTGGCGGTTGCCGAAATGGAACACTGTAAACACCCGAATCCTTACGTATATCTATACTTATAATAAATCTGTAGAGAGATCAATTCTGTACATGAAATATATTTTCAAAATAACTATCAGGGGGTGATTAGTGATCGATACTGATGCCAAAAATGCAATCAGTAAAATTTTTGTCTGTCTGTCTGTCTGTCCGTCTGTATGTTCCTTATAGAAACAAAAACTACTCGACGGATTTTAACGAAACTTGGTACAATTATTCTTCATACTCCTGGGCAGGTTATAGTATACTTTTCATCACGCTACAATCAATAGGAGCAGAGTAGTGAAGGGAAATGTTGGGAAAACGGGAAAAGGTGCTCCATTTTTTAAGCTTCCGTCGCGTGTGCAGCCTTAATGGTTAAAGTTACATAGAAATCATGTATGACGGAAATATTCTACATAAAATTGTCTAAAAAATATCCCGAAACAGCACATATCTATATTTTATGGTTGACTCACAATAACACGTGTAACTCCTGATAGCTTAGCAGTTCGTTCATTCTGATTATATTTGTTTACGCTTACGTTTATAATACTCTCACTCAAGCAGTAGTTAAAAATGTTGCAAAAACGGGAAAATTTCCTAAATTCTACGCGGACGGAGTCGAGGGCAACAAGAGCTAGTTTGGAATATTTTCTTACATTGACGTCATATTTAAACGTACAAACTTGTATTAATTTGTAAATATATATTTTACTATCCAGCCCATACGCGACGACGCTTATTAGATTTGGAAGTAATTTTTTTATTTTTTTTTATTTAAGTAAAATACATACAGTTGTTATTAAATCTAACTTAATATTAACAGTGTAGCATAAACCAAACATTGGTTTTTCCGCACACTGGTATTCGTCTTGACGTAAATTTATAATATATTGTATTAATAACACATGATGCCAAACAAAACAAAAATGTTCTTAAAGCCCGTTCTTTAGTTCATGCTGTTTGAGTTATAAACATACAAACTACCTAATACTTTTACCTACGTAGAACAAGTACCTACTGCTACTGCCTAACAACTTAGCTAGCATCAGTCCAGTATGTCACCAAACCAATTATTAATTAACTCATTATCTTGCTATTTAACTTTTTACATTGTAATTTAAGATAATAGCATATATGTGCAGTAGATTTAATGTTCAGTATTTTAAAACTTAATATTATTCTAGAACATCGTGGTTCTGTTGTAAAACTTAGAAAATAATTTTTAAAATTGATGGTGTTATGAAAAACTCTATTGTTTGCTTGATAGTAATGATAGTGGACGCTGTACTACGTCATATTTGTTTAGAGGCTTGAGGCCGCATTCCTGAGTTGATGTCAAAGTACTTAGCATCGGTTTTGTACTTACATCTGACTCACTTTAACTGATTCTACATACCGGTACACGTGTAATTAGGATACGAATAAACATCTTACGTACAATTTGTGTAAAAACGATATGTTCGTGACCCGATTCCAGAAATAGCAACTTATAATGTTCTGTACTTGCTAATTATACAATACTGAACCGCAACCATCACAAAAAAAAATTTTACGAGTAAAATTTCAGGTTTATTACAACAATAAAAGATAATTTATGTAGCGTTAAAATGAGTCTTAAAAGAAGACAACGTAAATATCAATTGAGATATAGTGAGAACCATTAATCAAAATGCGAGATATAGTGCTACAGGTTTCTCTCTTACACACACATTAGTCCCATAACTACACTACAAGCTACGTAGCTCATTTTACATTTAGGAGTGACTACGTTTTCGCTTTTCTACTATTTTTAACAACTGAATTTAGTACCATGTTATTATTTATTATGGTTCTCCATCAATGTTAACTAAATATAGTGCAATGATAATTGATATAAACCATATATACTATATACATATAATATTTAAGTACGCTAAGAACTACATTGATACTACACGCTGTTATTCATTCATAAATTCTAAATGTCTACACGCACGTTCTTCACATACACTTACTGAGTATTACTGACAGATACATTATATCTACTACATATAACTGCAATACTGTCATAATAATAACAAACATGTATATTTTTCTTGTTTCTCTTTACTTGCCCAAATTATTATATATTGCTTACTTGCTATTATATCATTATAAACTTGTATCACAAAATATGCCAAAAATTGTTACTTAAAATACAGGTCTAACCTAGTTTAAGTGATAGGGGTTATCTCAAATGTATGATATATTAGTTATAAATCTAAATATTCTAACTGCTACTTAATTTGGCAATACTATGTATCACTTTTGCTTAATAAACAAATTTCATTTAAAAAATAATTGACTTACAATACCACTGTCGTCGACCAAGGACCAAAACAGTGTAAAGGACCCGACTAGGTGTTAGGAAAAACTTACTACAACACCCCGCCCGATAAGCGCATTAGGCCGACTAATATCTATAACAGCACGTGTGACGGAAAGTATATTTTACAAATCAGACAAGAGTTTAAAACGACTCTACATGAAACGTGCTATGTGTGAGAGTGATGAACTTCAGAATCGATTGACCGATTTGATATATCTAATTGTATATTCATAGATAAGGTTTTTATAACATCTGTTTCAGTTTTTAGATCGAATACATATACGCATATGTATTCGATCTGAAAACTGAAACAGACGTTATAAAAACAAAGATACGCGTCTTGCATAAAATTTGAAATGCGATTAACTTAATACTCGTAAGTATTCAATCACGGACCTCGGTTTGAAACCTAGTTCGAGAGTATTATTTAGTTTAACTATTAACAAAATCAGTAGCAGTTTTGGCAAAGTGCCAGTAAATTCACCACATATTATTATGTTATTATGTAGAACTTTGAAATTATTAAAGTCAAAAGTGTACCTATAGGTACATTACAATTTTACCTCAATAATACCTAATACAAATATACAGATAGCTACCGAGACTTTTAGGCAAATACAAACATGCTGATATACAGAATAAATTGGTCTATAACATTTATTACAAATGATGGTTTTCAATCAATCGTTCGCAAGTGATTTCAGTACAAAAGCTCGATAATTGGATTTCCTACGAACATAATTCAGTTTATTCGTTCAAAATTTATATTGATGAGACAAGCGCTTGCAAATATGCTTAACGCTCAATTAACAGACCGTAAATAGCAGTTCAGAAGTACCTAAAACGCTAATTGCATTATTGAATTTCAATCAGGTTTTGTTTACTTGCTGCCAGCGGTATGACGACATAAACCTGACCTAAATTTGTCTCAATGAGCAATGTAGCCTCAATTTATATGTTGTTATAGTTATTATTTTACACTGTATTTTTACTGTACAGTTATTATTTGACACTAACTAATAATAAAGTAGACTTCCCCCTTCACGTAGTTTGAAGATCTATCAAACGGTGAAATACGTATATTTATGAATCCATGATAAGGCCAAAGGGGGTTTATTCATCTAAAACAATATCGTTATTTAACATGAAAATTAAAAAAGTCACGATAGTTTTATGTACCACATACATCGTTGCAACCTCTTATACCTGAAAATTACACAAAATAACACCCGTTTTCATAGTACAGCTAACGAAGTATTTTATCAAAGTCACGACACAAATATTTTACGTACGTACATAGATAACCAGACATGCTATGACTTAATATGGCTCAAGTCTAGCTTTTAATACGCTGACGTAACTGACCTTCTAGATCAGGACATATAAATCAAACTAATCCGTAAAATTATCAGAGGATGACGAACGTAATATATCAACTGACTCAAGTGTCTCAAAGCCACAGATCACCCCCAATAGATTCCGGACCCAAGGCGATCAACGAATACTGAACGTATGCGCTATTCATAGGTAATGTATGAGAACTCAGCGTGTGATATTGCTACGACCTACGACCAATGATGAAAAAATGAAATGCGTTATTCTATACTCTGCGACTTGCACCTTCCTCCAGCGTTGGTGTGTTTAGTCGCTAAGAAAATCTCGTAATGTTTTATCTATTGGAGGCCATGTGTGTTAAGCTCCTAGCTAATAATGCACCTTGAAGTATCAATTACACGCCGCTATTATTGACACTCTCTACTACACAATGTAAATAATAATATGATACAGGATTATGATATTCTTTATTAGTAGTATAACAACATTAGTTTTTGTCTAGTTTAATTATAAATCTTACTAAAAATAAGTACACAGCAACTTGCCCCATCTGAATAAACTTTCTTATGCTTTTTTCGCTTTAAGTGATAAGGTCGCCAAGTGTACATTCTACTTCTTTTACAATCGTTTAAATAATATTGCTACTTATTAGTGTACAATAAGGAGTGGATAATCTTTATATAATAATCAATTGCTGTTCGTTTGTAAATTTGTGATTTTGGTCTTGAAATATTCGTGAAAGTCCAAGGAAGGTTTACGGTGACAAAATATATAGTGATCTAAAATTCCATGCGTACGGAGTAGCGGGCATCAGCTAGTTTATAATATAAATATTATTGACCATACTGCCTATACTAAGGTATAGTACACAAATATATTGAGTGAGCTACAGGTATACAAACGCAAACGCATTGAGCTATGAACATCAAGATAGAGTTGAATACCTCAGGACAAGCTTTTAAGTGATGAATGCATATTTTAGTAAATGCATATATTGTGTGTATTTGATGTTTAAATTTACAAAAAGCAACTAGTTATTGTAAAATCTCTCATGTCTATTAACCCTAGAACAGATCTTGCGTTTAGTACAAGATCAGGCAGAATCATGTGCATTTTATAAAATATTTAAATACGATTTTTAGAAACCAGCCTATTTCAAAGTAGGCTTTAGATACATGGAAATTTGGTATAATTTTCCGAGAGCTTAAGTAACAAAATAAGTATAACATTCATATTTAATTGCCAATCTACAAAAGCTTAGTTCATTGTACCGAAAACGAATCCTTATGGTGGCAATTTGAAAAACATGAAAGCTTTTTCCGTAGGTCGACATGTGACGTCTTTAATAGAATTTATTTTCTAATCAAAATGTCGCAATAAATTAGCTTTGTTATAAATTTAATAAAAGATGACAAGAAATCATCAAAGTTGTTAGTTATGAAGTCTTGATATATAAATTATTTATATTGATAAATTTTTACTTTGCCAATATTAAAATCCATACCTTATATGGATTTTAATATTGGCAAAGTAAAAATTTATGATTTTTATTATATATAATTTCGAACATACCACTTAATGTTCCTGTCACTCATCCCTTTTAATATTATAAATGCGAAAGTAACTCTGTCTGTCTGTTACGCTTTCCCGTTTAAACCTCTCAACCGATTTTAATGACATTTGGCACAGACAATCATTAGACCCTGAGAAAGAACATAAGCTACCTTGTATTGCAAAAAAATTACCAAATTCCACGCGGACGGAGTCGCGGGCAACAGCTATCTTTATATATAAAAATTACGTGTCACGTTGTTTGTCCGCGATGGACTCCTAAACTACTGAACCAATTTTAAATTTGATTTGTACACCGTGTGCAATTCGACCCAACTTGTAAGATTGGATAGCTTACATTTCAATTTATAGTTGCAATATTATTTTATTACAAATTTTTTGTCTACCCCTGACATTTGTATGGCAAAACAATTTATTATAAATCGTTATAATCTACAGTAGTCGATATATCAGGCAAGCCAATGTAACCCTGTGTCTACGCAACGTCATTCGGTTACTGCTCACAACCACAACATCCAATAATATTAAATAGTTATAGTCCAACGATGTGGCATGCCACAATATGACGTCATCAGCAATATATAATTTGTTTAATAGCAACATTATCACTATCAACACGTTGTACGAATCTGATACATAATATATTAAAACTGTCTTGACCTCGTTGTGAAAAGAAACAATTGTTGAATAGATTTTTAAACTGCCTTTGAGGAATATTGCAATTTCAAACAGCTGATGACATTGAAGAAATTATTGTTAGAGACGACCTTTCATCTCTTTAAGTATGTAGTTCTTTACTGATATGATAGTATTAATAATATAGAGAAGTCAGCCCAGGTGGGATCGTTTAGATTTGTCAGGTGAAACATAAGTTCAAACATGAGACGTAGACGCTCTCAAATTAGCCCGTTAAGTTTAGACATTACGCAATAAGAAATATTTGAAACTAACGATATTAATTTTATTGTTTGTTAGGCTTGGGCAAAGAAAAACACGTTTTGGTGGTCTGTATTCTTCTACAGATAGCAACACAAGGTTACTTTTAAAATTCGACTAAGCTTTCCAGTACAACTTTCGCTTTCGCCTCGAACAAAGCTTCACTGTACGAATTGTTAATACATAACAACAGAATAATGCTAGACACCAGTACTTTCACACAACAGTAACAAATGATTAAAGTTTTTGATCTACATGATACAGACGAAACGAGGTCCTGTGTTGCAGATCATCTTCTTCATCTTTATCTTTATTACTTCTTATAAAACAAAGTCGTAATTTTTGTATGTATGTCCCTATGTGAGCTTATATCTTCAAAAATACGCAACGGATTTTGATGCGGTTTTTTTATAGATAGAATGGTTCAATAGGATGGCTTTTTTGCATAATTTGTTGGGGTTTGCTGTATATTGGATGAGATACGATTCAATTTGCCGAGAAACTCGGACGCATGCGAGCTATAAATGAAAACGCTGCCTTATCCATGTGAGGTACAACAAACTAATGTATGGAGGAATTTTTTGTTACCTATACTTCTTCAAAAAAGTCCGCGAGGTCATATGTCTATCTTTCAAGGGAAACCCGCCGTACCCATAATAATGTCGCAAAAATTATCAAATTCAATAGGGTGTTTTCAAAAGCTATTTATGTGTATATAGTAATCTTTTTTATCAAATTAAATACCTTAGTCGGCTTACACGTTTAATATAGGTTATAACTGCTTTTACAGCATGCATTTTAAATGAATATCTTAGGAGATATGACGAAAAAAGAATTACGCGCGACATAATAAAATACATTCTGTTGGCCGAGCCACGCGAACGTTTCCTCGGTCTTCTATCCATATTCCATACTCTAATATTTGGATGTTTGGTTAATGTTGGATTGTATGAATGTAAGGATGTTTGTTGTTCTTTCACGTAAAGACTACTGGATGGATTTTCAGGAAACTTTCCTAAATTCCACGAGGCATCAGTGAAAACAATTGTAAAAACGGAGAAACATTTTGAAAATTCCACGCGTACGAAGTCGCGGGCTACAGCTAGTTAAGTATAACTTATTATGAAATGTCATTATTTTATTTGGAGAAAACTATTCCTGAAATGGTAAATATCAATATTTTCACAGACATTTATTAGACAGACTAACCAATGAATACGGAACTCAAAAAACTTATGCGCGATGTAATTTATATAGTTTTGAAAAATTAATGAACTCTTTTTTCCCACAATTTTAATTACATGTTTAATTATGAACGATATTTCTTCGTATTCAACTAAAATAATTTTCTCAGAGAACTAATCTGTCCAATGAACGTTAGGAAATAAACGAAACAAGTAGAGCTTGTCAAGAGACGATGTTACGAGAGCGAATTATTTAAGAGTTGTGTTTATGATCTGTGATAGATTTAAAATGTTACTTTGATGTTCAAATTACTTCAAATTCTAATATAATAAGTTCTTTTTACAATTTTAAATTAATAAACAGTTATTCATTTCGTATGATGACGGATTAAGAATATAAGTGTCGACTCCCCATTTCTGCCACAGGATGCTGAGAAAGTCAAGGCATACATTAGCGGATGAAATGCTTCTAGTTACTGTAAGGTACCGGAAGGTAAAAGTATAACAGGACCTTGTTACTGAGACTTCACTATCCGCCCGTCCATCTGTCAGTCACTAGGCTGTATCTCTGAAACGGTAATTGGCATTGTTCATATTTTTTTAAACTCTTAATTCGAAAACCCTTTCGGGGAATAGAGTTTAATAAATAATAAATATTCATGGACATTTCACACAACGTCCTCTGGTCCCAAGCTAAGCTTATATGCTTGTGTTATGGGTACCAGAATACGGATAGAATACATATACTACTTTTCTTTAGTAAATACATACTTATAATACATAGAAACACCCAGACGCAGCACAAACATTAGTATGATAATTATAAAAATCATACAAATGATTGTCCCGAGCGGGAATCGAACCCGCGACCTCTTGATCGGCAGTCCGTTACATAAACCACTCAACCACGAGGCTCGTCATATAGTTTCTGAACATGATCCATTAGTTGTTTTCGGAAAATTTGCTAGATTAACGCATATTTTTCTAAAAAAACAAGTGATCTCTATTTGCCCCTGAAATGAAGGACTTAAAATTATAAGGTGTTCTTAGGGATATACTACTCTGTGGTGGAGTTAAAATTGGTCTATTACATCAACTTGGCAACTTTGAAAAGATGTATTTCAATCTGTCTAAAGTCTATCAGAAAAGGGCAATACACAGATTGCGTACAACGATGATGTCACAACATTTAAAATAATATCTTTAAGTATTTTTTAAAAATGCTATAATTGAATATTTCAATAATATTAAAATTTGTGGCTTAAAGTCTATATTTTATAAAAAAAATATATAAAAACAGCAGGTCAAAAATTATGAACAATCCCAATTGCTAGAGAGCTGATACAGTTTGTGCATATTAATTGATGCTACAAGAAATACTCATCATCATCCTGCCTTTATCCCATTATTTGGGGTTCCGCTATCTCTAGAATGGTGATAGCTAGAGAGCTGAAAATTGCACATTTTTTGTATAATATCAATTGATGCTATAACAATCCATTGGAGAGGTTGAGGAATTTGCTATCATTGTAACAGAAACCTTCGTGTGTGAGCCCGATTCGTACTTGACCAGTTTTTATTTTCTACTGCTTAATGGGGACCGATCACTTTGTGAAGACTTTTGGCCTAGATATGGACAATTTAATCTATACTAATACTAGCTGTGCCCCGCGGTGTTACCCGCGGTAAAAAGGATAAAATATAAGTTAATTTTCTATTCCATTTTTCATTGGAAAGTTTCATAAAAATCCATCCAGTAGTCTTTACGTGAAAGCACAATAGACATCCTTACATATCGAAACATTGGAGTATGGATAGAAGACCGAGGAAACGTTCGCGTTGCTCAGCCAACAGTTTAAGTACCTATTTAAGGGCCTACATCAATATTATCGTATATCATCGCCGACACGTACATATTAACACAGCCAGTAGGCACAGAAAATGAAGAATTAGGGATACTTTTCCTATTTACTCAAAATCCACTAAACATATTTTAATTCTGATTTACGTGTTTCTATATATAATAGTTACTTATGTTTTTAAAGTTATTTCATTAGTTAATACGCGATAATAGACCGACAAATTAAAAAAAATAAAAAATTAGAGAGGTTGTTTCGCTAAGATTTTCTATCGAGAAAACTTTTTTCAATCGCGTTTCTGAGTTTATGCGATCCTAGATCATATATTGAAAAAACATATACTTAAAAATTAGAGCTCTAGCCATTCAATCTAAAGAAACAATGAAAATTTCGTACATAGAAAAATGCACGAAGCTATTTTGGTATCGTCTTAATATGCCGAGAAATTCAGACGCGCGCGAGCTATAAACAAAAACGCTGCCTTATCTATGTGAGGTACAACAAATTAATGTATGGAGGAAATGTTCATCTACTATATAAAAATAAGTGGGGTTTTCCTTCCTGACGCTATAACTCCAGAACGCACGAACCGATTTCCACGGTTTTGCATTCGTTGGAAAGGTCTCGGGCTCCGTGAGGTTTATAGTTCATTTTTAGGGTTCCGTACCCAAAGGGTAAAAACGGGACCCTATTACTGAGACTTCGCTGTCCGTCCGTCCGTCCGTCCGTCCGTCCGTCCGTCCGTCCGTCCGTCCGTCCGTCCGTCCGTCCGTCCGTCTGTCACCAGGCTGTATCTCAAGAACGGTGATAGCTAGAGAGTTGAAATTTTCACAGATGATGTATTTCTATTGCCGCTATAACAACAAATACTAAAAATAAAATAAAATAAATATTTAAGGGGGGCTCCCATACAACAAACATGATTTTTAGGTTTCCGTACCCAGTATCTCAAGAACGGTGATAGCTAGAGAGTTGAAATTTTCACAGATGATGTATTTCTATTGCCGCTATAACAACAAATACTAAAAATAAAATAAAATAAATATTTAAGGGGGGCTCCCATACAACAAACATGATTTTTTTACCGTTTCTTGCTCGATACTAATAACGTTGCCTTATGTTGCATAGATAATGGTACGGAACCCTTCGTGCGCGAGTCCGACTCGCACTTGACCAATTATTTTTAATTTTTTTTTCAACTTTTTTTTTGGTATGGCAAAACAACGTTTACCGGGCCAGCTAGTTACCTATAGTTCTTCAAAAAAGTCCGCGATAGATGTTTATCTTTTAAGGGAAACCCGCTGTACCCATAATAATGTCAAAAAAATTATCTAATTCAGTAGGGTGTTTTTAAAAGCTATTTATGTGTATATAGCAATATTTTTTGTCAAATTAAATAGCTTAGTTAGCTTACGCAATTAATATAGATTATAACTGCTTCTTACAGCATGCAATTTAAATTAATATCTTAGGAGATATGACGAAAAAAGAATTACGCGCTATAAAATACTTAAACAGTTGCCTGAGCAACGCGAGAGTTTCCTCGATCTTCTATCCATACTCCAAATGTTTGTATATGTAAGGATGTTTATTGTGCTTTCACGTAAAGACTACTGGATGGATTTTCATGAAACCTTCCAATGGAAAATGGAATAGAAAATGAACTATTTTTTTATCCTTTTTACCGCGGGTAACACCCCTGGGCACAGCTAGTAATTATTATTTTAAAAACTTTTTCAAATCTCCACACTATAAAATCCGGTAATCATACCACGAAATACAAATCAAAATTGATTTAATGAGGAACGTTAAAAAGTGAGGAAACTTTGCTATTACAATGATATCATGATGATGATCACCTCAATTCTATACCCTGTTTCAAAAAACCCTAGAACCTTGTTGGTTTATTACTATCTATAAACTTTTCTAGTCATAAACATGCATTTGTCAAAATTACCAGATTATGTACAGAAATAATACAAGCATGAATTTAATTAAATCACTATTTTTAACCACGTTTGAGTAACCTTTCCCACGTTCATTTGCATTATTTCAATGAGAAGTGAATCAAAAATTCACAGAGTACTTTATAGTACGTACGCAAGGGAATAAAAAAATTCTCAACTCGTTTTTTATAAGAAAATAAGTATATTTTATGTAAATCTGCTATAAATATTATCTACTTAGTTTAAAGTTTAACAAATGCATCACATTTTTTTAAAAAGATCGTAGTTCTGACAATCGCTTAATGAATGACGCTTCCATCATAAGGTAAATATTATTAGCAAAGATGAATCGATGTCGCAGAGTCGCGACTTAAACTCTACGATAAGTCTTCTTCTAAAGAAGCCATTGAACAAACAAGATGTCTCTGATAGTCTATGTCTGTCTGATGTATGATCGATGTCATGGTATAAAAAAAAATAGTCTTACCTGCCAAAGTCGCTGGGTAGGCTGGTCAGTGACATATCATTAAGGCCAAGGACTGTGAGAGCTCTAAGCTGACTAAAGCCAGCCGGCAGTCTAGGTATGGGATTGCTGCTGAAGTCAGCAATCTGCAACGCCCGCAACTTCTTGATGTCTTCAGGGATGTCAGGAATGTCTGTAACAACGCATGTTATGTAAATAAATACTTATTTAGTCTAAAATATCGATATTTAAAACAAAGTTATTAAATATCTTCACGGTCTAGTAACAAAATTAGGACCGGTTCTGTACAAGTGCGACCATTACATAATATATATTTCTGGGTGTAAATATATAAAAATAGTCTAACCACTGAAGAAACGTCCTAAAATTAGGTATCCTATGAACGTAAATTGGTCATCATAAATTTATAATAGCCAATTTACGTTCAAACACAAAAGCAACAAATATGTATTGATGAATCGATCATGCAATCAAGAAATGGCAAAGTTATATCTAGTGTCTAATAACTTTCAACTCCCGGAATATTTATTGTTTCTGATGAAAACAAAACCATTTAGACAAATCTTCACCATTTTACGTTATTTATTCATTTCAAAATCTCAATTATATTCCGTAACAAAGAAAACAATGGTAATACAATCATAACACTTTTCAAGTCAGAAAATTTTGTGTTTGGTTTCTATTACAAAATAAAACAAAGGCTATTAAAACAGAGCGTTGCTCATCTGTTCAATATGTATCTAGGTCGTATGACGGTCTAGTTTAACTTGTTTATTATGAATTTAATTATGGGATCCACTATCATATGAATTTCATTATGAAATATTAGTGACATGAGCTGTCCTTTCCATGGGTGAATAAATTTAAATTTCAAATGCATTTCGGTTGGTGCTGACCTAAAAAATATTAAGACTCCTTTTATTCTTTGAATATGGTAAAATTAAAGTGGGACGTTGAAGAGACAACCATTAAATCGGCACTTGTGAACAATAGATTAGTGGCTAGATCATCATTTATGCTAAATTTTAAATGCATCATTTTCATTTAGAATTAGATCATCTTATTTTATGTGAATATTTGAAATAATCAATTTTCGTATGTGATTTTGCAGAACGATGCAAAAAAACGTAACTACACAACGAAAGAACGTAATTTGAAAAAGCATTTGTGTTATTATAGTTGGACAAATATGACATTCCATTATATTAAATTATTACCTCTATGCATACACACCAATTAGTTACTGCCAATTACATTATGTAAATTGTAATTATATCAGATTTGTAACGATAGCTCCGTATAACTAGATTGATACCACACCTAGGTAGGTAACTCCCATGGTACGAAAAAGAGACAAAATATTTTATGTTGTTATTTTATAATTTATATTACATGTATGTTAAAGTCCGACAGCGTAAACTAGTCGAATGATTTCAACAGATGCCATATGACAAAATTCCCATGTAACTGTAATTGCCATATGATTTCGGCAATCCAACTGGTAAACGACATTTAATAGTTACACCGGATATTAAAGACCTTACCACTATTACCAAAAGCAACTTAACTGACTATGAAAACATATTCGATGGTCATCTTGGCTTTTTAATCAATTAGTTGTAGTAACTTAGTTGAAAACACCATTAGCCTAAAACTATTAGAACATCTTTATAATTATTACCAGTCTTTTGAGGTAATTGGCTACAAGTTCGGTGTTTCGGATAGCTTTTAAACTAACGATGACGTAATGTATACTCACGTTCAAAAGAAAGTATGTTACAATGATTACAACATTGAACATCCAAATACGGTATTGCAATCGGATCGCAGTTTCGGCAACATGGTTGTTTTAGCGCAAGGTCCATTGTTACATCGCATTCATGAGTATTCTGTACTCATACACAGAACAAGGGCAGAAAGTTAACCGCAGAACAATAATAGCATATTTAAGGACAAAAACAAATGAAGCTTTCATCAAAATTAACTATCACGAAACATTTCATTTATTTCATACATCTAGACTGAAAAAATAATATTTACACGCTGCTGCAAGATTATAACTGGTCCGTATTTAAAAATTGGTTCATATTAGATGCAAATCCGAATCTGCAAGTTTGTATACATTTTTTAATACTGAACTAGATATTTCCGCGTAATAAAGCTGCCTGAATGCTGCTAAAATATTATATTATGCATTATTTTAGCAGCATTTACTGCCACTGAGCACAACAAAAGTAATTAAAATGAACTTTTGTTAAATAATCACAATTTAGCAGTTACCGCTGAAGCTCTATGCAAGATGAAGCAATTAAATACCATGGTGCGAAAAATAAAAGCAAAAGACCAAATATTAAGTAATATGTTGATGTTGTTATTTGTTAACTACGTAATACAATTTGCCAATAAAACTTTGTAATATAAAACACGTTTACTGAATGTTCAAGATTTAAAGGAGCTTGTTGTTTCCACTTAAATTACAAGTACCCTTCAAAGAACACAATTACGTGGGGATGAGGTTAATGTTACAAAGATTACAGAGTTTTTGCATTCATTCTATTATTTATTTAACAAGAAGAACTAGCTGATGTTGTTAAAATACTTGTTACATAAATAAAGGAAAATCTAAGCTTTATACTAAATGCGAGCACTGATTACTTTCATTGGTATCAATTGGCGAAACACCACGCGCTACACAAAAACAAAACTATTAGAGAAATATTGCGTCAGTCGTAATATTAAGTATTTGGATATATTATGACTGAAATATAAGTTTTGTCCCAAAGTATGGTAAGGTAAAACAATTCTGAGATGTTCGATTCGATGTTTATTAGAAATGTTTGTTGTTGTTTGTTGCTTCTCTATAGGATGAAGTGAATTAGAAAAAATATCTGACATGAATTGACAACACATAGTTAAAATCAATTTCAAACAAGTTATACTACTACACTGAACCTTGGTTAAGTGAGACCTCAAGGGCCCAGAAAATTTGTCCCATTGATAGAGGTGTGTATTAAGCGAAGCACTACAATGCAACAGGCATTTAAAATGATTGATCGCCATTTTTCCTGAAGATGTTTTACATGACATTTTTTTTTTGCTGTCTCTCACAACATACCCGGCAGAATGAGATTGACAAAGCCTCGTAAAATAAATTAGCTTAAGAGGATACCAAAATAGCTTCGTGCATGTTTCTATGTACGAAGTTTTCATTGTTTCTTTAGATTGAATGGCTAGAGCTCTAATTTTCAAGTATATGTTTTTTCAATATATAATCTAGGATTGCATAAACTCAGAAACGCGATTGAAAAAAGTTTTCTCGATAGAAAATCTTAGCGAAAATACCTCTCTCATTTCTTATTTTTTTCATTTGTCGGTCTATTATCGCGTATTAACTAATGAAATAACTTTAAAAACATAAGTAACTATTATATATAGAAACACGTAAATCAGAATTAAAATATATTTAGTAGATTTTGAGTAAATAGGAAAAGTATCCCTAATTCTTCATTTTCTGTGCCTACTGGCTGTGTTAATATGTACGTGTCGGCGATGATATACGATAATATTGATGTAGGCCCTTAATCTATCCTGAATATACGAAGTGAAGTAACTTGATAATTTTGCCAATTTAAATGTTCCTAATAGCCCCACCATTTTAGCAATTAGTACCAAACCAATAATACTTTTTGTTTGTTTTCTATTCTGAAACAAATTATGTGTAGCCAATTAATAAATAAACCTTATCAAAATTTGATTTGCAACCAAACACGCAAACTATTCACACTTTTAATTGCGATTACTTTAATACATTGTATAAAAAATCGACTTATGTCTCAAACATTTTACAACTGTTTTATTTTATTGCGGATATACTGATATGATGGTTCTTGTCAAATTCGCATATATGTAGTTGCTTACTTTCACAGTGTCTTTGTTGAATTGTTTCATGAGTCCGGTATGAATATGAAACAAATTTATACTTACAATGTCTTTTATTAAACGAGCTTTTAGTCGTGACGTGTTTACTAAAAACTTACCGTTCAACTATTTGGGAACACAAAATATCTCACGGTATCATAGTTCAATCTTACAGACGGTATGGAACTTTTTGCCTCACTTTTGGTCGAGAAATAATTACGGCAACAGAAAAATATTGTTAATGTTGCATAGATCAACACTCTAGAATTTCGCGACAAGATTTAGAGGATGTGACAATTATGTACAACAATATCCAACAACGTCAACAATATCAATCTATACGAAATTAGAACCCATGCTTATATCTGCCATTGCCTAGCACCTATCCTAAAGACAGAGTTGTTGTTATATCTTATATTGACGAGCCTCGTGGTTGAGTGGTTTACGTAACGGACTGCCGAAAAAAAAGTAGTATATATTATTATTATTTATATATTAAAATATTTATTATTATTTATTTATTGTTGCTAGTTTTTAAAGTTTGGTGTGGTAATAATGTTCTGAGGCACGCAGTAGACTTTTTCTTCTATCAAAAAATACTAATTGAAATACATTATTATTTATATAATTTACTTTGCATTGGGCTTGAATTCATATACAAAATATCCACAACTGAAAAATGACCGCATAGAGACGAGTGTTCAACTTACCAATATTCGGAGATTTGTATTACTAAAGAGTTTCAAATTTAGAATTATGTGATCATCATTGCATCAATCCATGCCATCATTATTTTTACCACGGTATTCAATAACTGTAAAAATATGCCGAAACGCGAATAAAATTTTAAAGCTTACAATAGATTTTTATTTAGTAAAATAAACACCATTACGTAGCTGTTATGAACCGGTTTTCTAATTTCATGACGGTAACGGTAGTGCGCCCCGGTTTCCGGTTTGCGGACGAGCATTCCAACGGGCGTGTTGTCATCAATATTTGTCAAGCTTCAGCCATTGTGGATGAAACAAAATGATAACATTAAGTACTTAGTTTTAGGTAGAACGGGATCTTTTCTCACGGTCCCATAAAGCGTTTTAAAAAAAATGTTATTTCAAAATTTCAAACTCTTCCCTGCAAATTATTGACCTTAAGAAAAATAAAAGGATCCAACTTGCAAGTTAAAAGTTTTCAATCTCTAGGATTCAAAGTTGTAATTCATATAGTTGTATTCAAAACTGGTAAGTTTTGACATAAATCCTTCACATGCCTACGTGATAGTAGCAGAATATATTTTAAAAAGCAAGTAAAATAAATGTTGGTTCTTCGAGTTAGATATGGTTATTTTCGGAACAGTTATAGTTCGGAAGTGCATTGCGTTGTTTATATAAAGGGGGGAGGAGAGAAGGTACAAGATGTTCAGCGTAGATCGAGATGCAGTAATGGCACTTCCGCTGTACTTTGAATACTGTTCTTAAAATGTTTATTTATGAATTACTAATGCTTAGGTTAATGTTTCCGACAGGACTGATGTTTTCTAAAAATAGATCTATCAAAGAACACACACAGATATTACGAGAGATCTTATTGTAATAACTACGTAATATAGTATTAGAGTTAGTTTGTTAGTTAGGTATTGGTATTTGAAATACAATAGTTATGAATAGAATGTAAATTAAAAAGCGTGAGGCCCGTGGCGGCTCGTAAAGCAGTAAAGTGATGATTATCAAGATCACAGGGTCAGGACATAGTCGCGTCCTTTGGCGTTGTTTAGAGAAAGCCTGGAAGGGATCAATGATCTACCGTATCATGACCGTTTCAATAGAAAGTGTGAATAATGAAAGAAGCGTGATAGCAAAATATTGGAGCAGTTCTGTTTAAAAAAAATCAAGACTGATTACTAAATAGGTAGCTAAGGTCTGTGTATAAAATATTGCAAAATATAGAATTTCGTTCTTGTATTATTAACTTTACCAAGTTTAAGGGAAATATTTTACTTCCTTTGTTTATGTAGAGTATTGTAGAGTGTAAATAAAATTTGTTTCTGTTCTACAAAACATTGTTCGCGATTCGTCGAAGCAGCTATAAATGGTTGATATCAATTTCTTAGCGAATTATTTACATTGACAATGGCATTTTATGTTCTCATTAAAACAGAGTAACTAATCCCTACTAATATTATAAATGCTAAAGTAACTCTGTCTGTCTGTCTGTTACGCTTTCCCGCTTAAACCTCTCAACCGATTTTGATGAAATTTAGCACAGACAATCTTTAGATCCTGAGAAAGGACATAGGCTACCTTTTATTGCGAAAAAAAAATTTCAAAAATCCACGCGGACGGAGTCGCAGGCAACAGCTAGTAATATATATTTAGGCGCCGTAACTCATAAACATCGTATTTTCTGTTATTTGTCGCGCAGTCATAGGCTACGACGTACTTTTTGTGTGTAATAAATGCTAATAAAACAGCAGAATTAAAAAAAAACATATTTAGATTAAAACCGTAGACTTTTTTCTATTTTTGCTAGCTACTGCAATGATGACAGCACAGGCAATATCCGCAGTAGTCTTTTCGAACGTCTACAAGGAAATCAATGTTCAATTTGTGGAAGGCGGAATCTATTGCTACAATTGTTTTACTTATGAATTGTGGTTTTACACAAAAGCAATAAGCGTAAGTAATAACGTTTATTTTTCTCAATAGAGATAATTCCTCTCTGATGATTTGAATGTTTCAAAGCGATCTCTGAAATTCAATAAAGGCGTTGCAATAAAAGAAATATAAGTAAAACATGTCACGTCAAATAAGTAGGCAGGTGAATGAATCAGATTCATTTAAAATTCTATTTGCGCATTGTATTCAAGATTACGTGCTTTTGTTGTTGCAAAAGGCGCGTTCGCCGTACGTAAAAACTTCACTGAATTATTTTCGTTTAGTTACAAATTGATAAATTCCATGTAATATTTAGCAGTTAATATTCTTTAACTGTATCTATTGTACACAAAATTTTATTTGTAATGATTTTTTACTTCCTTGTAATAACATGTTATCATTTAGCACTGTAGTGGGGAATGACCAAACTCGGGGTGATTCACCGTTTTCTCTCATGGGAGATAAGAGAAAGGTTAAAGTAACTATCGAAATTCTCAACATAATTTTGAATATACGGCCTGGCTGCAGTAATTTATCTAATAATTATAACAGGCCCAGCTATAGGCATTTTTTTTATTTATACCACATATTACATCAATCTTTAACTGCGGCTGTATGTTGCTGTCTGTGACTTCGAGCACGCGGCATCGCGAATCAACAAGTTAACTTGTAAGTCAGTTTATTTAGTAAAATGTCAAGTCAAGCTAACGTATAAGTACAATATTGATGGATTTACTGTTGTAAGTTAGAATCTTTGACATGAATTAATTTTATGGAACCTGTAAGGAATGCAGTTTATAGACATGTAGAGGTTATATTTTCCAAAGTAAGTATTCAAATCAAAAATTCTAAACATATAGGCAATGACTAATAGTTTAGCCCAATAGGAAATGCTATCACAATACATTTACAATAAAGATAAAATGAAAGAAAATAAAGAAATCGCATAAAACAAAACAAAATGTAACTATGAGTCTCAATAGGTCGTAGGTTGCATAAACAATACGAGTTTAATAAACAAACAAAAAGAGTTTATAGCATCGGTCGAGTGGCGGTCTCGCGTGGCTTACCACCGCTGGAATCCTATTATAACGTTATTGAGTTGTTCATCGTATAAACCAATGTACGGGAGGCCTGTAGCGATCCAACGCACTCAATAATGGACGTAAGTCTCACCGAACGTACTTACCAGCGGGAGACAAAAGGCACCCTAAGGATAAAATCCTATTTATTATTAAAGCTCGAGTGGTTGAACTGATGAAAGTAATTAATGTTCTATTTTTATACGTCCTTAATTCACAAATTCTACATTACAGTGTTTTTAAGAAATGGTCTGAGAATAATAACTAGCGCAAGGCTATCAGGGGAATATAAGTAATCATAGATGTGGTTCTACATTAATTCAACTACACAATGGTGATATAACCATGTTATCGCTATTAGCACATGAGAAATTACAGGACTGTAGCAACGAGTATTAAGTATTATCAACAGAGATAACTATATATGGCAGAGAATGTATTGATTAGTACCATACTTTTCAAAAAATACAATACACGACCCATAACTACTACGTACGGACGGTACTAGATATTTTAGGGAGTTCACAAAGTAAGAAAGAATTTTTATAATATTTAACTCTCCTAATTCAAATTTAAATTTTAAATGATTAGAATTTCAAAATTAATTAAATTGGTAAAACCTTTTTTCGTACAACTGAGAATTCGGTAACAGACTAATAGACCTAAATTGCTCGACGAGATCGTCAAGTACTACTTCGACCTCCTCCACTTTGGGACGGATTATAGGGTGGACCATAAATTTAACCTGGCAATTAAACAATACATATATGTATAAATAATACAATTCTATTAAATCAATAGCAAAAATATTAGAACGATGACAAGATTAAACAAATGTCTGCCAATATTAATCACATCGAGTTCTCTCTCGATCTCACACGTAGTTACGTCTGTAAAATCAAAATTTATTACTAACTTAATATCAACCATGATATTGAATAATTAAAGAAAAATTTTGGCGTGGGAATATTCATGCTACTAGGCACTAAAAATAGTTTACGTAATCGCTTCGAACGTGAGATTCCAGCATGTACAAGCTTTGACGATTGATAGTTCCCATTCGTAGTTATGTAGGAGGCATAACTATTTAATATAGATATTATAAATACTAGGATTCCGTTATAAAACGCTTTTCTTTATATCATGCATATACTACACAATTATACATATTTAACTATATGTAGCTTCTACTCTCCCATAAATTTCTAGTGAAATTAAACGACAGCATAGTTTCCAAGACCAGCACGTTCAAAAAGGAAACAAATTCTTTAGCATTGTTATTACATTAGATTAGGCACGAGTATGTTTCATATCTACTCCCTTAAGAATAGTATTACATCTTATAAAGATAATATTGAGTTTTATCGAAATATATGAAAGGAGTTTTCCTTTGATAATCTTTTGTATTTTGTCTACTTTCATCTGCTGAATAAAGAAAATTTTCATATACAATGTTGGGCGTCAAAGAGAGTGTAGGTATGTAACCAACAGAATCAAACATTCCATTGGTTTCGAAAAAACATGATATGTACAATAGAACATTGAGTGAGACCTAACCCTATTACTAGGAATTAACCAAGGAAGATGTAACCCCACAGAAAATGCAAGAATATTGTATGTGAATAAATCTTGAAACAACAACCAAACAACCTCCATAATATTATATCCATATATTATTTAACATGTTTGGACGCACGAATGAATTGGTCACACCTGCGACACTAAACGTGTCATTGCTCTTAGTGTGACTATATTATGTAGGTACTATGAGTTAGATACCTACATCTAACTCAGAGTATATATATGTATAATGTAATGTCCATGGCACTTAAAATTTTAAAAGAGTATAGTCAAAATATTTAGTCTTTTCGAAAAATCATCGCATTCAAATTTTAAATCTCATCAATCAATGAGATCAAAAGGATCCCTTCTGCAGCTAAACTGTTGGAGGGACCTACCTATATTGCAAGTTTTCAACATTACTTACATAATGAAGAGCTTTTAAATTTGGTACTTTGATGAGAGCAATTTACTATAATTTTAATTAGGCTCTCATTGAAATGGCTTTGTAATTTCTGTTTTATGTAAGAGACGACATAAAAGCAGCCAAAATCTCGTTTCTTGTATTTTTAATAATCCAAAACCGGTCCCTGTGACCTCATTGGGATGATCCAATATGCTACAACGAAAGCTTGTTTTATTTAAAGTTGGCATAACATATTACGTAGAATACGTGGTACATACTGATTAAAAGTAAGTTTCATCGACACTCAGACGTATTTATTAAAAATTATTCATGGACTAATAGTTATATCAAAAGCGCCAGCGATTTTGTTTGTTACATTAGTTAAGCAAAATTAAGCTTAATAAACATGATAACATCCTAATTTAAGGTCTCATAAGATATTCTCGGTTATAGGTCCGTGTGGTGACGGATTAAGAATACAAGTGTCACCACCCCATCTCCTCCCAAAGGTGCTGTAAAAGTCAGCTAAGGGAGATTTCACACAGATAATATCTCCTGTGAGAGATGGAAATCCCGAAAATAAACCCTGTGCCAACACTCCTGGTCAGCGCGGCACAGTAGACGAAATCCCTCCCAAAGTGGAGGAGGCCCGTGCCCAAAAGTGGGACGTAGATGGGCTGGAGAAGGAGAAGAAGATATTGTCGGAAGTAGCTTGGTTCTCACTTCATACTGATTTCCACTGAGATTCACCTTTATTTATAATATGAATTAGTTCAAAGTAATTTATCTACAAAGGCTGCTAGTTAGTATCTTCAGTGGGATATTTTGAACCAAATGACCAGACCAAAATATAAGACTTTCAATATAAGATTTCTGAATATGTATCATAGCAGCGTACCAAAACATGTAATTATCCTTCTAATAGACTAAAATACAATAAAACAATCCATGAATAATAATAATAGATTCATATGTTATACCTAACTAATATTACTAAAGTAATGATAATGTTTATAACTAAATGGATACTGGATGGGTAAATTAAATTCAAAGAGTCTGTTTAATCTAGTAATTGCAGGTGTGCCAAATTTTAGGCGTAACAAAGGTTTTGTAAATAGAGAAAGAAAAAAAATGACATTGAAAATGTTTACACAGAAAGAAGGAACTTGTACAAATGCGTATTCTTTACATCCGTTCGACTAAAATTGACAAACAATGGGAAGCAAGCGAACGAAGGTAACACATTTGGTCAATGTTGCTCTTTTCTTAGTTGTCCTATTTAATTATGTCGTGGTAACCTTCAGTAAGTCTTTTTGTAGATGCCAGCAAATCTTTAGAATGTCCTATAATTAAGGTATCGCAGGTATAATACCTATTATAAATATTAGTAGTTAGTTAAATTTCAACAATAGTGGTAACTAATAGCGAAAATACAAGATTTGTTTCACGTTACGCGAGTCAAATTTAGCAGTAAATAATGCAAAGTACATAGCAACGAGAGTTCAACAAAGCGACACGCATCGTTGCCGTATTTACCCGTTGCGTATTCAGTGCCGTTATTCCTGAACCAGAACAAATCGAACATATGAAAAATACAGAATTAGCCAACAGTGCTTGACGGAATGCCAAAAACTCGGACAAAAACAATTACAAATATAAACGTACAATAGAAATTTCCTAAAACAGTGAACTGGTATGAATTGAAAAGCGAGCAATTAACAACAATGCAAAGCAAAGATTTAATATTGTTAATAATCATTCGAGAGAAATCAATGATTCAATTTATTGGTAAATAATGAAATGCAAATGGTTAAAGGGAAATTGATATTAGTTACTTAAATTAATCACTTGAACAGGACGCTAATTATATTTGTGTTAATTGTTACTTTACTTCTAATGATAAAACAACCACAACAAAAACATTCAACTTACTAAAGAACATTTTGTTTACACACGTCCCAGATCATCTAACCAACAATATTTCATAAGACAGATATGAGAAAAAGGAGGCAAAAGAGCATTGGCCCCGTCATGCTAATTTCATCTATTTATGTGACTTATGCGTCAATTAATCGGAAGTACACAGTAAATTCACAACAAAGTTGCGATGAAATAACTATGTCTGTAAGATTAACGTTGCAACCTTATAATGAATTTTCAACACCATATATGTTAGCCTGTTAGGTATTACTGCTTAATGATCTTGGTCTGTGTTTTTGTCTTGATCATTGCTAACTCATAGCTAATATATTGTATGGCTCGTTTACAATAGAACTTTAGCTTTTCCAAGTTCCTCCAAAACACCAGAGTAAAGGAAATAATAAACTGATTTATAACTATCCATAATTTTATAGTTAGTTACTAGCTGTCCCGACAAACGTTGTTTTGCCATACAAAAAAAAAAGATTTGAAAAATAGATGTTAGCCGATTCTCAGACCTACTGAATAAGCATGTAAAATTTCATAAAAATCGGTCTAGCCGTTTCGAAGGAGTACGGTAACTAACACTGTGACACGTGAATTTTATATATTAGACTAGCTGACCCGGCAAACGTTGTTTTGCCATACTAAAAAAAACACAAAAAGATTTGAAAAATAGATGTTAGCCGATTCTCAGACCTACTGAATACGCATGTAAAATTTCATAAAAATCGGTCAAGCCGTTTCGGAGGAGTACGGTAACTAACACTGTGACACGTGAATTTTATATATTAGAAGAAGATATTGCTGTCAACATTTGTGACACGAATACTTAGTGGTAAGAGGAAAGAAACAAACAATTAATTATCATTAAAAGCATGATGTAGAATTATAGAATAACTATTTCAATATAACCGCACATACAACACGAAATTAGTCACAAATTATTCACACATGAACCTTATAATAATATAATTATTGCTGCATTTGTGATTTCATTACAAGCAACAGAATTACTTTAGTATAGTTAATAACGAAGACAAATAAACGAATAAAACATTGTAGTGTAGTGTAGAACATAAACTGAAGGTTATTTAGGGCTTTTAATATACTTTACATTAAACGTATTAACTAACTACACATTTTCAAATGAAACGAAACTTAACTCGTATTCTTAATGAAATTAATAGAAACGGGTGAGACAGAAGTTGAATTGAAAAGTTGCAATATACAAATGCTTTGTTTTAATAATAGAACAGAGCAGTTAACTGTGAATAAGCGAGGATAGCGATCAACACAAAACTAACCGCTTGATGGGGAAGTTTAACAGGAAATCTAGTTCATCTACACGGGTCGTTGCAAACGTTCTCGCATCACACGCCGCAAACTTGCTTTATGGTTGTGTAAGATAAAAATATATATTATACGAATGCATGTGGGCAGGAAGTATTTATATTCTCATTGTTCAGCAGAAAATTGTGTATAAAGAATTAATAATCAATTGCCGTTTCCACAGTTTTTGCCATAGTTAACGTTCCATTCTCTACACATTTTTACGAACCTGTATTCCTAACTCTAGCTGTAGTTAGTTAACTAGTTGCGTATGCCTTAACCACCATCATATTGAATAAATGTCGCATTACAAACCAATACATAGTTATAATCAAATAATTCATATATTGTATAGTTAGTTCATCACAAAAGATAAATTTTACTTTGAAAAAAATACTCCTATATATTGAGACCCCAATACCATTCAACCATTCTGTTGTCATAAAAAAATACCATGACATTTTTTGGCTTCATAGATTACATTATGTTGCATTTTAAAACATGAAGCTCTATAAGGTACTATTCCATGGTTATTAATATCGAAACGAAACCTCAAAGATAATAAAAATGTAACGAATAGATTTGTTTTACCTGGATAAGACATTTGATAATACAAGAACCGTAATCTACTAGAAATTAAGTACATGGACGCTTATTATGTCATTTAGGTTGTATCAATTATGTTGGGCATTCTGATGTATACTTATTATATAGTAAAAGATTATTATTAGCTTCAAATTACCTGATAGTACTACGGTTATCTTAAACAAATACAGAAAGTTGATATCGACGGAGATTAGACTGGTCTTTCAAAAATATTGTAGAATATAAATAACAATGAATGTTGGCCGAATTTAGCGGACTGATTTCAACTCGAATACGTTAATGTTTGGTTAATGTGGGAACGGAATTGTTTAATAACAAAGACTCCAATGCCTGCGTTGACGTCAAACCAGAGCGGCAGCGGTAAAAATTTTGCCCCTGCTAATGCAGGACCGACAATGTTGGTTTTAGTACTATTTTAACGTTTCAACGTGTACACACACAGCTACACCTCCATTAACTAACTACAATACAAGAATATAAACCTATTAATATACACTAATTCGGATTTAAAAGATAACAGTAGCGGTCACTTTAACCCAAGTGTGCGTTTGCCCGTGTCTATCTTTACAAATGACATTTTGCAAATGATTCAGTCATTTGGTCGAAAAAATAAAGGGTTACCTGGAAAGTTTTCCGGAAGTTTTGAAAATTGGTAATTTCATAGATTTTGATGTGCTCTTTCCAAATTTCAACTTTGCCAGTTTTCCGGAAGTTTTGAAAATTGGTAATTTCATAGATTTTGATGTGCTCTTTCCAAATTTCAACTTTGCCACCTCGTGTGTTGCCTGTTAGCGCCGCCATGTTGAAATAAAAATTGGTCAAGTGCGAGTCGGACTCGCGCACGAAGGGTTCCGTACCATTATCTATGCAACATAAGGCAACGTTATTAGTATCGAGCAATAAACGCTAAAAAAATCATGTTTGTTGTATGGGAGCCCCCCTTAAATATTTATTTTATTTTTAGTATTTGTTGTTATAGCGGCAATAGAAATACATCATCTGTGAAAATTTCAACTGTCTAGCTATCACCGTTCTTGAGATACAACCTGGTGACAGACGGACGGACGGACAGCGAAGTCTCAGTAATAGGGTCCCGTTTTTACCCTTTGGGTACGGAACCCTAAAAATGGCGCCCAAATCAGTTTTTTGATAATAACTCCTTTCCGACGCATTTTACTAGAAAACATATTTATACAAAAAAAGTAGAGGAAATTTCCTACAGTTATGTCATAATCTTTTTTTCCCTAAAATCAATAGTTTCTGCGTACGAGCGCCGTAAACCATTATAAATCCACACCAACGTGTATTATTTACTTTAATTATACGAAGGTTAAATATTGTTCCATAGAATGAAAACACAGTTAACTATAGTCTGTCATGTCTCCGCAGGTATAAAGGAATTCGTCCCTTCTGTGTCAAGTCCCTTCTGTGTCAAGCCCCTTCTTCCCCTTCTAAGAAACATCTGCACCCAGCTGCTGAGCTCAATAGAAATATTTAGTCTGAGTCAACAGTATACGTTTATCATTTCACAGTGTCGTTTGCATTTGTAGAGCGACGGCTTCTAATGAAGTAAACTGTTTTATTTGTGGTGATATACTGCAAGAAAGTGAAGTTATTGAAGTGAAGGAAAAAGGATTGTAAACTTTTCGTCAGTCAAGTATAAAAAGAAAAGACATTAAATACAAACTTTTGGTGGGATAGACTATAGTTAGCTGAGTTTTCATTCTATGGAACAATATTTAACCTTCGTATAATTGAAGTAAATAATATACGTTGGTGTGGATGTATAATGGTTTACGGCGCTCGTACGCAGAAACTATTGATTTTAGGGAAAAAAAGATTATGACATAATCGTAGGAAATTTCCTCTACTTTAATTTTGTATAGATATGTTTTCCTGTAAAATGCGTCGGAAAGGAGTTATTATCAAAAAACTGATTTTGGGCGCCATTATTTCAATATGGCGGCGCTAACGGGCAACATACGAGGAGACAAAGTTGAAATTTGGAAAGAGCACATCAAAATCTATAAAATTACCAATTTTCAAAACTTCCGGAAAACTTTCCAGGCAAAAATACTAATTGACTGGGCTAAAATGACGATTCATGATAATAGTAAAAATATCACTTTCACAGCAACTTAAAACAAAGGTTGTTAACTAGCCCCTAACAATGTAAAGTATTCACAATTTATAAGCGAAAGCTTCCCAGGATCTACATAAGACAATATCGTTAAATTTTCACATAATAAATGTGTGGTTGGTATGCATTTGTTACGTATTTGGACCAAGGCCTGAATTTCACAGCCAATATTAAAATCATATTTCCACCACAAACAAAATAATGGGAGCTATCAGTTGTGAGTAAAAGAGCTATTTAATATTTTCAGTAGTAAATAACTCACTCAGAATAATACCGAATATTAAAGTCATAAATGATGAATTGTGGGCAATATGTTTTTTATTGCGAATACGATGGAAACGAAAATAAAATTCTGTAGATGCTTTACTGTTAACTATTTAAATTTAAAAACCCTTTCGAGTTCTGTAACAAATCCATGATCAGCAGAAATTTAAATTACTCTAATAGAGATAACTATGTACAACGCAAGACAGTTTACAAATAATGCCATCTCATAAATTAATCATTGTCAACCCAATAAATTGTCGGAATCTGTACAGTTTATTTCCATCAAAAACCACAACCAAACCCCTAGTAGTCTAAGATCCCGATATATAACGACCTTCACCAAGATGCTTATTTAATGAAACGTATTTTATATTTAATTTAATATGCCAATAAATATATTGCATATGGGTTGCTTAACAAATTTTAGTCCAGAGTATTTTTAATTAATAATTTAAAAAATTTTTTTTCTCAACATTCCACCCGTTTGATTATTAGATAAATTCTATACCAATCGAAAGTATTAAGCCCATACAATATGGCATTTATTGGCATATTAAACAATATAAAATACGTTTCATTAAATAAGCATCTCGGTGAGGGTCGTTTTATATCGGGATCCTATACTATAGACTTTATGATAGCACGCAACGGCGATTTTGTATAAATTAATTCTAAAATAGAATTTCTTCAACATATGACTTTAAAATATACTTACTAACTAAAGAAACTAACCAATCAAGAAACGAGCATATTTGTAATTATTAATACATATTTATTTACAAAATCGTGTTAGTTACGGCAATTATTAAATATACGTGTTATTTTCAAAAACGACGAAAAGCGGGTGATGTTAATGCCAGTTTCTTTATATAGTTTGTTTATTTACGTTCTCAACTTAGTAACTATTTAAATAATTTTATCAATAAAGAAAAACTAAGATATTTTAATAGATCCCTAATAAAACTACGTGCAGCATTTTGTAGTTCTTATAATTAGACAACTTTATTATTAGAACAAAGTGTTGTAATAAAAGCTGTTATAAAGTGCACGTGAGCTTGTATATGGTAACTATATGGAATCAGAGGCGTATGTGTTGAATGACTGTTTACATATTATATGCTGATACATAGCCGGTAGTGAGTTATTATACACGTTCGTCATGCTAAACGATGTCACGCAAACTTGACAGTGGTTATTCCTCTCGCCAAAAATTCTACAATATTATATTCTCTAATACATGCGCGATTCATTCGCCCAAATAAATCCACGTTTTACGGATTTAGACGCGTGTATTTGTTTTGAATTTTAATTTTTATATAAAATTTAAATCAAATGTGGGTAAATCTTGTAACAACCGATCGTACAGGACACTTTACAGCTCAGACTCACCTGTGACCATGGTGACTGCAGTCTCCAAAATTGGCTTAAATTAAAAAAAAATACACGCTTCGAAATCCGTAAAAAGTGGTTACAATATTATTTTATTGAGAAGAATCCATATGTGATGGGATGGGATGATGTCCATGAATATTTATTATTATTATTATCTCCATATGTGAGCAAAAACTTTATATATTGCTGTCACACGTTCTCACGGAAATAAAATAAAAAAAATATTAACATAATTTATTTACATATTTTACTTATTATGGTCTCTTATTTCGGTTATAATATTACTCGCTTAGTTGACTTCTAAACAACAGCTAAACGACACAAATTCTGTAAAATTAAGTAGGTGCGAACATTTTAGTTTATTTATTCTAAATGTAGATCCAGGTATGTGTTATACCGAAATCTACATTTTTACTGATAGAAAAAGATAGACTGTTTATTTAGTTACAATAATATATATTTCTAATTATTTACATAATCAACACCTATTTCATAACGCACCTACTTTACACACGAGAAGTTTAATTCAATAAATGCCTACAACATGTTTGGAATTTGGGAACAAATAGAGTTAATAACTAACTAAAGTTTGGTTAAGTTAATTACAGAAGTAACTACATAAATTAGGTGCCTTTGCCAGAAAGTTTGAAGAATAAACTGTATGTAAATCATATCATCCAACAGAAATCAACTAAGTAGTTTATGTAAGTAGTTTATCCAAGTAATTTATTTAGAATGTCGGCTATTTCAGAGCAACCGCATATGCAGATCGTTGTTTTAATTAAATAAAAAAATGAGATAGATGGCATTGTGTAAGCAGCAGATTTTCAATAGGAGTTAATATTTAAAGGCATAACTACAACTGCAATACATGTTACAGTTACAACAAATCAATAATTAGATGCTACAGAAAAAAGACAGAGATTTGCATCGACGCGGCTTACATATTCAAGGCAAGGTTGCAAGAAACCTCATGTGATCATAATACGAACCATTATTTATTATCAAGCATAAAAAAGCGAAAAAAGCGCTTTAGTTAATTAATAAAATAGTCACTTTTCTAATAGCTACAGTAACTAATAATCAAAAATATATAGAATTACTAGCTGACCCGGCAAACGTTGTTTTGCCATATTAAAAAAAAAAGTTTGAAAAATAGATGTTGGCCGATTCTCAGACCTACTGAATATGTATGTAAAATTTGAGAAGAATCGGTCAAGCCGTTTCGGAGGAGTACGGTAACTAACACTGTGACACGTGAATTTTATATATCAGATTGATTTTAATTTTGAAACAAGCTAGAATTTGTCAAACAATATTACATATTTTGTTCTTTCTTGACTTTACTTAACTTAATAATGTTGCATGCAGTCAGAGCCTTATCAAAAAGATCAATAAAGCTGTCTACGTGCTGTTTAATCTTCGAATGAAAGCGGGACTAGCTAGGTACTAAACTAAAAATGTTGTTACGTGACAACGAAAACAAATTTGTCTTTTTATGAAGCAATTACGAAAATAAGTTACTCAATCAATGTCGGATGCTAAGCCAACCCTTTCACTTAAATTCGCATAACATTCCCTTTTGATTCGCTTTTGCACGCGATCGAAACTCAAAGATGTTATCTTTATAACCGATTCCATTTCAACTTTCATGTCGTCGTTTCCAGAAATCTTTCAGATCTTTAATTACATTTAACTTCTCTTTAATCAAAATTGTCGCAATTAACCAGATTTGAAGGAAAATTTCTTATTTGATTATCGTTTTTCGGAATTTCGTTATGACAGCAACGTTACTTCTGGATTAGTTGAAAGCTTAAAACTAAGTGCAAGTAACTATAGTAAGGAAATTAAAGAATAAGCAATAATGTCATTAAAAATTGTTATCATAGTCACTCATTCACTACACAAATTATTTTATAACGATGTATGACGAATAAGTGAAGTTAATGATAATAATTCTACTAAGTAGTTAATGTGATACATAAATTCGTGTATCATACACGTGATGAGTAGCTAATTGAGTTGACATTAAAACATTTGTAATATTTAATAGAACATTTGAAATTTGAATTAATTTGTATCATTTTGATTTTGATTTAATTTGTTTCATTTTTTCACATTGAATATAAAAGCGGACATAGGTTACATCAGCAGATCTGCGACTGCGAGCAACTTGCAGAACGCATTTCTGGTGTGAGGTAAAAAATATTGGCTATAAACAGCTCAGAGTCTGGAAAAATGTGCGGTGGTAAGCAGTAAAAGTACACTGCATATTGCATTAACATACATCTTATCCGCTTTATGCCATCCCACTTTGAAGAGGTAGTCAGAAGTCCTTCATCTAATGCTTATAATACTCACAACACACTACGTCTGTGTCTAGTAAAACAACCTAGGCAGGATGGGGCTATGAAACCTAACGTGTAGGTCTGATTTGTTTTTATTATATTTCATTCACGAGTATTTTCGCACCTGCTCCGTACGTGAAGTTATGCGCCTGATGGACAGACACGCTACGAGCATAATAATAACTGCGTGCATTCTTAATACAAGTTAGGTTTAGACTAAACCTTCGTTTTCATAGCCCAAACAAACCTCGCAGTCTTTCCAGTAAGGCACATTCTGTAGTTACAACTAGTTAGGAACAAAAATGATGATTAATTTATGTGTTTACAATGAAAATTATAATTTTGAGTTAAATTTCTAGTATCAAATATTTTATTTTTCAGCAACACAACATTATTACCATTTATTGCTTTTTAAGAAAACCCTGGAGCAACTAGATTAGGATGTTGACGTTAGCTTTTTAGATACCACGCCGACACCGGTAGGCTGCTCTTACATATTTCATCACGGTTAAGCAGATTTCACAATAACTACATCATTGACAAAAAGGAGAATACCTCAGTTCAATTGCCTTGTCACAAATAAAAGGTTAAGTTTCTACTTTCACCAAAGTAATGCTTTTGTTGGTGCTGAAGAATGTGACGTAATCCACCGCAACTTTAAAGAATTAGATTTTCTTTCTACCATCGATAAAATGCAACAACTAGAACAACTCATTTACATATATTTAGGTCTAGCAACAGTAGAAAATTGTACGATTAAGTTACGCACTGTGCATTGTTTTATCGCATTAAACCTGCTTCACAATTTTCCGAAAACATTTAACTATAATGATAACGATAATAATAATAGTGAAGAAATTATATTATATCGAGTTACATTAAACATAGCATTTAGGTGTCTAAGATCACTCTAGAAAAATAAAATTGCAAGTGGGTTGGTAACTTCTGACGTATCGGCACTGTGGAATACATTTGGTCTTTGATAAATTAGTTAGAGTCACGACCCTAACTAATTCTTGAACATTAAAAATATATTCCCTCCCATCATCAGCTCAGTATCATAGAATGGAATTGCGAAATATAACTATGGGAATAGTTTTTGTAAAAATAGTTACGAAAAACATGGTAACAAATTAAGTGAAGTGCGACTCATTTGTCGCCCTAAATATTATCAAAAACCGGCAACTATAATTTTGCTACAACTAACTTACTAGTTTTTGCACATCCCAGTCTTTCGACGGTAACGATTTGATACTCAAAAATGTTAACTTTACGGATCATATGTTTATATCAGTCAGTACAAAGTTAACTATGACTTACCATTTCGAGATACATCTAGCTCGACTAAGTTTTCAAAATTCTGTATGTCTGCTGGAAGCTTGTGAATTTCATTATCACTGAGGCCTAACCTCCTTAACCTATGAAGTCTGAAGAAATTCTGTAACAAAACAAAAAAAATATTTTAGTGCTATAAAACTAGTTAAGTGTGCAAAAGAGAAAAGAAAAAGATTTATATAATAGGAAATATCAGCTAAGTATGTGTGTGAGCGTGGACGCGAGCACGAAGGGTTCGATACCATTCTCATCATAAAAATCATTAGCATCTATCTGATCGCAAATTCGGTCTTGATCCAGTTTCGATTATGATGATAAACATGCCGAAACTAAGTACGACTAAAACTGCATTAGAGAAGTTTTTGAACTGTGATCAAGTACAATCCGCACATTAAATGCCATTCAGGCGACAAGACCGTGCCGTAACTACATTTCAGATTACTGGAATCGTGAATATAGTTAGTTATTATACGACTGATAACAAGCTGAATTATTTTTCTAAAGAATGGAGGGCAATGTCTCATTAAACATTTCAAAGTAACCGCCAATTTATGTCAATTTACTGCGTGTTGAAGGTCGCTTGGGTTACATTTGGCAAAGGTATGTAACGTGGCAACACTGGCAACTAAATAATACTGTTTAGTCACATGTCCACATAAGATATACTTTTATATTGAATAGCTTCCGCCACTACCTTTTCTATTATCATCCCATCAACAATTAGAAAGACGTGCTTCAAGTTCAGTTATCAATACCAATTTAGTATTGTGATGTGTTTATGATTCTGAGTTAATACATAAATTACCATTCTCTAACACTTGTATGACTCATTTATTCAAATGAAACTACTTCACACGAACACGAACTAACTATATTCAAATATGAAATACTAGCTGTTGCCCGCAATTTCGTACGCGTGGAATTTTGAAACCAAACAAATAAAAAATCCATTCCATAGTTGTGAAGATAATAAGCTCACATAGGGACTTAAAAGTAGGAGTGTTCGCAACGGCTATATATTGCAAACGCGTTATAACGATACGCTATTTTTAAAACGCCTATTATTTTATACGCTATAATATATTATATAATATATTAGTTCGCTTCGTACAACGACCCGTTTTGATTATCGTTATAGAGATAAGAGTTAAGATCGTTATAATATTTTGTTATTTAACGGAAATAGTTCTTATGCGGTCACCTTAGAGTATAATTTGGTAGGTGACTGCATAATATATTTAATAAATATATTAGGCAAACTAATATATTATTTTGTTATTTAACGGAAATAGTTCTTATGCGGTCACCTTAGAGTATAATTTGGTAGGTGACAAAAATATTATACTGCCAAGTGCAATCGACTTCTAGCCGAACAAAATATATTAGTTTGCATAATATATTTAATAAATATATTAGGCAAACTAATATATTATTTTGTTATTTAACGGAAATAGTTCTTATGCGGTCACCTTAGAGTATAATTTGGTAGGTGACAAAAATATTATACTGCCAAGTGCAATCGACTTTGTATGGGACGTTCCGTTTCGTTTCGAATAGTGCATGTGATGTGTTGTGTGTATAATGAATGGGTCTTAACTAATAAAAATAAAAAATAAATCACAACATAAATAACGCTTGCCAGTTGTAATAAATAATAGGTTGAATGATTATTAATAAATATTAGATTATTTTATCAGCTATCTAATATAACGATCACCTCTACTTAAAAGTAAAAATAACGGCTTTGTTTTAAGTAAACATACTCGTAGATACGCCGCGTAACAGCTTTGTCAGAGTAGACCTTAAAGCCAAATCCCACTTATAACTATAGTAACTGAAAAGTCTCCAAATCATCAGACGAAAATGACAAACATGCATAGTTAGTTTGTTACGCATTGAACTTAAGTTCGTTACAAAACATGGCAACTTCATCAAAACGCTAAATGGTACGGCATGTCTCCTTATCAGCAGAGCTTAAAAATCATTGAAACCTTTATAACGCAAATGCACCGAATTCCGACCACTTATCGGAATTACACAAAGATTTTTCCTAAAGATAAAGTTATTACACAAGACCCCATAATGCGTTATGCTTTTCTGAAAGATTATTAATATTAATTTTTGGAAATATACAGAGATGTTTCTAAAAATGGCTCTTTTATGTCTATATCTGGAATTGAAGTCTAGCGAGCGAAAATATCTCGAAAGAACCGTATTCCGACCACCTCTTGTGTCTCCGACTACTGAGAATCCGTTTTCCGACCGGCTATATTAGATAAACTAAAATGATCTTTATGACGTAACAAATAAAGGAGCAATTCGCAAAATAATTGGTCAAGTGCGAGTCGGACTCGCGCACGAAGGGTTCCGTACCATTATCTATGCAACATAAGGCAACGTTATTAGTATCGAGCAAGAAACGGTAAAAAAATCATGTTTGTTGTATGGGAGCCCCCCTTAAATATTTATTTTATTTTATTTTTAGTATTTGTTGTTATAGCGGCAATAGAAATACATCGTCTGTGAAAATTTCAACTGTCTAGCTATCACCGTTCTTGAGATACTGGATACGGAACGCTAAAAATCATGTTTGTTGTATGGGAGCCCCCCTTAAATATTTATTTTATTTTATTTTTAGTATTTGTTGTTATAGCGGCAATAGAAATACATCATCTGTGAAAATTTCAACTCTCTAGCTATCACCGTTCTTGAGATACAGCCTGGTGACAGACGGACGGACGGACGGACGGACGGACGGACGGACGGACGGACGGACGGACAGCGAAGTCTCAGTAATAGGGTCCCGTTTTTACCCTTTGGGTACGGAACCCTAAAAACGATTATTGAAAATATTTTATTGGTAATAAGAGAAGAGTAAAATAATTAAAATAGATTTTTCTTATGGTGACGAATATTTCCACTGGTGACTGAATTAAAATACGCATGTCACCGCTCTATTACCCACCATTGATCCTGAAAGTGCTTGCTAAATCAGAACTTGATCAAATAACGTCGCGCACTAAGGAGTATAATGCGAAATACAGTTTCCAGTTTTCGATCTTTTCAATATTTGCTTTAAAAAGCATTTAAGCCCACATTACATTCATTTCGAATTCTGCCTAAAAAAATTAATTTTGTGTTTCCAAGTAACAGTAGTATTAAGGAAAATTATCTGAACTATAAGAAAAAGTGACAGTTTAAAGCATAATTGTAAGAAACCCTTTAAAATTACCCTCAGTCGTACACAGGTCAATTAAGAAAGAATATTAGTGTAAATAAATAACGTACAACAAATATCTCACAAATCAATTTGTGTAATAGAAAATGAAATTAATTTACAAGGTACAAAAATCCTGTTAGCGTCCATCTAGTTGGTATACGGAATGACGCTATTTTATGAGAGCGCCATTCCGACCATTATTATTTACGCCATAATTTAATAAAGCATATAAATTATACGCCAAAATATCCAAAAATTCGTTTTTACAATTTTATGTTTTTTTCACATTAATTCAATGCAAACTGCACCCTTATGTACATTTTGTTAATTATGTACATTTTTATTAAGTATTTATTGTGAAAGTTTTAGGAGGTGGCGTACCTATATTGAATGATGGAATTTATTTCTTCAGTTTCACAACTTTGCGCGTATTTTAATACGTTTTTCTAGTAAAAACCGAAATGGTCGCAGAACGGAGGTATGTCGGAGCAAGGTGCTTTTACGTTATGTAACATATTACCTATTTAAAGAGGTTTTCAATGCCCTTTGCAAGTTAGTTGCCTTTCAAATGTTTCATAATTTAAGGAGAAGTTACAGGACATTATAATTCCAAATTAAATGCAGTTACTCCAGTACTCCATAGCTCAGACAATTGACATAAACGTAATGGAGAATATGTTAAGAAAATTAGAATGAAAAAATCAAAGGGTGTTGTTATGTTGTAGATATTTGCTACATATTTACCTTTTTCATTACAATATCTGTCCCCCTGAAAATATCATAACCAGCTTCTTGAGTAAACCTAAACCTAGCCCTCTCAGAGGCTAGCTTCCTAATAACTAATTAAAAAAAAAAATTTTGGTTTCAAACCACTACATTTGGTAATAATCATAGATATTATGGGGGTTTTCTATATATATTATATGTAACTATGTAGTTATAAAAGAAAAGTATCCATATTCTGATACCAGTAACACTAGCATATTATAATCTTAACTTGGGACTAGAGCATTTTGTATGAAAATGTGCATGAACATTTAGTTATTTTATTTTTCATTTACCTCTTTATTAATAGTATTAGATCAAGACATTGCAACAATAAATATTGCATACTGTGAATAATTTTATATTGTGACTAATTTTATATTCAACTAGCTGTTGCCCACGACTCCGTACGCGTGGAGTTTAGGAAAGTTTCATGAAAATCCATCCAGCAGTCTTTACGTGAAAGAACAACAAACATCCTTACATTCATACAATCCAACATTAACCAAAAAACCAAATATTGGAGTATGGATAGAAGACCGAGGTAACGTTCGCGTTGCTCGACCAATAGTTTAAGTATTTTATTTTGTCGCGCGTTAATCTTTTCTCGTCATATCTCCTAAGATATTCATTTAAATTGCATGCTGTAAAAAGCAATTATAATGTATATTAAACGTGTAAGCTAACTAAGGTATTTAATTTGATCAAAAAGATTACTATATACACATAAATAGCAAACATATAAATAGTAACACCCTATTGACTTTGGTAATTTTTGCAACATTATTATGGGTACAGCGGGTTTCCCTTCACGGACTTTTTTGAAGAATTATAGGTAACAAACAATTCCTCCATGTATTACTTTGTTGTAGTTCACATAGATAAGGCAGCGTTTACATTTATAGCTTGCATGTAGTTTCTCCGCAAATTTAATCATATCTCATCCAATATACAGCAAACCCCAACAAATTATGCAAAAAAAGCCATCCTCTTGAACCATTCTATCTATTAAAAAAACCGCATCAAGATCCGTTGCGTACCTATTTTTGAAGATATAAGCTCACATAGGGACATACATACAAAAATTACGACTTTGTTTTATAAGAAGTAAAGACTAGCTGGCCTGGCAAACATTGTTTTGCCATATAAATGTTAGTGGTGAACAATCACAGGGGTATGGAAAATAGATAGTAGCCGATTCTTAGACTTACTGAATAAACAAAATTTCATAAGAATCGGTCTAGCCATTTCAGAGGAGTATGGGAACGAACATTGTGACGCAAGAATTTTATACATTAGATTAACAGTTACAATAATGCCGTTTTATAAGAATTAAACTAATTATGCCTAATATACTAACCACATTGACATAGTGTAAGATAATGAATGCAAAATATTCCTAACCAGTTTCTTTTTACATGAAACGAAAAAAGGGTTGAGATGACTGAATCTAGATCCCGAGATGTTTAGTAGTATTCCCAGATCAATATAATAGTAAACTTGTAGTGTACATGACATGTTATAACTTCCAATATTTATTCAGTGCATTATTCCACAAAGTTCTGTGAGTCTTATTTATTTCTTAAACTTATTTTGTACAACTTAAAAATTATATACACAGTATGTTTAAACAAATCTAGGTACTTAAAATCAGTGGCCGTAAAAGCAATAAAATAGCCGTAACAGTATAGAAAACTGGTTTTTTTTTAAGGTTTTATTTGCATTATCTTATGATAAAACTATGGCAAAATTTACTCCTCACAAATTTTATAGTTACAGCGTAAATAAGCCGTCTAACGTAAGGTTTTTTTACGAGATAGCAAATATCAACACAAGACGCATTGATATTATTTACACTTCATTGATAAGGTAAACGCCCACGGGTGCTTCCATGCATTTTTAATTATGTTACATTAAACGTTACCTTCGGTAAATCTCTAATATGGTTGGCATCCAAAAAAAGCTCCTCTAAACTTCGGGAATATCGCAAAATGTCTTCAGGTACTGTTGGCAACGAGCAATGCCGCTTGTCTACACATTCCACTTGGCGATTACATTTGAACAAAGGTATACATCGAAACATGTTGGACACTACACTTTAAACAAACTATAGTAAAAGGAATCACTAAAACGACACATATTTGAGCACTCAAGATTAAAACACTACTTTAGCATTGTAAAATTCGTCAACGATATCAAAATAATCCCAAAACACAACCGACGCACCTCACCCCGCAAAATGAAGCTACCAACTGATAGTGTTGCTACTCCAAAATATTTATTACTACATAATTTTTTTGGTTGTTTGTAGGGGTTTGTAGTGCAACCAAGAGTGCAACTAGCAAGATAATAATCCCCGTTTTCCAATCAGCGCACAATAGCGCATAAAGGTGTCTGCCCACTATCCCGTAGCATACCATGACCGTACTAGGAACGTTTCTGGCACGGAAAACAGGTGCTCAAGTCCACTATTTTGGAACAATTGTCATACCGGCACGATACCATTGCAATTGAAGTCAAATATCCGTAGTCTGCTATATGCCGTCATAACGGTCTTTCAATGGTAATAGAATAGTCGATCTCTTTTATCTATGCATTGAATTTTCGGTCTCTTTTATCTATGGATTGTGTTAGAATGGTATGTATGTGTTGCCGTTTTTAAAAAATGCGTTAGTTGAAGTGATTTTCGAAAAACTACTAATAAATTTAAACATTTAATCATGCTAGACTTCGTTTAAATATATTTGTACATACTATTTATTAGTATAAAAAGCAATGTGACGTTTAGGAGATTAGTAAATTGCAATAAATTACAAAGAACAATTTCTAATATTTCTATCTATCTATTTTTTATTTATGGCAATCTGTCGACACAGGACAATTTAAAAATATTACTGTCAAATTCAAAATAGCAGACTACCGACACATTTCAGTCATTGAATTGCAATTGTGAAGCAGTTGTGTACGAGACTAGCAATTTAAGTCACTTTGACAATTGTAAGACAATGATGAAGTCGTTATGACGACACATTAATAGTAGACTACCAAAAACTTTACTATTGCACCATAATGGTACAATAATGGTACAGTTGTGACACCGTTGAAATACCCGACTCAGGGGCCCAGTCCTATACGCTCTATTTTGCCCACTGAAGCGGGCTGACAGCGTTCTGAACCCGTTTACAACCCGTATGTAACCCGTATGTAATCTGTATGATGCCCGTATGTAACACGGCAGGAATCCTTTCAATACACTCGTAAAGCATCGGTTCATTCTCGTACAAATATCAGTGTTGCGTAGACGCGTGTGGTGTTTTTTTTTTCAACACTGAACTTAGCACACTCTGCTAGTGCATTTTAAAACTAATTCACGTTCCAATTAAGCGTCAGCATTGTGCGACACTGAGTCGCATTATGCTCTGCCATTGGAAAACGGGAAAAAACTTCTTTTCTAGACGACGGGTTACGGGTACCACTTTTTGTAAAAACCGATTTTTGAACTGATCCAAAGTCAAAGTCACCATTTTTTATACTTCGTCATTTTTTATTTCAAGTTGGCATGTTTTACAAGCTCTTTTGAAACGTCAGAAACTAGGTCTGTTCCAGAAGCGAATCCTATGGAGAAGAACAGACAAGAAACTCCATGGATTTTTTTTTTCATTTCTTTTTTTCAATAATATTGTACATTCGGATCATGAACTACATGATTGACATGAACATGAGTATTGATTCTTAAAACACTCGAAGTAGATTTACACTGAAAAATGTTTTCGAGATGATAGGTACCTACTACCTACTACTTTCGTGTCGATTTAAATCCAGGTGCTCAAGTCCACTATTTTGGAACAATTGTCATACCGGCACAATACCGGCACGATACCGTTGCAATTGAAGTCAAATATCCGTAGTCTGCTATATGCCGTCATAACGGTCGTTCAATGGTAATAGAATTGTCGATCTCTTTTATCTATGCATTGAATTTTCGGTCTCTTTTATCTATGAATTGTGTTAGAATGGTATGTATGTGTTGCCGTTTTTAAAAAATGCGTTAGTTGACGTGATTTTCGAAAAATTACTAATAAATTTAAACATTTAATCATGCTAGACTTCGTTTAGATATATTTGTACATACTATTTATTAGTATAAAAAGCAATGTGAAGTTTAGGAGATTAGTAAATTGCAATAAATTACAAAGAACAATTTCTAATATTTCTATATCTATTTTTTATTTATGGCAATCTGTCGACACAGGACAATTTAAAAATATTACTGTCAAATTCAAAATAGCAGACTACCGACACATTTCAGTCATTGAATTGCAATTGTGAAGCAGTTGTGTACGAGACTAGCTATTTTTGCCGGTAGAGCGCGCCATTTTTCAAGAAGTCTCGTTTGAACTATTGACACTTGTGGAAAAAAATATTCTGAGAAACGTGGATATAAATATAAGTTTTAGGAAATTTTTCGAGTGCTTTAAACCCAACAATACAGAGAAGGTCAAGAGATATTCTGATATTCTATACTAGCATCGGTACGTCCTGAATACTTGCGCAGCCAGTGGCAGAAAATAGAACTATGATCTGGGTTGATTATTGTGTACACGAAATATTATGGAAAAGCCTATACCCACGAAGTATAGATACAACGAGTCCGAACGGTATAGGCTTTTCCATAATATTTCGTGTACACAATAATCAACCCAGATCATAGTTCTATTTTCTGCCACTGGCTGCACAAGTGTTCAGGACGTACCGATGCTAGTATAGAATATCAGAATATCTCTTGACCTTCTCTGTATTGTTGGGTTTAAAGCACTCGAAAAATTTCCTAAAACTTATATTTATATCCACGTTTCTCAGAATATTTTTTTCCACAAGTGTCAATAGTTCAAACGAGTACTTCTTGAAAAATGGCGCGCTCTACCGGCAAAAATCTGTCTCTTAAATTGAGACCATTCGTTCAACATTACGTTCGGACTCCTTGTATCTATACTTCGTGCCTATACCGTTCGGACTCCTTGGCCCCGAGTCGGGTATTTCAACGGTGTCACAACTGTACCATTATTGTACCATTATGGTGCAATAGTAAAGTTTTTGGTAGTCTACTATTATTGTGTCGTCATAACGACTTCATCATTGACTTACAATTGTCAAAGTGACATAAATTGCTAGTCTCGTACACAACTGCTTCACAATTGCAATTCAATGACTGAAATGTTTCGGTAGTCTGCTATTTTGAATTTGACAGTAATATTTTTAAATTGTCCTGTGTCGACAGATTGCCATAAATAAAAAATAGATATAGAAATATTACAAATTGTTCTTTGTAATTTATTGCAATTTACTAATCTCCTAAACTTCACATTGCTTTTTATACTAATAAATAGTATGTACAAATATATCTAAACGAAGTCTAGCATGATTAAATGTTTAAATTTATTAGTAAGTTTTCGAAAATCACGTCAACTAACGCATTTTTTAAAAACGGCAACACATACATACCATTCTAACACAATTCATAGATAAAAGAGACCGAAAATTCAATGCATAGATAAAAGAGATCGACAATTCTATTACCATTGAACGACCGTTATGACGGCATATAGCAGACTACGGATATTTGACTTCAATTGCAACGGTATCGTGCCGGTATTGTGCCGGTATGACAATTGTTCCAAAATAGTAGACTTGAGCACCTTGTATCTATACTTCGTGCCTCCAAGTGTCACTTGCAGTCACTTCTCTAGGAGTATATATGTTCTGTGAGTCACTTCATGGGAGGAAAGTCGGAACATAGCACAAAATGCAGCGATTTAGGGTCGCCATCTCTATTTATTTTGCGCAATATTTAAAACATCAATTCATATTATTTCAACTAGATGGCAATAAAATACATTTAATAGGTACATTACTGATTCATTGTCAAAGTCTATGAACTAGTAGTTACGATTTATTGAATTTTTTTTTTACAATATATCTAAGATGTACCACGTTTGTATATGTACAGTTTGAGAAAACCACAGTCTAATATAACAGGGTTTCTGTTACAGTCACATACCTATTGTATTCTTTCTAAAAGTGACGTTTGTGTACTTTTAGAAAACTAATTTATCTCTCTCTCTCTCTTCGGCTAATTAGATTAACGTTCCACTGTTAGGCACGGGCCTCCTCCACTTTAAGAGCGAATATGGTCTATTAATTCTGCTGACCAGGTGTGTAGGCACAGGGTTTATGTGTTATGTCATAATAACTTTCCTACGCTGCGGGCTTTTAAAGCACCCTTGGAAGCAAAAGGGATGGTGACACTTGTGTTCTTAATCTTAATTAACCACACTTACTCCATCTCTACATGGACAAAACTACGATGTCATTTGATTGATATATTGGGATTGGGAATACCTTGTCTAGTTTATCTGGTGTAATGGTTTGTCCTCATGTTGTGGAAAAATAAAACTAGAAATCTTGTTGACGTTGGCAATTAAAATACAGGAGTTTGCTTCTTATTATAATTTGGTAGTAATACTCCAACCAAGAAATGCCATGCCATTTGATAATTAAAACATTGTTACACTCTGTGTAAATTATTGAAAGTCATTCATTAATTAATTTTTATCGCGTCGTTGCAAGACTATTTATTTACAATACAGATAGATACTGTCAGTACTTAACACATTAAATAGCGTAGATTCCTAGCACCAAATATGGCATTTAATTTGGGGTTTATCGGTGGAGGTAACATGTCCACTGCAATATTTAAAGGAATATTGAAAAGTGGTTAGTATCATCGAGCATTATTGTTTTTTTAGCATTAATCTTACCTAATGTAGCATTTTTGTAATTTAGAAGCGATATAGTATTTGGAATTAAATGAATCACATGACTTGACAAGAATGACAAGGTTACTTGTGTTACTTACTAATTACCATAATAATAATATATCTCAATTTTAGAGGACCTCTCCTAGAGGTCTCTGGAGCCCTGAACAATGTTAACTTGAACCTTGTTCCTGATGCCGGTGTAGCACTTATACCTTACCTTATTCACGGATATTTCACACAACGTCCTCTGGACCCAAGCTAAGCTTGTATGCTTGTGTTATGGGTACCAGAATACTAAAACTACATATACTACTTTCTTTTTGTAAATACATACTTATTTATGATACATAGAAACACCCAGATGCAGAACAAACATTTGTATGACATTTATAAACATCATGCAAATGATTTTCTGAGGCAGGAATCGAACCCGCGATCTCATGATCGGCAGTACGTTATATGAACCACTAGCCCACGAAGCACTGTTTTTACACGCTTTATATTAGCTTCACTTGTATGTTTGTTTGTATGTTTGTATTTTTGTAACCGACTCCTTTGGACGCTATTTTGACCCACTTTAAACGGTCAGATTCTATTCAAATTTTGCTCACCTGTCAAAGACCGATGACAATGCAATAATTCGATTAAATAAAGCGTGTTTTTTAGTTTTTTTAAACTATTATTTTTATATTTTGAAAGTATTAATGTAAGGACATTTATTTAATCATTATTATATGTATAGATTATTATTTCTTATGTTGTTATTTGATAGTGTGCTTTTTAATTATTTTAATTTATTTTTTATTAGATATAATATGAATGTGTTTTAGTAATCTATTAACAAAGTAAAAGTTAGAAATATGAATAAATAAGGGAAATGATAATATTATTACCTCAATTTTAATGTTTTATAGTTTATTGATTAAAAATCTGTGTTTAATATATTTTACACCACTCATGTACTTTAGGTGGGTTGTTTGATGTAGTCAAATGGTTCACCATACCATACTATGTATCTCTTGTCATTATGGAATGTAAGGTTTGAAATAAGTTAATTAGGTCTACCTGTTATTTAATTGTAACATTAGATATGTAAGCTATGAAATGTTATTTAACTATAAAACAATTAACAATTGCTGTGTAGCCATTAAAATACAATAATATAATATAACTAGCTGTTGTCTGCGACCCCGTCGCGTGGAATTTAGAAATTTTTCCCCGTTTTTGCAACATTTTTAACTACTGCTTCGCTTCTACCGGTCGTAGCGTGATGTTATATAGCCTAAAGCCTTCCTCGATAAATGCCCTATCTAACACTGAAAGAATTTTTTAAATCGGCCCTGTGGTTCCTGAAATTAGCGCGTTTAAACAAACAAACAAACTCTTCTGCTTTATAATATTAGTATTTAATATTTATTTATTTCTCTCACACAACATAATACAGTTAATTACAAGCTTTAAAATTGCGCGTAGTGAGTGAGAACAGCGGCCGTATTATGAGCTCTTATTCCCAGGCCGTTTACGCCGTGAATGGAACTGCCCGGCAAATTCGTAATATGAACATAACTCCCAGCCATCCAGTTCGCTAAAACAGTCATAGATTAATATGTTTATAGAGAAGGTACAACTAAAAGTTTAAGTACTAACTAAAATTTCTCAACTAAATGTTTTATGTTTACCATAATACATAATTTAGTCAGGCAGTGTACGGCTTGCCTGGAACTTGCATGATTTTTAAAAAGCTCATAATACGCCCGCTGGTGCCTGAAGTAGATTTTTTTTTATTTTTATTATTATTATTTGCCATGAAGTAGATTTAGTGCATTAAACCTGTGTTACGGGTCACAAGGGCCCACGTAGCTGTACAACCATTTAAGGTTTAGCAAAAACATTGTTCATGAAGTATAACAATAAAACTATTTATTTTATATGTTGTATATGTTGCTAGAAATTGATTTTTAGGGTTCCGTACCCAAAGGGTAAAAACGGAAACCCTATTACTGAGACTTCGCTGTCCGTCCGTCCGTCCGTCCGTCTGTCACCAGGCTGTATCTCAAGAACGGTGATAGCTAGACAGTTGAAATTTTCACAGATGATGTATTTCTATTGCCGCTATAACAACAAATACTAAAAATAAAATAAAATAAATATTTAAGGGGGGCTCCCATACAAAAAACTGATTTTTTTTACCGTTTCTTGCTCGATACTAATAACGTTGCCTTATGTTGCATAGATAATGGTACGGAACCCTTCGTGCGCGAGTCCCACTCGCACTTGACCAATTTTTCTTTGGTGTTATGTTTAAAGATTCTTTTACAATATTGTCAAAATAAGCAGCAATAGATTGGCACTTACACGACGGGCCTCGTGGTGTAGTGGTTCTGGTAACGGACTGCCGATCAAGAGGTCGCGGGTTCGATTCCCGCTCGGGACAATCATTTGTGTGATTTTTCTAATTGTCATACAAATGTTTGTACTGCGTCTGGGTGTTTCTATGTATTATAAGTATGTATTTACAAAAGAAAAGTAGTATATGTATTGTATCCGTATTCTGGTACCCATAACACAAGCATAATAAGCTTAGCTTGGGACCAGAGGACGTTGTGTGAAATGTCCATGAATATTTATTATTATTATTAATTAAAAATTTTTTTTTCTTTGTTTTATTTAAATTTTTCTTCCTTATGTACTATCTTACTATACTCCATTGAACCAGAATTAAAATTTTAATATTGATTGTTATTAGATGTACATCCAGCAGCAAAAGTTTGGGTGTCAGGTCCACATATTGAACACCTTCAGAATTGGAGTAATCTTGGGGCGAATATAACTGATGATAATGGAGTAGTGGTACAAAATTGTGATGTTATATTTCTTGGTATGAAGGTGGATAAGTTAGACATTGCCTTACAAACAGCCAACACTGTCAAGAACAAGATTACTAAGAAAATTTTATTTGTTTCTATGTTGGCTGGGAAAAAATTGGTGACATTAAAACAGGTATGTCTAGAAAGAAAGAAAGAAAAAATACTTATTTCAGGTCACAAGCACATTAGGCAAACATAGACAAAATTTAAAAAAAAAATTAAAAACTTTCTACAAAACTAAAACTATCTAAGCCCAGTGTCACTGTGGCTAAAAATAAAAAAAGGTGTGTTCTTTCTCATGTACACTTGTAAAAGTTATGGCAACTTCTAGGCTAACTACAGAGTGACACATGTTTATGTACACATATTTATGTCTTAAGTTATAACTAACTTCAAAATAATTTTTTTTTTCGACAGTAAATAAATAATAAATAAATAAATATTCATGGACATTTCACACAACGTCCTCTGGTCCCAAGCTAAGCTTATATTGCTTGTGTTATGGGTACCAGAATACGGATATAATACATATACTACTTTTATTTTGTAAATACATACTTATAATACATAGTAAACACCCAGACGCAGTACAAACATTTGTATGACAATTAAAAACATCACACAAATGATTGTCCTGACCGGGAATCGAACCCGAGACCTCATGATCGGCAGTCCGTTATATGAACCACTCCACCACGAGGCCCGTCACCACAGTGTACATATTGTGATAATTTCACTGCATAATTTTTCCCCAATGCACCAAAAAGAAATATAATCCCCATTAAAGGAAAAACGGGATCCTATTACACAGACGTCATTGTCTGTAAATCCGTCAGTCACTGTTTTGTATCTTAGGAACGGTGATAACTAGAGTTGAAATTTTCACAGATGATGCTTATCTCTTGATGCTTAGTTGTTATTTAATGGTCCCATGCAGGGGCGTAGCCGTCAATTATACGGGTCTAACTTATTCTTGCTGCTGCTACTTTGGAATCTTGAAATCATATCTTTCAGGACGTCTTTTTCAAGTACGAGATGAAGACAGTTTCTCTAAATTCTACGAGATAAAAGCTGGAGTACCACAGGGATCTGTGTTGGGTCCTGTGCTTTACACCTTATACACCGCAGACATACCTCAAACTGAAGACGTTACTGTTGCAACATTTGCCGACGACACCGCAATCTTGGCCAGCAATAATGATCCAGCAGTAGCCTCAATAAGACTCCAGATAGCACTTGATAAGATAGATGACTGCCTGACTAAGTGGAAAATAACAGCTAGTGCAACAAAATCCACACAAATAACTTTCACGCTTAAAAAAGGCGATTGTCCCGCAGTAACACTGGGCAACAGCAACTTACCACATAAAGATACAGTCAAGTATTTTATTTATTTACCTGGACAGGCGACTCACTTGGAAAACTCACATAAAAACTAAACGAGACCAAGCCAATATCACTTTTAGAAAGTTCTACTGGTTGCTTGGAAGAAATTCTAAGTTATCACTGGAGAACAAATTGTTAGTTTACAAAGCTGTGATAAAACCAATTTGGACGTATGGGATACACATACAACTATGGGGTAGTGCCGCAGAATCTAACATAAATATAATCCAGCGACTACAAAATGGAATGCTAAAGTCAATAAGCAACGCACCATGGTTTATTACCACCGCTAAAGTGCATGACTAGGTATCTAAAAGTAAATACTGTTAGACAAGAGATACAGAAGACAGAGATGGCATATAAGCAAAGACTCACAAAACATCCGAACTTGATGGTGTTGGAGCTCATATGCAACCCATCACATACAAACGCCTTAAAAGGCACCACGTATTAGAGGCCATGCTATAAAAGTTATATCCAATTGTGCGGTACTCACTGGAGAACTGCGCATCTCACGCCAAAAGACAAAGAACACACTTGCTTATAGCTGAAAGGCTGATTGCAAATGACTAATAGAGAAAAAAAAAACTTATTCTTGACCATACTTTTTAGTGACATTTTCTTAATGAGACTTGTGTAATTACTGAGTGACCTGGTAGAAATAGGTACATAATTGTAACTAAACAGGTTATAATCAAAATAAACACAAAATGTTTATTAATTTAAAGGTCTAAAAACCCCATTTTGATGGTTTGTTTTTAACAAACAACAAATATAATGTAGTTACTACTTTTTCCAAAATAATAATTTGCGTCCAATTATTGCATTTACAGAATTGCCGGTTCCATTTGCCCGATGCCGATATTACTGTGATACGTGTAATGCCAAATACTCCTATGATGGTTGGAACTGGTATCTGCCTTTACACACCAGATGAAGTAGCCACTCAACAAGAATGTCAGCTCATAGAGAAACTTGTAAGTGGTTCTAGTCTCTGCGAGAAGGTTCCAGAATCGTTAATGGACTCGCTAGGCTCATTAACATCATGTGGACCAGCTTTTGTAAGTATATTTATTTATTTATTATATTCTATAATGTACACCATTTAGTTTTACATTACAGGATATTCTTAAAATAATGTAGTACAATGGGCGGCCTTATTGCTTAAAGCGATTTCTACCAGGCAACCTTTGGATGGATACATGATATGGATAAAGCGGTAGTTGTGGGTATACTGAATGAATTAATTATTTATGAATTTATAACCTACTAGCTTCTGCCCGCGGCTTTGCACGCGTTAGTGGCCGAATCGAATTTGAAATCGAACCTAAAATAATAACAGAAATGAAACTTAACCGAACTGAACTTAACCAAAACCGAACTTAACCGAAATAACCGGAACTTAACCGAAATAACCGAAATTAACCAAACTTTACCGTAATAACCGGAACTTAACCGAAATTAACCGACATAACCGGAACTTAATTTTTAATTTATAATTGTTATTAAAAGTGTAAGAAATTATTAATTCAATATTGAAAAAAACAGCAACGTAGTAGGTTTAGAATATAAATACATACTTAACTATTCCAATCTCTTTAATTAAATAGGAAAGCATTTCAATAAAAAAAAGAAAATGGAACTAAGTACCAACAAGGAGTTTGTATTCCGAGCAACCGCGTAAATCGCATGTGTCAGTCTGGGATCAAAACCTTCGTGGCCAAATTAAAAAAACAAATATAAGTTGAGGGCTTCTAAGAGTTGCTATGACAACACTGTAAAATAACAACATGGCTGAACTATTATTTCATTACCGTATTTCACAAATATTTGCTTTTATTATCTCGTAAAGAGTTTGTAGCGAAAAAAATATATTGCCTATTTTACTTCCAGGACTATAAATTATCTGTATACCAATTTTCGTGCAATTTTATTCGGTAGATTTTGCGTGAAAGCGTCACAAACGAACAAACAAACAAACAAACTCACTTTCACCTTTATATATAAGTAAGGATCTATAAAATTACAAATACACATACATACAAGACATATGCGTATTTATATAAATATACATACACACATACATACAGAATATATACATACAGTAGGTACATATAATATCATGTACATATATGTCAAGAGCAGAATGGTGATCTCAAAATCTACAAGTAGTAATGATAACATATTGAGGTCTACCACAACATTATCATCACTTAATTGAAGTCAAGCCACAATAGTAAACTAGTTTTAGTGGTTTTTAATAAAAACAGTTCTAGAAAACTGCCACCACAAACTAGAATACAGTAAGATAACATGCTTATGACGATACGATATTATGAGTTGAATATAATGATGATAAAAACAACTTTGTGAGCGAGACCAACTCGTAGCCATTTTTTCCTTTTTTGTTTTTCTTTTCCTTTCCTTTGGTTTTGCTTTTTTGTTATATATTTTAATTTTTTTTTTACAATTTACAAACATACTATTTGCCAACAATCAACACCAAGCTCGGTGAACTCGATACTTTTATTTAAGTCTTTTTATTTTTTAAATTACAGATATATTTAGTGATAGAAGCGTTAGCTGATGGTGCAGTGAAGCAAGGTGTTCCACGTGCTATAGCGTTACGTCATGCGGCACAAATGGTTGTAGGCAGTGGTCAAATGGTGTTACAGTCGGGGAAACATCCTGGTCTGCTGAAAGATGAAGTTTGTTCACCTGGTGGTTCCACTATATGTGGTATTACTGAACTTGAAAATGGAAAACTCAGGTTGGTTATACTAATATTAATATCTTTAGGGAATATTTTATTGGGTATGAGTTAAATATGTTCCGTGTTCTCGTAAACAGTGTTTATTAACGACTGAATAAAAATATAGGGCGAGTCTTGTCGCCTCTATGCATTCATAGAACTGTTGACACACATACAAATATCATACATACTGTCCTTGCGATTTCCTTTTCTTATTTTACATAGCTTACAAAGTAAGCTGTGTAAAATATGTAGGGACCGTACGTGAAAGGTCCGTAAATATTTATTTTATTTATGTTTGAGCTTCAACACTGCAGGTCTTTGTCTCGATTTCTTATCACACATGCACTAAACTGACATCAATGTTGCAACCGTTGGAAGCCCATACATTTATTTTATTTTATTACAGTCGTATTTAATATCTTTGTTGCAGAGGTACACTGATAAACGCTATTGAAGCAGCAACTCGCAGGAACAAGGAACTTGGAAAATAATATTGCGCTTATTGTTAAAATATAATTTAGTAGCCAATTATAACTAAGTAGAAATATCAATGTACAAAAAAAATACAATTAATCATGCCATTGTCCCATGAAGGTAGGCTTAGACTACAGAGCGCCATCTGCTAACATCTAAACAAACTTGTCTCTAATTATTAAATTCATACATTTGGTCCTTGGAGTATTAAACCAACAGTAGTAGCTACACACGCTCTTTTCTTTGTAAAATCCACTGCCAAGTCGTGGGTGCCGAAGTAACACACACAAACATTCAAATGCAATTCCATTGCGGCACTACCCACACACACGCAGTAAATCACCACCCACTAATTTAAATTTGCGCACATTTGGAAGCACACATACTTTAACATCATTATCATACCGTCACATCTTTTCCTATGCGGGTAGCCAGAGATTATAGATAGTGCAATATCTTACGATCTAAACAGACATCGTAGCCTTCATTTGTAAGATGACAATATCTATACAGTACACCTCGAGGCTCGCCTGCCACCTCCTTTTGGATTTAATGCTCTAAGATCTGGTCATACATGTACAACAGTTGTAAGTGCTATGTACCTGACCCTTTAGAAGGACATTGCTGATAAAATCAGAATATTATGTCCTTTGCGGGTATCTTTTTCACTATATCATGATATTTATTGAATCTCTTATAAACGTAATATTTTAGTCTTAATTATGTTTATTGTTTAAATTTTGTTGATTTTCCATGTCATTATCAACACAGTAGGTAATATTAAATACAGATTGTTCATGTCTTAATGGTATTGGAACCTTCCTAAATATATGACACACTCGAATAATTAAAAAAATCTCTCAATTACTACAACTTTTAGTTGATATTAACCAATTAATATCTCTCGATTATAATTAATTTAAAGCCCATCTAACAACCTCAGTTATTTTTTTTAATGTAACTATGTTTTGTTATAAGTATAGAAACTACACTCTCACTCATCCCAATATAGTTATTTACAACTAGCCTGCGACCCCGTCGCGTGGAATTTAGAAAATTTCCCCCGTATTTGCAACATTTTTAACTACTGCTTCGCTTCTACTGGCCGTAGCGTGATGTTACATAGCCTAAAGCTTTCCTGGATAAATGCCCTATCTAACACTAAAAGAATTTTTCAAATCGACCCAGTGGTTCCTGAGATTAGCGCGTTTAAACAACCTAAACTAACTTTTCAATTCTATAGAGTACAAGAATTATACAAATATTATGTAGTAATGATTAGAACTAACTTTGATTCCACTATATATTCCATTGTCAACCTTGTTAATTTATGCGTAAGTTAAAGTCTTATTAATTTATTTCACATAAGAGGCAACTTACTTTATCACACATATCGTAGATACAAATTCTGTTGCGCTAAAAACTAAACTAAAACGAAATTAATATTATAATGTAGTGCATTTTGGTTTAATGGCTAATAATATGCTTAATAATGTATTTAAACTTTAAGGGCCTACATCAATATTATCGTATATCATCGCCGACACGTACATATTAACACAGCCAGTAGGCACAGAAAATGAAGAATTAGGGATACTTTTCCTATTTACTCAAAATCTACTAAATATATTTTAATTCTGATCCACGTGTTTCTATACATAATAGTTACTTATGTTTTTAAAGTTATTTCATTAGTTAATACGCGATAATAGACCGACAAATGAAAAAAATAAAAAATTTGAGAGGTTGTTTCGCCAAGATTTTCTATCGAGAAAACTTTTTCAATCGCGTTTCTGAGTTCATGCGATCCTAGATCATATATTGAAAAAACATATACTTAAAAATTAGAGCTCTAGCCATTCAATCTAAAGAAACAATGAAAACTTCGTACATAGAAAAATGCACGAAGCTATTTTGGTATCCTCTTAATATTACTATTCGATTTTACACATTTTCTTTAATAAGAAAGTTTTGCTAATGTTGAATTATGGTCTTGACACTGATCGTTTTAGTTTTGTTTGGTTGTGTAAGAAGAATTAATACTATGGTAATAAACACATTTTTAAAATAATACCACCTTTTACGGATTTAGTCGCCTATATTTTTATTCAGCCAGTCCCAGCCGTCACTATGGTGGCTGAAAAGTCTCCGAAACGTCGGGCTAAAATTTAAAACAAATATACTCGTCTAAATCCTTAAAAAGTGGTTTTGTTTTAATATATAAAATAATAAATGAGTCGCGCAAACATATTTTTGTAATATTAAGTTTTTAAAGTGTTCCTATTATATTTTAATGGAAATAAGATCTGAATCAGCTTAAGTTTTTCTGTAAACTATTTATTTATGAGTCTAATAGTTATAATAAAGTTACAGTATTCAATCCAGTGTTGCTCATTGTTATATTTATCTTATACTATGCTTTTGCTAAAAGTGAAGGTGATTGTTTATTTAAATAAATCACATATGAGATATTAAAAGTTGCTTTTTATTTTACTTTATACTAAATGTCGCCCGCAACATTATACATGTAAGATTTATAGTCTAAGCCTAAACTAAGTGTACAAAAATCCATCCTCTTGAAGCAGTCTATTTTAACACGCTTATATATAGTAATTTATTAATTTTGCTATTGACTTGCTATGCTTTTACTTAATAAATTAGGTCGAGATTGTTGCAAAACATTCTCGATAGATGGCGTTGCACAACAAAAATGCGATATAGACTCAATAGAGGAACGTTGTGGTGGTCAAATTGGTTACTGTTGGCACGACCGCAATAAGCTCAGTTGGTAGAGCTACGGAACGGTATTCCGAGGTCGTGGGTTCAAGTCCCGCTTGCGGTGATCACCTTTTCCACTACAATTTAATTTATTACGCTTAGATACATACCGAACTTATATAAGTTCGGTATGTATCTATCAGTGTGTTAATCTGTGTAACGGAATCTTTGAAAGTGATTTTCACCCACTTGTGGTAGTCGGATTGATCTGAAATTTCGCACATATATTTAGGTTCGATGACATTGCAATAATTTAAAAAAATACTCCGGATTTTCAAGCGTGTTTTTTAGTTTTTGAACTAAGTAGATTATTTTTAAAAACCGCTTCAGAATCCGTTGCGATATTTTGAAAATTTGAGCTCATATAGGGACATCTGTCTATGAAGATCCCGTAATAACAGAGATACGATAGATAGAACGCATCCAGACTGAAGCTCCTCAGATGCAAATGGTTAGATAACTGAATTTATGATTTAAATCGATAAAATCGATGATGTAATGAACAGAAAGCTGGTCCTTGAATATCGTTGTTATAACTCTGCTTAAAGTGTTTGACATGCAAATAACACCGACCATCTCACTCGAGTTATAGTCCATCCATCCATCAGCCATAGAACGCCACAACGCGCGGTCCTGTTTCGCTTGCATCCAATGTCTCGAAGTGCAGTTAGTCGTGAAAACTGACGGGCCTCGTGGTCTAGTAGCTCATGTAACGGATAGCCGTTCACGAGGTTGCGACTTCGATCCCTGCACAGTACAATCATTGTGCCATATTTGTATTATAACGGCAAACGTTATTTCGCCATATAAATGTTAGGGGTGGACACCCTTTATCACTTAGAGGTTTGAAAAATAGATAGTAACCGATTCTCAGACTTAACTACTGAATATGCATAAAAAATTACATAGGAATCGGTCAAGCCTATTCGGAGGAGTATGGAAACAAACATTGTGACACGAGATTTTTATATTAAGGGCCTACATCAATATTATCGTACCTATATCATCGCCGACACGTACATATTAACACAGCCAGTAGGCACAGAAAATGAAGAATTAGGGATACTTTTCCTATTTACTCAAAATCTACTAAATATATTTTAATTCTGATTTACGTGTTTCTATAAATGATAGTTACTTATGTTTTTAAAGTTATTTCATTAGTTAATACGCGATAATAGACCGACAAATGAAAAAAATAAAAAATTTGAGAGGTTGTTTCGCCAAGATTTTCTATCGAGAAAACTTTTTTCAATCGCGTTTCTGAGTTTATGCGATCCTAGATAATATATTGAAAAAACATATACTTAAAAATTAGAGCTCTAGCCATTCAATCTAAAGAAACAATGAAAACTTCGTACATAGAAAAATGCACGAAGCTATTTTGGTATCGTCTTAATACTAGCTGCGCCGGCAAACGTTGTTTTGCCATACAATTCTGTGTAAAAAAAATTTCATCAAAATCGGTCCAGCCAATTGTGAATCTAAACCATCCTCAGACTCAGGTTTGAAAAATAGATGTTGGCTGGTTCTCAGACCTACTGAATATGCATGTAAAATTTCATAAAAATTGGTCAAGCCGTTTTGGAGAAGTACGGTAACTAACACTGTGGCACGTGAATTATATTATAAGAAGAAGAAGAATATTAAAGATTTATGTCATACAAATTGTTTGTACTGCATCTGGGTATTTTCTATGTATTATATGTATGTATTTACAAAAAACAAGTATTTATTTAATAATTACCCGTGTCTGGCACCTACCCATAACAAGCATACAAATATAGCTATACAAACTTTGGGACCAGAGGACGTTGTGTGAAATATTCATAAATATTTTAAAACTAAGACACGACGATGACGACGATATGTACCTACTAACGACTAGCATTCATAAACGTTGTTTAAGCACCTAAACGATTGGGCACAGCTAAGTAATTAGTATTAATGACACTTTAAGGAAGGTAAAAAATGCATTTTCCTTTATTTTTGATTGCCCCAGTTTGGTATTTTCTAATGATTCACGTAAAGACGTTTTATTTACCAATTAAACATTAATTAGTTATTTCTTATTTTTCCCTATTCTAATTAGCTTTATATTATACCTAAATATAAATCAGAATATTTATGCAATTTATTATAGGTATTCTTTATTCAATCTCATTATAAAATTAAATTTTTAAATATAAAATTACAGAATAAAAACACATTTAAAAATATAAAATTACGCGGAGACCCATCGGTGTCGGGTACAGGGACCAAGCCACCGGTGGTTAGGGCCCCAGAGAAAGGTACCTCCTCACAATGCGTGCCGTGCCGAGGAGTGCCGCCTTCTGCACTAGGCCCATGATGCAACCGTTCAACGCAAGTTTCTTTAGGTGGTGGTCGAAACTTTTGGCTATTAACCCATTTACCGAAACAACTATCGGCACAATGATAGCCGAGTCCACATCCCACATGTCGACAATCTCGTGGGCTAAGTCCAAATATTTTTCCTGTTTGTCTTCTTTATTACAATCTTATTATTGTGAAATTTAAACATAGGGGTATAAAAACGTTGGCTTAAGACATATCTAGGGTGTCTCCTATGTATTATAAGTACGTATTTACGAAAGAAAAGTAGTATAATGTATTTTATCCGTATGCTGGTAATCATAACATAAGCACATAACATAATCATAGCTTAGAACCAGAGGACGTTATTAGTATGTCCCTATGTGAGCTGATATCACAGATGATCAAGGCCTAGGTATATAGTCAAAACAACGCAACGGATTTTAACGCGGTTTTTTTTTTAATAATGCAACAGCTATATAAAATATAAAAATATTTAAATATGTCTAATCGGAGTTATTTTAAAAATTATAATGATTTGTACTAACAAAACATTATAATTTTTAAAATAAACAACTAAGTATTTTTATTTTAATAATGATTGATTTTAAGAATTTTATTCATTAAAGTTAAGTCATAGTCCTCGTAAAATTAACAAATTATTAGTAAGTATACTTAGACTGTTCTTTAAGTACCTGCCTATTTATTATCTAGTTTTTAATGGTAAATTGTATTAATTACAACCAGTTTATAACAAAGGTATTACTCTCTAATTAAAGGAAGCTCACTTTCTACCTATTTGACACATGTTTTCCAGTTGCAACTGCTATATAATACTCTTAACGTCAATATCCGAACATTCGTATAGTATTGCAGTTCGAGCGAAGTATACTTCATTTTATAAAAAAATGGCGCGGTTCATGTATTTGTTTTTTATATTGTATTTGGTAAGCCCAAGTCTTACAAGAACCGTTTCGAAATGCGAATTAGTCCAAGAACTAAGGAGACAAGGGATTCCTGAAAATCTAATGAAGGATTGTAAGTAAAAAGCTTCTTTGTAACACAATTTTTTGCTGCGGTCTTTCTGAGATTTTGAGACTAGTTGATCAATTCGAAATTAGTTATTTCTCGAAAACGTCTCAATCCGTTCAGAAAATTCTAATTTTGTTTGAAAGAGTACATATGGTCATCATTCGGAAGGAGAAATCGGGAAAACTTTTAAAGCTTTACAGGCAGAATATAAGTCTTCTCAATATATTTTCAAATTTTTTTCCTTCTCTAAATAAGTATTTTTTTTATTATTTCAGTTGTATGTTTGGTGGAAGCTGAAAGTTCTTTCCAAACACATGTGCAAAATCACGCTAATGCTGATGGCTCTACGGATTGGGGACTGTTCCAAATTAATGATCGTTATTGGTGCAATGCTGGTGACTGGCCTGGAAAGGGCTGTAATATACGCTGCAACGGTAAGTTACAGATAATGATTTATTAATTTAATTTTACAATCTTAATACAAACCTGAATACGTTGCTATGTCTTGCTATTATCAAACTGCTCTGCTAAATAATAAATGAAGTTTTACGTTGTTGTGACGAAATACTAATATAAGTATCACCACCACATTTTCTCCCTGGAATACATTACATAAGTGTCACACGAAAATCTCGAGGATAAATTCGAGTGGTTTAACAATTCAAATATTCTCCCTATTGGGAGGAAACCGGCGCCTTATAGAAGCAAAAGTTATGGAATGTTCACAAAATATTAGGGGCAAAATATTAAAGAAATGGGGTTGTAAAGACAACCCCATTTCTTTTTGTAAGACAACATGGTCTCTAGCTAATAGATTAATGAGCTGGTGAGATCGACCAACAGGCGGTTGCAACGTTCTCTTTATATCCTTAGTCCTTTTTGACATTTTGATTCCACGTTTGTAATAAATGCACCTATATACAAAACATAGTACTTATTAAATTAATTGTTTCCTTCGTGGTGTAGTGGTTCATGTAACGGACTGCCGTTCACGAGGTCGCGGGTTCGATTCCCGCACGGGACAATCATTTGTGTGATGTTTATAAATGTCATACAAATCTTAGTTCTGCGTCTGGGTGTTTCTGTGAATTCTATAAGTATGTAATTACAAAAGAAAAGTAGCGTATGTAGTATATCCGTATTCTGGTACCATAACACAAGCACATAAGCTTAGCTTGGGACCAGAGGACGTTGTGTGAAATGTCCGTGAATATTTATTTATTTATTTAATTGGAAATATGAATATTTATGGGGATCATCAAATTCAAAATTAAATTTGAATATGATGATGTAGGTAAAGATATTAACTTAATCCTCTTACAAACTTGATTATTTATTGAAAATTTAAATTTAAGCTGCAAAATAACGTTTTGTTTTTAGATTTTCGTAACTAATTTAAGTTTTTCCTTTAGATCTCCTGTCGGACAATATTTCCGCATCGGTATCTTGTGCCAAAACAGTTCTGAATCAACACGGAATACATGCATGGGTCGGCTGGAACAATAACTGCAGGGGCAAACAATTACCAGAAGTCAATTGCTGATTACTGCATTATATTTAATCTACTAAATCCTTATAAATAATAATATTTATTTCATAATAAGTTAGATCTATGGTTCACAAGTTTCGTTAGCCAGTAATAACTTTTTTATCGTTAGCAGCGTTTTAAAGTAGGTACAATTACAAATTGAAAGACTACAAAAGGCATGTCTAAGACAAATCGGCTGTCCAAAACCAAAACCTAGCAAGTGACATTTTTTAAAAATTCGTTTTAATAAAGCAATATTTTCCATTTTTTTGACTGCGTCTAATGCAAAAACACCTTCTTAAAACACACCTTAAATACACAACTTCTTAAAACACCATCTTAAATAGAATCAGAGATATGATCGTAATTAAACCTAGCAACTAGCACTTCTTGTTTGTTAATTGCAAAATTAAAAAGCTTCTCCTGATAAATTTACTCAAATGTACTAGCTAGGTTTTGGTTTTGGACAGCCGAAATACGCTGTCTAGTCGTAATATATAAAAATAATTGTATTTAATTATTGAAAACAGTTCAAATATACTCGTAATAAAAACTGAAATGAAATTAATTTCTATTTTTACCATCACGACTTTCCCTTTTAAATTAATGTATCATTATCATAATAATATGTACATAAGAAGCTAATCGTGCTAATCACAATTTGGTGATACACAGACATGCCACACATTTAATTACATATACATAAACTCGTAATATATTTTTCATATAACATCTTACAAGTTTTGGCTATGGCAAGGTACATCTTCACACAGCTTATAATATTATTGCCTTGTAAAATCCAAATAAATCTTGTAACCTACCAAACAGGAGCTCAAACAAGGCAGTCTTATTTGCCAAAACTGGTAAAGCAGCAACTTTTGATTTCAAATTTGGCTTTCGAAAATCATACCGGTTTTATATGAGCTGGGTGCAAATAACAGTAAACACTACATTTTTTTGCATCATTTGATCAAGATGATCCCATGTCACACAAGGCTAAGGTAAACCCTTTAAAAAAAGAAACAACACAATATTTTAATAACTCTGCAGTCAGTCTCTGTGGATGTAGGAGTAATTGTAACATGTATATCTTTTTAAATAAATATACGTTTTACGGATTTAGAGGCGTATATTTGTTAAAATTTTTGCCCGATGATTTTTTACGCGTCTAAATCCGTAAAACGTAGTTTTATTTAAACAGATGAGTCCCGCAAGTGTTAGAAAATATTATGTATCTTTACTTATTATAAAACAAAGTCGATAATTTAGTATGTGCCTATGTGCGCTTATATCTTTATAACTACGAAACGGAATTTGATGCGGTTTTTTTTTAATAGATAGAGTGGATCAAGAGGATGGCGTTTTTGTATGATTTGAAAAGGTTTGGTTTCTAAATTCCACGCGTACGAAGTTGCAGGCACCAGCTAGTTATGCATATATTATTATATTATACAGAGGAATATAATATGTACCGGTGTAGTCAGAAGTTTAAACAATCCTAATCCTAACTAATTTATAAATGTGAAAACGTGCTGATGACACTGTAGAAATTTTGACAAGCTTAAGTATTAATGTGTCAAACGAAACCATAGCGCGATTTAACAACAACGCCATCTATCGACTGTCATAGTAAACTTCTGTTTGTTAAGGTTTAATGTTTAAATTTCATGCGTAAGATGTCACTGGCAACAGTTAGTTAGTTAGTTAAAAATAAAGCACTGCAGGGATAAACAGGTAGGTATACCTCTTGACACATACGTACATAATTATCATGTGTGGAAGTAGAGTCGAAAAGAAAACAGAAGGAGAAATGCTGACTATTATGGACTGAACCGATTTAAGTGTTGTTCACGCTCTGAGTTTGGCAAATCTCTACTAACATTATCAAGCTGAAGAATTCGTTTGTTTGTTTGAACGTGCTAATCTCTAGGACCACTGATCCGATTTAAAAAAATTCTTTCAGTGTTGTATAGTACATTTATCAAAGAAGGCTATAGGCTATATAACATCAAGGGGTGACTAATAGGACCGAACCATCAATGAAAATTTTGCAAAAGTGGGGAAAATGTTTATTGACTTTGTTTTAAATCTATACAACACTAAATGACTACCTCTCTGTCAGTCAAATACATTCCAATCCATCCCAAGGTTGCCTGGCAGAGATCGCATTAGCGATAAGGCCGCCCATTTGTACAATAATATTAAGGCTAATAATGTAATTTTGTTTCTTTGTGTATTGGTGTACAAATAAAGAGTTACCTATCTATCTATCTATCAAAATTTTCTAAATTCCACGCATACGAAGTCGCGGGCAACAACTAATGACTATAGATATGACTACTTTATAAAACGAAAGTATGTGTGAGGTAATTCGAAATGCCACGCGTATTAAACTTATAAAAAAAAATACAGACGAATTCGAACCTCCTCCTTTTTTGAAGTCGGTTAACAATAATGAAGTAATTAATAACAACACGATTTTCGTATCGTCGATTCTGCTCCGTATGTACCTACTTGTCAAAATTTTAATATTCTTGAAAATACATACTTATTATAATTTCTGAGTATCACACAAATAAAATTAATTGTCGCGTGCGGGCATCAAACAGGCGTCTTTAAACACCAGGTGTGGCCAACTTTTGTGCACATAAGATCTACTTTTTATTTTAAAATTGAGTCGCGACGACCTATTTCTTAGCTAAGAAGGGGGATGTTTATACAACGTGCTTTTATACCGCTATGCACTCTTGAAAATAGTAGAAAACTACTAAAAGAGGTCACTCTGAACGTCTCCGTACTCGAAGCATGAGCTGCGTACATGTTCATTCCTGTATCGAGTACTAGAAACATTTGGCATTGTATGCGTACCCTCATGGAACTTGCGAGTGATCGACCACAATTGGTTACGCGATCGACCGGTCGATAGCGATCGACTTGTTTGCCACTCCTGTTGTACACGACAGCTGGTAACGCTATTGTTACATTCGTGATGATACAATGAATTTGGTTCCACCAATTCCTTATTTAAGCATTATCCCCAAATTCTAAAGAAATTAACTAATACTTCTCTGTATCTCCAGCCTATTAACGTCCCACTTTCAGGCACGGGCTTCCTCCACTTAGAAAGGAATTAAGGGCTACTGTGCCGCGCCGATCTTGCTTGTTGATACAGGGTTTATTTTCGATGTTTCCTTCTCTCACAGAGGATGTAATCTGTGTAAAATATTCCTTAGCTGCCTTTCACAGCACTCTGTGTGTATAAATAATGACAAGGTGTATAATTACCTGAAGAAAAAATTAACACTAATACAGAGTTCTTAGAATTTAAGTACATAAAAGAGCAGCTTTTTCAGGCCCTTATTTTATTTCATTTTTCTGAGAGAGTCATTTATATATCATCAATGATGATGAACGTCATTTTTACTTCTTTGTATAGAGAAATATATTATCTAGTTTTTTTAGAACTACTCCTGAACAGTGCTTATAGCTACTTCCATTGATATTACGCACATATTTTTCCAGCAAGAATGCAGAAAATCTACGGAGAACGCGCTGGATGACACGTATAATAATATAAGAGTTTTCTTTAATATTAAACATGTGTTACTACGCCTTGTAACATGTAAAGCTTTCGTTGATGAGTCAACCTTAGAAGAGTCAAATAAAATGAAGCAAACAAAGATATACTTATTAATTACTTAAAATTTTTAAATCGAGCACCATTCGAGCACACATAGCCTATCTATAATAAGAGCCGAGAAGTAAAATCAGCACTGCGTTCAATAAAAAATAAAACAAATCAATACACAATGTTTACGAACTTTTTCAACAAAAATATGAGGTTTTTCAAATTACGCCGTAAATTTGACAAGCTGATACACTGATATAAATATAATTAATTATAAGTTTGATAGTACACCATTAATCAATGATAAAGTTAAAAACGCGTCATACAAAAATTGGTGTGAATTGGTTACATAAAACCTATGATGATTATTGTTTTTGCACCATTTCAAAACTCTATTTTACGAAGAAAGAAAATGCGTACATAAATACGTTAAACAAATAACAAGAACATACTTAATAAATAAAATCACATCTATTTACTGCATTCCGAAGTCAATGACCGGGACGTATAGGTTTTATTTTTCGTCATGAAAAATATATATTTTCCTTGTAGTTTGCTCGGGTGTATAAGGATGATATGGATGTACGCACACTGTCCTTCTTGTAAACAGAAAAAGTGACACACGTCTTGCTATCCCCACACCAATGTCAATACTTTTGTGTCGAGGAATGTCTATCATGGGTAGTTCTTCATCCTTTTCTGTTTTAAAACAATTAAGTTTTCGAAAACTGTTCCGAAACCTTCCAAATGAATTAGGGATCAGCGCTCGTTGTACGTTCGCAAATCTTCGTTTCTTCTTTTCTTTGTCATCTTCATTAGCTATTGACTTTTTATATTTATTTTGTTTCTGCTTCGTTAATTCAGAGTTTATTGATTTAACGTAATAAGGTTTAATTGTTTCCTCAGAACCAATCTCCAATAGATCGTTTTCAGACATCACTTTTGTTTTATTGTGCACATTTTGTATACACTCCATTCAGTTATCGGACTATAGTGAGCCGTTGTCTTAGTTTTGGCATTGATTGAGTGTGACGCAAGCTACTGATAAGATATCCAGATTACTGTGATTACAGTAACTTATTATATTTACAAGTACATGATTGCCGAGATTGTTATAACACCTTAAAAATCTGTGAAAGATTTTATAGTTGAATAAAAATATTTTAGAGAATGACAAAGAAAAAATATGGTTAACCTTGTGTTCAGTAACCGTGAGCCTCTTAATTCTTCCGCTTGACCAAAACAGTTTTCAGCTTGATCGATTCACTGTATTCTAATAAATTAAACTGTTATTATAAAATACTATAAACTTAGCACAGAATTACGTTTTCTACTAAATATCATCTCGACAATGTTCTAATTCAGAGCAATCAACTGCTGTACCTACTAATTAGTTTGTTTTCACAAGGTAATGTTTAGTAAATAAGTTGACAAAACAGTTGCAAAATAATTTTACGCTCTATCTTACTTGCGTACAGACACATGTGTTTTTAAACCTTAAGTGATGTAATTTTCTACTTGGAAAACACACCTTTATTATTTGTAATATTAGCTAAGTGCAAAACAGATACAACGATGGTTCCGTAGATAATATTAGTTATACTCTGTTAGTATCGTGGCATAATTTTTTATGACAGTGAAAGCGGACAGCGAAAGGACAGATAAAAAAATAAGAACTTTGCTTTAAGGGCCTACATCAATATTATCGTATATCATCGCCGACACGTACATATTAACACAGCCAGTAGGCACAGAAAATGAAGAATTAGGGATACTTTTCCTATTTACTCAAAATCTACTAAATATATTTTAATTCTGATTTACGTGTTTCTATATATGATAGTTACTTATGTTTTTAAAGTTATTTCATTAGTTAATACGCGATAATAGACCGACAAATTAAAAAAAAAAAAAATTTGAGAGGTTATTTCGCCAAGATTTTCTATCGAGAAAACTTTTTTCAATCGCGTTTCTGAGTTTATGCGATCCTAGATAATATATTGAAAAAACATATACTTAAAAATTAGAGCTCTAGCCATTCAATCTAAAGAAACAATGAAAACTTCGTACATAGAAAAATGCACGAAGCTATTTTGGTATCCTCTTAATTTTATTTGTTGTACCTATCTAGCTTGTTCATACATATATACGTCTTACATTTGTAATTTCTTTTGCCTCATATCTTCCTACCGTAAAGATGGATTTTGAGAATTAGAGTATGAAAGATGTACATGGATTCGCCCTAATTTTAATTGAAAATGTTAAATGTTGTACTCACGTACGTATCTTATTTTAAAAGAAAGTCCCAGAAGATTGTAATTATGTTTTAAAACTAAATTTCTCAGATAGTATCAATGAAATGACCTTTTTGCATCAATATCTGACAGCAGATTCATTTTTTATCCATCGAAAACATTGAACATTGTGAAAACAGTGACAAACAAACATACAAACGAGTTATTTACTGGTTTTTATTTCATTACCCTTGTAGACCCCTAAAAGAACATTGAGCTGATAAGACATGACGTAATAAACCTTCCGCTTTTGGTAAGTTTACTCTATGTTGTTCTATGTAAGTACATATGTGAATATATACATATATGTATGTGAATATGCTAAATAGTTTAACAGACTCCTATATAGTTCTTTATCATAATCTCAAAGTCTTTAATGTCTAATTTTACAGGACTCTAGACTTTACCTAATACCATAGTCTTTACCTAAGTCCTTGACTAGGCAAACCTATGATAGCTAAATCAAAAATATCCTACAGGAATGGAGTAGCCTAATATAATGTTGCAATGGCGTAATTATATGAATAGCATTATAAAACATTTTTTCAGTTCGGCGAGCTTGGTTTATAACAAAATATAGGTACACGCTTCGTCTTTAAAAACATAAATCTAAATAAAAAAAAACTTAGTAACGTACTCTAAAAACATAAAAAATTATCTCGAAAAAAAATTAATCCGCATTTTACAGATTTTCTGTAAAATGCGGATTAATTTTTTTCGAGATAATTTTTTATTAATTATGCATTTGAAAAAAGAATTTGAAATCTTTTTAACCGAACAATTATCAATTAAAAAGTAATGAAATTCTTTTTTCAAATGTAGCTATGGGTAAAATATGTTTAGGTATTGCAAATGCGTCAACTAGATTTAATTTTGTAATTTGTATGTGTTCACGCGTATGTTTCATGAAAGTCACTTTACGTGGAAATAATAGTCAGTTTGTAGCGTAAATAAGATAAACTTCGTAACTTCGTGTTTGTTTAAACTCTAAAAAGTATTTACATAACATTTCGCGGTTTCATCTATACTTATAATAAATCTGTAGAGAGTTCAATTCTGTACATGAAATATATTTTCAAAATAACTATCAGGGGGTGATTAGTGATCGATACTGATGCCAAAAATGCAATCAGTAAAATTTTTGTTTGTCTGTCTGTCTGTCTGTCTGTCTGTCCGTCTGTATGTTCCTTTTAGAAACAAAAACTACTCGACGGATTTTAACAAAACTTGGTACAATTATTCATCATACCTGGGCAGGTTATAGTATACGTTTCATCACGCTACAATCAATAGGAGCAGAGTAGTGAAGGGAAATATTGGGAAAACGGGAGAAGTTACTCAATTTTTTAAGCTTCCGTCGCGTTTGCAGCCTTAATGGTTAAAGTTACAAAGAAATCATATATGACGGAAATATTCTACATAAAATTGTCTAAAAAATATCCCCGAACAGCATATATCTATATTTTATGGTTGACTCACAATAACACGTGTAACTCCTGATAGCTTAGCAGTTCGGAGCATTCTGACTATATATTATATGTTTACTCTTACGTTTATAATACTCTCACTCAAGCGGTAGTTAAAAATCTTGAAAAAATTGGGAAAATTTCCTAAATTTTACGCGGACGGAGTCGAGGGCAACAGCTAGTCCTCCTAATAAATTAGAGAAAACGTTTACACGTAATACAATTTTTTATAGACACCGTTCTGACATTATGAATTTACTAAATTCTATAGGTAGACCCTATCCAGATTTCAGGCTGTAAGATCCCTCTTGTGGAAATTCCGTTAACATTTTGTACAAACTGTGACTGTGACTGTGAAAACAAATCAGTCATCAAACAGAGACTCCCTAAACTTAAATACGGCCATTTAAGTATTTAATTATAAAAAATGAAATTAATACTACTACTACTAGACGGGCTTCGTGGTGGAGTGGTTTATGTAAAGGACTGCCGATCGCGAGGTCTCGGGTTCGATTCCCGGTCAGGACAATAATTTGTGTGATATCCATAAATGTCATACAAATGTTTGTACTGCGTCTGGGTGTTTACTATGTATTTATTATAAGTATGTATTTACAAAAGAAAAGTATGTATATGTAGTATATCCGTATTCTGGTACCAATAACACAAGCAATAACAGAAGCTTAGCTTGGGACCAGAGGACGTTGTGTGAAATGTCTATATAAAAAAAAAAAAATGTAAATTCCGACCTTGTTTCCTTAATAAGGGCATGCACCTCATTGATATAATGAATGAATCATCAGGTCTTATATTCCTAGCGAATCATGCGGTTTTTCCTTCACATAAACAGCAGCTCTCACTCTTACGTTACAAGGTTGAATCAACATTACGTTCATTTTTAAACAATTGTTGCTTGTTTTTTCTCTATTAGCCTTTAAGTTTCCCGCTTTAGCATGAAAGAGACAGCAATATTCAGTTTACTCTAGTGTTCTAGTGCGCAGGCGTTCGCGTCATAGCTCGGTTTTCCACGCAAGTGAATTGCATTGAGCATGATAAACCGCACGAAACGAACGGCCAATCATTTTCATTATTCCTAACTTGTGATAATAACGTAAATTGTAGTGAAAGTGTTATTTTTCATTGTTGCACTTAGTTGTATATATTTAGGTAAGTTTTTTGCTATATTGTCTATTTAGCTTCTGTAGTAATAGTGTAAAAATATTTACTAACCGAATCACTACGGTCGTCCACTAACGATGCAAATAAATTAACAATTTGTTAAATGAAAAATCTTGTGATTCTTTGTTTATCTTTGTTGCAAATGTTTCATTGTGATATGAAAGATTTGCAAGAATGTGATCAACATGCTTAGTTGTTAAGTAGTGCATTTTTTAATTTATTTTTTAGCTATAGTCTTTAGAGGATCGTCTAAATAGGTAATATTTAAGTTCAGGTTTGATTACAGGTTCACAGTTTATAATTACAGGTGTAGAGCTCCTCATATTTCCAAATAGAGCTCTCTTATTTATAGTCATAATATAAAAATATAGTATACATAAATACTTATAGATGGACATTACATAGGGTAACATGGACATTACATGGGAGACTTTTTAATAGACTTCAAAATAAGGAGGAGGTTCTCAATTCGTCTGTTTGTTTTTTTTTGCAACGTCATAAGTTTCATGACAGTTAAACTCAAAGGAGGTTTGCAATGGTAGGTGACACTTGCAGTTATGACCTTGCTTGTTCGCTCATTTAGCTTGGTAAAGAAATGTTGAATTGTAATGTTGACCGAAAATCTCCTAAGAGGTGTGTTTAAATAAATATTAATTTACTTATTGAAATTAATAACTCACCTCTGACGTGAGAACGGATATTAAGAGGATACCAAAATAGCTTCGTGCATTTTTCTACGTACGAAGTTTTCATTGTTTCTTTAGATTGAATGGCTAGAGCTCTAATTTTTAAGTATATGTTTTTTCAATATATGATCTAGGATCGCATAAACACAGAAACGCGATTGAAAAAAGTTTTCTCGATAGAAAATCTTAGCGAAACAACCTCTCAAATTTTTTATTTTTTTCATTTGTCGGTCTATTATCGCGTATTAACTAATGAAATAACTTTAAAAACATAAGTAACTATTATATATAGAAACACGTAAATCAGAATTAAAATATATTTAGTAGATATTGAGTAAACAAAAAAAATATCCCTAATTCTTCATTTTCTATACCTACTAGCTGTGTTAATATGTACATGTCGACGATAATATTGATGTAGGCCCTTAATAGTATATCTTGAGTTCTCCTAGGATGTGTTATTATATACGAGTATATTATAATTCTATGGAGATTTCATGTAACATATTTATGTATTTATATTTATATAAGCTTGTAACATTACATCAGAATTATTTTTTAATATACTTAATATACTTATGTACAATTTGAAATTTATTTGAAAAAAAGACGATTCTATATAAGAAAACTTATTTATGGCCTTAGTAGAGACGCCCAGCTAGTTTAATAATATTTAAAAATTTAATACGTATTTTTGAGGTAAGAACAATGGATACTTAAAATTAATTTATAATACATAGGTTTTTTTTAATAGTAATAATTAAAACTAAGTGGTAAATAGTTTAAACAAACACATTGAACCGAATTTATTTTAAACTATTTACTAATACTACCTCATGAATTAAAATTCTCAATAGTTCATATTCTTTATTAAATTTTTATAAATGTCTCTCTCTCTGTGTAGACCATTGACGGGTTTGCGATATTCATTATTTGGCTTTCACAGCACTCAGGAAAAGAAAGGGGTGGTGACATTTGTATGCTTAATCCATCACCAAGCGGATATAACAATTGAAAACATTTTTAAATCTATAATAGTTTAGGTAAAATACATGGGGTTTCATATGAATTACCTATCAAATAAATAGATTAAACTTTGTTAGTACTTAGTTAATTACATTGCAATTTTAATAATTAAAGTTATTATTTAGCCCACTAGACGCTTTAATAGGAGTGCTAATACTCATGCCTATTAATATTTGTAATTGAGTTCTTGAAGTTAAGTTTAAAGACCACGTTATATATATGCATAAACTAGCTGTCACCCGCAACTTCGTACGCGTGTGATTTAGATAATCAAAATACCTTAGCAACTGACACAAAAAAGCCATTCTCAAGAACAACTCTATCAATTAAAAAAAAGCGCATCAAAATCCGTTGCGTAGTTTCGAAGATATAAGCTTACATAGGGATATACACACAACAATAACGACTTTGTTTTATTATATCCAACTGTCAATATATAACCAAAGATCGCTTCTATAGTAAATATATATTTGTTTTGTGTGTTATATTTGTTTTATTATTAACATCAATCAAGTATGTAAACTCCATTGTCCGTGTGGTGACAAATTAAGCATGTATGTGTCACCACTACTTTTCTTTCTCAGAGTGCTGTTAAAGCTAGCTAAGGGATGTTTTACTCAGACAACAGACTCTATGACAGGCGGAAAACTGGAAAATGAATTTTATGCCAAGACACCTGGTAAGCTCCGTATAGTAGAACATAACCCCTTCCAAAGTAATCAAGACTCCGGCCTAACAGTGGCACGTTAATGGGCTGGAGAAAAAGAAAAATAACTACTTACTTTTAACACATTAAACCTGTTAACATATTTACGCATTAAACCTGTAAAATTAGTTAAGCAGAGTTTTGAAGCTTTTTTTTGTTATTATTTCACAGAAGCTTTCAGCGATTAGGCTAGTTTTTTGTCTAGGGCCCAATCGTTATAGGTGCCTGATGTAGCTATAATAATAATTTATACTTTAGTTTCTTTTTTCAAAAAACATACAGACGAATTGAGAACCTCCTACTTTTTAAGTCGGTTAAATATGTTACCGACAGATCGTTTACTAATATGTATCATTTTGTAACAACATGTAGTAAAAAATACCTGTTCATACTATTCATCAAGTATTTTTTTATGATTTCATATATATATATATTTACATCCCAGAATCATTTTGGCGTCATGCACAAAGCCCATCAGTACGACGTCCCCGGGTTCCCCTTACTTTTTCTAACATGTTTCGATGAATATTGCTTAGTTTTTTTATTTCTAGCTGCGTGGGGTACATCATTTTTTGATATTTAAATTTTTCGAGATATTCGTCATGCAGTTATGCCCAGACATTTTTGAACCCCGAACCATAATGATACATTACAGGCATCCAGGATATATAGGTGGTACTTCAGCCATGGCGTCGATTATGTAACGTCCTGACAGGATGGTAGGTACTTTGGGGAATGCGACGTTGCCAGATTTACTTTTATCATCTCTTTAGATACCTACCGCTTGCTTGTGACACACAATTTCAACATTTCATATATTTAAACATTTGTTAGTTTTATATCTATAATCTATATACGGATGCCGGATGCCCCACGTGTAATAACATACGACTACTTGCCTACCTTATAATTATCCTATTAATTATCATAATTATTATTCATTTATTTCTCTTATAAATTACATTTTTAAATATAAAATAAAAAAATAAAAACACATTTAATGTTGAATTAATCAATATGACTTTCTTTTTATTAATTATTATTTTGGATATAACACTGCCTCGCCTCGAAAGGCGGCAGGACGCACTCCGACGAGGTCCGCAACAGTCAGCTGGAGTGGTGGAGCCTAATGGGAAAGAAACCGACGAACTATACGGGTATTGTCCAGCAAGACCGCTTTCTGCATCGGTCACCGACTTGCTATTGACGCCGAGCCTCTCGAGATTTTGTGAGAGGCTCTTTGGGACTAAACCGTTCACCGATACAACTATCGGGATTATTTCTGTTGATACCAATATCATAACTATTAAACACATAATTAACACATAACTATTAACAATAATTAACACATAATAATTATTATTATCAATTAATGGATTGAATGGTCAATGAATGTCTTATGCCCATCTTTCACGCAACACCTATTGAAGAACTCTAATGAAATTTGGTAAATTTTGTAATTTCATATTTATTATGATAAAAAAACTAAGAAATACTGGGAACCATGCTTTCTGCTTACAGTTGGTAGCTTACAGTCACGTAGTATCGTATATCTTCAATCATGATCATAATTGCTATTGAACGTCCGTATTCTGCAATTGAACGTCCGTATACAGCTATTGGGCGTCTGTATATTGCAATACGACGTCCGTATTATGTGTACGTACATAGCACAAAGCTTTGCGTCAGTTTGACGATACTAAATAACAAATACTGATAGGTACCAATGTACTGGGCGTAACAGAAAGGTGTAATCATTTAAAACCAATAATCTATCAACGAAACTGGACAAATTTACCATAAAACATGAGGTAGATCCCAAAAACCAAATGTTGGTCTCCTATTCAAAAATTTCGATCAGCTGATCAATTTATTATAGGAGTCCAAACATTTGTTTTCGAATTTCAACCTATGTGTCTTGGAGAAAGTTCTTTGTTGTGTTTCATGAGATAATTTACGTCCTGAAAATTGACCAAACCTATCTGTTTCTCCTGTACAATCGGTAGAACGGTTATGCAAACTTCCACCTTTTTTATTTCCTTATCAAATATAATACAAATCGATATAGCAGGTATAGATTCCCTATGCACACTTCTATTCTCCTTTTACCCCTTAGGAGATGATTTCAGAGATAAAAGTACATATTCAAAGTTCTTTCCCGAGTCTCAAACTAACTTCATATTTTATAAATCAAGTATTTAATGTATCAAATGTGCTGGACAGCATGCTTTAATGAATTGCGAACATAAAGTAAGGTCTGACCAAGTAAAATGTGTTCCTTGGAAAGGAACCACCCAGCAAATTACAAAGTATGCTCGGTTTTGCAAGAACTACTTAAAGTTACATACCCATTTATTTAAATACTTGTTAGGTTTATAACCTATCTACTAAAAACTTTAGTGAAATTTGGTAGATTTTGTAATTTAATAAATACAATTTTAAAAAATGAAAATATACTGAGAATCGTGCTTTCTGCTTACAGTTGGTAGCTTACAGTCATATAGTACCGTCTATCTTCAATCGTGATCATAATTGCAATTGAACGTCCGTATTCTGCTATTGAACGTCCGTATACAGCTATTGAACGTCCGTATACAGCTATTGAACGTCCGTATATAGCCATTGGGCGTCTGTATATTGCAATAGGACGTCCGTATTATGTGTACATACATTGCACAAAGCTTTGCATCAGTTTGATGATACCAAATAACAAATACCGATAGGTATTAATGTACTGGGCGTAACAGAAAGGTGTAGTCATTTTAGACGGTGTATCTATCAACGAAACGTTCGTCTCCTATTCAAAAATTTCGATCAGATGATCAATTTATTATAGGAGTCCAAAATATTATGCAAACTTTCATCCTTTTCTATTTCCTTATCAGATATAATACAAATCGATACAGCAGGTATAGATTTCCTATACAAGCTTTTATTCTTCTTTTACCCCTTAGGAGATGATTTCAGAGGTAAAAGTATTCAAAGTTCTTCCCCGAGTCTCAAACTATCTTCATATTTCATTAAACAAGTATTTAATGCATCAAATGTGCTGGACAGCATGCTTTAATGAATTGTGAATATAAAGTAAGGTATGACCAAGTAAAATGTATTCTCTGTGAAGGAAACCTCTCGGAAAATTATAAATGATGATATATGATGCAATCATAATCACAATTGCAATTGAACGTCCGTATTGTGCAATTGGACGTCCGTTTACAGCTATTGGGCGTCTGTATATTGCAATAGGATGTCCGTATTATGTGTACGTACATAGCACAAAGCTTTGCGTCAGTTTAACGATACTAAATAACAAATACCGATAGGTACCAATGTACTGGGCGTAACAGAAAGGTGTAGTCATTCTAGACGGTGTATCTATCTACGAAACGTTCGTCTCCTATTCAAAAATTTCGATCAGCTGATCAATTTATTATAATAGGAGTCGATACATTTTTGTTTGCTGGAGAGCATGCCTTAATGAATTGTGAATATAAAGTAAGGTGTAACCAAGTTAAATGTATTCTCTGCGAAGGAAACCGCTCGGAAAATTATATATGATATATTATTATGAAGCAATCATGATCACAATTGCAATTGAACGTCCGTATTCTGCAATTGGGCGTCTGTATATTGCAATAGGACGTCCGTATATAGCCATTGGGCGTCTGCATATTGCAATAGGACGTCCGTATTATGTATACGTACATTGCACAAAGCTTTGCGTCAGTTTGATGATACCAAATAACAAATACCGATAGGTGTTAATGTACTGGGCGTAACAGAAAGGTGTAGTCATTTTAGACGGTGTATCTATCAACGAAACGTTCGTCTCCTATTCAAAAATTTCGATCAGATGATCAATTTATTGTAAGAGTCCAAAATATTATGCAAACTTCCATCCTTTTCTATTTCCTTATCAGATATAATACAAATCGCTACAGCAGGTATAGATTTCTTATACAAACTTTTATTCTTCTTTTACCCCTTAGGAGATGATTTCAGAGGTAAAAGTATTCAAAGTTCTTCCCCGAGTCTCAAACTATCTTCATATTTCATTAAACAAGTATTTAATGCATCAAATGTGCTGGACAGCATGCTTTAATGAATTGTGAATATAAAGTAAGGTATGACCAAGTAAAATGTATTCTCTGTGAAGGAAACCTCTCGGAAAATTATAAATGATGATATATGATGCAATCATAATCACAATTGCAATTGAACGTCCGTATTGTGCAATTGGACGTCCGTATACAGCTATTGGGCGTCTGTATATTGCAATAGGACGTCCGTATTATGTGTACGTACATAGCACAAAGCTTTGCGTCAGTTTAACGATACTAAATAACAAATACCGATAGGTACCAATGTACTGGGCGTAACAGAAAGGTGTAGTCATTCTAGACGGTGTATCTATCTACGAAACGTTCGTCTCCTATTCAAAAATTTCTATCAGCTGATCAATTTATTATAATAGGAGTCGATACATTTTTGTTTACGAATTTCAACGAAGTTCTTTGTTGTGTTTCATGAGTTAATTTACGTCCTGAAAATTGACCAAACCTTTCTGTTTCCCCTATACAATCGGTAGAACGGTTATGCAAACTTCCATTCTTTTCTATTACCTTATCAGATATAATACAATTCGATATAGCAGGTGTGATTCCCTATACTAACTTCTATTCTCCTTTTGCCCCATAGATGATTTCAGAGATAAAAGTATTCAAAGTTCTTTTCCGAGTCTCAAACTATCTTCATATTTTATAAAAAAGTAATTAATGTAACAAATGTAATATTATTTAATTAACTTAGTTCATGTTCATAATAAGTGATGTCATAATACGAGGGGCGCCGAATATAACGCAAAACCTATGTGTTCGAAGACTTTGTATATTGTATTGACTGTAGTAGATATTGTTTGAGTTATAGTCATAATGTTATGGCTGAGCTGGCAACGTCGCAAATACGGACGCCAAATAACCGAGTCCGTAGCTAGAAATTCGCTTGGATATACGCGTGTGGATATACGCGCTGCAGCAGCGCCTCACCCGCGCTGTGATTTTTTCGGGAACTTATTAATATTTTTTTGCAGCCATTTCAACGATTTTTTTACTTCCGTCGATATTTGTACTACGGCTAGCTGGGACCAATAGCGTCTCAGAGCAACCGCTCAAAAAAGTGGCGTCCGGTATACGGACGCTCAATGCTGGTGGACGCCCGTTTAAATGCACTTTTTCCTTCAGAGGACGGCCAATCGTTTGCAGGATATATATATATATATATATCGATAGTGTATATGAATAAAAACTGACAGTGACTACATAGTTATCTAGTGATAACATACAGTGATAACAGGCTTAGTACTGATAACTATCCGCCATTTTGAAAAGAACAATTACAGTAACATTGTATTCTTTCCTTCAATGTTGACTTAACGAAGTAGTTTAGATTTTGCTGTTCATTTTAGTTGAAGTGTTCGGAGCGGGAGAATGGGTCTATGCTTGTCGTTTGATTGCGGGGACTGTGATGTCTGCTGCAATCCTTGCTGTTTGGCGTTGAGTGCTTGCTGCCTGGTTCCATGCTTGTGTCCGAACGCGTGTGGTCAACAACAACCGCCACCTCAGACAGTCACAGTGATCCAACAACCGCCTGTAGTCGTCGAACAACAACCACCACCACCGGGTTACCCGTACCCACCTCCACACGGTTACCCACCTCCACCACACGGGTACCCACCCCCACCAGGAGGTTACCCACCACCTGACGGCGGTTATCCTTATCCACCACAACCAATGTACAGATAAAAAGGATTTTATATAAGGTAAGTAATGTGGACGGCCAGTAGTTTAGTATTTGCTTAAATAACACATATTTTTGCTATTACGACTAAGTACATAAACCATTAAAATATTGATTTATCAATAACATTATATTATATATTCATATATTTTTGTACGTGTATTTATATACTAGCTGTTTTTAAATTACTTGACCAATTTGGATATAACTTTTGAGGGAATATCTGCGGGATCTCTACGAACTATTTAATATTTTGTAAATACCTTGAAAATTCTGTAGAGCATTTATGTATTTATATTTCAATACTGATAATTATGATAAATTCAATATGTCTGTTTTGTCTCATCACCTTTAACTTAATGATAGCTGGGAAGGCATCGTCGGGATACAAATTGAATACCAGACAGGATAGTAGAGTTCAAAGTCTGTTTGATAACGGTAGTGATTATATCACACTTTATGATTCATCTTCCTCGAAAAGCTATAAATAATAACAGTTTTCATGACGTCATATAAGAAGTACATACCACTATTAAGGTATTCGCATGATGTTGATAAGTGACGTGGACGTATTTGTAACAAAACTATTGCTAATTTCATTAACATTTGCCAGATAAATGCTTCGAATTTGTGCATTGTTGTTTTCTGAATGACTTAATTATTCGACTTACAATGTTTTATCTTAACAAGTGACGAATTTATTTGTAGTATGCAAATTCTGTTCCAAATTTAATGTTAATTTTTCTATGTGGTCTAAGAATAATAATGTCAACGCCCTATATCTTTCCGAGTATGACTTTTTACGAAATATGTTCCTATAATAACAAAGTAAACAATGTACAAAAATATTAATAAATAACAATTTATGCACATGTCATACTACGTCCTGTTTTCTCTTTTTTAAGTATAAAGTTATAATTTCTTTTCCTTCCAGTTATTGTCTGTCTATGCTTGCAAAAAAAATTACGATGTCAAAATGGTTTACCAAACATATCTACCTTGTATCGTGCAAAAATCATACAATTAGGATATATACTTTTTTTTTAACCCTCCTAGGCAGAAAGTAATCCAATGGGCATTGTTCATATTTTTTTAAAACTCTTAATTCGAAAACCATTTCGGGGAATAGAGTTTCTGATCATGATCCATTAGTTTTTTTCGGAAAATTTGCTATATTAACGATTATTTTTCCAAAAAAGCAAATGATCTCTATTTGCCCTTGAAATGAAGGACTTAAAATATTAAGGCGTTTTTAGGGATATACTACTCTGAAGTGGAATTGAAATTGGTCTATTATATCAACTTGTCAACTTTGAAAAGATAAAGTGCAATCTGTATTAAGTCTATCAAGAAAAGTCTATACACAGATTGCGTAAAACGATGACGTCACAACATTTAAAGTAATATCTTCAACAATTTTTTAAAAATTCTGTATAGGGAATATTTCAATAATATTGAAATTAGTTGCTTAAAATAGTCTATATTTTCTGAAAAGAATATAAAACAGTAGGTTAAAAATTATGAACAATCCCAATTGTGTACATACTATCTAATAAAATTGGTCAAGTGCGAGTCGAACTCGCGCACGAAGGGTTCCGTACCATTACCTATGCAACTTAAGGCAACGTTATTAGTATCGAGCAAGAAACGGTAAAAAAATCATGTTTGTTGTATGGGAGCCCCCCTTAAATATTTATTTTATTTTATTTTTAGTATTTGTTGTTATAGCGGCAATAGAAATACATCATCTGTGAAAATTTCAACTCTCTAGCTATCACCGTTCTTGAGATACAGCCTGGTGACAGACGGACGGACGGACGGACGGACGGACGGATGGACGGACGGACGGATGGACAGCGAAGTCTCAGTAATAGGGTCCCGTTTTTACCCTTTGGGTACGGAACCCTAAAAAGGAAATAATATATGAATAAAGATTAAGTTGATTATCATATGACTTGACACATTAAAAAATATTATTTAATCGTAGTCGGCTAGAGACCAGTGTTTTAAAATACGTTTAAACTGTTCACCTGCGTGTCACGTAGTCATTAATTGACAAGTAAAACTGGTAAATTTATAATTCTTGTTGTGTAGCAGACATTCACACCGTTATTTACATAAAACACACTCAAGTAGTTGTGAAAAACACTAACCACTTTGTCTAAAATAATTTCACTTTAAAATAATATATAAACAACAGAAAATAACACACAAAACATCGTAAATTACATTTCCTTACAAAGATACCAAGGCCACAGATTCATCAGATAGTGGATTCGCATTCAATTCTGAAGACACGTACTTCATGGTCAAACACTTAGTATTCTTAAGTCAAGTGACAGTAGTTTTCACAATCCACAAACGTCACTTTTGCAAGCAATAAAACAAGTCCTCCATTAGGAACAACAGACCTGTTTTATTAATCTATGGTTCAAACTAACATGTAGCCTGTAACATAGACACACATAAATATCGAGCAAGAAACGGTTAAAAAAATCATGTTTGTTGTATGGGAGCCCCCCTTAAATATTTATTTTATTTTATTTTTAGTATTTGTTGTTATAGCGGCAATAGAAATACATCATCTGTGAAAATTTCAACTGTCTAGCTATCACCGTTCTTGAGATACTGGGTACGGAACCCTAAAAATCATGTTTGTTGTATGGGAGCCCCCCTTAAATATTTATTTTATTTTATTTTTAGTATTTTTTGTTATAGCGGCAATAGAAATACATCATCTGTGAAAATTTCAACTGTCTAGCTATCACCGTTCTTGAGATACTGGGTATGGAACCCTAAAAATCATGTTTGTTGTATGGGAGCCCCCCTTAAATATTTATTTTATTTTATTTTTAGTATTTGTTGTTATAGCGGCAATAGAAATACATCATCTGTGAAAATTTCAACTCTCTAGCTATCACCGTTCTTGAGATACAGCCTGGTGACAGACGGACGGACGGACGGACGGACGGACGGACAGCGAAGTCTCAGTAATAGGGTCCCGTTTTTACCCTTTGGGTACGGAACCCTAAAAAGTATTTTATGCGTACTTAGATACGTATGTAGTTTCACTCTATCTGGTAAATCTGTGACTGGGGCAAAATAAAGGAATTTTCAAAACAGTACTCGCATTATAAAATACATCAGAATCACGGATAACTAGTTTTTTTTTTAACTATTATTATTGTAAAAGTGAAATGCATTATAGCCACCATGAAATTGAGCCATTTCCATTGTTAATTGTGTTTGAAGTTTGAAGTAACAATAAGGCTTGCATTTATTTTTAAATGGAACGATGTCGTTCCGTTTAACGGGTACTGTTCCACTCATTTTTATTGTGATGGTGGATTCATTATAGAAATACTACAAAAAGTATCATTACAAGTAAGACGTTGTAACCTCGATATTAACAAGCAAACTTGGCTGTTATTAGTGTAAATTAAGCATGATTACTTTTTCAATTTCAATATTACTAAAATAAATTAATATTAAATAAATATTAAATAAATATTCACGGACTTTTCACACAACGTCCTCTGGTCCTAAGCTATGCTTATGTATGTGTTAAGCCCGGTTTCCACTGCGAAAGGGTAATGTGCGGAAAATGGTTAGGCGGAACGGACTCCTTTTTAGGGTTCCGTACCCAAAGGGTAAAAACGGGACCCTATTACTGAGACTTCGCTGTCCGTCCGTCCGTCCGTCCGTCCGTCCGTCCGTCCGTCCGTCCGTCTGTCACCAGGCTGTATCTCAAGAACGGTGATAGCTAGAGAGTTGAAATTTTCACAGATGATGTATTTCTATTGCCGCTATAACAACAAATACTAAAAATAAAATAAAATAAATATTTAAGGGGGGCTCCCATACAACAAACATGATTTTTAGAGTTTCGTACCCAGTATCTCAAGAACGGTGATAGCTAGACAGTTGAAATTTTCACAGATGATGTATTTCTATTGCCGCTATAACAACAAATACTAAAAATAAAATAAAATAAATATTTAAGGGGGGCTCCCATACAACAAACATGATTTTTTTACCGTTTCTTGCTCGATACTAATAACGTTGCATAGATAATGGTACGGAACCCTTCGTGCGCGAGTCCGACTCGCACTTGACCAATTATTAATTAAATAGGTTTGAGTTTCCACCAACGAAGAGTTGGTGCTCCCTAGAACTGAGCGAGCTCATTTCTACTCTTTCTACACGCTCGGCTCTTTCCGTCTGACTATTTGTTGGTGGAAATACAAGTATGCAGTTTGCGTTTGCGAGTTTAACGAAGTCATTAATAGGTCCGTTCCGCTCGCGGTGGAAACCGGGCTTTATGGGTATCAAAAAGAAGAGTAAAGATATAATAAAATTAGATGAAACAGAAATAACTTTAATATAGCCGGATATGACCCGTAGAGTTGTTTCTGAAGCACATTAGTTCATTCAGTTAAATCATTGTAAAAAGATCAAGAATATCTTCTTCAGAGTGCTCGTCGAACAGATACCCCTACTATCTCTTTAATCTTATCAACAAACAATTTATTTCCTAAAGACATACAAGACTTAGAAGTGCTAGTTTTGATACACTGACATGCTAAACACGCTAAATATATATAACATAATATTTTCCGAAAATATCTTTCGATTACTTCAAGTAATTTTGTAGGCTTTTATATCAAAACTTAAAATGGGACGCTGTTACTAAGATTTCACTTTACGTCCATCAGTCTACCACCAGGCTGGATCTCAGCAACGGTGATAGCAAGAATTGAAAAAGCTTGAACTTTATTTATTTATTTATTCTTTATTGCACACATACAAAACAAAAAAAAAATTACAGACATAAAAGAAACAGCATGTACAAAGGCGAGCTTAATTCAATAATGAATTTTCTTCCAGCAAACCAGAATGATGGAGAAAATTGAGGAATATGGGCATATCAGTGCACAACAAAATTACTAGCTTAAAAACTAACATTCTTATTATCTAGCAACATACGAGTATAAATACATACATATTGATACTTTCTTTTAATATACTACATACACATACATAAATATAATATTATAGCAGTGATAAGAAATGTTTCATTGTCCTTTTTTTGAACACTTCTAGGGATGAGCTGGCGCGTATTGAGTGTGGAAGGGCATTCCACAGACGTATTATACTATATTAACAGTAAAAGAGTTAGCGTAGCGGCTGGAAGTGTGACTCGGGATTTTGAGAAGAAGAGAAGTTACAGTGCGGCGTGGTTTGTTTCTAGGAATCAAATACTCAAAGCGCTCACGGAGATAGATAGGTGCATTAGAAGTATGGAGGATAGAATAGAGAAGATTAAGGGTGTGACAGTCTCGTCGCCGTCGAACTTTCTATATATCTTAATAATGTAACAGCAACCTGTTTAACGTTATGATTGTTACTGCTTATACCAGCTTCCCAAAACACTAGTTTGACAAACCATTGTCTTCTTGTAATACAACTCCTCTAGAGTACCTAGATTAAGTTTGTCTGCAAACATAGTACATTTATATAGTAAAAGATTTGAAATAAAATAATATTTTTTTGTTTTCCAGGATGGGTTGTTACGTGTCGTGTCGTCCTTGTTGCTGTTGCTGCATCCCCTGCTTGTGTTGCGACTGTTGCAGTCCACCTCCACCAAGAACTACTGTCGTCCATCATCATGTTACTCATGTTACACCTTCTGCGCCTCCACAACGTACTGTCATCACAGTTGAACCACCACCACCTTATAGATAAACGTGGGATTTTATACCTAAGTACTGAAAGCTGAAGTATAAAGATGTAATGTTCTCTAACACTTGCGTGACTCATTTGTTTAAATAAAACTTTTTACGGATTTAGACGCGTATATTTGTTTTAAAGCTGCTTCACAGCTTCGTCTCACCCTTGACCATGGTGACTGCAAAGTCTCCGAAACGTCGGGCCAAAATTTAAAACAAATACACGCCTCTAAATCTGTAAAAAAGAGGAAAAAGATGTATTGAACATTTTCTACTTACGAATTACCATAATAACAATTTTATAGTTGCAGTATTTTGTATTGAAATGCATGCACATTAATGCATTTTATTATAAAAGTACTGAATGTTAATATGTCGATATTGTAAAAGATTTTTTAATTTTGTTAAACAAGGACAATACATCTTAAACATACCACATCTATTAGCAGCCAGCTGCATCTGCATAGAAATTAAAACGGAGACCTTCGTGTCTTAAAGATCATCGCCAGTTAGTAGTGCTATTCAGTGTAAATTGTATAGTATTGTAGTATTGTGAAAAACGGTGCTACGGGCTGTTTGATTTGGCATCCCATAAATTAACGGCGCAAAGAAATGAAGGCGCCCGGGGCTATTACCCGTATGGCCTTAGGGTAAATATACCTCTGGTTCTATTATTCTTGGTCACAAATACCGATTTGTTGTCGTTCATTGTTTGTAGGTAAATGTATCTAATATCTTAGAACTTATACTTAAGTTCTTTTCAATACCATCAAATCATATTTTAAGACAAAATCGTAACAAAATTGTCTTTAATAAAGCAGAAATTCTGTAGGAATTCTTTTATGTAGCGCTTAAATTGTCATTTCAATCATGTAAAATAACAGTTGTTAAGCTAATTTAAATAGAACTGGAATTTCTTACTATTTTTTAAGGGCTTATTTGTACGTAATAACAGAGTTAATTATAAACACTGCAGTTCACACTAACTTTGTTTATGAAAGTGGTGCATTGGTGATCAGATTCTGCTTGATCAAATAGTTAAAAGTTAGGATTCTAAGTAAATACTACCTGTGATGAAAGCAATGTGGACGATAATTTTGATACGAAATGACTAATTTTAATTTTATTTGTAAATATTTTAAGTATGGCAAAACAACATAAAGTAATCACACTTTAAAAACTATTTTAATATTTTAAGTACTTCCAAATATTTTCAGTTTCATTTTAGTATTATATCAATATTATATTTATTCAATCGCACCAGTGTTATAGTACTTAGCAATACATTATACTATAACAAGAGAAATTTATTTGCATGGTATTAATTGAATTAATTTTATAGCGACTATTTTTCTGTTTAACATTTCAGTTCTTGTTCTCCAGCCCATTTACGTCCCACTGTTGGGCACGGCCTCCTCCACTATAGGAGGTATTGTGATCTACTGTGCCGCGTTGACCAGGCGTGTTGGCACAGGGTTGCTTTTCGAGTTTTCCGTCTCTCACAGAAGATGTTATCTGTGTGCAATATCCCTTAGCTGACTTTTACAGCACCTTTGGGAGGAGATGGGGTGGTGTCACTTGTATTCTTAATCCGTCACCACACGGAGGACCACATTTCAGTTATCTACTTGTAATACAGTAATTAATAATACTTGCTAGATAGACATTTATTAAGTGTCGTGATTACGAACCTGTGTAATATCTATTCTGCCTAAACTATTCCATTAATTTGATTTTAATTCTCTATAGCAAGAATCTTAGTTAACATATTATTGAAGGTGTAAACTAGTATTTATATCCTAACTAGCTGTTGCCCGCGACTCCATTCGCGTGGAATTTGGAATGTTTTTATTTTTCGCAATAAAAGGTAGCCTATGTCCTTTCTCAGGGTTTAAAGATTGTCTGTGCCCGGTTGAGAGGTTTAAGCGGGAAAGCGTAACAGACAGACCGACAGAGTTATTTTCCCATTTATAATATTACTAGCTGTTGCCCGCGACGTCGCCGTCGTACGCGTGAAATTTAGAAATCAATCCTTAACAAACAAAAGTTTACCCTTCTGCTCAATAGATGGCGTTGTACGATTTTTAAATCGCGCTATCGTTTCGTTCCACACATTAACACTTAAGCTCGTCAAAATTATAATTGTCTTATCATTCGGATTTCGCACTTCTATATTAGTAAGGATTAGGGATTCTCTAGGCGTAAATCGGTCTGAGTCAGATCGCGTAATCCACGTCGCGAGGATCCGAATTGCACTTTTACCAATAAATAAAGTTTACAAAGTATTTAAAGTTTATTCTATATTTATTATATTGTATGCAGCTTTAGATATATAAGTAAGAAAAAACATTGTATAAGTTTTACAGGGACACAATTATACATATTTTTTAATTAATCACTTTACTGATTAATAAAACTTCAATTTAAAATTATATTATTGTTATTGTAGATTTAATTATTGTTTTTAAAATAAGAGAATAAAGTCTTTTATTATATACACCTATTATTTTATTTTCCTCAAGTATCGATACTATCTTCAGATACCTAGGAGAACCTAAACAGTTAGGTACTTAGTATTACTACTAATACTTACAAAGGGAATTATCTGTCAAGGGCATGTAATGAGGAGTTAGAAGTGAAACCCGAAGAAATCAGTAGCCAGAAGTACCAAACGCTACAAGCTTCATGTCGGGGCCGTGCAAAGATCACTACAACCAACGCTTTCAAACCGTAAAATTAACATCAAGAGAGCTGTCTAAAGTGAATTTGCTTACGTCCAATATACTTAGCCCCAATCAAGGGACCCCGACAAAAAAACTCTTCTCTCAAACAAAAGATGGATGGATTGTGTATGCTATGATTTTACCTATAAAATAAGTCAATGATTACGCTATTATTCACTCCTTTTGTTTGTTTACCACTAACAAGCCTAAAGTATTTGAATAGATGAGCCTGGAACAAAAAGACATGTGACAAATAATATGGGATGAGACTAGATTGAAGAAAAAGGTCTTTATCGATCACGTTCGCCAACTCGATAAGCAGAAAGTGCTATTACATAGTAGGTGTAGGTATTATTAGGTACATATTAGGCTTTTATAATGTTTCTCGATAATCGTTAATCTAAATTAACTAGTATTATTACTGATTTCTTTGAAATAGTTTAACCTTATCGAAAACGATATATAATTGAATGGAAACCCATATCATATATTTTATCCTAGTTTTATCAATGAAAGATTTACTCGAATTCTAAAGAAAATTTCCATTGCTTTTTATGACAATCATGAAATATATAATTTTAAGATTGTCACTGTTATTTCGTGAATTTCAGTTCATTTACAATTGTGTGTAGATGACAGTACATGGCTTCATAGTGTAATTTTTATTAGTTTATGTTTTACTTATTTCTAAGTAAGTGATATTTAGAAACGACAATATTTACGGCCTGACATATTATGTAACAATTATAAGCCCCCATTAATAAAGAGAGAATATTTACAGCTAAGTGGGAATCTAAGCTGCGAAAATATGATAATCTTTCTGGGGATTATAATTAAGTTGGAGCCGTTTGGGATCGAGACGCTCTTGGATAATTGCGCCCGAGTGTACAGTCTTTTTACAAACATCTATCTGGTGGACGTTTTACGTGACAAAAAGGCGTAATCTGTAACACATGCGTGTCTCATTCGTTCAAATAAAACCACTTTTTGCGTCTAAATCGTTTACGTTGCCCAATGACTGCGATATGGACGAATTTTGATGCCACAGTTTTTCTTTTTTCTCTTTACTTTTAGTTTAATTATATTATTTCTTTCCCTATTCTCAAAATAAGTTTTATATTAATAATTTTGAAATTCAAATCTCGTGTTCTAAAGTCTACAATAACAACATTACAAGCTATGAAAAGTATGAATCACAGTATATTACGTGTTTCAAGTAACTTATCAGTGAGTTGTTTTAAATTATCAGTTGATATCATTAATAATTACTTATGTAGAATAAAAGGTGGGTTTGTAAATATTATCAGTACTGTATAGCGATAGAACTATACTCACGTAGCTATAATTTATATTTTGAAAAACTTTTATATCAGGTAAGTACTTATTTATAATTTATAGTACAAGAATCTGTTTTTTTTAACAAGCAGGATTCAGGAAGGGAATGGGATGTGTGGATCAGGTCTTCTCCCTAAGGTGTATAGCCGAAAAACACCTGGCTAAACACAAGAAAGTATACTGCGCTTTCATAGACTTGGAGAAGGCATATGATAGCGTGTGGAGGGACGAATTGTGGTCGACACTATCTATGTATGGAGTTGACGGGCGCTTGGTGCAGGCACTGAAATCTCTTTATAGGGATTCTAGAGCCTGTGTCAGGATAAATGGGGCATATACTGACTGGTTTAGTATCTCTAGGGGTGTGAGACAGGGATGTGTAGCGTCACCATGGCTGTTTAATCTATACATGGATAGTTGTCTGGTAGATTTGAGAGAGAGTGATGATGGATTGGTTATGGGTGAGCTGCCTATCAAGTGTCTTCTTTACGCGGATGATCAAGTTCTACTTGCACCATCTGCGGAAGAATTGCAAGATATGGTAACTAGAACGAATGAAGCACTTAGACTAAAAGGAATGAAAGTAAACGTAAACAAGACGAAAGTTATGGTGTTTGAAAAAGAGGAGTGTATGTCTGCATGTAATATTAAAATAGATGATGAAAGTGTGGAACAGGTACAAGAATTTGTTTATTTGGGAAGTGTTTTTACAAGAGATGGTAAGGTTGATGCTGATGTGGAAAGAAGGGTGTTAGCGGGAAATAAGCTGAATGGTGCCTTGCATGCTATTGTGGCTAACCAAGCGATTACTGAAAAGGCTCGAATGGCGATCCACAATGGCGTGTTGTTACCTACGCTTATGTATGGAAGCGAATGTTGGGTGTGGCAGGAGAAGCACAAAAGTAGAATAAATGCTGTAGAGATGCGCTCTTTGAGAAGTATGTGTGGTGTGACTTTGAAAGAGAGATTAAGAAATGAAGTTATAAGAGAACGTTGTGGTCTGAAAGAGGATGTAGTGACTAAGGTGGAGAAAAGTATGCTTAGGTGGTTTGGTCATGTGGAGAGGATGGATGAGAGACGCTTAACGAAAGGCATATACACGGCGAAAGTAAGTGGAAATGCTGGGAGAGGACGCCCGAGAAAAATATACTCCGATGTCATCGCCGGGATACTCCAAAAGGGGCAAGTGCGTAGCACTTACAACCGTCGGGCATGTATGACCAGATGTATGAGTGTGGATGAAGCCAAGGAAGTGTGCTTCGATCGTGGCAGATGGCGCTCTATAGTCTCTGCCTACCCCCATGGGAAAAAGGCGTGATGTTATGATGATGATGATGATGATGATACAAGAAAGCTTACCTTTTAAACTAGTTTGAGTGTTTGTGATATCTGTCGTTTAGCGGTTTGTTGTAATGTTTGTTTGATTTAGTAGGATACCGTGCATATTCTTACGGTCTTATTCATAATGACTTATCGTAGGTATAATAGTTTGCTAACATCAGTTCGCGAAAATTGTCAAAAATTGTTCTTCACAATAGTCTTTTTACGCTAAAACGTTTATTATCTCTCGGATAAAATTCTCCGTTTAAACTTGCGATAAGTCATTATGAATAAGACCATTAGACATTATTCATCTGTCCTCTTATTTACATAATTGCTGAGTGTCTACTTTATCTTTATTAAAGTGTGTCAAATTCAGGCTTTTCTATGTAAGTGTATCTAAAATAATTAGACTTAGTGACACGATTGGTTTGTAGGAAATATTCAATTAAATCTTAAATATCAGCTATAATGATATCGGTACCAACTCTACGTGCGCAACTGAACATGAAAAAATGAAAACAAAATAACTATGCCGTATTTTGATTAATTGGCTATTTCGTTATACACATATTTATTAATTAAAATCGTTAGTCAATAATATACAGATATTCTGATAAAAAAGTTCTGTTAACATTACCGAATTGCATTACTGACACTATCAATTTTCATTTTTTACTTAAGTTTAGTTGTGCACGTAGAATCAGTACCACTGGCGAGGTTTATATTTACTTAAAACTAGATGATACTGGTGAATCACATAAAGAAACGTTTCTTTTTGTTTATATCATCAAAGGTACCTGATATAAGACGTATTACTAATATAATTACGTCCCATCATTAAATAATACATATTCCTTTTTTATAATCCCAATATCAGAATAAAACTTTACATTTATACTGAAAACCAAGAATATTAATGAATATTGTCAAGAGTTTTTGGGAATTCTACTGTAGGTATCTTATATTTAAAATATTGATATGTTAATTTTTACAGAATGGGCTGCAATATATCGTGTCGTCCTTGTTGCTGTTGCTGCATCCCTTGCCTCCGTTGCGACTGTTGCGGTCCACCTCCACCAAGAACTGTCGTTCACCATCATGTAACTCATGTTACACCCGCTGCTCAACCACCACAAACAGTCGTCATTGTTAACTCACCACCGCCAGCTTATAGATAAAAAACGTACTCCTAATTAAGAAAATAGTTATATGTTGCTATAATGTATAAACCACCTAAACTGCTGGTCGAGGATTATAATAAAAATTACGCAAACAATGTGCAGTCAGTCAATCAAAGCAAGCAGTCTGCAGTGCTCTACTCGTTTGGTCATTGCAGTTTTGAGAAAACCAAAGGGGTAGCTAGAGCCGTATCCACTATATACATTATTTAGGGCCCCACGAGCAAGAGAGGGCGCAAAATTATGTAAGCTGTGCCTCTCAATACGATTGGATACTGGGCCCCACAAAGGCAACTTCTGCTTTCCCTTACTGATACTTCTTATTTCCTTACACATTCGTATGTAGAAACCAAACATAATTATATTTCTAGTAAATCTAGGTAAAGTAAACAAGTTTTGCCTAGTTTGTACTCTAAAATTTCTGGCAATTTATGTAATACTAAGATGGCATTGGCACAAAAAGTATAAAGGCTGTTAAGAAAAATTGCTTTTAGCGATAATTCTACTTTTTGCGTGTTATATTTAATGATAAGTTTTATTTATCAGAATATCATTAATGTATAATAAAGAAATAAAATGTTAATAAATATTTGAATATTGTATAAAACAAAAAAACATTACTATCATTGTAAGATAACGGTTTTAGTTTTAATCAATATCGTTAAAACGACTATTCTTCGCCTTAGACTACATACATATAAAATATGGCTGTTGATAATCGCACGACAATCGTATGAATAAAAAATTATTATTTATACGACTACTTTATTATTTGTACTAATTACGTTTCATATAACTTTAGAAATTAAATAAAATAAGGTTTTCGAAAAAAATAAAAAAAAACCCTAACCTAACCTTCACTCGGTTTGCTTCGAGATCTAATAACTCCGCACTTTTTTAAGGTTCCGTACCCAAAGGGTAAAAACGGGACCCTATTACTGAGACTTCGCTGTCCGTCCGTCCGTCCGTCCGTCCGTCTGTCACCAGGCTGTATCTCAAGAACGGTGATAGCTAGAGAGTTGAAATTTTCACAGATGATGTATTTCTATTGCCGCTATAACAACAAATACTAAAAATAAAATAAAATAAATATTTAAGGGGGGCTCCCATACAACAAACATGGTTTTTTTACCGTTTCTTGCTCTCATACAACAAACGTGATTAATTAAGTGTGTGTTGTTTGCTCATTTATTAATAACGTGCCTTATGTTGCATAGATAATGGTACGGAACCCTTCGTGCGCGAGTCCGACTCGCACTTGACCAATTTTTTCCTTTTGCTCCTTAGTTAATCTTCTGCTCCGTGGACAGTGTCGAAAAAGATTTTCACTTTTTTCACGAAAAAAATTCTTAGTAATAAATTTAATAATAAAAAAATAATAATATCCGTATGAATATACTCGTTCAAAAAAAAAAGCCGTACAAATAGTCACATCCACGATTGTCGGATTAATAAAAAATAAAATATTTTTAAATTTTTTCTGCTGACTTAAGTTATTTTATTGTGAAGGTTTTATTGTAATATGCTTTTATAAATCAACTTTAAGAAAATAATAAATACTTTTTTTTAAATATTTTTATTGTGGATCATAGGTACAAAATGTTGATAAACAAAGTAAATTGATAAGCCATGTCCCGCCTCATGGGCATACAATATTCTTAACATAATCATCAATTCATTTAATTCCATTTTATTTAATTATTAAGTATCTATATAAATTTAAATTGTCACAGATTTTGTTATTTTCTGAGTACTGTAATCATTTATAAAAGCTGTAAAACCTAATCAATGACTGTAATATAGAAAGTGAAAATTAAAATAACTCTATGTGTGACCTCACTTGACTATAAAACTCATGCGAGTTATGAGTTTTGTTAACAGTTAGTTGTTAGTGACTAGATAATTAGATATGATTATTCCTATTTCTATTATTCTATTTCTCCGTGTGGTGACGGATTAAGAATACAAGTGTCACCACCTTATTATTTATTTTATTATTTATTATTTATTTTTTTATTATTTTTTCCTTTTATTATTTATTTTTTATTTCTTTTTCTTAAAAAGTAGACATTTTAAATTGTACATAGTGTAATTAATTTGATCGAGAAATTTTGATTAATATAGTAGAAGTATTATAGGCTATAGCCAACTGTTACCGTAAATTGGCTAGACTAAGTTAATTTATTATAATAGAACCATCATAATATAACGGTGTGGTGACGGATTAAGAATACAGGCGTCACCACCCCAATACCTCCCAAGAGTGCAGTAAAAGCCAGCTAAGAGATATTGTAAGCAGATAACATCCTCTGTGAGTGACGAAAAACTCGAAAATAAACTTTGTGTCAGCGTGTTGGCATTACTGCATAGTAGACCATAATCCCTCTTAAAGTGGAGAAGACCCGTGCACAACCATGAGACATTATTGGGCTGGAGAAAAAGAGAGAGAGAGAAAGACCTATATTATAATATTAAATGTACTGCCGTTCCTCGTAACTCCACTTGCGCGATAAAAGGAATGTACAGTGATTCCTATGTTAAAAAAGAAAGACGTGTGGCACTCGGAGACTGCCGCGGTAAAGCTATTGCATAGCATTTTCTATCAACTTATGCAATTATAATTATTTATTTATTTTATTTACGCAAGAATCTAAATATGTACCATAAAATAAAATAAGATTAATGATCCTTATTTACTGATGCTTATTGCTTACTCCATTGTTTATGGTAATTATGATAATATAGCGATTGTCAATCAAGTGTTAATAAAATAAAATAAACATTATTTTACACTTATTTTACGTGATTTTACATTATTAAAATCTAAAATACGCTGTTATCTGAACATTTAGGATATATGTTGTCGATTCAAAAGCCTTATTTTAATACGCTGCGCTGTTTAATTTGAGCACAGATAATATAATAAACAACAAGGCGCTTACCCTTGGTATCAACAGGATGAAATAAATTGCGGAGCGAAGAGGGGATTACGCAATACGCATGCGCAGTAGCGCCGATAATGTAAGATTTTTCATTACATTATTTTCGTTACGGAATTTCTGGATTCAGTCTCCACGCTCAAGGCCCGCGATAGAAGCTATGCAATAGCTTAAAAATCGTTCTTATGTTAAAAAGTAGCCTATATCCTTACTCCACAGCCTTTCTCAGACTCTATATTATCTGTGTATCTCTATATTTAATTTAAATTGGTTTTGTAGTTCTAGCGTCAAAGAGACAAACAGGTTAAAGACGAGTAGAGTACACTATGAACTTTCTAAACCATTTGAAAACTTTTGATTGATTCACATATGATTTACATTAAATTCGTTTTATATATCCGCAAATAACACAAAATATGAGTAATAATACTTATGAAGCTGTCTCAATATGAGTCACACATGTTATGTATATTTTGGAGTTTTATCAGTATATCGCTATCCCATATCTGTTATCAAAAGTATCGATATTTAGGTATTTAACAAACGGAGAACTGACGACAATTATCAGTTTTGTATTGAGCTAGATCGATACTAACGCAATATTCAAGCTGTAGAAGATATTATTGGATTATTTGGTGAGTTATCTTAAAGTTTATTGTTTGCTTTATGTTATGCTGATCCAAAATACAGTACCTACTCCACCAGCTTTTTATAAATTTGCCAGTATTAAAGCAAAATTCGTATTATCGATGATGGATAACATTTTAAACTATTATGCTCTTAAGCAAATACTTAAGCAATTTGAGAAAACACATAAGTATTCCTGATGAGTTTGATGCTAGTATTGTGATTCTATAATGGGGATTGTGAGTGAAATGAAATCAGAATCATTAATTTCCAATTTTAGATATTACTCCAGTGACTAATTATATGCATAAAGACTAGTTTTAGTTGTGATAGATTGAGGAAACTTTATATCATGTGCATTCTCAGGCCAATAACCTGCATATTTTGGCAAATAAGGAAAATATAATTTTTACCTTATATTCTACAAAATATAAATTAGGAATAAATATCACTACCTTCTTTTCTTGTTGTATTTATTCTAGTATTTATGTCACATATTGGGAAGGTAAAGTTGTGCAAAACTGTGCTAAGACTTTTAGTAGTGATCATCCTTTCCAAAATTTGGCAATAAATTATATAAAATACACCGCTATAAATATTGATTAGATACTAACACGGAGAGGCCGTGTGGTGACGGATTAAGAATACAAGTGTCACCACCCCATCTCCTCCCAAGGGTGCTGTAAAAGTCAGTTAGGGGGTATTGCACACAGATAACATTCTCTGTGAGAGACGGAAGACTTGTAAATAAACCCTGTACCAATACGCTTGGTCAGTGCGGCACAGTAGACTGTAATCCCTCCCAAAATGGAGGAGGCCCGTGCCCAACAGTGGTACGTAAATGGGCCGGAGAGAGAGAGAAAGAGAGAGATACTAAATTATTAAATTATTTTTCAAGAATATCATGGAATAATTTTGTGGTCAATTCTGACAATGGTTTTCCATGTATAATAAATTTATGTAATAAGGTAAATGTAACATTTCAGAGCCATGGGTCACGGTCCTTCATGCTGTATATGTTTTCCTTGTTGCCTACCCCCGCCTCCACCACATGGGCCACCTCATGGGCCACCTGGACATTTCGGACCACCGCATCATGGACCACCACACCACGGGCCACCGCACTTTGGTCCACCACACCATGGACCGCCACATCATCATGGACCTCCACATTTCCGTTGAAGATTGATTAGAAAGTGAATGGAATCTCGAAGATTTATTTAAAAACGGATTTATACGTAATAAACTAAATTATAATGGAAAAAATGATAACCATAAGCGGGACTTGAACCCGCGACCTCGGAATGCCGTTCCGTCGCTCTCCCATCTGAGCTATTATGGTCCACGCAAATGTTTACCAAATTTTCCACTACAATCATCTCAATGCGAGTTTTAACATCGTGCGATGTTTTTTCGTACAACGCCATCTATTGAGCGGTTTGCACCAACTCCATCAATCGATCAGTTAGCGTTCTTTACAGAACACAATTGGACCGAAGTAATGGCTGTACATGTATTTCTACATTAATATATTAATATTCCGGCACGGAACGGCATTCCGAGGTCGCGGGTTCAAGTCCCGCTTATGGTTATCATTTTTTCCATTATAATTTAGTTTATTTAGTAAAAGCATAGCGAGTCAATCGCAAAATATTAATATATTATAATAATAAATAATAATAATAATAAGATACGTATGGATTTATACGTATTTAAGAAAATATTAAATCTCTAATAATTAAAGTAAATTGATAATATTAAAGAACAGATTATAAGGTTATTATTTATATAGGTTATTAATAATAATATTGAGGAATAGGTTTTTGTATCCTGCTCATTAAATTAAAAATAAAAAGAAATCTAATAGGAATTTAATATCTGAAAACGACTTGCATGAAAGCGCATCGTCTGTGAACAAATTCTCTTATTTGATTATATTAAACGCTTGAAATATCATTGCAAGGTCTGTACAAAAATAAAGCGTGCAATAAAGTAATAAGAACAACTATAATAAAATTTAAATAAATACGATTTACATACTAATCATATGCAACTGAAGGACTTATGCATAGTAGCATATTTGAAATTCGATTAAGAGGATACCGAAATAGCTTCGTGCATTTTTCTATGTACGAAGTTTTCATTTTTCTTTAGATTGAATGGCAAGAGCTCTAATTTTTAAGTATATGTTTTTTCAATATATGATCTAGGATCGCATAAACTCAGAAACGCGATTGAAAAAAGTTTTCTCGATAGAAAATCTTGGCGAAACAACCTTTCAAATTTTTTATTTTTTTCATTTGTCGGTCTATTATCGCGTAACTAATGAAATAACTTTAAAAACATAGGTAACTATTATGTATAGAAACACGTGGATCAGAATTAAAATATATTTAGTAGATTTTGAGTAAATAGGAAAAGTATCCCTAATTCTTCATTTTCTGTGCCTACTGGCTGTGTTAATATGTACGTGTCGGCGATGTTATACGATAATATTGATGTAGGCCCTTAACTACCGACTCCGAAAGATATTTATCTTTCAGAAGATGAAGATAAAATAAGTATAAACAAAATAAATCATTTATATTGCTATGCAAATAAGTATAACTCGTATTATACTTAAAATAAAATAAGTATTTTTATTTATTCCTATCTCCTAAAATTTGTTGGTTAATTCTAGTATTCAGTACATAAGGGATTTTTTTTGTACGTAACCCGGAAAGGCGAAGCTTTGTCAGAAACCGAATCACGCTACAGTCAAATCACACATATTATATTTGACTATCCAGTGACTACAGTCTCAATGTGTAGAGAGTAATTTTTTTTTGTAATAAACATCTATTATGTATTGCATGCAAGCGGCACAGGATCGCGCGTCGTGGCGTTCTATGGGGGGGGAGGCCTTTGTCCAACAGTGGACATAGAAAGGCTGATGGAAAAAAAGGAAAATGTATTGAATATTTGATTAAATAATTTCAGAACTACTTCAAATTAAAGAACAATGATGACTGAGGTTTGTAAAATAACCTTAAAAAAGCGTAGTCTATCGGCAACTAAGTCTAACTCCTCTCGTTGAAAATGTTTGGAGAGCTATGCCGCCAATGTTTACTTTCTTCGCAGACAGCTTAAAAGTACTACAGTCACATGATTTAATTATTATTTAAAGCCGATTGACAGCTATTTAGATTTCCTAGTCACTGACGTCCTGTATATTATGCGTGTAGAGCTGTTTTACTTTATGTTTGAAAAATATTTGTTTCCTCAAAATGCTGTTTTGGCTAGTCAGGATATTCTGGAATAGCTAGAATTTCTACATTGCCGTTTGCCGTTCTTATTCATGAAAGCGAATCTTGGGCATGGTAGAAAAGAGTTTGGTTTCTTATCTTCACGGTGGAGAGGATGGCCACTGGATGGTTCACGCCAGAGGCATTGGTGGAGGTAGGTGAAAACTTCTGAAGAAACGTCGGAGAAAGACATACCCTGATTTAAACAGTAAAATCTTTTAAAAGGTTTAGGTGCGTAGGTAGCACTTACAATCATGCAGCACCTGAGAATCGAGCGCTATTTATCTAGTCATTGGTACACTATGAATGAATGAATGAATGAATAAATGAATGAATCCTTTATTTGCCGAAAATTCATACGAGTTATTACTTAATAATCTGAGTTTCCATGAGTTATATGACCAGATAAATAGCGTTCCATTCTCTCTACTATATACCGAAAAGACGTCGTGTAAGTACGATTATAAACGATATAATTTATTAAAACTTATAAGCAATGGTGCTCTTGATATCACTGCCCAGCATTGACTAGTTCTCTCAATAGCACTATTTTTGTGTTCTTCTCATGACTCTATCAAACTCTGTACCAATACTGTACGCAAAGTAAGTAGTACAATTAATATGAGTAAATACGATAGCTTTTTATGTGATAGGCAAGTTATAGGTTATAAGGTAAGTTAAAGTCATTCGGTGTCGCAAATATTAACAAAATAAAGACAAGACAGAGATCTAAGAGAATAAGAGATAGTTGTCTGAAAACTTGTGGAAAGCTGCATAATTTGTGTAAACTCACAACAGTTCACAAAATTTAAATTTTAATCGTCTTTTGTTTTGTGTTTCTCTTTAAGCTTTGTTGTTTCCTTATTTTTGTTCCATAATCTAATATATAAAATTCACGTGTCACAGTGTTAGTTACCGTACTCCTCCGAAACGGCTTGACCGATTCTTCTCAAATTTTACATACATATTCAGTAGGTCTGAGAATCGGCCAACATCTATTTTTCAAACCTTTTTGGTTTTTTTTAGTATGGCAAAACAACGTTTGCCGGGTCAGCTAGTTATTTATATTATTTGTAAGTTACTTTTCCTTTTACGATATAACAAGCAATTAGTGCAATTTTGTATCTTTCGTTCTTGTTTTCTATTGTATTATATGTATGTATTTATTTACAAAAAACAAGTAGTTTATGTAGTCTATCTGTATTCTGGTGCCCATAACACAAGCATAGAAATATACGTTGTGTGAAATGTCTATAAATATTTCTTTATTTATTTACTTAACGGATATCCGAATATGATTCACAACTTCACAAGATACTTTACAACATGCTGACTGTAGTTAGGTATAACAAAATTGCAGTAGTTGAATTCTTTGAAAGCCTACAGACATCCTTAGTTACTTTGAGATTAGATTGAAACCTAATGATTCTACGAAGATTATGACCATAAAATATTATCAGATATGAATCATGTTTGCTTACAATATCTGGGTGGGATATCAGTACCTACTATCAATATTTATACTCTTATTGCTAGGAAAAAAATATCAGTTTTCAGCGGTATTTAAAAGTTACGTGACGGATTTTTGGCGGTTAACTTTGTAGTTTTTTATCTACTATATTTATTTGGTGAGTTTAAAATGTAACACTATGCTTTTAAAGTACATTTTATAGATAATATTTAACTATTTCTATATACAAAATTTCGCATTATAGTACAACTAATGAAAATAGAGAAATAATCTAATCATTATTAGTGAGATACTCAATGTCAATATTGTTCAAATGGTGACTGCTAAAGTCAGCTAAAGGATATTGTACACAGAGAACATCCTCTGTAAGAGATGGAAAACTTGAAATTAAACTCTATGCCAACACGCCTGGAGAGCGCGGCACAGTAGACCAATATCTCTCCCAAAGTGAAAGAGGCCCGTGCTCAGCAGTGGACGTCAACGGGGCTGGAAAGAGAGATAGAATTTCTACATTTTGATGTATTTTCGCTTTTTAACTACATACCTGTTTTTAAATATACAGAACACACTACCATAATAAAGAGAGCGCCAGAGAAACATATACTCTGATGTCATCAGCGATGTCCTCTAAAAGGGTCAAGTTCGTAGCACTTACAAACGTCTTGTATGTATGACCAGATGTATAAGTATAAATTAAGCCAAACAAGTGCATTTAGACTGTAGCGAATGGCACTCATCACCACCTCACGCTCGGCACCACCATAACTAAACGGCGTGACGGTACGATAACGACCACAATTAATATTTGTTTTTTTATCTTCATAGCGTTAGTTTTGTATATTTATTTACCTTGCTAATATTATTAGTAATTAGTAAAATTATTAATATTTCAGAATATGGGTCTTTGCATGTCGTGCTGCGGGCCTCCTCCTCCCCCTGGACCTGGTGGGCCCCCGGGACCTCGCGGGCCTCCACATCATGGACCTCATGGACACGGTGGCCCTGGTGGACCCGGCGGCCCTGGCGGTCCCGGTCCTGGTAGACCGTTCTAATGATTTTCTACCTAATATATATATTTATAATAAGTATGATAAGTAATTTAATAATTATATAAATTTACACTACCACTTTTAAAGACTTTCATTTCAAGTCCACTTCTTTACTTCTTACAAAACAGTCGTAATTTTTGTATGTTTGTCCCTATGTGAGCTTATATCTTCAAAAATACGCAACTGATTTGATGCGGTTTTTTTTAGTAGATAGAATGGTTCAACAGCATGGCTTTTTTGCATAATTTGTTGGCGTTTGCTGTATATTGAATGAGATATGATTAAAATTGCCGAGAAACTCGGACGCGCGCGAGCTTTAAATAAAAACGCTGCCTTATATATGTGAGGTACAACAAACTAATGTATGGAGAAATTGTTTGTTTCCTATAGTTCTTCAAAAAAGTCCGCGAGGGAATATGTGTATCTTTTAAGGGAAACCCGCTGTACCCATAATAATGTTGAAAAAATTATCAAATTCAATAGGGTGTTTTCAAAAGCTATTTATGTGCATATGGTAATATTTTTCATCAAATTAAATAGCTTAGTTAGCTTACGCAATTAATATAGATTATAACTGCTCTTTATAGCATGCAATTTAAATGAATATCTTAGGAGATATGACGAAACAAGAATTACGCGCTATAAAATAAAATACTTAAATTGTTGGCTGAGCAACGCGAACGTTTCCTCGGTCTTCTATCCGTACTCCAATGTTTGGATATGTAAGGATGTTTATTGTGCTTTCACGTAAAGACTACTGGATGGATTTTCATAAAACTTTCCAATGAAAAATGGAATAGAAAATGAACTTATTTTTTTTCCTTTTTACCGCGGGTAGCACCGCGGGGCGCAGCTAGTATATTTATAAAATAAAAAAGAGTTGACTGAACCACACCTTAGTAGCGCCTGACTGTGTGTCACAATTTATTCATTTATACATACACAGTATCTAATATTGAGACAGGCAAAAACTTTGTATTCCCTTTTACAGTAATTGCGTAAATGGAGAAGTATGAAAACGTTAAACTTCGTTAATATACATAAGTGTGTAGAATGCATTTTATTTTATTATCACATGCTACCGACTGTTTGGGTGCTTACTCATAGCACAATCAGTTTTTAAATTAGCATAATTTAAGAAGCTAAGACTCTATTTTATTCAGAAAAATTTAAACTAAAACCATTAGCAATATACTTAGCCAAAGTAGTAGTACCAAATTCCTGTTTGTTAGGAACCACGCCTTCTTCTGCCTGTTATTACCTAAGAAGAAAAAAAACCTTAGGCTGGTTTGAAAATAGATCAAGTAAGAGTTGAACTCGCACACGAAAGGTTTCGTGCCGTTATTATAATAATATTTTGAGTTAAAAAATTAATAAATGTATATTGCAATGTATTGCCAACAAAAATCTTGCAGAAGTAACTAAAGTTAAGAAGTACCTGCGTCCGATTGAGCTAAGTTTTCCACTTGTATACACGGTCTGTATACAATTATATATTGTTGCAATTATACATACAATACATGGTTAACGCTGTGACGTCATTCCAAATAACTAGAAACCTTGAAAATTGGCTACTAATAATAGAGCTTCAATAATTTGGGGGTGAAAATAAACCTTACTATATACGTAAAATATTCCATTTGACACCAAGCCGAATGTGGCACATTGGTTACTTAAAATGCATTTCTTAATTAAACATATCAAAATGGCTTGTTAAGATCAATTTGAAAGAAAGATAAAGCGACGTACATCTATCTGGGCTTGTGTTTGACTATTTTTAATTTCTTGTATTTATTTTTTAATTATATAAAACTTTCAGCACAATTAAGTACATATGCGAACTTAATGTTAAACGCATTATCTACCAGTCAACCTTGGTCATCAGTAGATAGAAACCTCTACATATGACTTTAAAATCTTTGCAGATTTTAATATTGTAACCAAATAAGCGATAAGCTTAAGACGATACCAAAATAGCTTCGTGCATTTTTCTACGTACGAAGTTTTTATTGTTTCTTTAGATTGAATGGCTAGAGCTCTAATTTTTAAGGATATGTTTTTTCAATATATAATCTAGGATCGCATGATTTCAGAAACGCGATTGAAAAAAGTTTTCTCGATAGAAAATCTTGGCGAAACAACCTCTCAAATTTTTTATTTTTTTCATTATCGGTCTATTATCGCGTATTAACTAATGAAATAACTTTAAAAACATAAGTAACTATTATATATAGAAACACGTAAATCAGAATTAAAATATATTTAGTAGATTTTGAGTAAATAGGAAAAGTATTCCTAATTCTTCATTTTCTGTGCCTACTGGCTGTGTTAATATGTACGTGTCGGCGATGATATACGATAATATTGATGTAGGCCCTTAAGTAAAGTTATAGTTTAAAATTTTTTACATGATTTTTTAACATTTTCTACAAGCTGCAATATAAACTTAAGACCGTACGCTAGGATCTCAAAATCTATTCTTATTTTGCATTTCATTCATACATAATTATAGAGATAATTATATTTTATATTCACGATTCTGGGTATATTTATCTACACATAATTACATTATATATACACGTATATCGTTTCACGTGAACTTCTGATTATAAAATCGAATTATTATAATTCGGTAGATATAAACATCAGAAAGTTGATAGGTTAAAATTATAAAGGTCTTTTTAAAATTTTCATTTGCAAACAAGCTATTGTTCACATTTTGGAAAAATAATTTCATTATACGAGAATACAGAAAATTTTAATTTTAAGATATACCTACCTATACCTGAAACTCCTAAATCCTGTATTAGGATGGTTGCTGTCAGCTCATAAACGTGCAAGATATCATATTATTCTGACGCATTCACCTTCATCTTCCCTTACAAAAAAACCTTCAAAAGCGTGTTAAAAAGAAATTAGTTGTGGACTTTAAAATAAAATAATACTATCCCAGTTGATGAAAATAAAATAAAACTAATCAGTAGATTGTTTAGGTGGCGCTTCAAAAAGCAATTACGAATTATTACATAAAGTCTTCAGTACCGTGAAGGACGCCTTATATCGATGATTCAAATATTTGGTTGTCATGATTTATCGATATTTATCTTATCTTTTTTGTGACTATTACTAGTGCAGTTAATCAAGCTGTGTTCATTTTAAGGCGTTTATTGGAATATAAAACACATAAAAATCAAGGCAGCGTATAGCCTGGTCAACAAAATATATTTTTAAGGTAAGTTTTTATATAATAATGTTATTTACAAATATCATAATATCCCTAACGTATTATCGTACGCCTAAAGATTAAGGCCTAAACCTACTTACATTATATTTACAACATTATTAGTCGATTAGATATTTTGATTTTTAGTGATTTAATTAGAAATTTTTCATGAAATGCTCTACGTCGTTGGTCTATCCAAGTAACTGAATATTGCCAGTATCTATTATTAATTAGAAATATTTGTTCTATTTTCACTTTTTCTTATAATGGTTTAAATCCAAATTGTACATTTTAATGTATATTCAACAATTAATATACATATAGCTCTCTCTCCAGCCCATTAACGCCCGTCTCTTAGGCACGGCCCTACTGCACTTTGGGAGGGATTATGATCTACTATACCTTGGGGTGTTGGTATTTAGTTTATTTATCCAGAGCTTCTAGAGTTTTCCATCACTCACAAAGGATGTTATCTGTGTACAATATTCCATGTCTGAGATTTTCAGTATCCCGAGGAGGAAATCGGGTGGTGACACTTGTATTCTTAATTCTTCACCACACACGGACATCTGCCACCATATGGACTTCGGTACATATAACTACATATTTTAATTAAACTTTATATATTTTCAGAATCAACAATGGGTGGCTGTTGCAGTTCTGATGACTCACCAGATCCAGTAAATGTGGTTGACCATCATCCTGGGTTTGGTCATGATCATGGCGGTGGTGTTGCTGTTGTAGATAATGTTGAAATGGGACCACCACCCGGCAGTTGGGCTAGATGATTGTCAATCAAATTAAATGTTCAAAAAGTATACAAATTCATATTCATAGATAGTAGATTCATAGTCCATAGACCTTAGTCATTAAAATCAACATCAAGATTTGAAACAAGATTTCGTTATTTCCTATTCAAATATTTCTTTCAAATTTCTTGTTTAGCGTAGTCTGCAAAAAGCAATTAGAATACCTACATATATCGTTTTGCTAGCTGCCTTAATTTGGTGATTTGTCAAAATTGTTGTTTAAGACACAGGAGCTTCTGTTACTTTCCCAAAGAAAATATGAATTTATAGCGCCTGTGTTGAAATTAGTTTTAATACCTATGGTAAAATTTTTAGTTAAATTAATAGTGTATCAATTTGTTCGTTATAAATATTGACATAACAGATACTTTTTGAACATGTTTGCAAGAACAACGGCAAGATAGAGTAATTTTATTTATTTTCTATTAATTTTACATACTTACTACTTAAATAAAATTATTGTGCGCACAAAATTTTATTGAAATACAAACACAAAAAAAATTGGTTTTATTTTTGATTAAATGGTATGTTTTTTCGGTCGCCCTCCTTTTGTGTTCCTATTTCTTACCGAAGATTACAAAGTCTCAATTATCAAACCTTGTCCATTGTATTTCACTGTATTTTAGTATTCGTAATTCATCGAGTTCAAAACGTGGTGCGTTGTGGTTAAAGAGGAATATGATGTATGATTGTCGTAAGAATGGTAGATCTCTCCCCCTAGAAACCTTACTTTTCTTCTGTTGAAATGAGGGCTTGATCTAGAAGATAAATTAAATCCATCAGCCTCTCTCCATCTACTGTCAGACATAGACCTCTCTCATAGAACGTCACAACGCGCGGTCCTGTGCCGCTTGCAACCAATATCTCCCCGCGACCTTGACTATATCGTCGCTCCACCTTGTCGGAGGCCGCCCAACGCTGCGTCGTTCGGTAGGTGGTCGCCACTTTAGGACTTTTCTTCCCCAACGATCATTAGTCCTATGAGGGATGTGGCCTGCTCATTGCCACTTCAGCGTGCTAACCTTTCGGGCTATGTCGGATACGCGGGTTCTCCTACGGATCTCAGTATTTCGAAATTTATTCCGTTGGGAAATACCAAGCATAGCCCTCCCCATAGCACGCTGTGAAACCTTGAGCTTAGTTACGAGGCCAACATTTAAAGACCACGTTTCTGTTCCGTATATCATCGCTGGTAACCAACACTGGTCATAGACCTTAGTTTTTAGGCATTGCGGAATATTGGACGTGAAGATATGCCTAAGCTTCCCGAACGCTGCCAAGCCAAGTTGGATTCGACGGTTGACCTCTTTTTCAAAGTTGGATTTGCTCAACTGGACTGTTTGTCCTAGGTAGACGTAGTGATCGACAACTTTGAGAATCGAATTCCCAACAGATACTGGTGCCGGAGTGACATGGACATTGAACATAGCCTTGGTTTTATCCATGTTCATCTTTAAACCAACCCGTTGGGAAACACTGCTGAGGTCATTGAACATTGTGCCAAGGTCCTCCAGGGATTCTGCCATGACCACGATAACGTCTGCAAATCGTCGATGTTGATGCCGAGTCCGGCCCAATTAAGGAGCTGGAAGACGTCTTCCAATGCAGCGGTGAACAGTTTCGGGGAAATTACATCCCCCTATCTGACACCCTTCTGCAGTGGAATTGGTCTTGTGCTCCCATCCTGGATTCTGACTGACATGGTGGCGTTTCTATACAAATACTTCAACATCTCGATGTACTGGTAGTCAATTTGGCACCGCTGGAGGGACCGCAGCACTGCCCAAGTCTCGACCGAATCGAAGGCCTTCTCAGTGTCCACATACGCTAGACACAGAAGACGCAGAAATTAATCCAACCAAATTAATGGTCTGAATGAAAGTCTGGGGATTTCGCGTCCGGCTCTTAGGAGCACTCACTTCATACAGGTAGTATTTTAATAAAGATGACTTACTTATATTGTACTTTATTGAGTCATTATATTCATTTAAACATTCTTAATAAATCCATCATCATTTCGTCATTGTCATTATTAGATTAACTGTAAAAATAATAGACAACACTTTAGATTTGTAAATGTAATAGATCTCATTACATTCTGCATTAATAAAATCTATATTTTATTGAAATTAGTAGATTATTTTATTAAACGAAAGAGAAAGAACTTTTTTCTGATTATCAAAGTAAATTAATATATGTATCAAAATTGTATGAAAGGGAAAAAAAACCAAACTGCTTGTTAATAACTAATTGAATACAGTGAACTTTTATTTAAGGTACAGTGAACTTTTACGCCGCAAAGCTTGATTTTAGGATGGACGCAACTTTAATAACGATTTAAAAAGCTACAGACGACTGCGCTTAAGTAACATTAATGTGTTTGATGCAAAAAAATAGAACATTATATAACTAAATTCACTGTATCGTATTAGAAATATTTTTTATTTTATATCAAAGCCAAATCACTAAACAATTTTAAGTCAACGCTTAGCCAACAATTTTGCACAGAACTTCGTAATTTTTGTATGAGATTTCAGATCCACCATAAGAAATATAGCAGCATCCGTGACTGGGGTGAACCTGAAAACAGAAATTATTTTTTATCAACAAAAGAGAGCATCGGCTATAACACATACTTTTTGTGAGAAAACCCATAAGCGAGAAGCTCTTGAACTATAATAGAAGAACATTGGTGTTTATTGTCTCACTGTCGGGAAGAAAGGGACGTGTTTTTTATTTATTCAAGCTATGCTCACTTACCCATAACACAAGCAAATATAATAAGCTCAATTTTAGACCAAAAGACGTCCTGTGTAATTAACATAAGTACTTTAGTTTTGGTTCAAACCCGACAAAAAAGTTGCATATTCCAACAGGTAGTTAATGTTAATTACTTGTGGATAAGTATCTTGTGTATAATACCTTGCCGGGTGTTACGGAGCGTAGATGTTTGACTCTCGCAATGTATAGCGGTTCACCGTTATGAGTATTGCCGGCTGGAATAGCTCCAACAGGGACTTGACCGTGACTGCTCGGAAGCCATCGTACGGTGTGTGGTTGCGCTAGCAGTACCTGGAAAATATATTTGTTTTGATGTTACTACAAATAAATCACTATCTTGCCACTTATCTTATAAAGAAAGAGCACACCCTTAATGCATATAAGGGGTGTTTATACCTACTTTATCACAATTAAGAAATAATATACATACGTTCCAACGCCTAAAGCATGTGCTTCCCTTATTTTGTGTCGTACTTCTCTACGCCCCACAAAATAAAGTTTCCACAAGTGACTTTCTTGGTTGTAAATAAGTTGTGAATCGGCGGTATATTCTCAGTTCAATTTTCCAAGTGGTCTTTATCTAATTTTATACTCTTTTGCTAAAATAGTTACCTCAAAGTTATGCACAGGTATTTCTCTTCCTCCATGAGGTACGTAAGCTGAGCGATTTTTCATAGAAAATTTGCCGGGAATAAATTCCCCGCTGTGATGAGCTCTAATAATCCATAATGGGTTACTGTCCCAACCTTCCCTGCCACCGACGAACGCTCTGTGTGTTAGCGAAGACGCAGTAGCTGGAGTAGCACATGCCCAATCAATAATAGGCTCTGAAATAAACATGTGTAATTTATGTAATGCATTGTATTTTATGCAAAGTATCACGTGGATGTTGTAACTTGTATCTAAGTAAGAAAGGGCTTATCAAAGACTTATCTTTTGAATATAGAAATAAGTCATACAAAATAGATGCCCGATGTGTCATCAAAATCATGTATTTAAAGTATACGTAATAGCTTTATAACAATATAAAATGCACAAGTAGCTAACTTAAATTATTTAGGTATCACGCAAGTATAATTCTAATTTTAGGCTTATTTAAGGACATGATTTCAAAATAACCGACTAACCTGTCATAAAAGGCATAAGGTAAATATTGAAAAAATACTTAAGATTGAAAAATATAAATTGAAAGTTACCATCATTATCGGTCAAAATTTTGGTGACACATTCGTCCACATGCGACCAAGTTTTAGTCAGCTGCTCGCGGAGGGCTGGTAATAGCGATTTGGGCCGGTTCAGAGTTATCGTTGTAACTGTTGGTGCATCTGTCGCGAAGTTTTAATTATTATCACATAAACCAGTACAATAATTGGAAGCAGGTCAAATGAGAATTCAAATAACAAAATGCATTAACTAAGCAAGCAAGCAAGTACCTATTTCGAAACTATAAGCTTCCTCTTTGTTTATTGGTGATATTTGAAGATTGAAAACACCATAGTAAACTATAGTTTAAAATATTGGTTTTTTAACCGTACCTTCTACAACATGAACCGGGTCTGGTTGTGGTGGCTGCTGGTAGATGTAATTGGTCACGTAAGTTGGTTGAGGTGGTTGAACGGGTTCAAGCTGTGGTGGTGGTGGTGGTGGATGAGGATGTGGGTGATAGACGGGCATCGGCATCATTACGGGAGCTGGCACGTATGCGTATCCAGGTACAGGTTGCGGTGGTGGCGGTGGGGGATGACCAGGGTATCCATAGTATGATGGATGAGGAGGTCCGTGTGGAGGATCTGAAAATATTAAGACGGCAATTTTTAAGAAACATATTTAAAGAAATTTCTAACAAAGAGAGTCTATATCTTTCGTAGATTTAGTTTTGGTTCTGGTAGGTACATTATTCTAAATTGAAAGTCACGAATTCCGATTGATGATACTCTGTTTGGTGGAGATAATGGATCATTTAGTGCACCCCAATTTCAGAACAAAGTACAACTGCGTATTATTAATAAATTGCAAGCAATTATTGATAAGTTATGAGTAAATGATCTTATTACATTGTTATCAGTAGAAATGAAAACATAGTAAACGAGTTTAGAAGTTATTTCCTTCAATTTCTTTTAAAGAAACAAATTAAATATCAAAGTTAAATGTTATGTAGTACTTACAGTGCGACATGTTTTGAAATTTCTCCTTATTGTTTTAGTACAGTAAACAAAATAATTGTAACAGGTATTTGCAACTAAATTATAGTCTTCACTGGCGGATCAAGGTGTTTATCGCTTATTTGTAGCTATCATATGATTCACAATAAACGTATGATATCGCTCGAAACTTCGACATTGTGTATGATAAGATAATGCTAAAACAATGAGTTACTTAGAATTTTGTATTTATATAATGAAATCCTTGTTATTAAGGGCCTACATCAATATTATTCAATATCATCGCCGACACGTACATATTAACACAGCCAGTAGGCACAGAAAATGAAGAATTAGGGATACTTTTCCTATTTACTCAAAATCTACTAAATATATTTTAATTCTGATTTACGTGTTTCTATATATAATAGTTACTTATGTTTTTAAAGTTATTTTATTAGTTAATACGCGATAATAGACCGACAAATGAAAAAAATAAAAAATTAGAGAGGTTTTTTCGCTAAGATTTTCTATCGAGAAAACTTTTTTCAATCGCGTTTCTGAGTTTATGCGATCCTAGATCATATATTGAAAAAACATATACTTAAAAAGTATAAAATAATAATATGACTAATCAACTAAAGAATGGGATAAGGGCAGGTGTATAATGGTGACGAATAGTTGTTGTTGTAGCATCAACTCATATAAACAAACTTTGAGCGTTCCTGTTCTCCAGCTAATCACCATACAATAACAGACGGACGGTTAGCAAAGTTACGCGTAGGTACGGTGGCGTTAGCAGTACCAGTAGCAGGGTCAGTATTTTCCTTTTGGTATGAAAGTCTAAAAATCATGGGTTTACCTTGAATATTGACGTGGAACGTGTACCTAAGTAATTATTTGCTATTATCTAGTTTCGAAGTTGGTTAGTTTCACTGTTCATTTGAATAAAAAAACATTTTGAATGAATTTGGGTTTTATCCAAGTTCTGAAACTTCTTATAACATAGACCCCTATCTCACTCGTCTATGCACCTCGATGGGGTTGATCTTTTGGTCCTATACCGTTAATCTGGATTTCAAATACTAAAGCTACTAACTACTACTACCTAAATCTTATTAATACTTAGAGCTGTAAAATTGAATCTCGGGTTTGTTGTATGGTTATAGTTTGTGGTAATGTACTTTGTTATATACGAAAATTAAAAAACTGACAGCGCACGTAAACAGGCCTTCGTGCTCTAGTTGATATAAATAAAAATTTTAAAGTCCTATGTAATTTTAGCTTCTTATATAAAATAATTATATAGGTAAATAATTTATTTTCTGTGTAGCAATGCGTAATTGTGTAGATACTTGTGGGACAGGCACAGGAGGCGTTTATGTTCATTAATTTATGGTACTTTAAATAAAACCAATTCTTACGGATTTAGACGCGTGTATTTGTTTTAAATTTTAGCCCGACGTTTCGTAGACTTTGCAGTCACCATGGTCCCCGTGACCAAATCTGTAAAAAGGGGTTTTATTTAAACAAATGAGTCGCGCAAGTATGGCTGCGGCACCGACATAGTAGGCGCTTAGGCAAAAGGCGTATAATATTGAAAAAAGTTCGTCACTGGAACATCATGGTTCGAAACGGATTGACCATATTATGATTTATTTAAGTAGAAATGGGAATAACGGCTTAAAATTTTAAACGAATTTAAACGAGATGCTTAAAAAAGTTAGCTGCTTAAAAAGTTGCTTATTTTTAAGCAGCTATTTTATGCTTTTTAACTTTTTCGTTGAAAAAATTAACTCAACTTAATTTTTGTAGTCTGCTTAAAATTCATAATATGCTGTTTGCTTACTGTTTAGCTTTTATGCTTTTTAACTTTTTCGTTAAAACATTTAACTGAGCTTAATTTACGTTGTCTGCTAAAAATTTGCTTACCGTTTAAATAAAAATTTTACACTTACATCTCTTTTTACATTTTCCACCTCTCTTTTTACCAACATTTTGAAAATATTCTCACAACTGTGTTGCAATTTTAAGATAAGCATTAAGCGAGGATTGCTTATAAACGGCAGCGTGCTTTTTTGCTTATTTTAATAAGCATTGCTTATTTTAAGCTTTTCGTTTAAACGCTCACTACTATATTTAAGTAATAATTTTTATCAGGTACCTATTGTGGTAGATATAAAAAGAAAATGTGTGACCAATTGACTGACCATGTGGTGCTAAGAAAACAAGTGTTACCCTTTTCCTTCAGCTGAAAGGTGCTCTCAAAGCCAGCTTAGGGATGTTGTAGGTACACTGATAACATTTTCTGTGAAAGACTCATAATCCCTGCCAAAGTGGAGGAGGTTGATTCCCAATAGTGGGACGTTAGTGGGCTTCAGAGAGAGCGAGATGTATATACTACATAATTTTTGTTTTACCCATATTCTTAATCTTTTGATATTACAGGACCCTATCTCACTAGGCTATGCGAATTGATGGGGCTGATCTTATGATCCTATACAGTTATTGTAATGGAGTCATACATGGAGATAGCTCAGCACCTTGATATAGCGCCAGCCATGACAATGTCGTTGCAATGCTTCCAGAACTGTCCGGATTTCGATAGAGCCGAAGGAGTTTTATAGTTCTTGATTGTTATACTACCGCTGATCGTTTGGGAAAATAAAAAAAAGTATAAATTCCTTAGCTAACTTATTTTAATTTATTTCTTAGTATTTTAATTCTAAAATTGTACATAAATAACATAAATATCTCAATTAATTAACTTAAAACAATACAATCATGATATTCTAACATTAACTGTATGCTATGCATATCTATTGTAATATAAAGTAGCGGTTACAGCTACGTCACGTCATTGCACTCATACGCACACAAACACACTACACACCCACATATTGACAATACGTACACGCTTACGTCTACAAAAAACCCTGTACTAATATCCAAAGAGATTGCAACATTACACCCGAAATGTTTTAAATTCTTCGAGAAACTTAAATACTTATACCATTCAAACGTACAGACGAATTAATTATGTCCTTCTTGTGAAGACAATTAAAAAATAAAAGCCATTTTAATAGGATCATTCTATTCAACATCATAACTACGTCAGCATAATTTAACAGATTACTATCATCTTGGAGATAAGCAAATGCTTTATTTTCCTTATAGAGCTACAAGATTTTCACTTTTCTGCATCTTTTCATCTGTAAAAATGTCGACTTCAAACTTAGGATATTAGATTTTTTGGTGCTTACTATCTTAACACTTTGTTTTTCAGAAAATGTGAAATAACAGTATTGATTGCAAGTAACATCTACTTTTAGTTAATGTACCACACCTGTAGTATTTTAGTCTGGACTGGTATACACCCTACCAAATACGTTAGAATATTTTTCAAAATATCTTATCTTAGTGATTTTTAGGGTTCCGTACCCAAAGGGTAAAAACGGGACCCTATTACTGAGACTTCGCTGTCCGTCCGTCCGTCCGTCCGTCCGTCTGTCACCAAGCTGTATCTCAAGAACGGTGATAGCTAGAGAGTTGAAATTTTCACAGATGATGTATTTCTATTGCTGCTATAACAACAAATACTAAAAATAAAATAAAATAAATATTTAAGGGGGGCTCCCATACAACAAACATGATTTTTTTACCGTTTCTTGCTCTCATACAACAAACGTGATTAATTAAGTATTGTGTGTGTTGTTTGCTCATTTATTAATAACGTGCCTTATGTTGCATAGATAATGGTACGGAACCCTTCGTGCGCGAGTCCGACTCGCACTTGACCAGTTTTTTACAAAATACTATGCAGTATTATTCATAAAAAATATAGTTTGGAGGTAAAAATTTTTGTAAAATTTATGTACGACTACAGTATGGTAATGTTCTTGTAATAAATACATTGCAGGTACTCATAGTCATATTAATTTTTCGTTATTCTGTACTATCGTTTCATATGGCTAAAGTGAGGTCTGCGCTAAGTTTTAATGGCTTTTCAAGCCTTTGGTGGCTCATTGGGACGATCGGGTGGTGCATGAGGTTTCTCGTATGGTGGTGGACGGCATGGTTTCTGGTATTTATCTCCGGAGCCAGACATGTCTAGAAAGAAAGAAAATATGTTTAGGTGATTAAGTTATAGGCAAAAAATTTTTAGAGTAAGTATAATATAAAGAAATATTAAAGTTTCAGTGGTTACTTTTGACTTTCTAGTATACATTAAAAGTTATTTTCCTGATATTTTACACGCAAATTAGCCTCTGTTACCGTAATAATGTTCTCGAAATTGTCGAGATGTTATTATGTAAGTTATCTATGGAAAAATATTTAGTACAAGATAATTTTAATGTTAAGTATTGCGAGTGTGTGAAAATTCGCAGAAAATTTTTGGAATTAAAACTAATTTCTAGTTTTAAAGTGGTAAAGTTGCCTGATGAAGTTGGTAAATGGGTGTATTAGGTATCATCCTACAACACACATTTCATGATATACAGAATAAAAAAACACTGTTTGAGAATCTGTTTATGGTATTCCGTACAGTAAGCAAGAACTTAAAATGTTACTGTAATTGTAAATTAATTAATCCATTCATAAGAGTCGGTTTTTAGGGTTCCGTACCCAAAGGGTAAAAACGGGACCCTATTACTGAGACTTCGCTGTCCGTCCGTCCGTCCGTCCGTCCGTCCGTCCGTCTGTCACCAGGCTGTATCTCAAGAACGGTGATAGCTAGAGAGTTGAAATTTTCACAGATGATGTATTTCTATTGCCGCTATAACAACAAATACTAAAAATAAAATAAAATAAATATTTAAGGGGGGCTCCCATACAACAAACATGATTTTTTTACCGTTTCTTGCTCGATACTAATAACGTTGCCTTATGTTGCATAGATAATGGTACGGAACCCTTCGTGCGCGAGTCCGACTCGCACTTGACCATTTTTTATCGAATTCAGTTCTACCACCTCTACTGCACACATTTTTCATTAAATTTTAAGATTTTCCAAAAGCTACTATAAAGTTAAATATAAAAATATATACATAGTTGGTCTAATTTAAGGTATATTATATGGTTATATTACTTGGACCAAGCGAATTGATGTGTGAATATTTTAAGATTTTATACTCTCTATATGTAATAGAAGATGCTGTTTGTATATCGACTATTGGTCTATTGGTAATAAAAAGAAAAAAATTTGCGGAGCTTTCTAAACATGGCTCAAGTGGCTCTGCTCTATAGAACTCTAACAGAACGACGAATATGTATTTGAATATAAATTTTTTTATTGAATTTTTGAATTTTGTCCTACATCTTTGAACAGTTTTCCTCAGGTGTGCTTCAGTAACTACAAGAGTTTAAACACTTTTAATTTTTTACTTGTTCGTTACAATGCCAACTTTTTAAGGCTCTACTGAGATTAACTACCAAAGGTATTTCAGGATCTCAGCTAAGATTAAAATTCTCAACAATACTGCGGTAAATTATGCACTCGGCGTTATTATTGATACCAAGTCTAGAAAGCTCGCTTAAGTTTTAAAAGTTTTTAATGCTGCAGGGAATTATTTGGGACATATCACATGTATTTCTCACATTTCTCGCTGCAATTGCGTAGATTTCGAGTACCGATATTGATTTATTTCTTTTAAGCGCAATATTTATAATTTAATCTTCTAAACTAAGCAACTAAGAAGTAAATAAACAAAGCTTTTAAAAACTTACTTAAGTTCAGTTTTGGGAGCAGCACCTTAAGAAATTAGTAGACAACTGAAGTCAAATTCAATCTCGTATTATTTAAATACGAACACTAAAAGATCTTATCGTTAAATTTATCTCGAGAGAGTTATCTGAGAACTTGGGTTCGGAATTCCCTGATCGTCAGTGTCTAGCTGGGAAACGATTACCCAAAAAAGGTTGGGTTTGGACAGATACTAACTGATAAAGTAACAATGACAAGAAGTGCCAAATATTATTGCACGCAGCATTCACTTCTAGTATCTAGTTCCAAGTTCTATTACTTCTTGTTTTCCGTAATATGAATAAGCTTCCATTTAATGAAATTGCATTTGAATTTTAGAAATTCCAGATATTGAATTCTGTTACTTTTTAATTATTTTGCCTGTATTGGTACCAATTCTACGTGCACAACTAAACTTAACTAAACAAATGAAAACAACTATGGCGTATAGACATACAAGACAGTGCGTCTACGGCTAAATCAATGACCCGGCTTGAGGTCAAAAAATTTTGGTTACCCGGGGCAACATTATTGACGTCCGTCAAAACACGATTGTCATTAAATTGATAAATTGTGTTTTTGATGTGAAAATGAATTATTTGAGTTAAAATTACCTGTGAAATCCTATGTTGTGGCATTTTTTAATTATTCTGATAAACTAGAACACCCAAAGACTGCGCATTTCGTCATTTTTGTTTTTTTGTTCGTGGCAGCGTTCACACTACAAATTGACAATGGTGTCAATTAAATATGGTGTATTAAAACAGATCTTGATTTGAAATGCTATATCATGCTTCATTATTAATGGGAGAAATGCCCTAAAGTCGCTTCTGGCACTCGCCGGCCGCTGCCGCGGCAAGCTCGCTTTGCTCGCTCAGCTCGTGCGTTTTGGGTTACAGTTCTAACCTAACTTAATTCAATCTAAAAAAAAAGAGATTATATTTCCAAAGACGAACGGGTAATAAGTAAATATTTTTCAAATAATGTAAAATATATTTTTTTTTCATTCTATCTATCTATATTTAATAAAATATATCGATTAATCCTTATAGTATTTTCTTTTAGGAAAATCCAGAGCAGTGGCTTTGCAAGAAAAATGTGTAAAATGTGGTAATTTTATCAAAAATACCAAATTTTTAGACCAATAGTAGATTTATCAGATAACTCAGTTGCCAAATGTTAGTTTTGTAAAATAATAATTTATAAAATGTCAATATAAGTGTTGATCATTTGGCAAAATGAAACATTTGTAAAATGATCAGAAGTAAAATGATCAATAGGCGAATTCATTGTTTTGCCAAACGTTGTCTGTAAAGTGTGGTTTTGCCAAATGATTTTTGGTCAAACAATCGGACACCCATTTTAGACCATGAATTCAAGTTACTCCAGGCTAACTTTACTTGTCCTCAATTTTAAACGCCAATCCACCTTCTGGTACTTCTGTGCTATGGCGTATTTAGATTAATTGACTATTTTGTTGTGCACATTTTATTAATTAAAATTGATAGTCAAGAATAGACAGCTTTTACAATAAAGACACATAGTGCCGGCGGTAATACCGCCGGCCTTATGCCGAGCGGCTTTGCCGCCGGCAATACAAGCCGCGAAAAGCCGCGACGCATCATTCCGGTTGAGACAGTCAGATAGAACGCTAGTGAAGTGCACATTTTGTGGTTGTCGGTTACAATGAATAAGGAAATCATCAGCACTGCCGCCGCAGTTGTAATTTACATTTTACGAAAAAAATACAAAAGAAGGAGAAGGTTTTGGGTGCGCCCAAGTTTACAAAATAGAAAATGGCAGAACGGTACTGTAATGATAGAAGAGTGTAAAAAAGATGATGTAGGATGTCAGCGTTTGCGCAATAGTATGTTCTTTGGGTTTCTGAGAATGACATATGAAGATTTTGAATTTTTGCTAGAGAGTACTGAAGTGTACATTAGCAAAAAAAATACTATCTGGAGAAAGTCTATACCCGCTAAAGAGAGGTTGGCAGTAACGTTGAGGTTTTTAGCTACAGGAGAAAGTTATTTCAGCCTTGGACAACTGTTTAAAATTTCGCCACAACTTCTTTTTTCACTGATTCCCGAAGTCTGTCAAGCACTAATATCAAAACTTCAAATTAAGGTAAATATTTTTTTATGAATAAAAATAAAAATATGATATTAACAGGTTTTTTTTTAATGATTCACTTTATTTTTTTTCTTCTAGATGCCGACCACAGAAGAAGAATGGCTTTCGGTGCCACGTTTGTTTTTCAAGAAATGGAGTGTTCCCAATTGTTGTGGATCCATTGATGGGAAACACATACGTATTCAATGCCCCAATAATAGTGGTTCAGAATTTTTCAATTATAAATCGTATTTCAGTATTGTGTTGTTGGCATTAGTCGATGCTAATTATAATTTTTTATACGTCGATATTGGTTGTCAAGGAAGAATGTCGGATGGGGGTGTTTTTAGAAATAGCTCGCTTTACGAATCATTGCGAAATGAATCTATAAATCTACCGACACCAAGACCATTACCTGGACGAACTATGAATTTACCATTTTATTACCTCGCTGATGATGCTTTTCCGATTTCTCGTAACTTAATGAAACCTTTTCCTGGCCAGCATGAGCGAGGATTTCCGAAAAGAATATGCAATTACAGATTTTGTAGGGGAAGGAGAGTCGTGGAAAATGCATTTGTTATATTATCGGAAAAATTCAGAATATTTCATTCAATAGCTAATTTACAGCCAGGAAAAATGAAAATTGTAGTAATGGCTTGTGTATGCCTACACAATTTTATCCGAAGAAATGACGTTGATGTTGAGGATAATATGATAACGATTCCGGCAGCAAATACTGAAATAAATCGAAATTTGGAACCTTCAATGGTCAGAAATGATTTGATGAACTATTTTCTTTCAGAACAAGGACAACTTCCATGGCAAAATTACATTTCATAAATAAAACATATTTTATAGGGAACAATATTTATTAATTTAGCATCTACTCGTATGTATCTTTATGATTATATTGTAAGTAAAATTTCAACACTGTTCGCCTCACTAATCTCACTATCAAACACAATTTACAATCATAGTTTTAATTATAATATATTATATTATTATGTTGCGTTCAACCTGGTGTTTTAATTAATAATAGGTTAAGTGGAAGCGTGATATCTCTCAGGCGCGAGAGGAACGAACATATACTGTATATCACAGCGTTAACAAATTTACAATAGTACAAACTTACCCTGTTTTGTTCTTCAACAATGTCTTCACTGTGTCAAGCCCTAGCTATAGCTCCATTAACTAACTACGATAAATTGGCCAAAATAACGCAGAATGCTAATCAAACTATACTTAACTTTATGCAGGGAGACACGAACTCTTGAAGCCCTCAAACGACCTTTGGTGCGACTCAAGCCGTGAACTTTCACCAATCGTCTCAATGCAATTATACTATCACAATTATAGTTATCAAACAGTTCAACTCACATTAAATAGCATTAAATATAGACACACAAATCGTATTAAGTATGGAGACACAAAATTCACTAGTTTTTATAACACATTTATGTCCAACAATTTGGCGAAGATTACATTTCGCGGTGACAATTCAAGGTTTTGTTTTCAATTGTAATTATCGATTCACACAACAAGGATAATTAGTTTTATCAACAATTAATTCTAGTGACAATTTTTAACTTTTAAAAACCGTTGCGAGAACACGTGACAACTAGTCACAATCGAACGTCAACTCGCTTTCAACTCGATTTTTCAACTGAAGGACACGCCGGTCACCGCCGAAAACCGGCGCGGGCGCGCTCGTTGGCCGCGGCGTAGGCGCCGGTGGCGCCATCGGTCGCGGTACTACACGACCATTCAACATATGTTCGTGAACATACCTAACATGGCAGGTTAATCGTTTGGTACATAACATCTACCCGCCTCGGCCAGGACTACCTGGCCGCTAATTCACTGGCAGTCGCGACAAGGTTGATACAGCTCTCCTCAAAATTGAACCGTCCACCCGGACCTCAGCAAAACGGGGCACTCCATCTGCTCCAAAGACGAGGTTGAGAATGCGCCCCCTGCGCCAACACAGTGGCGGTGAGTTAGCGTCCTTAACCAGAACGAGGTCACCAACATGAGGTGGATCAGTCTTGTCAGTCCACTTAACGCGCTGCTGGAGAATGTGCAAATATTCTAAATTCCAACGTTTCCAAAAGCTCTGAGTGAGTTGTTGGACCAATTCAAACCGCGAGAGACGATTAGGTCTCACATCAACAAAGGGATATTCCGGCAGGGCGTTCAGTGGCTGCCCAATCAAAAAATGGCCCGGCGTGAGGGCTTCCAAGTCGTTAGGATCTGAAGAGATCGGGCACAACGGGCGTGAATTCAAAACGGCCTCGATTTTGCAAAACACAGTTGCGAGCTCTTCAAAGGTCAATACAGACTCGCCAATTACCCGTCGCAAATGTGTCTTAGCAACCTTTACTACGCTTTCAAATATTCCTCCCCAGTGGGGACATGACACGGGACTGAACCTCCAAGTTATTCTACGTGTAGCTAGTCTAGACGCAATTTCAGTCTCGTTAGCCGACAAAAAATCATACATCGCTTTTAAATAGTTGTTTGTGCCTTTGAAGTTGGTACCGCAATCCGACCGAATCAAGGACGGTAGTCCTCGTCGTGACACGAATCTATCTAACGTCGCAACAAATGCCTCTGTCGAGAGGGCTGAGACGAGTTCCAAATGTACCGCCTTGGTGGACAGACAGACAAAGACGCACAAATAAGCCTTGACAGTTTTACTGTTCCTGAGGGTCGAGGTTTTAACAAAAAAGGGGCCTGCAAAGTCCGTACCAACTCCAGCAAAGGGCCTTATCTCAGTGACCCGATCCGAAGGAAGGTCACCCATGATAGGCTGCATGGTAGGGGCCTTGAGCCTATAGCAAGGCATACAACGAAAGACCACACTACGGATCGTCCGACGGGCCGATAAAATCCAAAATTCCCGTTGCAAAATGGCCAATAAGGCATTACAGCCGGCGTGGGAGTTCTTGATGTGACGATCAGTCACCAACAGGTTCACCAAGTGGCCACTCTTGGGCAATAAGAGGGGGTGACGAGATCCATAAGGGAGGTTTGCGTTCCTAAGACGCCCTCCGACACGCAAAAGACCCTCACTATCCAAGAAGGGGTTCAGCTTACAAATGGCTCCAGACAGCTTGGATTTGCCTTTCCTCAAGATGTCAATCTCGTCTTCAAAATGTGCCTCTTGCACAGAACGAACCCAGTGAAGAAGAGCATCTTGGAGCTCTTGTGGCGATAAGAAGGCCTCCAAACATTTGTTCTGTGGATGTCTACAATTTTTCATAAAGCGCTTGATCCAAGCGGTGACACTCAACAATTTGTCCAATGAACTGTAACGATTAAGTAAGAAATCGGGGTCGAACGGACGGTCCTGCCGTTCGAGCGCAAGCGTTCGCAACCCGGGCAGTGCGACAATGTCTAAGGCCGGAGTTCGCGGCCAATGAGATTCTGATCTGGTCAACCACTCAGGTCCCCACCACAGAGAGTGCTCAACTAAAAGGGGGGCCATACATCCCCGTGACGCACAATCAGCAGGGTTGAACTCGCCAGGCACATGCCTCCAAACCAACGGGGTCTCCGATTTCTGTATCTGAGAGACACGATTTGCTACAAACACCTCTAAGGTGTGAACTGACGTCTTCAGCCAACATAGCACAATCTGACTGTCAGTCCATGCATATATCGTGGAAATGTCAATTGACGTGCACAAGGTAGACATGACGTGATTCAAAAGGCGAACAAGAAGGGCCGCCCCTGACAACTCTAACTTAGGGATTGTCAAGGCAGTTCGAAGAGGCGCGACCTTGCTCTTCGCCATGACCAACAACACTTTCACCTGACCATCTGTGGTCACGGTGCGCAAGTATACGGCTGCTGCGTACCCACGTTCCGAAGCGTCCGAGAAACCATGAAGGGACGCGGTGTGCTTCCCTGGCGGAAGCAGAGCACGGGGTAACGATATCCTATTGATGGCAGGCAATGAGGAAGCAAATAGGAGCCAGTCCTTCAAAACAGCTTCGCGAAGTGGCTCGTCCCATCCAAGACCTGCAGTCCAAAGTCTCTGCAGGAAGCATTTGGCCCAGAATATGACCGGGCATATCCAGCCATTGGGATCAAAGGTTCTCGCGACAGTCGACAGAACCAGTCGTTTCGTCCAAGTGTGATGCGAATCCAAATTGACATTAAATGTAAAGATGTCCTGGACTGGTCTGTACTGGATTCCAAGCACTGACATCATGGTAGGGTTGTCACGGTTCTCAAATAGGTGAGGATCCTGCTGGTGGTCATCCGGTAGCCCGTCCAAGAGCGCAGGTAAGTTGGAGATCCATTTACGCAACTCATATCCTGCGGAGGCTAGAATGCCAATCAACTCGTCACGCAAGAGCAGGGCCTCTCTCTCCGTGGCCGCGCCAGTGCACACATCGTCAACATATAGGTCCTCCTTCAAAATGGCGGCTGCGCGAGGAAACGACATACGCTCTCGATCCGCGAGCTCCCAAAGCGAACGTATAGCCAAAAAGGGACTAGACCGCAGCCCGTAGGTGTTCGTGTTGAGCTCGTAGACAAGCATGGGATCTTGCTGGTTTTCTCGCCACAATATCAGCTGGTATCGGCGATCATCCGGGTGAATTACCGTTTGCCTGAACATCATCTTGATGTCAGCCACAAAAACAAATTGATGACGTCGAAACCGCGTGATGACGTCACAAAGGTCCTTCAGCAATTTGGGACCAGGATGCAGACACTGGTTCAATGACACTCCTGAAGTAGTCTGCGCAGAACCATCAAATACTGTGCGTAGCTTACCACTGGATGGTTTTATTACAGCATGATGCGGAAGAAAGAAGTGCTCCGTCGAACGCCAATCCAATTTTGACACAGACATGTGTCCCAAATCCTCATACTCCCGCATGAAGTCAATATACTTCTCCTTGAGTAGTGGGTCCCTGCTCATACGGCGTTCCATCGCCAACAAACGCTTCTCTGCAATAGGCCGCGAGACGCCAAGTGGCGGACGTACGGCGAGAAATGGCAATCTTGTCATGATCCGGCCAGAACGGAGATAACTGGTGTTGGTCTTGTAGAACTGCTCACACTCTTCATGCTCCGGATCAGAGCGGGGAGCTTGTGGTGGCTCCTCCACTTCCCAGAATCTCTGCACGGCGTCAGAAAGGGCGGACCCCACCATCAAGGCCGTTCCAAGTTCGGCAGGGGGGGGAGTCCTCAATACAGGCCCCATCAGTGCGAACCCAAATATGGTACGGAGGGCTACCAAGCCACCTGGCTGCAAAACACGATCCTTGCCGAGTAATATTTTACCCAAAACATCGGCACCAAGCAACAAATCGACCGTGCCAGGCAGGTCAAATTTAGGGTCAGCCAAATTCAAATCCGCGGTCAATTTTACCGCATCCGCAGACAAACGAACTTGCGGGTGATTGCCCAAGATATTCTCCATCACAATGGCCGACGATTCCAACGTCGGACGTGGAGAATTTGAGGGGGAGAACTCAAACCAAACGCGGCCCTCTACCGTGGCCACGGGGGCGTTCCCGACACCCCTTATTACATCTGAATATTTTTCAATAGTCTGGCCAGTCTGCCCTACCAACCAAGACGAGGCTATGCACCCCTGTGAGCCTGTGTCCAATATCGCTCGGACTACAACCGAGGCGCCCGTCCGTCCCCAGACCCTGACATGGGCCGTAGGCAAGAGGACGGTCTCAAAAGGGGGCGGTGCATAGCGGGGGCAGACGCCAACATCCTAATGTTGGCGTGGCGGCGACTGAACGCCGTTGTCCCGAGACGGCAAATCAAAGTGCGGGTAGTGCCTAAACTCGGCCTCCTCTCGGTGACGACTGCCACGAGCCATAGACGGCGGTTCGTAGCGCCTGGAGCGTCCGTACCGAGGGTTGCGCGTCTCCAAACGGGGACGTTCCGCCAGAGGGGGGGACGGTAGTGGTACCGGACGCGCGTCACGGTAATCGTGGTACACTACTGGAGGTGATCTCGCTTGATCACGTGGAAGCGGGGAGGGCGAGCGGGACACAAAGGTGCGGGATTGAACCCGGGGCCCGCTTTCATACCCGCCCGTGGGGCTGCGCGCCGAACCAACTCGGCGATCGATGGCAGCACAGTCTGCGCGGCGTGGGGGTGATGAGCCGGACTCCAAATTGCGGGACTGGTCCCGGTGTCCACTGGCATACCCGCCCGAAGGCGACCCCGCGTGGTCGCGACGGCCATTCGCGTTGGCGCACAGGATTTTCAAATGGTGCCCTCCGCAAATAGGACACGGGTGAGTGTCGGGGCAGGCGCGCTGGTAATGGTCCCCTAGGCAAGAGAAACACCAGCCGCGGGCCTGGGCAATACGCCTACGAGCGGCCACGTGCAGGACCGCGAAGTCTGGGCACCGCACCGTTTGGTGTCCCTGCGACTTGCAAAACCGGCAGTCCGGTGGCGCAGCTTGAGCGACAGCGAAGCGGGCGGCCGTACCTCCTCTTGGTGCAGGTTGAGCATTGCGCCGTTGGTTGGTGGGTCTGGGACGTGATGCTTCCACCGGCGTGTCGGCGACCATGACGTCACCCATGCGACACTCGTCCTCCAGGAACGTCAGGAGCTGGTCAAAGGTAGGGAGAGCAGATGCCTCATCCCTAGTGTGCCCCTGTTCAAAACGTGCCCTCAAAGACACCGGCAATCGCTTGAGTACGATACGCACCAGTAGGTAAGACCACTTGGCAACCGGCAGTCCTAAGCGGTTGAGCGAATTGGTGGCTATTAGGAGGGGGTTCAGCAGCTCGGTCCTCAACTGGGCAGCATTGCTCACGACGGGAAGGTTCAAGATCTGGTCAACGTGGGTATCTGCCAGACAGCGCTGATTGTGATAGCGCTTGGTGAGCAACGCCCGCGCGATCCCATAGCTCCCGTCACATATTGGGAGGTGCTGTACTAAGCCCCTCGCCTCTCCATCAAGCACGGAGAGTAAATAGGCCAGTTTCTGAGACGGACCCAAATCGTCCCTCGAGTCCACAAGGCTCTCAAACAAACCAATGAATCCCATCCACATGTCTAGTCGACCATCAAAACGTGGAAGATCCAAGTTGGGTAACCTGGTCAAAAGGCCCACGGGAGTCTTCAAGGGGGCCCGGTGAGCCGGTACTCCGGCGCGCGAGGCTAAAATCTCCCGCGCGCTCTGGGCGATGTCGTCGGCAAGGTCCATAATTTGGACGTAGTCCTCGTGGACTTGGTCCCGTCGCTCCTGGGGGAATGACTCCAGGGGCACATCATCCAGATGCAAGATGAAGCGCCGGTAAAGCGCCTCCACCTCCTGAAGTCGTGTAGGGCATTTCTCATGCCTGTCCAACAATGCCTCGATTCGGTTCTCCCTTTTCACCAAGGCGGCAGCTGACGTGAACCATCTCAAATGAGTCGCAATCCCGGAATATGTCTCGCGGACAACATTATACGCGGCGGTAGACATCTTCAAAGCACAAACGGCACGAAACAAACAATCTTATAATAACAAAAAAAAAACAAATATCTTTCACAAACAAACAATATTACAATAGCGAAAAACAAAATATCTTTCAATGAGACAAGCCGCTATTACTCTAATCAAATATCAAATCTTAAATATTTTAAATCAAACAAACAAAACAATTCCTTGCCAATGTGCAATTAATTTAAGACTTAAATTATTTATTTTAAGGTAACCAACAAAACAAACAAACGTATAAAATAAATGTTGTATTATACAAACGCACAACGCCACAATTTAACTATAACGTTGTTCAATATTAGACAATAATTAAATAATAATTTATATTAAATAATAACCTGAGCAACGACAAATACGATTAGCAATAGCACAAATAATTATCAAATCCTTTAAAATCTAATTGCCAATTCAAGTGCTCAAATTAATTATTCAAAACTATACCAACAATTTAGATTAAACAAACAAACAACTAAATTAATCAAATTAAATTAATTAAATTAATTAAATCAATTTTCACAAATAATGAGGGTATAGTTTGTTCAACATGGAACATTCGAGAAACGGAGTTTAAACCACGCTCTGGGTACCAAAATATGTTGCGTTCAACCTGGTGTTTTAATTAATAATAGGTTAAGTGGAAGCGTGATATCTCTCAGGCGCGAGAGGAACGAACATATACTGTATATCACAGCGTTAACAAATTTACAATAGTACAAACTTACCCTGTTTTGTTCTTCAACAATGTCTTCACTGTGTCAAGCCCTAGCTATAGCTCCATTAACTAACTACGATAAATTGGCCAAAATAACGCAGAATGCTAATCAAACTATACTTAACTTTATGCAGGGAGACACGAACTCTTGAAGCCCTCAAACGACCTTTGGTGCGACTCAAGCCGTGAACTTTCACCAATCGTCTCAATGCAATTATACTATCACAATTATAGTTATCAAACAGTTCAACTCACATTAAATAGCATTAAATATAGACACACAAATCGTATTAAGTATGGAGACACAAAATTCACTAGTTTTTATAACACATTTATGTCCAACAATTTGGCGAAGATTACATTTCGCGGTGACAATTCAAGGTTTTGTTTTCAATTGTAATTATCGATTCACACAACAAGGATAATTAGTTTTATCAACAATTAATTCTAGTGACAATTTTTAACTTTTAAAAACCGTTGCGAGAACACGTGACAACTAGTCACAATCGAACGTCAACTCGCTTTCAACTCGATTTTTCAACTGAAGGACACGCCGGTCACCGCCGAAAACCGGCGCGGGCGCGCTCGTTGGCCGCGGCGTAGGCGCCGGTGGCGCCATCGGTCGCGGTACTACACGACCATTCAACATATGTTCGTGAACATACCTAACATGGCAGGTTAATCGTTTGGTACATAACAAGTATCATAAATCCAAAAGAGTTTTAATTGTTTTCCAAATATGAAAAAAGACTGTCTTGAGTATCAGAATTGTCGGTGTAATTAGAATGGCTAGTAGAAGGACGTACAGTTTCAGGTGTTGAAGTGGTAAAATATCCTTGAGCTGTCGAATTTTTCAATTAATAGCAAAACAGTTTCATGGTCCCAATGAAACGACATTTTAAACAAACTGCACACTACTATCGCTCGACTGCCAGGAACGAAGTGACGCCGGCAAGCCGCGTAACCCGCCGGCTCAACCCGGCGGCCATGCTGGCGGCTTCTTTGTGTGGCAAAGCCGGCGGTTTTGTATGCCGCCGGGTGCACGCGGCCGCTTGACCGGTGGCGGCTTGCCCGGTGGCACTGCCGCCGGCATTGTGTGTAGGAACCGTAAGAAAGTTTGGTGAACATTGTCGAATTGTGTTATTGACACTAGCAATTAAATTTTTTTTATTAAGTCAAGTTTACTTGTGCACTTAGAATTGGTACCATTATGTATCTCTATAATTTAGCCATCATTTTTCAATCCATACCATCAAATTTCAAGAAACAGAGGCCACGAATGTTTTGGAGTTTTCATCGAAGCTCGACGATAATTATATCTAGATTTTGTGTTACACAGGCTTAAGGGCCTACATCAATATTATCGTCGACATGTACATATTAACACACCTAGTAGGTATAGAAAATGAAGAATTAGGGATATTTTTTTTGTTTACTCAAAATCTACTAAATATATTTTAATTCTGATTTACGTGTTTCTATATCTAATAGTTACTTATGTTTTTAAAGTTATTTCATTAGTTAATACGCGATAATAGACCGACAAATGAAAAAAAAAAAATAGAGAGGTTGTTTCGCTAAGATTTTCTATCGAGAAAACTTTTTTCAATCGCGTTTCTGAGTTTATGCGATCCTAGATCATATATTGAAAAAACATATAAGTACTTGAAAATTAGAGCTCTAGCCACTCAATCTATAGAATCAGTGAAAACTTCGTACGTAGAAAAATGCACGAAGCTATTTTGGTATCCTCTTAATACAATTCTCTTTTTTTTCCTTGATGCCCAAAATTTCTCGAATCGGAGCTATTTATTAAAGGATTAAGAGGTCAACGACATGTTGGCACTTGATCCCATATCACCTGATGGTAAGCGACAATGGAATCTTTGATGGTAAAGCGCACCACCTATGTGAGTAGCCTATTTACCCTTTTTTTGAACGTGTCTACATTGTAACTCTCGGGGAACACAGACATTGGTAAGTTATTCCAGTCCTTGGCAGCTCGGCAAGAAGGACGATAAATAGTTAAAAAGTTTGTGAATAAGCACGCTTGCGTCTTTCAGGCGTTAAAACTCACAAGATTAGCTTCACCCCAGTTAGAAACTGCCTGAAGCGTGAGATTAACACGTTCCAATAATGCGATTCGTTCAGATCGAATCAGATCCTGACCAGCACTCGCTTTAGCCCGATACAGATCAACGACTGTGCTGTCGTCGGCATACCCATAAATGCCAGGCCCAAGTAGGTCGTTGATGTTTAGTAAAAACAGGGTTGCAGAAAGAACAGACCCCTGGGGAACACCCGCGTCGGTCATAACGTGGTCTGACGCACAGCCAACAACCACGACACTGAACGATCGTCCACTCAGGAAGTCTTTAATCCAATTGATCAGATCAGATGGAATGCCGTAAGCAGGAAGCTTACTTATGAGGCCCTCGTGCCAAACCCTGTCAAAAGCTTTCGATATGTCTAGGGATACAGTAATTGATTCCCCGTGCATGTCCATGGTCTCACCCTAAACGTGAGTGACATACGCTAGAAGGTTCCCAGTAGACCGCTTTCGGCGAAAACCGTATTGTCGGTCACTGAGGAGGTCATTATGCTCTAGGTATGTCAAGAGGCGATAGTTCAATAAACGTTCCAATACCTTACATATAGTAGAGGTTATGGAAATTGGACGATAGTTAGCAGGGTTTGCACGGCTGCCCTTTTTGGGTACAGGTTGTACGTTGGTCAGCTTCCACGACTTAGGAACTAATTCGGCTTTTAAAGAGAGGCGGTATAAGCGTGTTAATACAGGGGACAACTCGGGGGCACATGCCTTTAGTAGAACTGCTGGTATACCGTCTGGTCCCAGTGGACGGTATACCAGCAGTGGCCAGTGCCAGTGCCTTATTCAAGTCCAGACGGAGCAATGCTCTTAATACCTCCCTGTTTTTATACAGACTGAAGGCATCTCAGACTTACAGTGGGGTAGTTGAGGTGGAATGGCATGGCCAGTATCTAGATGTGAACTTTGAGCAAAAAGAGATGCAAATGTATCTGCTTTCTCCTTTGCATGATGAACCAATGTTCCATCAGGTTTCAGCAGTGGAGGCAGCGTAGGTTGACAGATTTTTTGTGACGAAACTGTTTATGTAAACGCATAAACCGTTTCGTCACAAAAATGGTATTTCATAGTCATCAATATTATTTTGAAAGTGATAAAAACAATCAAACATCACGGTATCTATAATGATTGACATGGAGAAACCACAACAGACAACGAACTATCTTTGTAATGTATCTCTGAGTACAAATACTTGCTTTAAGAATACCAGGAATGTATTGCATTGAATAAAAGATAATCATAATTAATTTGGTAAATCCAAGAGTGAATTTGTCACATGTTTGCTTTACCGGGAAGAAAGAAAAAACCCAGTCAAGTGCTAGAGATATTTAAATACTAAAGGTTTCGCAGTAACTAGATCAAACAAAAATATCACAACTATCATTATTGCGTAATATACCTACTCACAAATAACCTTAAATCCTAAATACGAGTTAATTAATATCTATGACAAACTACATTTTTCTCTCAAAATAAATGTTACTGCTTACATAAATTAGTTAGGTCTATTCTGAAAATCAGCGCTGAACACCCTTGACTAAAGTGTGTGTAGCTTATGCTGAGAATGGACCTAGTTTTGGCCCTCTGCATCATTATTTTATCATTATATGTTAGCGAACCGTAATAAACGTATTTTCTTTCTTTCTAGTTCCATAGTAAAAAGTCATTTTATTTGAAACTAGCTGATGCCCGCTACTCCGTACGCGTGGAATTTTAGATCCCCATATATTTTGTCACCGTTTAAACCTTCCCTGGACTTACACGTATATTTCAAGACCAAAATCACCAAAATCGGCCCAGCCGTTCTCGAGTTTTAGCGAGACTAACGAACAGCATTTGATTTTTATATATAAGATTATTTTTCTATACTTTGTTATAGCTCGCTATTAGGCAAACTTTGCGGATTGCAGAGGTTTACAACTGGAGACGCAACTCTTTGACTGTGGAACCCTAAAAAAATGTAACAATAACGATAAGAACAAAATACAGTATTTTTAGATTATATATCTCAAGTCATCCGTTAACTGGGTAAATCCGGTAATATGATGTAACGATCACATTCTGTTTTGGACGATTCGATGCCATCACTTCGAGAAAAATATGATTTGCAAACCGTCATCATTATTAGTTTCTACTAATAATGATGATGGTTTAAAAATCATGTCAGTAATCTTTATATATTACTAGCTGGCCCGGCAAACGTTGTTTTGCCATACCAAAAAAAAGAAAAAAAAAAAAATTAAAAAAAAATTAACCATAAACCTCACGGAGCCCGAGACCTTTCCAACGAATGCAAAACCGTGGAAATCGGTTCTGGAGTTATAGCGTCAGGAAGGAAAACCCGACTTATTTTTATATAGTAGATATATTAGTATTAAAATCTTTACTCATTATAAAGCAAAATTGTTATTTTTGTATGTATGTCCATATGTGAGCTAAGAACTTAAAAATTACGCATCGATTTGGTTGTTTTTTTTTTTCAATGATATTGTGTTTCAAGAGGATGGCTTTTTAGGGTTCCGTACCCAAAGGGTAAAAACGGGACCCTATTACTGAGACTTCGCTGTCCGTCCGTCCGTCCGTCCGTCAGTCCGTCCGTCCGTCTGTCACCAGGCTGTATCTCAAGAACGGTGATAGCTAGAGAGTTGAAATTTTCACAGATGATGTATTTCTATTGCCGCTATAACAACAAATACTAAAAATAAAATAAATTAAATATTTAAGGGGGGCTCCCATACAACAAACATGATTTTTTTACCGTTTCTTGCTCGATACTAATAACGTTGCCTTATGTTGCATAGATAATGGTACGGAACCCTTCGTGCGCGAGTCCGACTCGCACTTGACCAATTTTTTACATAATATTTAAAGGTTTGATATTTAAATTTCACGCGTACTCGTACGTAATTGTGGGTAGCAGCTAATTTATTAAATATTTTTATTAGAGCTAATTGACTGTTCAAAATTATGAAAACTTTCAAGTTCCTAGAATCTGTAGTTTCAGTTGTGCATTGTTACATAAGTCCAGATAAAAATTATATTCCTGTCTTAAACTGGAGACGGTAATCCCCACATCACCAGGGAAATAACCATTTCCAATCTACGAGTATAATATGATATGTGGCATTCCGCAAAATTGATAAGGCATTGTTATCGGCATGGATGCGCCGTTGATAATTTTGTGATCTGGTGATGATATGTTATGACAAGTTTTATAAACAGGTATAAGACATATAAGATATATTATCATTCAAATGCATCCAGGGTCACCCAGAGAGTCTAAAATACGTGTGAACCAAATGTTGGTATCAAATTTTTTATTAAAAATTATTTTATCAATAGAAAAATAACTTGAAGCCAAAGGAAAATTAAAAATTAGGCATCAATAAATTCGTCTACATCGCTCTTAATAGGCAACATGCCTCAAAGACTGGCCGAAATCACCATCATCATCATCAAGTCTTTTGCCATAGGGAGTAGGCAGAGACAATGGAGCGCCGTCTACTATGATCTAAACATATATGTATAGCATAGATAAATAATTGGTCTATGATGTATAAATAATGGCACGAAACTCTAAATAAAGGTTAGTGTTTTGTTCAAGTGTAATGTCGACCAGTCTATTGGAAAGATCTTTGTAAAATACTGTGATTTTGGGCCCCATGGAACAATTACAACACTCAACTCGTTTATCTTGCCTACAAGAAATAAAGAAACTATATTTTTAAATTATTGCATTTTCATCTATCTTTATTACTTAAGTGTTTAAAATTTCAGATTAATTCGACTACTGCAAGTGGGTGAAAATCACTTATCGATACGTACCGAGCTTAAAAAAGCGTGTTAAGATGGTACTGCAGGCGCATTATGAGCTTTCAAAATATCATGCAAGTTCCAGGCGATTCTGTTGACGGCGGCAAACGGCCTGACTTTTATTTCGTATTATGACATACATAAAACTAACCGACTTTTTAATGGATTAAGTGTCTATGGCCGTGTAAAGCTTTTTGATTTAGGGTTAACGTCCATTATCGCGATAATTAATGGCATTTCTCATTAGTGTGGCCCCAGCATTAGACCATTATATAAAAGAAAAGAACGGTAATACTATTATCTATTTTTATATTTAGATTTTTTTATTTTATATAATTCATCTAAGTTTTGGGATTTAGTTTTGGAACGACACCCGTCACTTGAACTGTCAGCTGATATAGCGGGAACATAGGCTTAGTTTTTCATTATCCTAGAACGGGCATTTAAGTTTTTTTAAAAAATATTTTTTGTTTAGTAAAGTAAAAAAGTAACTTTAATACATATGGCTATATTATTGTAATGAATAATTATTTTAATAATATATTAATATAATTTTTTATATTTAACTTATTTCGCATTAGACTAGTGTTTTGTTCATCATCGTCGCTCTCTGAAAATTCAAACACCTCCAATTCATCACCCATCGTTAATATGTAGATAATAGTTACTTTTAATTCTAAATAAGCCAAAACAATTTATTATACGTAACAATGTAGCAGCTTCTATTGAATGGATTTACTTGTCACTTCTAGATACTTAAAACGATCAACTACATGTCAAATTTGCGCTCGTAATACGCTTAACGCCAGCCAGTGAAACAAAAGTCGGGCCGATATCAGCCTGAAGTCACGTGACCACTGATTCGCTGTCAATATTAAACTCATAATACGAATTTGCCAAGCAGTTCCATTCACGGCGCGTAAACGGCCTAGGAATAAGAGCTCATAATACGGCCGCTGTACTCCTAATTTATTTTTTTACCTAAATTTAAAAAAAAAATATTTGAAAAAAAAAGACGTATTGTACTCCCCATTTTTCTTTGCGAAAGTTAAACCGATTTTAATTATTTTTACGCTATATTATAGATGAAGAGTATATCTATGCTTGTATCACTTACTTTTTTTGTAAAACCTTACCAAATATGTGTGATAGTCGCTGCAACTTTACCTAAAGAAATCCGAAAAAAAAACGGATTTTCGAATGGTCATATTTCTTTTAGTTAATATGTTTTGAAAAAAGAAAGTGATACAAGCATAGATATACTCTTCATCTATAATATAGCTTAAAAACAATTAAAATCGGTTTAACTTTCGCAAAGAAAAATGGGGAGTATGAAATCCATATTTTTGTATGGAGCATAATTTGGTATCGTGCCCTCTTAATGAAATAATCGCATACCTATTTGACATAAAAGTCGATTTACGTTGTCTACAATATCAATATTATTTCAGGCGTTATAATATCTTTAGAATCGGATTGTTTGCTTCTAAATATAGGATTGCAGTAAAATAAAAACAGGTGTAGTTACATATTGAAGACAGGACTTGGTTGTATTATTTGTTACTAGCTGATGCTTCCCGAGTGATCTCGTTGGTACCAGATCAGGATCTGACGGTTATCTTCTAAGAAATCGAGGAAAACCCTTAAATTTCAAAGGCATACATTGTTTTCACATATTATGTATCTAAATAATCAAAGAGTAGACTACCGCGGTGGTCTCATGAGGTCGGTTCAATTTTTTTTAATATATACCTAATCATGTGTGAAGAACTCAGATAAGAAATGTAAGTGTCTGTGTCAAGGATGTTTTTATTGTTGTTATTGATTTATACAGTACTGCGGCCGTATTATGAGCTTTTATTTACAGGCAGTTTACGCCGTGAATTGAACTGTCTGGCAAATTCGTATTATGAACAAAATTATTAATCAGTCAGTTCGCTAAACCAGTCATACATTAATATGTTCAAGGAGAAGGTACAACTAAAAGTTAAAGTACTAACAAAAAATTTTCGACTTAAAGTTTTAATTTTTGCAATAATACCTAATTTAGCCATGCAGTTTACGGCCTGCCTGGAACTTGAATGATTTTAAAAATCATATTACGCCGGCAGATTGAAGTCCTAGGTGGCATGATTAGTTGAATAAGTAGGTGACTACTTAACAAATAAATACTGTAACAAAGAAAAATATTGTACTGACAGTACTTAGAACATTTATATGTAAACATATAGGTAAAAGTAGGCTAAATATGTGCTAATTATTAGAAATAATCGACTTATCAGTTAATAACATTAAGCTGATAACTTTCTGCAGAATACATTGACAGCGATTATCGCTATTTTTAGGGTTCCGTACCCAAAGGGTAAAAACGGGACCCTATTACTGAGACTTCGCTGTCCGTCCGTCCGTCCGTCCGTCCGTCCGTCCGTCCGTCCGTCCGTCCGTCCGTCCGTCCGTCCGTCCGTCCGTCTGTCACCAGGCTGTATCTCAAGAACGGTGATAGCTAGAGAGTTGAAATTTTCACAGATGATGTATTTCTATTGCCGCTATAACAACAAATACTAAAAATAAAATAAAATAAATATTTAAGGGGGGCTCCCATACAACAAACATGATTTTTAGGGTTCCGTACCCAGTATCTCAAGAACGGTGATAGCTAGACAGTTGAAATTTTCACAGATGATGTATTTCTATTGCCGCTATAACAACAAATACTAAAAATAAAATAAAATAAATATTTAAGGGGGGCTCCCATACAACAAACATGATTTTTTTACCGTTTCTTGCTCGATACTAATAACGTTGCCTTATATTGCATAGATAATGGTACGGAACCCTTCGTGCGCGAGTCCGACTCGCACTTGACCAATTTTTTTGTTTTATTTCCTGTAAATAGTAAATCTTGGTACCAATTCTACGTGCACAACTAAACATAACTAATAAATGAAAATTGATAGTGTCAATAACACAATTCAGATTGGACTTTATTGTTATAAAACCTGTGTATTATAAATAAACGATATTAAGTAATATAGGAGTGTACCTACTTTAGGTGTACATATATGTGTCGTCGGTTAGAGGATAAAATGAAATACGTCCGGACTTGTAAGGCGTTTATTTGCGACTCAATATATTTGATTATAATAATAACTTGTATAGGTGGCGAGAACAATCGCCTCTATACATTCCTAAATCTGCTGACACACGTCATCTTGCATACAATGAATCCATACATAATATATTTGTATATAATAACTTAGGCGGCGAGAACAACCGTCTTTATACATTCGTAGATCTGCTGACACGCCTCTTCTTGCACACAATACAACCATACAATACATACTGTCCCTACACTACCTACAAAGAAATAGCCAAATTATCAAATTATCAAAATACACCATAGTTGTTTTTAGGGTTCCGTACCCAAAGGGTAAAAACGGGACCCTATTACTGAGACTTCGCTGTCCGTCCGTCCGTCCGTCCGTCCGTCCGTCCGTCTGTCACCAGGCTGTATCTCAAGAACGGTGATAGCTAGACAGTTGAAATTTTCACAGATGATGTATTTCTATTGCCGCTATAACAACAAATACTAAAAATAAAATAAAATAAATATTTAAGGGGGGCTCCCAGCTCCCATACAACAAACATGATTTTTTTACCGTTTCTTGCTCGATACTAATAACGTTGCCTTATGTTGCATAGATAATGGTACGGAACCCTTCGTGCGCGAGTCCGACTCGCACTTGACCAATTATTATTTAATTAAGTTAGGTTAAGTTTTTGAGGCAACAAAGTTGGCTTCATTGTCAAGTAAAGCAATGTCGAGTGGTAATGGATTAAGAATACAAATGTCACCACCTCGTTTTTTTGTTTGTTATAAGCAAATGATACCTATCTTTTGTGACAGATGTAAAACTTATAACTCAACACTATGCCAACATGCTTTATTTTTGTATAGTATACCAAATACTCTTCGGTGGTGGAGGGTCGAAAAGGACAAGAAAATCTATAAAAAAGACAATAAATTCTCTAGATTCCCACATGGGTCATGGCTAACGGCATTCTTTACGGTCGCGGTAGTCCAAACATTATCTAGTTGAGATTTTTTGCGTAAAGTAGTGTTTGCAATTCCAATTTGGTATTCTCATATACTTACATACATACATATACTTGCAATTCTTTTATCTAGTACGACTAGCTGTTGGCCGTGGCTCCGTACACGTGGAATTTAGAAAATTTTCCGTTATACTACAAATGCTTCGCTTCTATTGGTCGCAGCGTGATGTTATATAGCCTTGCAAGATAAATGGACTATCGAACACAAAAGCAATTTTTCAATTCAAACCAGTAGATCCTAAGATTAGCACGTTCAAACAAACAAACAAACTCTACACAGCTTATAATATTGGTACTGGTTCGAGAATTCCTATGTATCTTAATAATTACTTATCTCTACAATAATTTAGCATTGCGAGGGTCTTGAAACAATGAATTACTTCCTCAGGAGCTTATAGTAAACCCCGAATACCCCGCATTATTTATCAACCTTTTTCAATTTTCATACTGCTAGTTACAACAGAAATCTTCGCCCCTCGAGAAATCTACTTCTTTGTCCCTCACATTCATCGGGTTTTGTTCATTCCTCTTTTCGAATACAGACTGCCCTTCTCTGGAATGCACTTCCTCTCGAAATCAGGTTGGCAAAAAGTCGGAAAAATTTCAAGAACAAAGTTCATCAATTTTATTTCGATCTATCGGTTGCTGATTCGACACTCTAGGTTTTAAGATACCTTCATCGTAATATAATTTATGTATGTATACCTACTTATTATTTATAATTGTATGTATATATGTATAGATATAAGTATGTTTAAATAAACAGTATATGTGTAAGTATATTCAATTAGAGTGATTATTTTTATCTTATTTTTAATGAAACACCTGCCATTTGTCAATCTCTGCACCACCCAAAGGTCGACTGGTAGAGAATGCCTTAGGCATTAAGTCCGCCTTTGTACCTACTATGTACATTAAGTGTTTAAATAAATAAATAAATAAATATAGTATGTAAGTAACTGATACCAGTATAGCTAAACTCTAAGCTCAGCAGATTGTAGGCGAGTTCACAGGTCATCCTGTTTATTGGATTTGTAAATTTAAATGGATATTTTCGTAAGTTTGCGTCTTTTACCGGCTAACACTCACTGGGATCGATGATATTGACCTAGGTTTCGAGCATTTACTACAAGTAACATATTAAGATGAGCATCGGATACGCTTGAGACATGGGTCGTCATTATCGATCCCATAACAGTGAGTTAGCCAGTAACATAATATTTCTAATATAAAAGGATACTTTTTCTTATGTAGTATTATCGGCGGAAAATTTTTATTTTATTTGAGAATAAGTTTAAATTATAGAAGATGGGAGTATAATAGGTAAGTAGTATTATTTCAAAAATATTACAATTGTTATTTTAAACTCTGTTACGTAAAACAAATTACGGGATTTATTCACAAAGGAAAATAAATTAGGTACTAAAATTAGAGTGTTTTACTTTATTAAATTAAACTAATTTATAGTTACATCAAAATACACAGCTTCTTCTAAATATCAAATTTATAACATTCTCTAATACTTAAACATGATGACTGAAAAGTCTCCAAAACGTCAGGCTAAATTTGAAACAAATTAGGTATTCAATGGTTTTATTTGAATAAAATTAACGATTAAATAGTAGTTACTTATTAAAGTTGTCTTAAATAGGTAATTTTAATTAAAAACACAGATGTGAAAATAGATTAATTACATGTACATAGTTAAAATTAATTAAACATAATATAATATAAATAATTTGAAAACATGATTAGCCACAATGTTTTCTAGTAACATAAGATTTCTAACCTAAACAAATTTTAAACGGTAATCATAACGAGTATTTATGAGATTCCTCAAGCTGTTCTAGCTTATAATACCAGTTAATACTTGTGACCATATCCGCTAGGTGGCGTCGTGTTACTTATACGACGAAGACTTGAAGCAGTCATGAAACATTTGTTAGGTTGAAATGGTTCTTGTATCGGCGGAACATAGCTTAGTTGATAATTATTCCTAGTTGGTCCCATACATGGTCTAGGTACTATGCAATTATTTTGATAGCCATTGTTCATTGCAGTGGAAAAAGCTGTTGAACGCTGCATGCTGCAATAAAGAAATAAAGAAAATGTTAAATAATTCTAAAATCCTAGTAATGGTTTTTCTATAGTCAAAATTATTGTCTAAAAGGAATCATTTAAACTTAATTTCATAAATAACATAACAAGTCGATTTTTAAAGACAAACACAGATTTGAGGAACTGTTGTTTCCAGATCTAACTAGGTCATTTCACAAGTTTATCCTAATTGAAAGAAAAAAGAAATAGCATGTCGGTAAGGATTTTTTTACATGGGGAACCTCCGACTCTCTGCCGGGCAGAGGGCTGGACTACTCATTAAAGTTTTTCTCGCCCAAAACCGGGCCATGGTATGGCCCTAAGCTTTAACACGACCTGGCTAAACAAAAGTAAGAAGTTAGCAAGAAAATATATACAACACTTCATAATCAATGCAAAGTATCTAACAAAACAGTACTTACATGATTTATTTGTATATTATTTTCTCAATAATAACTTGTGATCTATGTAACAGAATCGCTGTTAATACAAGCTGCATTGTATCACCTGGTATTTATATGAAATGTTTGTATGTTATCAGATTATTGGTGCCACAAACAAGTTATCTATATGTTCTTATAATTACTCATTATAGTAACCCTATTTTATGCTACAGATATATAACATTTGATAAAAGATACTGTAGCTATCTTTGACAGGTACTTTTTTAGATTTAGTTAACAAAGTCGCAATATATAGGTATGCTGCATATGTAGGTATAATACCAAAATAACTTAATAAAACTTAATTATTGCCGAATACGAGGATTTTTGCAACTCTTCAATGATGCTCCTAGCCGTGGTGTAAGTTTTTGGAAAGGAGAATCATAAATATTTACGTATGTAACAAATGAAGTCACAAGACAAATTTAGTAAGATTTTATATATTTATTTATTAAAATTTTATGCACATACGACGTACAATGGCGGATATACTTCTATCACTTTCTTTTGTGGTAAAACTTTACCAAATTTGTGTGATAACTGCAACTTTATTTAAAGAAAACCGAAAAAAGTGGGTTTTTCGGATCGTCATATTTCCTTTAGTTATTATGTTTTGAAAAAAAAAGAAAGTGATAGAAGCATAGATATACTCTTATCTATAACTAGCAGTGCCCGCGACTTCGTACGCGTGGAATTAAGAAACAAAAAATTTAATGAACTAACAATAACGCCATTTTACAGCTAATTAGTAAATCGTCAGTGTGGTTCTCTTTTCTTGCACAGTTCTAAAGAAGTAACACACACGGCCCAATGTCATTTTAGTAAATGATATCTCAGAGCTTCATCAATGTCTTAAAGTCCCAAGGTAAGCTTTATATGCTTGTGTTATGGGTACCAGAATACGGATAGAATACATAAACTACTTACATACTTATAATACATAGTAAACACCCACCCTTATAATACCATAAACATGGCTCTTAATTTTTTATCCGTGAGAACCTATAATTCGCTTGCTGATGAATATTTCTTTTTTGTTCATATTGATTGAGAAGCTGTTGGTCTTCCTTGAAATAAATAAATCTCATAAATAAATAAAAAATTAGAATATTTTGTTGTTCTATCTTTTAAAGTTTAAGCAGCGTACGCAAAATAGTTGTAGTTGATTTTTTTCCGAAAAACCCAAATATTTTACGGAACCCTAATTTTTCCAAAATAAAATGTAGCCTATTTTAAGCGCAGATAATGTAGCTTTCAAATGGTGAAAGAATTAAAAAAAATGGTTTAGCAGTTTTTGAGCCGTCGGCGTCGGCGTCGGCGTATGGTCACATACGCCGACGCCGACGCCGACGCCGCTGTCGATGCCAACACCTATAAAACTAACTCAGCACCGATACCTCGGGGTTTGAGCAACGTAACGACCATACGACGCCGACGCCGACGACGCCGAAGCCGCCGCCGACGCCGACGTCGTCGCCTGCGCCGCTGTAGAAGCCAACGCCTATAAAAACCAACTCAGCACCAATACGTCGGGATTTGAGCAGCGTAACGACCATACGCCGACGCCGACGCCGATGCCAACACCTATATAAACCAACTCAGCATCGATACGTCGGAATTTGAGCAACGTAACGACCATACGCCGACGCAGACGACGACGCCGACGCCGCTGTCGATGCCAACACCTATAAAAACCAACTCAGCACCGATACGTCGGGATTTGAGCAACATAACGACCATACGCCGGAGGCGTCGGCGAAGCCGGCGCCGACGACGACGCCGAAGCCGACGCCGACGCCTATAGAAACCAACTCAGCACCGATACGTCGGGATTTGAGCAGTGTAACGACCATACGCCGACGATGACGCCGGCGTCTTTAAAGACCAACTCAACACTGATCCGTCGGGGATTGAGCAGCGTAACAACCTGTACAATACTGACTTTTACACACACTAAGACGCCGTGACACATGGTATCTTTATAAATCTATACTAATATTATAAAGCGAAAGAGTTTGTTTGTTTGTTTGATTGTTTGTTTGTTTGTTTGTTTAAACGCGGTAATCTCAGGATCCACTGGTCCGATTTGAAAAATTCTTTCAGTGTTGGATAGTACATTTATCGAGGAAGGCTATAGGCTATATAACATCACGCTGCAACAAATAGAAGCGAAGCAGCAGTGTAAAATGTTGCAAGAAACGGGGAAAAAAGTCACGCGCGCGAGCTTTAACTGAAAACGCTGCCTTATCCATGTGAGTTACAACAAAGTAATGTATGGAGAAATTGTTTGCTACCTATAGATCTTTAAAAAAGTCCGCGAGGCCATATGTCTATCTTTTAAGGAAAACCCGCTGTACCCATAAGAACGTCAACAAAATTATCAAATTCAATAGGATATTTTCAAAAGCCATTTATGTGTATATAGTAACATTTTTTATCAAATTAAATACCTTAGTTAGCTTACGCATTTAATATAGATAATAACTGCTCTTTACAGCATGCAATTTAAATGAATATCTTCGGAGATATGACGAAAAAAGAATTACGCGTGATAAAATAAAGTTAAACTGTTCGCTGAGCAACGAGAACGTTTCCCCGGTCATCTATCTATACTCCATTGTTTCGATGTATGGTTGAATGTATGAATGTAAGGATGTTTGTTGTTGTTTCACGTAAAGACTACTGGATGGATTTTCGTGAAACTTTGCAATAATATAGCTTACATATCAGATTAACACATATGCAATAATTTATAAAGATACCATGTGTCACGGCGTCTTAGTGTGTGTAAAAGTCAGTATTGTACAGGTTGTTACGCTGCTCAATCCCCGACGGATCAGTGTTGAGTTGGTCTTTAAAGACGCCGGCGTCATCGTCGGCGTATGGTCGTTACACTGCTCAAATCCCGACGTATCGGTGCTGAGTTGGTTTCTATAGGCGTCGGCGTCGGCTTCGGCGTCGTCGTCGGCGCCGGCTTCGCCGACGCCTCCGGCGTATGGTCGTTATGTTGCTCAAATCCCGACGTATCGGTGCTGAGTTGGTTTTTATAGGTGTTGGCATCGACAGCGGCGTCGGCGTCGTCGTCTGCGTCGGCGTATGGTCGTTACGTTGCTCAAATTCCGACGTATCGATGCTGAGTTGGTTTATATAGGTGTTGGCATCGGCGTCGGCGTCGGCGTATGGTCGTTACGCTGCTCAAATCCCGACGTATTGGTGCTGAGTTGGTTTTTATAGGCGTTGGCTTCTACAGCGGCGCAGGCGACGACGTCGGCGTCGGCGGCGGCTTCGGCGTCGTCGGCTTCGGCGTCGGCGTCGTCGTCGGCTTCGGCGTCGGCGTCGTCGTCGGCTTCGGCGTCGGCGTCGTCGTCGGCTTCGGCGTCGGCGTCGTATGGTCGTTACGTTGCTCAAATCCCGACGTATCGGTGCTGAGTTGGTTTTTATAGGTGTTGGCATCGACAGCGGCGTCGGCGTCGTCGTCTGCGTCGGCGTATGGTCGTTACGTTGCTCAAATTCCGACGTATCGATGCTGAGTTGGTTTATATAGGTGTTGGCATCGGCGTCGGCGTCGGCGTATGGTCGTTACGCTGCTCAAATCCCGACGTATTGGTGCTGAGTTGGTTTTTATAGGCGTTGGCTTCTACAGCGGCGCAGGCGACGACGTCGGCGTCGGCGGCGGCTTCGGCGTCGTCGGCTTCGGCGTCGTATGGTCGTTACGTTGCTCAAACCCCGAGGTATCGGTGCTGAGTTAGTTTTATAGGTGTTGGCATCGACAGCGGCGTCGGCGTCGGCGTCGGCGTATGGTCACATACGCCGACGCCGACGCCGACGGCTCAAAAACTGCTAAACCATTTTTTTTAATTCTTTCACCATTTGAAAGCTACATTATCTGCGCTTAAAATAGGCTACATTTTATTTTGGAAAAATTAGGGTTCCGTAAAATATTTGGGTTTTTCGGAAAAAAATCAACTACAACTATTTTGCGTACGCTGCTTAAACTTTAAAAGATAGAACAACAAAATATTCTAATTTTTTATTTATTTATGAGATTTATTTATTTCAAGGAAGACCAACAGCTTCTCAATCAATATGAACAAAAAAGAAATATTCATCAGCAAGCGAATTATAGGTTCTCACGGATAAAAAATTAAGAGCCATGTTTATGGTATTATAAGGGTGGGTGTTTACTATGTATTATAAGTATGTAAGTAGTTTATGTATTCTATCCGTATTCTGGTACCCATAACACAAGCATATAAAGCTTACCTTGGGACTTTAAGACATTGATGAAGCTCTGAGATATCATTTACTAAAATGACATTGGGCCGTGTGTGTTACTTCTTTAGAACTGTGCAAGAAAAGAGAACCACACTGACGATTTACTAATTAGCTGTAAAATGGCGTTATTGTTAGTTCATTAAATTTTTTGTTTCTTAATTCCACGCGTACGAAGTCGCGGGCACTGCTAGTTATTGCATATGTGTTAATCTGATATGTAAGCTATATTATTGCAAAGTTTCACGAAAATCCATCCAGTAGTCTTTACGTGAAACAACAACAAACATCCTTACATTCATACATTCAACCATACATCGAAACAATGGAGTATAGATAGATGACCGGGGAAACGTTCTCGTTGCTCAGCGAACAGTTTAACTTTATTTTATCACGCGTAATTCTTTTTTCGTCATATCTCCGAAGATATTCATTTAAATTGCATGCTGTAAAGAGCAGTTATTATCTACATTAAATGCGTAAGCTAACTAAGGTATTTAATTTGATAAAAAATGTTACTATATACACATAAATGGCTTTTGAAAATATCCTATTGAATTTGATAATTTTGTTGACGTTCTTATGGGTACAGCGGGTTTTCCTTAAAAGATAGACATATGGCCTCGCGGACTTTTTTAAAGATCTATAGGTAGCAAACAATTTCTCCATACATTACTTTGTTGTAACTCACATGGATAAGGCAGCGTTTTCAGTTAAAGCTCGCGCGCGTGACTTTTTTCCCCGTTTCTTGCAACATTTTACACTGCTGCTTCGCTTCTATTTGTTGCAGCGTGATGTTATATAGCCTATAGCCTTCCTCGATAAATGTACTATCCAACACTGAAAGAATTTTTCAAATCGGACCAGTGGATCCTGAGATTACCGCGTTTAAACAAACAAACAAACAAACAATCAAACAAACAAACAAACTCTTTCGCTTTATAATATTAGTATAGATATAACGTAAAAACTATTAAAATCGGTTTAACTTTCGCGAAGAAAAAACGGAAGTACGATACTTACCCATACTTTTGTATGGAGCATAATTTGGTATCGTACTGTCTTAATGCCTTAGGCATTATCTACCAGCCAGCCAAAGTTAGTGCAGAGATAAACAGTGTGGATACCAAATGAAGAGAAGATAAACATTATGAGAATAAAACTAAGCAAACATTTTATTATATTTTACATTTTATTATATTTTATATTTTGTGCCTAAAGGTAGTTAGTACTTTGGTCGAGTGGAGAGTAATTTAGTGGCAAATTTTTTTTTTTTTAGCTTGGTTAGGCAAATGACCACACTCCACCTGATGTTAAGCGAAAGTGTAATCCAGACATGAAGACGGCTAGTACGTTGTCAGAGCACTAGCCGCCCCCACCTTGCCGGCCCACAAGGTGCCTTTTCACGCCTCTCTTGAAAGACCCCATATTGTAAGAGTAAGGAAAAACGTGTGCAGGGAGCGAGTTCCATTTCTTCGAGGTGTTGCAAAGAAAGGAGTTACCAAACTTTTTGTGCGAGATGGCATGGTGTCCACAGTATAGCGGTGGCATCTCAGACCTGCGCGTGCGGTGCGATTTAAAAAAGGAGAGGGAGGAACAAGGGAGAATAACTCTTCAGAACATTCGCCGTGGTAAATTCTATAGAAATAAATGTGTCTGAACACCAAAAATTTTGTCGAGTAGGTTAGTAAATCATTTAGTCGAGTCAATCCATTTTGCTCTATTTTTGTCGGGCGAGTAGCGCCTCCCACCACGCCTCCGTGTCACTGGCTTACCGACTAAACAAGTCCGAACATGTTTGATTAGTCGAGTTCATTAGTGGCCGCAAAAATCGTCGTCGAGCATCTTGCAAAACACCACTCACTTGTGTACTGTACTGGACCGTAAGGCTAGTTCGCACTAGGCTAGTACTTTAGCCTTTAAGGCTAGTTCCCACTAGGCTAGTACTTTAGTCGAGTGGAGAGTAATTAAGTGGCTAAATGTGTCTGAACACCAAAAATTTTGTCGATTAGGTTAGTAAATCATTTAGTCGAGTTAATCCATTTTGCTCTATTTTTGTCGGGCGAGTAGCGCCTCCCACCACGCCTCCGTGTCACTGGCTTACCGACTAAACAAGTCCGAACATGTTTGATTAGTCGAGTTCATTAGTGGCCGCAAAAATCGTCGTCGAGCATCTTGCAAAACACCACTCACTTGTATACTGTACTGGACCGTAAGGCTAGTTCGCACTAGGCTAGTACTTTAGCCTTTAAGGCTAGTTCCCACTAGGCTAGTACTTTAGTCGAGTGGAGAGTAATTAAGTGGCTAAATGTGTCTGAACAACAAAAATTTTGTCGATTAGGTTAGTAAATCATTTAGTCGAGTTAATCCATTTTGCTCTATTTTTGTCGGGCGAGTATCGCCTCCCACCCAACTCCCACCACGCGCCCGTGTCACTGGCTTACCGACTAAAGAAGTCCGAACATGTTTGATTAGTCGAGTTCATTAATGGCCGCTTCGTTCATCTTGCAAAACACCACTGTACTGGGCCGTTAATGCGAACGATTTCTATGCAGTAGCGAGTAGTTTAGCCAGTAAATTACTCACCACTCGACTAAAACACTAGCCTAGTGCGAACTAGCCTTCACTAAAGTGTACAGTATACCTATGTAAAGATATTTTTTCTACATTTAAAGTAGGTACTGACATTTGCGGAGTTTAAAGTTTGAAACACCTTGGTTACAAGATAACAAATTATATGGAAAAGTTTTTTCATATTTTCCAATAGTCTAGTAATTATTTTATTTAGGTACATTGATAAATTAATTATATGAGTCATTATTATATTTAGTACCAGCCGTTATATAAATAGCATATCACTTTAATTATTAAAAACAAAAATAACTACCCTTTAAGATAAAAGTAAGGTCGTGATAAAATAACATTGTTGTTGTCAACAAGTTTACCGGAATATTGTATTCGTTACAATACTATTCCGTATGTTCCAGAAAAATCTATACTGAAGTCAATAAAAATACGTATGGTGAGAGTAGAGCTCTCCCGAAGTGTGTGCTCATGACCACTTTGCAAAGAAACGCTATTACAAATTATGGAGAACATAAGAGCTAGAAAACACAAATGGTACCCACATTGACCACATTATATTAAGTTACTTGGGAAACTAGTTAGCAAAAATATTATTTCCTTTTAAGAAAATTGCGCTGTCAGAAGTGCATTTCCATGTGCAGACATTTCCCACTCTTGTATTTATAAAGTAAAAGTAAAATATTCTTTATTGCACACCATAATGATTTACAAAGCTTACTTAGCAGACATGTCATAGGTGCAGCGGAAGAGAAGACCTTACGACTAATGTTTTGAAATTGTACTGTCCAAGATAACGATTTGTCAATCAATATTCCCAGGTTTTTACGCTGTCACTAATTGGTAGGGTTACTCCATTGAAGGAAACTTGAGGTAACATTTGCCAGTCAATTTTGGAAAGAAGTCATATAAAAGAAGTTTATACAGAGAGGGGTTGTAGAATATTAACATTTTTAAAATGTGCCTGCTTGCAAGCTTTTAATTTGTACGTGATGTATTGAGTATGCAGATGTCACTACCCCATTCTCTTCCCGGGTTGCTGTAAGAGCCAGCTAAGGGGTATAAGCAAACAAAAACCTCAAAGCCAGCTATTTATATTATGCGCAGATAACATCCTCTATGAGAGACGTTAAAGTCGAAAATAACACCTGTGCCTACTTGCCTGGTCAGCGCGTCATAGAATAATTCCTCCTAAAGTGGAAAAGGCCCGTACCCAACAGTGGGATGTTAACAGGCTGGAAAGAGTGAGAAAACAGAAGCTTATAATTTAAAGAGCAAATACTGGTGTGGTGTAATAAATAAAAGTAATAGGTAAATCCGCAATCTGGTACCACCAGCACAGACGTTTACATTTAGTACCGGATTAGATGACGTAGTATAAATACATAATCCGTAACAATATAAATATATATTTAGTTTATTGTAATATTACTCAATATTTTATTACAATACAATATTTCTTTCAGATTAGTATACATATGAGGTATTAGTGGCAATAAACTCATAACCGTTAAGGCTTAAAATGCCCATGATTACAGGAAAGCCACATTATCGTTTCTGAAAGAAAGTAATTAACACGATAAAACGATAAAAAAAAATTGGTCAAGTGCGAGTCGGACACGCGCACGAAGGGTTCCGTACCATTATCTATGCAACATAAGGCAACGTTATTAGTATCGAGCAAGAAACGGTAAAAAAATCATGTTTGTTGTATGGGAGCCCCCCTTAAATATTTATTTTATTTTATTTTTAGTTATAGCGGCAATAGAAATACATCATCTGTGAAAATTTCAACTCTCTAGCTATCACCGTTCTTGAGATACAGCCTGGTGACAGACGGACGGACGGACGGACGGACGGACGGACGGACGGACGGACAGCGAAGTCTAAGTAATAGGGTCCCGTTTTTACCCTTTGGGTACGGAACCCTAAAAACAATAAAAGTTGACGTGTAATACGCAATTCGATTTTAAGAAGCGTCTGCGGAGTGATTTATTTATTTATATTACGACGACAATAAATCGTTATCAAACTATATTAGGTACTTCAGCTTCACATAGAACGAACAATCCGAACAAGAATAGCTTTTATAGATTGTTTTAGAAAACACAAGAAATTAGTCACTTTACAGACAGTACGAGTATGTATGAAGATTTTTCTATGTATGCATGACGATGTGTGACAGCAGTTTTTAACCGACTTCAAAAAGGAGGAGGTTCTCAATTCGTCGGTATGTGTTTTTTTAATGTTAAATGCAAATTAAACTTATAAAATATGCCCGTCTACTCGGTTTCTAGAGAGGCGAAACTACGACCGCGACCAGGATATCAAGTAAATTAAAAAAAAAGTTAAAAATAATCTAATAGAAGGAAAGCATGAACAATAATAAGTATAATAAAAAGGTTATTTTAGTTTTCTTCACTTTTAGTTTTCAAGAGTTTTACACAGAGAGGGATCATCTTCTCTTACGCTCTTATGCACGTGCCTATTTCTATAGCCGCAATGAATTTACCACCCATAGCTTTGAAAGGATTGAGGTTTCTACTTCTATTAATTCACAGGATTATGTGATAATTTTTGTACTTTTTATACATCAAAGGCCTGCAGACATGTTATTTTAATTAGTTAATTACCATATCAAAAATGATAATTATGGCCGTTATGTTTTTGACACGCTTGATTTTAGATTGTTATAAAAACCTACGAGTATTAAAGCAAACAATGGATAGAACATTAAACGCACTTCGACGAGGTTGGCAACAGTCGGCCGGAGCGGTGGAGCTTATTGAGAGAGAAGCCGAAGGACTATCCGGGCATTGTCCAGCAAGACCGCTTTCTGCATCTGGGCCAGTAGATTAATGTGAGCAGTTTATTGTATTCTATCCTTGATATTGTATTCAAAGAACAAGCATTGAGGTCAGTTTGAGCATGGAGAATATTATTATTCTGTGTAAATATATAAAATACTTACTGATTCACCCCAATTTTAGTAAGTTACTCTTGCGCGTTTGTAAACTGTACACTATTCTCATGTGCCACGTACAGAATACCGATTAGCCACAACAAGAAGCTAGCGAGATAACTCATTGTGAATTAATTTGAATAAAATGTTCCCAGAAACACTGAATATAGAAAGTAACAGCGGAGGTTTTATACCTTCTCATTTAGTTTATTACATCTTAAATATAAGTCGAACCTGCGACCTCATGAATGACAGTCGTTTAACCACTAGACCACAAAGCTCGTCAAATATTTAAGTCACCAATGAATATTATCACAATAGAGCACAAGGACAGGGGTTATAGTACTTACTCGAGAAATTTACTTAAAAAAACCTTCTACCTGGCAGTAAAAATTTTTTTTCTTGGAAATGCGTCATGTAATGCTATTCACATGTTGTTGTTATTCTATAGACTTATTAATTTAAACGTCTTTTTCATTAAAGTTTAAATTGAGATTTATTTTTCAATTTATTTATTAACCCCATTACGCGTACCCGAAATCTCCTATATATATAGCCTTTTTATGAATGAATCGCTAAAGAAAGTTTTGATAAAAGTATAGATGTATATACACATTAACTGCTACGCGCCCCTACGGCTAAGAAAAAAAAAGCAAAATAATAAAAAAAAACAAAAAAAAAAACTCGCCACGACGAACATTGATTTTGTTTACACATTGTTTATATTATTATACAATCAGGTTATGCATAATTTTGTTGTCAGTCTAGAAACATCTACAATATTATCCAAATTCTTACGAATCTGAAATGGAATGAAATGAAATACAGGTATTTCTCGTGTAACCGATAAATTAACATTTAAGAACTAGGAATTGAAACATTTATTAGTTTGTGATTTTTCACGTTTATTAATAAGATACTCTTAGTATATTTACATAATAAAACTTATGATTATAAATGAAGATAACATAACAATTACAAGTGCAAGAGATTCGTTCAGTGTTGTTAGCCTATTGGAACGATGGATCAAAACGGGGTGGTGTCGTGTTGCTGATTTTTCTGATTGTGGCAGCAGGCATGAAGCATCCAGCATTTGGTTGGAAGTTTTGTTGTGGCCTTGGCTGAGCACCATATGGTGGTTGGCCGTACCCAGGAGCATACTGAGGACCTCCAGGGTTGTTATACATGGGGCCTCCGGGTGCACCAGGCTGCATGGGCATACCGTTGTTCATGCCACCGGGGTAGCCTTGGTTTCCATGTGGTGGACGCTGCATTCTGTAATCAAAAAGAAAATAGGTTAAACAAGAAGAAAATAGGTAAAACTAATATTCCTATTCTACGTGTAGTTACTGAACTGCTAGATATACGTGTGTTTATAGATACAATGGTATTTTCATATTATATTCTGCGTAAAATAAAGTCCGTCGTGCTTATCTTGAAAATACTGATAAATCCACTCGTGATTTACTAGAGTAGGTATTCAAATTCCAAGAACTCTAATAGATAAAATACATAATCGCTAATGAGATTATTATCTTTGCACCATTTGAGAATCTGCGCATAAATCATAGCAGCATTTAATGTGATTTTGATAACTTATGCTTTCACTGATGATAATAGAAAAATCCTGGCCGCAATACACTCGGTATCAATACATAAATACTTTTTATAATTGGAACCTGTAACTGCTCTTCGAAACACCATTGTTTTGTCTTATTTTCATATAACTTACCAGTATAATATACTGGTATAATAATATATAAGTAACATTATTATCTTATATATAAAATTCACGTGTCACAGTGTTAGTTACCGTACTCTTCCGAAACGGCTTGACAGATTTTTATGAAATTTTACATGCATATTCAGTAGGTCTGAGAATCGGCCAACATCTAATTTTCAAACCTTTTTTTTTTTAGTATGGCAAAACAACGTTTGCTGGGTCAACTAGTCTTATATATAAAATTCACGTGTCACAGTGTTAGTTACCGTACTCCTCCGAAACGGCTTGACCGATTCTTCTCAAATTTTGCATACATATTCAGTAGGTCTGAGAATCGGCCAACATCTATTTTTCAAACTTTTTTTTAGTATTGCAAAACAACGTTTGCCGGGTCAGCTAGTATATTATATAATAATGTAACTTCAAAAAATATTCGGTAGAGTTTTATGGGTTTTAGTTGCAACAACAATGGGTGGTCTACGGTTATTCAATAGTTGTTTCCGCTACGTTTATGGGTTTCTGAAGCAATCATGTGGCTATATCTATAATCTTAATTAAAAAAGTAAACTAAATTTGCCATGATCAAACAAACATAATATACGAACTCTCTCGCTCTCCAGCCCATTTACGTCCCACTTTTGGCCTCCGGCCTCCTCCACTCTGGGAGGGATTATGGTCTAATGTGCCGCGCTGACCAGGCGTATTGGCACAGGGTTTATTTTCGAGTTTTCCGTCTCTCACAGAGGACACAGCACCCTTGGGAGGAGATGGGGTGGTGACACTTGTATTCTTAATCCGTCACCACACGGAGATACGCACTATGAAAATATTTTACCATAATAAATGATGAAATTACTTACATTATATAATTATTTTCACAAATATGAAACAAAACAATACTCTTGTAAAAGAATCAATTGATTATAACAATGTGATATAGGTTTTGGTAGCGGCTTACATTTATACTTTTCTTTATCGGCTTATTTTTAAGGCGATATCTCAATATCACGCTAAATCGTGGCAATCACTTCCATGTCACAATTATATCGGATGTCGACCGTCGTCGGCCCATTTGACTTTCCACTGTTTTGCACTTACTTCTCAACTGTGATAATGTCATTCAAACCACTATCTCTGCTATTTTTCCTTAAATAATAATAAACAAAACAACTATTGAGATCACTGTATAAAATTATATATTCGTTATTTTATTGCTAGGTCATTAACAAGAAGATTTTAACAAAACGAGCTGGAATTTGGAGTGGCGCAGGACTTCGCGTTATAGTCTTCTTTAAGAAAGGCCTATCCAGCAGAAAGTATAGAGTGTATAAAAACAAGAAGATCAGTTTTTAACAAATTGAAGAAAAGACTAAATAAAAATAATAAATGGTTAAATATTTGGTCTACTATTCTTAGTTGATGCAAAACGCCGAATACAGAATTTTCCTACTAATTTTCTAATAGCTTTTACAGTATTCATATATGAGAAATAGGTTACCTAGAGAGATGTTATTCATTATGTACTATGTGGATATAAACTTTTGATTCTCTGCAAAGATCAAATATTTTCGTTTTATTTTTATCTATTGTTTGACTACAAACAAATGGCTTTTTATTTTATTTATTTAGTATTGCTTGACTAAATCCTGCATGATGGAAGGCGACAACGGAGCTTTGGATGGTAAAGCGTAACAGCTATAGGTATATTAATGACCCTATTTACTCTAGCCTTGAAAACTTGTAATTATCAAGTGGCACATTATATTTTTAAGCTGTAAATTTTCTATATCAATGCTAAACATTATTTATATATATTCGGTACGTATGTTTAGATTCTCTATTAACTACGCATGTAGTTGTAGGTATCTAAATACACCTAACTTGTTTCCATTCAAACAAATAACAAGATTACGTTAGCAAAATCATAATTCTGTATTGTAACTAGCCGGCCAGATTCTTACAAATATAAAGATAACAAAATGAATCACTATCGGATAAGATGTTATTAATCCACTTAACAATGGCGCTACTACATGTTGCTGGCCTAAAAAAATAAATTACTAGACATATCCATCAATAACTGCTGTCAATTTAACTTTCCTTATTGAAATTTTTAACATGAATAGTATTCTGTGTGATGACTGATTAAGAATGCAAGGTTCATCGTGCTATTTCTTTCTACAGAGTGCTGTAAAACATACAGGGGGATAATTAAGCAGATAAAATCCTCGATAGAGAGAGATGTCTAAACTAAATCAGAAGCTAAAGGTTTTGTTCAGCGTGGAATAACACAAAACTAGACCAGATTCTCCCTTAGAAGAAGAATAAGGGATTGAGAAGAAGGAGCTACATTTGGTTAGGGGATTGTTATTTATAGGAAGGCTTCAAGAACATAATAATAAAAATAATCTATACTTAGTTCAAAAACTAAAAAACACGCTTGAAAATCCTGAATATTTTTTTCAATTATTGCATTGTCATCGGTCCTTGTGTGCAAAATTTCAGATCAATCCGACTACTGCGAAGTGGGTGAAAATCACTTTCAAAGATTCCGTTACATAGATTAATACAATGATGGATACCTAACAAATATATATAAGCACTTATGCATATTAATAACTTTCTAGTTTGATTGAAATATAAGATAACTATTTTCGGTGTTATACCTATTAGTTATTTGGAAGTTTAAAATGCCTAGAAGCTAACCTCTAGGAATTCTTAATGCCTCTTGTATATAAATTAACTTAGTATTTTTTATGGTATAAAAACCATAATACAATGGAATTGATATGTTGAAAGTACCTGAACAATTGGGATTGTTCATAATTTTTGACTTGCTGTTTTTATATTTTTTTTAGAAAATATAGACTATTTTAAGGGACTAATTTCAATATAATTGAAATATTCACTATATAGAATTTTTTTAAAATACTTATAGATATTATTTTAAATGTTGTGACGTCATCGTTGTACTCAATCTGTGTATTGTCTTTTCCTGATAGACTTAAGACATAATGCAATACATCTTTTCAAAGTTGCCAAGTTGATATAATAGACCAATTTCAACTCCACCAAGAGTAGTATAGCCCTAAGAACGCCTTAATATTTTAAGTCCTTCATTTCAAGGGCAAATAGAGGTCATTAGCTTTTTTGGAAAAATAATCGTTATTATAGCAAATTTTCCAAAAAAAATTAATGGGTCATGATCAGAAACACTATTCCCCGAAATGGTTTTCGAATTAAGAGTTTTAAAAAATATGAACAATGCCCATTCATATGTATTAATTACTTATCTGACGTTGATTACAACGTGATCAATTAATACCTTGTTGTATTCAGATTATCACTACGATATACACAAAGATTTTGCACAAAGATAATGGTAATTTGTTCGATATGCTAACAGGTAAAGATTAAAATCAGTGCTCAACTTACGCAGTGAATTTTGCTACTTGCTTGCAATAAATTTCTACTTACTTACATTAGTGGTGCAACAAGTATTTTAAACATTACTTAGTTTGAAAACTTAAAACCACAAAAAATTTTGGTTTCTAGATTTTTTCAATTAATGTCATAATAATGACCCTACTTTTTTATATTCGTGGACATATTACGTACATATTACAACGTCCTGTGGTCCCAAGATAAGCTATATGGGTACCAGAAAGCGGATATACTACATACACTAATTTTCTTTTGCAAATATGTACTTATAATACCTAGAAAACACCAAGTCGCCGTCATACAAACATTTTTTTGACAGAAATAAATATCACACTTAGGATTGTACAGTGCGGGGATCGAACCCGCGACCTTGTGTACGGCAGTACGTTGCATGAACCACTAGATCACAAAATCACAATAAATTGTCTCATTTTTTTTCGAAAATTGTACCTATTGCTTTACTTGTTAACCCGATATTTGGAAAGGAATGAAAATTATACCTGAAGATTTCCTCGCATGGACACATAGATACTTATAGACGTAAATATGAACGAAGCTAATAAAGTAATATTAAAATGCATACGGAATACAATTTACCCACTATACTGCAGGTTTGAGGTCGCATTGTTTAATGAACTGATAACCGTGGAAAAAGAAATATTAAGTGGCTACCGAGAATAATAATAAATATTCATGGACATTTCACACAACGTCCTCTGGTCCCAAGCTAAGCTTATATGCTTGTGTTATGGGTACCAGAATACGGATAGAATACATATACTACTTTTCTTTTGTAAATACATACTTATAATACATAGAAACACCCAGACGCAGTACAAACATTTGTATGAGAATTAGAAAAAGCACACAAATGATTGTCCCGAGCGGGAATCGAACCCGCGACCTCTTGATTGGCAGTCCGTTACATAAACCACTCAACCACGAGGCTCGTCTTTCGTCTTAGTATCATATGAAATAGCGTAGAGAATTATAAGTAGGGCAGGTAGCCATTTTGGTCAACAAAATTGGAAAGCCTGAAAGATGGAGCATGATGTAGCAAGTAAAACTTCTGCAACTTTATTTTAAAATATCTTAAAAATTCATAATGATTCTCAATTCGCTACCAATTGGCATTGTTCATAATTTTTGACCTGCTGTTTTAATATTATTTTTTTTAGGAAATATAGACTATTTTAAGCAACTGATTTCAATATTATTGAAATATTCACTATATAGAATTTTTAAAAAATACTTAAATATATTATTTTAAATGTTGTGACGTCATAGTTGTACGCAATCTGTGTATTGACTTTTTCTGATAGACTTAAGACAGATTGCAATACATCTTTTCAAAGTTGCCAATAGTATATCCCTCAGAACGCCTTAACCCATTCGTTGCCACCAACGCACCATTTGCGTTTTACTAGATTCCTAAGGGGTGCCACCAACGATCCGTGTGCGTTGACGTACCTTTGCCTTTTTTTTGGCGATGATTAAGAAATGGTAGTGTTTTGTCAAAATCTCTGGTAACATTTAGTACTGGAAAAGAATTTTAAATATAACAACACCGTCGGTTTTCAGTTTGAGCTGACATTTTTATAAAAAAAATCGAAAAAACGCGGGTACATAAATTTTCAAATTTTATCTTGCTTTTAAATTCGTTTTTAGTGAGTGTTTGTAGTGTATTTTTGTATTGGTAAAAAAGGTAAGCTATATTATTCATTTTATCAATCTTCCTTGGTGTTTCATAATGTATTTCTGAAGATAATCGCATGCACGCAAACCGGTCGTTCAGAGGCATAGTAGTAAAGCCAATTCGTGGATAGTTTTATGCAAGATGAAAATAACATTCATAAATATGATTTGAATAGGTATGTTTTATAAATTTTATTCTATATATTTACTCTTTTGTGGCTAACCGTTGGAATATTCAAAATTTTATGTAAAATTGTTTAATTAATGAAACTAAGAAAGTATATTGTATCTATTTTTAGTTGAATAACACTTGATCAAAAAGTATAAGTTTTATTCTGCGTATAAATATGCGAACTTATGAAATACCGAAATATAATATATGAACATTTAAATAAATAATGGAATTTTATTTTCAGTAACTTCTTAAATAATGAAAAGAAGACTCGGAGCAAGCTTTAAAGGGAAAACCAGATGATAGGTTGGTGATTGATTGATAAATCACCAATGATTTTAGTTACTTTTGCTTCCTTTTTAATTTTGTTTAATTGTTTAACGTTTTTTTTTATTTATTTACACTTATGCTTAAACTATGCAAAGGCGGCCTTAATGCCTAAGGCATTTTCTACCAGTCAACCATAGGGTGGTGCAGAAAAAGTGAAGGTAGAAGTGTAACAAATAAAGCTAGATTGTCAAAGATTATAGTATATGATTAGTGTCGTTTTATATTTTCATTAAAATATTAATAAAAATCATTTCACACATTTTTTATTTAGTCCCATTTTTCCAACAAATATATAAACAGATACGTAACTAAATGTATTGCATAACACTTTCCAAACACGAACGCAACTGGCGCGTTGGTGGCAACGCCCAATAGAATTTATTCATCAGTGCCACCAACGCACAGGGTGCGTTTGCAATTTTTCGCTATCTTCTACATATTTTTATGTAATTTACTTGTAAAAAACGCAATTATCGTAAGTTCTACAACCTAAATCAAGAAAAACATTAAATGGCACCTAGGTGTAGTTTTGAAAAATGTGGTGGCAATGAATGGGTTAATATTTTAAGTCCTTCATTTCAAGGGCAAATAGAGATCATTTGCATTTTTCGAAAAATAATCGATAATATAGCAAATTTTCCGAAAAAAACTAATGGATCATGATCAGAAACTCTATTCCCCGAAATAGATTTTGAATTAAGAGTTTTAAAATAATTGGTCAAGTGCGAGTCGGACTCGCGCACGAAGGGTTCCGTACCATTATCTATGCAACATAAGGCAACGTTATTAGTATCGAGCAAGAAACGGTAAAAAAATCATGTTTGTTGTATGGGAGCCCCCCTTAAATATTTATTTTATTTTATTTTTAGTATTTGTTGTTATAGCGGCAATAGAAATACATCATCTGTGAAAATTTCAACTGTCTAGCTATCACCGTTCTTGAGATACTGGGTACGGAACCCTCAAAATCATGTTTGTTGTATGGGAGCCCCCCTTAAATATTTATTTTATTTTATTTTTAGTATTTGTTGTTATAGCGGCAATAGAAATACATCATCTGTGAAAATTTCAACTCTCTAGCTATCACCGTTCTTGAGATACAGCCTGGTGACAGACGGACGGACGGACGGACGGACGGACGGACGGACGGACGGACGGACGGACGGACGGACGGACGGACAGCGAAGTCTCAGTAATAGGGTCCCGTTTTTACCCTTTGGGTACGGAACCCTAAAAATATGAATAATGCCAATTCTTTGTTAATTCATGGTCCTCTAATAATAACTCAAAAGTTTAATTGTGCAAGTAATATACCTTTTATGTTAAATAGTAGTAGTAGTAATCCACGTGGTGGCGGATTAAGAATACAAGTGTCACCACCCCATTTCCTTCCCAGGGTGTTGTAAAAGCCAGGTAAGGAACATTGTGCACAGATATCACTCTTTATGAGAGAAAGAAAACTCGCAAAAGCACCCTATGCCCAGCGTGGGACCTTAATGGGCTGGAGATAGAGAGATAGAAAGAAATATATTAATTAGCAAAATGATTTACTAATACTTTATTTCCTACTTTTAATACTTACTCATAAGTAGTTAGAGGCTTAGAAACTCGCCAGTAATGATGAAGAAACATTATTTTTTGTTTTATTTAAATTCAGCACCCAGTACCATGATTTAACAAAATTAAGAACGAAACGTCAAAATATTCAATCCTTCAATACTACTGTCTAATGTTCTATAGATATTATTATGACCTAACTATATTATTTCTACTAACATTGGCTTAGATTTAATACCTTGAGGTTTTCTCGCCATGAATAAAAGACCTACCTCTTCCTTGTACTTTCTTTTCATTATTTGTTGTTGTAGCAGCAACCTAAATATACATTCTAATAAAATATTGACAGAAATATACATTTTAATATTTCGGTTTAAGTAGTAAATTTTTTGTTGAAAAAAGGTAACAAACCTTCTTTTGAGCAAAAAAATTCTGTTTAAGATTTAGCTGAAAGCAGTCATACAATTTTTAGCACTAATTATAAAACTCTCAACTAGGTACTTATAACTGGCCAGCGTTGTATAGTAGACCAACCAGTAAGCAAAGGCACTGGGCACTTTAGGATAATGGGACCCTATGTGTAGACGGTGTTGGTTATCATTTCAACCCAGTGTGCCAATGGAGATCATGGGCCTTATAAGGTTTAGGTAGTAGAAAAAGGGAATATGTTATTAGTTGAGACAATAAAATAAATTTTACAAAACATAATTTTTATTCTATAATTCCACAAAAAGCTGCTATCATTGGCTGGAGGTTTTAGATTGCGGGCGAGTTTTATTTTCAATATTCTTTTCAGCGTCAACATAATCCGGTGCATTGGCTTTTAAAATCGTTTTCTGTCCTAACTTCCGTGATATTAAATAAGCAACTAATTGACAAAATACTAAAACGATACCAGGTAATAACCAGGCATCAGGCATATGAGATACAGTCTTTGTATAAAGTAAAGAGTAAAGTGGCGATGACATCATTTGTACAGCCGATTCTAAAGCACCCAGCACGCTGTAGATTTTACCTGAAAAACAACGGATGTTGATTAGATCTATCGTTCTATTATTAGCTTCATATCGCGACAAATCTGCATAATCATTTGACGTAATAGTTATTTTTAAACATCGATAGCGATCGCATTAACAAACCTAAGTATTTTAATGAATGAAATTACTTAGATGAAATATTTTTAATTATGCGATAAGACTATTAACCATTATTTACATATAATGTAAGATAAATAGCGTTAACCTTTAAGCCAAATAGATACAGAAAAAAACTATATCGATTCCAATGACTTTTTCTACTACTGATGATGACTGATCTTAACGCTTAGATTTTTCTTAAAATGCGAGAGTTTTTTTGTCCAAAATCAAAGTCAAATATTTTTTAAATAGGCAAGATTAACATGCTCTTTTAAAAATCACAAGTTAGACGTCTGTTACTAAAGCGAATCCTATAGAGAAGAACAGACAAGAAAATCCACAGATTTTTGTTTTAAATTTTTGTATTTCTTTTTTCAATTTCATAAACACTGTCCAAGTCCGAGTTATATTATATAGTTCAAATTACACAATAAGTAGTCTGGAGTTAATGAAAATAATTGAAAAATAAATATTTGGGATAAATCTTTGAAATTTAAGTTCAGTTTTTATGCATTAACCAGCTCTATTCTCTTTACAATTGGAGCTTGAGCATTTAGTTTTCATTAGACATACAGTTTTCACTAAGTATTACATAACACGCGCTCCAGTACCTACCGCACCCAAAATCTCTCTTATGTTGTCATTGCTCTATCTGGTAGAGTTGTCCCAGAATCCATTTGGATTATAATGAGTAGTGACTATCATTGAAAACTAAAGATCTATTAGCAGCCCATGTATATGTATTGTATGTGTATGTAGGATATTTATCTATTCGTATTTTAGCATTTGTTTATCACAAATTTAATAAATAGTTTATCTACCGCCAAAATTTTTTACTGCATGTCCATCCAAAGGTTGTCTGGAAGACATCGCTTTTAGCGATAAGATCGCCCATTGTGCCTACACTGCTTTATGTGTAGTTTTAAGTTTATTGTTTGGAAATCCTCGTGGTGTACAATAAAACATATTCATTCATTCATGTCCTATCATATATATCTTCCCCCCCCCCCCCCCCCATATAGATCGTCGTCGTCCTTCTCACTACGACCTGCCAAGGGCTGGAATAATTTGCCAATATCCGTGTTCCCTGATAGTTACAATGTAGACACGTCCAAAAATATCGTAAACACAAAATATATTATTTACATAGCTGGTGTGTCTTATCATAAAAGATTCTATTTCCGCTTACCATCAGGTGGAATGAGATCAACCACCCAAATTTTTTAGTAAAAAAAAACTATTCAAAAATTATATGCGATGGTTTACCTTGTTCGTTGGGTTGTATTTGTTTGTTTATGATAGGTCTTTGTACCACTTGCGAACCTTGCGATATTATACCAACCAAAGGCACTGTAACAAATATAATAAAATAAGAGCACTACAACATGTATATCGGTGTTAAATCGTTTATAGATTGGCATTGTAACTTTCAGAAATAAACATTTGAAAATGTTAGAAATGTTTTAATTAACCGACTTCAAAAAAGGAGGAGGTTCTCACTTCGTCAGGATGTTTTTTTATTATTTTTTTGTTTGTTACCTCATAACTTATAACTGGGATAAAAAAAATTTTTTTTAATAAATAATCTAGGATATCCAAATTATTTACAGATCTAGCCTATCAGACTAATGAGTAATTTAATTCTAACTTAAATTGCTAACTATGAGTTACTTCAGAAAGTGTCGCAATTTTAATGATTGTGTGTAGCGATTTTAATGATTCTATTTTTTATTCGAAAGCTGGTGATTCCCGTGTGGTCCCATTGGTCAGGACTTGATTGTTATCTATCTCCTGAGAACTCGAGGAAAACCCTCGAATTTCAAAGGCACATGAAGTCGGTTGAACTTATTTTAATAAATGCTCAACTATGTTTATACCACAACCATTAAATTATACCCTTTCAACATGGGGAGGTAAGAATGATTTTACAAAAAACGTTAGAATTTGCAAAATAGGGTACTGTAAAAGCCATTAATTGTAATTACACAGATAACATATTTTGTGAGAAATGGAAAACTCTAAAATAATCCTTATGCCAATACATCTGGTCAGCGTGGCATAGTAGACTATAACCGCTCCCAAAGTGGAGGAGACCCATGCCCAACAGTGGGACGTTAATGGGCTGGAGAGAGAGAGAGAGAGAGAAAAGATACATACATATAAATACGCATAACGTTGTAGAGGCAGCAATGAGCCCTGATGTGGCGAGTATGTATGAGGCACAACTTAACATGCCTACTGTCTCATCAGCAAGACGAAGCCGTCGTTTTAATATGGATAAAATTAATAGAGTTCCTGTGAAAAAAAATATTTATCACACTGAAATACATATATTACAACTGTTTTTACCGCAAAAAAGTACACACCAAGTAATCCTATTTCAAGTCCCTTGTGATAAGAAAGAAAGAAAAGATATTTATTTCCAGTAAAAATAGTACACACAATTAACATTAACAAAAGAGAGAGAAAAACAAATGCACAACGAAGAATACTAAAACAGATAGAATCTTAAAAAAAACTTGAGAGGGGTCAAGGGACACCCGGATTTAACGAAGTTCCTTTCGACTAGCAGAGGAATTGTTATCAAATTTTATATAATAAATTATTATATAGTTTATTAGATACTCAACAATTCATAAAAATGTAATATTTTTATTTCATTCATGTTATGAGAGAGAGAGAGAGAGAAAGAGAGAGAAACACGCGCACGCCGCACGGCCTATAACCTATGCTATAACTATAGCAAAAAGTGTCGTTACAACACTTACAACTTTTGGTCTTAATTTTTTCCGTTTAGCCGTCTTTCGTAACACGCGCTAAGGAACTTCGTTCCAAAACTAGTACGAAACTGTAGGTTGGAACGCGTGGAAATAAGCAGCAGCTTAATGTTGTAGATACTAGTCGCCCGCCACAACGCTGATTTTCAGTTATGTCCATCCTACTAATATTATAAAGGCGAAAGTTTGTAAGTATGGATGTATGTATGGATGTTTGTTACTCTTTCACGTAAAAACTACTGAATGGATTTGAATGAAACTTTACCACAATATAGCTTATACATCAGAATAACACATAGGCTACAAATTGGCTGGACCGATTTTGATGAAATTTTATTTTATACAGAATTGTATGGCAAAACAACGTTTGCCGGGGCAGCTAGTTTTAAATAAAGCGACTTTGACGCACAAGTTAACCAAGCGAAAAACAAAATTAAGGTGAGAACAAATTAGTAAAAGAAACAAACAAATAATATAATCATTACAAAACAGTAGCTATAAAATTTTGATTACATTATTTGTATGAATTAATTATTTTATTTTGAGGCAGTACCTAGTAAATTGGTTTAAAGAGCGTACAAGTGCCTGACCAATTTGAATAGCTAAATCACTTATCATCGACAAGATGAGTGCGAAATAAATATTGTTTTTGTTATACCTTTACCTATTTCTTTCTACCTTGTTGTACCTATTTCTTTTCCATCCATTCATTCATCAGCCCTTCTCCGTCCACTGCTGGACATAGGCCTCCCCCATAGAATGCCACAACGCGTAGTCCTGTGCTAACTGCATCCAGCGGCCCCCGGCGCATTTGACGTTATCGTCAGTCCACCTTGGAGTTTTCACCAGTCTTTCCACCACCTATTTCTTTTACAGCTAACCTTGTTCTTTGGGCTGTTACAGTTATATAATTCAATCAACTTACCTATAAAACTAGTGACGTTTCTGTATGCAAGGAATGATCCGAACATAACGTCATCCCAATGGAACTTAAATCTGTAGTACATGTACGCAAGTAATACTTCGGCTGCAAATATAAAAAGTAAATAAGGATTCCAATATTATTGGTGGTTCATTACTACTGTAAATACTATTTGTTACGAAAGAGTTTTCCTAGTTGAAATCGTTATAGAAAGATGAAAAGTAACATTTAGAAAATGCGGAATTAACGTTCTTCAATTTTGTTCAGCGCCATCTGTTGAAGATTTAGTGAACAAGATGTTAATTTTTAGAAAAGAATAGGTGTATAAGTTTAAATCTAAAATAATTATTAATATTATAAATCTGAAGAGTTTGTTTGTTTGAACGCGCTAATCGCAGGAACTATTGGTCCGGTTTGAAAAATTCTTACAGTGTTGGATAGGAAATTTAGCCAGGAAGGCTATATAACATCAATCTGCGAACAATTAGAGCGAAGCATCCGTAAAATTTTCTAAATGTCAAGCGTACGAAGTCGCAGGCAACAGCCATATACATTTCACAATAAAAGTGTTTCTAATTCATTGATATCTCTTAGATCTATCTGCCTCTGACTTGGTATAAAAATAGAAAGATTCTGTCCTGCTATGAAGTTATCAATGGAATAATCGTTATAGATAATTTGTTAAGTAGCTAATTGTAATAAAAATATTTAATTGTGTAATCTTATTGCAATATTTCGACGGGCTTCGTGGTCTAGTTGTTCATGTAACGGACTGCCGTTCACGAGGTCGTGGGTTCGATTCCCGCTCGGAACAATAATTTGTGTGATGGTTATAAATGTCATACAAATGACTGTTCTGCGTCTGGGTGTTTCTATGTATTATAAGTATGTATTTACAAAAGAAAAGTAGTATATGTATTATATCCGTATTCTGGTACCCATAATACATGCATATTAAGCTTAGCTTGGGACCAGAGAACGTTGTGTGTAATGTCCGTGAATATTTATTTATTATTATTATAATAAATATTATACAAACCAGACAAAAGCATTCTGTCTCCCAAACAGATAACAAGCATAAGTAAAATGATGACTCGTTTGTTATCATCTCTAGCTCTTATCAAACACTGGACAGCACTTAATGGCAACCTCCAATTACATACAGACACTTTGTTCTCTGTATTCACATTGACATCTTTTACTGTGAATATTACGTAGAGTAATGACAATACCTAAAAAAATATAAAAAATAATAGATTAATTAAAATTTAATCGTCTTATAGGTAACATAAACATCCCAATATTGGGCTCAGCGGCCGTATTATGAGCTTTTATTTACAGGCAGTTTACGCCGTGAATTGAACTGTCTGGCAAATTCGTATTATGAACAAAATTATTAGTCAGTCAGTTCGCTAAACCAGTCATACATTAATATGTTTAAGGAGAAGGTACAACTCAAAGTTAAAGTACTAACTAAAAATTTTCAACTAAAAGTTTTATTTTTGCAATAATACCTAATATAACCATGCAGTTTACGGCCTGCCTGGAACTTGAATGATTTTAAAAAGCTCATAATACGCCGGCAGGACACCTTCTCAATAGGACGGTGAAGAGAGTTTCGAGGTTTACATCTCTCGTAAAATATATCTTGTACTAATCTTTTAACTGAAACTTACGACAGCCATAGGAGGAAATGCGGTGGTGATAGTAGCAGTTTTTTGAGTCTGGCTTTACAAAAATTGGTGCAAATTAATCAGGCGGTTATGTCCGTGTGGTGACGGATTAAGAATATAAGTGTCTCTATCCCATTTCCTCCCAAGGTTGATGTAAAAGTCAGCTAAGGGAAATTGTACACAGATAACATCTGAGTAAGTTAAGTATTGCTAGTAACACGTAGATGAAGAGTCACAAGGTTAATAATACAATGAACGGCTATAATAAAAGCCTACTTTAGTGTATTCTACAAGTATGTGTAAAATTTTATTGTTACAACCTATTCATTTAACAAGTACTGACTGAATAAGCTGTTTTAAAAACAATCCTATAATAGATATTTTAAGAGAAAACGCAGGCTATTGTGTCCATTATTTCATAGAGATCTTTTTCATAGAGCAATTGCCATGTCTGATATACTATATAGATTGCTCTCAATATGGTTTGTATAAATAGAAACTGCGTAAAGCTTTAACAAAATCCATTTCAAAAGTATTTGTGCATTGTTCTAGCAGCGATTTAAATCTAAAAGTACTTACAATTTATATACCTGTAAGAGTAATACAAGTGGGAACACTCCAAAGAACCCAAGGTATCGGTACAATAGGGGTCCACTTATAGCACCAACTACGTGGGCTATTTGTATGGCCGCTCTGTGGGTGCCCATTGTACGGGTGACATCACGCCCTGTTGCGAAGCACACCTGCAAGAATTTAAAGGTTTTGATAAGTAACTATACATATATTTCTCTTTCCAGAACATTCATTTCCCATTGCTGGCCACGGATGTTCTTTACTTCTGAAAGGATTGTGTTCTACTATACCGCACTGACCAGGCGAATTGGCATAGGATTCAATTTCAAATTGTCCCTCTCTAACAGTCAATGTAAACGGCTTATAATATTCTTTAGCTGGCTCTTATAGTACCCTAGGGAAGAAATGGGACGGTGATACTTGTATTCTTAATCCGGCACCACACGTACGGTAAAATTTAAAAACAGATGTGAGAGTGATTTGTTTCAAAAGTTACACTCTACCTAGCTAACTTTCAGATAGCGACGCAAAAATTTTTTTTTTATAAGTATTAATAATAAGTAACTTGATGTTTTATAATATAGCTACTTGTAACTTGAATGTTTCGTGATATTTTAAAGTGACGCCAAATGTTATAAGGTTATGGCTTTATTCCTTTTTTTCTGCGATTAGAGGAAATAAAATATAATAAATATAAGTATTTAATGATTTACTTACATCTCCTATATGACTAAACGCTGCGGCTAATAATAACCCAAAATTGCCTCCAATACTCATAGGCAGTTGCACTGCATACAATACTTGAACGGTTGATGCTCCAGGAAATATAAGCATCAATATAACTCCTGACGTCATCACACACATACCAACTAAAGGCAGTATTAATAAAGGTTTCCGACGACCACTGCAGTCACTCCATGGTCCAACGAAAAGTAATACTAATGTAGCTACAAGAGATCCAACGAAACTTCGACTAACATTCACTCCTGAGACGACAATTTGACTGGCTGCCTGAAACATACATTGAAAAACCTTTATAATTAAGTAAACAAAAAACATACAGATGAATGATTAATGACGGGCTTCGTGGTCTAGTGGTTCACATAACGGACTGCTGTTCACGAGGTCTCGGGTTCGATTCCCGGTCAGGACAATCATTTGTGTGATGTTTTTAATTGTCATACAAATGTTTGTACTGCGTCTGGGTGTTTAATATTTATTATAAGTATGTATTTACAAAAGAAAGTAGTTTATGTATTATATCCGTATTCTGGTACCCATAACACAAGCATATTATTATAAAGCTTAGCTTGGGAGAAGAGGACGTTGTGTGGAATGTCCATGAATATTTATTTATTTTATTTTATTTATCTCCTTCTTATGAAATCGATTATAAAGTTAGCAAGATTACATTAATGCAATGCTTTTTGTTATTTATGAATTTAGTTTAGCATCAATGTCGATTGGAGAAATGCCAAAGGGTCAGGTCGTATGATAAATAAATACCATTTTTCCTTCTAAGATTAATGTTATTTTTGATATATTAATAATTTTTTATGATTCGCTATAGAGTGAAATGACAAATACTTATGTATAAAAAATCATTACTCAGTACCGGGTTGCTTTGCTATCGGAGTGTATGTTGAAGTAACAAAACAAGCTTCAGCATTAATAATGAAATGCCTTCATTAAAACACGAGAATTTCCCTTTTCTCATATTCATTGATGAATTTTCTTTCTTTTGTTCTTACTCAACAAACAATGAGATTTATTCAAATTCATACAAACTTAGGTGTCTTTTCTTTGACTGTATACATTATTTCGACACTTCGACAGGGTCTATTGGAATATGTCGCGGAAGGCAGCAGAACAATAGTACAAAGACATAAATTGCAACGACCATTGTTATCGGTAGACCTTGAAATTTAAGGTTCACCAACCACACCAATTTGTCAAAGAAATAAGGTGTTGCTAGGATTTAACCTTGAATAATAAATGAAGATATGAAGCCGCTAAAGTTTGCCCATTTTCTTTAAAAAATGACGTCAATGGCGACCTCATTGTATTAACTAAAATCTTGCACATTTGCCCTAGACTCTTCCAAGTAAAGTTTGAGATTTTTGTTAGAAATTGCAGAACTACACTGCTTTGAAAGCAGGTCAATACAATTCAGGATGTAAGCGTATGCATGACTGTTTTCTAAAAGTAAAGTAAAAGTGTATATTTGGGTGGTACATTAATTTTCAGAGATTTTCCATTACAAATTGAGAACTTAAAATGTATTGATTACAACTCAATAATCTTCATAAATCCTCTAAATTTTATCACATTTCTACACGTTATAACATGAAATAAAACCGGTACTTTTTTGCTTTTATCACTAAAGATATTAGTTATTTTAAGCCTTATCTAAGCGAAATTAAATCTATTTATCTGACTAGTAAATTAGTCGTGTTTAAAAGTGTAAGTTCCTGTAGTTATCATATTGTGTGCTTTAGACTTTGTTCTTAGACCTGAACTAAACACTCTGTATTACTGATATACTCCTTAGATAACGTTCAATGTCATAAGTCTTTTAACATAATAAAGTTACTATAGCCTAAACACACACAATAATTTCTCGAAAAGCAATATTGATGGATATTGTAATATTAAACAAGAATGGTGTGAATCTCCATGTGATGACGGATTAAGAATACAAGTGTCACCACCCCATCTCTTCCCAAGGGTGCTGTAAAAGTCAGCTAAGGGATATTGCACACAGATAATATCTGCTGTGAGAGACGGAAATCTCGAAAATAAACCCTGTGCCAACACGCCTGGTCAGCGCGGCACAGTAGACCATAATCCCTCCCAAAGTGGAGGAGGCCCGTGCCCAACAGTGGGACGTAAATGGGCTGGAGAGAGAAACAAGAATGATCACGTGTTAAGTCAAGTACCTACGTGTGAATTAAGAAAAATACATATCGGCACGAGGGCACAACAAAATGTAATAAATTAGTTCACGAAGTTTTCTTATCACAGGTAAAACAAATTAGTTACAAAAATTACCTCTGCTTGTCGAAACTCCTCGCCTACGCCCCTGTCACAAACTTCAGTAGGATACCCTAAATCAACGGTGCAAGCAGTACGAAGATAAAAGTTTTGTAATGAAGTTTGACCCAAGTTTATGGCTATCATGGCACCCACCAGTGCCGGTTCGAGTAGAATTTTATACTTTGTCGTCTGATTAATTTCATTTGTCGTTTTGGTTTCTTCTGTTCCCTCATGGCCTCTTAAAAAGAAAAAAGCTACAATATAACATTTAGCAACTATAAAATCTAATCTATATATGCCCTAAGTGTTATCATTTAATTAGGAGATGATGAAATACGCTATGAGCATGTTTTCGCTTACTAGAAGTCTACTAAGCGAAATTTCAGACTGCGATAACTGACTATTTCTTAATGGAAAATAAATATTTGATATTAAAGAAGTGAATCCAAGCAATTATGTCCCTAGTTTGCATTGTAATACCAATAACTACCAATAAGATCGTTTGTACTTGTAACTAAAATATAAATATCATTCTCAGTTGCTACGTGACTCCGTCACCGTATTCATGATTACTGCTTATAATTAAACAATTAGTCTGTTTCTGCTAATCGTTGAAAACAGGTGTCTTGTGTCCAATGTTAGGCATGACCTTCTCCATAATAAAAGCTTAATATAGTCTTCTGTGGCACGCCAGTGAGATCAAGCGGATTTCTTTGAAATTTCTCTAGTATTTCGCTAGAAGTTTTGTTTAGTGTAATTCTTAGTTCGCTCTTACAACACTTAGTACAAGAAGCAAGTGACAATATTATTCTGAATAATTACAAAAATATAACTACAATGATAATTGTCTAATAAATGAGATGAAAAAAAGATTGGCCTAGATTCTAGTTTCAATGTACGCGCTTGTTGCTATTAGTTATAAATTGATAACAGCTTATTAAGTTTACCTCTTCTTTTAAATTATATCTTACTATATATTATCATATTAAAATCATTTCATTTGAAAGTTTTCCACAATACAACAATGTTTATAATTTCCTAATAAGTTATAGTAGTAAAATATAGAATAAACAGGATTTCGATACCAATAAATTCGTACACAAACCTTAATTTTTCTAATTCATGTACATCAACTGTTCCTTCATTCATTTTTTCACTATTTATATAACTGTCTCTATAAATTAACACTTAACACTGTTTCAAAATTTTAATTTAAGTTCACATCACTTATTTAACATTGATACACAGACGTGTTCCCTGTAACGTACAACAACTAATATGGAAGGTTAATGATAAGATAGCACGCTGTTAGCAAATTCGAAACAAAGTGTTAAGTCAAATAGAAAGATAACTTATTGAACAGAACAAGGTGCATTATGTATTAAATACAATGCATGTTATACTGGATGCGGTTACCGACCCGCGTGAATAACCAGCGAAATTTGTTTGAGTCCAAATTGCTTCGATTACATCAATTGGCTCTAACTCACTGATACCAAATAGGGTTACGATATGGAATATAATCGTGTTGTTTAATCTTTATTTATTGTTACAAACGATATTAGTACAGTGTAATAGTAATTATATTTCTTTATTGTATAAATTTTAATTATCTACTTCACGTGCACAATATACAACGTCTCGAGTACAAAACTAGGCGATATGCATCCACTTGCTACTGTTACCGGACTAACTGGTGTATAAATATAACGACTAGGCCCGTTATAAGGGGTAATGACTTCGGCTCCTTTGAGGACACTCATTTGTAGGTATCATAAAGATTAACTTTCCCACATTTGAGTGTTTATGACCCACATCACACCGAATATTCATGTTTATAGGTTACTTCCCATTAAACTGGAATCACGAAATTTTGCAAGGAGTAAGGTAAAAGGTGTAAGAAAAAGATAGAGGCAGCATAATATGGAATTGGATGTTTTATTACATTAAAAACACGATCTATTTGGAATAATAAACGAATGGACTTCCATGGAATACTAAAAGCAGTGCTAAAATTGAGAGCTCACATGCAGCATTATCTAAATAAGAATGTTTGTCATCATTCTTATCTCTCTCTCCAGCCCATTTACGTCCCACTGTTGGGCACGGGCCTCCTCCACTTTGGAGGTGTTATGGTGTACTGTGCCGCGTTGACCAGGTGTGTTGGCACAGGGTTTATTTTCGAGTTTTCCGTCTCTCACAGAGGATGTTATCTGTGTGCAATATTCCTTAGCTGACTTTTACAGCACCCTTGGGAGGAGATGGGGTAGTGACACTTGTATTCTTAATCCGTCACCACACGGAGGATCACTATTCTTATACACCACTTGCATTACTTCTATATAGATAGATAAAACCCTTATTAAGTAGTGTAAGTGTAGTGATGGATTAAGAATAAAAGCATCATCATCACCCCTTTTCATTCCCAAGGTACGGGGCCTTGGAAGTGATAAGCCAGCTAAGTGAATTTGTATATATCTTCTGTAAGAGGCGGAAAACTCAAAAATAAACACTATGCCAACACGCCTGACCAGCGTGGCATAGCAGACTTTAATCCTTTCAAAGTGGACGAAACCCGTGCTCAAAAGTGGGTTGAAGATCTAAAACTGGGTTTGTCACTGATGCTTGTGGTAAATGCAGTGCACTTTTTTGCAGAAAAATACAAACTATGCTTACTTAGTTGTATACTGTAAAGGTCGTGATCATTGAATATAACCTATTCAATGATACAGGCCGCATATGGTTTATTTTTAAGAAAAGTAATAAAATTTTTAAGAAAGGAAACGAAAAAGGAAAAGGATTGGGGATTTGAGAGGACATGGGAGAGGATGAAAAAATATATATATTGTGAAACAAATATGAATTTAAAAAGAATATAATTATTTATAAAGCCTTAAATGTTTTTATTTTTTAAATGTAACAAGTCCTAAAAGGAAAATAAATGAATTGTTCTGCAAGAAGAAGGTTTATGTGAAGCAGAGGCTTCACAATACCTATTCGATTATTGCACATTGTCGCAATGATTAATCAAATCCCTGCGTTTATAGTATTGACTAATTTACGCGAATAATATTTTTAAACAATTCGATATATTCGAGTATAATATATCGTAAACCATTTTGTCAAGTCATTAAATTGATCACCTACGTGATAGAGATCACATATGCGACTTTAAGGCACTAAATACATTATTTGTTTATAATTATTGTTGTTCCACAGTGACTTGTAAATCACGGCAATAAATCTAAAGTCTGTGAATATCGATAAAAACTTTTTAGTTAGAATTCTTGGCCAGGTCACCAGGTTTTGAAATGACGACATTTATTCAATCAGCAATGTATGAAAAATACAAAATATCTACTACGCGATAAAAAGCTATCTTGTTAGCAGATAATATGGCTTGTAAAATCAAGAAATTTATAAGTAAAACAAATAATAATTAGTTGTAATTCTGAACCCAGATCAGGAAAAGGACTTGCATAGTCTTAGAGAGTGTTTCAAGATTGGATTTCACCGTGGCCCAGTAGGCCCAATCTTCTCTCAAAGTAGAGGAGGCCTCAATTAAACAGTGTGACGTTAATGGTCTAATAAGGGAAGAAACCGCAACACTGAGTTTATCGATTCTTTTCTTAATATTTTAACTATTCCTTGTTTCTAGAAACAGAACTAGAACCTACACTCAACCTTTGGTTAAACCTTATAAATGTCCAGAAAACAAAAAAATTAAAAACGACCTCAAAACAAAACGTGCTAAATCAATTTCATGCTTCATTTGTTGGAAAAAATAAATAGCTTTGGTAATTAATAAGACAGTTTAACAAGTAAGTTTCACAGTCAATGAACGACAAATTCTAGTGCTCATCCATTTTGAATAGAGCTACAATTGCAATAATTTTCACGGCCAAAGTATGCGAGCCAACTTTAAAATAAAACAGTTGAGAACCTCGCTTGGCGGTCGACACGCGTTACCGTCGACTCTATATATTACGCGGTTATTACGTGTGTAATTATCACTGATTTACTAGTGATTAGTCGGAGGCCAATTCCGATATTTGTGATGAAATGTAAGCACATATCTGGAAGTGTTATCAATATACAATCTATACTGCAAATGCTATCAACAAAAGTGTTTTCCTGCTTTTAGACTGTGCTGATCCATCGGGCAGCGCTTAAATATTTTCACACTTGCAATTTGGGCTTGCGACACATACGATACGACACACAGTACATATACAAAACAGTTATATCATACATCTTTGGAACTGATAACTCTTGATAAAGATTCCCTGCTTTACTTGCAATGCGCTTGTAATACACAGTCAGATTTCTTTATGAATAATATTAAAACAATAAATCAAAAAGAATCGTGTTAGCAATCTTTAATATCATTAAGAATACAAGTATTATTACTGTAATTTGCACAGAAATGGAGATATTATAATATTTCATTTTATATAAATTTATTTTTAGATCTGATTGCAAGGGCTAATTTTGGAACAATTAGGAAGTATCGAATAATTGTAAAGGCCGAATGCATGTTAATTTTTAGTAAACGATCCGATTAGTAAACTTCACAAAAATTTTGAACTTTTTCCTCCACAAAAGAGGAGTAGGCATTTTCAAAGATTGGAGACCCAAGAAGACAGAGGGAACTTTTATCAATAATTTTGATGTTGGGAGCCAAAGAAGAAAATTTTGAAATGGCCGAAATTTTGTCAACGTTGTCATTTAAAAAAATTTCACATTTGGTAGGATTTAATTCCAAACCAATTGAACGAAACTCGTTTTTTAAAAATGCGTTTAGATTAAATAAGCGTACTCGTTTTTTAGATTAAATTTAAATGTGAATAATTTGCTTTTAGTAGTTGAATTCAAGTGTCGCACGGAACTGTCATTTGTGTGATATTCTCTAGACATATGCTAATGCCGAATCTGGGGTACATTAAAATTGTATTGTTTGTGAAGTTCCGCATTATAAAAAAATATACAACATTTATATAAGATGGTTTCGTAACCGCATTGTTGAAAGCAAAATAATATATGAACAGAGTTAGAATCTGACAAAAGAAAATAAACACTTCTAAAACTGTCCTGTTTACTGTTTTAGACACATCTATCCAATATAGATTCAGATCATGGTAGCGAGTTTTGTTCACAAATATTTTAAAAATTCTCCATTTTACATACATGACCGTTTTATTCCTGGAACAGTAGGGAAATTTTAATTAGTCCTTTATTCTCATTGCTATATAATAAAATAGCACTGTTCTACCTAGGAATCGATCCATATACATTTATGTAGACCTCAAGCACTGCACTGGGTGGTATTCATTTGTTCATTTTCATTACGCTTCCTGTACTTGTGTGTTAATTATATTAAATTATAATTAGATATATCCATTAAAAATTTAATAAGAAATGCATATTTATCATTTTACTTCATATATTTATACTACATATTATTAAGCAGTCATTATTTTTGTATGTATGTCGTTATTTCTGTATATAATATGTATATCCCTCAAATTTTCAAAACTTCTCAAAGGATTTTGATGCGGTTTTTTTTAATAGATAAAGTGGTCCAAGGGTGTATTTTTTGGTATAATTTGTAAAGTGCATATTTGAAATTCCATGCGCTCAAAGTTGCGGACAACAACTAGTCTTTATATAAATTCAATTTTTAATTAATTATATCCGATTTTAATAAATTTATATTAATATGTTTTATGCGGAAGCAATTGTTTGTGCCAAAAACAATTCTAACTGTACAGTGTTACGAAACATTTTAGTTTGAAAGTAGAGTAATTTCAGTCTTACAAAACGTCCTTAATCAGTCAGTTGGTTGAAAACGTTCGTTGTTATACTCGTTACCGATTTTATTTTGACAAGTATAAATAAAAAACGAACAGAAAAATCGTAAAAAGTGGTGCTCGGTGGTTTGTGGTTAAGTGCTCAAAGTGTTATATTGTTAATAATATCAAGCCATAAGTGTGTGTTGTGTACCCATTGCTGTGAACTAATTCAACACAAAATGGCAAGTTTAAAACAATTTCATTGTCTTTTACGTCATAATAATGCAAGTTAGAAATTTAAAAATGGAAAGTCAATGTCTTATTGAGTTAATGTAATCCTCTCAAATGTTCAAATTGTATGCCAATTATTTAATTTACTATTTTTCAGTGTTATATTAATACTTAATCCTTGTATATTTTTATATAATTTACTATTTCCTTTCTAATAGATATTAATTATTGTGTGGTTATATATAGAACATAGTTTACTTATTCCTAAAATAATTAAATACTTCTTCAAGTTTTCTAATTAGTCTGATTTTATAATTAACGGTTTTTTTGCAAAATAGTCAACCTCACAGAATACTCTAAGCATTTTAACTTATGACATTAAGATTTCAAATAATAGAAATCTTTTTTATATCTTATCTTGTTCTTAAAAGACACAGACTAAAATCGCAATCAGATTAAAAAGAATGACTTTAAAAATAATCAGAATATTTATATCTAACACGCTTTTATAAGATTTGTTCGTATTTATCTTAACGCTTTCTTTAGAATATTTAGTTGGCGTTGTAAAATAGACGAATTAGTTATTTAAAGGCTATGTCATTTTTCCATTGCTTAGTTATAAAATTAGAAGTACTTATTATAAAATTAGAAGTTTAAGTTTGTAATTTTGTGGCCAGACTTATAATTTCCCTTTATCTATTTATCTATGTCATGGAATCTTTGAACGTGATGTTCACTCCCTTCCAATAGCCTGATTAAACTGAAATTTTGTTGTTTATCAACGTCTCCTCACAATGCAATAATTAAAGACCGGTAATCCCAGTAATCAAATAGTATTAGAGCGTGTTTTTTTAGTTTTGAACTAATGAGATTTTTTATTACTTTGAGTAAATAAAAGTAATAACATAACATCTTCGCTGTGATAAGCCTAAAAAATCAAACAAATACATTAATAAACTCTGAAGACGCAGACTCTACGGCTTTACATCGATTTTGCCTATGGGATAATAGAACCAAAAATCCTCTTAAATAAATAAATGAATATTCAAGGACATTTCACACTACGTCCTCTGGTCCCAAGCTAAGCTTATATGCTTGTGTTATGACCAGAATACGGATAGAATACATATACTACTTTTCATTTGTAAATACATACATATAATACATAGTAAACACCCAGACGCAGTTCAAACATTTGTATGACATTTATAAATATCACACAAATGATTGTCCCGAGCGGGAATCGAACCCGCGACCTCATGATCGGCAGTCCGTTACATGAACCACTCCACCACGAAGCCCGATAAAAACAACATGGTGAAATAAAGCGGTGTCTAGACTAAAATTATCTCCGACTATTACGCTAGACGTATGCTGGGACGCAGGCGATGTAGCGCAGCACAGCACAGATTTAGCAACGCAGGGCAGGCGAGACACACATAGGCCTCGAGCGTATACTGAGAGAGACAGAGCGGGGCGCAGAGCAGAGCAGACACGTGTCTGCGTCGCCTACGTCTCAGCATACGCTTAGCCTTATTTATTTTAATTGTGCTATTGTTTACAAAACTTCAGGCATAACAAGCAGTGATCATATCAGTTATATTTGTTAAATGTTAGACTGTCTTTCCTAAGAATTGTTAAGTCATGTTATGTTTTTATGTGCAACAAGCTGTTGGCCACGACTGCGTACCTACGCGTGGAATTTGTAAATTTTTTTTTTTACTCTTTCAAGCAAAAACTACAATATTTTAATGGATTTTAACAAATTTTACAATAATGTAGCTTATACATCAGAATAAATTAATTATAAGCTTTTTATCCCGAAAAACGCATTGTTCCCGTGGGATAGTAAAAAACGAAGAGATTTTTTATAGTGCCCGTCAAGTCAGGAAGACAGTCGGGCGATATTTTTAAATTTTAACTTTGATTTGATACAATGAATTAGCTAAAAATTGTATCAAATCAAGAACAAATGAATGCGTAAGTCTACCTACTATGCTCCTTGGCGGTGGAATCCTTATGAGGATACTGGCTAACCTTGAAGCAGCCTTCGACTATTGTTGTGAGACTCAAATACATATCATGTACGAAGAATACACCTACAAACAATTTAATTATTTTAGGAACATTCGCTATATAATAATACCGTATGATATATAGACACTATTACAGTCTAAACAGTGTACATCACTTTAGGCCTCTCACTATGTGGAGTGATAGATCCAGAATGAAAGTTTTTTTTTTTTTTTTGTTTTTTTTTTTTTAAATTAATAATTCGTTAAAGTGCCATCATTCTATTTCTTTCTAAGTTATAAATAAATAAATATAAATATTTACGGACATTCACACAACGTCCTCTGGTCCCAAGCTAAGCGTATATGTGTGTTATGGGTACCAGAATACGGATAGAATACATATACTAGGTACTTTTCTTTTGTAAATACATACTTATAATACATAGAAACACCCAGACGCAGTACAAACATTTGTATGACAATTAGAAACATCACACAAATGATTGTCCTGACCGGGAATCGAACCCGAGACCTCGTGAATAAAGCTGACGAGTTGTTTGTTTGAATGCACTAATCTCAGGAACCGCTGGTCCCATTTGAAACATTCTATCTGTGTATAGTACAATTACAGTAAGGCTTATAACTGCAAAAAACGGAGAAAGCTTTGTAAATTCTAAGCGTAGGTACGATATCGCGGGCAACAGCTAATCTAAAATAAAACGTTTTGATAAAATTTGCAGAACCTAAGTATCGCTCAACATGAAAAACTTAATCTAACTACAGATAAACAGTAACGTACCTACTTAACAAAAGTGCAGTACGATATTAATAGCATGTGCTCAATACCGTGACGTCATAATATTGATCTAACAACTGCTGATAGACTCCTATGTGTGCGTGAAAGACTGTCAGTGATTGTTAAAAAAAATTACACACCCACACACACAAATATCACCTCATTACGATACTTTTTCCTTAATTCGCAAATGAATTATGTATTAAAATAAAACATATTTATCATGTAATATTGTATTGCAGTATTATAAACTTGGAAAAATATATTCTTTCTGGCAACACCAAAGTATACGTAACAAAATATTAGTGATTACCCCTACTGATGAAAAACACGCATGCGTAGGAACCTCGATGGGGTGGTAGTGCCGTCTACACAGGGCTGGATTTTTCTACCACATTAAGAATAATACTAGAATATGATAGCATAAAATACTTTCCTAAATTAGTACGTTTAGAAAATAAAAGAACAAATTATTTCTAGAAACCCTGACCACTGTTCCCGAACAAATTATATCTTTCCTTCAAAACGATAAATGTTTAAAGCTTTCTCAGTGCAAGCTGTCCGATTATGGAATGAATTACCACTATAACTATAAAACAAGCTAAAAGCTCAAAATCATTTAAAAAACTTGTGAAAGATCATTACTTATCTATCAGTTCTTAACTATTATTATATTATTTAACCTTAATTTTGGTTTGTGTTACAGTAAATAAATATTATGCCATTTTAGTTATGTATATGTGTACTTGTTTATGTATGTGTATGATATTAACGGTATATAAGTAGTTTATGTATAGTATATATTAAGTAATATTTACTTATTTATTTTATTATTATAATAACATTATTATTATTCTTTTTTTTTCTCTTCCCTTACATTAATCTACTTGTACACTGCAGCCCCACTTTATTTTAGTCCCTAACTTTTCTTTACATCCCATGGTTGCCTGGAAGAGATCACTTTATATGATAAGGCCGCCATTTGTACCTAGTTTTAAGTTTAATTTCTGTTTTCTGTTTCTTATAAATGTGTACAATAAAGAGTTAATATATCTATCTATCTATCTAAAGAGGTCAGAATCTCTAAAATCCACCTCTGTACAATATTTGCATTCGGCAAAGATCGGAGTAGTTCGCGCATTTCCGTGGAGTTCGCCATTCAACCCTTGTGGAAAATGCCTCAAACAGAGACTAAAATCTTTACCGTATTTCCTTGATTTTCCGTTAACATAACAGTTTTTTGTGAAAATGTGCTTTTTAAATCATTTACGGGATTAAAATGTTGTTTCGTGTTTTAATTTTGTTTAGTGATAGTGATAGTTAATTGTTGTGCTAACAAATTGTGCTATAAAGGGTGCAAGCAGTTCGATACTAAGGTAAAGACTATAAATTGAACGTTCCTTCACTTAGCGTTACAACCTTTATTCGTTCCCTAACACTGCTTTTTTCGTAATATGGAATATATTTAACACTTATGTGTTAATCGCGTTCCGCGTGAAATATAATAGTTCTTTTGGTTTATGCTTACACGATTAGATTAGAAACAAAGTTTGGAGAATAATTTTTTCAATTTAAGTTAATTTATTGTATGACATACCCAATGAAACACGATTGATAAATAAATAAATAAATATTCATGGACATTTCACACAACGTCCTCTGGTCCCAAGTTAAGCTTATTATGCTTGTGTTATGGGTACCAGAATACGGATATAATACATATACTACTTTTCTTTTGTAAATACATACTTATAATACATAGTAAACACCCAGACTATTGATATTACAGAATTGATATACGCGATATTGCCATTATATTTCTCTAAATGTATTTTTTAAATAATTGTTTTTTTTGGTTACAGGTTTGAAGCCATGAAAGACATCGACGACGATGACGACTGAGAAAGGAGAAGTCAATAGGATGCTGGGTAAGTTAAGTTATTGTAAAAATTAAGATTGTTTTTTGATTGACTTTAGTGTACAATAGAATGAAATCAACATTTTAGTGAACGTAAATTCCTGTTAAATCGTTTTTTACCCTTTACATGATTTCCTAAGCCATTTGAGTAAGTCTAGAGCTTCACTGTAACGCTAAAACAGATGTTTTAAGTAGACATTAAGAGTAGCGATACTGATCCAAACTTACATAAATATATGAATGATAACATATTTGACAAAATAAAGATTTACTCAGCCTATTTAGCAATTTAATGCCACACACAGTTTGTGTATAAAAAAGTAATTTTTATTTAATTTTTATACAGCTGTATTTCTATATCCACGCGAATATTAAAAATTTAATTACCATGTCATAGCACCATAGATTCATATTTTAAATAGCCAGCGCGTAACAATGGCTAACTTGATAGAGATGGAAACTAGAAAGAATAATACGAAGTGAACATTTTTTACATATTATTATATTATTCCAAAATCATGAAATAATTGTGATACGTAATCGGTAAGTTTAAGGACAATGCTTCAAAATTGGCATAACGAACAACAAAATAAAATACACCATAAGAACATTAACCATGAACTCATTACTTTAATCAATACAAAACCTATTTAAAATATCTCGAGCATATTAAGTGAGGATGTCTCAGTTCCTGTTTCCTTGACGCAATTAAACGTGAACGGAATAACATTTTTTTTTTTTGGCGGGTCAAAATGTTCCTATCCGCATACCCCACTGTCCGGGGCCAACAGTGAGGTAGTGTGGGGCCCTCACCCACTAAAAGACCCGCCGTGCACCTACTCCCGCCAGCTGATACCGCCGACACCGGTACTACGCAAGCTATTCGGTTGTCCGCCCAGCGGCTGCTCCGAACGGAATAACCAATGTTATTTTTTTTTTTAAATCGCCTCCTGCCCTGCCAGGCCTCGATGGTGCCTTGAGCTTTACCATGACCCGGCGGGAATAATCATTGTTAACCATTGTTGATGGATTTTTGTTCTTTTTATGAGGTATTATTTCAAATACAGTACAGTTACATTACTCAAAATATATTTGGATCTTTTGGCAAAGAGTTATACAAAGTTTAAAAAAAATAAAGTTTGCTCGAAGACTTTTCATGAGATTGTTTTCATGATTTTTTCACAAAGGCTTCTAAAAACTTTTCTACTATTGAGTTACATTAAAATCGCACGGCAGACATAATATTTATAGTCATGGTAAATCTAGAAAACTGCAACAATAGAGAAACGTTTGTATAGCAACATATAAATTAATACAGAATAAAAATACATATTTTTGAATGACGCATTGTACATCTATTACTCTCTCTTGCACCTAAAATAAAAATAAAAAACTATTTTAATATTTTATCGAAAGTGTGAACCAGATACGGTTGGTGTTATACAATAAAGAATTTGTAGTAGATTTATAGCTCGCTATTTCATTTGACTTATTATAAATGTTCTTTAAGTCTGTGTATGACCCCGTATTAGTGCCAACCTTTAGTCTCCTTACATTGGAAGCATTAGTCAATATATCATACTTTTCCAGCCTATTCCCAGATCCTAGTACTAGATCATGTTTGATAGGAAATTATGTCAGTCTGTCGATACAATAAGCAATTTCGATCACGTTTAAATTCCTAATTGGATCAAATTTAACGTCATTCAACGTGACTTGAATATAAATCTAAGTATATTTTACCGGCTAATGAACGGATAAGATCCGAGTTGGTACTATCGATCCGGGGCTCCCTTGCCCGAAGAGCTCAGTGGAAAAGACATACGTTTCGAAAGCTCGGATTCTGTAATGCGCTATCCACTGCCTAGAATTAATTTTAAAACGCTTTAGATACTTGTCTAATTACAGGTTTAGGTGATAAGTATATTATTTATTATTCTTTTTACAGTCACAGTGTGTGTAATTATATAATATATTTTAATAATATTTTGATAATAATATTTTGATTTTGAATAATTTTGTTTTTCGACGATAAAGATTATGAAATTAAATATAACTTACTTAACGATTAAGAATACATATTCGTACTCAACGGTTTCTCTAGTTCTCTTTACTTGGCATTTATCATTTTTGTCCCAAATGAAGTCTTAGTAACTACTTGCGGCACAAGAAACGCTTTATTAACGCCCTTTTAACATTATTGTTATTCTATGTTAATCAATTTTTATTTAATCCGTTAAGTTTACCCTTGATATATGTTAACGTTTAATTACCAGTCTATTTATATGCAAACGGAATTTAATTAAAAACCTTTGTGTGGTCAAAGACAAAGCACGTAGGGCCATTTTAATTTGATATGGGACTACCGCGCGTTGTGTACATCGACACATTAGATGATTATCCTTTGAGGAGTACTAGTTGCATAATAAATCAGAAATAAGTGCCTATGCAGTACTAGTCTTTACATCAATTTGTGTAAACGTATTACGTAGAGTTAAGAGAACTGGTAGAGTTATTTTTCACATTGTTTATATTGATCACAAAACCAAACATACCGATGATTGAACATGTGTGTGCTGTTTATTTTTAGTGACATGAATATTATGACCAAGTTTAATAGATTGTCTTAATATGTACCCATATTTAAATGTGTGTGTTAACTGCTGATAACCTTTGTATAAGCATTTTAACTTCTACACAGAAGATCATATAAAAAAATGATTATAAGTGCAGTGTTCAATAAAACAGTTGTACATTCATTGTAAAGATATGTAAGAAGATTTTAAATGTTACCGCTAGGAAATATATTCTAGAAAATACATGAAAGTTTACTATGAAAAAAAACGGTCCGATAACAGTGCTACCTCTAAGGTGAATAGATAAACTAGTCTGAAGATTCAGTAACTGTACAGTATGATTGCTCTGGTGTTGTGCTTGGTTGGCAAAATAATAGAAGTCACAAAAAGTGTTTATTTAAAATGTGATAATGAAAAGTCTATAAACAGGAAACGGAAACGTAGGAGACTTATGAAAAGACCGCGGAAAAAAAGGTGGCGGGAAGGTAAGGTAACAAATTACCTTAGTTATTCTACTAAATATTAAAAATATGTCTAAAATTTATGCTTACGCAAGTAACTTTCCAATTAATTTGGTTAATTTAATTGGACAAGTAAATGCATTTCTGCATCTTTAGATAAATTATGTTGTTAATTTGTTACAATTGCGTTAAAATACAGCTGCAGCTAGTAATAATTTTGTAACTGAGGTCATTTGATTATAGTGACGTAATTCCTCGTGGGCTGCCAAGTGTTGATTCAGTGTCAAATTTCATAATAAACAAAACTGATAACAATGACATCTATCCGTACTTTTTGTAACTAATAAGCACAATGAAGAACATAGAGGTTATGTCTTTCATAATATCAAATTGATTATGTTTTAAAAAACTTTGTATGTGTCCAAGAGATGGCGCTACTTAAATATTTCGTTAAACATTTTTGCAATTTATTTAATTAATATAAAACACTCTATTAAATCATATAAGAATTAATTTATTCATCAACTTTCTCTTTATTATTTATAGATTGTCTTATAACATTTATTGGTTGAATTTGCTTGGATAGCTGTTTATTTATGCAAATCTATTTCGATATACATTTGCCATATCCGGCTTTCATGTCTTTGTCTTTCAGTATAAGAGGAGAGAATGCCCTTGGCATTAAGTCCGCCATTGTACAAATTTTGTTTGTGCGAAGTGTAAATAAATAAATATAAGAGGCCGCGTGACGAATACTTCGACTACACGAGCTAGATTTAGGCAGGCAATATACATAAGGCGGTACATTGACTTTATTATACAATCTAGAAATTTCAAACAAACATGATTTTATATTTTATTATTTTAACCATCGATCAGGTATAATTACAAAGGACTCTAAACACGTTAATTAAAATTATCTTTGCTCCTAACGTTGCCATCCATCCATCAGCCTCTCTCCGTCCACTGTTGGACATAGGCCTCCCCCATAGAACTTCACAACGCGCGGTCCTGTGCCGCTTGCATCTAATGTCTCCCCGCGATCTTGACTATATCGTCGCTCCACCTTGTCGGAGGCCGCCCAACCCTGCGTCGTCCGGTACGTGGTTGTCGGTACGTGGTCGCCGTCTAGGACTTCCCCAACAATCATTAGTCCTACGAGGGATATGGGCTGCCCATTGCCACTTCAGCGTGCTGACCATTCGGGCTATGTCGGATACGTCCGTTCTCCTATGGATCTCCGTATTTCGGAATTTATCCCGTAGGGAAATACCAAGAATAGCCCTCTCCATAGCACGCTGTGCAACCTTGAGCTTGTTTACGAGGCCGACATTTAAAGACCACGTCTCTGACGTTTAGATCGATTATATTGAGATTCAACCTGTGAAACTCTATTGAAACGCCAGGAGTACGCTGAGTTGGGCAGCAGCAGCAAAACCGATACAATTAATAAATTGAGAGTCTATTTATCAATCATAATTGCTGATATCGATCTACCAATTTAGAAGATACGAGGTAGTACGTGTAAACCTTTGAGTCGGGTAAGAACTAGAATATTGGTTCCATGCAGTTTTAGTACGGTACGTCGGGGGACATGCTAGCTATTTTTGTTATAATACATAATTAAATTCATGCTTGAATACCTCTCTTCTACTAAAGCCCATTATCGTCCCACCACTGGGCACGGACCTCCTCCTCTTTGGGAGAGATTATGGTCTACTGTGTCGCGCTTACCAAGCGTGTTGGCACAAGGTTAAATTTCGAGACTTTCGTCTCTCACAGCAAATGTTAGTTGCTTATATTTATTATTCCTTAGCTGGCTCTTACAGCACCCTGCGAAAGAAATGGGGTAGTGACATTTGTATTCTTAAACCCTTACCACACGGACGCTTGAATTAAATAAACCGATTTTATAATGTCATATTTATCTTTGTCATCTCAAGCAGTAAATTATCTAAGTATCTTATACTCTGCAAACAAAGTATGGGAATGAGGAACCAACAATCGGCATTAGCGTCTGAATTGTGAGGTCATTCACTTAGGCTCCGTATTATGACTGATTTGGCAAACATACCGTTACGTTTTAGCTTTCCGGTGTTATCTTGCTAATTGAACATTGAAGCTTACAAACTATACATATCCTATTGATATTTTATACGTGAAAGTTTGGTACTTTTAAATGACTGAATGGATTTTGATAAAATTGTATAATTATGTAGCTAATACATCAAAATGATTAAGGCACATGTACATAAAATGAATACACAATTGTATAAACTGTCCATTCAACATTATTAGAAAAATAAATTAGTAATAAGCAGATAAGTTTTAAACTCGTTAATCAAATGCTTTTGTCTTTAATAGAACGCGTTAACCCTTTAATGTGAAGGTCTGGCGTAGGTACCTAATCGTTAATCCGTAAGTGAGGAAAGAAATTTTTGGTTAATGAGTATTGCTGGGATGTCCCCCATGCTCATCAACGTCTTGGAGCCTAGAAGTAAGCCCGAGATACGGTGATACCTAATAAAAATTTTTTTCAATGTGAATGTAATTGTTGGTAAAAAAAACAAAATAGTGTAAACACTAAATTACTTCTGCTGACCCTTGCGAAGGTAAACCTGCGTGAAGAAAAAAGGCAATAAGTACATTTTAATAACTACAAAAATTACTGTACCCACTGTAATTAGTTAAGCTATACAGTACTACACAGTATACTACAGTATACTACACAGTGTACTACAGTATACTATTTCTTGCAATGCTCTAATTACGGATAGTTGTAAGCCATGAGGTTTAAATTGTATATCCAACAAACCATAATTGAATAAATTGATATTCACGGCAGGAGCACAATATAAGATAGGTTTGAGCATTATTTCCATTTGATATGCACCCTACTACCTTCCGAGAGGTTTACTGTGAAAAGTGACGTCGACATTGGAATGAAGTTGGTGCGCATGCGTACGTCAGTTACAGGCGCTGCGCCTGCGCGTTTGACGCTTTACTCGGCGGTGTTGTAGTCGTGATCCGCTTAACAACGTCAGTTTTATTTATATTCAAAACACACTTTATAATCATTACTAAACTAATTAGTGCAACGTATCGCTTGAACTGACTAATACATAAACGTTATCACTCGATTAGTCAACTGATATTAAATTTATACGAACCGCAATCAGCTGCTGTTCCAATAGTTTAAACTTTAAAATTGAATTTAATTATAATATTATGTACAATAATTGCACGCGTTAAGTTTTAAAATAAAGTGTCAAAACCGGTTGCTCGTAGTATACTCCAATTAATCCCGACGTTCTATTTGTATCCTGTCTCGTTCCCGGCGCGTAGTCCCTATCAAATGTAGCTATATTCACGAGAGTTCCATCTCGCTCCCGCACCCCGCACCCATTCATGCGATTTATTCCGATCGGGATTTCGGGATAGCGCGCTCGCAGCTGTCAAATCAAGCGATACGCCGCGTAACTGATTATTTAGTAATGTTATGTTTTCATTTCACGTTGCAGTGTCTTTACTTGTGTTTGTCAAGTGCAAAAACAATGTGAAAAGTGGTTGTTAATAATTATTTTCTAAGTAACTCGTATCCTTTCTGACTTGGCTGTTATTATCGATTGGAGACGCAAAATATGAGGTGTTTTTATCCTCAATGTGTCATTAAGTTAAGTGATGAAGGCCCTTGATTTAGGCCATAGTGTACCTCAATCGAACACTGCGTAAAGGATACATTGAGAAAAGAAAATGCGGATCAAGACTTATTCAGATTTTCGCCCGAATGGTAAATATTCCTGCTTATTTATTTGATTGAAATAACAATAATAAATATTAAGCTTATACCAAGACAATTACATTTGCATTTTGCAATGCAACGGAAAATCCAAGGTAAAAATATTGTTTCTATATTTCTCCTGTAGCAATGGTTTAACTACCCACGCAAAATTATTGTGGTAAACATGGTTACGAAGTTATAAATTAATTTTATCATTGTTGTTGTTCGCTGGTTGCTGTATTAAGGATACTTACGTCACCAACCCATTCTTTCGGAAAGATTTCGTTATGTGAGACTTCAAGTTAACAAACTATTACTAACACTACTAATCAATTTTAAAATTAATAAAGTAAAAGAAAAGCCTGAATCGAACTTTGTAGTGCTTGACTAACTATATGGGTTACTGATTTTAGGGTTGCATTAACGAAAAAATACAAAAAACAGTTATTGTTTTTAAATGGTCACATTGGTCACCAATTACAAATAGCATTTTTTTTATTAACATTACTTTTGATTACGCTAGTAATAATAGACCGGAGTAACCTAATAATAAAAAAATATTTATCTCAACTCTCTATCTTTTCATAAAGGTTACAAAATGCGAGCCAATTATTGTATAAAATCTTTAAAAACATATTATTCCTTATACCGAGAAAGTACGCAAAATAGATAGACTCTATTATTTACACAATGAAAATTTAGGTAGTGGTTCCCATTTTAATATCCGCCCCAATACATACCTAGTTAGTTGATAATGGCCGTTTTCAATAATTTATTTATCCTCAATCCATGATATTAAAGACTAAACTGTTGTGCTTGCATAATTAGTAAGCTACTGATGATGGCATGTTCTATTGAAACTTGTACTAAATATAGAAATACTCGTAAAGAAATACTCATAAACCCATATATCAATGTGTCTTAAGTCAATAATTATTGGTTATTGAAAATGGGCGTTAATGATCCTACGAAGCATTTGTATACAAGTAGGTACATACGTTGGAGAGGGCTTAGGGAAGAATTACACTTTTCCATAATTTTTGCATTTACTGTGATGTGGTAACAAATCTTACAATATTCTCTGATACAGTCACATTAGGTATGGTTAATAATTGTAATGAAAACGTACATGCACGCTATTGTTATTAGGTGAGAAAGTTAAATTTCTCTTACGTTTTGTTCTTATGTAAAATTTAAACTTTCGTTAGAATTGTTTTACTTGAGAGATGGTTTTTGGGAATTGTCATTGAGAAAATATAAATTACCTAGTCATATTGTTCGCCTAAGTTCTCATATATCTACTTAAAATTAGCTTCATAACTTTTGTGTTAATTTCCCTATTTTATATAACTGTCTATTGTATATTATTACATATTTTGTGCTCATCTATGTACAATATAATATGACACAAGTTACATTTTCTTCTTAATTGCACAGACAAAACAAACATGTTATTCTGCGAATATATTTGCTTAGACACAACAAATATACAAGCCTTACTATTTAGCTGAAGCAAACAGGATTCGAGAGAGAGTATTTATATAAGTTACAGCGCTTTATCATTCCACATGAGCTAACAAGTGATAAACTATCGCAGCGATCTTTATCGCTCGCCACGGCTATCTAGAAATTCCAAAGACTATTCGGGCATCCTATAATACTAAGATTATATAATACGTTTTGATATAAAAGCCGATACAGTTAGGTACTCTTCAAAAATATTGAGCATTTTAGTATCGGCTATATTATTATATACAATAAGAATTAAACGCAATGAGCATGCTGTCAACCGCATTATGTATAGATTTCTTGCTCGACAGTCAAAGAAACGATACTAAAATTGAATTTATTCATCCTAGTGTGATGAGAACACGTACTTTATGTGCTAAATTTGTAATTTATATTTGTTTAAAAAATAAATGTACCAGAAAAAAGACATATCTATTAAGAAAACGGGCGATGAAAAGATAGGAGAAAGCAAGAGTTAGTTACCCTAGTTATCTTATCTTTTAACGTAATATATGCCTTATTATTGAGCTCCATAACAATGAATTAACTATATATAATAGTGTTTTATGAATTAATAGCTGTTACTCGCAACTTCGAACAAATTATTTAAAAAAATAACATCCTCTTGAATCACTGTGTCTATTAAAAAAAACCCTATCAAAATCCGTAGCATAGTTTTGAAGATATAAGCTCCCATAGAGACATTCATACAAAAATAACGAATTTGTTTTTAACCGACTTCAAAAAGGAGGAGGTTCTCAATTCGTTTGTTACCTCATAATTTTTTACTGGGCGAAACGATTATAATTTTTTTTTATTTGAAAGGTGGTGTTTCTCATTATCTCCTGAGAAATCGAAGAAAACCCTCAAATTTCAAAGACACATGAAGTCGGGTAAACTTTAAAAAAAAATACTCAATAATATTATAAGTAAAGTTTTAGTGTTTGAATAAATAGGTTTACGATTTAGTTGCTAATAATCCTTGCAATGTACCACCTTACTGCAAACGTGCAAAGATTAGCACATTCATAACATGTAGCTGTATTATCTTGTTCGCAGCCGTTATGAATTCCGTCTTAAATGCTCTAATGATTTAAATTGTGATGACTTGTCTTCTCTGGTTGGCGCAATTGAGTCCACCGAGGTCGAGCGCCGTTTCATCACGAACATAAACAATTATGGTTGACTTAAACATAGCTTAACTTATTTGTGTATTTGCTTTTGCCTTTATTTTAATATCAAGATTTATCAATATACACTACTTGTTATAATAATATGACAAACAAAGGTCGCTTCGTGATGTTAAAATGAAATTTTGTTTAAAACCCTGCCCTTATCCCGTATATAAATAATAAATTTTGTTTAAAATTAAAAAGAAATCGCTTCATTATTATTTACACGCTTTTAGTAGTTCGGTATGTATCTATCTATGTAATAAACATTAAAAACAATTGACGGGCCTCGTGGTGTAGTGGTTCATGTAACGGACTGCCGATCATGGGGTCTCGGGTTCGATTCCTGGTCAGGACAATCATTTTGTGTGATGTTTTTAATTGTCATACAAATGTTTGTACTGCGTCTGGGTGTTTACTATGTATTATAAGTATGTATTTACAAAAGAAAAGTAGTTTATGTATTATATCCGTATTCTGGTACCCATAACACAAGCATATAAGCTTAGCTTGGGACCAGAGGACGTTGTGTGAAATGTCTGTGAATATTTATTTATTTATTTATAATTAAAATGGTCATTACTAAGATGCAATATTTGTACTTATTTGTAACTACATACATACATATTTCTTTTAAGTTTTTTTTACCTTTTTACGTACTTTAGGTCATATTTTATGTAGGTACACACTACACACACCATAGTTATATTGGACTGGTTACGTTTAAACACATCATTACAATAAAACATCTTCCATATGGAATTCTTTACGACCATATGGGTGATATAGGATATAAATATACACCGAGATTTGAAATGCAGAATTATTTTTGTTTACACAAGTAATATTTTACTGTATATTATCCCTAACGCATTGTACAGGACTTGCGACTGTGAATGAGTTTATTTTCAACACAAGAATTTCCATTCCAAGAGTAACAAAGTATGCAGAAACTAAATATTAATAATCCCTTGATTTTATATTTAACATTTACATTTGAGTGCGTTGAGTGCCGAAATAAAATGTTCATAGCGATCACGATATGAATTAGGTAGGTACTTCGATTGTACAGTGCAATGGTTCTCAGGCTCTTTGCCACTGGAATTTCAAGTGTTCGATTTTTCTAAGCAGTATTTGAATTACTTATTGAATGTTTAATACGAGAATTTATTTTCGTGTAGTTATTTATTTCAGGATCGTCAACATTACATTTCTCCCTCTCTCTCTCTAGTCCCACTGTTGGGTAGGGGCTTCCTTCACTTTGGGAGGGACTATGGTGTTCTTTGCTGCGCTGAACAGGAGTATTACATAGGGTTTATTATAGATTTTGCCATCTCTTTCAGATATCCCTTAGCTGGCCTTTACAGCACCCTGAAGAGGAAATGGGGTATTGACCTTTGTATTCTTCTTCCGTCACAACACGCCAAAAAATGTGGTAATAGCAATATGTATAGAGGCTAATAACCACTCAGTGGATGACTATGATTAACCCACCAGACACAAAGAAACAAATAGAAAAATAAAATTTAATGCCATGAAAAACACTTCTTACGTTAAAGAACACTTCAAAGAACCACTTATGAAATCAAATCACTTATGAAAATGATTTTTTAAGTAAATAAAATATAGCTTACAATAAATATTACCTTAATTTGATGATAATTAAAATCTATTAAGTACATACAGCCAATTTCGTCATTGTTAGCAGTCAGACATTGTCTTTAGTCACACGTTAGATTGATTTGCTTTTTTTTTGCTTTGCTTTGGCATTTAAGGATTCAATTATATTATAGGTAATAAACACATCAACTATAATCCCACATGAACTCTATAAAATTCTCATATCAATCCAGATATGAATCACGTTTATAACAGAGGATTGATGTCCATTTAAATCTGTTCGTCCGCTTCGCTGCTACGGTGACAAGATTAACTGTAACAAATCGTTAACTATAATATGCCTACAAAAAATAGAATATATTATTAATAGTTATATGATCTCCTTTACTTATTATAACTAAAACAATGTCGTTATTTTTGTATGTCCCTATATAAATATAAATTTTGAAAACGGATTATGAGCTGTTTCTTTTTCCTAATAGAATGGTTCAAGAGAATGGCTTTTTGTATCGGTCCGTGTGGTGACGGATTAAGAATACAACTGTCATCACCCCATTTCTTTCCCAGGGTGTGTAAGAACCAGCTAAGGAACAATATAAGCAGTTAACGTCTACTGTAAGAGACGGAAAACTCGAAAATAAACCCTGTGCCAACACGCCTGGTCAGCGCGGCACAGTAGACTATAATCCTTCCCAAAGTGGAGGAGGCCCGTGCCTAGCGGTGGGAAGTTAATGGACTGGAGAGGTTAGGGGTTTTTATTCTAGATTCCACGCGTGCGAATTTACTGGCAAAGCTAAATGTATGAAGCTTTGCATGTAATCAACCCATTAACTATCGTAACTGCCTTAAAGGATACACATATTTGTTTATGTCTAATCTTAGCTTGCTCTGAAAGACAAAAATTCTCAGTATAATAACTAACTATAAAAAAGATTTAATGCTCTCTCACAAAGCAGTAGCCCAAACCCTAACTAAAACCAAAAAACACCCCACGTTATACAACTTATTAAAATGTCACTGTGTCAACTAAAGGAATAAGCATTGTGAACGATATTGATAATCCACTGCGATAGTTTTTCTCTTTGTATAACAACCTCCTATTGTTCTCGTAACAGCCAGTTGCCACAATTCCGTCTCATTTAACTCGCACACAATATACCGTATAATGTTTTGTATAACATATATTACTAACACGTTTGTTGTATATAGTTAACTAGCTGCTGCACGCACCTTCGTACGCGAGGAAATTTGAAAAGAATACAAAAACCTAAACAAATTATACAAAAAAACCTTGAACCTCTCCATCTATTAAAAAAGCGCATCGAAATCCGTGGCGTACTTTTGAAGATATAAGCTCACATAGGTACATATATACAAAAATAACGACTTTGTTTTATAATAAGTAAAGATAAAGATTTAACACGCAAAAGTTTATAATAGTCCTAATTTAGTATTCTATGTGACATTTTCAAATTAAGAAACTATTTACGTGATGTGTAATTTCTATTGTTTTGCTAAGTACACTTAACACCTTAAATATGATAAAATTGTTCATAATTATGGTAGTAAATATTATAATTATTGTGATTACTTAGTTACAATATGACAATTAGTTTCTGGGTCATCCAATAAACCCATGATGACAGTATGTATACATATGTATTATTAACATAGGATAATTCAATAGTAGTTAATACTAATAAATGTACCAAGCTATAGTTGAAATTTTATGACCTACATTTAAAATACATTTTCCTCATAATAAAATTATTTATTTTTAAATTGTTATTGAACTTTATTGTCACAACCTTGTCCAGAATACGTGACCGTGAGATTTAGCAGAAAATACTTTATATGACAGTGATAGTTATTTGATGTATGATAAGAAGTGTTCTTCACTAAGATTTAAGAGATAAGACTCGACAGTGACTACTTGAAACTGTCTGAGTTTACCCTTGACACCCTAATAGGGGAGAATCGGAGGGCTTCCTTGTACGATCGATTGACTGAACCACCCTCGATATAGAAAGTTGCATAAATAACTATTGAAGTATTGACACAGGTGGCTTTTAGTTTCTGAAAGACGGCATTTTGTCTCAGTTATATTTTAAAACCAGCTGTTGCTCGCAATTTAGTATGCGTGCAATTTAGAAAATAAAATATCTTTATAAATTTTACAAAAAGACAGTCTTTTTGAACCATTCTATCAATTAACAAAACCGCATCAAAGTTAGTGTCTGTAGTTTAAAAGATATAGGCTCACGTAGGCACATCTCTCTCCAGCCTATTTACGTCCCACTGTGGGGCACGGACCTCCTCCACTTTGGGAGGGACTATGGCCTATTGTGCCGCGCTGACCAGCCGTGTTGGCACAGGGTTTATTTTTGAGTATCCCGTCTCTCACAGAGGATGTTATCTGTGTGCAATATCCCATAGCTGACTTTTACAGCACCCTTGGGAGGAGATGGGGTGGTGACACTTGTATTCTTACTCCGTCACCACACGGAGAGGTGGGCACATACGTAGAAATATTTGCTTAGTTAAAAACACACTTGAAAATCGTGAATATTATCTATGTCTGCAAAATTAAAGATCAATCTGACTACTATACCTATGGGTAAAAAAATATTTTCAAAATCGTAACAAAGTTTTAAAACATCAAATAAAATTATCTTATATTATCTTATCATTACTACCATAACTACCGAGCTAATAAAAGCGTGTTAAAAACAACAACTTTTTTCATAATAGGTATCTAAGTAAAGATTATATGAAAAACATGTTTCATTTTGAATTTATCTTTGTCAAATTCTTAAGGCTTTCACAAAATGTATTCGAACGCTTAAACGTTTGTATAAGTATTTAAATAACTATGTATTAATTATATTCTTAATAAATAAATTATATAAATATAGTTACGTATAATTTGTGAATATAATTACCCAAATTTTTAAAAGTATATTATTGTATAATATGTAAATCTAGAGCGTAGATTTAACATTTTTATCTGCATTTTCTATTTTAAGCAAGATAACTCAAAAGTCATAAAAACACCAACTTATTATACTTACAATTTATTGAAAATTATTTTATTTTAACGACTTAGAAAACTTACAAATGAAAATACATCGTTTATTAAGGTAATTATGTTTTCAAGGTTAAATAACTAGCTATAAGTTTTCAGATTATTTAAATAATTTGATTGACTCATAGTAGGTAATGGTACCAATTCTACGTGCACGAACTTAACTAAAAATGAGAATTGATAGTGTCATTAACACAATTTGGCAATGATAACAGAACTTTTGAAAAAAAAATCAGTAAATTTTAGACTAATGATTTTTATTAATAAAAATGTACACAACGAAATAGCCAATTTTAATCAAAATACGCCGTAGTTGTTTTCATTTTTTAGTTATTATTTGTGCACGTTATATTTGGCACCAATATATTCTAATATGGATATTTATTGTTATTGTCAGACTATAGTTAAACATTCGCAAAATAACAGTACTAGCTTTTTTACTCGATCTAAAAATCGAACTCAATACTTTTATCCTACGAACCTAGAGTTATAACCACCGACTCACAAAGACCATTTTAGAACATAAAACGGATTGCCAGTGTTGCCACACGTAATAGATTTCCCCGGTTAAGGTTACAGTATGAATAGGCACTACCTATTATTATGCAATTTTTAAACTGTTTTTTTATTCATATTATAAAAAATAACTTCCTATTTAATGTTATATAATAAGACTCGTGTAATTTAACACAAAAAGTAATTATTTTAGAGTATTCAAAATATTAGTAGAAATAATTTTATACTTATAAAGATACATAGTAGTGACTGTTGGGCTGGCTGATTAAGTTACAGTTCAACCCCTATAGATACCGCATCACTAGATTTTTATTAACCACTAAACGTTGGAGGAAGATGTGTGGGATATGGAATACATAATACATTTATGCATTTTCATTGGTCGTATCAAAATCACACACGTAATTCTCATACATTTCCTATGCTTTTTTTTATTGGCTTCATCAACACGTTAACGTCGAGGCTATCCAGCTCCTTGACAATTTTTTCAATAGTGATAGTGTTAATTAGTGCAGTGAGTGCTAGTTTTAAGAAACACAAAATCAAAGTGCCTTCGCCTTAAATAAAGACAATAAGAAAAGTGTTGATGGACACATTCTTAGTTATTATGCTGTTTAGTAACTTAAGTTAGGTAAAAATTACTTATTAGCCTTGGTTGGCTAGATTGTAATATTTTGTTGAATGTGGTTCCTAAAGACCAGAGTCATCAAGAAAGAAAAAGAAATTCCTATGCGAGAATAGCGTAGGTATACGTTTGGTGTGCTGTAATCGCCCTGCATTCGGTATCTATGGGAGATGATCTGTGTTTTAGGTACAAGAATACGCGTGTCACACATATGTGGGTATAACATACATATGTAATGAGATGACTCTTCTCGGGATACAAAAAACTGTCGCTATCTGTTACAGCCGTGAATCACATCTCTTAGGTGTGGGAACTTAACAAAATTGAGATTTTATTTATGAAGCTATGACTGTTTTCAATATTTTATCAATCTACAATTATTGCCACTAAATAAAAATTGTATATAACACGAAAATAGGAAAAAAAAAATTAAATTATAAATAAAGAAAAAAATATAACTTTTGTGGCCAACAGAATCGAGTAGTTAGGTTCTATTAATTATCCATTTTAAGTATTATTTGTTTATATTTTAAAGTAGATTAAGAATAGATAGAAGTAATAGTTTAACATGATGAAATAAACTTAATAAACATAAAAAAAAATAAAAAATATAACTAGAATGTATTTTTTCTGGTCTGGTAGAAAAGGTTGTGTGAAATGTCCAAATAAAATTTTCTTTGTGATAACTGTACATACTTTTCGTCTAATCTACTAGTATGTTACATTAGGATTATGTGATGCAAACCCACTTTGTATCATTGTATATGAGTTATTTTCAGCGTATAATAGGTTTAAATATAGTGTATAATATCCAGTTTCCTGTTGTACTTAGTTAAAATGATAACGAGGCAACAAATAAAAATATTAATTTCCTTATTATGCGTAGAACATTTCTCTATACGAGATGTTACTTACAATAGCCCAGTTTCACACAGGAAGAATGAATTATTTGTGAGGTTAATCTATTCTGAGTAACATTTGCAGACGTTAACTAGACGCTTGTGTTTTAAACTAAACTAAATACAACCGGATTTAGCAACTTCTGTTAGTTTTGCCACAATTGAATAAGCTAGACTTGGCTTATTTTTTAGTCTGCAGTGAAGAAAAATGATGATATTTCTGTTGATAACGGTCTTTGTACGTGTGGAAATTAGAGACCACAAACTAACAAACTACACCTAACAAAACATCCTTTTGAACCACTCTATCTATTAAAAAAAACGCATCAAAATCTGTTGCGTAGTTTGTTTGTTTGTGTAGTTTGACTTTGTTTTATATTAAGTAAAGGAGAAGAATATTTAATGAAATATTCATAAATAAGTAGTGCTTTACAATCCTTAACTCAACTCTTAGTATAGTATAGATACCCATGTTAGTTAAGGAGTGTTATACAAACTCTGTCTTTATTTTGATCTTTACATAGTGCATAGGAACTTCTACGTAATTATTGCAATATAAATTGTACCAAACTATCCATGAGCTTACGAAGACAAGTAGTTATTACTGAAATTTATGATGACGTCAAAAGCCATTATTACATAAACTATCGTTTCTTCGCGTTTAAGATGACAAGTCCTTAGTCTAAATAACGTTTGACGACAGATTATGTACGACAGTTATAGCATAGAAATTATAATACTTACGAGATTGATAAAAAAGCTTGTTTGTTTATATTACTAGCTGACCCGGCAAACGTTGTTTTGCCATACTAAAAAAAAAAGTTTGAAAAATAGATGTTGGCCGATTCTCAGACCTACTGAGTATGTATGTAAAATTTGAGAAGAATCGGTCTAGCCGTTTCGGAGGAGTACGGTAACTAACACTGTGACACGTGAATTTTATATATTAGAATTATTGAAATTTATTTTAATTTTCCTAAATACAGAAAGAAAGTATTTATTTCACCCCCATGGCGACACAAATCGTCAAAACAACAAGAACAATATACGCACGTAATAAGTTAACCTTTGTTTGGCTAACGGTTGTAACTAACTTTAAGTTATATAATAATAAAATAATAAATATTCACAGACATTTCACACAACGTCCTCTGGTCCCAAGCTAAGCTTTTTATGCTTGTGTTATGGGTACCAGAATACGGATAGAATACATAAACTACTTTTCTTTTGTAAATACATACTTATAATACATAGAAACACCCAGACGCAAGACAAACATTTGTATGACATTTATAAACATCACACAAATGATTGTCCGAGGCGGGAATCGAACCCGCGACCTCTTGATCGGCAGTCCGCAATATAAACCACTACACCACGAAGCCCGTCGAGTAATTAGTTAAACTTTGTGTTGTTGATTTCTTATGAATGTATGCGCGCTAGCATAGTAAAATTTACCCCTATTATATTCTCTAATACACCTAAGGACGCAGCTATAACTTCAGAGTATCAAAAATGTAATGTACATACAACAAAACAGTATAAGATCCAGCTGGTTTCGTTGACTGATCCAAGCAGTTCACAAAAATATATAATCCATTTAATAATAACAGCGATAACGTTTTACATCTTGCACACGTATCACGTTTTAAGATTTGTGATAAAATTGCAGCTGCCCTGGGGTGCCTGAATACATTATCAAAGATCAAAACTTCCAAAGAAGATTGGGTATTTTTGTATGAAACTTGGTCTAAACATCTACCACCAATGAGATCTAGATCAATCGATATCCCACAAAATTCTAAATAACTTCTACTGCGACAGTTTAGCAAAATAAGTGGTCATTAAAATATAATAATACATAATAATATATGTGGTCTATTTGTGGTAGATATTTGCTCTTTTATAAACTATTTTTACCAACCTTCATGATCGAAGAACTTGTTACGTTTGTTATTTATTAGCATCTAATCTTTTATGCGACAGTTATAAATAAATAAATAAATAAATATTCACGGACATTTCACACAACGTCCTCTGGTCCCAAACTTTTAAAAAAGTTGGACACAGACAGTAAACGATATAATTATGTAGATATTTACTCAAAGTTCATTTTAAAATTTTATGTGTACATGTGTATATAGGATATACTATGTTATATTGATTCTCTCAAAACTAAATCATATAAATAATAAAAATAAATAATAATAAATATTCATGGACATTTCACACAACGTCCTCTGGTCCCAAGCTAAGCTTATATGCTTGTGTTATGGGTACCAGAATACGGATATAATACATTTACTAATTTTGTTTTGTAAATACATACTTATGACACATAGAAAACACCCAGACGCTATACAAACATAACAAACCGGATGTATATTTGATCAGAGCAATAGAGACAAGTGTAATTAAACTTGAGAGGTGAAGGGACGTAAGTGATAAAGTCATTTAAGTCCCTTCACGTCATGTCACTTCTTGGTAACTATATTTTACTGCTATAAATATAATACAACATCAATTTAGAGTCATAATACTATCAGCTTTATAATAATACCATTCGCCTTGAAGGTGATTCTATAGTTGTGCGGTGACTTCCCGACAAATCATTCATCGTGTCGGAAAAGATTGTCAGCCATGGAGGATCCTTTAAAGGTGGTATAAATTGCATCACTTCCTTTGCAAAGATTTTATAAAGTTCAGTAAGTATAAAATTTAACAGATCGATGAACATATACTCATAAGTACTTAATCCAGTATATCGATATTTGATAGATTTCTAATTCAGTCACAGAGCGACAGAAAATTATTTAACTAATGAAATATTTGATGCTCATTTTAATTCAGAATGTCTTTGTACATAAATACTAATTAATTATTGAACACAGTTTTAAATTGCGGTAGTTTTAAATTGTACATAATGCAGACAAAATAATTAATAAATGCAAGCTAGAATTAATAGCAATGACGAAAAATGTCTTTTCAATGACTAAAATACGTTTTCAGAGCCTGACCGCACCAAATACATAAAAATGTAACTAAGAAATAAATAAATTAGTAATGTAAAGTTCAGACGTATTCTTGTCGGATCAAAATGTCAGGGATTAAATAAGGCGAACATGAAGTGTGACCAGTGCCAAAAACGGACTGATATAAAAGAAATTATTCTATGCAAAAAATGTGTTCCAAACGAAATAATATAAAAACTTTTTGCTTCTGCCAATTTATTTTTAATTTATCATCATTCTTTATGACTTGGGGTCGGCGGGTGTCATCTATATCAGGTGTAATATGATGAAATGGATAGTACCATTTCATTATAGATGCATCTTCTGTTATACGCTATATATGTATACTTCATTCTCTTTCATACTTTGTATAATAAAATCTATTCATCCTTTCATTGGTACCTTACTTCATTCCATTAAAACGTTTGTCCACTGAATACTTATAACAATACAATTTTCCTCTACGTTACTCAACTCACTATTCTTAAAATTAATTACTAACCGTTTTTAGTGTTTCATTGGAATCACTGATCGAAACTTGTTAGTAAATCGTTTAGAAACGCCTATGTATTTCTACTATGTTACTTAATAATGTTTATTTGTAATTAAACATTGCAATTCTCATTAGCAAAGTTTACTTTAAAGATTAGCTAAAAAATAGATTTCCTAACTTGATTGAAAATCTTTTGATTCGTATTTTGACACATTGTTAGTATTCTACTGAAATTCCATTCAATTTCACGAAATTATACTAACTATTTAACATTCTCAATGTATCCTCATCCTTACATATTTTTACAGTTCTAGTTAATATTAGAAAAAGCCTATGTTGACCTAACTACTGACTAACTATCACTAACTATCACTATGACTACAATGTCGGTAATGATAACTTACGACTACTAGGAATGTTCTACTGTAATTCAGTTTTAAATGTCACTAAAGTCCAATTCGCAGCAGCTGTGAAATATCCAATTTCTCTGTTATACGCACATCTGCCATCGTTAAAATATTATAACTTTTTACTGTGACATGTGCATGTTGCAATTTTAATACAGTATAATTATGATACATGATACAAATTAATGGGTATCAAAGGACTTTAAGCTTCCCAAAATATTCACTTATTTAGATAAAAAATACCTCCTAATGATTCTATGCTGGCACAGGCTTTACGCCTATTTATAGATCTTTTAACGTTGAATAAAAATACTGTCAATATATTTTCCCTTTGCATATTTGTAAATGAAGAAAAGAAGAATACCCATAATGATGATGAAACCAAGTTAGCGATGCTACGGAAACGAGTTTAAGTGAAATCGGATTCTTACATATCGCTTGCTTGCAGTAAGCAAAATAAAGAATAGCTGCTCAAACAATGTCCAGCAATGAAATTTTAACGATTACGTGATCTATACTCGGTAAAGTCAATCAACTGACTTATGCACACGTTTTAATTATGAAAATCTGTAAGCATAGTTGATTTTAGAACAAAACTTTACATGTTTCGTAGTGATGACTGGGATTGGTTCATTCTTCTACAAAATTGCTATTAGGGTATACTGGTCTTAGCGGCTGATCTGTTCCTAGGATAGTTAAATTAGTATAGGCTTGTCAGCTTTCGTGGTAAAAATTATTGTTGTACTAATCACGGATAGATAAGTTGTTGTTTTCCTTATATTGCGTACACCGCTGACTATTCTTTCGAAGAAAATTTCAGTTATAAGATAGTCAAATTCTTCGAAGGTAAAACGAGTATATATTAAATATACGAGTACTACCCCTTTTACTGTCTATAAATTTTGTAGACTTACGCTTTTAATATTTGGTTAATCCCATGTTGCTCGAATCCTTTTAATCTTAATTGCTAATAGTTGTTTTAAAATGATTAAATAGCGACTGTCTGATTAGAAAACATTAATTGAATACATGTTGAATTAGCATGCAATATGTACGGTGCATAATATTGAAAATATCTAACTAATTAAAAAGATCACTAAGACCACTCTTCATTATTCACGTCCCCTCGTTATTTCAAAGTTTCTTGTCACTCACATTTATTAGTGTCATACATGTGGAATACCTTGTTTCTATAATGAATGGTATGCATTTTTTGATGTTTCAAATTCACATGTTGCATGCTAAAAAGTTTGAAGTTTGAGAGATTACATCAGACTTGTGAGTAATTACCTGACTAACTTTACATACAAACATATTATCACATAGTGACGAATATGACACCACCTAATTTCTCTCGTGCATCTAGTTGATGTCAAATCCTATGGGTACCGCCCGATACGAAATATGAAGGACGTTTTCAATGGTGGGATGTATTTATAATTGTCATACAAATGTTTGTACTGCGTCTGGGTGTTTACTATGTATTATAAGTATGTATTTACTAAACACGTTTACGTTTCCAAGAAATTTTGCGATAACGAAAAAAATACCATAAATGAAATGTTATGCCAAGGGCCTGACTCTACCCTGCTTGAAAACATTTGATGAATCATACTACAGTGCGTGTTTTCCCGTAAAATCTAGAGAGAACTCACAAGGATTAATACCCCGAGGGGCTTAGGGGCGCATTTACTGTAATATAGTTCTAAGAGTTTATTGGATTGCCTGCTTTATTATATTTATAGATACATGTACCTACGCAAGGCAACCTTTATTGTCACTTGTTAGAAAGCGACCGGTTCTATATATGTTTAGGCTATATCAATCACTAAAGGTCATCTAGTTACGTTAGTTTGAATTATGAAAAGGTTGCGTGCTGAATAACTTTTTTTTATATTCTGGCAGTTCAAGGGCACGCCTTAGCCACACTGAATCGTTAAGAAAATTTTAAGCACTAAGCAGCACAAGGCCAAGAGTTTAGATTGATGTGATTATTAAGTATTAGCTAATGCCCACGGTTTTACCCACGTTTATGATTAGGTACTGCCTTTTTCTCAGCTTTTAACGTGATCATAGCCTATGGCGTCATTCTTATTCTAACTATGAATAGATTAGCTTTAGAGATTAATAAACATAAACAACAAAAAGCAATAAATATCCAACCATACGTTCATACAAACTTTTATGTTTTTAGTATTAGTATGAAGGATTAAATAAAGGAACATAAATTGTAAAGATTAGTTTCCCTTAAGTGTTAGTTAGCAGCCATTTTTCCGAGAATTCGTCGCCTTGCAAGTGGTACATCGACCCCTTGTCTAATTACTGTCTACGATGATATAAAGATACTAATCCAAACACCCTCGAGAATTTTTAGGGGACTGTCTTTTCTTTTATTTGGAATTTTGCCATACGAAAATCTTTCAGCGCTATATAAGGATTTATAGAGTACGAGTACAATCCAATCTACACGTTCAAGTATTTTTTTCGCGGCATTCAATGAGCAATACAGAGTGTGCTAAAATATTATTGACTTGTGGTCTTATTCATGATGACTTATCGGAGGTTTAAAAGTTCGCTAAATAGTTATCTCTCCGATAAAGTTGTTGTTTAAACCTCCGATGAATCATTATGAATAAGACCATTAATATATAACACAGTTAACTTGCTGTCCTTTACCTCCTTAATTACTAAGTACCTTTGTCGCCTACAATTTATAGAAAAAGTTACAGCATTGAAGTATTAAATGCGACCAGCGACCACAAATGTCTCACTATTTGTTGTTAAATTTCTCCTAAGCTTTCACTTATATTCTAAAACAGAAAGATAATAAATACAAAATCAGATTATGTTTAATATTTTTCTTTTATAGCTTGCAAAACTCTAGAATAATTTATATCCCAATAAGTGTGGTCTATTTATTTTCTATCAGACTATCGTATCTTGTTCAAATATGTTGTGCGCAGTGCGCATATTTCGAGTAAAAAATTGCCAGTAAGTGTAGCAATTTCACGTGCACAGCTAAACTTAAATAAAATGTTAAAATCGATCGTTTCTTTAAGTCTATTATTTATTATTTCGTTGCACAAATTTATATTAATTAATGTCATTAGTCTATAATATATAGATTTTATAATAAAAAAAACTGTAAGCATTACCGAATTGTGATATTCCTTCTACCAATTTTATATTTTTATTGAAGTTAAATTTAGTTGTACTCGTAGAGTTGGTACCACTGTCTGTTATGTGATCAATTAAAAACTTAAGTTATGAAATTAAAATCCCCTTCCTTTTGAAATATGAGATATAATAATGATGATATAAAGCAGTCACGTCAGCGAATGAGTAGGGAGGAGGGCCGAAGCGGGTATTGCGGCGCGTGTCTGACCCGGCTAAATTAATTCCATTCCCTTCCCTACACCCATTTAAATATCTTCGTAATGACGCATTAACTTGAATTACTGTACGTTTTATATATAAAACCCTAACATTTAATTCTACATTATTGCTTGTTTTAGCACCAATTATTATTATTTTAACTTACTTAAATGAAAATGTGTAGTAAAAACTCTAGTTAGTCACATTTTCAATTCCATTCCATGACCCTGGTTAAAGTAAAAGTAATTACATTTATCTAATTTTGTCAGTTGTTTTTTGAACTAAGAGCCTAAGTTAATGATTTTTATTAATATACTTCGTGTTAAATTGTTTATTGTTATTTGTCATTTTATTGCATTTTGTTTATTTTTAGTATTTTGTTTTGATTTGTAATTTTAATGTTGTCTTTTTAGTACTATAATTTATCTGATTTTGTATGATTGCTTTGTGTATAACGCATTAGTTTTATAAACTGTAATGTTGTACATGAAAATAAATAAAATAAATGATAAATGTTATTTCTGGTTTGCACGTAGGAGTACTATTCATTAGTGGCTGAAGCAAAAATTCAGCTGTATATGTATTTATATTTAAATAACATAATATAAGATGGAGTTAACAAAATACTTATTTTTGAAAGCTGAAGTAAAATGTTTTTAAACAACGAATTGTAGAGTACCTATAGAGTCGATACGTAGTCGTCATTGTAATATATTTCCAGTGCACATCGTTGAAACGTAATGCGAAACCAATATCACTTTCAATGCTGAGAGTGTTGTGACCACATGAATAAGAAATAGGAGTTTCCTTTCTACAAACAATAAGTCAGTGCTCGACGGCGACTGTACGCACGCTTGGATCGATGCCAACTTTTCCTTGCAATTTTACTGCTTGCCCGGTTCGATACACGGACATTTTGCAGTCACCATTCTAGACGAAGATGGCAATAACCTATCAGTTTTATTACTTCTACAACTAACAGAGATTTAGTCCTCGTTTATTAGTCTCTTGATCATTCTATTGGTTTGATGTAGTCTTCAAACAATTTGTTTTTATGACCTCTTGAAATATTGTTTGATCAATGTTTTTGCTAGGCTTTATAACATTGCTTACCATCTAAAATAATAGAAGTAACCTTCGCTACTCCTGTATTCGGCATGTTAATGGTTTTCCGTGTAACCGCGTGATTAAAATATTAATATTGGCGATAGTTTTTTAATAAATATTAATATGAAAATATAAAGTTTACAACATATTTAGTTCATCTATAATATTTAAATTTGTGGCAATGTAGAGCAAGGTTTATTTAATATGTTATGTAGATATAGGGTAAATTTGTGTACACAGATATTTAGCAAATATAAACAACCTTATAGTTATCTTAATAGATGTGTTATTATCTGTAATGAAAGATAGATAAGTCAGTTGTTTCATAAAAATGAAGGTAAGTATATTGTACACCGATGCCATGAATCGCAATAGGCGCTAGAGCGTGAATGGAATGCTGCGAAAATAACTTTATTATAAACGGTATTCATAGCTACTTCGTTTTTATTACGGTTTAGAGGCGAAATAATTTTTGTTCTTTTGACTAAGTTAGTCATAACTTAAGATTTGGGGACGTCTTTGAAGTTAGAAATCCATAAATCAAATTGAAGATCAGGATCACTGGATAATAGTTTGGATAGCAAAATATAATAGGTATCGTATGTAATTTATTGACTGTTATGTGACTGGTTTCAAACCATTATTTTATTTTTATGAACCAACTTATTAGCAACCAACTGTAACTCAAGAGACAAAGATCTGAATCCCTCTAATACGCAGTTATCAGATACTATCTATTCGCAATTTATAATAAAATGTTTCCAAGACCAGATCGGATGTTATTGTCATGAAAACTCATTCATTTTACATTATTAATGGCGACCTTGGACTATAACTGTTAAAATCTGTTTTGAAATGTTAATATATTCAACTAAGATCGTCATATTGCTGAAAATATTTACGTACATACGACTAATATTTTATACAGGAGTGTGCTAAAAATAAACTGAAAGAATTCGACGCCGGCGCTCTCAGTAATGATGGAAAACAGACGATGGCGGTGTTAGATATCTGACAGCTCTTATTATTAAGTGTGAACCTCTCAACGTCGACACGGTAACCGTAACTCGAGAAGCAAAAAAAAAATACATAGCTAGTTTTGCGGAGAGGCCCAACGGGCATGCCGAGTTGTGTAACTATTAGTGCTTGGTTGTTGGGAGATAATGATACCCGTCAACCGTGCAATTTAACAAAGCAATATTTAATCTGTAGTATGAAAAACTCTTGCAGATACCTACGCCATAATTACCAGACAAAAGTGGATTGCATTATTGTGCAATTTTTTATTATTGTATTAACATATTTGAAGTTTTAGTTCTTATGACACGTTCATCACGTATCTGCCACGCCTTTTCCATATTACCTGTCAATATATTCTCTCTAACACCAGAATTAACAAGACAAATGGTGCGCTTCGTGACAGGATATTACAATGCAATGGTGAAGCATCATTCTTCTACCCTTATCCCATTACTTGGGGTCGGCACAACACGTCTTTTTCTTAGAAAGTCTTCTTTTAGACATCATATCTGTGTTAACCCCTTTTTCTTTTATATCCTCATTTACATAATGCAATGGTAAATACAGTTGAATAGTCGAGGTAAGTCGCGCGTACAGTGCGAAATAGATCCTAAAAGCTCCTCTACTTTTAACAGATAAATGCAGTTGTGTTAACTGACACACCATTAGTTAAGCATGAATAAAACCTGAATTTAGTCATCGTATTTAATTAGACGTGTAATCTTAAAATGGCTGTATTTTTTAGTTATTACATTTATTTCCTAGGTTTAGTAATTTCGATCTAGCTACTTGTTGTTTTTTAACCATTGCATTAATAGTTAAGTCGTGAGATATTTTTTATTCTTGTATAAATATTTTGTATAATAATCAGAATTATATTTCTTAATGTTAACTTTTTAATAGATGAACCTTCACATGTGGGTTCTACTTTTAAGAGATTCCATCTTTATATTGTTCACATAAATAGATTAGATTGAATCTATAATAGTGTAGAATTTTGTTGCTAGAGCATGAAGGCAAAATCTCTTTAAGAAATTCTCTTTTTTATTCGACTCGAAAATTTAAGAAAATCTCTTTCTCTCTTGGAAGGAAAATTTACAAAATAATGTTTTTAGTAATTTGTGTCGTTTGTGTTACCTAAATATATACGAGTATTCTAGTTTCACTTATTGTGCAAAATTACAGATGTTTTTAAGTATGGTATATTTATTAACGTCTGTATTACTTATTATGGTGTCAGGGACGGACATGAATAACAATTTACTCACAAACTTCCATTCATATGTTAAGACGATTAGTTCTCTACTTAAGGAGGAATTATGGTCTACTGTGCTGCGCCGACCAGGCGTTTGTGCACAGATAATTCTCTCACGGAGAATTTGATCAGTGTACTATATCCGTTAGTTAGCTTTACAGCACCCTGGAAAGGACAGGGGGAGGTGTCACTTATATTCTTAATCCGACACTACACGGACATTCATCATTTTATTCATATACCTCTGTTTGTAATGATAATGAAGTTATTTACCAAGAAAATAACGCTATTTTGCTTATATTTTATTCAAAGAATTTTTATTTAGTCATGTTAGTAAATATATAACAACAAAGTTATATAGTGCCCAAACTAAATGCATATAAAAAGTCAGTAAATAACTGTTTATTTATACAGACATCTCAGATCAGAATTGTAACACAAACATTATCTCCCAGACAAATAGGATCTTAGTACATTTGTGACGGGGCCTCCTAAATATCCAATGAAGTTATCTGTCCCAGTTTAGTTGCAATTTCTCTGGAACTGTCTGCTTGTCTCGTTTAATTTATTTTCCCCTGCTATGTAATGACAAGAACAGTATGTTATTAGTATTTAAATAGAAACATATATCTAGATGTAGACAGAACCAGTCACAATAAAGAAGATTACAGCTGAGAGAAGGAATCTGTGACAGACGGAAATCTCGAAAATAAATGTTTTGCCTCTGATCAATTTATCATAAAAAACCGTAAAAAGTTTTTTTTTTAAATAAATCAGTCCTGCAAGTGTTAGAAAATATAAAGTAAAATTCATTCATGTTTGTAGTAAAAAGTCTAAAGGAAGACCTAAGAAAAGATTGATGGACTGTGTGAACGAGGACATGAGAGAAAGAAGAGTTAACACAGACATGACGGCTGATAAAAGACTGTGGAAGAAAAAGACATGTTGCGCCGACCTCAAATAATGGGATAAGGGTAAGGATGATGATGATGTTTGTAGTAAAATATGTTTTTTTAAATGTATTAACTATTCTTTTCAAAAACAATTGAATATTTGTCTAGAAGTTTCTTTTAAATGTTATATGGGAGTAAAGTACTCTTGGCTAACATTCAATACCGAGGTGACTTGAAAAGTGCAGCTATAGGTACACCTGGTTCTGATCGTATCGTTGTATGACCGTAGGTGCCAAGATCTGAACTTGCCAAATTGTGACGCATTTCAAGGCGCCAATGAGACATGTTTATTTTTAAACACAATACATGAGTATATCCATATTTTTGAAGATAATAATATTGTCTTTACTCTCTACCAAAAATATTTTAATATTCTAGTATGTTTGTTAGCAAGCTCCTCCGAAACGTCGAAACCGTTTTTATGAAGTTTTGGGACCTGGCACCGGTCTGAAAACCGGTCAACATCTGCTTTTTTTACCCTTGTCTTAGGATACAAGGAGAGGCAAGTAAGAACACAAGTGCAACAGCGGACCAGATGAAAGAACCAAATGATAAAATTTCTAAATTTCTATTGTTACTATCTAGTAAAAATATGAAATGTGTAGGAATTTAAGCTTAAAAATTTACGTGTTTCAACCATTCTATAAATAATATTTTTTGCTGAAAATTGGCACACTCTGACACGGTTTGGAATGTGTACTAAAACGTTGTTTTAATTATAACATGTAGGCAGTATTTTTGTGTTAATAAGTCATACATGTTGATACACGTGGTTTCACTTACGTTTATGGTTTCTGACCCGATCCTTAGCTTCTACGTGATAAAATATAGCCTATATGTTATTCTGATCGATAAGCTATACAACTGTAAAGTTTTATTAAAATCCCTACAGTATATTTCGCGTTAAAGAGCAACAAACATCCTTACATCTATCCGTACATTCTTACAAACATTCGCATTTATATTATTAATAGAAAAAGTAGGAAAAACTAGTAGGAAGTGTAGGATGATGTCTAATAAATGTGAAAATACCATATACGATACGGCTTGTTGTTTACAACTATTAATACAACCACTGAGTCATCCAAAATGAGATCAGTGTCTAATCTTCCCATAAATTAAATTCGGTATTTTCCATCTCCAAAAACAGATTACAGGGTATTATAAAGATAATGATAAATAAGATAATGTCGTCTTTTCTTTGTTGTAAAACATATTTTTCGTATAGTTTTCTTTTGATTGTTTTATACAGCTTTTGATAATCTACTTTTATTATTTCTTTGTAATAAATATAAAAATGTATTTTAGTCGGAGTGAATTAGAGTTCGTCCGCGTGGTGACAGATTAAGCATACAAATGTCACCAGCCCATTTCTTTCTCAGGGTGCTGTAAAAGCCAGCTAAGGGACAAAGCAGTTTACGTCTACTGTGAGAGATGGAAAACTTGAAATTAATTAGACCATAATCCCCCCCAAAGTGGAGGAGGCCCGTGGCCAGCAGTGGGACGTTAACGGGCTGGAGAGAGGAAACATTTTAGTTACATTTTATAAAAATCTTTACTTATTATAAAAAAACGTTGTTACTTTTGTATGTATGTTTTTATGTAAGCTTATATCTAAATAACTATGCAACAGATTTTGATGTTTATTTTTAAATGATAGCGTGGTTCAAAGGGGTGGTTATTTTAGTATAATCTGTTAAGGTTTTGTTTTTAAATTCAACACGTGCAAAGTTGTGGACAACAGCTAGTAAATTATACATAATTGGCTGACAATATCCTTACTAATTTGTAAGTGAGAAATAGGATGATGACACAGTAATAATTTTGACGAGCATAAGTGTTAATGTGTGGAACGAAACGATAGCGCGATTTAAAAAAACGTACAACGCCATCTATTGAGCAGAACAGTAAACTTATGTTTGTTAAGGATTGATTTCTAAATTTCACGCCTACGAAGTCGCGGGCAACAGCTAATGTGGTATAAATATTGTAAGTAAATGAGCAAAAACGTGTTAAGTGCATTTACTCTGTACACAACGTTGTCTGGCCTTCACCATGTTTCAATAAAATACCAAGATCGTTATTCATAAGTCAAACAATAAATTGTTATACTCAACACGACGACCCGTGATCGTAATCAACTCGAATTTTGAATAATGATGTTTTAAGCCCATGATTTGTAAGTGAAAAAAACTCTACCTACTTATCTTGTTCACAAAGTCTCCTCACATATAGGAATAATATTTCTTAGATAAACTTATTACTGGGCTAATGACCCTAAGCTGAAAGTAGTTTTTTTCCTTACTTTACACTTGAAAAAGCTTTGGTATAATACCAAAAGGTAAATTAGTCGTGATGACAATGTTATTTGCATTCCATTAAAGATAAAGTAATTTTTAATATATTATTAAAATTACTTAGCATATTTTTCCTCCCAGGGTGCTGTAAAGACCAGCTAAGGAATATTGCACACAGATAACATCCTCTGTGAGAGACGGAAAAACTCGAAAATCAACCCTGTGCCAATATGCATAATCGTGGAGGAGGCCCGTGCCCAACAGTGGGACGTTAATGGGCTGGAGAGAGAAAGAGAGAGCATATTTTATTTTTAAATTAACTGATTGTTCTGTCATTGTAGATGCGGATGGTCGTCATACAAAAAGTAGTATGAGTAATAGAGCTCCCAAATAGAACTATACATAATCAGATTATATCTTTTGTATTATAACTAACACGGAGGCAATTACCTAGGCTTGATAGTTCTGAGAAAAACAAAAACTTTTGTTCATATAATATAATTAATGGCGATAAAATCTTATAGTCGTATGTCTACTAATAAAAAAGTTTCTAAACCTTTTATAACTTAACTATAGTGACAATTGTGACGCAATACATAAAGAAAACTCATTATGCAATATAAGAAAAATGAAAATTATTATTATTATTATTGTGTGTTTTTATATAATATGCACGTAATATGAGTCACTAGATGTAAAGAAAAAATTTAAAGAGTAATATATTCGTTTCGCTAACATTCAAGCCAATTTGTATGTTTTGTTTGACACTCAAGCCGTTCGCTTTGTTTTATTTTTAACTAGCTAATACCCGCGGTTTTACATACGTTTATAACTTATTGATTGAATCTCCCCTAACATACACCGAACCTTAAATATACCTTAACAAATATACACAAAAACAATTCTGTTAAACTAATTGTCTTTTTAAAAAAAAAACATATCAAAATTTGTTGGGTAATTTTGAAGACTTAAGCTCACACATACATACAAAAATAACGACTTTATTGTGTAATAACTAAAGATTCCTGTACACTTGACTGTTCAAAAACTGCATTAGAAATAACAATATATATATTATCTAAAACTAAGCTGAATAGTTGGATGGAAGCTTAGCTAGACCATTCAAAACGTATGAAACTTATTTTTAAGATTTAAAACGTGTTATCTATCTGGCTTTGTCCATGAACCAGTGTTTACAGTACCTGTGAAAATAAATAGATGATGTTTCTCCGTATAAACACACATGGTGAAGAGTTAGGCAAATAAACATCTTGATAAACGGCTGAGCACTATCTTTGCAGCCAAGCTTATAATTTAATACTCACAGTACAATGCCATATTAGATATGTTTTGAAGTATAATAACAGTTTAATCTCATACACGGATAAATTCTAAAATTTCTATATGCTTTATCCTGCATCCTCATACTTCATGTATGTACCATGTCCCAAGAAATATATGCATATAAAAAAATAAAAGCCAACCCTTAGATTTCTTTTCTGCTGTTCTCTATAGGATCAATATAGAAACAAAAACCTAGCTTTGGAAATTTTGGGACATCTTGTCAATTATGACCAATTAAAATTAAAATACTTGGCTTCGAAAGCTGGCGCTAAGCTTTTAGCGGCAATAGCTACTCTTTTTTTTTTTGACGCAGTCGGAAAATGCTTTTTACGCATCCCTTTGACCATAGGTGAAGATGATCAACTGCAGTTCCCAAGGTGGGTCAGCCGCCAGGACTGTAACTGCCGTCCATGACACCGTCCTATAACCCCTGGCAATAGCAACTCTACTGAATTAATATATTAATATTTTGCGATTGACTCTCTATGCTTTTACTAAATAAACTAAATTATAATGGAAAAAATGATAACCAAAAGCGGGACTTGAACCCGCGACCTCGGAACGGCATTCCGAGGTCGCGGGTTCAAGTCCCGCTTATGGTTATCATTTTTTCCATTATAATTTAGTTTATTTAACTCTACTGAATTCTAAAAATCTAAAATATTAGCAATATAATTTTATTATAATTTATGTATAAATTAAACTATTAAATATTTATCTAAGCTACTGTTTTTATCAACTTCTAAGAAAAAATAAGTCGTCGACATCAAAAACCAGACTGACTCGTATCACAGATGTTTATGCGTCATATAATTATGTATTTTGATCAAATTATTATTACAAACATGAGGTCGAATACATATGACATATTTAATAATAATTATCTAACAGTGTTGGAATAAATATTACGAAGTAAAAAGTATATTAGGTAGGTACACATTAATTATATAAAAAAATAACTTGAACCAACTTCAAATAAAAATACTGGACTGAAACGAAAAAATATACCCTTGATTATTTTACATATTATGTGTAAACAAATGTGTGCCTTTGAAATTGGAGGCTTTCCCTCGATTTCTGAGTAAACCATCAGATGACCTGGCCTGACCTGGTATCGATGGGACCACACGGAAAGCACCATCGTTTAAATAAAATAAAAAATCATTACAATTTCGTCGCTCTTTTTGAAGCTTTTTGAAGTCGGTTAATAAAACCATTGGGTCAAAAACCTACAGAAGAAATCACTCTAGATTAAAACAAAGTAACTAACTATGTTCATTTAGCATTCGTGTAGTTAACAAATTGGAAGCAAAAAACGTTGTAAAAAATATTAGTGTAGTTTCCATATCGATTCTTGGAATAATCTAGATCAATTTTAACTGCTACACATTCGATACTATCGATCATTCAAAGTATTCGATTCATTCGAGACTATTACTGTCTATAGGTATTTCCATTAATATGTAATTAGTTTATGAATAACCTAGAAAGTAAAAACGATATGACCAGACGATATGACCTATTTAACATAAGACCTGTTACTAAGTCAACTTTTAATATTCAAAAGTAGAAAAAGTGGCAGCTATACGAATATTTTTAGGCTGAAGAGTTTGTTTGTTTGTTTGAACCCGTTAATCTCAGGAAATACTGTCTTGAAATGATAAAGTCTTTTTGTGTTAGATAGTCCATTTATCGAGGGCGAGTCCTTAGGGCTACATAACATTGTACGGGTTCTTACAATTATATTTCTTTTTTAATGTAAATTTAATGTAATTGGTGTACAATAAAGTATATAATATTTTCTAAACAAATATACGCGTCTAAATCCGTAAAAAATAGTTATAATTAAATAAAGTATAAATAAATAAATGATAATAAACATCACGGTGCGAATCATCAGTAAAAAATGTTGCAAAAACAGAGTTAATTTCAAAATTTCACGCGTACGAAGTCGCAGGCAACAACTAGTAAATTATAAAACGTCAGCTTATATTTAATTCCAATATTAAGAACCAGTGATGCAAGTTGATATTACGAAGACGTGTTTGCTCGGACAGGATATTATCTAGTTCAAGTTTTATCTCTGATTGCACTTTTCAACTAGCCTATTAACGGTACAGAGCCAATGACATTTTAAGCGTTTGGTGTTAAATGTTGGTCTTAATTAACGCTAATGGATATGTTTCGACATGTTGTGTAGTAGTTATTTTAGTTGGCATGTTAGGACTATGTCACTGGATACTGGTAAAGTTAGGATATTTAGTGTGTAAGGGATAGCAAGTAGTCAAGTGGTGAGAGTCACTAAAGTTGTTTATATACCTACATACGAAAACGCTACAATTGGCCACTAATTATTCACTTGAAGGGTCGGTTTTTAAAATTTAGTAAAGTTGTTATTAATTTTCAAAGTAAAGTAGTGCTAAAGAAATTCCCACTTCAATAACTGACATAGTTTCTAGAAGTCACTACCATGTAAGTACCAATGTAGGCGGCGGCCGTAATTCTGTTTAAGATTGACGTATATCACTTTCACTTTAATTCGCATCCACTCGTTAATATCCTGAACAATGGCGTTTTCTATTAATCGGTACTTGATTGAAGCAATAAGCACTTTCACAGGATTCAATTATTAGTTTTTAAAACTTTTTCGGATTATATCAAAATGTACGCTTTTTTGATTTCATATATTTTAATTATGAATACATCCGTTTAAAAGTTAGTATAAATTATGAGAACTACTTTCTAAATTCAATAGGAATACTTACTTGATATATATGTGGCAAATGTTAATAAATAACTTTAAATATTTTTAAATATTTACGGACATTTCACACAACGTCCTCTGGTCCAAGGCTAAGCTTATTATGTTTGTGTTATGGGTACCAGAATACGGATAGAATACATAAACTACTTTTCTTTTGTAAAAACATACTTATAATACATAGAAACACCCAGACGCAACAGGACAAACATTTGTATGACAATTAGAAAAATCACACAAATGATTGTCCCGAGCGGGAATCGAACCCGCGACCTCTTGATCGGCAGTTCATTACATAAACCACTCAACCACGAGGCTCGTCGAACATAGTAACTTTAATAGTAAGATATTATTATTAGTTATATTAAGTCTTGTATTCGATCTTCAAATCTAGCTAACATTGCCACTAGAAAGCCCAAATAATCTGAAGTACATTTTTGTCAGAATATGTAAGAAAATAATTTAAAAAAAAACATATATATATTGATTTCAAACCATCTACAGTTACAATTTTAAAAAGCAATGCCGTTTATACGTGAAGTATGTTGATTTAAAAATGGAAACTATTATACCTTTGCTTACACAGTTAGGGATTTAGAATTATACCTCTGTAGGTCAGGGATTCTTTGATGATTCGTAAAAAAATTCACACATAATAAATAATGTGCTATTATTGAATATGTAAACTAGAGACTAAGAATTTGTATGATACATTTACTTGGCATGTGTTCTCCCATACGCAACACGTGTTTCAAGTAATAATAAAAACCTTTAAATATGTATGTTAATCCTCATGAAATGGCAGATTTATTATTATCGTATGTAAAAAGTATCCAACACTACCAATTTCTCTCTGTCGACACTAACAATTTTCGTCGTCAGATAAGGAGATACATATTCGTGTTTCACAAATCTGGGACGTCGTTACTTTACCAATTTATTGGTTTCTACTTTATTTTCGTATCGGTTTTACTTTGATATCGATTTGGTGACCGATTTCTTGAAACTATATTTTATGAGGCCTAATTCGTTATTAGCTAGGTTATCGAAATGTATCAATCAATTTAAATCTACAATAAATTTTTGGATAACATTCTCAACAATTGCGCGACTTATTTATTCAAATAAACCCCCTTGATCGGGCTAAAATTTAAAACAAATTTCGTTTCTGAGTCCGTTAAAAGTGTTTTTATTTTAATTATTGGTTTTTTTTGTTACGACTCTATGAGTTCTTAAGAAATTAATTTACATGAAAGTTGTTCTTTTACAATTTTAACGCGTTTTTATATTTATTGGTTAGGAATATGACAGTAATCAGTCAGTAATATGACACTTAACCACATCAATTACACTTACTTATATGATGTTTTCTATTACAATCACATAAATTATGATTTGTATTTCGTAGAAAGTGCTTTATCACTCAATTACATGAAGCACCTATCTTATATGAAAGACTTGCGAAATTAAACGTGATAATATGGTGAAGTAAAAGTTCGATAAAGGAAAGGTCTTCGAAAACATATAATATGATAGGAATATGATAGCTATTGTATGTAATATAAATACTTCGCTTAGCCGTTTAATAAATATAGTTGCATTATATTCTTTTTATTCTGTTCAATAACTAGCAAGAAAATAAAATAAGGAAGTTAGATTTCTTGTACTTCCTTTATGACTCAATTATGCGTTAAAGGCATTGATAGTTCACACAGAAAGTTATATTGATTATTGTAGATGCATTACCGGAACTTACAAGTTATTATGTATTATGCTTCAAAGCTTTTAACTTAAACTAAATAATATCTCAGAAACTTCATCTTTCTGTCAAACACAACAACTCTACTGAAAGTCGCATTAGTTCTTGTGTTTGTTTAAACAAAGTGCTTAGTTCTCATACTGGTATAACTAATTTGTGAGTTAACAATATTATGTGTCGTAGTATAGAAATGATTATAACCGTGACCTAACAATTCAGGAGTTTAGAATAGCTAGGTCCGTAAATAAGCTTGAACAAAAAGTAAGCGGCCATGAAGCGTTTGTTTCCGAATGTTTTTACGTGTACGAGTTTAACTGACCGAACCGATGTTTGTTTTGATATAACATGGCTGGCGAACTTATCGATTTCGATGCATAATTCGTGTTGTTCATGCTTGGCTTAGGTATTTACCTGAACTGAATTATAACAATATTGCCTTCATAGTTTGTTACAAAAGAATTATAGAATTACTTGTAACTATAACAAATTTTACTTTATAGCTGTTATAAGTGACTTCGTACGCGTGGAATTTAAAAAAAATTCCTTGATTTTGCAACAATTTTCAGTGATGCTTCGCTCCTATTTGTTGCAGCGTGATGTTATATAATCTTTAACCTTCCTCAATAAATATTCTGTCCAACACTGAAAGAATTTTTCAAATCAGACCAGAGGTTCTTGAGATTAGCGCGTTCAAACAAACAAACAAATACTATACACCTACTATGTAATGTCAATAATTAAAACGACTCGATCGATATTGGTGTCTTGTTGATATTGGTTCTAAATAGTTTCAAGTAGGTACACTATTATTTCAATGTCTAAATAAGTGCTTGTATATATATAAAGATACAAATCATGTCAGCTTGGCACTGTGCCCTAGGTCAAATATAATTATTTATTTCATGAGCCAAAGCGGAGGCAGATATTAATATAGTCTTGTTGGTGAAAACAGTCAGACAAATATGATATAGGTAGATAATTATTGTATATATTTTACACTGAATTCTTATTATAAAAATAAAAAAATTGTAATGGCTGTCTGTTGTCTCGGTGTCCAAATACTTTGAGAATAATATTTCATACCTGTTTATTTGTTTATTTTGGCTAGTCTCCACAAAAGTTAAGCTAAGCGCAAGATATCATTTGCAGACTTCTATATAGTTTTTTATTTGGTCTAAAAGTCTAAACAAATATCCAATTATAAGATAAATTAATTTATTTTTAGTACTATAAAAAGTTGAGTTAAAAAGATCAAAGTTTAAAGTTTTCCAAAAGTTCCTGCGCAACTTTGTATGCGTGATTTAGAAACGAAACTTTTACCAGTTATACACATAAAGGCCATAATTTTAAACCACTCTTTCATGTAAAATAAACTGCGTGGAAGATATAACCTCACACGGGCATATACTTATAAAAATAACGACTTTGTTTTATAATAAGTAAATATGACTAACAACGCTCTCTATTTCGCTTAATCTAGTATTCTATTACATTATTTATAAGAAAATATGTAATAACTCAAAGGATTTAAACACATACTGAAAAAGAAATCACAATTCTAACAAACAGGGACATAATTTTCATCCATTCTATACTTGTATCATAAATGAGGTGACAGACCAATCCACCTGTCTTTCTTGGAAACTCATTAAATGGAGAGAGCTAGACGACACGACATATCAATGAGCTTACTATAAGAGGAGACAGGTGATAACACAGGTCTGCTTCTAGCCAATAAGGCGAACTATCTACACGATATGTTGATAAAAAGTTGTAGACTTTCTAGAAACATTGATGCAATACTAATCGTGCCTAACTTCTTTATAATTCAGCACTTAATCACAACCACAATGACAGCAGTTATGGCAATCAACGATTTCGAAACGTTTTGTCATCTATTTCACCAGCCATAGAAAAAGTAACCAATCGTTTTAACATTTCAACGCTATCTAAACATGGGTTTTCAAGTTTTGTAGGTCGCATAAAACTTGTTTTACTATTTGCAAAAATATATCAAGAATTTCATCCGGATATTGATGTAACTGTACCTTCGACAATGTCCTCAATTATGAAGTGATTTCTATTTGTTTATTATTTTCATTTCAGTTTCATAAATTGTAATGTATATTTACATTATCGGGAACAAGAGGAAAATTGCGGAGTTTATTATGCGTGTGCTAAATTGTTATTGTGAAAATATTCCACATAACTATACACACAATCCAATATTCCATTACATATTATATGTTTATTAGACTGGTTATACAGTTCTGTATACGGGATTATCATGGAAATATTATCACTTACAGAGACCACTCGTATCCTTATAGAACAATAAAATAAATGAGTTTTTATTGCCATATATAGGTTAACCATAAGTTAAATAGTCAACAAAAACATATATGAGAGTCACACAGATGTAACTAAATGATGTAAATATTTTACTACTAGTGTGCGTGTTCAAATATTTGTTTTACATTACGATTCTGTCTGGGGGCTATTAGAACTGATATATCATACGTAAACATTTGTTTTGATTTGGCTTTCGCTAACACAATAGGACAGTGACACCCACAGTGGAAAGTACTTGCCTACTGTGACAGTTACATTACTATACCACGAGGCGAAAGTTAGTTCTTGTTTGTATTTTTCTTCAAAAGGCCTCAGGGTCGATAACGATTTACAAAGAAGGCGTAATTGTAGAGAATACATAAAATTTTCTATATTGTTTATTTAAGTTGTTTCAAGTAATATATACATCCTACACGACCACAACGGCAGGATTCGCTTCTCGAAAAAGTATTTCATTTGTTTCTAACGTGGCCTGTCCCACTTGAGAGTGTGAACCTCTAAACATCTTTTCATAACAAGATTTTATTTTTCGCTCAAAATACTAAAACAAAGCTGTTTCTTGTCTTTTTATTTTTAGTCTTGTTTTGTTCGTGTAAAATTTACTCTACATAGTAACATCAAATGTTTTTCCACATGGAAACAACGTGTTTAATACTTTGAAAAACACAGGTATTAAACGCGTTTAAATTTTTAGTATAGGTGCACCTAACTTTTTGCCGACGTTTCGACCGAGTTGCATCGGCCGTGGTCACGGGCTGACTGTGTTTAATACTATCATGTTTACTGCAAAAGAAAACCATATGCCCAATTCTAATATTTAGAATCGCTGAACATGAGCATTTTAAACTGAATTAAATGTGCTGATTGTATCTTAACTACTATGCAAGCTTGATGTCAAAGTTACCATTAGCTAACGTCAACAGCACAATCAAGCTCCGATCAAGAACGTAAAGCTAAAATAAAATATAAACTTAACATAGTGGTGATAGTATATAGAATATTTATAACCTTTTAAAATATGCATATAATATTAATTGTATTCCAAATGAAGTTACTGCCACTCATTATTATTACAGCAATGATATTTCGCACGTGATAATGTTGCCTAATGTTATAAAAACTGCCTATTGTAAAAGGTAACTCGATGTGGGTTGAACAATACCACACAATACTGATTGTCAGAATTGACAAGTATTGTGCGGGATAACCAACCAACCCAGCCGCTTTTTATTTCAATACGTGAAAGGAGATTGTCTTTTAATTTAACTTAGTAATTCATAGATATACATATGATATAATAATTAGTGTCAGCAGTGTGTAAAAATTCAAGACTAGAATCTATAAACAAAATACATGAATATATCGTAGAACAGCTAATTCATGACTATACATATAAGAGAATCATAAAAATAAAAGGTCATTTAAATAACTAGTGATCACATCTTTGAACAGAATCCTCGATTTCTTTAGAATCTCCAGACATCATGTCTTACCCAAACTGTTGTGTTGTAAATTCGTTGAATCAATAAGTTGGTATACATTTTCTTGGTACATACTTTATTTATTAAGGGATTATATTTGGAATATTTGGTCTAGAAGAAATGAAACTTCTAAACCCATCAATACACGTAAATCAATATAAACAGTGTTCTATGTACGTAGTGATAATAGGAGCATAATTGTACAGACATGACTCGATCAAATCAATGAAACTATACATATCTGTTTATATCTATGACGTATCTTTTCTAAGTATTTTCTCTGTTCAGTATTTATTTATTGGAGTGAATAAATGCATTAAACTGTTAGACACTTTGTCCGGATGTTTGTTGAAGGCAACGACAGTGCCGGCGCCATATTCTTACATATCAATGGTCCCCTATTCATCTGCAACTTTACGCTTGCATATCCGTTTAATTACTCCATGGCTTTTAAATTACATATGTCAATAAAAACCCCTTCTCTATAACCTGGAATAAGAGGGTTAACTCAAAGTTTTTATGACGTATCAATATAAATAAATATGTTTTATGTTCCAAATGTTGATGTAGGTTGGTTATTTTTTATGCGTACATGTGATGTTAGATTTTAAAGTATATTAGGTTTACTTTTTGTGGGTCGCCCGCTCGTTATTTTGATAATTATGATGTGAATTTATATTTTATTTATTTATAATAATAATAAATATTCATAGACATTTCACACAACGTCCTCTGGTCCCAAGTTAAGCTTATTATGCTTGTGATTAATAGGGAGGTTCTCCTCTTTTCTTCTTTTTTCTAATAGTATAATATTCTTTTATGCTGTAGGTGTTGCAGCAATTGATCTGAAGATCTTTTCTGCTATCGTAACTGATTACTAAATCTAATGATAGGCCAACTTTTCTAGTTCTAAATATTCGCACAATATTTCGCAGTCGTGTTGTTTAAAAAAATCTATTAATATTGAACCTATTTTATTGTTTATTTTAATATTATTTACTGCAACCAAAATGTAACCTTTACCATCCATATTACAATAACAAAAAATTGGTCAAGTGCGAGTCGGACTCGCGCACGAAGGGTTCCTTACCATTATCTATGCAACAAACATAAGGCAACGTTATTAGTATCGAGCAAGAAACGGTAAAAAAAAATCATGTTTGTTGTATGGGGGCCCCCCTTAAATATTTATTTTATTTTATTTTTAGTATTTGTTGTTGTAGCGGCAATTGAAATACATCATCTGTGAAAATTTCAACTGTCTAGCTATCACCGTTCTTGAGATACAGCCTGGTGACAGACGGACGGACGGACGGACGGACGGACAGCGAAGTCTCAGTAATAGGGTCCCGTTTTTACCCTTTGGGTACGGAACCCCAAAAATGGTTACATGTATTAATTAGTATATTATTTAACTAAATAATAAAATTGCATTTAAATATTAATTATATACTTACTAAAATAATTGTCGTTTAATTTTCTTATCTAAAACCATTTGTTTTAGCTTATTTTAGTGGTTATATAAAATTACGACACCTAAGCTCCCAAATAAAGTTAGTAACAGGATATTGAAAGCCGAAGTGTACTTTTAGAAAGGCTTTTCCCATAATTTAAACTAGCTTCAAATGTTTAAATCTTTTAAACAGAAATAAAAGGAATGTTCCTACTACATGTAATTTTCATCTAAAGAAGTCCCTAAGTGTTTTCAATCATACGTCTTCGGGCAGGCAAGAACAGCTGATCACCTAATTTTCAATAGTTAGTACCTATTCAGGTTCTTATCTGCCACTTATCTATCTAGGCCCTCATCTAATCTCTCTATCATGTTACAAATTTACGACAGATACCTTAAAACCTTATCTGTTTGCAGTTATTATAATTCTTCAGCTGAAGATCTTCGTCAACTTTAGTTTGTAAACAAAGTGTAAACTTGTTTATCAATTATCATCATCATCATCATAACATCACGCCTTTATCCCATGGGGGTAGGCATAGACTATAGAGCGCCATCTGCTACGATCGAAGCATACTTCCTTGGCTTCATCCACACTCATACATCTGGTCATTCATGCCCGACGGTTGTAAGTGCTACGTACTTGCCCCTTTTGGAGTATCCCGGCGATGACATCGGAGTATATTTTTCTTGGGCGGATATATATTTTTTTGTTTATAAATTATAAACAATCAATTTCATTAATCTCTCTCTCTCCAGCCCAGTCCCTCTGTTGGGCACGGGTTCCACCCCCCTTTAGGAGGGTTTTTGGTCTACCATGACCCGATAACCAGGCGTGTTGGCATAGAGTTTAATTTCGAGTTTTCCGTCTCTCATAGAGGATGTTATGCGCTTATGATATCCCTTAGCTGGCTCATAACACCCTAAGGCAGGAGACGGGGTGGTGACCCTTGTATTCCTAATCCGTCACCACACGGATAAACTTTTTATAAATACAAAAATAAATTCATAGTTCTTCTGTCCTTATCACGTTACTTGAGGTCGGCGCAATATCTTTTTCTTCGACACTCTTCTGTCTAACGTTATATCTGTGTTCACACCATCTTCTTTTATTCCTCTTTCATATCCATCTATTCTCTCATCTTCCTCTAAACTTTAGTCCTGCCACATTCATCTACAAAACACTTTTAAAATTAAGCTTTTATGCTATAATATGCCAGATGTACTAGATAATATATAGATATAATAGTCTACATTCCTAATGTATAAAGACTTTTCCCAAGTATGTTGATATAAGTAGTACATGGTTTATGCTCTGCTGCAGCTTATATTCACTGAATCCTGTTGCGTCACTATATACTTCGTACCATCAAATAAAGTAGGTACTTATTTATAAAGACATTAACCATAAACTCGTATATCCAGATGTTAGTTATATGATGTACAAACGAGGTGAACCAGTGATATATAATATAAAGGAGAACGTCCTTCAACGATAGTACTTTGTAAAGGAAGGATATGCTTCGCGAATTCCCATTTCAGTCGTCATTCAGACTGTCACCGAGCTTGTAAAATACATATTTTCCTTAATGTTTATTAGTTTAATGCTGAACAAAGAAATTTACATTATTCGTTTCAAAATAATTAGTTTTATTTAATTGTTTAATATACATATTTTGTATTTAATTGTTTAATATACATAATATACATACAGTGGTGTTAATTTATCATTATAAATAGGTAGTTAAAGTTACAAAGTGAATATTAACAAAATTTAAGAAGACGCAATTTTAACACGTAAGTTATAATGTGGAGCTTAGATCCATAAATGTCCTATACATAGGACATGTTTTTATTTCTGTGATGCATTTGAACGTTGATTTAAGCGGTTAATCATAGATTGAAGTAAAAAAGCCGTATTAAGTTTGTGCTAAGAATTATTAAACAATAGGGAATTTGGCACCATTTCATCTCTTAAGAAGCGACACTTCATCGACAAATCCATGATCAGACAAAAATTAAATGCATATTTAAGCTATCAGACCAACAAGCAACGGAAACAAAATACAGTTGGTTTACTTACTTCACTATGTTTTAACTGTTATAATATTTTACATAATCTAAAACGGCGCATGCTAAGCGGTAAATCTTAGAACCGATTGAGATAGATACTTGCAGTTTTAAATTACTGCATATTAAATTCAAATCACCTACTTGAATGAAATAAGCCGTCATTCAAGATGTATTACGTATGACAATAAATTCTTTATTTCTAGTGTTGATTTGACAGCAGTTGTGTAAGGCATATAAAAGTGATTTTAAATATATTGCATAATCGGAAGTTGGCTACTGATGGGCGAACGATGACGCAGAATATTGATGTTATCAATTTGACATCGCACGGATTAACATATTTGATGCTATGTAATTATATAATAAATTTATAATTTTTAGATTGTTAATTTCCTGCGCTTTCGATATTATGCAATAATCATAAATAATGGCTTACATTTTCAATGAAGCTTAATGATTTAGCGTTGTAGTGTTAAAGAAATTAGTTTTACGTTTTAGAAATAGTAAGATCGTTTTAATATGATTATTTATTTAATGTTATTTTTTGATTAATTACAGGTAAGTGGAGTTATCGTTGTTATTCTTAATGTTTCGTGAATTCTGAAGGAGTAAGTAAGTACATAATAATCTGTCAGATTTGTCATATGCATTGTCATATATTATGGACTTCTTTACAATCTTTACACAAGGTCGTGGGTTCGATCCCCGCCTAAGACATCTATCTATTCTCTTTGTTATATTAACATAAGTATTGATTTACAAATATTTGAGTAACTTGCTTATATCCTTAAACTCTTCCTCTCTACTATTCTTTCTTAGGGATGTATTTAGATGAGACTACATGTTTCAAAACAATGTAAGATGTTTATAAATTGGATGGATATAAATAATTTAGAGATAACGTGTGAAAGAGGAGTATAGAGGAGGGGAAGATGTTGCGCCAGTCCCAAATAAAAGGGATAAGGGGCAGGGAATGATGATCCTATATGTTTCAATACAAATGCTTAAAATTCATTATAATTATGTATAAAAATATTCTAAAACCGTATTATGTTGTCTTAACGGTGCGCTTAAAACGGTACTGTATATTGATACAGTAGGTACCGTTGAAGAATAACAGTTGAAAACGTTTCTGAAATACGGGGCCTACTACAACCTCTTACAGAACTATGAATTAACTTTCAAATTAGCCCGTTACAGAATACTTACATAATGAACATTTAATCTACCTCTCTTTCACACTCGGGAGCTTTATATACGTATGAGTAAGTATGACATAGAAAACCATTTATCCAACTACCACATGTACTCGTATTAGCACTTAGAAGGAAAATGCGGAACAAAAACGAGCATGTACAATCTGGCTAACATGTTTTAGAGGTAAATGTTTAATATTGGAACTAATGGGCTGCGTAAGAACTGGCGAAATCTGTTCCATAAGACTGTGCAAAAGTGTGCCAAAAAACAGTAATGAATATCAAAAACAATTAATTACAAATTGTTTAGAATAATTTTGTTACGAGTATCGATGTTTTCGAATTTTTTCTATTCACTATAGTCATGAGTAGCGTTGGGCTGATTGAGACTCTATAAGTTGTTATGGAATATAATTTTGTTAAAGGACAAATATTTTGATAATAGAACTCAATACAAACTTGATAACTAACAAAATTTTAATAAATTTATCTCTTTTTTCATTTATCCCGTTTTACTACTTACATTTGAATAATTTTGCTAACGCACCTATGTCCCCAAATACTGGAGCCACGATGTTTCTTTATAGTCGTGTAAATATTAACACACTATACTAATACACAAAATTTTTTTATGTCCTTTTTGTAGGACAGTGACTCTTGTGAGAGTGCAATTCATCGGTCACGTTTAATATAATTTATTTGATATTTTTAGGGTTCCGTACCCAAAGGGTAAAAACGGGACCCTATTACTGAGACTTCGCTGTCCGTCCGTCCGTCCGTCCGTCCGTCCGTCCGTCCGTCCGTCCGTCCGTCCGTCCGTCCGTCCGTCTGTCACCAGGCTGTATCTCAAGAACGGTGATAGCTAGAGAGTTGAAATTTTCACAGATGATGTATTTCTATTGCCGCTATAACAACAAATACTAAAAATAAAATAAAATAAATATTTAAGGGGGGCTCCCATACAACAAACATGATTTTTAGGGTTCCGAACCCAGTATCTCAAGAACGGTGATAGCTAGACAGTTGAAATTTTCACAGATGATGTATTTCTATTGCCGCTATAACAACAAATACTAAAAATAAAATAAAATAAATATTTAAGGGGGGCTCCCATACAACAAACATGATTTTTTTACCGTTTCTTGCTCGATACTAATAACGTTGCCTTATGTTGCATAGATAATGGTACGGAAACCCTTCGTGCGCGAGTCCGACTCGCACTTGACCAATTATTTTGTTGTACATTAACAGTCTCTAGAATAAGTAAAGTTTAACATAAGATATGTAATTATAACTCTAGCATTGTAGGCGTCGATCGAGTCTAGCAAGTACTTAATACATTAATTGATAGCGTGACATACGAGTACATTAGTTGCCCGCTGGTTTGCTATCAAGCATAAAGTGAGAGAAACCTCATTTAATTTATTTGTTCTAATGTAATGGCTGACTATTCAAATCTTCTAATATATTGGCTAATGTAGTGAGATCTCAAACAGATACTGAAATCCTTACAACTTAACAAGTTTGCATTTATACAAAGTGAAACAGATGTGATATCTCCGGCTTAACCTATCAGTTTCTTATAATTGCTTTATTCGTCTTTAACAACCAGCTTATAAAATCCATAACATGTAATATTATTAAGTGATAGACGTTCCAGATATAATTTATCAACTAGGTTAATCAAACTTGAAGAAACTAAAGAACCAAATAAAGTTTCAAACGAGTTCTAAAACAGCACCTATGTGTCTGTTAAAAGATATGTCGTAATATTAAATGGAGACGAGTTTTTAAATGTTGCTTTCGCCAATTATATATTTAATTATAATCAATCGTTTTTATTACTCTCGCATATTGAATAAATAGCAAAAGCTCTTAGTTTGGTTCACCCACATATACAACGGAGTAGCACGCAAGCACTTCTCATACGGGTTGTTCACATAGTGCTTCATAAATTAGGGCAATGTCATGACCATGCTTTCTTAGAATCCAATACAAAGTTCAATTACTATGAGATGTCTTCTTAGAACTCTATAGAAATGTCTATTATTATTTAAGCGTAAGTACGGCGTATTAGTCAATTGTTTAGCAAAATTTTTAAAAAACATTATTGATTGGTTATTATTAATTATAGAACTTCTTTACTGTAGTTCTAAAATTACAATATCTGTGTGAGATGTATATTCACAGTCACATAGACAAACAAGTTGTGCTATTATTCTGTAATAATTACAAACCAATTATCATAAACATAATTTTTGTTTCGCAACTAGTTACAATATTTCCTTATTATTCTAGGAGTCTCTGAACTTCCAATAATAGGTTACTCTATTATCTATTTCCTAGTATACATAATATGTTAACACTACAAAGTTATACGGTTGTTTAAATTGCGACTTGTTTTCGACAAGCGCAAAAAATAAAAGCAGTGATCAATTTCGGCCTGTCATTTAGATAACTATCGAACGTAAATCAAGCCGCCAAATTCAAGTTTCGACGACATTAATAATAGGGACGGTGTATAACATAGAAATTGGTATTACATAAATAATAAGATAAATGCAAATAATAATAATAAATATTCATGGACATTTCAAACAACGTCCTCTGGTCCCAAGCTAAGCTTATAATTATGCTTGTGTTATGGATACTAGAATACGTATAGAATACTTATACTACTTTTCTTTTGTAAATACATACTTATGATACATAGAAACACCCAGACGCAGTACCTACAAACATTTGTATGACAAATAGAAAAATCACACAAATGATGTCACGAGCGGGAATCGAACTCGCGACTTGATCGGTAGTCCGTTACATGAACCACTAGAGCACGAGGCTCGTCAGTGAACAATTAGTGCGATAAAGACGATCTTTTGTAGGTAGATTTTTTTTTATTCTACGCTTTGTTTAACATCTAGACATCGACCTACTGCCAGTCCTGTCTGCGCATCTAGAAATTTATGTTCATTGATATTATAATACTGAGTTATAAGATAAATTTTTGGCTTTCTAATAAATTAAATAAACGAAAGTAACTCTAGTTTTAAGCTAGGTTTTTTTTAATAATTTGGAAACTATATTATAGGTAAGTTAGGTACATCAAAATGCTACCAAGAGATCTTAAGAGGATACCAAAATAGCTTCGTGCATTTTTCTACGTACGAAGTTTTCATTTTTTCTTTAGATTGAATGGTTAGAGCTCTAATTTTTAAGTATATGTTTTTTCAATATATAATCTAGGATCGCATAAACTCAGAAACGCGATTGAAAAAAGTTTTCTCGATAGAAAATCTTAGCGAAACAACCTCTCTTATTTTTTATTTTTTTCATTTGTCGGTCTAATATCGCGTATTAACTAATGAAATAACTATCAAAACATAAGTAACTATTATACATATATAGAAACACGTAAACCGGAATTAAAATAATATATTTAGTAGATTTTGAGTAAACAAAAATAATATCCCTAATTCTTCATTTTCTATACCTACTAGCTGTGTTAATAGGTACATGTCGACGATAATATTGATGTAGGCCCTTAAACCTTAGACACACCCATATCGGGTACAGATTACTATTACCGTAGTGTTGTTAGAAAAAATATCAACAAAAGATTAGCAGTTTGGCATCTGCAATTGTACATAATATTATTATCGTAAACGACTCATATAAATGAGTTGCTATATGTATATAGACAATGATAACATGACATGTGTATACAGTATGTAAATATAGCTGCTTGTTTTTAAAATTGCTGATTATTATTAGTATTTATTGTACTAGAACTTTATCATAACGTTTTGTAATAATTGCGTATTTAGATGTAAAAATATTAAGTATATACTTAAATGTAGTATGTTTTATATACTATGAGTATTCATTGCAACTTTGATAAACTTGAGATTTTGAATACGCGACTATTAATGGCTTCCATATTAGATAGAATCGCTTCAACAACAAGGTTGCTTATTGTTCTTGCTATTTTAATTACCTACTAGTTTTGAGTTTACAGGCAATATACAATTAATAATATTAATAAATAAAAAAAAATTAAAAAAATTAAAAAAACTTCTGTGACTATTCTTTCATATCTTTTTACACGCTTTATATTAGCTTCACTTGTATGTTTGTTTGTATGTTTGTTTGTATGTTTGTAACCGACTCCTTTGGACGCTATTTTGACCCACTTTAAACGGTCAGATTCTATTCAAATTTTGCACACCTGTCAAAGACCGATGACAATGCAATAATTCGATTAAAATATCCGATTATCCTGGTTAGATTCGCCAGGATTCATTAATCTCTTTCCGGATCCTTTGCATGAGAGTAAGAGAGAGGGCTAGTACGCGAACTACGCATGCGCGCATTTCCAGAGAAACTCTTTTTTCTATTTTTTAGTTGGGTTTTCTATATAAAGCGTGTTTTCTAGTTTTTTTAAACTATTATTTTTTAGTTTTACGTTAACCTAAAACTAAAAAAAATGGTAACAAAACAATAGGAATGAATAAATAATAATATCATTAATTATATTATTATTTATTAATTCCTAATTTCCTATTGTTAAAATAAATAATTAAATAAACAATTAAAGTTAAATGATTTTTTTTCTAGATTATTTGTAGTTATATTTGAACGCCCTATTACACACTGTAGGCGTTATCATTTTGTTTCTAAGTAATTGATCTAGCTCGTTAATATCGTCGAAGATTATAAGATTTACTGTGAACGTCTTGTCATGTAGTTACACCCACACATGCATAATTACAGGGAAGCCTTTATACTCGTACCCTTAAATCACTTGTCCTATTTTACTCGTTGCGGATTAACTGATAAGTTACCACATAACTTATTTTTATGTAATAATAGGTAGATGTCGCCCGCAACCTCGTAGGTATCTAAAATATACACTAAACCTGAACAAAAATAACGCCTTTGTATTATTATAAGTAAAGATATAAAACTTAAAAGTAGGCAATTCTTAGTTCAATAATAAATCAAATTTTTACCATTATCAGACATTTTTTAATTATTTCACGTAAACTCAAAGCTTCAATTACAAATCAATTACAATCTACCATAATTTATTTACTAAACTATTAGCTTAGTACCTAGCTGTCTATCTTTAACTAGCTATCGACGCTATTGACTTTAACAATCATCACAAATTGTTCCACTTAAACAACGCCTTTAAGCGTTTTCCATCGTCCTATTATCATAAATCCTATCATACAAGTTTTAATTTGTTTTAGAATGGGCGGTGACTGATTTATCGACTACTATAAGCTACACAAAACATTATACTTTTTATAGCACTTTTAGTTATGTAATAATAGGTGTGAATTAATTTCAACATCATCGCTTTAGGTGAACTGAATTAGATTTCCAAGCCTACAGATTTTCGTTTCCAATTTAGAAGAAATATTATTTAAGAATTTTTTTTTCTAAATTGAAAATGGAATCATTTTTATGCCGAAGAGTTAATTTATTAATAGAACTAGCTTCGACGTAGGTTTAAATTCTATAATTGACTATACTTTTTTTTCTTTGTAGTGCGATGTTTTAGAAAATAGCTTTCACTTAGAAATATATACTGTCTAAATAAATTATAAATAAATTAAACATTGAAATAAAAAAGGGAAACAGTTATGTATTTCTAAATTTGGTTCATAATTATATCTTTACTTATTATAAAACAAAGTCCTTATTTTTGTATGTATGTCCCTATGTGATCTTATATATTCAAAACTACACAACGGACTTAGATGCGGTTTTTCTTAAATGATAGAGTGTTTCAAGAGGATGGCTTTTTTCTTTAATTAGTCACGGTTTGGTTTCTAAACCCCACAAGTACGAAGTTGCCGGCAACAGCTAGTATTGATTAAAGTAGAGATACACCTAGTTTCTTGTCGCATGTAACCAAATTGAAACCAGTGTCTTGTTATTCATTACGTATAGCCATAAAGCTAATATTACGAAATGAAATTTAAAAAAAAGGTGATTTTCCGTAAGCAAGCATGCGTGATGCATAAACATTAAATTAAATATAACTATAACGCTTACGGTGTTGTACATTCTAATTGTTTCCTGGTTTATTAACAATGGTTTTGTTATAAAACTTGTTTCTTTATGATGGTTTTGAGATACGACGCGTAATCCTATTGTTATCAAACCATTTCTTCGTGCGGATGCTGTATTAATCGGATGAACTGATAATATCTGCAGTATCTGCTGTGAGAGAGACAAGACTTAAAGTAAATCGTTTATTAATCCAATCAGTGAGATAATAATATGGTAGATGGAAAAACCTTCCAAATACCTTTTGAAGTGGATAAAATTAGGCTCATAAACATTATTATTTTGAGAAAAAATGCATAAAAGTTTGAACAATGTTATATACTACGAATACAAAATATATCGAATGACTATAAAACATTAGGTACCTTAAGTAACTTTTGCCGAGAGTTATGGTAATAATACTAAGGTTATTTCATAAGTTTAACCATAGAATAAATAATACCTGTCACTTAACTATACAATCAAAGGTAATAGGTACGTGAATGTACTATAAATTCCTAACGACGCCAGACGTTACCGATTGCGGCGCCTAGATAACACGTCTGGTCTGGGTGCGATATCTACCACAAGCTGGCTATTACCATATTATCTACATAGCTTCCTTCCGCACTTATCGCTAATATCTTCTCTCAAGTATTTTCTACTTGAGATACACTGTATGTAACTGTTATAATTTGATATTCTCTAACATTTACGCGACACGTTTATTCACCACCCATTTCCTTCCCAGAGTGCTTTAGAAGTCAGCTAAAGGATTTTGTACATAGATAACGTCCTCTGTAAGAGACGCAAAACTTAAATAAACCCTGTGCCTACATTTAGATTTAGACACGTATATTTGTTCTAAATTTTAGGCTGACGTTTACCTATAAAATGTATTATAACTGCGTTTAACTATGGTAAAAAATAAGCAATACAATTTAGATTTAAAAGCTAGCAAATCTTTTCCACAATATTAATTTCGCGGAATTTCATGTAATTACACAAATGTAAATGCTTGCGGTGATCACTTTTTCCACTACAATTTAATTTATTAAGTAAAAAGAATAGCAAGTCAATTGCAAAATTAATAAATTACTTTACACAAATGTACATCAAGTTGCGAACACTAATCGTTTCAATATTGGTAATGAGCACGTTTGTACAAAATATGGCTGGTACATATTTATATGTAGATATAATATAATAACTCATAATGGTATGTTTAAAGTTATAAGCAGCTGTTTCTTTTATCTCCTTTTAACGATTAAGATAAAATACGAAAACAAATTGAATCTGTCAAGTCAGATTCAATAAACTGTTTCACAACTAAAGTGATGTCAACTTAATAATGGATGAAGTGATTTAAAATGACTCTAATGGCTTTTTCGTTTACTTAGAAAATTTCTTTATAGCTGTTTATTTTAACGTTTAGATTTATAAGCAAAATTGAAAAAGACATCCTACAATAATTGACTTTTGAATTTAGATTTCTCTGTTTATTCAAAATGAGCGGCCTACGTAATTTCTAATTTGCAATAAATATTTACATAAAGAATAGAAATTGAAGCAACTAATACAAATCTTGTGTCAAATTTTAGTTAGCACATTTCTCCGAAAAGGCTTGACCGATTGTTATAAATGCAGTATTCGAATCGATCTGAAATTTTACATACTTAATAAGGACCGATAACAACGCAATGATTTTAAAAAAATAGCAGATTTTCAAGCGTGTTTTTAGTTTATGAACTAAGCAAGCTATTATGCCTATATATAGTAGTTTTGAGAATAACTTGTTATCTATTTTGTGTACTCCTTTAATAGATTTTATGATTTATTAGGTACCACACCAGTAAGTAGTTTAGTTACGCATGTTATACTGCAGGGCGCGCTACTAATGTTTTAAAAAACATAATTCAATTAAAATAGCATTTTATTTCTTTAAATGAATGCATCTGTGTTTAGAATGTGATCATGTATGCCCTTTAGCGGTTCATCCATATGTAACATGTCTCGTCTACGGAATCCATTGTCCACGACCGGCTCCAGCCAGTTGGGATACCGGCCTGGCTATTTATACGCTCCAATCAACTTCTACATCGAACAATTTACCTTTACATGTTTTATAATACATCTATTTATATAATATTTGTAACATGTATTTAAAACCTACATTATATAGAAATTACATGCTACGATTACGCGAGTCAATCTTGTTTAGAAAAACTTACGAAATATTTTTAAATCGATCGATTTAAATAACAATATGTATGTACTGCGTGAATAAATTTATGTTGTTCTAATAGCACTTTCTCACGGAAATGCATTTGTATCATAATCAATAACCTCAAGGTGGCTAAATGATACATAATTGAGATAAATACTGTGTCTACTAATCTATTACGTCCAAAAATGTACCTAGTAATTAAAAATTCCCTTGGAAACGTAGGAAATGTTATTGAATTTTAAATACCGAATACGTTACAGTTACAAGTTGTAATTTCTAAGAATTTTATCTTATTTGAATAGCTCTTATAAATACATACATACACATAAGTAGGTAAATTTGTCACTTAATATTTCTATCAAAATATAAATGCTTAATAAAAAGCTCTAATACTGAGAGTATTTATTGCTGTTATAAAATATCAAATTATTATTATTAGTTTGATTTTTCATATAACTATTGTTAGCTTTCTGTGACAGGAAAATTATAGGAATATTTTCTAAGGAATTATGCTAGGAAAACAATTTTGATACAAAAAAGTAGGTTCACGTACCTACACATGCGTTCAGAAATTCTATACGGACTAGTAGAAATAAAGAGATTGTATAAAGCGCTTTCTTATATGTAACAAAGCTGCTAAATCGTGTCGTGAATACTTATAATGTTTATAATATGTCGTCCTAGAAAACAAACAACTTAAAATCGATGCTTAGTTACGCAAGAAATCCGTTAATGGCAGCCAAATTCTCATTAAAATATTGACCCGTATTTTAAACGGGTTTTACCATAAATTAATAATTAATCAATATAGCATATTATTATGCTTATGTATGTGTTATGTTATGTCTTATGGTGACATGATTGTCCTAAATTCGACGATGTTAACGCGTCTATTAAGACACTCATTACGGTATTCATGGTTCGTGACATGTTGCATTTGTGGTCATTGACTTTCGTTTACCGTTCAACTACGATGTGTTTGTCCCAAAAACTATTGTCAATACAAAACTTAATTTGGTAATTATACAAGGCTTGAACTTCCTACGTTAGATTGATGTAAGTGGAAAAAAAGCAAGGAATTATAAGTGATGTCCCGTTATGATTATTTGCATTCAAAAACCAAATATTAAGTAGCTTATTTGCCAAATATACACAATAGGAGTATACTTAGCTTCATCTCATGTGAAACTGTGACACACTGGTTTCTATACCTATTAATTATAGAATTTCCTTGTGAGTGATTGGCGTATCGAAGAATAATAAATGTTTTTGCTGGTTGCCAATTGGTCATTTATAAAAAACAGAGTTGTGCTGTTTTATAAGCAGAAAAATTTGCCTACTAACTTATGTAGCTACAGGAATCAAAGAACCTTGGAGTTTCCAGAAAACCAAAATATTCAATTTGGCTATAGAAATGAAATATTATCTCATCTATTAATACGTTGGTAACATCATTTCAGAGCTCTTTATGCAGTCTACGCAATTCTAAACCCAAGTTTTCTGTCTATTAGGCAAGTATTAGATACGATGTTAGACAAATTGCTTACCATATACAGATTTTTGCAACTCTATAAAATAGTTAATTAGTATAATATAAATGTAAATAATATTGCAATATCGATTAGTAAACACATCACCATGTATAAATGATAATTTAAAATGTTGTGTTTGATTTACAAACATCGCAATTCGTGACCTTTACTATGTGAGTTGCTAGTTGCAAATTATTACAGTTACATATTAGAATCGGTACATTCACAACAATCCTAAAAATAGCTAAGTGGTCGCTGAGGAAACAGTCGGCACACCATAAGTCGTAAGAATCCTTTGCACTATATGACACAGGAATACAGGGCTGTCAATCGTATTAGGTCAATTCACGGTACAACCTCAATGACCAAACAATTGCTTGATTTTTTAAATTTATGAAATTCTTGATAGTCTTCTCTAATGCAAAAAATAGTAAAAACGGGTTTTAGTAAACAATTATAATAGGGCCTGCAATATATAGGTACTAGTACTAGAACAGAATTACATAGAGAGCAAATTAACTGCAAGATTTTGTTATAGTAAATATATAATGAAATGAGATTATATTAATTTTTAGCAAAAAATTCGCGTAGCGTAGATTTTTTTTATCTATATTTGTGTTGCCTAGTAAATAATTAGGTATGTAAAATTTAGTATGTTTAAAGATTTTATAATTTAATTAGGCACAACTCATTTTTAATCGTTGATTTTGTGAGGTTATTACATTTTTTTTGACAAAAAAACATTTCAATGTTGACAACCCTACAAAGATTTGCAGTTTCCACTAGTTTAGTGAGTAGGCTGGCATTACGTTCACGTTAGCCTTTCTCTTTCCATCCAAAATAGGCAATAGGTTTGAGAAATCGTGGTTCAGGCTCAAGTCAAAGGCAATGGCAGTGGTTTGTGGCGCCAGTCCGAGAGTCAAGGACGACCACGTTCTGTCGTATTATTATACAGATTTCACTGCAATTTAAATCAAAAGACATTTTAATAAGACACCATTTTATAATGGCGGACGGAATGACTTCTAATGTTCATATAGTTTACAACAAATGAATTTCAAATATTCTAAATTTAAACAAAACCTAATTTATCGTTTCGACAATCTCTATCCGTATGAGTCACGCTTGGGTCGGCTTGGATTATAATACCGGTAGTAAACATTGATTTTCTGATTCACGAGCAAAATTGCGTATTTTGGTAAGACCGTTTTGTAATAAAGTTTAATTTAGATTATGTTTGCCTTTCTGTTTATATAATATAAACTTATTCAATATACAAATATTAGCATTCCTTTCAGAGCTAAAATTTTCTAAGAATGCTGACATTGTTAATGTTATTTTAAATCTTTGTGTCGTGATTTATATTGTGAGAAACGCACGTAGCCGTTACTGTTAATCTGTTGATAAAACAAATTCATCAAGTTAATAAATAAGATAATTATACAGTGATGACGTTATTCTTTTTAATTTTTTAAATCCAGTACTTGTATGCTGCACCTTCTAGCACATGGCTTTAATACTTTGGAATCGCAAACTTGCGTGCTAGATAGTAATTTCAATATTACGAACCGGTATTTAAATTAATATAAATTTGTACTGTGATCTTTTCTCAGAGCTAAGCATTTTACTTCAAGGGCCTCCACCATAGCAGACCTGATATTAAAGATTTTAGTTCTGAAATTTACATCAAGAAGTAGTCAGAAAATAATACAAGTACCTACCTAAAGAAAAGACATACATATTTTATTAAGAAGAAGAAAGACTCACGTACTCGTATATAACGTCGAACAGATATGAAAGGGGAATGAAAGACGATATGAATAAGAATAAGATGAGAGTGAATTCAGTGATGACGTTTGATGACAGAAGAGTATCGAAACAGAAGACATATTAAAGCAAGGAATGATTATGGACCTCTAACATACATGTAGATATAATTTGCAACCAAAATAACAACGACATCAGAATCTCAAAAGTGCTGAAACAATGGGCAATATTAAGTACAATTCCCTATTCTATGGATTAAAATATAAATTTACATTAATTGTGGTTTAATTTCAAAAACTTGCTTCCCAGTATTATAAAGAAAATATTCCAATTACTAGTACAAACATTTTGAAATAGTTCTTGTGTTTACTGAAGCTCCGAGCCAGTTTATAGGGCACACTAATGAAGGAGCATAAATTCTGTTAATAACAATAGAATACGCGTCGTCATTATGCACGATAATGTCACACTTGATGTCATTCGAGTGTTGGTGCGAACAATAAAACCAATCCATATAGCTCTTTGTATTCTATCGAAGGTAGGGCATGCATTAGCCCATGTAATTGATGCACGGTGAATGTACGCTGATACACTTAACAACGTTTCTCTTCTATTAAAAGTACGTTTAGTTGTATAAACTTGCGGAAATAACACTATTTCTATAGTAATTTATTAATTTTGCAATTGACTTGCTATCGTTCCGAGGTCGTGGGTTCAAGTCCCGCTTGCGGTGATCACTTTTTCCACAATAATTTTAATTTATAACACTATTTGTTAGGTATTTTGCCCAATAAATGATGTATTTATGTCTTGATATGCGTAAAAACGTAACAAGGTTGTTCATTTTTATCCAGATAGCGCGACTTAATGTTTTGGAATTCTGAATTCAATATTTATTTCAATTACAGTTAAAAATAAACTGTACCTATATTTTTAGTTTTCTTTTGTAGTTAGTATACTTTCTGGATCAATTTATATATCACCAATAGTTTATGCAATTTAAATTTCGATCGTCAACATGCGATTCCAGTATTGAGTGGGCGGTACATTTAACGCAGATCATGTTCGAGGTTATTTTATTTAGCCATTCATTACAAAGTAAATCTAGTCCACATTCTAGCTAACACAAAAAATGCACTACGTAATGCATTATAACAACAATAAAAAGTGGGTGAACAGTTATATTATAAATGTATTACTTTTTATTCGAATAAGTTAATTAAAGTGTTCATCGCGGACACAAATTTAAAACATGCAACTACCGAAGCGCAAAGGCGATTTCAATTCGCCATTTTAAAGAGGAAGTTGTCGTTAGCTAGCATAGCATCTAAATTGTTGTATGAAACGATCTCGTCACCACATCGATGTAATGTAAGTGACCCTGAATCCTCCTACTACGAACAAACTGATACTTTGGTTAGTCATGCGTGTTTGTGTAATGATGTGTCATTCACTGTAGTATCAATGCCCGCCCATAACATTAAAACAAATTTCGATGCATCTGCGTTATATCATAGTGTGTTCGTAATTTTGTGTGTAATTTGGTGTTATGGTCGTGATAAGAGAATAAGGGTACGCGGTATTACGGCGCACAAAACCTATTATTGTAATTTTCTGGTTGGTAAAGCAACAGTAGCAAGAAAAATTTTGAATATTGTTATGCCGGGGCTTCAGTTTGAGTGTTGAGGTCAGCTTGATGTTTGCTTATTATTTTCGTCATATGTGGTACCATAAAACATATTTCATATTGATATCTTTATCTGCGTTTTGAATTTAACGATAATGTTAAATATGACAGTTTAAATATTCACAGCTTTCGTCCTTTTCACATACAGTTCCAATTATTTCGTTTGTTACCGGTTCACCTGTGAGCGTAAGTTGTTTTCAAGGTTCATGTGACCTCTTCTCGGTCGTTGTGCTAATTTCGTGTGGGATGTTCGCTGATCTAAAAAACGTTCGACATAGATGTGTACTGTTTACAAATCTGTCTGCAAAAATCATTATATTTCTTGTCACGTTTTTGGTGTAATATCTGTGGGAGTTTGCATTATCTCCCACATATATTAACAAATGTATTGCAATGAATTATTCAAATTGTGTAAGTCTGCTCTAACTCATTGTTTATTCACTCTCACACTATAGATGCCAGTCCAAATGGGTTTATGTAGACACTGACCGATGAACAGTATAATAGATTTAAGTAATCTTACCAAAGTCACTCTATATACGAATATCGCAATGTGACACACATGTTAATGACCAGATGTAAATGGTAATAATAATAGTTTAAAAAAACTAAAAAACACGCTTTATTTAATCGAATTATTGCATTGTCATCGGTCTTTGACAGGTGTGCAAAACTTGAATAGAATCTGACCGTTTAAAGTGGGCCAAAAGAGCGTCCAAAGGAGTCGGTTACAAACATACTCGTACAAGTGAAGCTAATATAAAGCGTGTAAAAAGGGAAATAAAAAAGTAAATTTATGATTTCGTACGGTATGAGTCTCCTTTATCGGAATAGTGCGAAATAAGTTAGAATTCAATTTTGTACATATTAGATAAGTTAAGGTTTTTGCAAAAGGATTTGTTATACTTAAATATTGACATCTATTTATAGATAGTTAAATGGCCAGTAACTCACAACAAAATTAGAGAATTGCTCATGCAGTACACCGGGGAGTATCGCTATTTATAATGGTTAGTTTTCTTCCATTTTGAACCAAACTCGTGTCGCGAAGTCACTGTGAAATTATCCGGCGCCTGTTGCGTATTGTTTTATTGTAGTCTCTTCGTCTTCGGCTTAATGATTTGCTTTTACGAGTGACTCACTTACCATGCTTAAAATATCATCTTGCGAGTCACTTATGGTGTACTTTATGGCGTATACAAATGTTAAAAATAAGACCAATTTGTTACATTAACCATTTTCGAATATTCTAGGACCTACGAATAACTGGCTTGTAGTTTGTACAGTAAGTTTGTTACGATCATGACTGATTCTTATACACTCTGTATCTAAAGTCATGGATTGTCATGTCAAGCACCTATTCTTTAACTATTCTAGTTTCTATTGAATTGAATTTCTATCACGGCAGCTGCAAATTCACCTAATGTTAGAATAGACATCTCAAAACTGTGTAACTATAATTATTTCAGGAAAAAAATACCTATTTAAATAGCCTGAACCTTTGCTAAGTCTTTCATTATGACTGCATCCGGTATTATTATGTTTTGTCAGACTTCTGGATTTAGTTCAATTTATTAAATTGATAAGTCCTTATATTTGTGTGCGTCTATAGATATTATGAAAAGGTTAAAATTAATTGTCTTTTAGAATGCCACGGATATAAAAATTGTGTAAATGCTTATAATTTACTTAATGATTTTATTGTTTAATAATTCCTTAGCATTTTAAATTAAGTTATTATGAACGGGATATTTACCGTGTTAGAATTTGTTTTCAAGTTACCGTTGTTTCCGCACTCTTGTAAATATACCATAAGCATAGACTAACGGTACCTATAATTGGCATTATTCATTTTTTTTTTTAACTTTTAATTGGAAACCATTTCGGGGAATAGAGTTTCTGATCATGATCCATTAGTTTTTTTCGGAAAATTTGCTATATTAACGATTATTTTTCCAAAAAAGCAAATGCTCTCTATTTGCCCTTGAAATGAAGGAGTTAAAATATTAAGGCGTTCTTAACGATATACTACTCTGTGGTGAGTCAAAATTGGTCTATTAAATCAACTCGGCAACTTTGAAAAGATGTATTCTAATCTATCTTAAGTCTATAAGGAACAGGCAATACACAGATTGCGTACAACGATGACGTCACAACATTAAAAATAATATAATATATATTTTTAAGTATTTAAAAATAATTCTATAAAGTAAATATTTTAAAAATATTGAAATAGTTGCTACGTAGTGTATTAGTATAACGTTGATAAAGATGACACTGGTAGCCACAATTAGTTTTTTTTATTTCTTCTTTGGTAAAGGTTATTTCTGTTTAGTTTTTGAATTTATCTTCTCCTGAAAACTATGACCTCCTGGCTTTTATTCACGATTATTAGAGTTTTTAATTATTGTTTAATATATGGGACATTATTATCTATTCTGTTCTGTGTCTGGATAATATCCATTCTGTGGTCTGAGTATTCTATGAATTGTATGTGTCTTTCTAAAAGAAGTAATAAAAGTACTGTCTTCACGAATTAGTATTTATCTAGTTACACAACACCAAAACATAACAAAGACATTGAACTAATACGGAAATTAAAGAAATCTATGAAATAAAATTAAATTCTTGTGAAACTCATTTCAGTCTGCCGTAATCACTAAGTTAGCAATGCTAATAAAACATGATATTATCTATGTTATTAATTAAGTGTTACCTTAGTTTGTTCTAACAATGCTACTTGAGTCACACCTTAAAAAAAATGCATAATAGGTATTACATACATACATGGTAGGATACAGCTTACACAGGATACACGTGGAAAACGAACCCTTTCTTTACAGTCAGGTGAAAATACTGAAACTACATAGCGTCGTCGTTTCTTGCTGGCTGTAATGTCACAAATGACTAAAAAGATTGTTGTATATCAGTGACTTACTTTATGGCACTTTTATAGTTTAAGTACTCTCAGTGGTTACTTAAGTGTATTCTATCGAGCCACTAACTTCACAATAAGATATTGCAGCATAAAATTTTGCACTGCATGGTTTTAAATAGCTATTTAAACCTTTAGATAAACTAATTTTTAATAATATTTACAAACGCCATTGCAATTAGATCAATAAGTTTTTCTTAAGACGGAATATAACTGTGATTCTATCAAACTTCACAAACTTAATCTTAAGGAATGTTGACATCTTGAAGCCACAAGTTCTAAGATTATATATACTTACTGTTCCCTTATTTTTATCGAGAGTTATATGTATGGTCTTATTTTTTGTGTCACTTAACAATTCTTCAATTCAGATAATCCTATCTGAAGATTCCCCAAGTCATGATAATCGGCTTATCGGTTATTTCGTAACACACTTTCTTTTATGTAGGATTTTGTTCTGGGTGTTTTGAAATATATGTCATAACTTATATACTTACCTACTTACTTATTGTATTAGAGTAACAAATTAATTTAGAGGAGAAAAAATGTGCAATGCGAGCGGGATGTGAATTCGCGATCGCGAAATACCTTTCCGTTGCTCTACTATTTGAGCTGTCGTGGTTCTCTCAATTTTATTACATGACATCAGTCTAAAATTTTTACAAATTATGTCACAGAAAATAATAATTGGTCAAGTGCGAGTCGGACTCGCGCACGAAGGGTTCCGTACCATTATCTATGCAACATAAGGCAACGTTATTAGTATCGAGCAAGAAACGGTAAAAACATCATGTTTGTTGTATGGGAGCCCCCCTTAAATATTTATTTTATTTTATTTTTAGTATTTGTTGTTATAGCGGCAATAGAAATACATCATCTGTGAAAATTTCAACTCTCTAGCTATCACCGTTCTTGAGATACTGGGTACGGAACCCTAAAAATCATGTTTGTTGTATGGGAGCCCCCCTTAAATATTTATTTTATTTTATTTTTAGTATTTGTTGTTATAGCGGCAATAGAAATACATCATCTGTGAAAATTTCAACTCTCTAGCTATCACCGTTCTTGAGATACAGCCTGGTGACAGACGGACGGACGGACGGACGGACGGACGGACAGCGAAGTCTCAGTAATAGGGTCCCGTTTTTACCCTTTGGGTACGGAACCCTAAAAACGCTACTTATGCATAAGTAAGTAAAATGATCATTAATGCTTCTAGAATGAAACTATCGCGTCTGTGTACATGTGATAACTATCCATCTTTACATTTCTCATATTGTTGCATTACAAATCAGTAAACACTACAATTAAGCCTACACTGCCGTAAAAGGTTGTTTAACAAATAAATCAATTGATTTCTGTAATTCTGTATAGTAAATAACATTTACTGAATACTAACCTCAAGTTTTATTGTAATCCATTGATTTTTAGTAACTGCGTATTACTTTTCTCGGTAAGTTACGCCTGTACCAGAAACTGTAGTCTGGCATTTTTTACAGTGCTAGTATTTCATTCATTGTTTAGTTTAAGCTATTCAAATACGCTGTTGTTTCTCAGAACAGATATGGTGCTAGATTATTTGTTGGAATGATCGTGTGTGTGGTCTTGGGGCGCCGTCTCGTCGACCTATATAAGGATAAGCCTTCTAGTAGGTGAAAGGTTACCCTAGCTGGCCCAGTATTACCATTCTCACGCTTGCTGTCACATTTGATGTACAAAAGATGTTTGTATATGGCTTTAATATTTATTACCAGTGTAATATATTCATGGAATATTTGATAATAGACTATTTCTACACATATATCTTATGCAACGTTAAAACCGTTAATAACGAGCATAAATAAATAACCGCTAAAGTCTACCGAAATAAAACAATTAACTCTTATGAGAAAATGTTATGGAAATTAAAGTAATTTATTAATTTTTGCAATTGACATGCTATGCTTTTACTTAATAAATCAAATTATGGTGAAAAAAGTGACTGCTACAAGCGGGACTTAAACCCACGACCTCGGAATACCGTTCCGAAGCTCTTCCAACTGAGCTTATTGCGGTCGTGCCTGCAACACTCAAATTAACCACCACATTTGTCACTCGATCGAGTTTATATATTTTTACGTACAACGCCGTACGATGGCGTATACCGCAATAAGCTCAGTTGGAAGAGCTTCGGAACGGTATTCCGAGGTCATGGTTCAAGTCCCGCTTGCGGCAGTCACTTTTTCCACCATAATTTGATTTATTAAATGTTATGGAAATTAAGATGTCTGTTCATAATTTTCTGTGACAGGAAATAAAAAAGCGGTTCCGTGAAGTAATTCCGCCATATTTATTTAATTAGCACATATCTTGGTAGCTGCTTTAAACTAGTGCTCATACTACCTGGTTGATTGCGTTCAGAAATTTGCTGTAGGTATGTGTATCAAACTATTGCATTCAGTTAATTACTAAATGAATGCAATCGTCCGCCCGTCCAACTGTCGGGCAAGGAGAATCAACGATGACCCTCATACCATGAAATACATACTCATTCACCTTGCTTGCTGTTACAAATGGCTGGTTGCTACTAACGACTAACATTTCTGTTTCGTGGTAGACGCCATTCGGCCTCCATCCGCTACTCATAACCAATTTAGTTGGCGATCTCACGGCCGTTTTTCATTGTCTCTGGGGTATTGCAAAAAATAACTGCAAGTTCTAAATTGTCAATTGTGAAAATGCTATTATACCGTTGATTCGCCAATATTTATCATTTATAACTGTAATAATCTTAATTATTGCAACGTTTCTCATTTTTATTTTTTATTCATTTCAATGTGTGTAACATTATTTGCATAGAATACGGAATACATCATCTGCTTACGTTATTGCTAAATTCACACGGCGTTTGGCTTAATTGTGTAGAAAAACTGTTGTAATTTTAAAATGACGTTTCCTTTAGCAATATAAATTAGGGCGTGTAGGCGAACATCCACATTGTACGCGACACAAATAGCAGAAAACACATAAAATATAACAAACACGGTTAAGGGCCTCCATTAATATTATCGTGCATTTTTCTATGTACAAAGTTTTCATTTTTTCTTTATATTGAATGGCTAGAGCTCTAATTTTTAAGTATATGTTTTTTCAATATATAATCTAGGATCGCGTAAACTCAGAAACGCGATTGGAAATAGTTTTCTCGATAGAAAATCTTAGCGAAATAACCTCTCTCATTTTTTATTTTTTGTCATTTGTCGGTCTATTATCGCGTATTAACTAATGAAATAACTTTCAAAACATAAGTAACTATTATATATAGAAACACGTAAATCAGAATTAAAATATATTTAGTAGATTTTGAGTAAACAAAAAAAATATCCCTAATTCTTCATTTTCTATACCTACTAGCTGTAATGATAGGTACATGGCGATACGCCCTCTCACGTTTCACCTGCATTTAATATTTGCCTTCCTTTCTCCCAGTCGAGCGTGAGGCTCTCACCGATGCGGACCTGTGTCGGATTTTACATGATTATTTCGTTATATTTTACGTATTTTTCATTCATAATTTTTGGGGGCGTGACTTGCGTGCGTAAATGATGTGTGTGTAGGAGCAACGCTTATACATGCCGTTTATTCAATATTTATACCTAATTATGGTGATAATAATATTCTTTTTACAATGAATTAAAATTTATTTAAATATTGTATGATACTATACATACCTACTTTTCTCCATTTTTTGGTTATCTATATTTATAAAGGTACAAAATTCTCCTGTACACATTGTAAGCCACTGAAGTATTCTAGAACGGCTGGACCAATTTTAATGAAATTTTGTGTAGGTAGTGTTTTGGTAAATATTTAATAAATATACATAGGTATTTGTAGAAATTTCACACAATATCCGCTGATCCCAAATTAAGCTATAATTCTATGTAGTCTTACGGGTAGGTACCAGAATACGGATATACAACATATACCTATCCATGTTTTGTAAATGCACACTTACGGACTGACCGACGGACGGACGGACAGACCGACAGACATGCGGACGGAGCGGACAGATCTACGGACGGACGAACCGACGGACCGATGGACAGACTAATGGACGGACGGACGAACCCATGGACGGACCGACGGACGGACCGACGGACAAGTCACCACGCTCAAAAAGTGTAACGTGAATTTATGTCGAAGAAAAAAAAACAAAGGAAAAAGTAGGTACTGCATAAATAAAATAAATAAGTAATACTTACGAACACTTTTGTATAACAATTACTAGCTGCCCCTTCAAACGTTATTTTGCCATAAAAATGTCATAAGGGGGGGAGGGTTGTTATGAAAAATAAAATAAATAGTAGCCGATTCTCGGACCTACTGAATATGCATGTAAAATTTTATAAAAATCGGTCGAGCCGTTCGGGGGAGTACGGTAACTAACACTGTGATACCACAGTGTGACACGTGAATTTTATTTTATTAGAAGAATGACTATAAACATTGTGAAAAATAGTTGTACTGTGGGGATCGAACAATAAAATTATTTACAAGTTTAGGCAAAGGCACTGGTGGCGCGTGTCTGAAAAGCGTGCAATAAAATGGAATGAATGAGGGACGTATGGGGTTTCGTATCCCAGTTTGTAACTTTTGTTTTTTTAACTTTACGAAAAATATAATAATTTTTATATAAAAATCTATTTATAAATAGATCTTTTTATTCGTCTGTACATCATTAAATTATTCCGGAACGGCTATACCAATTTTGTGGAAAGAAATTTTGTGGTGTTTCAGTAACTATTAATTATAAATATATTATATTTGCGGGCATTTCACACAAATATACTGAAAACCAACCAAAAGTCAACATCACATGGTATTCCCAGGCGGTCACCCATCCAAGTACTAACCACGCCCGCAGTTGCTTAACTTCGGTACTTTGAGTGGCATAAAGCCAACATCACGTGGTATTCCCAGGCGGTCACCCATCCCAGTAATAACCACGCCCGATGTTGCTTAACTTCGGTATTTTGTGGTCTTTTTATAAATACTTATAAATTATGTTTGTGGACATTTCACACAAATATAATATTAAAATACATCCCGGGTGGGAATTAAACTTTTTTAACTTTATGAAATAAATATATTTTTTTATATCATTAGTCAATTTTTTGTAATTTTTTATACAGTTTTCAAGAGTTAGGTACAAAAAAAAATTAAAAAAATACAAAGTTCTGATCGAAGCGTGGGTTTGATCCGCAGACTACATGATTAGTTATTCTAACGTCTGCTTTTCGCATGCGCCATCGAAGCCTTACGATACCGTTTTGAAATAATGGTACTTAATCTAATGGCATAATAAATATTTTTATTGCATCAAGTACCTATACTTTCCACACGCCTAGATAAAGAAACAACTCTAAATATCACTTTTTTCAGGAAACAAAAAACTTTTAATTCTTTATTTTTAGAAAACCATAAATAATAATGTGTATATTATGTATACCTACTTATAAATTATTTTATGGTTTAACGGTTTGTCGAGTTCATTGTCTCTCAGATTCGGATATAATGTTGCCAAGAAACTAGGTATTTTTTTTCAAAATTGGGTGAACCCAATGTGTGCGTTTTCTTATACCATATTTTTTGTAATAACATAGCCACAAAATAATAGTTTCTTCTACGTCCATTTTCTAAATTATATCGATACAGACTCAAGTCAGACTGACAGCTCCTCGCAACGCGCTTGTTATGTGAACTCTTTATAAATTTGATCGCACGTTGACCTGCGTTAACGCGCGTTACATGTGAACTTAGCCTTAATCCACAAAATTTGAAATTTAAACTCGCGCTGGTGACTCATGTCAGTTTTGGCGTTAGTTTTTATTTTATTGACATTTGATTGACCATCGCTATTTTATCATAATTACTATAAACAATGGAGATGTAAGCATCAGTAAATAAGGATAATTAATCTTATTTTAGTTTAGATTAGCATTGGTATTTAGATTCTTGCATAAATAAAATAAATAAATACCTAATTATAATTGCTTAAGTTGATAAAAAATACTATGCAATAGCTTTACCGCGGCAGTCCCCGAGTGACACACGTCTTTTTTTTAATGAAGCATTTGTATTTGCGGTCTTATTTTATATTATCTCTATCAACATTAGTATGTTAGTGCATTGGTTATTGGCATTGATATTAAAATAATTCTGTAGTGGATATGACTAATTTAATATAAATATCATGTAATGGACTGCCGTTCATGAGGTCGCGGGTTCGATTCCCGCTTGGGACAATCATTTGTGTGATATCCATAAATGTCATACAAATGTTTGTACTACGTCTGGGTGTTTTCTATGTATTATAAGTATGAATTTACAAAAGAAAAATAGTTTATGTATTTATATCCGTATTCTGGTACCAATAACACAAGCATAATAAGCTTAGCATGGGACCAGAGGACGTTGTGTGTAATGTCCATGAATATTTATTATTATTATTTATTAAATAATAAATACATATTTATTGATGTTTCATAATAACCTCCTCTGGTCATAAAGTAAGCTACATTCCTATGCTTGAATAATAGGTACCATATTACGAGACATATGCAACATACTTAACATACATATATGTATGCTGGTATATGAATGAATATATAACTCATTTTATAAATTTATGAAAACCGTACTTTTGTCTCATAAAAATAAAGTTTTGGGTTGTGTTCGTTTTAGCCCCAGGTAAGCGATGTGTGTTTTTATGAATGAACTTCAAACAACGCGATAGCAACCAATAGAAACCGAGCGCAGCCGTGCCTACCGAGCCCGCGCGATGATAGCCGAGCGCGTGGTCTTCCGTCGCATTCTAGTCCCGTTTACAACTTATATTTTTTTAGTGCGTCACCTTAATGCAACATTGCCCGTTTTCGCGGCGGTACGCCTCATTGCTAAATATAAAAACCAGAGTTTTCGTCCAAAAAGCGAGCACATCAGCTCTCTGTCGGTCTTTAGGTAAATGCGACAATAGCTTATTCCAAGGGAAATTCCCTCATTTACAATTTCGATTGACAATCTCTCAACTCATTACAGTAATAATAATTACTAAGTTTTCCTGTTCACTTTGAAACTAGTAGAAATTTGACTAACCTAATAAAGTTCTGGAAACTTATTGCTTAGCAATTAGTATGTAGTATGGCTTAGCTTAGAGTGATATATGATTACAAATTATGAAAAATTTTAATGTGTCTCTCAATAATTCAGTATGCCTATGAATTAAAATGACAAAGATGAGATAATTAAATTTGTAATTCCGAATGTCCGTTCATTGCCGTCCACGTGATACCCAATGCTAATGCAGTGAAGTGAAACTTGACGGCTAGTTTTATATTCTATCTTTAGTCAGTGAGTCGCGTGATAAAACTCACCATTACATCAATTTGTCTACGTCGTAAATACAAGACGCTATTGCATTACCTACGTACCAACGTCATTTAAATCATGGCTATTGGTTTACATTTAACCATCTAACACCCACGAAGTTTTATTCTAGGAAACACCAATATTTGCTAATGCTTTTATATCTTTTAAAGTTCATTGGGATTTGAAAGTATATACCTTACTAGCTGGCCCGGCAAACGTTGTTTTGCCATACCAAAAAAAATATTTAAAAAAAAGAACTATAAACCTTACGGAGCCCGAGACCTTTCCAACGAATGCATAACCGTGGAAATAGGTCCGTGCGTTCTGGAGTTATAGCGTCAGGAAGGAAAACCCGACTTATTTTTATATAGTAGATTAAAATGACTAGGTATTTAAATAAAAAAATTACTCCCAACTTGTATCATTACGTAGTTATACTATATTTTGTGAATTTTATTTTGAAAATAGTCAAATGCAGTAAGAAAGAAAGCAGCAATTTGTTGTAATTTTATTTCGTTTTATTTTTAAAGTAAAGTTAATAGTACCTACTTATTAATAAAAAGCTAATCAAAAATGAATCAGAGTTCAAAACTAGTCCGAAGTACGATTACTATAACAATTGGTTGACCACTCATAGCCGTTTCTTATTGGAAACGATGTCTCATTGTTGCGTCAATAGTCAATAATAATATGTCGTATTGTTTTGCCTGTTTCGACACACATATAGCTGGCCTCTATAATATGAGTTTATATTTTAGGTACTTGACAAATATCGACCTCATTACTAACTAACATTACACTAATTATAAATTAACACTCTTTTAACTTGGTACGATATTATCTTACGATGTTTATTTGTGTACAAATACAGCAAGATTCAAATGTAGAGTTAATTATTTTGCAAAAATATTTCCTACTTTTGTGTTTATGCCACGTCATGCTCATTTCAATAGTTATTACATTATTATAAAGAACAAGTTATTATTTTAATTCATTCGCTACACTATATAATTTTTCGTGATTTGGTATTTAGTTAGATTAGTCATTATAGGTTCCTTAGACGCGGGAACTCAGAGATGACGTTAATGCTACAGACTATAGTACAGACGGAAGTTATTCTAAAATATAATTAGTTTAGTAAATTTCGTCAAAACAAGAAAGTATTGATGATATACCATCTAACACCTTAAATAATGGTCTTTTTACTTTCATGTAAAGTAAAAAGACCAATATTTAAGGTGTTAGATGGTAAATTTTTTCTATTAACTAAGAAATTATTACGTGTTCGGAATCATTTAGATTCACAGAAACCGATTTGAAAGCGTCGCATTATACACAGTTTTCCTTGTAGCGTGGATGCATTTCAACATTCCCTAGATGGCATGTTGTCCAGCCAGCCTGCCCACCCACGCTCCCGTTCACGGATAAAACAACCTAACAGAGTGTAGTACTCCAATGGCTTGCTGATGATAGTCTCATGTGGCGCCACTTGTCCAACTATTTTAATTAGAAGTCTATTTACAGTAACTACTAATGATATTTATGAAAGATACAAGTTGTAGAACCACAATGTTCTATCTATGTCTCTCGTACCAAAAAATGTGTTTCAGAAGCGGACATAATAGAACACATTAAAGAACGCGGTGAGGATTGTATCAGTGTCGAGCTCCTTAAGCAAAATTATGAGACCGTATTTAACTCTTTTAAAGTAGTTATACCGAGTAGTAAATTGGATACATTTTTATGTAACGGATTCTGGCCAACCGGATTGGTATATCGTAGATATTGGGAACGTCAAGTACGGCCAGCATATAATAGTTCATAAAAAGATCTGTGTAAATTTAACACATAATCATAAAATTTTATTGTATTTTTTTTAATGTCATTTATTTGCTATGTACCTATATTTGTATATCATGGGACTTGTGCCTTAATAAAGAAATTTGTTGTTGTTGTTGTTGTTGTTGATACTTTTTATTATATGGTTAACTTATCACTTACACTTGTCATAAGACATGGAGTTTGACTTCCAGGGTTCGACACCATAATTAAATTGGTATCGAATGGTTTTAAAAATATTTATTTAGCGAAATAAGAAAACATTTTTCACCACTGATTTCGTTCGATTGTAAAACGGCAACAACGAAGAGTAGCGTGAACCCAGTAAAAGTTAGGTACTCTTAGTTTACGTAGTTATATTAAGTTGCTTGCCTATCTATATCGAAAAAGCTCTGTTCTAAAAAAACAGAAAACTCCATCTATACATAGCTAGCCATTAAGTTCTTTTAATCTTGTCCATAATAAAGACTCATTTGCTTCTTAATGTAATTTCCAGGGCCACCGCCACGGCTGGGGCTGAAGGCGGCGAGCCCCGGGGTGGCAGGCGCCGACGAGGACTGCAACAGCAACACCAGCCTCACCGGGAGCCAGCATTCCACGCAAGATGATATTGACGCACATTGCGACAACTCTGGCTATCTATGGTTCCTCGACTATAAGTGAGTATCAAGACTTTATATTTAGTTAGACTTCTTACGCTTCTTCGAATTACTTCACATAAACATGTACAGCACTCTCGGAGACTAGCTTCCTAATAGTGAATTTTTCTCTTTGAATAGACACTACTTTCCGAGATTATCTACTCCTACATACATACTACAAACATAGGGGATGTTTATTGATAGTATAGATATAATAATGACGGACTTTCATATAGACTTTTATGATCATATTCACTACCGTCTTGATTTTTCAAAGAAAAGAATGTCTAAAACATTGTCGTCAGCGTATGAATTTAGTTAGTATACACGAATTTAAGAAGATAGCTCATGCTCCACCGTGGGCGGGAAAGAGAGAGAGAGAGACACGAATATTATTTAGTGTCTATGTTTGTGTTTAGTTGTGTATGTAGCAAAATATGGAAGCCAATTTCTTAACGTTTGACCTACATTAATTTATTTAGGTTGTAGTTGGTAGCCTCTGAAAATATCTATTGCGTTAACAATGGCGATAATCTATACACACGAAACACACTGGACAATAATGCCACTATCTCTTTAGGATTGTGTTGACGAATAACTGGCTAAACTATTTCTGGGTTTCTCCAATTGGTAAATTGATAGCTATGTGGTTTCATTCAAAGAAAAAAGCAAAAAAATAAACGCAGTAGTATATTTAATTTATACGTAGGTTGTTAGTACACAAATTAAATCAATTATAGTATAGGTGTACCTAGTATAGTACCTAATATTATAGAGGATAAAAAAGTATTTCAAATCTACGTAACACAATTAATAAATAGATCAATAATATATATAAACATAATTATGCAAATATACATAATTTATGAAAAATTCATTTAGAAATATACAGTTCTTTTTATTTGCCTGAGTTATGTCCTATAAAGGGTAGATTATTCAAATCTAACATGCGTTTCGTTTTCCATTTCAGCCCAATTTTCCGAGACGGCTCCTGCCACCACGCCTCAGTTCTATCTTCTGTATCAGCTTCATACAAAGGCATAAGCGATTTAACATCACGATTCGAGTTCACGTCCCGCTACAACGACATCGCTCGGGACCTCGACGCTAACCTTGCCGAGGCTGATATGGAAAGTTTCCGAACAGAAGACATTCACGCACTATTGATGACCGCCAACTTGCCACACGACACCATTATTGATGATAGAACGCATGATGTAAGTTCAAACACTAGGTTTTACAAGAAATATCATTACTAATCATATCCAAGACCAATTTTAAGCTTATAGTTAGTTACTGCTACTAGTCAACAAAACAAAATTCAGCTCTTGTCTATAATTGATTGCGTTTTTGATTCCATTGAGTAGTTAGCTACATGACATTTATGTAATATTTATTTACTGAGAAAAAAACGAATTGACTACTTACATTAATCTCACAAAAAACATAATACATAAAACCGAAGAAAACGTATAAATAAAACAGCTTTTAAACAATATTAATAGAGTCCTCAGGATACGTCTTAATAAACGTTGCCGCGATTATGATAGGTATTTATTTATAATTAGCTGTTGCCCGCGACATCGTACGCGTAGAATTTAGAAAATGTTCCCTGTTTTTGTAACATTTTTCACTATTGCTTCTCTCCTATTAGTCGCAGCGTGATTTTATATAGCCTATAGCCTTCCTAAATCCTTCGCTAAATGGACTATCCAACACTGAAAGAATTTTTCAAATCGGACCAGAGGTTCCAGACATTAGCGCGTATAAACAAACAAACTCTTCAGCTTTATAATATTAAGTATAGATTAGAATTTTGCGTGTCGCAATGATTATTCTTTTATAGCTTTTGCAAAATAACCATAATAACATTTAAATCGCTACACCCAATCCCGGTAATTAATGGCTGTATATGTGTAATTATATGCAAGAACGAAATCGATACAGGATTACCAATCGTACAATAAAATTTATTAAGGGCCTACATCAATATTATCGTATATCATCGCCGACACGTACATATTAACACAGCCAGTAGGCACAGAAAATGAAGAATTAGGGATACTTTTCCTATTTACTCAAAATCTACTAAATATATTTTAAATCTGATTTACGTGTTTCTATATATGATAGTTACTTATGTTTTTAAAGTTATTTCACTAGTTAATACGCGATAATAGACCGACAAATGAAAAAAATAAAAAAATTGAGAGGTTGTTTCGCCAAGATTTTCTATCGAGAAAACTTTTTTCAATCGTGTTTCTGAGTTTATGCGATCTTAGATAATATATTGAAAAAACATATACTTAAAAATTAGAGCTCTAGCCATTCAATCTAAAGAAACAATGAAAACTTCGTACATAGAAAAATGCACGAAGCTATTTTGGTATCCTCTTAACGTCATATAATTCTTCCAGTTGGTTACGTAAAGAAACACCTTTACATGATGTCAACTAATATGGCGTAAATACATCGTCGTTAACCGAATTCTTGGTTAGTTATTTTGTAAGGTATGTGTAATCCTGGGCAGGTATTGCCTAGGACTTGCCTAAGAAAGTTAGAAAGAACTTTGTTAATACAATTATTAAATGGAAATACCATAATAATACGCTGTATACGCTACGTAGATACTAGCTGCATACATATTACGTATGACAGATAATTTTTCTCCATCCTTTGTATTCTACAATAGGTACACAATATTGCAATATTGCACCTGCGTGATGTTATAAGTATGTCCTATACAGATTAATAAAGACACGTGATCCGAGCATTATAAGCATTTGCCATATTTATCGACAGATGTACAAAGTATTTTTGTTAAACCCATAAATATGTCATGCTCGGGAATTAACTTGTATTTTCAGTAAATTGGGTTAAATCTTACGATATTTTTACATTTTGTGATGCATTTACCAAATAAACTAAATTAACATGTACTTGTTTACTAAAACACAATCTTCTAAGAACGTCATGTTATATCGACGGATATTAAATTTGTAAAATAGGATCGGTACTCCTATATAAGTGAAAAGAAAAACTAGACATGCATCTCTAATTCGTAGCAGCGGCCGTTCTGGTACATCTTATAATACCTACCTTATCGTTTGACAGCCAGTTAATACAATATCTGGAGTAATTAATTGCCATAATAAAATTCCGATATCGCCAATCTAACAAACATAAAATTCAGATGACGGCTGCGAATTGACTTCTCAACAAAATTATTCAGGTCTTTTTATTTGCAGGTATATGCTTTATCTCAATTATTTAATTATTTTAAGTTTAAATAAACCTGTTTCGCTCTCAGCTTTATAACTACCGCTTACGTATTTTATTTATTGTAATTGTAACTGTATATTTTCGTGAGAATATTTTTTCTGAGGTATTTTGTTCGTAGTGACACAAGTACTGATTCATATTTCCTAAGTTTTTAGTTGAGTTTAGCGTCAGACAGTGTATTTTAGACGGTTTAGGATGAGATTAGATTTTTTATTATAGAATTATTAAACTACACTCTATTCACAACACATTTACAATGTTACAAAATAAGCATTTCTCTTACACTGACGTAAGGTATCAAACAAGGGTTTATTTCCGTATTTCCTCGTATTATTTTTTATTATTTTCATTAAAAAGATATCCTAAAATTACGTTCTATTTCATCGCATTATTAAAAATTTATTAAGGCACAAATTTTTGTGTAATAATAGAGATTTTTCTATTTACACGTTGGTGTCTGTACTAGTATCGACTGTGTGACAGACTGACAGACTATAAATTGCATCAAAGTTAAGGAACATTGCGAAATAATGCGGATCAGGTCATCAGGATTAAAAAACCAGTTAAAGTAATCTTAAGCCGACATAAAACAACTGCGTTGTGGTTTTGAAATCAGATGTGAATATATTTACTTGACATGTTGCGACAATAAAACCATAAAGGGATATGTTCTTGAGACGCAACCGTGAAAATTAGGCTTATTTACTTTTATAAAGACAATATACTTATTTTATACTTAATTAAAATTTTAAGCAAAACCATACTTTTTTATTCAGCGTTTTGCACACATTTAAAACACAGCTGGGTGATATTGACATTTTAATGCGAATCATAAATTATTATTTTATGAGGATAACTTATAAAATTAAATATTTTTTATTAACCGACTGTCAAGCAAGGGTCATCATTTTTTATATGCAGTAAGGTTAAGTATGTAGGTATTTATAATTTGAGTATATATTTGTGTATTTAAAAATGGATAGCTATACCCCACTTACGATAAAGGGAAATAAAAGGGAAATTTTCATGAATTTGAGTAATTGTTTTCTGTATTACTGGCTATCAACTTCAGTCGGAAATGTTAACCAAAGTTTCAAAATCAAAATCAATATCAAAAGTCATTTATTCATGTGGGTATAGTTTCTTTTTGCCAAAAAAAATAAGCTACTATGATATGTCTAAATATTTTTTTTCCTTACCACTGGTTCAGGACCTTCAATCCGCTGAGAAGAATCGGCGTAAGAAACTCAGCAGATATCGTTTTCTTTAGTGATATTTTTTTTTTAATAATTATAACAAGATTTCTTACAATATAAATAAATTACAATTATAATATGTGTTGCTCTGGAACAATTTACTTCCAAGCTTTATTGTCATTAACACAGTCAAAAATTTTTTAGAATATATAAATAATATAGATAAATATAATATATAAATAATATAGATGAATATAAATAGTTTAGATTTTATAAATTTTCACGTTTTTTTTAGTTTCGTTCGTATTGAAATGTATAAACGCGATTTTTAGCCCCTTAAATACATCGATATCCTTGAGGTGACGGATTAAGAATACGAGTGTCAATACACCTTTTACTTCCCAGGGTACTGTAAAAGCCAGCTAATGAATATATTGTACACAGACAACTTCCTCTGTGGGACACGGAAAACTCGAAAATAAAATAACGCCTGGTGCTGACCAGGGTAGGCATGACTGGTGTGGCAGAGTAGATCATAATCCCTCACAAAATGGAGGAGACCCGTACCCAATGGTAGAACGTTAAAAAGGGCTTGAGAGAGAGAGAAAGCGAGAAATACATTGGATTAATCTAACTTTAGATATTTCTCCATCCATCAGCCTTCCCCATAGAACGCCACGTGCGGTTGGATATTATGATATTCTACTGCACTGCATGTGTCTAAATATTAAGCGATAATTGAGTACTTACTACAAGTAGTAACAAAACTTTCTTTCTCTAACTCTTGCAACGTTAATTTAAATGTGATACGTCAACAAAACGTATGTAAGTGCCAAAAATTTAAAATCCATTCAAAAGTCTATTCCTCCCACCATTGTAAGGAACAATAAACATTCTTTAATTAACAAATTTACTCTACATCAATCTAATGTTCTAATTCACGCTCAGATTTATTATCTTATTCACCTGCTAATGTTATCGTGAGTGTGGGCTCTGAGTCATGGTTGGCAATGAAGTAGTTTATTCATAGCTTCCACTACACAAGCATATTAAATACGTACAATAATACTAATACCTACTGAACAGCAGATCATCGGAAATGAATAATGAGTTTGTTACAAGACGGAATAAGAACTCGATTGCGAAATGAAGGCGGGTAAAGTCCGAAAATCCCTGTATTTTGTCCCAAAATATTTGGCGTTTTGCTGATTATTATTAAGAGGATACCAAAATAGCTTCGTGCATTTTTCTACGTACGAAGTTTTCATTTTTTCTTTAGATTGAATGGCTAGAGCTCTAATTTTTAAGCATATGTTTTTTCAATATATAATCTAGGATCGCATAAACTCAGAAACGCAATTGAAAAAAGTTTTCTCGATAGAAAATCTTAGCGAAACAACCTCTCTCATTTTTTATTTTTTTCATTTGTCGGTCTATTATCGCGTATTAACTAATGAAATAACTTTCAAAACATAAGTAACTATTATATATAGAAAAACACGTAAATCAGAATTAAAATATATTTAGTAGATTTTGAGTAAACAAAAGAAATATCCCTAATTCTGCATTTTCTATACCTACTAGCTGTATTAATAATATGTACATGTCGACGATAATATTGATGTAGGCCCTTAACGCAACCCTAGGTACAGAAATTGATGATCTATAAATACTTTGTCTACAAATACCTTTAGGAAATAATAAAGAAATTTACAAATACAAGGCGCTAAAGACAGTCTTAATAGGTGCGCATTAATAACTTAGGTAACCCTCGTTTTCGGGAAAGTAAATTCCAAGTTTAAAAAAATCATTGACCCGCATGGCGTGTTTTAAAGACACGCGAGGGGTGTAAACTGATATAGGGGCATTATAAATAACAATTATTAAATGTTTACAATGTTAGTTTCGTTATTTAGAAGCGGTGTTTCGCTGTGTTATCTGCGGTTAAAAATTCGTGAAAGAAGAGAGTGGTAAAGGGCGGTGTAACAAAACCATAAAGAATTAAAACTTCTAACTTGACAATAACGCCATATAGGTAGACCATATTAGCTAAATATTTACATAATTAAAATATATTATACAACGTACTATGTATAAGTATAAGGTATAAGTAATTTATGTTCGCTCTCTCTCTCCAGCCCATTTACGTCCCACTGTTGGGCACGGGCCTCCTCCATTTTGGAGGGATTATGGTCTACTGTGCCGCGCTGTACAGGCGTGTTGGCACAGGGTTTATTTTCGAGTTTCCCGTCTCTCACAGAGGATGTCATCTGTTTACAATATCCCTTAGCTGACTTTTACAGCACCCTTGGGAGGAGCTTGGGTGGTAACCCTTGTATTCTTAATCCGTCACCACACGGAGGAGTAATTTATGTTACTTGATACAAATAAATTTAAAGGTCATTAGATGTGATGGTTATATGTTTTTGGAATGTTTTGGCAAGCAACCTTTACAAATTATTATACAGCAATGAGACGATAAAAAAAAATCCAATTATTAAACTAATTAGCAAATTATACAATAACTTTGCTAAATAAATTTAAAAAAATTTAATTCAAGCAATTTATTCATTGCATAGAATAATATATTTTTTGTCAAAATCTGTGTCAAGACTATACAAAATTCTGTGACCAGTCAGTCAGAAAAATGGTTGGATTTTTGTGTGCAATAAATTGGCTTTAAAATAACTAGATCTGTTAAATAAAATCTTAAACTCTCGAGAAATTACGAGTAACTAAGTTTTTTAAACCATTTTTTTAATTAATAATGTGAAATCGACGCAGATTATATATTATATAATTAAAACCCGAATGAATCTTAGCGGCTTACTACAGTCAAATACATAATTTTCTTTTCATACTATGGGCCATTGGTATAACATATAGGACAATAGGTATATCACTAACCTCTTCTTTATTTGTTATTGCATATTATATTCTTTAATATTTATATTATGTATTCTATATACATTTATTTTTCAGTTGCTAACCTTTATTTTGCTATGTGGATGACGTGTCATGATGTATTGCAGAGTAACCCCAGAGGTGAGATGTTCGCGAGCATCTCTAGCTCTCTCATGGAAAGATTTCGATTCGACAGCAGTATGAGTGCCAACAGTAGTTTCCAGGTTCGCCACACATTGCTGTTCAATGTTTCATTTCATTCATTTACTAAAATCTGTCATCCCATTATTTTTGCTTAGCACACAATTCGTTTTTAATTCACGACAATAAAACAGCAACTCTCAATCTTTTCTGGCGTACAGCGCCATCTAGAACAAATATTAGTTTTAGTTTAAATGATTCGTAACAGATGGAGTTAGTGCTAACAATTTACAGTTCATAACGTCATTATATTATTTCATATCCATTATGATGTAGGTCAAAATATTATAAAAAAAATTCATTTGTAGCATATTAAAATAATTATGGTTATTTTCATGAATGACGATTATCTATCGTAATTGTTTCTGTCTCGTTGATAAATATCTACATTCTTCATTAATGACATTATTAAGTTGCTAAGTATTCTAAAACAGTAATTAATTAATTGTGTTGTTTCTTATTTTTTATCTAATTTAAATAATACATACTTACTTTAATTAGGTACCATCATTTGTGAAGTTTTGTCTAAATCACATAACTAGTACTACATTTGCAAATACGAGTAGGTACCTAATTCCTAATTAGTTTTATGAGCTATCCAAATTTTTGAAGCTCTGATAATGTGATAATTTTTTTAAGACGAGGGTTTTAGAATGCATGTTAATCTGTGAACAATACAAAATGCAACATTCCACCACTTAAATTCTAAACAACGTTTACTTATCGTCATTGCACAATAAAACTCAAAAAAAATCTATAAAACAACAATAACTATGACGGGCTCAAAGGAGGGTTCAATTGCCCCACAGTTAGACATGTGGGCAATAATGTATGCGTTCTTAAATAATACCATCTGTTAATGAGATTAAATACTTATATAACGTGTATTTCATCAATTAGGTACCTATAAAGTTGTAATGATGTCATTGTTTTTATAAGATTAGAGTTCTTATAGAAAGTATACCAATGAATCGCCGCCTTATAGTACAGAGAACAGTTATTGACTCCCTAGAGTAGTTACGCACACAACAAAACAATACTTGGAAAGTCTAGGCGCTTGGCTAGCATTCAAACTAGAGTTCCTCATAGTGTTAAATGCGTTAGTCCCACGGGATAAGCCAGTAGTAAAGACGAAATAAGACCATTATGAATGTGTGCGCGCGTATTGTACGCTCTGCGTTGCGTCAATCGGTTTAACCACGCTCGTTATTCCCCCATGTCCTAAAGTCTTTCCCTCTTGTTATTATGATTGTGTGCGTGTGCTATATTTAATCATCCTTGTGTGTGGGCTTGTTCATACAGCTACCATGTGTGAGTTACGAATGAAGTATATCTTCTAGGGCAGTTAATCTCAAATTGTATTCATTAGGGACACAAATCATTAAACATCAAAAAATGTTGCTAATTTTTTGATGCCAATTAATAAATATTTCATTGAAAACAGCATACCTAACTGCCTATTTACAATTTTTTAACATTCTAATTCAATTTAAAAAACCGGCTCGCTTTTTATGTTTTTGAAAGAGTACACTGAAGTGTCACATTCATTATGAAAAATTCTCAATATACCTAATTGTTGTTTTGGTCAATCTCTGCAAGTAGAATATCTGCAAGTAATACATTACAAACTTCTAAATACGCACAGATTCTGAGTAGACGCTAGTTAATTACAAAGACGGCTTTATAAAAAAACAAGTACAGAAACTACCAAATGATGAGGGCTTATAAAATATAGGAAGCACATTATATCGCTCACACTATTACCAACCTTGAAGCGTTAATAGTACGGGTCTGCTAATTATTAATTATTGTGGAGCTAATGAGTATCTGCTGCCCCCATTAATTTTAGTTTAGCATGTACTGTGTTGATTATAGTATTGTTCAAAGCTTCAAGCATGTAGCTTGTCTATAATGTGAAGTTTGAGAATCACTTGGTGTGGCTAATATTAAAATAATATACACGCTGCCCCAGTCGCATCCAGGGCTCTCGTGAGTGCTGTACTGTGCTGTTTATTGAAATGAATTCAATCACATATTGCTATTCCAATAAATGTTATAGTTCGGAGAACTTACTAGATAATTGTGTTTGTGTTAGATAACAGTCTCGATCTAAGGGCTGTATAGATTTCAATAGTGAGTGTTATACTATGATAACCAAGACAGTGAGTGTGTTAAAGTAATTGGTGAATGGACGAGTGAAACTGTGATCCCCTTTTATTATAGACATTGTAAAGGATATTATTAAAAATGGGTGTTACAGAGTATGATTGGGATTCTTACAGTGGATACCTTTCAGTAAGTCAACTCAGTATTTTGATGTTGCTATGTATTTAAATATTTTTATGTTAAAACCATGTTAGTATGGTTCTTTGGTATAATTACTATAGTACAGGGATGACCCTGCATGAAATAATTGCGGTAACTATGAAGTTAGCCGCGATTATTTAAAAACTACATAAATAATAATTTCAGCAAATTGAAGTTATTAAAAGTAATTTATTTAATTTTTATGCAATTACACTATCTATTGTTGTTTATATTATTTATCAAAATTGCATCATCGTTTTCACTTTATTCAGTCTTATCAATAAATAACAACTAAGAACGCATGCTTTCAGGTTATCGATGGATACGTAGGTATAGACTTTATACTGTTTTATGCATATAACCACAATATTTTTTATCTTGAATCTACCCACCTATGGTTACTTTTTGTAAATTACGTAGAAGTGTACGTGTAACTTTACATGATTAATAACATCATTGTTGTGAGTAGTTGTTTGATTTGTGACCTCATTTCTAGCAGGAAAGGGAATTTAAATTGATGATAACGTTCGTGGCAGCCATGTTGTTTTGTAACTGAACTGAATCATTCCGCTGACACTGTCCGCTGATAGGGCGTGTCATAATGATGCCATTATTAATAGCATTTATAGTAATATCTAGCTAATACCCGCGGTTTCACCTGCGATAATATTTACTGTCCGCTCCTTGGTTTTTAGCGTGATCTGATACCTAGTCGGTGTGGGGACGGGTTAAGTATACGAGTGTCACCGTCCTTTGATTCTAACCCCGGGTGCTGTAAAAATCAGTTAAGGGATATTTTACAAAGAAAACATCCTGTGTGAAGGATGGAAAACTCGAATATCAACCCTGTGCCAACACCCCTGGTCATCGCGGCACAGTAGACCGTAATCCTTCCCATAGTAGAGGTGGTAGAGGAGACCCGTGCCCAGCATTAAGACGTTGATATGCTAAAAAGAGTGGGAGAGAGATAATTAATCGACGTGTTATTCAGATCTCTAAATTAACCAACTGTAAAGTTTCATTAAAATCCACTATCGTCATCATGATACCGTAACGCCTTATTCCCATGAGGACTTTAAAATGAACACATTGATATTGACATTACTCTATCATTGTTTATTTTTATTTATTTTTCTGGAATTTGTCCATAAATGCAAACAAATACAGCTATGTATAGTCTTTGAATTAATATTTATTATGTTGAAACAACTCATATTGTACAAATACAGTAATAATTAATAAAATTGATATGTAATGATTATGTATATTCATTTGTAATGTATTTGTATCATAAAAATTATGACGTGTAATAACATTATGAATAAATGAGTATTTGAGTATATTTGAGTATTTCGGTAGTAGGCAGACACTATAGAGCATCATTTGTCAAGTGCCTCTGTTTAGTGCAATAAAATCCATTCAGTAAGTTTTGCGTGAAAGAGCAACAATATTTACATCGATCTTGCTTTCTTACAAACTTTGTACTTTTAATATTAGTGAAACATATATAATATATATCTATATAATTCTCCAAATACAAGACGTTAAATACTTCTTATAAAACGAAGGAGACCAAACTAGAGAATATTAGAGAGAGATAATAGATTATGTACCTGTTGGTACTCCGTCCATTATTTTTAGCTGCGACTTGCATCCGCATACAAAGTTATAACTAGACGTAAATGTTTATATGTTCTACATGTGTTACAGTTTCGAAATGCTCTGAGAATATTCACGTGTTACAATTTAGTTTATGCCCGCGCAATGTACTTATTCTGAATGTTGTTTTTCTTTGCTTCCTTATACTTTCTAATAAATGTAAACTATAGATTACAGTAATAGTAGTTATAGAATTAGTACCGGCAACTATAGGTCTAACATATAACTACAAGAATATTAAATTCAGAGCTAAGCCTTCTGATTGGAAAATTAGACTAAAATCTGTGTTTTCTATTATAGTCTATGAAAAAAAACTACTGTAAACCTTATAGAATATTTACAAATCAAAGAAAATGTAAGATCTTTTTCTCTGTAAGTGTAAAGCAATTGCCCAGTGTTTCACCCGAGTATATCAATACAGCCCTGCTCCTCTTGCTTTTGCCGTAATGTTATGATATACACGTTATTCTCATGCCTTAGCTATTTGTTCGTACAGTTTTATTAAAATCAGTCTTACCTGAAAGAGTAACAAACTTGTATACATCCATAATATAAACTTTCACGGTTTATACGTAGTATGATCTTGGGTACGATAAACTACGTAACAGGAGTAGGAAATAATACAGGCAACGTGGCTTAGGAAATGTAAATTAAAAATATTTGAAAATTAGGATTATTCGCTTTGAAATTTTAGAACTTCTTAGAGTACGCGTCACGTAAAAAGAACGCTGGAAGAAATTGGTAGGGGCGTCTTTGCTCATGGGTACCTACACTCTCGCACGAAAGTTATGTGCCTATTATTTTTTATTTTTGAACTAGGCTTTCGCTGGCGAGTCGTGGCTTGGTACCTACATATTTGTTATTCTTAATAGGTATTACATAGAAAACCGATAAATCGCCTATGCGCAGCTTGACCGCCAGCGTTCTTTTTACATGACGCGACCTATACCATTCTCTACATTCCGCTCCCTGAAACGTTATACATATAGTATAGTAATCAAGGAACCTCTTTACAGAATTATCCACAGCTCCGTGCTGGCCTAATCTAGCACAGCAGTGGTATTCAGTAAGAAAAAGTGAAGTGAATTTTCGGTGAATCTTGATCACGTGACAGCGCTCCTCTATTTTTATTGGAGGAGCGCTGTCACGTGATCAAGATTCACCGAAAATTCACTTTACTTTTTCTTACTGAATACCACTGTATACGATTATTATCGGTGAGGACGTAGTATGCGTGTCAAGGAACAGCATTTTGATTACACTCTGATACGACATTGCAATTCCTTTAAAGTTATAACAACTTTAGACAGGAATTTTAATACAAACTTATGATATACAGAAGGTTAAAAATTTTATCGTATATAGGCTGTTATTAATTTATAATCACTAGGAAAAACCCTTAGCATAATGTACTAGTTACAACGTCAACTCATAACATAACGCAAAAAAAAATTTTGAATTGACTTATTGATGTAATTTTTGAAATCTTCATTCTAATATTGGCAATTTCAAAGTCTAGATGAATGTAGTCATTACTCTCTATTTAAATATTACATGAAACAATAATGATAATGAATTATAAATACCATATAATGACGATAGCAGTTATCTCCTGTCCTGTACAAATAATTTAATGAGGTTAAAGTTTGAGTAACTGATAACATTGTTCTCAAAGGGCGAAGAATCCGTCGGTTCCATCAACACGATGTCAATATGCAAGTCTGAGCTTCTGTTTTCTCCTGTGAAAGAGGGCGTACATGGCGTTCACTTTAGTGTGGATAGCCTGGATTGCGAACTGCCCTCTGAACAGGACCTTATTCTAACCTGTCAAGCCAACAAGGACAACTACACCATCGCCTTCGAAGGCAGTCTCACCACATACTCAGAGGACAGTGAGTGTGCTGAACCAGCCGTCAATCAAAGACATGGTATAGTATAATAATATAAACATCTCTTCTACGAATCTCAACTCAACTATAGTGATATAATGTTTGTTCAGTTTACAATACCACAAATTACGACCCTCTGATTCATAGTTACTCATAATGTTAAATAGATAACTCATAATCGCGATGTTTTTAGACAAATTGGGCGGAGAAGAAACAATAATTTTAGATAACGATGAAAGAACGCGCAGGAACTTAGAATTATTAGAAAGATGTAAGAATATAACTAATAAGTTAACAACGTCTATGGCTAGGAGCGATTTAGGATTAACCACTTGGAGTAAGCTTAAGACACAAACAAGTCAGTCACCCTTAAGGAGGTAAATATTTTCGATTCTTATACTTTTGTATAATCGTTTATTAACAATGAAAGAACTCTGTGTCCACTAATGATAATATTACTATATTTTAGACACCCCTCAGGAAATAATAATGAAGGTTCAAATGAAATGACTGGTGCCACAACCGATAATATGAATAATTCAGTCATTAAAAGCCAAAGTTTGCCAAATCTGTATAGGAGGAAACTCATGAGTAGCTCCATAAATTCTACTGCTTTGAGTAATTCAACTGTAAGTATTATAATTTCGAACAAACGAAACAATGAATTTAGTCTATGCAAAAATGGTTACTATAATTTATTATTGTTTACAGGTCGACTCTTTCACTGTCAATCAGAGGCTAACAGGTACACCCATGTACATGAAAGTTTATGATGTGTCACAGCAAAGGTCGACACATGGAAGTCAGCACTCTGAACCTATGAGCACCTCCTCTACTGAAAATCAAACATCTTCTGATAAAAGTCAGCCTAAACAAACGTTTAGCTTAGTAAAGCTGTTCATGAAACAAAAGAGTATGAGTAACGATGGTATTGTCAGCATGGAACAGTTAGAAAGGTCAGAGTGCTGGCCTTCGAGTTCTGGTGGTGAAAGCGGAGAATCAACTGGTGAACAATCAAAATTAGGAATCTCTGAACGTCCTCAAATAGATTTGCCTAGTGATGCAGTAGAAGAGACGTCGTCGCTGGTCTATGAAGAGATACAGAGCATTAATCCTCATAGTTATAGAGTATACGATGAAGTTTTAGTAGAAGAGGAAGAAACCAGCGAAGGATTAGCTCCTTATAGTGATAGTGAAAGCAATCTATATGCTACCGTAAATAAACCACTCGTTAAAAGAACTAATATCAATATTATGAACAGTCCATCCAAGTTAAGAGCTAATAGAAAATCTTGCTCATCACAATCATCCGCTACCAGTGTTAGTATTTCTAGCTGTTCCGAGTCAGATGGAACACAAATCACCCGAATGAATAGATTATTACAGCGAGAGTCTTGTGATAATAAGTCTACATCAACTCACCTGGAAGCTAATACTATTGATAAAAGTATACAGACATCTTGCATGCAGATCTCCTCTTCACAGCGGGATATGCTGAAACTTGTGGAACCTTCATTTTTGGAAAAATTAAAAGAAGGGGATTGTGAAAAACCTGTTTTCGTTTTGTATCCTAATTATACATTGCCGGACATTAGTTTCTTGAACGGAAGACCTAACATTTATCTAAGTCCCCTGAAAGTAAATATATCACCTAAAACAAGTGAAACTAAACGAAAAAGATTTCAAGTTAAAGGTAAACGCCCATTCTCATGTAACGACGTCGAAATGTTAAAGAAAAAGGGGCTCGGACATATAAAGGACTGGGATTCTCTTAACTTTTTGCTGCCATTAGAATGTAGGCAATTATTATCAGAAGTGCCTGAGTTATTACATCATATGAAAGAAAAAGACATTACACCTAAATGTAATGATAAATACTGCAACGCCTCTCCATCAACTAGGTCAAAACATCGACCAATGGGCTGTGATTGTAATAATTTAACTAATACAACCGCAGTATCATCAAGTTCAAGTACTGCTACTCAACCATCGTCAGGCTACCGCGGCTCATCGACGATGCTAACAGACTCTTCAGCACAAAACAGTCCTGCACCAGCTGGAAACTTTAATCCCTTATTTGTTTATCGTTACGACAGCGCTACAAGTTCCGATGCAAGTGGCGTTAATAATGACGGTCAAAGAGTCAATCCCATAGTTCCAAGAAGATCTCTATCATTAGCGGAACAAAATCGTATTCCGAAACAAGGAGAATTAGTACCACCAAGACCGCCATTACCTAAGAGCATTTTACGCAAATCACTAGATAAAACTCGAAAATCAAACACCCATGCTAAACGATACAGTATGTTTGAAATGGATGATCTAATCCATGATCCAGTTGTATGCTTAACAGCTGCAACAGAACATAAAACTAAAAGAAGATCGTTACAAGAACCCTATTATCTTCAGAATCAACACGTAGACCATAGAAAAAATAATGATTTAGCTGCTAAAAGATTATCACAACAGTTCTTAGATGCAGCAGAAAAAGATGCAGACTATAACGAGTACTACCCTGACGAAGGAGTAGGAACTGAAAGTAGTCTTGAATCAGGAAAATCAAATGAAATAAAGTTTCACAGACCTCACACACCCCCATTACCAAAACCACGAACGAAGAAGATGGAATACACAGAATTTCCGCCACCTGGTGCACTCATCAGCAGTGCTGATTTACAACAACTAGAAGAATTTTTGAAACATAGTGGATTAAGTTGTCAAAATATGGATGAATGGGATCAGAATCAAGTTCAAAAGGTAAGAAGTCAGGTTACCAAATTTCTTCAAATGAAACGTTCTCAAGAGGAGAATCAAAGGTCCACAGAATCAAGCAGCAGTAGTTGTAATAGTAAGAAGTCAGTGAGTTTTGCGCAAAAATCTGAGGCTAACAGAGGTGATACTCAACAAACTCAGTTAAAGCCTACGGAGGAGCTAAAGGGTACCAGTCTTACGACACCACCCAACTCACCAAACATATCTGCTGTTATTGCGCAAAGACATTATCAGGTAACGTTTGTTTTGCTAATGTCATTTCTGTTTACACACACATCATTGCCCGTTAATTTCTGTGAGTACCTTCGATTCTTTGTTTGCTCTTGTTTTCTGTTTCTATTATTTATTTATTTTCTGGATAAATCACTGTTAGTAAAGTGCTTTTAAATTTTACACTTTATTTTTAACTAGCTGTTGTAATTGTTATGTTGATTTGCACGTTAGCGCATTGTTTAATCACAATCGCAGCGCTTGTCAATCATTAACCATAAATGTTGTACAATTTCTTATATGTGTTTTACTGTTCTAATACTAATCACATTAAAATACATAGGGTAAGAACCTAGCTGAAATACCAATTTGTGAAGAAGCTGAAGTGAGTCCAGATGAATTTGGCAGTCCCATACACCATGATTCCAGAGGAAAGCATAACGAGATTGATGTGTCACAGAAGAGAGGTAATGATTATAGTTCTTCGACTATTATAATTAAAACAAGGGTACCTATATGTTATTTCAGCATATGCAAATAATATGCTTGATTGTATTAATTAAGTAAATATATACTTACCTGTTTTCGTATTGTTTTACAGCTTTGGTCTCTAATGTGACCGATGCCGTTGAAATGTTGATTCAACATTTCTCTCCGGCTACTGATCAAGCAGAGCTAGCTTTTCTAGGCGATTCCAAGGAGTCCCCAGCCTGTGCAAAGATAGCGTTAAATGCCTTATGTCCAGCTTTATATGCAATATTCCGAGATGGATTGAAAGAAAACATTGATACCTCCTTCGGGCCTGTGAATAACTCTGTTTGGCAAATGGTTGAAGCTACTGCAAGACAAGGACCCATTACGAAATGTCTAAATGAATTGGTACTTCGAATTAACAGCGAAGACGCTGTTACCGAGGGGCTAGTGAAATTCAACGCATTTATTCTTGGTTTGCTCAAGTAAGTATAAAAATATTAAAATAAATATATATATTTTTAATTATTGTTAAAATAGAAAAAAATAATGTTATATTTATTTTCAGCGCGCAATCTGTAGACGCTTGGGTTTCATTTGTTCGTACAAGAGAATCTGTTTTATCTAAACATTACATCCCTGATTCTTTAATACTGGCTGGCTGTGTAGGAGAACCACGTTGCCGAGCACTATTAGATACTTTACTGGCAAGCCTAGAACCCTTGAAGTTGCTTCCTTTCTCATTGGATTTAATGTTTGAAATGCGTGAACTACACAGAAGTTTCAAAAAAATTGAAAGTGACATGAGAGCAGCAAGTCGAGTAAGTATCTAATATCTATTTCATTTGCTACTGAAATCAATACTAAATCAAATGAAAATTATTACGCAATTCTTGCTATTATAATATGCGAATATTGAAGATACATAATCAATATTACTTTGTGTTTCGTGTTTCAAGCCTACTATCGCATAAAACCAAACAGCCGCCTGCTGGAGTAATATAGCTTTATTTGCATTTTATTGTTTACTGCATGTGCTTAGATCACAGTCCACGGCGTATGAACGCTATATTTTATCATTTGTTTTCGTGCACAGCTTACATAAAATGCAAATAAACATTCACCAAGTTATCAAATTCTATCGATGAACTTGGCAAAAATATAACTTGTAATAAACTAACGTTGGATTGCATGACGCATGACGCTAAAAATAATTTGGTGTATTTAACAGCCCAATACAATTAACACTCCACAACTAACACTCAATCAACGGAATCTACTGAAGTTGGTGCGTTCTATGCAGTCAAGCGGACTCTCTAGCGATGACTGTCAGACTTCTGTCATTATGAGACATAAAGAACCCAAAAATGAACCATCAACGCCTGATCTCTTAAATGATTCAGCGAATGTCAGAACTACCGTGGAAAAACATAGACCACGGTCTTGTGTTAATCCAACTGTGATTGGTTATGACATATGCCCTAATAATAGCAGAATAGAATTGGAAACTAACCGCAGATGGTCTGGGGTACACTTGGGCTCTAAGTTGATGCAGGCGTTTGATAGACTCGTGTTTGATGACAGTGATGACTACACAGATAGTCTAGAAAACAATAAGCCCTCTGCTAAGTCCTCCAGCAATGAAGCGAAGGTAAACTCGGCGATGCTTGCGTGTGGACATTTCGTAAATGTGCTTTGATGGTTTTGTTGTGGTCTTTTTTGTTTTAATTTGCAGGTTATATAGCGTAATGCTTGTTGCTTCTAATATTACTTTTAATTAGCTTTTATTGGTTTTCACAACACGCATTCATATATGTACGCAAAAAATTTGTGTTCAATTTGGTATTATTTAATAGTCAATGTGTTCTAATTTGCTTTTAATTTATACCGTTACCAAATACAATGATGCGTTTTCTTATTTAATATCTTAATTTTCCACAATTTATTTCAGAATAGGTTTGGTAATTACAACATGAGTATGAGTCAAAATCTATTACTGTTTGAGCCGTAATAACTTTAACCGTGTGATTGATTGAAACTTGTTGTCATCGAATTTGGTAGCGGTATAATAAACCAATGACAATTAGTTCAGAAGCCGAAAGAATGCTTTCCTGACACAGTCCTTTCTGGTATTTCGTAAACTTGATCATTTTACACAACGAAGATTATATGATATTGTGGAACAATATTTATGATCAAAGTAATTTTATTCAAAGTATATCTGAAACTGAGCATTTTTTTTTTAATTTGTATTCATTGAGACTAGTTCTAGACTCCATGTTTGTATTGTTTAATTTTGTATAAAACCGGTAGGGCTTTGGAAGCCATTCTTTCAGTAACCATATTGGTAATATTGCCTTTAAGTTAAGTGAACTAATGTTGATCAATATTTACAGTTTGATTATGTTGTATTATGATAAAATGCTGAGAATACAATTTATTAAACACAATCATACAAAGATGGTCAACACCTAATTTTATAGTACACATTGCACTAATGTTATTATTACACTGAAATTGCGTACTAGTGATTTCATAATTTTACACGCGTAAAATTGTGAAATCATGGATAACAATTCTGTAAGGTTTCTGAAATGAGTCTTATCAAATAAAAACATAAAACTCATTTTTAAGTATACCTTACTTAATATTTAAGTTTCTTGTTAGAATATAGAGATTGGGTATATTTTTTTATAAGTTTCCTATTAGAATATAGAGTTTGGATATATTTTTTCGTCATTGTGGATTTGTTACTTTCGTATTTATTGTAGTCCTGATGACTAAGTTAGATGACTTCGATTAATTTAACTATTCATTCAATAGCTGGAATGTAGTGGAGAGGAACAATGGCGGCCAAGTTCGGCCAGTAGTGGTGCGAGTAACAACACGGGTAATGCGAGTGGTAATTCTGGCGGCAAGTTTAGAAGATTGCAACTGAAGTGGGAGATGCTTAGTAATGCTGAGAGTCCCGTTACACCATCAGGTTCGTAATCTCAAAATAATAATATATAAACATTTTATTTAGATATATTTTACATTCCACTATTAATTATAATTCTTCACAGGGCTGTGGTAGTAAATATCGGGGATTTTCTTCTTTTAGTACAGTTCTTTATCTTATAGCGATAATTTCAATGTCAATCTATTATGATTCGCGATGAATATAAGAAAAATGGCTTAGGGTGTCAATATGTAAAAGTGATTTATTATTTCGCTATAAACGTGACAATATAACGTTTGCTACAAACCTTTGATACAAAAGACGTTTGTGATGAAAAAAAATAGAAAAAGCCAATACACATGTGTGTATTGAAATCTATGAATAAAAACCTGACGCCGAATCATTACATTTATTTTTGGGATTATTCCAAATCTTACAGAAATAGTCGTCCCAGGAGATGTCAGTTTACAAAATCGCTAGACGAATGTTCAATGTTATCAAATTGATTGCTTTTTTTCTTCGTAATCACAACCATTTGCAAGCCTTTTTAGAGGTTCGCCGATATTTATAATGACCGAATATAATTAAAATAATAGGTGTGTGTTCGAGATTAGTGCAATATCTTATCTTATATATAAAATTCACGTGTCACAGTGCTAGTTATCGTACTCCTCCGAAACGGCTTGACCGATTTTTATGAAATTTTACATGCGTATTCAGTAGGTCTGAGAATCGGCCAACGTCTATTTTTCAAACCTTTTTTTTTGTATGCCAAAACAAGGTTTGCCGGGACAGCTAGTAATACAATAATAACTTTATCAACATCACATTTAGGTACCTGATCTCGAAGTTTATCAATATCATACAGATTCGTGTAAACGGTATTCGGGTAAACAAAAATAACCAAAGTGGTAACTGTTTATATTCGTCATGACTTTAAATTTCAGCTGTGCACACAATACATTTTTCAGTAGCTATTGACGTAAGTATGTTTTTATGCTTATTGTTGCGTTCCCAGGAGAGACGTCCCCAGCTACGGCGCGAGGATCAAAAATTCCTCGACCGGTGTCATCGCCCGTTCGACCGCAAGCACCTGCACTCCAATCACCGGCTAAGAATACCCACAGGTAATTGAATACTAATTAATGTAAAGTTAGCAAGGAAGATTATTACACAGTTTTGTTTCGAAAATAATATTATGTAGTCTCTATAAGAGGTGTTACCTTCTTACTTCTTAGCGTAGATATAACTTTTACAGCACTAAATATAACAATATAGGTACACATGTTTTATTCCCACATATATCGAACACAAAATCATTTCGAATTAAAGATGTTCATAACATTCTAGAACTTAGTTTTTTTTAAGTTATTATTCAATTGGCCATTAGGTGGAACAATCTTGCAATAAGTTTGCATTTGTTTTGATGATTCACGTGGTGACTACATCAAACGATTCATTAATTTTTGTACCATTTGCTGTTTGTGTGTGATAAGCCTGACCACGTGAGTGGCAAAACTTAAAAGTGTGTCGCTTTAATGAAACTGTTTACTAAATAGAGCATTATCGACTTGGCCTCGTTAAATGATCATCTTTTTAATCTTTCTAATTCTAATTTAGGAACAGAAAATCTTCAAATATATAATATTAATTAGGTTCTTTCTTCTTTCTACCCAGCCCATTAATGTCACTATTGGACACGGGCCTCCCCTAGTTTGGAAGGTTTTTTGTGAACTGTGCCACCCTGGCTAGGCGTGTTCGCATAAAATTTAGTTTCGAAATTTTTATTTCCTGCAGTTGAATTAAACTATTGATGTTACAACTGTTTCAGTTATAATATTCCTAAGCTCACTTAGCTGGTTCTTACAGTGACCCTAGAGAGGAAATGGGTTGATGATATTGTATTAAATGTTACAGAGGTATTCCTGTGCCTGTTCGGAAGGGTACGTCTCCTACATCGGCAAGCCCACGACCCACTTCTGTAAGAACCACCACTGCCAACAAAAAACCGCCGCAACCAGCTAACAGGTACATTAATATTTTGAACTTATAAAAAAGTTTAAGGCACACGGAATTAAATTGTATATTAGAATATTATTGTAATGTAAATATATAAGACCATAATAATGTCATTTTTAGTATTAAAGATTAAATAGACGCACACATGTAAGCATAGAAATATTTCTTTCTAAGCTAACTTGTTTCAGGAGAATGTTATTATTATCTTTTGAAATAATTTAAATAAAGAAGGCTACACATTATTATAGTTGTTTTGGAAAAGGGTTCTTACGTAACATGCCTATATGCTTTAAATATTATAGAGAATACTAAGCTCATTTACAAATTTCTTGAAATTTATTTCTTCGCTATAAGGTGATGGAATAATATTTATTATGTTAAACATTTTTATTTTCATAGCACTGCTTTATTTATATATTATACCGCACAATATCAACAGAATAATACCCGAGTCAACGAGGAAAATCAACGTGAACAAAGTGAAAATTGAAAACAATATGGAGTGTAAAACTGCATTATATGCTAAGAAAACAACGCCGTATGTACTAGATGGGAATTATAGACTAATACTGCTCACGCCGGGTCTCTATATTAACAGCATGTGCATGAGAATACTAATAAATAAATAATTTTGCTTGTATTCTGACGGGCTTCGTGGTGGAGTGGTTTATGTAATAGACTGCCGATCACGAGGTCGCGGGTTCGATTCCCGGTTGGGACAATCATTTGTGTGATATCCATAAATGTCATACAAATGTTTGTACTGTGTCTGGGTGTTTTCTATGTATTATAAGTATGTATTTACAAAAGAAAAGTAGTATATGTAGTCTATCCGTATCTGGTTCCCATAATACAAGCATAGAAATATAGCTTACTTTGGGACCAGAGGACGTTGTGTGAAATGTCCTGAATATTTATTTATTTATTATGGGTACCCGAATACTACATATACCTACTAATATATTTTTGTTATAAATACATGCATATAAAATACTTAGAAAAAACCCAGATGAAATACAAATATTTCTATGGCTAGTAGTAGTATATCATACAAATGATACTTCAACAGACGGTAACGGGATATGCGACTTGTTTGCAAAACATTTCTCATCCGTTTATAATGATAATACCTGTTCCGGTAGCAGTTACAGCTCGTCGATATTGCAGGGAATCGATAATGGCTGCTTATGTTTAAATTTTCCACGTATTGAACATAACACCTTGCTTGAATTTTTGAGACAAATCGATTTAAAAAAGGGTGCAGGCCCCGATGGCATACCGCCTATATTTATTTCACGTTGTCATAATGAGCTGGTGCAACCTCTTTTAATAATTTATAATAGATCATTATCCTCTGGTACTTTTCCCACTATATGGAAAGTGGCTAAGGTGGTCCCGGTACATAAATCAGACAACAACGAAATTGTATCTAATTACAGGCCTATATCGGTTTTATCGATTTTTGCTAAGATATTCGAAGCTATTGTATGTCCTCACATACAGAACCATCTGAAGCAGTATATAAGCAATCATCAGCATGGTTTCGTCAGACTTAGATCGACAAGCACTAACCTGGTGGATTTTACCGAATTGTTAGCGAAGATACTAGATTCAGGTCACCAAGCCGACGTAATTTACTCTGACTTTAGCAAAGCTTTTGACAAAGTGCCCCACAATATTCTAATATCAAAATTATCCGCCTATGGAGTTAATAGTAGTTTCTTGGATTGGTTAAAATCTTATTTATCTAACAGGGTATTTTTTGTAGTAGTTAACGGGTATCAATCTTCGTTACATCGTATATCTTCCGGTGTGCCTCAAGGTTCTCACCTAGGCCCTATTCTATTTAACTTTTTCATTAATGATGTACAGGATTGCTTTCAGTTTTCAAGGGTCTTTATGTATGCTGATGATTTAAAGTTTATGAGAAAAATAGAATCTGACACTGACGTTACTTTGATTCAAAGTGATTTAAATAGACTCAAGCAATGGTGTGAGAATAATGGAATGCATTTAAATTGTAAAAAATGTAATTTTATCAGATTTACGCGAAAATTAAATCCTATCAACTCATTCTACTACATTGACAATTATAAACTCAATGAATTGGATATGACTCGTGACCTTGGTGTAATTTTTGACAAGAAGCTGACGTTTGTGCCCCATTTAGACACTATAATTAAGAAGGCGTCGAAATTGCTAGGGTTTGTTATTGAGAAACTGCAAAGTCTTCCGAAACAACCATACAAAGATTTTACTGTATAATAGTTTAATTCGGAATATTCTTGAGTATTGTAGCGTGGTCTGGCGTCCTCACTATTCTGTGCACTCGCTACGCATTGAACGAATACAAAAACGTTTTTTATGGCATCTTGCTTTTTCTAATGGTGTAGCCAAAAAAATTCGTTCCTACCAAGACAGGCTGACTTATTTTAATATAAAATCATTGGACACTCGTAGAAAAGTTTTAGATGCAATGTTTGCGGTCAAAATTCTAAAACATAAAATTGATTGTCCTCCTCTGCTTGCGTTATTTAAGTTTCGGGTTCCATCTCGCTTGCCTCGTGGTCCAATAACTCCGCTGTGCCCATCGCTACGTAGAACTGTTGCGGGTTTCAATTCGCCCTATGGTAGGATATGTAAAATTCTAAATGGCTGTAGTACGTCCATTGACCTACATAATGATTCCACTTCCGTACTAAAGTCTTCATTTTTTAAATTGTCTAGCTAAGTCTGTAAGTGATTATGATATACTTTTATAATTTATAAATATTTGCCTTAATATTGTGCATGCGGTGTTTACCTTTAAGTAATTGTTACATTACCGTAAGCTTCGCTAACATGTATTTAGTTTTAAGTTTTTATGTAAACAGTTGTTGGTAATCCTCAAATAAATAAATAAATAAATAAATAAATGATTGTCCTGTGCGGATATCGAACCTCCTGAACGATTTTCAATTATATAAACCACTGTACATTCACTAGGCCCATCAGTATTATTATACCTGTTTTGATTGAAAACGTGAAAGCCAAATATTAGGCTTGGTATTAGCCTAAAAATATTGGATTTTCGAAGTCTGTGATGCATTTCTCGATTGATGTATTTCTCGATCAAGATAGCGAACCTAAGACCGTTGTCGTTAAATAAATTTAACAGCACTGCTCTGTATATTTAGTATCTGGAGGGGTATATTTTACAAAATAAACATTAATAAATAAATAAATAAATATTAAATATTCATGGACATTTCACACAACGTCCTCTGGTCCCAAGCTAAGCTTATATTGCTTGTGTTATGGGTACCAGAATACGGATATAATACATATACTACTTTTCTTTTGTAAATACATACTTATAATACATAGTAAACACCCAGACGCAGTACAAACATTTGTATGACAATTAAAAACATCACACAAATGATTGTCCTGACCGGGAATCGAACCCGAGACCTCATGATCGGCAGTCCGTTATATGAACCACTCCACCACGAGGCCCGTCAAAAAATAAATAATAATAAAGTAACAACAAGAAAAAAAAATATGGTGATTACTGCTCATATTTTGTTATGACGTAAAATAATAGACCATTATGACGTAAATTCCGTCTACCATTTTATCCTGGTAAAAGATTATGAAGAGCGTAGTTTGAACTACTTACGTTTTAACAGTTTATAACAATTTGTTATTGTGTTGTGGTTATTAAACCACTATTTATTTAGTATTTAGTTTCACTAAAACTATTAAGTTTTAATGACGTTATTATTTCGTTTTCCCCTTTTCTTTTCTTCAAAAGATTATATAGGTATTTTAGCAATATGGTTTTCCTTTGTAAACAATCGCATTACAAAGTAATTAGTATTTGCAGCATTAGTATACCGACATTTTACGTTATTATAATATGTTTTCTTAATAAAATTCCTTTTAACAAATCAAATTATGGTGGAAAAAATTGACTGCCGCAAGCGGGACTTGAACCCACGACCTCGGAATACCGTTCCGAAGCTCTTTCCAACTGAGCTTATTGCGGTCGTGCTAGCAACATTCAATTTAACCACCACATTTGTCACTCGACTGAGTTTAGATATTTTTACGTACAACGCCATCTATCAAGATTGCTTTACAACAACTCGACCATCCACCTAGCATTCTTTACAGAATACAATTGGGTTAAAAATAATGACGCGACGTTCATTACTAAAGTAATTTATTGATTTTACAAATGACATGCTATGCCTTACTTAACAAATCAAATTATGGTGGAAAAAATTGACTGCCGCAAGCGGGACTTGAACCCACGACCTCGGAATACCGTTCCGAAGCTCTTTCCAACTGAGCTTATTGCGGTCGTGCTAGCAACATTCAATTTAACCACCACATTTGTCACTTAACTGAGTTTATATATTTTTAAAGGTTCAAGTCCCGCTTGCGGCAGTCAATTTTTTCCACCATAATTTGATTTGTTAAGTAAGGCATAGCATGTCAATTGCAAAATCAATAAATTACTTAAAATTCCTTTTAATTTAAAATTCATATCGTATTTTATGTCAATTATAAATTTCATAAAATACTTTCTAGTATAATGAATAATTATCTAAATATTTTTATACCCTTTATTTAAGGGCTTACATCAATATTATCGTATATCATCGCCGACACATACATATTAACACAGCCAGTAGGCACAGAAAATGAAGAATTAGGGATACTTTTCCTATTTACTCAAAATCTACTAAATATATTTTAATTCTGATTTACGTGTTTCTATATATAATAGTTACTTATGTTTTTAAAGTTATTTCATAAGTTAATACGCGATAATTGACCGATAAATGAAAAAAATAAAAAATGAGAGAGGTTGTTTCGCTAAGATTTTCTATCGAGAAAACTTTTTGCAATCGCGTTTCTGAGTTTATGCGATCCTAGATTATACTTATATTGAAAAAACATATACTTAAAAATTAGAGCTCTAGCCATTCAATCTAAAGAAACAATGAAGACTTCGTACATAGAAAAATGCACGAAGCTATTTTGGTATCCTCTTAAGCTACAATTAACTTAGAAGAGTTTAGCCTAGATCTATTTACGGCTTAATATTTATGATCTACGAGTAAATATTTGATTGCCATTAGTTTTAATCAGTCTTAGAAACTGAACTAATGTTAACTGTAATTACTATTGATCACTCTTTCAGAAACCGGAATGGCCTAAGTTTTTATGTATTCCCGGTATTGTAATGTCTAATGAATGATTTGTAGAGCGTCTCGCGTGGACGGCGTATGCGCGGGTGGAGCGGCCCGGCCCGCATCGCTGCCGTACGGACGCAGCGTGCCGCCCGCAGCCCCGCGCAGAGCTGCTTCATCTTCAGCAGCGCGCACCCAGCGTACTAACACTAGCCAGAAACACAAGTGAGTGCACCTTTATATACAATCTCTCTGTAAATGTCTCTCTTTATGGCTTGGGTCTGACTCTACATCAGAAGAAACTGTTCGTTTACATTTTATTAGTTTATTGTAATCACCAATTTTTATGAAATTTTTAAGATTTTTCGACTATTTGTTTATGGTTATTATATTATCATCATATTATTATATAAATGATATCTGATTTATCCCTAATAAATTAATCAGGTTATAACTTGTAATGGATCCCTTTAATCTCAACATTTATACAGTGAAGGTACTTACGAGATATATGTATAAAATACTTTAAGATTGCAGAAAGAAATAGAATATTACCTTAAGGTTATCTAAATGAGATTTTAAATTTTAATGTTATTTAAATAAAACTACCACAAATAAGGTTGATTAAATACACGTAATTTAAATAAATTATTTTGATATTCACAGGTACGTGAGAACATTGTGGCATCGTTTACCTTCTGATTCAGGACATCTCGCCTTCAACGAAGGTGAGAGACTACGACTGATATTAGAAGTAGACGACCAGTACGTACTGTGTTGTAGGGGTGAACAGAAAGGGTTAGTTCCACGCGATGCGGTCTTGTTAGAGGACTTCTGATATTGGCAGCCATAGCACGACTGGCAGCCGTGCTGGCGGCCTCTACAGTTGAACGGCAAAAACTAATGGCAGGAGAATTATCTCAAATACCTACGCGTTTCATAAATATTATAGAATATGATAAACTATATAATACATATAGCTTGTCATATTTATAAATAATTGTGAAATATTTACGATAATTTGGGTGGTGACATTGTGCAATTGATTGGATGTGATGTAAAGTGATACTGGAACTATTTCCTGAATTTGAAACTTTGTAATTGTGCAAAAACTTTTGCTATTGATTTGGAATGTGCTAGAAACAATGCTGTTCATGAACTGTTCTGTATATATTATATGATATTATAGTATATATTCTTTATCACCTGAGGGTTATATTTGTCATTATTATTTAAATGTATTTAATTATCTTATCGCCTCTTTCAATGTTTCATTAACCTTCGCGTATATTTAGACGTCATGATACTAATCTCTCACATTTCTGATTATTGTAGTAAATTCTAGTCTTACGTTAAGGCACGACAAGGTCTTAGACTGTATATAAAATTATTTTAGGATACACAAATTGTGAGAATGTTTATTGACAATGACGCGACGATATGTATGAAAGAAAATCTTATAATACATTGACAGTAAATATTTATCACAATAACATGTGATATATAGATTACTAATGTAAAATAGGAACAAAATCTCATACATTAAAGACGAAATACTTAGTATCTTAAAATAATCATCATTAATTCGCTGCTATTTGAGAGAGATATTTTAATTCGATGTTTATATAACTATAACGTGAATTTGATGTCTAAAATTATCCCTTGATATTAACATGTGTATGATATACCTACTTATTACTGCCTATTGGTGTTTAGTGTAACATGGTAGATATAAGTAGAAGCAAATGATGACTAAGTACTTAATACAGTAGATGTATTGTTATATTTACTTTCAGCGGATACGGCCGATTCTGTTCAAAATAAAAATTAATAACATCGATATAACAGGCCCATAGGTTGTGTTAACATATCTTGTAAATGCTAACTGCATGCTTCCTTCCAAAAAGGCCATCCTAAAACGATCTGTGGTCACGGATTACAAAATAAGGTGTAGGTTATTAACATGTGTATATAAACTAATCGCATGGCCTTTTCCTAAAAGTCACCTCCAATTAATCGACATCTTTGTTTGTTGTAAATACGGTGTTGGTATTTAACTGTTGTTATTAATTTACCGCATGCTCCCATCCCTATTGACATATCCTAAAACCATCACCGCATTTCTACTGTTATAATTATAACACATAAAGCCGTATCAACGCCTTAGTAAATAATTATCTACGTTAATACTAAGATCTCATCATGTATAACTGCTTAGTTTCGAATATTATTGTGATATAATAGTCATATCACTGCTATTATGATGCGGAAAGAAATGATATTTTTGGTATGTATTGTATTTTATTGCTCAAAGTTGGTATCGCAACATTTTCGTATGATATGATTGATATTAATATTCGAGACGGAAATTAAATACTCTAATATAATAAAAATTCAGTATTGTTTAATCTGTGTAAAGTGATTGTATATAATATTTAATGAGGTTATTCTTAGTGGTTTTAGAGGTCAAAATTTGTAACAATAAACCTTTTGAATGCACGATACAGTTCCTCTCGTAGTGAGTCGTGCGATCGAGTCAATAATGGCGAAATTGTAGCGAAATAATTGTCTCGTAGTCAACAAAATTATTATATGTGTATTTGTCTCTCTCAGAATAGCAGCGAATGTATTGACTCTTGCCTATTACATTCAGTGATCAAACATGTAAGAGGCTTGTCAACTATAATCTCATATAACTAGGGTGGACGTATGATAACACAAATTAGACCTTTACAATAGAAATAATCTACAAAATAAATAGAATAAAAATGTTAACTAAATTATAGATGAAATATTACCTAAATAATGTGTGAATTAATGTATTAAATTAATATAAAACATTGCATTAGTTAGTTATAATTCGCGCTTTGTGACTGAATGATGTGTTGTGGCCTTTGTATGTGTTAAATTTATATAATGTTATTGTGTTGTGTGTGTGCGCGCTTGTTGCATCAGTCAAAAGTATTCATTGTATCGTCTAATTAAAGTTAATAGCGTGAGGTATGCTTCCACAAATTATTTATTATAGTAATCGAACTCCTAAACTAGTTTACTACGTCAAATATGCGCCTTACAAGCGAGAGTATTCAAATTTCGCTTAGCAACAGCTTACCTGATATTGGCTTGAAGTTAGCGCGTGATATTTAGTCGCTGTTGCAGGTAATATAGTGGAGTTTGTTAGTTTGTAAGTTTTTATCAACAGTTTGTATTATTGAATGATGTTGAACTGGTTTTTTATATAATGACATCCTGTGCGTTCGTTTTAAGGTATTGTTGTATAGAATGTGGTGAGTCAGTTGTCCTTGCGGGTACAAAGGGTTAAGTTATTTTACGATTTTGTTTATAAGATTTATATTTATAATTTTTACGATTGGGAACAATAAGTTGAATTTTTTGTTGAGAACTTTATTTTCATAAAAAAAAACGTAAAATGAAAAAAGAGGTTTTCGTTAGTTACGAAACTTCAACGAACGACTGAGAAAGTAATTCCGAATATTATTATAAGTTTATTTCGAAATTTTTTGAAAATAATGTAATTAATGTGTCAATTGTTTTCCGGCTAGACATTTTTTTTATCAGTGTATGTATTATTTCATTGTCAAATATTATTTATGTTAAGTGCCATAATTTAATGAATTAACAATTGATAAATATTATTATAATGCATAACCATGTACACCAATTAAACAATATATAAAACAATATGCTTTTGTTTTGATCTATCATCTGACCAAGATTTAATATCCCACTCTACAGAGTTTACCGCCTTATTCATAATGACTTATCGGAGGTTTAAAAGTTCGCTAAAATATGTTCGCGAAAATTGTCAAAACTTGTTATTCATAAAGGTCTTTTTACGGTAAAACGTTTATTATCTCTCCGATAAAATCTCAGTATAAACCTCCGATAAGTCATTATGAATAAGACCGTAAGCCGTCACACGCAGAATAGTAAAGCATAATGTATAAAGTTTATTACCATATCTCGTTAAAAAAAGCTGAACAGAAAATATACTGCACTGATGCAAACGTAGCATTATCATTATAAAATCACACCTTTTTCCCATGGGGGGTAGGCAGAGACTATGTAGCCCACCTGCTACAATCAAAACATACTTCCTTGGCTAAAGTATCAAAGCGTATTGTCGCTACGATTAGGTGATTTTTGTTCAATAGGATTCTGCCTAGTTTTGATAGATTTTATGTTAGAATTGACTGACCCGCAAGAAGTATATTTACGAAAAGCACAATAGTTATGAATAGTCATCTCACCAAGTTACAAGCCTTGACCAAAGAAGTAGCCAACTTGCTTTTTGGACAAATTTCCTAACTTTAATTAATTTAAACTACCATGTAATTATATTTTTTTATATTCACGGACATATCACACAACGTCCTCTGGTCCCAAGTTAAGCTTATACCTATGTTTGTGTTATGGGTACATAATAATATCCTACATAATAATATACTACTTTTCTTTTGTAAATAATATACTTAAACACATAGTAAACACCTAGACGCAGAACAAAAATTTGTATGATATTTATAAACATCACACAGATGACTGTTCCGTGCGGGAGTTGAACCCACGACCTCGTGAACGGCAGTCCGTTACAGGCAACACTAAACCACGAAGCCTGTCGAATTTATTTATTGAGCCGTAATTTTTTTAAGTATCTTCCATACTACAACCTGCTGGCTGCTGCTGGCTGCTGCCACCGTGAGTGGGTATTCAGTATACTATAATACACCCATCGGACGTGCTGTGCCTATAGGGTTTGATTTTGAAATTTGTGTCTCTCATAGATGGTGTCCGATTGTTTGACCAAAAGTCATTTGGCAAAACTACATTTGACAAAAAACGTTTGGCAAAACAATGAATTCGCCTATTGATCATTTTACTACTGATCATTATACAAATGCTTTATTTTGCCGAATGATCAACACTTAAATTGACATTTTATAAATGATTACTTTACAAAACTAACTTTTGGCAACTGAGTTAGCAGATAAATCTACTATTGGTCTAAAAATTTGGTATTCTTGTTAAATTGACCACATTTTGCAAATTTTTTTGCAAAGCTACTGCTCTGGATTTTCCTAAAAGATAACATTATAAGTATTAATCGATATATTTTATTAAAAATAGATAGATTGAATGAAAAAAAAAAGATATTTTACATTATTTGCAAAATAATTACTTATTATCCCGTTGGTCTTTGGAGATATATATCTCTTTTATTAGATTGGGTTAGGTTAGATTAGAATTTTAAGGGGTGCGGAACTGGGATACCTCCACGAGTGCTCGAATGCTGCAGTTCCCTTGCGGATACCAGCCGGGGGGAAGAGCAGTGTTAGAGACGGTGCACCCTGGGCACCGATCAATAACTTCCTCATAAACATGGGGCTCTTATCGGTCGTTGGCTTACCGCCCGGCAAGGAGGTGGGCTCTTCGTATCCCTCTGGTTAGCAGAGGGTACAGTCGAGACCACGGTGGCTTGGCCACCATTAGGCTCCGTTGGCGTCTCGGCCTTATGCTGAGCAGCGGTGATGGAGGTAGGCGTAGGCTCCGTTAGCGTCCTGGCCTTATGCTGGGTAGTGGTGACGAGAGGTAGGCGCAGGTTTTTCAGCGTCTCGGCCTTATGCTGTGTAGCGGTGACAGGCTATAAGCACACTATTTATCGGCGTCTCGGCCTTATGCTAAGTAGCGGCGTCGAAACCTACGCGTAGTCCGTAGGTAGGGAGGGGGGCTATTTCGGGCCCGAGGGGCGACAGGTCCACCGTTCCAGTGGGCGCAGTCTAACGTCAGACAACCGTTCGGCCCAACCCGTAACTCTGGCTAGCCTTAATCGGAACCGGGGGTCTTCGGATCGCGGGGAAGAAATCCTTATAAAAAATTACCCTAATCCCAAGCTACTAGCCTGGCAATGGGATGAATGGCTGGGAGGAACTCAGTCCCGAGGGCTAATCATTACAACAACAAAATGGCGAGTCGTAATAAAACTAAACTACCTCAAGAGGGTACCGGTAATTCCGGAGAATCCCTCACGAGGTCGGTGTGTGAACGCTTCGAGCGTGCAGACACCGACCCCGTCAGTCCCGCGTAATTGAGGGGGACTCCGACCGCTAAGGGGAACGTAGGAGGAGGTGGACAGACAGGTAGCAAGAGGGTGATGCGCAGGGGTGCGTGAAAGGAGAAGTGGAGGAGTGCAACTCCAGGCGCTTCCGCGTCGGACTCGGCAGCTATTTCTGGTGCAGAGTCGGACTCATCGCATGGTGCGGGAGTTGCAACTGAAGATGAGGATGGGTGTACACAGAAAAAAGCGGTGGAGCCCATGATGGTGGTAGAGACCACAACAAGCACACGCCTATGGCGGAAACGTGCCTCTTCAAAGGGAGGAGCTGACTCAGGGTCTGACGCCGGCTCTAGTGACATGCCTCCTCCTAAAGTGACGATGTCTTCCCGAGGCCGAAGCAACAGGTCGGTGGCAGTAGCACCGTCGGCTTTTCTCAAAACAGCACGGGCTGAGGCCGCCTCTCGGCGGCGCCTTGAAGGCGAGCACCTTGTCGAAGAAGAAGTGGAAGAGCTTGCTCTAAAACTCCGTAGCACGAGGGATCTTATCCCGACTCTCACAGCTGCGGAGCTCCGAGAGAGGAGTAAAGATATGGAGACTTCCGGTGCTGCTTTGCCCGAACAAAGCTGGCAGACAGTTGGACGTGACAAAAAGAAGAATCAGAAAACGAAAAAGGCTGTAGTCGAGGCAGCTGGTGCAACAGCAGTCACTTTTGCCCCGACTAAAACGAAACGCAGAGGGCTTAAGTCACCGAAATCTGCAGCCGTGGTGATCACCGTGTTACCCGAAGCGGCTGCAAAAGCTCTGAGCTATGAGGCAGTCATGCGAAGAGCGAGGCAGGGTATTGACACCGAAGCAATCGGTGGCGTCGCTGCACGTACCCGCAAGGCCCGCACGGGAGCTCGAATACTCGAGTTCCCTGGGACCGAGGGTGCAAAGATGGCAGATGCCTTAGCGGAGAAGCTAAAGCAACTCTTCGGAGGATGGTGTTAGAGTTGCCAGGCCAGTGAATTGTGCAGAAATGCGTATTACTGGCTTGGATGACTCTGCCACCGCGGATGACGTCCGGGACGCAATTATATCGCGAACTGGGTGTTGTTCGGACTCAGTGAGGGTGGGTGTCATTCACCCAGGTCCGGGTGGCATGGGCGCGGTTTGGGTACAATGCCCTGTCACCTCTGCCAAGGTCCTGGTGGATGCAGGCAGGATCCTCGTGGGCTGGAGTTCTGCACGGGTGACCGTGTTATAGCCAAGGCCGACGAGGTGATATAAGTGCATGGCAGTTGGGCACACCCGCCCGACGTACAATAATTGCTTTGACTGCACCGGTCTATGTTTCCGTTTTGGTCAGGCGGGCCAAAAGGCGGCGTCTTGTTCCACCGTACCCCACTGCCCAGCATGTGCAGCCGGTGACAAACCCGCCAACCATGTTGTGTTGTCGGGGCATGGCTGCTTCCCGCACCAGCCTTACAGCACCCATGGAACAAATAGGATGGTGCTAGTATTTAGTCTAGACAGACTTAGTCCATCAGAACACGGGCTTTCTTTCTAACTTATTATTCTATGTATGATTGTTCAGGTATTATAATAAAATAATAAAATTTGGTGAATTTTTTATTTATTTAACACAAATATACTTGGAAATAGGTACTTATTTTAATCAAAGGTGAACCGTGTATCTACTTCACCTATTAAGTGTAAATGCCTAAAGTGTACGAACCACATAGTCGTTCAACATAATAATAGGATTTCAGATAAATTTAACGTAACATATTGTTCGTATAACAAATATAATCATAAAACTATGGAAATAGTAAACGGAAAAGCGTTGTAAAACTAATTAGCTCTTTCAGCCAGTATAACGTAAATTAACTTTTTTGTTTATGAATATTTCACAAAACATCCACTGGTCCCAAATTCAAATTACACGTGGGATATGGATTCCTGTTTCAATATATTTTACTAGGTCAGTTACGTATAACAAGATACATATCTCTATTTGCTCTGAAAGTACGTACTTAACTATAATATGTTTATAACATTATTTTCGCATATCAAGAAAATTAAATGGATAAATTACATTTTGGTATCATTTTTGTGCATTTTACCTATATTGTAAACAATTTAGCGTATTCACGGGTATTGAGCTAAGTAGGTATTCATTCTAATACTTGTCATTTAGTTGCAAATTACGTTTGCCCAAAAATTTTGCTGTCACATGACTTATAATCTACCGACGTGTACCTAATGTAGTAAAAAATTTGTGAATAACTTTAGAATGAAGTCTAGGAGTTTACCGAGAGGGACACAAGCTAAATTACTACTAAAACTACCTCAAGATAATAATCCCTATAATCACTGTGTGAAAACACCTTTATAACAATCCTATGTGCGTGACTAGTTTCTTAGAACACATATATGTATGTTTATGTGTTTGTATGATTGTGTGTTATTATATTGTGTATTTTTATGTAATGTTTATTGTTTGTAGGCTGTAGGTATATTTTTGTTGTAGATTTAATTACTATCAATTAATTAATAGCACCTACCAGTAGCACTTTCTGCACCTACCAATGGTTGCCTGGTAGAAAATGCCCTAGGCATTAAGTCCGCCATTGTACAACTTAATTATTGTGCATAAAGTTTAATAAATAAATAAATATATTGACGCTACGACATAAATTAGGAACAACTACGCACATTTCTAACATATAGTGTTCGTAAAAAGTTTTTAAAAGATTCTAATACATTAATATACAGAAAAAGCAGGACGTTGTGTGAGAGAAGTTCGCCGAGAACAAGCTGCTAATGGTGGATCACGAGCGCTCATTGGGCGAACAACTGACTTGCGACGATTCCTCTGATTGTTTCTCTCCACCATGTCTTCTTCTTCCCAAGTAGGGATCTTCCGACGTGGCGACAAAGCTCGAGGAGTTCTCGGAGCTCGAGCCGACACACATCGAGTTTTGGGACGGTCTTCCTCGCTCCATTCATGGACGGACATATAATAATGATCCTGTATAAATAACAAGAATTAATACTATCTTTTAAGGTAGAATATAAATCAAAGTATTCTCCAACACTTGCGCCACTCATTTGTTTAATATAACTCATGCATTTGTAGTTCTCTCTCTAGATTAGTTATGCAATAGAACATGCACTTTGGAGTAACAATTGCATGCATATTTGGGTTTTAGATTGATTGTCACCCTTGTTCTGTACCTAATTGGAATTAAATATTGTTTGAGACAAAGTCTTGATGAAAATTTCAGGCGTATAAAGATAAAAATAATTCGGTCAGGTTTACGTTTACTACGGATGCCACTTCAGAGTATATTAGTCTATTTTAGTAAGTTTGGTGGCATACATAACATACATCCATTTTTTGATGCTTTGTAGACTCTATGAATATGCCGCATTTATAGCTTATGAAGTATGAACTACTCAAGGTCAAAAACGAGGTAAATATAAAAAATACTACACTTTTGTATTTTATCTACAAAGATTTTATAAACTACAAAACGATCCTCTACAAAGTACGCGTTTAAATTTGTTAACAATCATATATATCTAATAATTAGAACTTATTAAATACACTTCTTAAAGAAACTTATCGTAATGCTCTATTTTTGAAAAAATATGCCTACATCTGTATACTTCTATTTTACATCTGTTTCTATAATCAACATAATACATCAGAAAATATCATACATTACAGTAATTAACAAAGAAAGTAAAATAGGTACTTACGTAAATTCCAGTGTATGATAGTCGCAGTGAGATGAGGGTGCAAAAAGTGATTTAATGAATGCAACTGACTACATCCAACAAATCGCATCTACAACTTGTTTGGTGAAGTACAAACTATTCTAACAAATAAAACAAATAGTCTTATGTATTGTTAAATTGTATTAAACAATTACCTAATAGTTATACAATGCGTTCTGTGTTACCATAAAACATTCTAGCTCTCATAATTTTTCAGTTAGAAGTTGCCATCTACAGATGAATAGTTTATTTTTAACTTATTTATATAATAAGTATATATATTTCAAAAATATTACAAACTAATGCAAGGTTAGCAAAGAAAATAATATAAAAAACAGCATTGTTTGAACGAGCTTTAAAATAATTAAGAAAAAATGCAATTTTTTCTTTAACTTACTATTAAATAAGAAAAGAAATTTTGTGACTGAAGCTGCAAACATACATCTAACTATTAATACACATTGTTTAAATCTAATCATTACTTATAATAATATAATAAACATTTAGTATAATAATCTTGTCAGTCAATCCCCATCCCGAAATGTTCTCGTCACAGCAGTCATATTAACAAAAGTCACAATTAATACTTAAGCTCGCCAACTCTATAATTTGTGACGATTTCAAAAAGCAACATCTTATTTCTGTTGTTATTTCCATTTCTTTATTTTGTCGATTTTTTATATTGTGTGCAACATTTTTTTTAATTATGACGCTTACACACGTACAAGGTAGTTGGAGAAACCAATAGGGATGGGGCAAACATTAAATAAATGGATAAATTTGATCTGTCATCAAGAAAATAAGGAAATGGAAATAGTGTAATAAGGGGGTTCTTAGAAACAATAGTTTGAGATTATAATTCTGTATTTCGACCCTGTGCTTCACAAATATCTTATTAATGCTGTGTCAAGAACTCCTTACTCGCTATCACTCTCCGAATTACATTGAAACAATCAGTGCAATACATATTTATCAAAAATCTTGGAAACAACTAACACAGAGTGGTAACAAAGCATATTTTTATTTAAAAATAGTACAAAGATATATTATCTAAGTTGTACTATAGGTAAAAAAATCAAGAGTAGAAGTCGAGCACTCGTGGTGTTTCTAAGTCAACAGCTATACAAACGAATATACCTAATAACATCGCAAAACAAACAAAGAGATTAGGCAGGTATCCCCAACATTTAAAAGATTTTTACTCGACAATATTTTTGCGATAAATATTTTTATTTAACATACTATGCAAGAAATACGTATATAGTGCTTTACTAGTGAATCTAATTTTAGGAAGCAATTTTATTACTAGCATCAAAAGAGGATTTCTAAAATCATGCTCAAATAAGGTACAGCTTATGGTAAGGTTAACGCTACATGACGTCTATAATATTGTTATTGTATTGGCCCATGTATTAGTCTACGGTACTATTACGCATTGGCACTCATGATACTAACTTCAATCAGGATTTAATGAATAGACAAAAGGGATAATCGTAAAAATATTCATCAACCATTATTATGCTACAAAGACAACATCCAAACTTATTATTACGTACGCATAACAATCAATTTAAAGAAAAATAATGTAACACTTATAACTCACTCGATATATTGTCCAAAAAGATATGCAATAAATTATTGACATCGATTTTAAACTTATATATCCAATTAGTTTTAGATTGGTCAAAAATCATCATATTTTTATAATCAAATAATCACATAAATAGGGACTCGAATCGAAAAAAAATACATATAAAAATGTTAAACAGTAAAAGTTTGATTATAAAAAATATTTTTGTTCACTGAGAATCCGAAGTATCGCCTGCAACTTCTTAGCATTGTTGATTTAAATTCTCATCTGACTTGGGCGGTCCTGGGGGCGGTACTGGACTCTACGATAAAAAAAAACACATTAATAAATAGACAAAATGGTAGATAAGAATTATCTACTTTATTACAAAAAACAAAACACTCTCAACCACAATGCAAATAAAGTTAAACAAATAAAAACAAAAATGCAGTTGTTAGCAATTGATGAAACCAAATCTTCACAAAATGAAACTTTAAATGTTACCTAATCAATAAAATGTGTATAAATACTCTGGCTGAAACAAAAATGAAAGTATGCAAATGTAATCTTTCACCAATGAAAAATAAAAGTTAAGCCAACACCAATGAATTAAATAAGCCCTCCTAGCGCCTAGACGAATGGGCCTCACCTCCTGCCGCGAGTGGCCAAGACTATCAGGAACCGGCGACTGTCCACTCATCTGCTTGATATATTCCTTGTCATCATATATTTTGATATCACCACCGCCAGGTTTATGCTTTACGTTATCCAATGAACCCACTTTACTTTGTGCTTTGAATTCCAATTTTTGGTTTTCGATCTGTTTCAAAAAGTAGTGTGCATAATATGTATGTTAAAAATAATAAATAAAATTACATTCCATAGATTTCTGAGAAAATTATTAAAAAATTCACTTTTATAAGCATAATTTTATTTGATCATATGTGTAATTTGCTAATAAAAGTACGAAATTAGAGAGACAGTCTGAAGGAGTTTCTAATCAGATTTATTTACCTGGTTGTCAATATTGGACCTGGTTATCATTTCATGTAAACTTTTTATTAGATAAGTAATAGTTGTATAAGGAAATAAATAATGACCTATAGGAAATAGAAATGAACCAAGCCACATTTTGGCAACGATAATTTATAAGAGAAAGATGATATTACAACTTTGTTATGCTAACATTTAACTAATAGTTGAAATATTCTTATAAGACAATTATTGTTATCCATTATTATGACTACGTCGTTATGTATAAATAGGTCAGAACTGAATCAGTCGGAAGCCATTTCAATTCCACGACATTGCCTTTATGAAATGAGCTATTCAAATTAGGTAGAGTTTGTTACTATATTCTTTCTCAGAAGCATCAACGTTTATTTCTCCAAAATTTAGCATTATTCTCTATAATTTATAGTCTCAGAAATCTATAGCGCTATAACAATATATACATAGATAAATAGACGGTAATAAAAAAATTTAATGTAGTCAGTGCTGCTACGTAAAAGTATCACAAACGTATAATTGAACACATATTATGTATGAGTTTGCGTGTGTACAATATGATTGTGTTTCCAGTAGGTACGATGCATACTTGTTATTGATTTCCACAGCATGCTAGTCAATGATATTTATGTAGGTCATATGTGTAACTTTTATTTTAGTTGTGTTCGTTTCTTATAAATAATGTAATTTTCTTATATTCATCACTTTATTTAAACTAGTTTATAACGTTTCATAGATTAATGTAACGTATGATGTGAAGATATTGATGCTACTAACATTTATTTTCAAGCACTGTTTAGCATTTTTTATATTTCATATTTACGTTTATTTTTAAAGCAGAAAAACACTTAGCATGTATCAAAACAGCCGCAGTCCGTCCTATAAATATCACAGTAAAATGTAACCTGTATCATTCAAAGCAATCACGTTACCGTACAAATCTGTACCGAATCACCAACCTTATGCCACAAAGTGTGGTAAGCGAAATGTTTATGTGAGGCTCTCCACCGCGGTAACGGCCATTTTACATACTAGAAATAACAACGTTGTTTAAAACTCCAGGTACCTAAATAATTAAAAAAATATGTGCGAATATTCGGCATTGTGTATTTAAACCGAAAGTTTCACATACATTGAATCAATAAGGTTTTATAACAAACAAATGTGCAGAAAAGTGATTGTGTCACATAAACCTTGATACATATATTATATTTACTCACTGATCTCGTTCCGTCTTTGGTGACTGTTGACTGAAGAAAAAACATTTTCAATATTAAGTATTACTTATCTAACTTTACACCGAGTGCATTTACATTATTGTGTGATTTCATCTAACTTATTTGCTTTGTAACGAATGAATGTGTTTTGTACGTTTACACCTAGTGCTTGTATTTAATACTAAAGCTTTACTAATTTACCTACTGAGATCGACTGTGCTTTCAAGTCTATTTTCGATGTATACTCACATGTAAATATTTTTAATACAATCCCTATAACAGCAGCTCTATTGGTTACAAGATATATCAAATGTTATATAGTCCAAGATTACCTTAACGCCCCCTCCTCCAGGCTTATGTGTAATGTTCACCGTAGAAGCAACCTTTGGTTTCGCTTTTTCTTTAAAATCCAATTTTACTGTTTCTATTTTCTTATCACCGCCACCTGGTTTATATGTGGCATTCTGTAGAGATCCAATCTTCGACTTTGCATTCCATTCTAATTTTGTGGTAATAATCTGAAATTATACATTAACTTGACTAGAATTATTTATATTTTAATGCATATTAAGTTCTTATCGTTTATTATCTTAGTATCCATCCATTTCTATTATAGTAAATAGAAATGGACTATCATGAGTAAATAAAATTAAAATATTTTTGGAAGTTTTAAATTATTTAGCCGCTATGTATAATAATATTATGTTTAATCGTATCTATATAGAATTTACTAGTGTCATGTTTACTAAGATATTTCGGTAAAGTAAGGCATAGCATGTCAATTGCAAAATCAATATAAATATAAATAACTATAGTAATAATAAATATCAAATAACTTTAATATTTCGGTCTCGTCAATATGACGTCAGTATGTTATTAATTAGATTGAATGTTGAACATATTTATTTATTCTAAGAAAATTGTTATTTTTCCGGCACTTTTTAGAATACGAGTTTTAACATCGTGCGATGTTTTTTCGTACAACGCCATCCATTGAGCGGTTTACACCAACTCCATCAATCGATCAGTTAGCGTTCTTTACAGGACACATGTTAAAACTCGCATTGAGATGATTGTAGTGGAAAATTTGGTAAACATTTGCGTGAACTATAATAGCTCAGTTGGGAGAGCGACGGCACGGCATTCCGAGGTCGCGGGTTCAAGTCCCGCTTATGGTTATCATTTTTTCCATTATAATTTAGTTTGTTTAATTGAATACCTTTTTTGCACCACCACTTGGAGTATAAGCATCATTTTTAGCTGCGATTTTAGGTGTAATGTTACCAAACTCCAGTTTTCTATTCTCAATCTTAACTTTTCCACCACCTGGCTTGTAGGTTGCATTGTCCAATGAACCAATTTTGGATTTTACAGTTTTAATGTTTGGTGACGGCGCATTACCAACTTGGACTTTGTTCATTGGTACCTCTGTAACATGTTATATATTATTTTAAATAGGCGTCGATAGGGAGAGTCTCTACTCCTTCTATTGAGGCTAGTAGCATGAATAAAAAAAAGCAATTGCTTAGGCTTAGTCAAAGAGAGGCCTGTTGGCTAGCTACAGGTATGCAATACATACTCTTCTTATCAGTAGGGAGAGGATTTTCCGGCGTCTTAGCAGTAGCACTTTTACTTGACGATCTTGACAAACTAGTTTTAAGACTGTTGTTAGATTTCTCCTTCATCGGCAATTTGCTTGGAATTTTCTTGTTTGGCGACCCAGGAGATCCATTAATATCCTGTCAATAATGTTATGAATTAATATTTTATTACACAGGATATACTTAATGTATTAATAAATTTATTAATTTTCATTATCTTACATTTCCTTGAGTAGATTCATCTACGCCGCTATCATTATCGCCATCTGAAAATTAATATTACCTAATGTTAAAAACACGATAACATTGAATAGTGGTATTTTGCAAACATAGAAACGAAACACGCTTGGCTCATTTTAAGTCACAAACATTTATTAAAATTACCTTTTATGCGTGATTTAGGAGCAGAAGCTGATTTACGTGGGGTTGATTTCTTCGGATCTAAAGAAGTGTTTATTATATTTAAATCATTTGATGGTTTTTGCGTTGGAGTTAGTGGTTTAGACTCCAAAGCTGGTGACTTAGGAGGAAGTGTTTTATTAGGTGTCAGAACAGGTTTAGTATCTATTTTGGTTTCAATTTTAGGTGTTTTCGGACGTTGTGGCTCCGGTGTAGAACTTTGTGATTTATTCGGCACAGTTGCATTTTGTAAAGGCTTTTGTTTTGGTTCTGGGGAATCATCACTACGTGTCAGAGATGGTGAACGGTCTGACAAATCCTCTTTAGGTTTAGATGTGTCGTTAGGTTTTATGGATATCAAATTATTTTGTTGCGTCACATTGCAATCTTCGCTGGGTTTACTTTTCGGTGTAGAAGTTGGTAGAGCACCGATAAAAGATTCTGTCATTTTAGATCCACCAACGCGTGATTCTGGACGATCAGATATTTCTCGAACACCTTCTGTAATTACGTCTGTTTTGACATTCTCTTTGGACTCTCGAACATTTTCTTTGCTTTCAACTTTGCCTTCCTGAATTAACGACAGTCCTGGGCTGCGAATAGTGAATTCATCAATTCTACCGCCTATAGCGCTTACTGATTTTCTACGATCATCGTCTATTTTCAATGGACTTGGAGTGCCTGGTGCAGCTGCAATACTGTAACTTCTGCCTTTGGCCACTCCAGGTATCTCGATACCATTCTCATCTTTGTTAGCATTTTGAATTTCACCCGATAGGCTTTGATTATCCAGGTTGACTGGTTTAGTGTTGTAAGAATTAGATAAATCAATGCCCTTCAAAGAGCCTTGAGATGGCTGTCTTGAAATGAGACCAGAACCGGGTAGTATCCCGTTTTTATTAGCCCCGTTTTGATTCAGTAATGTCTGTGCTTTGCTACTTTCAGGTGTAGTTGCAGATACAGTTAAAGGCTGCCTTGGTCCAAATTGTAGATTGTTCGGTGGAGGAGCTCGCTGGTTCAAGGTAGGTTGGGCTGTCCTAATGGCTTGTTGAGGTGCAATTGATTGTGGACCCTGAGGCCGCAATGTGGGTTGTATGGGTCGAACTTGTTGAGCACTTGGCGAGCCAATAGGAGCCGGACCTCTAGGTGGCTGTACTGGCGCCCCTGCTCTTGGTGCAAATTGTGATGGTGCTGTCACTGGACCTCCAGTTTGAAATTGTGGTCTCGGTTGCGGTTGAGGTGTAGCTGGCCTCAATGATTGTGGTGGAAAAGAACTCCGAGAATCAGTTCTATTCAGTGGACGGATAGGTGGAACCGATGGCTGTGACGAATCTTGGCCAGCGGACCCAATGTTTGGCGGGCGAGTCTCCGTCAAGCCCTTAGCAGAAAGTTTTTTTGTGTTAGTTTACAAATAATTATAAAGCACACGAAACAGGCACTAGAAAAAATAGGGTATACAATGTATTTGTGCTATAATTTTCAACAGAGTCTAGTTTTAAAATTGAAATCAACATACAGGTGCACATACATAATATATTTCGCAAAATTGGCCAATAATTTACGAAATGAAGAGTGATTGAACACGATAACTGGCGTGTACGAGTCGGAGACAACGGTGCCGTCACCAACTCCCTACTCGTCACAATAAAAACAAACTAAAGCCACATCTCCAATAAAACTGAAGTCAATCTGCACATGACATCAGGTAAGATTGTTCTAAAAATACATTCTCACTTTTTTCAGCGTCTTTTCAGAAAAAGCATCATATTTGAAGTTTTTTACAAATAATTGTGGATCCTAAAGACTACAAATTTCAAAAATGGGGATGTTTTCTGTTTTTGTGGTATGCCGTACACGGAAACTAAGGGAAGCCCAATAGATACAATTTGTCACGAACTGGGGTACTGGGTCAACGAGTTATTTTTTGTAAAAATATAACCTTTTTTCGTATGCACTTTTTCTTCATTTAATATTACTTATGTACTTAAATGACATTAAAAAGTGATTTTATGCGTATTTCAAGCATATAATAAAACAGAAGGCAACGTCTTGTTTTCTAACTGAGCACAAATTAGATGCATTTGATAAACTATAAAACCGCGTTTGTATATTTGCCAAAGCGTTTTTTTACGTTTCTCCATAGGTAGTCTATGTATATTTACACCTAAATCCTACTTCTAGCCATTGCACTTAAAGTGAACCTGTTACTGGGATCTGGTTTGCCATAAAAACGATTTCCACATACCTATTTATAAAACGATTTTTAATGTTTACAATCTGGTTAAATATTAAAAATACTAGACCATTTTGAGTTTTAGCAACTCGCAGAGATGTATTTATCATCAGCGTATCGTCTTATTTCATGTCTGATTGTCTAGCATAAAGGTCGATGTACCAAATCGCGTGATTTTGTTGAAATATTCGCTATGATCCTCGCATAAATTTACATGAAAACTCCACAGAATTTTGGCAATATTACTTTTATCAATCTTGTATTAGAATATGTCATGGGTATTCACGTTTTTAAGTAACTAAATAAACATATCAGAAAACTTATTCGCATTCTATTGCACGGTATGCACAATAAGTTAACAAAATTTGTAGATACTCCAAATAAATTAGAAAAGTTTTCTTTGACGAAAGTAATTTAATCATTTGATGTAGTAAACATTTTATTAGTGCTACGATGTTCAATGCCAAAGTTTTCGTGAGTCAGTCATTTTCGGTCAGACTATAGCGATTTCATTTATGTTATCACGATATCAGTGTGAACAGTTTAAGTGTAACCTTTACCATTTTTTTTTACTCTATAAAACAACGAATTCAGAAACGGACACCAAACATCATAAGTTAACATCGCAGCTGGTAATTATGACAAGAAAAATTTGGTTTTAAAACTGGCATGCCATGCCAATTTATGTGTAGGTACATACCTATATCTTGAACGATGGGCTTTTACAATGTTGATTGTTAATAACAAAAATATACCTAGACTAATCTACGAGGTTCCTGACATACATATATTTTAAACTGTAATTATACGTTGTTTTACATTAGCTTGAAATTGTATTTAAGCTATAGTCTGTAATGTCTGACATTGCAATTAATTCCCTGTTTAGAATCAATTGATACTATTTGTGCATTAGTGCATTATGTAATACGTGATCGGTGCTCTCTCGTGTTTACACGAGGCTTACCCGGTTAGCATTGTTTACATCCATATTGTATAAAACAATTTTAAATAAAAGTTTAGTATCAAACTTTTAACACTCTTCGAGTTATAGTACTATTGCATATTTCTTCGTATAACGAAGTGACGCTTCTTTCCGATGTCTCCTTGATACTATAAAAGACAATAAATTTTATTACGCATATTTCACTAAAACTGCCTAATACTTTATAGGTGCTAGTGCTTCGGCGGCGTAGATGACTGTGGTGACTACACGAATACATATCAAACTAGTTGTGTATTGTGAACGAATATCTAAGAAGCATGTAACTTATACACATAGGTATTATACCTTTTTGTTTCGAGAATAATACATTTTTCTTAATAACATTTTCTCGGAACTAATTTTTCAGCGTTTTACTCATGCGTCATTTATCGTACCTCTATTTCGTGAGTAATTCTAAAATTGTTTCAATGTAGTGTGATAGTACTTAACTTTATTAATTTAATGCTAATGTGTTCTTTAGTAGATACTAATAATACGTAGAAAATCAAACAGGCTCATTCATGACGCTTATGACGCATTCTCAGAGCTTATTCACTATTCGCGCATTCGCTTAATTTGAGCCATATCAAGCAGCCGCTATTTGTCTTAATAAATCAAATATAATATACGTTTCCTGGCAATATTAATTTTATTAAGCCAAAATTAGTCAAACACGCATATATCCATATTCTTTTACATCCCCCTTCGAGATTAAAAGCAATTTCTTTGTCCACATTAGGTACATAAATGATCTAGTGTTGTGCTGACCTCTATGAACCTGAATTATTAAATTTTCTTTTAGAGCTTTATTAAAAAATGATAGGTGTAAATTTTTGGATGCGCGTTCGCACCGTCACATAAAATCCGACACCGTGAAGTTAATTACAAACGTAGAAACTAGTAGTAGTATAAGACGAAGTACCTATACAAGTTTTAGAAATATTTTTGTTTTGTTACACCAAAGAAGTATAAATTCTTATGTACGCACACGCACATTTTTTAGTATATTTTTTGTGTAAATTAACGATACAAAAATATTCGATACGGTACTGTTTTGATATGTTTTGATATAGATAGATAATATAGTCGAAACAGTCGACTATATCATAGTCGACGGATATAACGGAATAGTTATACTTATAATAATATTAACTATTCCGTGTATGCTATTGTGTGGGTGGTTCTGTTAGTCTTTTACGCTTTAATCCGCTTTGTAGCATTATGATCATGACACAAATGTAACATGCGATGTACGAGATCAGACTCGTACATCGAACTCATGAACCCTGAGTAAAAAATTCACAGAACAATGAAAGTAATGATACATTTTTACAATTAAATGTGTTCAAGTATGGTACGTCGTGAATTTCACAGCCCGTTGAAGCCAGTCATGAATATATGACTCACCATTGACGTATATAACCTGACAGACTTATTTTAACAAATGGAAACTTGACAGCTGATTTGACAGTTTATTGCGAAAGTCTCATGTTAGTATGGTGTGATCGCAAATCCACAAATCACACCATACTCGCATGTTACTCTAAAAATAAACTGAAAGATAACTCAAATTTTATATATAGCAGACACTAGTTTTGCCTCGCAACTTGCTGAATTTTACCAGTATGGGTCTTAATGTGGTGTTTTGAAGGAGCTTTTCAGATAGGATTTAAAACGTAAAAAGTACCTACCTCAACAGCTATGCATAAAAACGAAGAACTTATTTTGTACATCAAATACATGCATTCTATCTGATAGTGGTGTAATAACACCAATATTGGGAGGATTAGTAATAGACCTTAAAATCTCTAAAATATAAGTAAATATTTGGGATTAGCTACTAGATTAAGGAGGCCAAGAGCTACTTTGAAAAGAAAGAGTTTAAGAGGATACCAAAATAGCTTCGTGCATTTTTCTACGTACGAAGTTTTCATTGTTTCTTTAGATTGAATGGCTAGAGCTCTAATTTTTAAGTATATGTTTTTTCAATATATGATCTAGGATCGCATAAACTCAGAAACACGATTGAAAAAAGTTTTCTCGATAGAAAATCTTAGCGAAACAACCTCTCAAATTTTTTATTTTTTTCATTTGTCGGTCTATTATAGCGTATTAACTAATGAAATAACTTTAAAAACATAAGTGACTATTATATATAGAAACACGTAAATCAGAATTAAAATATATTTAGTAGATTTTGAGTAAATAGGAAAAGTATCCCTAATTCTTCATTTTCTGTGCCTACTGGCTGTGTGTGTGTGTATGTACGTGTCGGCGATGATATACGATAATATTGATGTAGGCCCTTAAGTGTTATTATACCTATGTCAAAAATCTTGTGTAAATATTTTTGTTTCTATTGCTATTATAATTGGGCCATGATTTTACCCGTGCTTCTTATTACTATCCCTTTCCCTACCTTTAAATGTGATGATATGTCTGTCTCACTTAGCCTAGTGTTATTCTGATTTTAGTTTGAACTTGAAGAAGTAACAGACATACTCACAAATTTCCATCTTCATAATTTTACTAGATTTTATTACGCTAAGCTATCTTCACCTATCTCTTCAAAGACAACAAAATATCGTGATAATAAAAACTACAAGCACAAGTAACTATATAAGTATGCAACAATGGAAATTATTTACTAAAATAAATGTCACAGTGACTTTTTTATTTTACTTAAGTTCGACAATAACGAATTATATTACATTAGTTTTTGTAGTTTTCCAAATATAGAGGCACTCCATTACTGATCATTACAAGGTCGTACAAGGCTAAGTAATTATTCAAAGAGGGCAATAAAGAGTCAGAACATACATATAGTAACATAATTACACACACAAGACCCAATTTCATTACATAGTATGCCAGCGGCGGTTCTCTAGGGGAAGGCATTGAGTTTTATATACCTAAGTTATAAAAATGGTGCGAAAATAGTGATGGCCCTTCTTTAGTCTAAAAAGAACAAAAAATGATGAATTTGATTTCATTTAGCTACAACTATTTAAATTATATTTTATGGATGTATCTTGTGTATTATACAGTAATAAATAATTGATTCTTTGTAAGCTAACGCCGCGACTCGGCAAGCGTAAGGTAGGACGCCCCCCTGCCTGGTCGACCGATGACCTGAAGAAGGTCGCAAAGAGGGACTGGATGCGGAAGGTGGAGGACAGTATGTTGTGGTGCGAATTAAGAGAGACCTATATCCAGCAGTGGACTGCAATAGATTGACATAACAAAGCTAACGCCTACAAAACGACAGAAAATTAGATTCACATGATTTGAATAAAAAAGTTACATTATTAGAAAAAAACCTCATAACCTAGACACGTGCAACTGTAACCTCAAAGTCAGTGATTAATATAAAGAAACAATAAAACCCAATTACGTTAAGAGTAATTAAAGGAGGAAAGAGAAATTATGTTATGTTTCTGTTACCCGTGTAAAAACACATTACTTTTACTGCGTATTGTATTCAGAAGTACTCACAATTCTTGTTTTGACCTTAATCCATCAATTTGAACCCTATTAGAACAGCAACGCATTTGCTAAATAGATTAAAATAATTATTACATAAAACCTAATTATTTGAGATAGAAAAATTTTTCATGATATTTTTCTGTACAAAGATTTGTAGAATCAAATTGTAAGAAAGAATTACAAAATAATTGTACACAGAACTTCCATAGTTTAAAAACAGAATAGGAACTCTAGTAAATAAGATAGTAAATATGTATGTATAAATATGTATCCTAATATGATCCTTATTTTCACCTTCGTACAATAGGCATGACGAACGATTTTGAAATCCTCTTCCATAATGTGGGTATATGTTTACTATATACGAAAAAAACTATATTTCGGTAATAAAATAAAGTTTAACTAGTTTTAAAGCCATTTTTTGTATATCATTTAAAATAGTGCGCGAAAACAGCTCGTAGTGTCATGGCGTCGCGTATGACGTCACGCTTGGGTAAACAAACGTCAATAGTGTCGTAACGCAAACAGAGAATAAAGTGAATTCCATATTTCGTGTGATAATAATGAATTCCAAAGTGTATAAGTGGTGTGCAGTACCTCAGTGCAAAAACACGTCAATAGCAACACCCAATAAAGTGTTTGTACATGTTCCAAACAAGAAAATAATAAGATATAAATGGTTAAAACTCGCACGGCGAAATCCTAATGAAGTTGGAACTAATTCACCGCTATATTTCTGTGAAGACCACTTTGATGTAAGTAAATTATTATGTATTAGTTAATAGGTTTTAAAATGAAATTTATTGTTTAGTGTAAAATAGTTGTAATCACAGGTTATAATATTGAGACAGGAATAACAAATTTATTGAGGTAATGTTTATTTTGCAGTCTTCGTTATCTTTCTTATTACATATCAATTTTAATTGTTTTTTCAGTTGCCAAATGATATGGAAAATTATATGGAGTATCATATAATGGGATCGGTATCACAAGTTCGCATGAAACCAGGGTGTATGCCCAAAAAATTTATTTGCCAACCAGACAGGAAAACCCGAACATCTGACACAACAGAGCGACCCTTTATAGCTAAGAAACGAAAGATTATGATACTTGAAGAGTGTAAAAAGAAATTAAAAGAAGAAATTATTGTTACAGAGCAATCTAGTTCTGAAAAAATTGCATCTGATAGTTCAGGTAATATTATTAACTTAAAACTTATAATTTTTTTCTGTAATCTTCTAGTAATTTTCTAATATTTATTTTAATAATTATAAAATTGCATTTATTTACCAAAATATTTCTTTTACAGTTAAACAGATTGTTAAAGAAGTTACCCAATTAACACCAAGGGTATTAGATAAATCAATTCAAGTACACATGAGTAAAACATTCAGAAGCAAAGCTATTCAGACAAATAACTGTTCGGTAAATCAGATGACATCACCTTTGAAGCCGTTTCTACATTCTGTGTCAACATCACCATTTAAAATGAATCATGGTGTTCATGATAAGCCATCAAGACCTAGTGTCAGTGTTTTAAGTAAAATAGCCAAACAAATAGAACTGTCAGATAGTGACACTTCTTATACTCCCTCTGTAACTCGCACAGAATCATCAATATCTGTTAAATCTTTTCAAATGGAGGCTTCATCTGAGTGTAGCGAGATGGAAGAAGATGATAAAAAGAGAGAAAAATTAAACTCTTTAGAATGCACTTTGAAGAAAATTAGAAACAGTCCCCGTTCTTATGTTGGCATACCTTTAGGTTGTTATTATTTAGTTAATTTAATTCAAGAACAGACAAACATACCATTGAACCATATTTTATTGTGTCTAAAAAAAATTAGGTTAAACAATTCATTCCGTGAACTAGCTGATGACTTTGGCCTTGATAGAACTTACCCTAGCAAAATATTTTTTAAAAATGTACCTATTATAGCCAGTGTAATGAATCCTTTCATTGTGACATTAAGTAAGGAAATGATTAGAAAAAAATTACCTATGGCTTTTAGACATAAATACAGTAAGGTTTCTTGTATAATAGACTGTTTAGAGATTGAAGTACAAAAGCCCTCAAAGGCTCTAAATCAAGCTCTTTCCTGGTCTGATTACAAGAAAGCTAACACAATTAAGTACCTGATATCTTGTACACCTAATGGCTTGATAAATTACATTTCAAGTGGTTATGGAGGCCGAATAACAGACACATGCATTGTTGAAACCTCTGACTTTTCAAAATGTTTGCAACCCAACATGTGGGTAATGGCAGATAGAGGGTTTAAGCATGTGGATGTTTATTTCCGAAAAATGGGTGTGCTATTAGTACGGCCTCCTAGTGTTGGATCTGGAGCAAAGTTAAGTAAAGCTGAAGCCAAAGAAACTAAACAAATAGCTAGTTTACGAATTCATGTTGAGCGGGTGATAAGACGGTTACGTGAATTCAACATGTTAAAACCACATGCCTGTCTTAACTTAAGTTTGGTTAAAGTTCTTGACGATGTTATAATTATAGCTTGTGGTTTGATTAATATACAAGATTCTCTTATTAAATAAAACACAAAATTTCTGCATTTTTATTTTTTATTCTATACTTGTGTATAATAATGGATACACATGCAATTTCCAAAAGGTAATGACACTTTCAAGTAATACTGATATATATTGGGTATCATAGTCTATACATAAAATTTCAACATTTGTGTTAGTAGAAAAATTTGGGTCTGCCACACAAAAATAACATTTATTTAGCCCACTCAGATACATTTGCATTTGTATCTGGGCAAAGCATTTCTTGCTGGGTTTTCCATTTTTTATATAATTGCGATAAGTTTTGGTACTTACAGGACATTTTATTTCCACAATGCCATCTTGACATATTCCATCAGGGGAACCTGCTAGCATTGGATATTTTTGAGATATGAACAGTCCAGTATTCTTAATGTTTTTCCCTATTTTCTTACTAACTATTTCTTGTACTTTATTTTCTAAATATCTGCCCCGTTTCATTGCTTGTGTGTCTGGTATCTTCCCCCCCATGATAATAGAAATCAGAGTACCATCACAGGTCTGGCAACGACTCACTTCATATGCTTTAGAAGCTGTTATTCTACCATACCTAAGTTCGTGCCAAAGATGATTTTTGAACTGGTCCCTAGTTTCAGATTCAATTAAACTGAGAAGTTTCGGAGTCAAGTTTACTTTACTTAAAAATAACTCACAACACTTTTCTTTGTACATGAATACAAGTTCGTGCATTGAAACAGTAAGTAGTGTATCACAATTATAATCCCTTTGATATTTTAGTAGCTCACAGTTGTTAAGTTTTCTCTCTTTTCCTTCTTCTATAAACTTTTCTAGAACTGTTGAGTTAGAAGGCAGTAAAGGACTACCTTTACATAGCTCTTTTGCAGATATAAATTTCAAGGTAGTGCCAACTCTTGACAGCTTAGATTTCTGCCAGTAACATTGAACTTCAGTGCATGAAGGTTCTTCGCTACGTCTGTGGACCCACATAAGCAGCGCTATGGCATGCTTACATCCACCCTGGGCAGCAACACAATCATGACATTCAATTGATGTTACATTTTCTTCAGCTTCGTCAACTATTAATGTTACAGCATAAAGTTTAGCATGGACTTTATGCTCTGGACAAATCTTGCATTTAACTGTACATATGTTTCCTTCCCGTTTTAATTGAACATAACTGATTGCATCATCACCATATGATGGTCTTGAAGATCTGAAAAAATTAAAAATGATAAGAACCTATGAATACACATTTATTTTCTTCAGTATCCTATATTTTTATTAATATGTATAATTAATGAGGAAAAATAATAACCGGGTATTTAATTTTAATAGCAAACTTAAAAATAGCGAGAAAGTTAACCTCAACAATAAAACAATATTCGAAAAATAACCTATGAAAATAAAATAAACTTAATTTATTAATATATATTATTATTATATATTATATATTATTATAATTGGATTAGAGGATTTAATATGTATCTAATGGTTAATATAATACAAAATTTACTTACAAGGATGTTTTTACCTTTCTAAACTCAGACGAACAAAATTGTTTATTTGTTGCGAGGAAATCACCCAACATCAATATATCAATCCTGGGCAAATTTGAGCTGTTTGCCTTAACAAAGCCTGCTTCCATTGTTCGTCGTTTCGTGTTGGAAAGTCAAATGGAGTCGAAATATCTCACATAAACCACCAAAAAATCAATCCAAATGCGTACTCGTGTAGTTTTTAGAACAAAAACACTGTGTGTAAAGTTTGTTTACTCAATCGTGACGTCATGCGCTGTGATTGGTGTTTCAGCCAAAATGGCCGATTGCAATATTTTAGTGTTTTAATTTATTAAATATCTAATTAATCTCAATCTTATAAGCAAAACCAAATCGTTTTTTTTAATCCTTTTAGTATGTAGTTTCCCCAAACATCATTACATTTTCGATTATTTGACACTGTCGTCTCGCCTATTACATTTGCTCATTCGTTTTGTATTCAAATCTGTCTCGAGTGATTATCCAACCCAAAACCTTGTACATCGAGGACTTTATCAGCAGTAATCCGGTGAGCCACGTGGCCTGCCGAATGACACAAAGTATAATTTGAGTTATCATTATTTACAAAGGAGATAGCGATATCTTATTGTATATTATCATCGTATAGAAACCAATTGTTTAAATGGCGGCTACGTGACTCTATCGACGCGATGACGTCTAAGGATTTCCTAACAATAGCTGTAAAATCACAATAGTTGATATAACACGATAAAAATGCAATACTTATTGAAAATGACGAGTTGAATAGGTAATTAAATTGGTAATTTCTGTTTAAAACTATAATTACCAGTAAGATACCAATATTTCCTTATGTTTAAAGATAATAATATCATGTGAATAGACTTTAGACAAGCAATTATTTAGTTGATTAGCCTTTTACCCGCCTTTTTCAAAGAGAGTTGTATTGTTTGACTGTTTGCTTAAATTCAATTAGTTCGTCTAAATGTTCGTCAATGGGTGAAGTCTAAACATAATGATTGAACTCTAACGATTCAGAAACAATTAGGCATATGTAAATACACTACACTAACGTACGAAGGGAGTTGATTAATGTTGTCACAGCTCTAGAAGCTAAATAGAGCGAGCCTAAGCAATTTCCCATAGTCCTTGTAGTGACGAATTAAGTATAGTAATTATAATTAGTATCACTATTCCATCTCCTCTCCAGGGTGCAGCAAAAACCAGCTGAGGGATATTGTACATAGACAACATCCTCAGTGAGAGATGAAAAATTATAAAATCAGGTAAGCGCGGCATAGTAGACCATAATCCCTACCAAAGTATCCTACCAAAGTGAGTGAGACCCATGCCAGACAGTGGGACGTTAATGAGCAGTAAGAAAAAGTGAAGTGAATTTTCGGTGAACCTTTATCACGTGACAGCACTCCTCTATTTTATTGGAGGAACGCTATCACGTGATCAAGATTCACCGAAAATTCACTTCACCTTTTCTTACTGAATACCACTGCTGGAGAGAGAGTGAGAGAAGCAATTCGCAAACACACGGAATATTTTTTTGTATCAGTTTTTTTTATAAAGACATTCCGTAGGTATCACTTTTTCCTCAATGTTACAACAACCATTACTATTTTCAGAATTTAATTATGACTGTATTATTGTTTGTTTACTTTAATAAGTACATTACGGTAGATAGTATGAGACACCAAAATGACTGGTCATACCGTCACTGTGGCACACCCATGGGAGTTGCCCTCTAGTAGGAGGGCCCGACCTTCATCAAGTTCATTATTACGCATTATCCATAAACATTACCCTTTGTTCTTTGTAAATAAGTTAAAAGAGGTTAGAACTGTAGATCTCTTTGTATATCGTCTACACTAGTCTACAGTATATAGTGTACAGGACTACTCTACCAATTTAAGTTTATAGTAGTTTATAGTTAAGAAATAGTGCGTGTGCCATGAAACTACAAATATCGTCTTTTGTTGTACATTGTCACACAAATGTTTGTACTGCGTCTGTACGTTTACTATAAGTTTGTATGTATTATAAGTATGTATTTACAAAAAAGTAGTTTACGTAATATATCAGTTTTCTGGTACTAATAACACAAGACACTTTCAGGACTCTACTCAAGTCACCTTAGATAGAAAACTTGTATAAACTTGTAATTGCATACACAGAAGTTAGTGCTAAAACGACAAATGGATGAAAACCGTGTACGATATTAATTTACACTTCATTAACCTTAATTTGTGTCGATTTGTGAAGTACTTATAAATTAGGTAGTTGTCACCAATCAAAAACACTTTTATGAGCAGTCGAAACGCGATTGTGCTGTGATGTAGTAGTTGTAAGGTATATAATAAGCATGTAGTCTCTAAAATATAGTCAGTGTATCATTGAACTTTGAGCGTTTCATTTGTCTCCTATACACAACCTTACATGGCGACCCTGCCTGTAACCTAAGCGATCCGCGCGCGCGTGTACTCCTAATATGGAAACGGTATTTTAAAACAATTGGTGGAAAATTACTACGGACTTTAAAATGAAACAAAGAGTGATCAGGTCCCCGTTCAATAAAACGTATTTTATAGTTACGTCGTCTAGGAACATTTACGAGAAAAATGGGTGGTTCTAGTTCGAAGGAAGAAGTAGTGATTGCCCAGAGCGCCGGAGTCGGTAGTAACACGGCCCATACCCGTCAGCAAGAAATCACGAACACAATTCTCGTGGTTATATGTACCATTTTGACACTTGGGGTGGTGATTATTGTATACAAGCTGTATAACCGTTGCCATAAAAAGATAATACAGCGTCGCATAGATGAAATCACATTGAGGCGTTATTCCAGTATCCTGCGACGACACCAGGCAAACAAGGATCCTGTGCTGCAGGTTGGCATGGCCGAGGTAATCGACGTGTAGCTTATGATATCTTCGAGGTGCGTATTCTAACGTTGGGCAAGCAGCGGTGTCGGCTCAGTGCAAATATCTTACGGTAGTGATGTGATGTGATAGGTCCAAGGTTCTATATGTGTTGTGAGTAAATAATATATATGGTTAAAAAAAAAAAAAAAAAAAGTATCATGTGCATCTTCGGGTATTAATTAGTTAAATTATGTAGTATAAATAAAGTCCACTGTTAATTAGTTCACTAACGTGGTATGGCTGAGGATTTAAACGTAATATTAAACGAATTAAGAGTAATAAGAAGTTACTTAATAAAAATAGGTCCCAGCCGTCGACACGGCAAGATTTTGGACATTAAAAGAAAAGAGGCTAACAGTAGTCTATTAAAATATAACCAATTTGTTAAAATTTATAAAGAAAACTTAAGACATTTTACGAATTCGGAGATTTTATTAATTACTAGGATTTGTGAGGAATTTGATAAACTATATTCAGAGATAATTTGTTGGTGTAGTGATACAAGAGAGGGCGAGCTTTCGTTACAAACCATGGCAGACATATTCGAAATTAAAACGGCGTTACATCTTTTGCCCGTTATGGACGATAGTTCTGACAATACCAAGCAACTTATTGAGAGTATTGAATATTACGATTCAGTTTTAGACAAACCAGGATGTAAAATTAAGCTTATTCAGTTTGTTTTGAAAAACAGGCTATCCCAGCGTGCAAAATTATTATTATCATCAAAATATGAAACTGTCGATGAGCTTATAAAGGATATGCGTAAACTATTGTTGCCACAAAAAAGCTACATATCTATTCAAACTAAATTGCAAAACTGTAAACAATATAATAAAACAGTTACAGATTACGGCAAAGAAATTTCAGAACTCTTTGTGAATTTGACGATATCGCAAGCCGAAAGTGATTCAGCCAAGTATGCATTATTAAAACCTATGAATGAAAAGTTAGCAATTAAGCGATTCGCTGATGGTTTGCGGGATCGGCGCCTAAGCACAATTATTGCCTCGCGTAACTGTTCTTCTTTAACAGAAGCTATCCAGACGGCCCAAGATGAGGAGACACCTGGTCCAAGCGGTTCAGCAGAGATGATAGGTACGTATAAACATTCGTTTTATCAGACTAAGAGAGCCCAGCGAGGTTATCGAGGACAGCGTAATTTTGCTGCAAGAAGTGGGCACCAAGGTTACCAGCAACGAGGTCATCGGCCCCAGGTACCTCATAAATTTAGTAATAAATATTTTCGCGGTAATTATAACAATAACTTTCGTGAATCTAATGGATTCCCACGTGGTAACCGCAATCGAGGCATCGCGTTACAACGAAATATGAATTTCATGACTGGAAATAGACAGGTAGCAACAGAGACATCAACTAATGAATCACTAAATCATTTTTTTCGTGAATGATGTCATCTTATCGTGTAACAATTTAAACAAAGTATCACTTGAGATTTGCAATCATAATCATAGCTGGCTAATTGATACCGGCGCATCCATATCGGGAGTGAAGCTAGAATGTTTGAATCGTTTACAAATTCCTTACCATATAGAGAGAGATAGTGTGAAAGGAATAGGTGGTAATGTACTTTCAGAAGGTTGTGTAAATTTAACACTCAATTATAACGAGTATAAATTCCATCATAAATTCGTTGTATTTAAGGATTTACCATGTAAGACGGACGGTATATTAGGTCAAGATTTTTTATCGTTTTATAGAGCCATTTTAAATTTTGAAATCAATACATTGCAATTGTTTACTGATGAGTCCGAGTTAGTTACTATATCCTTTGATAATTATTTTACAAATCATAACACATGTTATTTAACGGTACCAGCACGTAGCGAGTCAATACATTTTATTGAAACAAACTCAAAACAAGAGTGTGTAGTGTCAAATCAGCAATTATGTGAGGGTGTATTTTTGGCAAGCAGTATAAACAAACCAATAAACGGGAAAATACCTATTCGTATCTTAAACACTAGGGATGAAAACGTTAGACTAAATTATTTTCAGGTAAACACTAGTAATTTAAATAATTATTTTATTTGTCAGTTTAATAAAACTGCGATTGATTCGGAAAGGGTTAAAACCTTATTTAATTTATTAAATTTGAAAGGGTTGAACATTGAAGAACAAAAGTCGATAGAAAACATTTGCGCTAAATTTCCCGACATTTTTCATTTGCCAGGTGATAAATTATCTACTACGCCCATATATGAACAGACCATTGACTTGAAACCACATACCACACCTATTTACACAAAATCTTATCGTTTGCCTTATGCTCAAAAACCAGAATTAGATAACCAAATTGAAAATATGTTAAACGATGGAATAATTGAACCATCTCAAAGTGCATGGTCCAGTCCATTGTTACTCGTTCCGAAAAAACGTGATGAAAATGGAGTTGCAAAGTGGCGTGTCGTTATTGACTATAGAAAGCTAAACAATAGTATACAGGATGATAAATTTCCTCTTCCCAACATTAGTGAAATACTTGACTCATTATCGGGAGCAATGTACTTTACTCATTTAGACTTATTTCAAGGATTTTTTCAGATTAAATTACAGGAAAGTTGTAGACCATGTACGGCATTCACTACAGGTAAAAATCAATATCAAATGACTCGAATGCCGATGGGGTTAAAATCTAGTCCCAATAGTTTTAGCAGAATGATGACAATAGCAATGTCAGGTCTTAACTACGATAAATGTCTCATTTATCAGGATGATCTGATCGTAATAGGAAGAAATTTATCTATACATAATCAAAATTTGATGGATGTCTTTACTAGGTTGCGAAAAGTAAATTTAAAATTAAACCCTGCTAAGTGTTTATTTCTACAAAAAGAGGTTCTTTATTTAGGACATATAGTGTCAGGTACAGGAATCTTACCAGACCCAGAAAAAATTAAAATTGTAGATAATTACCCAAAGCCACAAAATGCGGACCAATTGAAGCGTTTTGTAGCTTTCGCTAACTATTATAGAAAATTCATTAGGAATTTTGCCAAACTTGCATTTCCCTTGAACAAATTAGGCTGTAAAAATGTTAAATTTGTGTGGACAAAGGAATGCGAACATTCGTTTCAGATGTTAAAATCAGCCTTGATAAACCCGCCAGTATTGCAATATCCAAACTTTTCAGAAAACAATGAGTTTATATTACAAACAGACGCATCAGGTACAGCGATAGGTTCTGTATTGTGTAATGGAGATGGACGGCCAGTAGCTTATGCTAGTCGTGGTTTAAATAAAGCCGAAATTAATTACCCTACCATTGAAAAGGAACTCTTAGCAATCGTTTGGAGTGTTAAGTATTTTCGACCTTATTTATACGGAAAACGGTTCAAGATACAGACTGACCATCGACCTCTAGTTTATTTGTTTTCCATGCGAGATCCTTCTAGTAGATTATTGAAATTTAGATTGCAATTAGAAGAATTTAATTATACAATTGAGTATATAAAGGGACAGTCAAATTCAGTGGCAGATGCTTTATCGCGAATAACACTAACATCTGAGGAATTAAAATCAATGAATGAGCATATTATTAGTGTAATGACTAGAGCGCAATTGCGTCAATTAAACATGGATAGTAGTAAGAGCGATAATAATCCGTCGGTGGATAATATAGACACACACTCGAGGCCTGATCAACCAAGAGTGGTGGAAATAATTAAAAAACCGAGGAATATTACCGAACTTTCGTTAATAAACCCTAGGCAGGAAAATAATTTAATAAAAAGTGGAATAAGCGTAGAAAAATTTAAATATTTTATATATGTGCCCAGTAAATCAATAATTTATATACAAACAATATCTCGATCTCCGATCACGCGAGCCGTATTGGTGAGAGACTTGTTATGTTTATGTAAAAAGATATCGATAAATGAGCTATGCATATTAAGAAATGATAATAATAATGATTTTATCAGTGGGCTTATAAATGAAATAAAGAGTTATGAAAAGTGGTCCGGACCACGTATTTGTGTAGTGAGTAATGTTCAGAGAATAGATAATTTAGATAATAGGCGTGTAATATTAAATGATTTCCACCTATTGCCCACTAGTGGCCACGCAGGTATTAGGCGAATGACAAATAATATCAAAAAGTATTATTTCTGGCCATGTCTTGAAAAGGATGTTATCGATTTTGTGTCGAAGTGTGAACAATGTAAGAAACAGAAATATTCCACACACATTAAGCAGCCTATGAAAGTCACAACGACTGCAAATTCAGCATTAGAGAAGGTTTATTTAGACATAGTCGGACCGTTACCACAGGACATATATAATTATAAATACATATTGACTTTGCAATGCGAGCTATCAAAATTCACAGAGGCGTATCCATTACACAACAAAGACACGGTAAGTGTAGCGCGAGCATTCGTTGATAATTTTATCTTAAGATATGGTATACCCCGAGAAATAGCGACAGACCGTGGGTCAGAATTTATTTCAAGTATTATGAACGAAATATGCCAAATCTTAAGAATCACTCAAACTTCCTCTACAGCTTACCATCACGAGAGTATAGGAGCTCTGGAAAATAACCACAAAGCAATGGGTGCGTATCTTAGAATAAGTTGTAACAATCACACGGCTGCGTGGAGTACCTGGTTGCCATATTGGTGTTTTTCATATAACAATACAGTACATACGGAGACCAAGTACACACCGCATGAATTAGTTTTTGGTAAACGTTGTGTGTTGCCCGCAAATTTAGAAGGTCATATCGTAGATCCCTTATATGTTCACGACAACTATGCTCTCGAACTAAAATATAGACTCCAATTAGCACAAAAAGATGCACGTGACAACTTAATTAAAAATAAAGTTAAAAGAAAGAATGATTATGATAACAATATAAACCCAGTGTATTTTAAAAAGGGTGATTTATTATTATTAAGAAATACTTCTGATAATAAAATGGATCCAATATATTTAGGACCTTATATAGTAATTGATGACCTAGATTGTAATGTAAAAATATTGAAAAATAATAAAGAATACGTTACACATAAGAATAGAACTAAGCTTTATAAAAGTGTCTAAGTTTGTAAACATTTTTTTTTTTTTCATTATATCATCTTATGATGTCTTGTAGACTTAAATAAGATCCTTAAATAATAATATGTATTATTACAATTATTTTATCTTGTTTAGTATTATAATAATATGTAATCAAATGTAATCAAACTTTATTTAGTAAGTAACTAGGTATACAAAATAATAACTGTGTACAATTATTATTTTTTTTATTAACAGGGGAGGTGTGATGTAGTAGTTGTAAGGTATATAATAAGCATGTAGTCTCTAAAATATAGTCAGTGTATCATTGAACTTTGAGCGTTTCATTTGTCTCCTATACACAACCTTACAGTGCCATATATTTTGCTAAAAGTAACTACTGACGTCAATGTATTTTATCACTCAATTGACTAACCACAACATTTATTTAGAAACAATGATTCTAATTAGTATTTCTAGCGATAATACGTGGTAGCTGACGGATTTGGGATACAAGTGAAAGCAACCCATTTTCTGCTCAGGATGCTGCAACAATCAACTACAGCATAATGTAAGCAGATTACATTCTGTATATGACACGGACAAGTCGAAACTAAAATTGGTACTAATACTTTTTGTCAGCATGATATAAGTAGAACAAAATGAATCCTCCCAAAGTGGAGGATGCCCATACGCAATAGTGAAACGTTAATGGGGTCTGAAAAGATATAAATTTTACATAAGTTTGAGCTGTGGTTTGAGCAACAGCAAATGGTATAGTTAAGTGTACCTACATTAGAATATAGTGAAATCCTTGACGTTAATTAGCTTGAGATAATTCGTATCAACTTCTACTTTTAATAGGTTGGTTATCAAGTTTCAAAATAAACTATAACCATGCAAACTATATTCCTGGGAAAAAGAAAAGCTTCGAGGACACAAGTGTTTGTTTACGCCAAATGAGCATCGGAAATCTACCTCATAAATTACAGAATAATTCTTAGGTAATAAAAGAATAAGCTTTACTATTGAAAATATGAGGATTACAACTTTTACGAGCTATAGTATTTTTAAAACTTTCGTGTCATTGTGTTTGCGGCCAAGCTTCTTTGAAACTCGATGGCATAATTCTTTTTTTATGTATGGTAAGCGTGAGAATACGTCGTATTTTTCACCCCTAACCTCTTAAAGTAATTAATAATTTTGTTACCTCAACAATTTCATTTATGAAAAATTGCTGCATTTTATTAATTCAAAGTGATATACTAGAACAAGCATAATTTAGTTATGGATCCATCTATCAAAAAACTGAAGTGCAAGCATCACCTGATGTTGAAAACCCTGACCTTGTAAGTAATCTTGCGGGAAATACATTTGATAAATAAAAGTAATGCTGACTTTCAGGTATTTACACCATGAATGGGTTATTTCATTTATGCGAGGCATATTCAACGTAATTCCTTTGTTTCTTATTTTGTTCATACAGTTTTTTTAGTTCCGAACTATACCTACTAACATAACAAGAGATTTGTTTGTAAAGAATCAACTAGACTTTATGATTAAAATTAAAAGATCGAAGAAAATATGGATGGATTGTGTGAAAGAGTATATTAGAAAAAGAGGAATAAAATAGAAACGATGCTAGATAGAAGATTATGGAAGAAAGGTACCTCAAGTGATGAGGAAAGGCCACGCCAAAGATTAATAATGGTAGAGCAGTCAGGTTCATTGGATACCTACCTCCTAGCTACAAGAATGGCAAACGCATATTTAAAAGCAAAATAATTTATTTTATTATCTATGTTTGGTATGCTCATAATTAGCCGTTAATTGTATAGGTATTCTCCAATGCATATTGTCATATGATTATGCCACTAATAAAATTTATGATGTCACGTATAATATGTATAAGTACTTATTAAAGCCTTTAAGAATAAGCCTACCATTATAGATAAGATTGGAGCTTAGTAAAATATGGTTTCATATCTTTAGGTTAAATGCTCTACAATGATGCTACGTACAAAGACTACTTTATCCAATACATTTCATCGCTGAGAAAATATGTAAAAGGATTCACCATTCGGATCTTGGTCTATTAATGTCTTCGTCAATCATAGCTGACACTCTCATTGCATGCACAAATAAAATGTTAATGTTTTGTAACAGAAAATATAACAAAGCATACTTTTGGACAAAAGCAAAAGATTCTAGAGTATTATAACTCAAGGAGGCATGTAGGGTTTTTACAAATAATTTTTAAAAACTTTAGACTGAAGTACTAAAAAAGTTTTAACTGGATTAATGAAGAACATAGTGTAAAAATAAGGGACATATGTGTATATACAGTACATAAACATGACCTTGACATACTTTTAATACACATTAATGTTTTCGTTATCGATTACCATAATAAGGAAAATAACTGACATATTCTCGTCGAAAAATCTTTCCAACTCAATCTAACATATTTTTCCCTAAATTGCTTTAGGCATAATAAATTACTTATTATAACTACTTCTACATGATAACATGCTCTTGAAATATTAAACTGAATGATTTTAAATTTGATGTTTCTTGTGTCGGTTTACGCCTAGGCTTAATAAATCTTATATAATAAAATTCACGTGTCAGTGTTAGTTACCGTACTCCTCCGAAACGGCTTGACCGATTCTTATGAAATTTTACATGCATATTCAGTAGGTTTGAGAATCGGCCAACATCTATTTTTCAAACTTTTTTTTTAGTATGGCAAAACAACGTTTGCCTTGTCAGCTAGTATTTATATATATTTTATACTATATAATGATTATTTTTAATTAAGTAAGCCACATAAATCGTGCCGATCTAGAATCAAACAATAACATAAATAATTGGTCAAGTGCGAGTCGGACTCGCGCACGAAGGGTTCCGTACCATTATCTATGCAACATAAGGCAACGTTATTAGTATCGAGCAAGAAACGGTAAAAAAATCATGTTTGTTGTATGGGAGCCCCCCTTAAATATTTATTTTATTTTATTTTTAGTATTTTTTGTTATAGCGGCAATAGAAATACATCATCTGTGAAAATTTCAACTGTCTAGCTATCACCGTTCTTGAGATACTGGGTACGGAACCCTAAAAATCACGTTTGTTGTATGGGAGCCCCGCTTAAATATTTATTTTATTTTATTTTTAGTATTTGTTGTTATAGCGGCAATAGAAATACATCATCTGTGAAAATTTCAACTGTCTAGCTATCACCGTTCTTGAGATACTGGGTACGGAACCCTAAAAATCACGTTTGTTGTATGGGAGCCCCCCTTAAATATTTATTTTATTTTATTTTTAGTATTTGTTGTTATAGCGGCAATAGAAATACATCATCTGTGAAAATTTCAACTCTCTAGCTATCACCGTTCTTGAGATACAGCCTGGTGACAGACGGACGGACGGACGGACGGACGGACGGACGGACAGCGAAGTCTCAGTAATAGGGTCCCGTTTTTACCCTTTGGGTACGGAACCCTAAAAATTAGGTTATGCTGTATAAAATAAAACAGGAAGCAGCAAGTTCTTATTTTAACACAACGTGTAGTAGGTACAAAAATAAAAGACAAAAATATTCCTACGATGACATCAAAATATAAACTAAGTAAGGCCGTAAATAAATTAATCGGTAATTTTAAAATAGTTGCAACAATAATATCTAATTTTAATAGTATTATTCACGTACATACAACGTATTTGATTGGATTTACAGACGCGCTACGACTGGGGGACTGAGGGAAGAAAATTCGTTGCCGTCATAACACCGACCGAGTGACGTTCTCAATAAACAGAGTTCTCTTGCCAAATGTGATTCAGTACGGATATAAAACCGCGCGGACAATCTAAACACAGCACATTCAGTATCAAACCGGCGATCCACGCTGTGTTCACTTAATTATTAATTTTATACTCCTAAATATTAATGTTTGTGAACCATATCACAGTTCAATTAGAAAATATCAGTTTAAGCATTCAAAGTAAGTGTTGTGTGTGTGTTTTTTTTTTTTCATTAATTGTGTCTCCATTAGTGCAAAAATTAGGATTAAAATCTTTTAAGTAAAAAGCATAACATTGCATGGCATTCCTGGATTTTTTTTAATAATATCCCTTAAAGCTAACATAACTTTTAGAGTTTAGCTAAAACAGTGACTGTTTGTGGTAAAAATATAATAATTTCTAACCGTCAAGGTCAACTAGACCACATTCACACTACGTTGATAAATTATCTAAGGTTTCCGCAGTTCTTATAAAAGTGTTAATTAACTTCAGAGAATTAGCATCAGTAGTTAGCGGGTACCTATATAATAATTAACGAAATACAATTTTCATATATCTTCCACAATCATCGTTTGCACAAAAACAAGTGTACTAAATTATTTATTTATTTTCAGAAGACAATATGCAGCCAAAATCCGACAGACCGCCTGTATGCCCAAAAGGTCAGCTACCTAAACTACACTTAACACCGTCAGGTGGCGGGCAAAAGCGAAGTGAAGGAACACAACAAGGCTCAAATAGCCCCTGGTTATTAAAACCGCAACACGTAATGCCGCCCACACCACCACCACAAACCGATCCACAACCCCTCCAATTCTTTCCTAAAAGAATGGGGTAGCTTCGCATTTCAGACAAACACATATATTGGAATAAAAATGGCAACGTGCCATTTTGTTGGACAGACTTTTACAGAAAGTCATGTAAAAATATGCCTCGTTACGTTGAAGCTAAAACTACGTAATTGTCGGAGACAAATCGGGGGATATTTTAGCTTTTGCGTTACCCGATGTGCGTCAGAGGCAATGTGCAGCTAACATCCAAAATAGTGATAAGTTTTAAACGTGATAATTAGAATGGAATATTACATTTATGTTTCCATAGTGATAATCTACTGTTATAAAACATGTGTTATTGGACTTTTAAGTGTATGTTTATGATATAAACCACGCGGTTAGGATTTGTACAAAGACTAAACAATCGCTAAGAGTATTTATTGAAACATATTGCTCAATTGTAATGTAAATAAATCATTTAAATTTAAAAAAATAACCAATCATTATTTGTATTTACATTATATTAAACATTTTATTTAAACGCTTGACGTCAATAGAAAATTGTTTGTTTTTCTTATGTCAGTGATATAGAATATGTACCGTGTGCTACAATTTTTATGAGTGCTTTATTTTTATTGCGTTCCGCGAGGTATATTCATACCTCACATTACGACAATACATGCGTATTATATACTGCACTTATGTATTTATATGTACTTAAAATAGCAATGCTTTGTACCAGACGTGCAGACTGAAGTTCAATAAATGAAAAGTTCAATGTACTGCGATTTTGTCTTATGGATTCTTAATATAATTAACCAGAAATTGAATTGAAAGGTCTATGTTTATTTTATTAGGTATTACTCTCCGGGTGGTGACGGATTAAGAATATAAGTGTCACCATCTCCTCCCAAGGGTGCTGTAAAAGTCAGCTAAAGGATATTGCACATAGATAACATCTTCTGTGAGAGACGGAAATCTCGAAAATAAACCCCGTGCCAACACGCTTGGTCAACGCGGCACAGTAGACCATAATCCCTCCCAAAGTGGAGGAGGCCCGTGCCCAACAGTGGGACGTAAATGGGCTGGAGAGAAAGAGAGAGAGGTATTAAATATCCCATGGGCCCCTATAATCTGCATAGTTTAACCTATAGACTTCTATGCCGTATGTGGTAAAAGGTATATTGTTTTTGAGGATATGTTTTTAATGTTCTGGGCATGCTGAACATTAAATTTCAGAGACGGAGATAATAAATAAAAAATTTAACCTTATTTCTTATAACAATTTTATATTAATCTCATACATAATTAATTAGGAAATTAGTTAAAGTGATGTAATAATTAAAATCCCATTATAAAATGGATTCATAATCAACACGTTCTAATTTTCGAAAATCGAAAATATATAATATTTTTACACAATAAAAATATAAGGGAAAAGTAATGAAAGAAATAAAAGCTTGAGAGTTCATCTAATCGCTGAAGTATCACCTATTGAACGGCTATGACAAATTGAAACTTGTATTACACTTTAAATTTAGGAACATTTTATCAACCATATTTTCACGTATTTCGTAAGCTCTGTCATTTATTAATACTGACATAACAACTGAACTAAACGGTTAATTATCAAAGTATCATCGTTGCTCTGCCTTTGACTTGGAGTTTGTTTATAAAAACAATGAATATTGGGGAAAATTCTTTGTACATATTATTTCTTTAATTAAAACCTAAAAATATTTGTTTAACTTTTTTTAATTTAATTAGTTAGCTGTCACTCAAGATAAAAAAATGTGACTGGCGTTTGTATTCTTATTACGTGACAAAAAAAACTTGGTCAATTCCCAAGATTTTTTTGCAACTAAATAACAAAAATAGTTTACAGAATTTGATAATACACAATTTCATTATTCTAAACGTAATAAAATAAGAAGTAATAAAACTACTTTTTACGGATTTAGACGCGTATATTTGTTTTAAATTTTAGCCCGACGTTTCGGAGACTTTGCAGTCACCATGGTCACGGGTGAGACTGAGCTGTAATGTGTCTTCTACGATCCGTAAAAAGTAGTTTTATTTAAACAGATGAGTCGCGCAAGTGTTATAAAATATTAAAAACAGAAGTAGTTAAGGTTCAATAAATATTATTACTGTACCATTCTATTGAACATAGTGGACGTTACAGAAACCTACAAATTCCTTAAAAACAAAATTAGTTTGTTAATATCATACTAGACTGCGATAATAAATAAATGAGTTACAATAAAACTAGCTTATGCCCGGGGTTTCACCCACGTTTATAGTTATTTAGACTCCTTCCTTTTAATATTCACCAAACCTTATTAAATTAAACAAAAACATCATATCCATGACTATTCTCTCTAAAAACCACATTAAAATTCGTTGCGTATCTTAAGACGATACCAAAATAGCTTCATGCATTTTTCTACGTACGAAGTTTTCATTGTTTCTTTAGATTGAATGGCTAGAGTTCTAATTTTTAAGTATATGTTTTTTCAATATTCATATATTTATCTAGGATCGCATAAACTCAGAAACACGATTGAAAAAAGTTTTCTCGATAGAAAATCTTAGCGAAACAACCTCTCTAATTTTTTATTTTTTTCATTTGTCGGTCTATTATCGCGTATTAACTAATGAAATAACTTTAAAAACATAAGTAACTATTATATATAGAAACACGTAAATCAGAATTAAAATATATTTAGTAGATTTTGAGTAAATAGGAAAAGTATCCCTAATTCTTCATTTTCTGTGCCTACTGGCTGTGTTAATATGTACGTGTCGGCGATGATATACGATAATATTGATGTAGGCCCTTAAAGATTTATGGTCTTATTCGTAATGACTTATCAGAGGTTGAAAAGTTCGCTAAAATCGGTTCCCGAAAATTGTCAAAAATTGTTCTTCATAATAGTCTTTTTACGCTAAAACGTTTATTATCTCTCCGATAAAATCTCCGTTTAAATCTCCGATAAGTCATTATGAATAAGACCGTTAAGCTCCCATGAGGACATAAATACAAAAACAACATCTTTCTTTTATAAGTAGTAAATAAATACACAGCATAAGCTTTCCGTAAACTTGTATATTTTTTGTAAGCCACTATATTAGTATCCTTGTATATAAGTCAATGCCCGTTAGTGACCTTTTCTGAAGTGCTAAAAAGTATGCCTAGGAAGATAAACACTTTACACATTACATACATCTTTCTTTATAACGACTTTGTTTTTGTAATTATGTTTTTGTAACAAAAGGTAAGACGGAACCCTATTACTGACTTTTCACTGTGTGTCCGTCTGTTTGTGACCAGCCTGTATCTCTGGATTGATGATAGCTAGAGAACTGATTAAGAATACAAGTGCCACCATCCCTTCTCCTCCCAAGGGTGCTGTAAAAGTCAGCTAAGGGATATTGCACACAGTTATCATCTTCTGTGACAGACGGAAAACTCGAAAAGAAACCCTGTGCTAAAACGACTGGTCAGCGCGGCACAGTAAACCATAATCCCTCCCAAACTGGAGGAGGCCCGTGCCCAACAGTGGACGTAAATGGGCTGGAGAAGAAGAAGGTGAAGAAGAGAGCTGAAAAAATACAGTTTATGTATATCAGTTGATGCTATAACAACAAATACTCATAATCATTATTCTCTTGCACGTATTCCGTTATTTTAGAGTTATTTATTTATTACACATAATTAACACCTACACGATACGATATGTAGGAAACAGGTAAAGAAGATACGAAGATGATAAGATAAGATAAGATGGACTCGAACACGAAGGGTAACGTCGTTACCCTTCGTGTTCGAGTCCATCTCGACTTGACCGGTTTTTCTTTTTCTAATATTCAAAAATCGAATGCTACTTTTGATTAGACATGATTACTGATGACTAATGCGCGGTAAATAATTAAAAATAAAGTTTTAAAGAAAATATAGTTTATGTTTGGTTTAAAAACGTGATTTTCGTCTTTGTATACACATGAAGGCGTATAAATATATAATAAACTACTTAATTAATGACATAAAAACTTGATAGTGACACATTTGATGTTGCATCAACACGGCAACGCAATAAGCACTGCGTCATTGAGAAAACGTGTTGACTCATCATTCTTACAATTTATTTCGGAGATTCCCAAACACGTTTTGATCAGAAGTCAGAAGATGACACGCTTAAGAGAAAGTTTATTTTAATTATTAACTCCGCGTATTAGTGATAGAGATTAATTAAGTAATTACAACCTCAAATTTTTCTTTACTAATATTATCAAAAAATCTTTCAGTGTTGGATTGGATAGTCCATTTGTCGAGGAAGGCTAAAAGCTATAAGCTGCATACGCACGATGTCGTGCGTAGCAGCTATTTTTCATAATTTCCTACAAAAAGTAAAACTTGAAAAGGATTACTTTGATATGTGTCTGTCTGTTCAAACTTTTTCAGTCTGTGATACATTTGGATGTTTTAGTGCCTTGATTCTTACGTGTATTGTAAACCGCCGGTAAAAAAATTTCATGAAATTAATTGGTTTAAATAAATAAATATAAATAAATAATAAATATTCATGAACGTTTCATACAACGTCCTCTGGTCCCAAGCTAAGCTTATATGCTTGTGTTATGGGTACCAGAATACGTATAGAATACATATACTACTTTTCTTTTTGTAAATATGTACATACTTATGATACATAGAAAACACCCAGACGCAGTACAAACATTTGTATGACAATTATAAATATAAAAATTATAATTGTCCCGAGCGGGAATCGAACCCGCGACCTCGTGAACGGCAGTCCGTTACATAAACCACTCGACCACGTGGCCCGTCAAATAACTACTACAGATACTTGATAAGGTCTAGACTCAACGTTTTATGGGATAGTGAATTTAATACTTTTGATTTGCACATTACTTACAATGTATAGAAGAAAGAGAAACTAAAATATCGTAATGTGCTTACGTCAGAAAAAATATTGCCATCGGTCTTAATCTTAGTTTACGATTATGGTAAAGAGTATGATGCTGCCATAATAATCTTAATCCGTGACCACGCAGAACTACTTAGTCACAGATAAAGTAATGTATCACCCACAATGATTCAAAAAAGTAAATAAACGTAGGTGTCTATAAATTAATGGATCAAGCAAATGATCCAATTGTTTAAATAACTTCCTAGCCGATTGTTTCATTGTATCTAATATTCATGACATCTAACAAAACGAATAGAACAGAATAACTCTATATAATATACCATCATTAACATATCAGATACAGAAAGTGCATTAAGCGATGTTTTGTAGAAAAAGGATTTCTTTGATTCATGTACTCGTAATATTGAGATAAAAACTAACAGAAAGTTTATAAGTACCATTTTTAAAATCTAGAAGACTATTGATTATTTGAAACTAGTTAATGGCCGCGTTTATATTTATTGAGCCTAACCTTCCTTCACATACACGAAATCTTAACAAATTATACGAACCACTCCATCTAGTAAAGAAAACCGCATCAAAATCCGTTGCGTAGTTTTAACTTATGGACATACATACAAAAATAACGACTTTGTTTTATAATAAAGATAATCAATTGTGATTCTATTCAATTTTGTGTGGCAAATCTCCTAAAAAAGAATAGTTAAACACTGATGTAAAAATAACTAAAAACTAAAAATATCATGACATAGTAGAACAATACTTTTTAAAGGACTTGACTTATTATATTATCTGTGCTATAACATAAAGCTTTGCTTTTGTCTGCTGCTTGTATATGTATAGGGTGCTTTAACTATTTTAAATTTAAGATTTAGTGACTCTACTACGCGCACATTTTTCATTTTACCGGAATATTATTTACTTATTTTAAGTTTCTTATACACAAATTTCGCTTCGCATGGTGACGGATTAAGAATACAAGTGTCACCACCCCATCTTCTCCCAAGGATGTTGTAAAAGTCAGCTAAGGGATAGTGCACACAAATAACATCCTCTGTGAGAGACGGAAAGCTCGAAAATAAACCTCGTACCAACACACCTGGTCAGTGCGGCACAGTGGACTATAATCCCTTCCAAAGTGGAGGAGGCCCGTGCCCAATAGTGGGACGTAAATGGGCTGGAGAAGAAGAAGAAGATACACAAATTTGTATAATGGTAGACTTAATGCCTGAGGCATTCTCTACCAATCAAATGTGTATCTTATGTGAAAGTTTTCTTATCTTATCTTATCCGGAGAGTATTTACCGAGCATTTATTAATTTTAGTTTTTGATGTTTTTTTATAACAGCAAGAAAATAATATAAAGAAATATAAAACTCAATTAATGAATGTAAGTACTCAATATCGAACCAATCAATAGAACCTTGAGAATCAATCATCATAATTATAGTTAATATCATATCAGATAATTAGCATACAATGATAGGAAATCTTTCAATATTTTGTTATTTAGATCTTAAACGATACCGGTATGAGTCTAAAGTGTACTTTAGTGCATTCATAAAAGCGTTGTACGTCGCGTAATCAAATGTTAAACAATAATTTGTTTCACCCCTATAAGGCGTTGGGTTCCATGGCTAAGCGAGTGACAGCAATAAGCATAAATTCTTATAAAGAACTATTGCTAAGTATATAAAAGTGACACACGATCAATATTTTTACAACAGCAAACGACGGTAAACTACTTCGTGTACAATTGACGTTAAGTGATATTATTGAACATGAGTACTAGAATGTTCTAAACCTTCTTAAAGCCACATAATGCTCATGTGTTTTTAATCTACTACAATTAAGCACTTACCTCGCCGGAGACGATTGAGAGACACTGTTTATACTATGAAATATGAGTCAGAATCTTTACAAATGTATAGAGATTTTAACGCAAGGGGTGCGTTCCGCAATGGAAGCCAGCAAAACCTGAAGTGTCGTGATACGTCGGCCTCTATCGGCAACCGAAGTACGTAAAGACAGTATAAAAGTTTAGAGAAGGCAATTTAGTACGATTTGGCTAATAAAATTATCCATTTTACCATATAGAAATTTTATAAGGATAATTTCTATCAATATAAAATCTAAATTATTGAATAAAAGGTAACATTTCGTTAAAATGGCAATGCTCAACACTCTGATTACCCAGCATCAGCAAGTCGATATTTTTTTCGACACATTTAATACATTTTTTAACCACTGTAAAATGTTTTTAAATATATAATATTCTTATAATTATGTAATAAATAATAGTTCATTGCACGTCTTGGGTGACTGTAAGTGCAATGAGCAGTTGATGTAATAAATATTAAAATATTAAAATATTAAAAAAGCAATCAAACGTAATTTGGAAATAAATTATTTTGCTCCGCCATTATTTGCGGCACTTCAATAACTTAAAACAAATCTTACAAAAAGTCTTGATTAATCATTTTAAATTGCCAAAAATTCCGTTACAAAACTTCTGAATTCTCTGGACACCCAAAAATTACGAAAAACGCAACACGTTTCATATTTCACATATACATATTTCATTTGCCATTTTCGTGATGTGCTGTATTTTCCATATTTTTTTCTCTTTTTTGGACATCTATTAGCATTACTTAAAACATTATCGGAGCTATATGATCTTATTTTGCTAGAACGTCATAAAATTGTCATGCTGTGTAGGACTTCTAGGTAGCACGGCAGCTTATTAAAATGTTTGTAAACTAGTATTCGTGAATAATACGTTATTAATTTAATGTACATTACCCTACAAATTAGGAAGCTATTAAATATGCCTGTCTAAACATTCATAGATCTTGTGGAAAAGTGTCCTGCGCCCTGAAAATGGTGCGCGCGCAACCCTATTGGCCATTTTCCTACATTATAAACACTTTCGAATACCACTAGGGAATTAAACCAGATAATAATAGGGGAACCTATTTTTAATTAACCATATTTTTGAAATACTTAGTCTGTTTTCGTTTGTTCAGTTCATAATACATACAAACTTTCTTAGCGATAAAGCCTTAATTGTATTCCCAATAAATAAAAACATCAAATCATTAAGAAATGTTACGATATAACCAAAAGTATCATCAGTGGAAGGCCATTAGATTAATTCAGGTGGATTAAAGTCAAACAGGGAGATAAAATTATGTACTTCAATAGATTTTGATAAAACCAATCATTGCGAAATAAACCCATTTATTCAATCGTAGTAAAAATGATCGCAGACATTTTCTTTATCAATATTTGATAATTATTTTATTGTTATACTTAAATATCATGTCAATAACAAATTAATCCATTAGTAAATGTATTTTAATCAGAAATTAGATTATAAAGAATATCCTTGTGGATTTTATCGTAATAATAAAATAACAAATTTTACTACTCCTAAACTGGTCACAAAATAACTGTCCAGTTTATGGGTATATGGACAGATTTCGAAGATTCTTCTCCTTCTCCCATGGCGGGCTTCGTGGCGTAGTGGTTCATGTAATGGACTGCCGTTCACAAGGTCGCGGGTTCGATTCCCGCTTGGAACAATCATTTGCGTGATATCCTTATTGTCATACAAATGTTTGTATTACGTCTGGGTGTTTCTATGTATTATAAGTATATATTTACAAAAGAAAAGTAGTTTATGTATTATATCCGTATTCTGATACCCATAACACAAGCATAATAAGCTTAGCTTGGGACTAGAGGATATTGTGTGAAATGTCCGTGAATATTTATTCTCCCAGCTCATTAACGTCCCACTGTTGGGTACAGCCTCCTCCACTTTGGCAGGGTTTTTTTGGACACTTTGGTCAAGGTCGCGCTGACCAGGTGTGTAGGAATAAGATTTAATGACAGGTTTTTTGTCTGCCACAGAGGATATTATTTGCTTATAATATCCCTTAGCTGCCTTTTACGGAACCCTGGGGATGAAACATAGTCGTGACAGTTGTATTCTAATCTGTGACCACCTTAATGACACTTCACTGGTCACCACACGGCGCTTTTGGGCATTTTGAAGACAAAGGTTGCCTAATTTATTTTATTTATTTATTGTGTTCGTAATTTATTACATCTAGCTTAGAATAAATTTATACCCCTTTTGATAGTGTCAGTAAAACTTACATGAATGTGGTTTAATATGAGCCAAGCGTATGTTTACAAGAATACAGTATAAATAACGGAATTCCAGTTCTCACGTTCTAATTACCTGTAACAAAAGAACACACTGGTTTAATATTGTATAACGGGACATTTTGGTGTAATTATTCACATTTTGACTCACTGTTATTTAATGTATACTGCTTTGTACTTAAGCTAGTCTTTTTATGATGTTCAGATATGCATTTGATCTTCTTAGAGGCAGTATAGGTAAATAATTTATATCTGGTAAGAACATTATTATTACATCGTCACAGCTTTTTGCCTTGGGGCTAGGCAGAGACTATAAAGTACCATCTGCTACAGTCTAAACATACTAATTTTACATAATTACATAATTTTATTCTCTACCACCGGTTCAGGATATGCAGACGGCGTAAGAAATACAGAAGTATTTTAAAGATACGTGTTTTACTCTGTAAGAGTCCCGTCTAATATAGAGTGACTGGCTAAAGATAAGAACAGGGTCATATTCAATATTCAGATGTTATACCTACTCGTCTAGTGACAGCTCGTTTTAAATGATGCAGAGACAGATGCACTGACTGACTCGAGTCCAACATGGCAGTGTGGGGCGGATGCGTGATTGATATTTTACATTTTTATTACATAGGAACTAGCTAATTCCCGCGGTTTCGCCCACGTTTATAGTTACTGTTTGTTTCTTAGCTTTCAACGTAATAAATAACATAATATAGCCTATGTGTTATTCTGATCTATAATCTGTACAATTGCAAAGTTTCATTATAATACAGTTCGTGGCTTTTGCGTGAAAGATTAACATATAGATCCTAGCAGTCATCTATCCATCTATCTGGCCATCACTACATTCATTTAGAGTTTCAATTTTATAATAATATTAGCTTTGATTTATTTAGTAGAACTCGCTATTAAATTCGAATACGAAATAACCGATCAGTTTCCAATATTTTACTTGTTACTTGCATGATTAAAGTAGACTCTGATACAGTAGTTAATTAGTTACCTATCACTAACCCACAATGAATAACTAACTAATAATTAAATCTAAAAATAATAATTTTGTGAACCTCGAAATCCTCAATAAAAACATTTATTTGAAAAGGTCACTGTATATGTAAACCATCATAAAGGTATTTTATTCATTTACATACCTATTGATTTTGGTAATTATATGAAGGTCGATACATTTTCCTTGATACCTACTCATAATCGTGATCATATCGTAGCTTTATGATAGAAACGATAGATTAGTAAAATAATAGTACATAACTGAACGATATGAATCATTACTATTCGTATAACCTAACCTAACATTATAATCATTAGGCCACGATGATTTTAATATTATCGAGCCAAGTAATTCACAATTTCGCTATTTGTGTTAGGTATTGTTATCCCTATTTCCGAGCGCTGCGCCGAAAGGGACCATACATATAAAATTTTTTAAAAAGACGTTTCGTAGTTCACTTTTTTACGCTATATTATGGATGAAGAGTATATCTATGCTTCTAATACTTTTTTTTTAAGTTGGTGCTCTAAAATAAAGGAGTTACTTAATCATATTTTTACAGTAAGTAGGTGTAGACCTAGAACCTTGATGTGTGCGCTTTTTAGGGTTTTTTTCAAAACCTTCATTATACAGAACCCTAAATGTACGAAACTGCCTCGTACTTGACAACTTTTTTATATAAAAGGGGCCTATAAATCACGAGTAAGCTTACTGCGATGTAATACTCGGTGTAGTAATAGATTTGTAAGAATACCCAAGGTCAATTTCATGCGTAAACAGCGTTATAGAACTATAGAACACATCTCATAAAATCAATCAATTTATAGCGTCCTTGTGAATTTACTCACAACCAGGAAGTGAGCATTCATGGATCGCGTGCGATGTCACATTGTTAGTTATTACTCACTGGTGCGTGTCCTGTTCTCCAGATTTCAACTGAAATCTACATAATAGATTTTTGCGCAGTGCCATCCTGCCAATGTCGTAGGTGCATCAGTTTATCTAATATTACTAAATGGATCATGGCCGTTTCAAGCATTCAATCTACCCTCCTCCACCGGAAATGTAGAAATTGGTGTCGATTCTACGTCCACAACTAAACTTAACTTAACTAAAAAATGAAAACAACTATTGCTGTATATTGATTATTTGGTTGTTTTTTTGTGTAATTTTATATTAATTACAATCGTTAATCTATAATAAACAGATTTGCTAACAAGAAATAATCGTTAACATTACGGAATTGTGTTATTGACACAATCAAATTTCATTTTTTAGTTAAGTTAAGTTTAGTTGTGCGCGTAGAATTGGTACCAATATTAGCTAAATTTTGTAATTTATCACGTCTCCTTATCGAAAACGAAGAAACGAACCCCTTGAAATCTAATGTTACTGTTCATAGAAAAAAATACAAGTAAAAGCACGCTTGTTAGCTAGGCTTTCAATTAAAATCGTTTCCTTTAATATTTATGTTTCCTTTTAAAGTTGCAAATGTGTAAAACCCGTGAGGAAACAAACTTAGAAAGAAATTATATAATTACTATAACAAATTTTGTGTTCGTAATTGATATTATAAATAGGTAATATATTCCATTCTCGGGGATAAACTTCCCTGTATAATAGATAGGTTGGAACATTACATAACAATACAGAGCGCGGAATAGAATAACCTCGACATAAGTAGATAGCGAAACATACCAGGGCTAAATTAATAAAGTGAATAATTTGGATTATTATTAATTATTATTTCTATTTCAAATATTGCTTGCTGTCATTGTTACCAAGTTGTTAATTTGCATCATTGCATTAAATGGACTGATGATAACAGTTTTACGATATATCATATCTATCTAATATATAAAATTCTCGTGTCACAAACGGCTTGACCGCTTCTTATGAAATTTTATATGCATAATATTTAGGGTTGTCCACCCTTAACATTTATATGGCAAAACAACGTTTGCCGGTCAGTTAGTTCATTTGTGTATTTAAAAGTAGCATACCTATGTAGTGTAGAATATCCGTATTCTGGTACCCATAACACAAGCATTTAAGCTTATCTTGGGACTAGAGGACGTTGTGTGAAATGTCCGTGGATATTTATTTATTTTCTCAAGTCCTTCAGAGGGTCATTTAAAAAGCTCTAAAGCCATTAGCAGCAACCTGAAAACTTCGTCTGAGAAAGAAAATAAATCCATTTAAAAAGTTGAAAATCTATTAACCTTTTTTAGGGTTCCGTACCCAAAGGGTAAAAACGGGACCCTATTACTGAGACTTCGCTGTCCGTCCGTCCGTCCGTCTGTCACCAGGCTGTAACTCAAGAACGGTGATAGCTAGAGAGTTGAAATTTTCACAGATGATGTATTTCTATTGCCGCTATAACAACAAATACTAAAAATAAAATAAAATAAATATTTAAGGGGGGCTCCCATACAACAAACATGATTTTTTTACCGTTTCTTGCTCGATACTATTAGTATCGAGCAAGAAACGGTAAACGTTACGTAACGTTGCCTTATGTTGCATAGATAATGGTACGGAACCCTTCGTGCGCGAGTCCGACTCGCACTTGACCAATTTTCTAAGATCTACTCATTGATACTCATAGAAACGCACGCCCAACGCCATCTGTGCAGGTAACTTGTAAATTTGTTGTGTACGCCATCTATGAAAATATACGAAAATTACGATAGTATTAGGTTACCGAAACTGGTTTTCATTAGACATGATACTGTTTGATATCAGTTTCAGTACTATACTACTAGGTGGCGTTAAAAACACGACTTCGCCCGCCATAATTGCTGTTGTAGGTACTGCATAGAAGTTGAAATTATAAATAATAATAATAATAAATATTCATGGACATTTCACACAACGTCCTCTGGTCCCAAGCTAAGCTTATATGCTTGTGTTATGGGTACCAGAATACGGATAAAATACATATACTACTTTTCTTTTGTAAATACATACTTATAATACATAGAAACACCCAGACGCAGTACAAACATTTGTATGACAATTTTTGAAAAATTACACAAATGATTGTCCCGAGCGGGAATCGAACCCGCGACCTCTTGATCGGCACCAGAACCACTACACCACGAGGCCCGTCAATAAAAAAATAATTTTCGGGCTATGTTGTCTACAACGGTAACCTTTAATTGACAAAAAAAGTCATAAATTCTTTTACGAACAGAGTAAATCTAATGCCTACCTGAGAAGCTCTTACTTTATAGATTTACTTAGCGTGTTGTTTGGGTAACTACTATAATAGAGAAAGTTTAGGTAACTATTGATAACTATTATAGAATTGTTTGAATCTGATAAGCATTTTATATAAAAAACCTTGAAGAAAGGTTCGCTGAACTGCGTTATCAGTGGAACTGTTATATTAAACCACAGAATAAAGATTCTGTGTAATAAACTAATGGATTGACTCTATCAGTCTTTAGACACTACATAGAAGAATTTGTTATTTTAGCATTAGTGTTGTACATGTAGTTACATTAAGAATGTACTAGATAATACCTATATAGTAGTACCTCGTCTCATATTACAAATTGCATTCAATGACTGCGGAAGAACTAGCTAAAATAAGTAGATAGACACATAGCCAAAATATTTACTGCCAATATAAGTACCTGTAATAATCTTGATAAACATGAGCAGGGTACACTAAAGCTTGATGCCATTATAGTTTATCAGATAATTCCTAACGATATTACCATAACATAGAAAGGTTTAAAAAATTGTTATACCTGCCAGTATTTAATAAACCCTCCTCAATAAGACTTGTTATGAAAATAATCTCAGCTAAATGATCCCATTAGCAGAAAGACACTGTGTTTACTGATATTTATGGTGAATTAACGTCCTGTCTCGAGACGGTAATCATTTTGCATGAGTAATGTCTATTTTTTCCGGCATGGCAACATCTTGTAATACAAACGGACTCCTTTTACATAGGTAACAAAATTTTTGAACGGAAAAACATGGCTGTTAAACAACTAAGTACCAACTTGAATTTAAAGTTTCGTACTAATAGCAGGCAGTGTACTGATAGGCAACGATTTATCAAATAGGCATAGAAATAGCAAAATAAATTTCGAAAATTATTTCACGCTGTGATTTCAAAAAAGTTTTATAGCATTTTAACTTAATTTGATGCGCAGTAATTATTAAAAGGTGCATAACTGGATATTTATTGTCCTTCTCAAATATATTAATTAAAAACTCAGGAACTAAATATATGTCATATACACAAATCATGTACATGTCCACCTCGTCCTTTCCTCTCAGCCCATTGCAGTCCCACTGTTGGGCACGGCCCTCCTCAACTTTAGGAGAGTTTTTGGTCTACTTATGCCCATAGGAATTAGTTTCGAGTTTACCATCTTTTACAAAATATGCTAATTGTTTATAGCTGACTTTTACAGCACTTGTAGGAAGAAATGGGATGATGACACCGGCATTCTTAATCCGTCACACGGACAACACGTCCACCAAATGTCCAACTCACACAATATAATCAATGAACATAAGTTAAGACGTGCCTATATTGTAGGTATGTATATTGTATCGTATCATTAAGTATCGAATACTCTTCGGTGAGTTGTGGTTTCACACAATCACTCGAGATATATTTCAACCCACAGGATATATTAAAAAGATTTAAATAACACAGGATGCTTCTAATGTTGCTATATTTATAATTTTCATGGGGACGTTACATACATTTGTCCAAGATCTAAATCGCTGTATTAGATATCTACATAGACTACACTTAATATTATGGAGAGAATAGATTGGAGAGATTTTGCATCGAATAGGATGTGAAACTAGTGCACTTATTTTAAAAAACATCTATGGTTTATTTTATACTTTGCCCGATTATCATTATAGCAAAATTTTATTTTTGCAAAACCGTGTCGCATACCTACTGGTATAAAAATAAAATGATACTTTATTTATACATTTAATGTAATGAAGACTGATGTATATTGTACTGGCTTAGCTTCTGCCAACTACTTTCAAGAAATACAGGGGTGAAACCAGTGGCGGATTTACCAGCAGGCTGAGTAGGCTGGAGCCTAGGGCAGCAAATTTAGTTAATCAATTTTTTATTTCGGTTTACAAATTTAGAAAAAAAATTTATTATACACACACAATACCAATTGCGAAACTTAGAGAGAAATCAAAATATTTAACAATAATCGAAATATTCTCATGTACTAGTCGTATTTTACAATAATATGGATATGCCCAAAATTTCGGGGATTTACTTTTGAAGTAGTAAATTAATAAAAAGCTATTTACCTAATACGGATTAAGAAGTAACGACAGAATACACTTACTTTACAATGGATAAGTATAAGGATGGGTTTAAAGATAGTATAAGTTGAGTCAATAAACCATGTATATTTTTTATTAACAGATTTTATATTTATACAATACTCAACAATCATTTACATTTTTCTTTATTTTGCAGTTGTACAAGAACATAATATTAACATACAAACTAATTCAAACATGTTCATCAAAAAATCAAAGTATTATCTTCTGTTTCATCATAATTATTTTCATGTCTTCATTCTTTGAACTATTTTTATTTACAAGATATTTATTTAAATGCTCAGCATGTTTACTTTTAAACAATAATTAAATCAAACTGTCGTCGGTCTGTTTCTAAGTGTGATTCGTCTACAGCGTCACTAGAAGCCTGATTACGACCCAAGTTAAAATAAATGACCATTATTTTTTCTAAATTTTCTACGCGTACATAAACCATTTTTTAAGTAAATAATACCAAATAAACTGCGATAAAATCCGTTAAAAGTAGTTTTATCCCATGGAATGTCCATATTAACATCAATGTTTGTGGTCAATGAACCTAAATAGCTCTACCTACTCCGATCATTGCTAATTATACATTAATGATTATGAACTTTTAGAATATTACAATAGCGATTCGATATTATTATCGAAATTTAGTAATTTTTACATATATTCTTCACTGATAACTGCTATAATTTTTTCTCCGTGTACTAATAATTATGAGATCTGCTTACCCAATTCAATCTTGATATAATATCGATGATCTAAACGTGATTGCTGCAGCAAGTTTTCAACTTGTCAAATTCAATTTCAGAAAGTAATTTCTTTATGCGTAAAAAATACTGACTAAAATTGACTAATTTTTATTAAATAAAAAACTAGTTCAATATCTTATAGAGATCATATTAATCGAATAACTGATAGTTGAACGACTGTGACTTGACAATAAAAAAATTCCCTCCACAAAATATGAAGTGAGATAATTTGCTCATTAGAAAATTGATACATTTTATCAGTTAATTATTTTATTTGTAGTAAGCAAAAGTTTGGAAAATCCAAATGAGCAGGCCTTAAGCGCTCATGTCGTACACGAATTATTTAAATTAAATGTTTACATCAGTAGATTTGATAACTTTTTCGCAAAGCCAACTTTTTCAGAAAATGCCAATCGGAATAAATTAATTATGATAAGATAAAACAATACTCAGCTGCAACTTTTTATTCAAAGGCTTCTCTCCAGTTAAATAAGTATATGTATAAAAAAAAATTGAAGTGAAAAATGATTTTTTCGAAAGTAATCGTGTTTATTGTGAACACGATCATCCAAAATCCATACGATATGGCATTAAAATTACTTCCTTTTAAATAAAAAATTATTAATCATAACCGAAAAAATAAATTTTATAAGCTCAGCGATCATTTTTCTTTCTGATAAGTTACTTTTTAAATAATTTTCATGTACATCATATTTGTTAGGTAGGTGCGGTTTCATGTGAGAAAAATCGGATTTAGATTTTTAGGCAAGAGTAGAGCATACCTACTACGCACTTCGCACTTAAGAGGATACCAAAATAGCTTCGTGCATTTTTCTACGTACGAAGTTTTCATTGTTTCTTTAGATTGAATGGCTAGAGCTCTAATTTTTAAGTATATGTTTTTTCAATATATGATCTAGGATCGCATAAACTCAGAAACGCGATTGAAAAAAGTTTTCTCGATAGAAAATCTTAGCGAAACAACCTCTCTATTTTATTATTTTTTTCATTTGTCGGTCTATTATCGCGTATTAACTAATGAAATTACTTTAAAAACATAAGTAACTATTATATATAGAAACACGTAAATCAGAATTAAAATATATTTAGTAGATTTTGAGTAAATAGGAAAAGTATCCCTAATTCTTCATTTTCTGTGCCTACTGGCTGTGTTAATATGTACGTGTCGGCGATGATATTGATGTAGGCCCTTAATACGTGAGCCGAAGCGAGCTCCTGATGTATACATACGTTGCGTCGAGGCATTGAGTTCGAGAGTAAGTGAGACAGATATAGTGTGGCTATACCAACGAGGAATTCACGTCTTCTAGTCCAGTCAAATTACGGCTGAGAATGGGAAAAATAATCACTAAAATACCTAGTTTGGGAATTATGAAGGATCGATCGGGGGGTGTATTCTGAGCTTACATTCCAATTTGAGGGAATCTAGGGAGGTCAGCTCAAGGTCATTTCGATGAAAACGCGTTTAATTCGATATCTCGAGAACGGTTAGTGTTAGGCAAAAAATTGTAGAGACCTTTTCTCTTTTAAAAAATCTTCCGGAGCTGGTTTCAGTGACATCAGTATCGGCTCCAATCCACGGGGGGTGCGACGCCAGCCCCACTCCTCGGGTTCCAGATAATTTTCGAGCCAGTATTGTATTTGGTAGTAACACCTCAACGAGTGAAAAACTGCGGCATCGGAGGTAGGAGGAAGGGATTGCAATTTAACCCTCCCACTACTTGCCAATTTTCCTTGCCTTTCGGAAGCAATAAATTGAAAAATATTGATGATAAAAAAAAAAGTTACGGATAAAAAAGTTAGTAAATTTAATTTAGAAGAGAAAAGGTCTCTACAATTTTTTGCCTAACACTAACCGTTCTCGAGTTATCGAATTAAACGCATTTTCATCGAAATGACCTTGAGCTGACCTCCCTAGATTCCCTCAAATTGGAATATAAGCTCAGAATACACCCCCCGATCGATCCTTCATAATTCCCAAACTAGGTATTTTAGTGATTATTTCTTTCGGTAATTTGACTGGACTATTCTATTTAGTTCAAAAACAAGAGAAAAGTCACTTTTGATATTTGCGCCCTGTGCAATTTGTAACATTATATTAATGTTAATATTTAAGGCAACCAAGACAACAAAAATTAAATAGCCTACGGGCGGCAAATCTATAAATCCGCCACTGGGTGAAACGATATTTTAGTTTTAAGGGCCTACATCAATATTATCGTCGACATGTACATATTAACACAGCTAGTAGGTATAGAAAATGAAGAATTAGGGATATTTTTTTTTGTTTACTCAAAATCTACTAAATATATTATAATTCTGATTTACGTTTTTCTATATATAATAGTTACTTATGTTTTTAAAGTTAGTTTTATAGTTAATACGCGATAATAGACCGACAAATGAAAAAAATAAAAAATGAAAGAGGTTGTTTCGCTAAGATTTTCTAGGAAAATTTTTTCAATCGCGTTTCTGAGTTTATGCGATCCTAGATCATATATTGAAAAAACATATACTTAAAAATTAGAGCTCTAGCCATTCAATCTAAAGAAACAATGAAAACTTCGTACGTAGAAAAATACACGAAACTATTTTGGTATCCTCTTAATCATTTTTACGGAGTTCATCGTGTTTATTTTTAGTTTTGTGTTTTTACTATTTTAACGTTTGCTGGCATAAATATTACAAAATATTAACTATTCGTGATATACATTATACTACTAGAGTATCTAAGTTCTAACGAGTCTAGAAATGCGCCAAAAAATGTTATATAATATACGTACGTAGGTAAAGAATGCTAGACTGTTAATTTGACTCATGATAAATGGTAGCAACCTGGTTACATTTACCGAATATACAAAATACGATATAGACTGAAATAAAACTACATAGTAGGTACTAATATAATAGTCTTTGTTCAGTTTTGGTAGTAGGTACCTAACATTTCATGGATACAGCTCGTTTAATTAAAAACATGTTTTTACCTAAGTCGCAGTAAGTGCTAATTATTAAAGATATCGATAGTTTTCGAGACTAACGCTGTAGTTGTCAGTGAAATTCAGTTTTCTTCACGTAGTTCGATTCCTATTTAGGACAAAAATATTTATGAAATGATTATCGAGAGGGTTATTGTTTATATCTATACAGTTCGTCGCAGTGAATTTGAGTTTAATTAAACTGATAGGTATTTTATTTGTAGCAGGCACAACATTAAACCTAATGACCACTGACATGGAGCCAAAATTGTTTACAAAATATAAAACAACTTATTAGAGCATTAAATTTTACCTAACGTAATTAGTATACCTAATTGAGAAAGGCTTTGGGGCGAAGGGCCCGTTGACGTGTGCTCTTTTTTTAAAGGTGATTGAGCAGTAAATGAGAAAAAAGTAATTATAGTTTGCAAATGAAGTAAATACACTCCTACGAGTAGACATGGTAAGAACAGTGATATATTTAATTTAAAAATAAAAATAATAATGTTTAATACCAATTAATGTCTTTCTCCTTGGCTTTTGATTGTAGCAACACTATAAATAAATAAATAAATATTCACGGACATTTCACACAACATCCTCTGATCCCAAGCTAAGCTATATGCATGTGTTACCAGAATACAGATAGAATACATATTATAGTTACTACTTTTCTTTTGTAAATACATACATATAATACATAGTAAACACCCTATGCTTCTTTCTTGGAAACCGCTGGTTAAAGCCCACATGTGAGCAAAAATGCTTACATCTACATGCTACTAAGTTAATACCATATATTTAAAGCCATGCCAATTTACTCTCCCTATATTCGTACTTTCTCACGGTATCGATACACATGAAACAATTGGCATTGTTATATTACAACAAGACATTATTTTGTCCTTCCCACTTCAATTAAGTACGCAATGAACTTGTTGGAGCTTTTTGCTTTACAGCTATACTAGGCCTGGCTGGTTTTTACAATGTAGTAATGAACCATTTTGTTAACGGTACCTATACTAGAAAAAGAAGCATTATAGTGGATACAGAATATACACAATCACTGTGGAAATAATTATTTATAATCAGTGTTAATATTTTATATTTCAAAATGTAGACGATTAATAAAATATCGTCACATATACAATCATTGGCAATAAAAATAAATCGATCTCAATTCATTGTAATCGATTTTATTTAAATTAATTCGATAAAAATTTTGATTTTTGTCGATGACTTGATGAGTCTCATATTAAACTTGTGAAACTTGTGCTGTATGACCATTTCTATTGTATTTCTATAAAAAAAAATTTGATTGGAAAAGTTTACGTCTTTGATTCTTTGATAAAATTTACGAAAATAAAAAAATATATTTATTTAATTTATTTTATAAGTATATTGAAATTCAATTATATTTAATATAATTGAATTTCAATATGTGTAGATTACAAATCTTTGATCACTTCAGAGATAAGTATAAAAAATATTTTAATTTAGTTGAAACCAATTACTCGGCAGTATTAAGTAAGTAGATAAGTACTAATTATATAACGTAATGAAAATTAAATAGCCTACATTTACGAGTAACTAAAACTTCAAAATATTAACGAACATCTACTAACTTGCCCAGGATCTTCCTCGATTTGTTAGTAATATAACTTGTTTTAGATTAAGAGACCTACCTTAATATGAAATAATTATTGAACCTTGCCACAAATAACTCCATACTACAGTTATTTCATTCATTTCAGTTTATAGCAATATTTAAGTCAAAACTAACGACTTTATACAGCATTTACTTACACAATTTAAAACGGAAGGCACCAAACTAATGCAAGGCCGCCCTAGTTATAAATGAGCCTAATCAAATTAATTTGGCGTGCAATGTCTTTTACATAAATACCACAGTAAATACGCCTAAAAACAAACAAATGGTTACACACGTAACCACAGCACGTAACTACCTACTTATGTAGGTTGTTTTTACAAAAATGCAACTGTGTAAGACCACTGAATTTTTAGTTAATACTACGAAAATCTCCTAGATTGGTTTCAATATATATAACTTTCTCTTCCAGCCCATTAACGCCCAACTGTTGGGCATGGACCACCTCCACTTTAAAAAGGATTATGGGCTACTGAGCCGTGCTGACCAAGCATGTTGGCGTAAGGCGTTTTTAAGTCTGACAGAAGATGTTATCTGTGTCCAAAGTAAATAAATATAAATATTCATGGACATTTCACACAACGTCCTCTGATCCCAAGCTAAGCTTATATGCTTATGTTATGGGTACCAGAATACAGATATATATCATATATGTACTACTTTTCTTTTGTAAATAGATACTTATAATACATAGTAAACACCCAGACGCAGTACAAACATTTGTATGACAATTAAAAACATCACACAAATGATTGTCCTGACCGGGAATCGAACCCGAGACCTCATGATCGGCAGTCCGTTATATGAACCACTCCATTAAATATCTTCTAATATATAAAATTCACGTGTCACAGTGTTAGTTACCGTACTCCTCCGAAACGACTTGACCGATTTTTATGAAATTTTACATGCATATTCAGTAGGTCTGAGAATCGGCCAACATCTATTTTTGAATTTTAAGAAGAATTTTGAAACCTCTCCCCTCCCCACTGACATTTGTGTGACAAAACAACGTTTGCCGGGTCAGCTAGTAATATATAATATTAATAATTATAGGTATTCCTTACCTGGCTTTTGCCTTGGCTTGTACAAATATGCAGTTATAAATCATTTCTCTAAACAATTAAAAGCGATCAATAGAGACAATTACATCATTTAAAATAATTTTGATTGGACACGCCAAATATGGTAAAACTATTGTATGTATTTTAAGTTGGATGGTTTTGTAACTAAATAATACTTTCAATGACTAAGAACATCAAAGTTCCAAAAAAAAAATACACCTAAATTGTTCTTAATAGGCTGATATTAAAATCTATTTATAACAAACCAAGTCACTGAATTGCCACAAAATCATAACGACACTGTAATTGAATTTAATTGAAGCTATGAAATAAAATGCATGTACATGCTGTACATTAATTTTGGATTTATTATGACATTTAAATTCTAGCTTTGCATAAAACAAAATAGCATAGTCTTGAAATCTACTCTCATGGCGTGACGAAGGTTAAGTATTTGCAGCGGTAAAGTTGAAAATATTTATAGTATGCACCTGCAAATTCTTATTTCAAAACATTTTATCTAGTTTTCCGTGAATATTTAATAATTATGACTGAAATCAATAAAACTTCTGCTTTTTATTTTGAATTAAAATTTTTGTATTATGAATTTTCATTACCAACCTTCAATTTGCTTGTGATACTAATTAATACATAGGTACACATAAACACGATGGTTTCCAAAAAAATTTAATTACTAGCTCTTGCTAACTTCGTACGCGTGGGAATTAGGAACTAAACATTCTAATAAAAGAACCATCCTCTTGAACTAAAATCCTCTTAAACTATTACGCTAAAATCGGCGCCAAAATCCGTTGCGTAGTTTTGAAGATATAAGCTCACATAGGGACATACATACAAAAGTAACGACTTTGTTTTATAATAAGTAAAGATATACTTATTAGAAAAATATTTCCAAGCATTTCCTAGAACAAAACATCATTTTTCTACCAAAGTTATTAATAATAATATATTGAAACGTTAAGTTTAAATATTTGAAACAACAACATTTCAAATTGCAGTAGCTACAAACGTTTTTGAACTTGTGAACTAGGCTATTAGATTTCCTATAAATACACAACGCTAAACATTGTGCAACTGACAATTAGTGTCTGATGCCATACCAACTTCAACATAACTAATTAAATAGCAAAGCCACAATGTGTAGGTATACATATATTACCACAACCATAATATTATACAAAATATAACGATAATGGTGATTCAACAATATTATATGTACTTATTTATCAGGAATAATGTTAACAGGTAGTAATGTGCTTGATAAATCAGCGAATAGATATCATATTGACTTCGTTGTATTATATATCGAGGAAAATATCGTTAAATTAAGATCACTTATCCAAGTCATAAAGAATTACTATGAGACACACTGTTAGTAAATAAACAAACACTTATAATAGGTTCGCTAATGCGAATATGCTACGATAATTCGTAGGCGAAAAAAATGCGGTAATTTAATTTACACAAATTTATTATTTCAATCATAAAAGACAATGTATTCTCAATATATTATATACTCTTTAAACGGCTAACGCTTAAAAATATAATAAAATAATTATAAAATATTTTATGTACTTATCAATTTATTTTGAAAAGCTTGTTACAAGAAAGGAGCAAACAGGGTACAAGAAACGGTTAGAAACGGAAACCTGTGTATAATTTTAAGTAATGTTATTAAATATAAAACCGTAATAGGTTAAAAGAACAGTCATCTGACCTTCAAATGGTCAGGTGTCGTAAGCATTAGACACTGGCCGGTGCGGTTTGTTACATCACCTCTACAAATAATATTTACTTAACATCTTAACTTTTAGATCATCGATGCCGACACACCCTTGCATCACAGTTTTAAGATCACTATCAGCATATCTTATCTATCTAGGTCTATTGCATCCGCTCTTTGTATGCATGAAATCTTCTTAATCTTTTTTGCGCTCAGATTAGTATTAAGTATAATTTATTATGCCCGTCCTGATAATCTTTGAAGTACATATTTATTTATATGTCCTTTGCATCACATTGGAAGGATTTTATTATAAGGCCCGTAGAAAATTTGACAATAAGGTCCGTCGAAATTGATATAAAATACCTTAATATTAGCATAGTCAGTAGCTGCATATTACTTTCGGTTAATTACATTAAAGTTTTGAGATATGTTGGTGACAAATATATTTAGAGATATTTCAATTTAGTGCTATAGACAGCATAATGATCTATCTATAAAACATAGGTTACAGAGGAATACCATATTCAGATATCAGTTTCCAGCGAGTTTAAACATTAGGAAGTATACCTACCAACCAAAATACACCGCAAACTCAAAAACTGAAAGAAAAATTTGTATAAATAATATTTTTCTGCTATTGTATCGATATATGTTGAGTAGTTAACTTAAGGAAATGCGGGCATGATCACAATAAAACTAATAAGAGTATGACTGTAGTTCAAATTAGTAAAACTATTGTTTTTAACACATTTAAAACATAGCCATGACCTACAAACGTAATGCTGATAAAAGGTACAACGTTTAAAATTTTATACACAACAGCTGAAGTCTGGGACATTTCTGATTCAATCAAATGCTTAGCTATACATACCTATAAGTTGTCGGCGCTTAACGCCGATGTAACAAACTTTACCTAGCGTAATTTCAGCAGCTGTTACTAAAACTGATAATACTGTTAGATTATGAACAAGCGCTAATATAACAAAGATAATGTACTATGTTGACTGAAGCCAAGACCTCGTGTTAGGATGTTAGTTAATCTATCAATATGCACGAAGCCTAAAGTTAAGCTGCTATTAAAAACAAACATGTATGTATACATACATAAAAGTACAGTCGACTAATTTGAATATGTACTACAACACATGTACTGTAAAATGAAACTGCGCTTGCGCAACAGCTCGCTAATTTGTATGCCGCCTCACGGACCGGGTGACATCTCTGGGGCCAAATCTCGTACTTCGCTTTTGTTCGATGTTTAATTTACATTATAATGTACTTAGGTACTGTTGTATTTTTACGACATGTTATATTGTATTGTTGTTACACTCAAGGGCAGAACTGATATTGAAACCCGAACGAAGGATATTGCCATTCTCAGATTGTAAACGGGCAGTGAAATGAAATTAGGTAAAAACATTCTGGTCTTTCTAGTCTGGAAAATACACTGTGTTTGTTTAATTGTTAGTTTGGTGCATTCAGTTTGAATTAATTACTTTTGTTGAGAACTACCTAGGTACTTCTCTGGATTGATTTTCAACTGCGGACATTATGTGTTGTCGGAAATTCATCCCTGATATTTTGGAGCCTAAACGATTCCACCGAATTCTACGCTTATTACGAAAATAACAAAAACAAATACACAATGCAACCAAAAAATAACTCATCTGTTAACATTAAAGTAATTTATTTTTGCGTTTAATTGTCGGTGCCATCTAATCGACGAATCACACGCAACGTCGCGACTAAATTGTACTAATCGTTACAATTTATACTGACGTAATGGCTAAAATTCATTCCGTGGGCGCTGTTTACTGCCTCCATTTAAAACCGATAAAGAGTGGCACTAATTTACCTTATCCTTAAATCCAAATCAAGAAGTTATAAGAAAATTTAATCCTAAGTATAAATAGGTGCTATTAAAACGTTTTTTATTTACTTCAAGTGACCTATTGACAAGCATTGACTTTAGTACATTTGTATTAACTACTTATATTGATGCGTTTAAGCTTGTCGTGTTTGTTCATAATGTAGGAGACAGATAGACAGTAGGTGGGAAGTGGAGTCAGTGATCACATATCATCCGGCAATTTACCAATCGCCCGCAAGATGTCACTACATTGGAATTTATCCTGTAACTGCTGTAATTTTTCCTGTGATAATTTATAATTGTGTTATTTATTACAGGTACATATAATCTATTTATTACACTAATGTCATCATCTAATTTTTTAGCAGAAAAAAACACTAAAAATGTAAGATCGGCTTCTCCCATGAAAGTTCATTAAAATACTTAAAAGCAATTTTAAGATACAACGGTGCCGATTCTAGGTGCACAACTAAACTTAACTTAACTAAAAAAGGAAAACAACTGTTGCTGTATCTTGATTATTTGGCTATTTTGTTGTGTACTTTTATATTAATTACAATCATTAGTCTATAATAAACAGTTTTTATAATAAGAAAGTTCAGTTAACATTACGGAAAGCTGTTATTGACACTATCAATTTTATTATTTATTTATTTCAAGCTTTATATACACAATTTTGTATAAAGGCGGCCTTAATGCCTGAGGCATTCTCTACCAGTCAACCTTCAGGTGGTGCAGAGATATATAGAAGTGGGTGTGTATTAAAAAGGTCTGAGTAAAGGGTAGTTGAATACGAAATACAAAAAATATATGTATAGACAAATAAGTACAATTTTTATTTTTTAGTTAAGTTAAGTTTAGTTGTGCACGTAGAATTGGTACCAATATTTTATTAATTTAAAAGCGTCATTAGGGTACTGGGTTCGTTAGATATTTTTGTGATATATCTTCCAAGATTCTATTGTTTGGTTCACAGTTCATTAATCAACAAACTGGGAGTACAAGATGGGCCATTGCCTCTCCCAACAATGCCCTACGAATTTGCCCTACCTTATTTTATTACAAACATTTTGCTCAAACTATGTTATACTTTAAAACATATCCTTTTAGATTTTTTTTAGTTAGTAACGAAGTCATCAAAATAAGAACTACTTTTACTAGGTTCTAATTGTCTAGAAACTACATAAAAATGCGCTCTATAATTCACACCATAACCGGCAACCGCTGATATTAGCTGCATGACATTTTTAATAGTCTTTTAACTTCAAAAATTTCCAATACATAATTAAATTAAAATCAAGAAGAAGAAATAAATAAATAAATAATAAATAAATATTCATGGACATTTCACACAACGTCCTCTGGTCCCAAGCTAAGCTCAAATGCTTGTGTTATGGGTACCAGAGTACGGATAGAATACATATACTACTTTTTCTTTTGTAAATACATACTTATAATACATAGTAAACACCCAGACGCAGTACAAACATTTGCATGACAATTAAAAACATCACACAAATGATTGTCCTGACCGGGAATCGAATAAGTAGGTTCATTATTTAATTCTTTTAAATAATTGACGTAATTAAATTAATGCATAGTGTTTGGCAATGCATTACCATAATAACTAATAAATCTACATATAAACACCGCAAGAAATACAAAGTAAAGTAAAAAAATATAATAAAGAGTAAAGTTCAAAATATGCTGTTTTTATCGAATACGTTTTACGTTGTTTTTTGTATTACTTGTCTTAGTTATGTATAAAACATACTAAAATAATAATTAACATCCAATTTCCTTATGAGATACTATCCTTTGAAGAAACGGATACACCACATTAGGAACTGGCTATAAATCTAAGCAGTCTTGTCTACGGAAAGTAGCGATAAACCATGCAATAAATAATTAATCACTTTATTTTTATCATTCATTTATTTACTGAATGAACTGTGAATGAATGAAAGAAGAAATTTTTAACGCGAGACATTGTTTTTTTACTGGTATAACAAATTATACTGAAAAATATTACCGATGCTAAGTTAAAATTGAATCAACGAGTAGGCAAAATAACTGAATAACTTAAGAGTTAGCTCCATGCAGTATTTACACTGTTTGTATATATAAACAGTGCATTTGATATCAAATCGACATGTGCATTGATTTCCTTATCAACTTATTATTTTGTCATGCTATCATCGATAGTGTTTATTTATAGTTATCCTCTGTAATATAAGGACAATATAATTTAGTAAGCATGTTTATGCTAACGAGACAGGTAGATTGGGTTTGAATCTGACTCTAGTAGTAGTATTTTTTAGTAAATTTTTTCGTAAGTATTTTAGTAGTATTTTTTCATTAAATTTACGTGGATTTTTAGTAAGCGTTTTTGAAATGCTTTTCAACGATATAAAATTGAAGCCAATTTATATAAATACAAAATTCAGGCATTTTTGACTATTGTCTATTTTTATTAGAATCAGTGATGTGACGGTTATTTGCAGCAGTTCATGACCTCTATAATCTCCCCTCACCGACTGTGTCCCCAGTATAATATAATTTGTATACTATCGTTAGTCCTATTAAGCAACTAACATGTGCCTACAGTTGACCTAATTGATAGTTAAATGAGCTGCCATATGCCACGGCGTCATTCACGTCATCTAACAAACAATATCAAACGTTAAAAATCTCTTAGTTATCAAACTGCAAGCCTATTTTGTTTATCTTGTTTATCATATAGACACATTGTTCATGTCTTTTGTTTTGCTTTAAAATTAGATATAAAAACAAAACAAGATGAGAAAGTACATTTTATATAGGTGTTTGCGTAATCCATTGTTATAATTTATCATTTATGAAGTATGCGTTTCAACTCAACCCAGCTGCTTTGAGAATACAATGGGCTGTGAACTGAGCCCTATAGTGAGGCTGGGTAGGTATGTGGCTCGAGGGCAAAGACACTGCCCATTATCGCACTAACGAGAGTAAGTGAGTTTAATTGTATTTATAGCATTACTTAACACAATAGACCCAGTTAGTTCGTTCAAGTCAGCCACTGATTGAATTATGTGGTCAGATTTGACGAATCACGATGTGCTTTAAAACAAATGTACTAAGCATTTTTATGTTAAACACCATCACTCTATAGAAAAAACATGTGATAGGTATTTGTTCAGGAAAAAGCAAGAATTTTTAGTATAGTAATAGTAGATAGTCTATGGCAAGAATCGTTATGCGGAAGAATACTTCGACGCGTAGACTCATGTTCAAATTATTGTAAATGGTACAATAAATGGTACAAATTTAATTATCTGTGTAAATACAAATAATTTCTCTATCTATTATCAAGAAAACAATATTTATAAAATCGTCTGTTACTATGTTATTTTACCTATAGCACAGCATATAGATACTGATATTTAAACTGATTAAGCATCCTATATCCGACGCTTTATGTAGCTAGCTTACTATAAGGTTATAACCAACATATAAAGCACATTTCGATTCTGATATCCCCAAAAGCACCCTTTCCCAAAGTTGGCAATAACGCCCCCTTGTGGACACTACACGAAGGGGCGCGATAAGAGACCCGGAAAAAAAATGGATTATAATGGCAAGTAGGTAGAAACTAGACCAAATAAGTTTGGTAACCCCTGCCTTAAACTCTCTAAAGCCCTAAGCAATTGAACACAATTTATAGTGGACCATTTTTTATTTGACTAGTTGAAAAGAACTTCACAAACTTCATTCTTGGAAAAGTTTTTACGACAAACTGTTCTAAGAATGTTTCTATTGATGTTAACCACCACTTAGTTACTTCTTTTTAGAAGAGGTTATTTGTTACTGTATATAAAAAAAACCGGGAATAAATGGACCAATTGAAAAATAAATGTTATAATTTCGTGTGTACGTCCTATTAAACTGTACTTTAAAGTCTTTATTCTCATACATTACATAATAATATATAAAATGCAATAAAAGATAGAATTCAAATTAAGAATGCGTATATTTTACGACAAATTAATATTTCATTCCTAAATGTGTTTTTCAATTTGTAAAATAAAATTCCATATCACATAAGTCTACGAGACTGGTTATATCAGAATGAGATTAAGCCTTTTAACATTTTGCTAAACTCATCAATCAAGCTGCTCTAAATTGCAAATCATTGTTCGTCACTTAAAACCCTCAACAACAGAATACCTTACTTTTTATATTCGCAAATTAATTGGAAAGTTTTCATCATCTATAGGTATAGCTACAAAAATATTTCAAAGGATAAAATATAAAAATAATTTACTTTAACAAAGAATTTATTTTGACTTATAAAAAATAGGTAGCATTGTTGCCTAATATTAAGTGGATCCCCAAGCAAAATTCAGATGACAATAGAATATAATTATTACTATTCGCATTTGATTGATTATTACATTCCTTATAATGATATTATTATGTCTAATGTGTGTATCGATTTCTACAGTTTTTATTTCAGTAGAGCTTGCTTTCTTAATATATACCTATAACTAATACATCAAATATTTTTGAAATTACTACAACAATTTAGTAAATAAAAACAAATATTCGAGAATATTCCATTCTCCTTAAGATAACAAAGATGGCTATAAAACCTTGAACATAGACGCGATTTTGTAGATACATACTCAGTAATATAGTAGCTACTGCTTCTATTTAAAGTTCAAAATAAACAATAGCATGATAAATTATTAAAACAGGTACCGAAGTAATTATAATTTGATGATAGCCACTTTTGCACGACACAGAACTTAGGTACGGTTAGTGTCAGGTACCGTTAAATTCTTCTTGGAAACGTAATCACACCTTTTAACACCCCTAACAAATTCACTACCTTCTCACATATTAATAAAGTCCATTACTGCGTCTGTCTGTCTGTTCAGTGTTCACACACTGAATAGAAAATAATTTAATCGATTAATACTAATAGACCGTCTAATTGATGAGGACGTCTTATGTGTACAATTTGTTGAGGAACTAGTTTCGTTGAGATATTTGAATGATTGTTGTAAATATCGGAAAAAATAAGTAATGTTAACATTTATTTTCTTTTCATTTACAAACTAATCATCGATATTATATTCAGAAAAAACAGTAGATTTATATTCATAGGATTTTAACTATACATGCGATCAAAACAGGGCCCTCTTTCCAGCAGGGAACAGTTAAATGAAATAATAGGAGCTCGATATAAATGAAGTCAAGGTTTCGAACTGCAGCATCAAGGGGATTTAACACTACACGATATGTGTCAATTTATTGTAAGTATTCTTAGAAAAGCCACCTACACCTGATCTATTTGTAGAAAGAAGCACGGTCAACGCGCTGAATTTGTTTACCGAACCAAAACTCATATTATTTTATTAGTTTGAACTGTTAAGAGACTTATGGAGGTGATGTTTATCTCCTTTGCCTTTATTACACTTTATTTGTTTCGTCAAAAGGACCTCCCTTGGATTTCAAGCGCCATATTAATCAAAGATTCAACGTTCTTTATCACCGCTCCTAGCAACATACTTTAGAGATTCATTTACATAAGAGAGGAAACATGAAATAAATATCATGAATAATATTCCGAAAATAAGAAATTGACAGAGTGTTATAATATAAAGTAATACTTCATAAGATAAATTGATAAAAATACTTGATTAAAAATAGATAACATACCAAGCAGTGATAAATAATGCAAAGTTACCTACCTATGCATTACAAAATTTAAATGAGTTATAAACATAAATATTAACGTAGATGTGATAGCAACTGATGCTAAATAGGAGTGTATAGATGAATTTGGACATATAATAATAACCGAGTGTACCACAGATCTAAGATGGATGGATCGAACGGTTCATCGAATGAACGTAGATCTTAGGTCTGTGAATACCTCTTTTCAGGTAACTGTGTTAATATCTAACTACAGAGTAGGTACTCCTAGCTTCTAAATTCATATTACAACCACAACTGGGTGGGAGAATATTTGATTTACTACAAGTAGGTATAATTCGCGGCCCAGGCACATTGGAATACTAGGCACGTCTTTACAGAAGATGTTATCTGCTTGCATTTTTCCATATTGAACTCTTGCATCATCTATGGGGGATAATAGAGCGTAGCCATGTTTTGTGTATTCCTAATCCGGTAACATAAGGGTAAAGGTGACTAAGTAATATATATTAGCGTATATTTCACCACATTACCACAACATTACCAAATAAATGAGCTGTGTAAACTGGGACGATTCTATTAGCACTGATTGAGTCTCATTTAAATTGTTCGAAGAATGTTCTTCAAGAAAGCGGAATTACGTTGATATGCAGTGCGCCTACGTAATTTGTGACCATTTTCAACGGACGAGGTTACTAATTTACAGGTTCATTGCGGCCAATTTGTACTTCCTATATATACATATGTAAGTAGGTTTTATTCGAAAATATGTTAGATTACATCTGCTTACGACAATTATGTAGGTGTTATAAACAACAATTGAAGTTAAATAAGTCTAATCTTATCTTAATCTTATCTTAATTCACGTGTCACAGTGTTAGTTACCGTACTCCTCCGAAACGGCTTGACAGATTTTTATGAAATTTCACATGCATATTCAGTAGGTCTGAGAATCGGCCAACATCTATTTTTAAAAACTTTTTTTTTTATAGGTATGGCAAAACAACGTTTGCCGGGTCAGCTAGTTTTATATACTTTTCATATGCAACTAATGTATGATGACGTAATGTGTGTACAAATATTTTTAGAAAGTCAGATTTTGAAACAAAAGATTAACAAAAAGTAGTTTTCCCGTACCGGGAATCGAACCCGAGCCTCCTGGGTGAAAGCCAGGTATCCTAGCCACTAGACCATACGGGAGATGATGATATTGTGTAAATTATTCATCAATACTAACTTACGTTCCTACGTTACTATTGCAACATGCTATTTAATAAATTCTATAATTATTACACGCTTTATATTAGCTTCACTTGTATGTTTGTTTGTATGTTTGTTTGTATGTTTGTAACCGACTCCTTTGGACGCTATTTTGACCCACTTTAAACGGTCAGATTCTATTCAAATTTTGCACACCTGTCAAAGACCGATGACAATGCAATAATTCGATTAAATAAAGCGTGTTTTTTAGTTTTTTTAAATTAAATATTTTTTTATTTTTACTAAGCCGTCGACAAAAATGGTTCGCCTCTCTAAATTTTAGCATACCTACCCAAGTGCTATATCATATAAAAGGGCACGCATAACAGGGACATTGCAAAACCGTGCTACATTATTTTTTTAATAGTTGTGTTTATTTTGTTATGGGTTTATTAAAATGTTTCTAGATTATCGTGGCAGCAGTCAGATAATATTATTATTATAAAAACTCTAACACACAAAAATGTCATAGGTAAATAAAAATCGAAACCACAACTTTTTGCTATGACATTTTGGCGTAACTGCCTTCTACATTAATTAACATTCAAAATATTTACTTTGGTAACTGTTGAAGGTTACAAAATGGTGAGTTTCTTAATTTTAACTGTTATTTTTCATTTAAACCTGTTTATTATGAAACAGACATGTAAGTAAGTACCTACATACCTATATATAACAATAAACATAAATTATAATCATGTGTGTCTGGTTTTAATGATGGCGTTTCAATCACGATTGGACCTACTATACGACGGTGGTTTTAGTACGAACCATTATACAGTGGCGTCATTACCAGAAGTATTGCAGAAGTTTCGTATACATATATTATGGAATCCTACCCTCTCTTCCTCTCCAACCCATCGGATCTCCTCCACTTTGGGAGGGGCTATAGTCTATTGTGCCGCGCTGGCCAGACATGTTGGCACAGGCTTTCCGTCTCTCACAGTAGACGTTAACTGCTCATATTGTCCCTTAGCTGGCTATTACAGCACCTTGAGAAAGAATGTGGTGACACTTGTATTTTTAATCCGTCACGACAATTAATTATGGACTGTACTTGTACTGGATTATGGAATAATGCAGCAGTCAAGAAAAAGGAAGGCTATGGGCTATATAAAATCACGCTGCGACCAATAGGAACCATTAGTGAAAAATGTTGCAAAAACGGAGAAAATTTTCTATATTCCATGCGTACGGAGTCGCGGCCAACTGCTAATTTAAACAAATGAGCCATGGGAATTTTAAATACTATCATCGTATCAAGTACTACGCGATAGTTTATAGTAACTTCTTCAGCCCATTTACATCCCATTGTTGGGCACGGGGCTCCTCCACTTTGGGAAGGATTATGTTCTACTGTGCCGCGCTGACCAGGCGTGTTGGCACAGGGTTTATTTTCGAGTTTCCATCTCTCACAGAAGATGTTATCTGCGTGCAAATTCCCTTAGCTGACTTTTACAGCACCCTTGTACCTATAGTAACTAGGTACTAGTTATTTTTTTCTAGTTTATAGCGTAATAACAAATTGCTAAATGCAAAAGTTAATAATTCAAAGTTACGTAGTTACAGCCTATAGCAGTATTCATATAATATTATATCACTGCCTGTAAAACATGTGGGCCACAACATTTGATTGAGCTAAGCCGCTCTTTATTTGAAGGGGAACTAACATTAACATCTGTAAGCTGATTGATTTAAATAACAAATAATTGTGTTGATCAATTTTATGACATAGGATGGGATGCATATTCATTGGCTTTTGTATTTTATTTTGGAAAGTTCGAAGTTCTTTTGTATAGGTTAATAAAACTAGAAATTAGACATCAATAATAGAAATTATTTAGAAATTTTTATTGAAGGTCATCTATTGCACTTATTGCAAAATCTATCAGTATATAGTTCGCACCAATAGCATCTGCGGCCGTATTATGAGCTTTTATTCACAGGCAGTTTACGCCGTGAATTGAACTGTCTGGCAAATTCGTGTTATGAACAAATTATTAGTCAGTCAGTTCGCTAAACCAGTCATACATTAATATGTTTAAGGAGAAGGTACAACTAAAAGTTAAAGTACTAACTTAAAATTTTCAACTATAAGTTTTATTTTTGCCATAATACATAATTTAGTCAGGCAGTGTACGGCCTGCCTGGAACTTGCATGATTTTTAAAAAGCTCATAATACGCCCGCTGGTGCAGTAATCGTAGCGGATTGTCGTTCACGCGGTCGCGAAATCGAGATCATTCGATTGGATTAAATTTTGTGATAACTGGTTCTCTCATACATAAACACTGATTTTCCGACTACACGATTAGTGCTTAAACGTTTGAGGTAGTTTATTTAATCACGTTATTTAAATGTACAATTTTGTACCTGTGTTATGCTTGTCTGGATGTTGGGCGCCTTCTTCCTGATTATCTTTAACGTCTGCCATCGTGAGCACCGAAGCCTGGAATATAAACACATAAATTCTGTACTATAAATATCAATGGATGCAACAATTAACACTAGCTGGGCCACTGAATTGTACCATCCGTTCTCATATCGATTATTATAGTTCTATCCGATTACAGACGGAAATACTACTTGCATTTGAATTATTAACTGGGTAATAGAAATATTTTGACGTGTTGTTACGCTTCTGTAGCCTCGTGGTTGAGTGGTTCTTGTAACGGACTGCCGTTCAAGAGGTCGCGGGTTCGATTCCCGCTAGGGACAATCAATTGTGAGATTTTTCTAATTGTCATACAAATGTTTGTACTACGTCTGGGTGTTTCTATGTATTATAAGTATGTATTTACAAAAGAAAAGTAGTATATGTATTCTATCCGTATTCTGGTACCCATAACACAAGCATATAAGCTTAGCTTGGGACCAGAGGACGTTGTGTGAAATGTCCGTGAATATTTATTATTTATTTATTTATACCTGACTGGTTTTTTAGTATTGAAGTCTGGATTAATACATATTTGCTTGATGAAGTTAGATATTTATAAATATTTTATTTATTTATTATTTAAGATTAACAATAACATTATCAGAAACAATGATACCTGAAACAACAATCAGCCGGCTTTTTATTATCACGTCTGATTAAATTTGCGATAACATATTGTATAAGTATACAATCACATAATATTATGAACAAATGTTTTTATGTAAATCTGCTCAAATGCAGCCTTGAAATTACCATAGTAAGACGGCTATAATATTGTCTTATGGAATTTTTTTTTTATGTTAGAAATGCTTTTGTTCGCAATTTTATTTCAATATTATCTACGAATTTTCATAATAGGATCATCAAATTAATGAATTTTTAATGCCTAATGCAATGGTCTTGATTACAGGCTTAGGAATATTTTTATTACTGCTTATATAAATATTGTTACACTCTTCGTAGCCCTTATTCATTGCATGTAAGAAATATAAATTGCATCCTGCGTCCAACGGGAATTAGCACAGGAACGCGCGTTGTGGCATCCTATGGGGAAGCTTATGGCCAGCAGTGGAAGGAGATAAGCAAAGAGATAGAATAAAGATAATGGATATAGGTATACAATGCAAAATACCTAGATGTTTTATTCAGATCCTTCTAAGACAAACAAAAAACAAGCTATGCAAAAATATGCGAAACGTTTTAAATTGTTCAAAATCAACAACATGGCTTGTAGATTAAAACTAGTATTCTTTGTAGTCTTATAAAAATATATAAATTATTAAATCAGCTCACCTGCTGACATCATTTTAACTACATTTTAATAGACTATTATCTCATTGATGTTTACTTGCTAAGAGCCTAGCAGTATTAAATCTGTTTTATTTCTTTTAATACCTAACAATCTCGACTGCATATAGATAGCTAAAATGCACTAGTAGGGTAGTCAAAAAATAAGAACGGGATTAATGTCATTAATTAGACAGTGACAAAAACAAATCACACACGAAAACAAATATCGAAAAAACTATTAGCTACGAAATAATTTTGGCAACGATAAGTTAAGGTTTTTGTTAATTGAAAATATATTCTTACCTGATAACAGTTATTCACGTTATCACTATACAAACGGACCACACTCACAACGTAAACACTGTTGGAGACACCAAGTGAACGCTTTACACGAGATCAACACTGAACTACACTGCGACACGATACTACGTACATGCTACGTAGAGCTCTATAGCGAGTCCCGCGCGGTGATACCACATTCAAATAATAAAGTTCCCCATTTACGGACAGCTTATATTTATACTCTCGCCTTAAAATATATTATAATAATAAACTTTAGTCAATAAATCCATATGAACATGAAAAATCGTTAAATTTTAAGTATAAGTCAATGAATAAATGTAACGATTTTTCAAGTTCAAAATATTAAAAAAGTGTAAAGTCATAAAATCAAATAGAGGTAGCTAATATTTTGTCATCGCCAGCAATTAATATGATTTTATATGATGACAGAATATTATTTGAGTCCACGTAACTAGCTTTTGACTTGTGCTATTGTGACAATTTGCTTTACGTACTTCTTTTGATGAATAGAAAGAGTAAATACAAAATAATATCTTATCTATCAAGTTTTCAGGGCCGGAGAAGGTGAAGAATGTGAAAGTGCTTAATCATTATACAAATTTGAAGTATAAATGCCAAAACAAGGGTGTCTATCAATATATTTCAAAAAACTATTTAGCATTAAAATTGGGACTGATCTATGGCTGGCCACACTGCGCTACAGCTTCGCGGTTTCCGAACGCCGAGTTTTGCCGAGTGCTAGCCGATAGCGGCCGAACGCGTGTATTGATGCCGGGAAAACATTTTCCGCGCCATTTTCTCTGGCGCAAATGTGACAAAGAATTTTGGCACAGTACTGTCTACTAAAAGTTTTTTTTTTATATGTCAGTAAATTAAATTTGAATAATTATTAACATATTCATTATAGAGAAATAAATGTAAATAAATTATTTACGTAGATGAAGACCGATAATAAATAAACTTGATATATATTCTCATAACTTGATACATATTCCATTATGCATAATTTTGTAAAATGTTTCAGAATGGAATACCTTCTATTATAATAAATGGGAAAGTAACCCTGTCTGTCTGTCTGTTTTTTTTTGATTTTGATGAAATTTGGCACAGACAATCTTTAAACCCTGAGAAAGGACACAGGCTACCTTTTATTGCGAAAAAAAATTTCCAAATTCCACGCGGACGGAGTCGCGGGCAACAGCTAGTTTATAATAAAGAAAATATCTGCTTATAGGTATGTAAAATAATATAGGTGGGATAGCAATACCTACTAGATATTGAAATTAGGTTGTCCCTGTAATTACTTTCATGTATAGAACAGTGGTGATAGTCAGATTTTTTATTATTCCGGTAAAGTGTACAAAACTCATAGTAAGAACTCAATTATTGCATCCTGCGGATGATGCATTCAGTTATTATCCTAAATGGCTGATGCCCACGGTTTTACCCGCTTTTGTATCTACTGCCTGCTCCTTGGCTTTTAGCTTTTTATTTATAGTATAGTATTCTTCTTATCTTTATGCTGTACAGCTGTAAAATTTCATTTAAATCCTTTTAGTAGTCTTTGCGTGAATGAGCGATCAAAAAGAAATCTTTACATCCATCGATTACTTACAATCCAAACATCTTTACTAATATATTCTAATAAACATTTACGTTTACAATATTAGTAGGCTTATTTTAATAATAGGTATTGCCGCCATTTTCTAGAGCCAGAAATTGGCTGAAAGTTCCGCCGATATCAATGTAGTGCCTTCACTGCCTTCAGGATTAGATCCTTGACCCAATCATGTAACGCCAGCCTCTTAAAATTCTAAGCGAGACTTGGCGATGGGCCAGAGCAAAATGCTCTTAGCTATAGCGTCCTGAACCAAATTTCGATTTTATTTCTCCTCATTTGATGATGTAGCTAATGAAACACAATTCGGACTCAATAGTACGACCTATATCATACCATAATACATTGGCTGTATTCAAATGGATATTCTGCGTTAGATGAGTTGCATTAAGTTTTGTAGTTGCTAGCGATACATCTTAAAGTACCTAATATTTGAATTGCCATTTATTGAACTCACCTATATTCAGACTCTCTTGAGCACCACCGCAATAATCAAAAATCATTTACTACATTGATTGTTGTCAGTTAGAATCCTTAAATATGTTTATTACTTCGGATTTTCTAATCAATTTGCGATAAATCTTTTAGATTCAAATAATTACGCGCAAATAGATAGTTTATTGACAGTGGAAATGGGAAGAGTTTGGAAACAGTGTTCAATTTGAGGCATTCTAGACTTATTCGAAAATGTGCGAAACCAAATAGGTAGGGTAAGTTAAATTAGTGCCTGTTCATAGTCACGAGCAATATTATTTTTATTTATGCTTCACACATTGATGTGATCATTGTCGGAATAAATGCATATCTATAAAGAGAAATTTTAAAAAAGTGGTGTCATAGGACACCAGGTAGGAACGAAGTTCCTTCGGCTAATGTAGAATCGACACAATTTGCAAACAAAGAAATAAGGAGAAAGAGAAAGGTATTATACACTACTCGATTGTGTATACGACTGTCGCACCTGCGCACGTCTCATTTAACGGTTTTATTCCACGGACTTTTTCTTACGGTTTTACTATCACATTTTTTTCAGTTCGGTCGCGGAGCAAAATCCCTATCTCCTCCAAGCCTGCCGTAAGGAACTTCGTTCCAATAAAACTTCTAGTCTAGATGACTACACCTATTATTTAGATAACTCTTCATTTTTTATGCATATCTGGTTATGTCTGGTCAAGGTTTATATAGATGGAAAAAGCCGGCCAAGTCCTAGTCGGACTCGTTACCGGGATCAATATTATTTAATCATCATTATCATGCATTCATGCCGTAAAAATCATTTCGTCATAAGCATATCACCAAGATACACGAAGAATTATTGTTGTATATATATAATGTTATATATATTTTACCCTTTGGTAATCTTAATCTTTAATATTTAAGTTAAATTAATTTGGCGGTACGCATTGCGTTGGGTGCGTTTCTCAGTTAGTTTATTACCGAATCCATGAAGGAGGTAGGTACATTTTTCGTGTGGGGACGGATAAAGAATACAAGTGTCACCATCCCTATTTCTTTCCAGGGTGTTTTAAACCCAGCTAAGGAGCATTGTACTCATAAAACATCCTCTGTGAGTGACGGAAAACTAGAAACAACCTCTGTGCAAACACGCCCGATCACCGCCGTAAACCATAATCCCTCCCAAACTGGAGGAGGGCCGCGCCCAACAGTGGTACCTACATTAAATGGCTAGACAGGGATAAGGAAGTACCTACCATATTAATGTCTGCAGGGCTTTATATAAATCTGTACTGTACAGCCAGAGTAAAAAACGAAGCTCCACAAAAAATACTTTCAGGATTATCTGCCACAAGTTACTTTTCTAACCATTCAGTAATTATGAAATTTCACTTAGTATTCAAGTTTTCATAAAAACATTCTGTAGGTAAAGCCGTGTAGGTGCTGTCGAAGGATTTGCCTACTAAACTCTGGATATAAAATGAAGTTCGCATTTACAACTTGAATGAGGACTTTAATATGTTTGTGGGTTTTATATATATTCGCCTGCGATACGTAGATACTTATTTGTTACGATAATTTTCGCAGATACTTACAACAAATCGATTGAAGATAACACCAGACTTAACATTTAACAGTTTATTATAAAATAATTTACGGTTTTATGTATTTTCTCATTATAAATGTACTTAATATATAATAATAAATTTAAAAACACGTACAACGTGTGTTTACAGTATATTTAATTTAATCTTACTTTAGTATGTACAGTCATTGGTAGAAAGTTGTACAAAATGTTTGTGATGTTATTTCGTATAAAAAAGGGGTAATCCGTATCTATGATGGCGTATACGGGGTGTCAATGTAGCCAAGGGTGGACGTGGAAGTACGCGGCGGGCGTCACCGACGTAGCTAGTTGTGACGTCACACGACGTCCGCCGCGCAATACCGCACAGCGTCAAGCACTTAGCCTTCCGCAGGTGCTTCTTCCGCTTCTGCCGCTGCCTTCTTAGACTTAGGTCCCTGCCACCCGTCGCACATTTTTCGTAGGAACGCTGTAAATATCAACACAATTATTGAACAACACGATTTAAACTTATTGACATTTATTAATAGCCAAATATGATGTTATGATCAATGAAGACTGTTTGCTGAAAAATGTATAAAAAAGAAATAGAATGATAAACAGAAATATAAGCAGAACAACAATATTAAGAAGCTGAAACTGATCAGAGCAAAAACAAAAAACACTATTATTGTTTCGTTACTTTCTTTGTGTTGGTGGACTTACGATCTTATAACTAAAGATATGACGAGATGAGTTGTCTCCTACGCCATCACCTTCTTCAGGAATGCTGTAAATGTAAAATTGGTCATACAAAGGGCACACGCAAACCATATCATGGGATCCTCATGCTTATAGGAAACATTTATTGGTTTTATTGTTGCAAATCTAAAATATTGTCAAATAAATTGTAACTAAAAGATACTAGATATCGTGTATTTAAAATCATAAGAGCTGTGTTCAAAGGTAAGGTTCATGCAATATAAAGGAATCATACAAAACTACAAATATGGGACAACTGATGCGTTGCAATTGAGAGCACTACAAGTAGGTACACTAACGTTTTATACTATCACTCGAGTGAGACACATATTCTGGATTCATAGCTACGTGGTGCATATTCAAAAAATTATTCCATTAGAATCAAAAAATATTTTTCTAAAAACTAAATTCGAATTCCAAATTTATATAAATACTTACGCGCATAGGGGATCATGCCATCATCATCTTCAGGGTCCATGCAGTCCTTTACGACTTCCGCGACTTCACTGTCATCCAGCTTCTCACCTGTTGAATTTAATCAATTGAATTAACAGAATTTTTCACAATTTACATTATCTACATTTCCTCATTGACGGACATGTCAACACAGCTTTGCATCTTCTTCTTCTTCTCCAGCCCATTCACGTCCCACTGTTGGGCACGGGGCTCCTCCACTTTGGGAGGGATTATGGTCTACTGTGCCGCGCTGACCAGGCGTGTTGACACAGGGTTTATTTTCGAGTTTTCCGTCTCTCACAGAAGGTAACTGTGTGCAATATCCCTTAGCTGACTTTTACAGCACCCTTGGGAGGAGATGGGGTGGTAACACTTGTATTCTTAATCCGTCACCATAATGTATCCGGCTGAAAGACTCTGTTTCTATGGTCATGAATAAATGAATTAAAAAAAAATAATTATAATCCGTCACCACACGGAGGATCCGTCACCACACGGAGGCTTTGCATGTTGGTTCATAATTAATTTTACACTGTAGACAAACACTAAGAGAGAATTTTCGGAAAACCAGATTCAAGGGGGAAGAGAGGCGGTAAGAGTTTGTATCAGACTGTCATTTTTTAATTTTCTGGTTATGACAATCAGTTTTCAGGCGGACGAAGTCGATGAAACAAGGCTCGTTTATTGTAATAACAAAGCGAGGAACTAAACTCATCGTGTTATTATTCTTAAATATAAAGTAAAAAAGTTGGATACATTGTATGATGGCTTTCAGCCAAATGATTTCGTTTCGCGTCCAACTGGAAATTTAACCGATGCCAATTTATCTTATTGACACGCACCAAGTGTTAAAAATATAAAAGTAGGTTTTAGTTCTAAATAAACAACAGTATTGTACTGACTTTGGCACCCGTTGGCTTTTCTATAACACTTCTGACAATAACTAGCCGAAAATCTATTAAAATGTTTGATATAATTTTAAGTATCTTTAAATAAACTGACCATTCCGCTTTTTAGGTGTATCGTTTTGCCAAAGATGCACTAAGTATAATACCTAACAATTACTTAATAGAATGGATATTTTATTGCATAGTAAATATGAAAAATTAATAAGATTGATAAGTTCAAAATTTCTTGGTAACATACTCGTAATTTTACTTCCCTAAATAAGTCTGTTATCATTGAATGTATTTTAAGAAACCCAATAACACTGCAGATAATTTTATCTTTAGATCTATAACTATGAATGCAATGATAATTCAAGTATTTAAGGCATATTTTGCGTATCGACTTAGATATTCGCCTTATTTGAAACCTTAGCTTAGATTTTAAAATGCTTCCTATACACTGATGACACGTATAGCGTGTAAAATTGATGATTTACTGATAAACGAACTGTTTAAAAAGGTAGTACAACTACTCTGAGCCAGTTTCTACCCCTTGACATAGACATCTGACTATGCGCTTATGGGTAAACAAAAAGGTATGTCTTGTTAAGGATACTAACTGTATGAATGATAAAATTTTGAAGTAATTACCTAACGCGAGGAGAGTGTGTGTAAGCTCAGCGCCAAGCATAAGGCCATTCTCGTTCTTGTCGTATAGCTTCAGACATTCCAGGAAGTCCTCATAACATCCCTGGTCTTTGTCTTTCTTTGCTTGGGCGTAGATGGGAAGGAACTCTTCAACCTGAAAGTTAATTACAATTTATTAGTTTTTATTGACGTCTTCTTAACTTATACACACTGTTAAGTAAAGGTCTGCAAAGTATACACGCTGTTAATCTGAGTGTTTCATGAAAAATAAGAGCGCCATTTTGATATTTTCGCCTCTAAAATTAAATACATTTCTTGTTTATTTTTTTATTTCTCAAATAATTCGGTAATGTGGATCATATACTTTGTAGATAAAGTTAAGTCGGATACTTATTTAACATTAGTTCCTAAAAGTTACCGATACACTGACATAATAATGATGATAACATTTTGTTGATGATGGTAACATTGTTTTATTCTCTAGCACAAGTAGGGATCATTTATTCAACGGTCACATGGGCATTCATTATACTTATCAAGTCCACGGCAGATTTATTTATTTCAAACTTCAGCAAAAAAAGTACATAGGCAGCCTTAATGCTAAAAGCATTATCTACCGGTCAGTTTATGTGTTATCCAATTCGTGCCACAATAGTCTTTCGTATCCAGGCTATCCCTGACCTTCTTAAGGTCGGAGTTGGACCATCTAGCTAATTATATCTAAACATATTAGCATTTATTTAAACATAATGTATCTTACGGTGAGCTGTTTCTCGCCCTTCTTCTTGGTACCACCGAGCTTCTCGATTGTGGCCAATGTGGGATTAGAGTTCAGCGCCCTGAGGATGTCTCCAAGGTTGAAAGCATCGACTTTGCCGACACCCTCGAAGTCGTAAATTGAGAAGGCGAAGGATGCCCCTGTACATCAAACCATTTCACTATAAACTTTGCTTACATTCAAGGTTGAGGAAGTAAAAACCTAAATAAAAATACTTAATGAACGTATCTGTAATTCCTGAATTTGCTACTTATGTGTCAACTAGCTTAACTAGTAAAAACCAAGAGATCAACTCATTACGCTTGCTTATTGAATTTTTTTTTATAATTTAACAGTTTATTACTTAATCTTTTAAGTTTTTGATTCGTATAGGTATAAATAGCATTAGCTTCCGTTGGCTTCCGTGTATAACACCTCCCTATAACAGCGTCGATTGTTAAACTTTGTCGAATATTTCCAAAATAGTATTTTAAAAAACAGGTGACCCAAAATTATATAAATATAAAAAAACTCTTAATTCTTTTGCTTCCCAATGCCGTAATATTTATATCCATTTAGCCCCTTTAGATATGCAACAAGTTCATGAATTTTAAATTTAATGTCTGTGAATTTATTTTTATAGACACATTTCTAATAAAATTTTGCATGTCCAAAAAATATAACTAAATCCTGCGTAAAATGTTCTGGAAAAGTTGCCTATAAATCGCTAGTTATCCGTGAACAAACATCTTAAAGCGCGTGGGCGGATTTTCTGCGCTCAGAATAATACAAATCCACCATACCTTTTAATACATACATATACATACACCTCTTCAGTGAGAACTCGTGAGTCATTATCTAATTATAGCACGATTGAAATTGTGGCCTACATTTAACTGGCTGATTACAACTGCGTCATCATTTCCAAAAGATAAAGTTTATAAAATCCAATTAATAAAATAAACCGTCAATAGTAAAATTTAAGAGTTTGTATTTAATATTTTTTTATTGTTGAAATATATTAAATATCACGTAGTCATACCGGAAACAATTACTGTAATAAATCTGAAAAATATTCTTTAATACTACATTAAACCGCCAAGTGAATCAGCTGATTCAAGATCATTTACCGACCTTGATAATGACAGCGTAGGTAAGTACGATGCATATATAAATTGCAGCTCGATATTATTATTATACAGTAACTATTTAGGTAAACGTTGAACCCACGCTTAAAGATACGCAACAGGCCTGCAGTGAAATCTGAGCGGAGTTTCTCTGTTTGGGCGGGCGGCGATACGAGATCACGTGACGCATGTGTTTAAATTTGGAACGCAGCGCGCGCGCTATGTGGCCGTCCCACTGTTATTGCTACCCAACTTCTCATATGTACGCACACCTTTTATGAGATACGATGCTAAACATAGATTTTGTAATAGATTCGGTACATTTATGTAATGTTACATTATGGATGAGTATACACTATAACTATAACTCTTAATAATGCTACGTTATTCTGTTTGGAAAGCTTTCATAAATTCTAAGTGTTGACTAAATCAATTAACGTACTAAAGAGAATTTACACAGGTTTTTATTTAATTTAAACTCATTAATAATTACTGTTCAATAAGTTAAAAAAACTTTTACTCACTTTCAATGTCGTTCTTGCTGAGGTCGCTCTGAAATTATTAAAAAATATTTCGTTATTTCTTTGTATTTAACTGATTCCATGCAATGTGTGAGTATTAGTTGGTGTGTATTCACAGCATCGCTGTTCATTTTGTGTATTAGTTTTCTGGCTATACGATACCATCTTCTTTCACTGGTTAAAGCACAACACTGATTTTTAGAGAATATTCCAATCACATCGAAAATCGCTCGCGAGCATCCGGTCTGCGGAATTTGTTTCACGAGGATTTATCACGGATTGACGATTATTAAACACTTGTGAAGCCAACAGTCCATTTTCTCACTAAACACCTTTCCACGTTTTCACTGACGTCAGTGACTCACCATTTTGTGTGGTGTTAGTTGGTTCCCTCCCGGTCTTCACTGGCAGACGTTCAGACAAGAAGTGGGGCTCGGTAACTTTTCACGGGACTGTTTTAACTGACTTAGATGGCGCACCCGTCTGGATATTTGAGATTTAGCCCAGGAATCCGCAACCGTTCTATTTTCGGCGAAGTCGATCCGTTTCCATGGCGTCTTCAGACGCACACCGCTGTCACAAGCGAGAAAGAGATGGAACCATTTACTACCTGCCCCGTGTGTATATATCTTGCGAACGCCAATTGTAATAGTAAATCTACATTTATGCTAAACTATTTCGATCCGATATCTATAGTACAAACTCGCACAGAATTAAGGTGTCATATCTTTGAAATTGCTAAAACTGTGAAGAATTTGTCATAGCCTTAGTGAATATTAGATATTAGTCGTATATTGATATATTTAAATGGCTAATCGGCTCACCACACGGGGTCTTGAAATATCTTCTTATTTGAAATGAAAATCATAAATATTTTAGTACATATTTACATGAAGAAAATGTATAATACTTATTATGTTGATACACATTTTATTTGTAAGCTTATCAATTGGAATGAAAAGTAAATGATTGTGGAAATATCTTTATTGCCAAAAGGAGAATGAAATAATTAATTTAATCTAAGAAAAAAGGCTATTGAATAATTAAACTTAAACTTGGGGTTGGTCTTCAAAGGTATAATCCTTCCAGTGCGAAGAATTAACAACTGCTTCGTTAACTGTGTTGAACTTCCAAATAACTGAGCGGGAAGGTGATGGTGATCGAAGAAGACGTTGATCCATGAGACTTGCTGCACGTCGTCTTGCATCGGGCGATATTGGGCATAACCCGCGGGCACCACCTGCCACTCGTTGATGTTCCTATGGCAATTACAGTTTATATTGAAATTAATATTGATCGTAGCAGATGGCGCTCTATAGTCCCTGTTTAACCCCATGGGAAAAGGGCGAGATGGTATGATTATGAAGAAAATTTATTACTCAATAATTATCTTTCAAACTCGACATTTAATTCTTTAAAGTTTTTGTACCAATTAAAACAAACATATCTTAGCATGGACCAAAAAATAAGAATTTAATAAATAACTGGATTTTAACATAATAATCTATGAACACTCTAGACAAAATCCACTTGGAACTTTTGCCTTTTGGTCTATATTATAACAAAGCCGTATAAACATACCTTTGTGAAAATGTATAACAGTCGCCTCTATATCAGAGGTTAAAAATACTATCACATTTTAAGCTTCTATACGACTTTATACTATTTTAAAGAGTATGACACATCGCAACAATACGTTAATTTGTCCTACATTCCACACAAAATATTGTAAATATACTACACACAACATATTCATCATTTTACACTTGAAGATCAAGTATATTATGCCAACTCTTATCTATTATCTTTTACTATGCGTGCTAATTGAGTGCCAAGAATTGTAACATAACTCCATTCATAATGATAAACTACATACTTCAACTAATATACCTATCCTTCAACGAACTTAGAACAAATAGGTAGTATGGTTTGTAGTAAATAAAGCATAGAAAGACTCGCTATAACATAGAATTTGAGTAATATGGGGTGTAAGACACCATATTGGATTTTTCTCTTTAAAATATTATCCGGTATTGAGCTCAATATGTATACATAATCACTTACTGACCAGATCAGTCGATAACATTGTTTCGAAATTAATTTTAATAGACTTGCCTTAAATACTTTCATCATCATCCATCATCCTCCTGGCCTTATCCCATTATTTGGAGTCGGCGCAACATGTCTTTTTCTTGCATAGTCTTCTATTAGCCGTCATGTCTCTGTCAACTTCTCTTTCTTTCATGTCCTCTTTCACACAGTTCATCCATCTTTTCTTAGGTCTTCCTCTAGACTTTTTTCCTTCCACATTTATACTCAGAACTCTCCTAACGACATTACTTTCCTCTCGTCTCATAACATGCCAATACCCGGACATCCGCTCATTCTTAAATTTTTCAGTCACTGGCATCACTTTCAGACTTCCTCTAATATATTCATTCCTTATTTTATCCATTCGCGTGACGCCACACATCCATCTCAACAATCGCATCTCCGTAACGTGCATACGTCTTGCCTTAAGAGGATACCAAAATAGCTTCGTGCATTTTTCTATGTACGAAGTTTTCATTGTTTCTTTAGATTGAATGGCTAGAGCTCTAACTTTTAAGTATATGTTTTTTCAATATATTATCAAGGATCGCATAAACTCAGAAACACGATTGAAAAAAGTTTTCTCGATAGAAAATCTTGGCGAAACAACCTCTCAAATTTTTAATTTTTTTCATTTGTTGGTCTATTATCGCGTATTTACTAATGAAATAACTTTAAAAACATAAGTAACTATCATATATAGAAACACGTAAATCAGAATTAAAATATATTTAGTAGATTTTGAGTAAATAGGAAAAGTATCCCTAATTCTTCATTTTCAGTGCCTACTGGCTGTGTTAATATGTACGTGTCGGCGATGATATACGATAATATTGATGTAGGCCCTTAAATACTTTATTGACCTAAATAAGAATATAGGATCGTTTACTGCTATTTACTTTTACTGGATATACCTTTCGCTGGCCAGGTGTTTTGCGGCGCCACCAGCCTCTTAGACATGCTAAGAGCCTAGCGCCTTGACTGCGGCAGCGACTAACCAAACTCTTCTTTGAAACTGCAGAAACGGCCGAGACTGCTTTCAATTCCTTTGTTTTTTCCTAAACAAGCATTATGAGTTATTTAAATAGAAGTTAACATAATATACTTAGAAACAATTAAAAATTTAATAACTTCTGCTAAAACTCTACCTAAGTACTGTACTGGCTAACGAGTTAGCGTTTGATTTCATGTAAAATCTTTATTAGTTTATGATAATAACATCTTAGCAGTTTCATCCGTAAATATGGTTTAAAATATTTAAAATATTATACCTCTACCGCCTATATAAAAAACATGATAGAATTAATATAAACTGAAAAAAATAAAGTAGTCGTAAAGTAGTCGTAAAAAAAGTAAGTAAGTAAAGTAGTCGTAAAAAAAATAAAGAATCGCCTTTGTAGATAATGATCACTATCTGCATTCTCGAAATCTTTTCAGGTCGATTAATGTAAGTATGTATTTAGTTGAAAGTAAATTAATGAAATAAAGGGTCAGGCATGTGACCCTAGTATTTAATTTTAAATGTATTAGCCAGTTTGAAACAGCTGTAGTAACCTCGTAGCGCCTAAACATTGTTAGGTTTAACTTGTACCATACATAAATCGTTAGAAAAATACAATTATTACGTTAGAAAATATATTTAGCAAAACAATTTTCATTATTCAAGAATTAAAAATTTTAATTCTCAACAGTCCTCTTTGTGCTACATTGATCGTAGCTTCGTAGCTCAGCGTAGATGGTCGGTCTGGAATATTGTTCGAGTTTAACTTAAAGATACGGATCGGATATCATTATATTAAATTATGACAATTTATATACTATAACCCAAATAGTATGAGAATTATGTGTATTCTTACCATATTTTACTAACTAAACTAAACGTAAAAAGCAAGAATAATTTTGACGATATCTAAACTTAAAATTTACCTCATCAAAATTTCATCAAATAATGACGGATGACTTGCAAAATTTCCAATAAGTACTATCTAGTTTTTTAATTTAAAACAAAACTTACACATTTATCTTCGGTTTCTTCTTCATCTTGATGAGACAAATTTTCTTCAGATGAATCCGCTGTTAACAATTCTACTTCTTGTAACGTTATGCCTTTAGTGTCTTCTATAATAAGATGCCCATCTTCTTCACAATTCTGTTCATAATCACCTATAGTTTATATAAAATATAGTTACTACACTATGTGAAACAATTATGTAAGTTGAGAAGATTTATTAAAACTCACGATTCAAAGAAAGAAATGCATTTTCGAATCTAGCCACGTCATTTCTTTGCTTGCATTCTTCACTGTTATCGTCGCGTGTCTGAAAAATAAATAAGTTTATTATGTATCTATCAGATGTATTAAAATGTCATTTTATGCATGAAAAACTAGTGTTTCAGCATAACTTACGTAAGTATTTTTGAGTTATTTGCTCTAATAATACTACCTGTGATAGTACTAATTTATGTCATGGCCATTTATGGCCACGAAGCGCAAGTGCTTACAACTTATAATACATTCTTTAGAAAACGATCTATGCTGTATGATTTTAGATTTTTATTTATCTATTAAAAATGAAATTTAATGGAAATAGCATAATATTTCTAAGTTTCACATATTCATATTGTAGCCAATCTATCTAATTTTACTTACCCCTGTTATTTGTACAGGTGGAATTGTATGACTAACATCACAATTATCGCCATCAACTTCCACGGAATCTTGAATATAAAACGCGATATCTGACTCAATATTAGCAGGGAATGCGTCACTTAATAATGAGTAGCCTGATTCTACGGTGCTTGAATTGTCTTCAACAGCGGTACCACCTAGTTCTTGCGAGCAAGCTTGTTCAAATACCATTCCCAAAGCATTATTTATATACGAATCCAATATATTTCTAATAGCGTCGACGAAGAATTCTTTATTCTCATCATTAGTTTGTATAATCTCAGCGTCTTCAGATTCTATTATTTTCTCAACTTCGCTCATATCGAAGAGATGGTTTATAAACACTGACGTCGAGTTAGTTGACTCATCTTGCTGCTGAAACCCGCAACATTTTTTTTTAATGTTTTGATAGTAACTTATCGTGAAGTTTAGTATGACTTAGCGTATCAAATATCCATAATAACAGACAGGCAACTGGAAGTTTAATTATTATAGCATTTTTTTTTGCTGCAACATAATGTTATTTTCTACTTTAGCTGTTAAATAGGACTTACTTACATTGTCAAGATCTTCACCACCTTGGCCAATAATACTAGTTTCCATTGTACATTTGATGTTATCACCTAAAATATTTTATAGATAGAATTACTAAGTTTAATTAAAAAATCATTAACAAAAGTTAAAATAATAATAATAAATATTCATGGACATTTCACACAACGTCCTCTGGTCCCAAGCTAAGCTTATATTGCTTGTGTTATGGGAACCAGAATACGGATATAATACATATACTACTTTTCTTTTGTAAATACATACTTATAACACATAGTAAACACCCAGACGCAGTACAAACATTTGTATGACAATTAAAAACATCACACAAATGATTGTCCTGACCGGAACGAAAATAGAACGAAGTTTAAAATTACTTAATTACGTACTTGATGTTTGTTCAAAATGAATATTGATGATGATGTTATTTAGTCATGGCATCAACTGATAGGTATACATAAACCGTGAAACTTTCAGCTCCATAGCTATTTCAGATATACAGCCTTGTGATAAACGGACGGACGGACAGCTAAGTCTTCAGTAATAGGATCCCGTTCTACCTTTTAGTACGAAATTCTAAAAATCTATACTATTATTATAACGATGAAGAGTGTTTGTTTGAACGCGCTAATCTCAGAAACCAGTGCCACTTATCCGATTTGAAAATTTCTTTCAGATTTGGTTAGTACATTTATCGAGGAAGGCTATAGGCTAATTAATATCACGCTGCGACCAATAGGAGTCAAGCATCCGTGAATAAAAAAGGGAAAATTTTCTAAATTACGTAAATCGTACGAAGTCGCAGGCAACAGCTAGTATAATATATATCAGTTCAAATACTACTTAATTAAAACACACCTGTATCTTTTTGTGGTGTCGATGTAGTAACTATATTGGCAACAAGATCGATGTTATTTTCTTTCTTGACGTCACTCTCGCCTTTATACGATATGTCTTTGTTGTCTTCATTATTAATCTCAACCTGATGTACATCTTTGATCACAGAATCGTAAAACCATGATTGACCTTTAGGACAGTAGACAAGTCATTAAAACTATATTTACAGTGTTACCTACATTGTCAGAAAATCTTATTAGAAAATGACTTGCTTTGAATGCCGTTTTGAAAAAAATCTTTACAAATATCAGAATTACAAAACTAATTATAAAAGGGTAAATTGTATCCAAATCTGTAACTCTTGTGTATCTTGACACTACATTTTTTCATGGACACTGCAAAAGAGTCATAATTTGCTCAGGGATACGCGCAAGATATCGTCTAAAAGAGACGAGATCTCGAAACAAAACAATGTATTTAAACGTATAACCTATAATTACAGAATAAAAAGATAGTCCTATTGTCCACTAATTGGGACAGTGTATGTTGCGATTGCAATTCGTTTTTTTTTTCTCTTGCGTTTATACGATCCTGAAGTTTTTTCAGGCCATCCTTTCGGGGAATTTGCGATTTCTAGTCCTTCTACAACGATGTAAAGTATGATGTTTTTAAATTATATAGATACAGGCCAAACCACCGGTAAACTAAATCGTTAAAAAAACATGAGAATTTTCCCGGACATCACGTACTTTGTATAAATAAGTATAAATCTTTTATTTGTTTATAAATCAGAGGCTACTGTATATATCTTATACCTGATTGGGCAGTAGCGTTTGCAATGAAGCATGCATCGTCCAGAATCTTTCTGACAAGATGAACTGCCAAAAATGCTGCAAACCGTGAATCATATGCCGAGTCACCATCTAAATCTTTAAAGCAATCATTTATTTAATTATTTGATACCATTATTATACCAAATTTTAGTGGTATTTCATTAATAAATGTAATTTCATTTTAAGAAATCCTTACCTTCTTTGTTTGTCATTTTCATGTTTGACAGATTTGTCATTTTACTTACACTTTAAAACTAAGTTTCGTTAGTGTAAAGAGTTTTTATACGTAATATATTCCAACGTTTACTCATGCGTTTCTCTCTTCAGCCCATTTTAGGGGGGATTATGTTCTACAATGCCTCACTGTCCATGTTCTACAATGCTGGTTTTTACAGCTCCCGGGGGAGGAAACGGAGTAGTGATACTTGTATTCATAGTCAATCACCACACGAACAACTTTATACTCAAGCGTTTACCCATCTTTTAAGTTAAAAAGAAAACCCATAACCCAAGCCAAGTAGGAGACAAGATAATATAATCTGAGAGAAAAGGAAGCTTAATGTACAAGACTACATGTAGGTATATCGTATATACAAATAAATAAAATTGTTTGTAATTTCTTATACTTACAGTGATAGAATAAAATAAATACCTTCCTTATTGCCCATGGGCTATAGTGACATAATACTTTTTTCCATGATGTGAGTATATTAATAAAACTTCTTAAAGAGATACCTAAAAAGTGTTTTCCATTCAAAACAACAGCGCTATTTCGGTAACGCCCCGCCAATATAACAGCATAATATAGTATGTTGCAAACATCCAAACTTCTCAACCTCGTTCTATTTTTGTTGTAGTTTGATGATTGTATCAAAGAATAATCCATGAACAGGAGTAAGAATATTGCTAATAGTAAAATAACAATATTTGTTATTCTGCTTAAACTTTTTTGTTATTAGTGGCACGATAACGTGCTTTAAAAATAAACCAGGAAGAGTGATGCGTGTTGGTGCAAATGTGTAATTCTATAGGCGTTAAAACATAGGTATATTTGGATCCGACCTCTTTTTATTCATCTACGCTAAATAAAAGGAGTGTTGCATGTATGCTATTATATTTTTGTTCATGTTCTCTATTTTCATAATAGGTCTATATATAAAAAAATATTCATAGACAATTCACACAACATCCCCTGGTCCCAAGCTAAGCTTATATTCTTGAGTTATGGGTACCAGAACACGGAAATACTACAGAGGCACTACTAGTTAGGCATATTTTTGTGGTTTGATCCGTTTTACGAGTTTACAAATGGTTTTAATTGCGGAAAACAACGTTTTGTGTCATTTTATCACCAATGGTAAAGCATCTCCACTGTAGTTAAAATCAGCAAATTTGTTAGTACATAATTACTATGCTAAATTATTGTTACTATCTCTAGGCAAGTTAAAGGTCTAACATTGTATGTCACTAATAACAAAGCCATCTATAAAATGAGTACTGTTTAGTGCCGCCGCGCCCTATAACAGGCACTATTTATATTGTAAATTGGTTGCCACTAAGTGAAAACATTGCCATATCCCATGTCAATCTCGTTAATTCAATGTCTTCATGATCGTCATTTGTTGGATACATTTAATAAATTACAGATGTTATAAGGGTTGCTACTAATAAGTAGTTACAATTTCAACATATTTACATCAGTATTTAGTTAGTAATTTGTGTATGAGGAAAAGTATTATTATATCTTCTATATCTATCTTCTTTTGTATTACTATATCCTAAGTTTTTGCAATAAAATCCTATATACTGAATCCTGAAGGCAAGAATTTTTAAGGTTTCTTTGCGCAATAACGATTGGCGCACAACTATTAGCCGTGGATGTCGAAGAAGACGCAGTCGCTACCTCATATGAATAAAGAAGAAATTAATTCTTCATAATATTCTTGTTGCAATTCTACCGTGAAGTCAAAAGTCTAGAATCTAACTAACTATCTAAGAACTCTAGATAGTTAAGAATCAAACTGACTATTAGTTATTACCTAATAAGCAAGTTAAATTATTATTTTCAATGAACGAATAATATAGCTATTCAATACCAATAATATAGTCAACTTCAATTTTTGACATAAAACACTTATTAGAACCTTCTAGAAGCTTAAATTTATTTTATATTTGCTATCTTATCAATCAGTGTGCAATCAGTACTTGTCCTAGATTTTCAGAATCTGGGAGGACCGCCAGTGGCAGCCATATTGCCGTTTCCATAGTAACCGGAGTCTGCCTCTCCGCCACTCGGCCCGCGCACACAGATCAATGCTGAAAATTTACCAGGGTTGCTGGAAAGATATTTTCCATTAATATTATATTCTTCATCAACCTTCATGACATTGTTTGTATTGTTATGTTGTATTAAGTTGTTGTTATGTTGGTATTAAGTAGAATTGATAAGTTAATTACGAATCTCTATTTATCTCAATTAAAGATGCTTTAAGTTAGCACAATCTAGAACATTTCTTCTCCATTAACTATTTCAATTATCTTACATTTAGTTAGTAATTTATAGATCGATGCTTGGTGAAGAATAACATAATATATGATTGGTTTTTAAACCTTCGCTAACACAGACTGATAGAGTCATATTATTAATTAAGTAAGACACTTCTGTTCTTCAAACCTTTTCTGTTACCTGATGATATTTAATCAGCTACAGACTTGACTCAAGAAAAAGAGTAATAAAATATAATAATAGGATAACAAAGAGTTTGATCTTATTTCCGACAACCCTATGCCTTAAGGCTACACAAATGCGCGGTACCTCATTCCCTGTTTCGCCTCCCAGAGGAGAGGTTCTCGTTTTTACCCTTTATTTCTCATAGTGCTACACTATTGCATGTAAACAGTAATTCTACCAATTCTAAAATTTAAACAAGACGTTATGTAAAAGTGACACTAATTGAGGTGAGTTTTAACTTTAAGTTTTGACTATTACCTACTTAGTTCTGTATGCGCGAGAAATGATTATGATCTTCAAGTACTTGAAACTTACGTAAGTTATCTCAAATAAAGGAAATATAATATTCGATACTTGAACAAAGCTTTAAAATCATTATAAATTTTATAAATAGTGCTTAAATACAACATTTTTTAATTTTTTTTGTGTCCGAACTATATATCACGTTTTCGGCCCTTGAGTGTGATGGTGACAATGAGGCCATTATTAGATTCAGAAACGGAGGAGCGGTACTATGCATATAAAAGTCAAATTTTACTATTGAATTAAGACATAAAAGAAACAAAATCATTTTATTTTTAACCCTACGAAACTCGACTTATCATATTTTGTGATATTATAGTTGCCACTTTGTTATAATCGCTCAGCAACTGTATTCCAATATCAATATTAGACATATTGATAGATTAGTTTTTGTAAACAGTCTTCATGTTTTATTCAGGATACTTCCTCACGATGAAAGTTAAAGACGTGATCGAAGAAGACCCCAACACAGATGAAGTCGTACCAATACCCATACAAAACTTTCTATGGAGGCAAACTACACCGTTCGTGAGACCACGCCTGGGTAAACTACACGATGCTGCTTGTGTGGTATGTAAACCTTAATAGGAGTCTATGAAATTCTGAATTTAAATGTACGCTAATGTAAATAAATCCACTCTATAGTTCTGATCCACGTTTGTAATGTACATTACATATGCTAGCTATGGAACGGTTCTTTATCATAAATGTAACGACACCTATATACCCGTAGCATATTTGGCAAACGATCCAATTTAAAATCTTCTTTATTCTAATCAAATACAATCAAATAGTAGTGTTACATGAAAAATTACGTACAAGAAGTAATTATAAAAATCTTTACTATAAATTATTATCTGAGTGAATTTACGACTCACATTTTTGACTTTCGTATAATTTGTTAAGTTAGCTTAATCGTCAAAGAAAACATCCGTTCGAGCAGAAGGTTTTAGTAGAGTCCAGTCACAATGGAAATTTTATAATTGCTTAGCTATATTGTGTGAAATTCTTAAAAAATACAACATATTTCTTAATATCACGCAGTTCTGTCAGCGTGCTCCTGGACATTATGTAAGTACTTTACGTATGCGCTTTTTCTATGACATACCTTCTTATGTAAAGCCTATCTAAGTATCTAACAGATATTTTTGTGTTTAAATTTTTTTATGATGCTGTAGAAAATCCTTGAATTTTGATTACGTAGTGTCGGACTTATGTAGAGTGTAAAATTTAGATACGTACCAAGATATTAAGTATTATCGTTTTTTTTATGAACATAGCATGCTGCTTCGGCATTTAAGAATGGATCTTTTGTCTTTATAGTAAACGTCGATTTCTATAGATTGCATCTTAATGCATCAATTATTTTTGATTATTTTAACATTTGTGTATCTCTTTCTCTCCATCCCATTAACGTCCCACTGATGGCCTCGTTCCTCTGTGTCACATGTCACATTGCCGCGCTGACTGGGCTTGTTAGCACAGGATTCATTTTCGAGTTTTCCATTTCTTACACAGGATATTATCGGTATACAATATTCCTCAGATGACTTTTATACCCAGGGTAGGTTGGCACCCTGTGAAGGAAAAAGGGGTGGTGACACTTTTATGCTTAATGCGTCACGACACGGACAAATGTCTCCAAAGCTATAATTGGGTATATAGGACAGGCATTCTATATGTCTAACCATTAATGCTATAGTTAGTTACAAACATATCATATCAATAATCAAAATAGTTATCGTAGACAGCAGTTAGTTTAGATGGTTCTCGTGGTACTTCTCTTCTTCTCCAGTCTATTTACGTCCCACTGTTAGACACGGGTCTTCTCCACTTGGGAGGGATTATGGTCTACTGTGCCGCGCTGAACAGGCGTGTTGGCACAGGGTTTATTTTCGAGTTTTCCGTCTCTCACAGAGGATGTTATCTGTATGTAATATTAGCTGACTTTTTCAGCACCCATGGGAGGAGATGGGGTGGTGACACTTGTATTCTTAATCCGTCACCACACGGAGGTACAGTGGTACAGTGGTCCGGACGGACAGTATAAATACTACAAAATATTATAGGTGATAAAAATTCATCAACTCTACAAAATAACTAAAAGGACATTTCCTAATAGTTATTTTAGTAATAAAAAAAGATAAAGAAATGTACAGTGAATGTCCAAAAATATAGATCATAGGAAAAAGAGATCCGAGATCGATTAAATACGATATAATATGTATTCCGGTTTCGATACAGAAAAGCGAAAGCTTTTAGAACGCTATCTAGTCCCAAATTAAGTTAAAAATAGATACTATAATGTAGGTACAGTACCCGTGATCTCGGCAGTGGGTAAATAAAGGACTACTGTACCTCCGTGTGGTGACGGATTAAGAATACAAGTGTCACCACCCCATTTCCTCCCCAGGGTGCTGTAAAAGCCAGCTAAGGGATATTGTACACAGATAAGGTCCTCTGTGAGAGACGGAAAACTCGAAAATAAACCCTGTGCCAACACGTCTGGTCAGCGTGGCACAGTAGACCATAATCCCTCCCAAAGTGGAAGAGGCCCGTGCCCAGTAGTGGGACATGGTGGGACGTTAATGGGCTGGAGGAGGAGGAGATACTAAGTTTGGTAACTTGTTGCACTACATACAAGTATTGTTTGACTTGATGATGCTATCTTTCATTTTGCATGATGGTTTAACATTGGTTATATTATGGTATAAATCCTTGAATAGTCAAATAATTTAGCGTTCTTCAGTTCAAATTTATTCGAGACAGGTTGGAAAGTGGCATTTGTACCTACTTTATGCGATAATAAATTGGTTTATTCTTATAAAATCTTATGCCTGTACTATTTAGGTACCTTTTATCTTTACAAACATTAGTAAAACAAAATTCTGCCTTAAACCTTTAACATAGGTACGAATTACGCGCTCAAAAATTCCCAAACTACGGTTCTACAAAGCTACGGTGCTGCCAATTTAACGTTAAACCTAGCTATCTTAGCTACTTTTTATTTATTTATGTTTATTAACCTAGCTGCCCGCAAATTGCACAAACACGTGCAATTTAGAAACCAATCCTTAGATTTATTCCTCAAATTATACAAAAAACCATCCTCTTAAACCAATCTCCCTATGAGAAAAGACCACATCCAAATCCGTTGCGTAGTTTTAAAGATTTTGGGTTAGATAGGGATATACATACATACAAAAATAATTACTTTGTTTTGTAATAATTTATTTTATAAATATGTTTAAAATTATAAGATCAAATGATAATGTTCCTTCAAACATGGAATACAATGGAGACATACCTACAGACTTCTTTTTTACTTTTTATTTATCACTTTGTTACTCTGGCAACTCGTAAAATAAATGTCAAATTGCTAATTTCGGCTTAGAGATGTGTTTAATTTTTATGTCCAAAAAATATCGATATTTAATCTTGTCAGAAACAAAGTAATACAGTCTTAACAAGGCAATTAACAGGTATTAATTTAATTAGCTATATGCTTTATGAATAATAAAGTGCTTAATACAGGGTGTGGCGTAATTAATGGATAAGCCTGTGCCTGTGGATAAGCCTCCTACTGCGCTATACGAATATGTATATTTTTAATTAATCCTATGTATGGTCTTGAAAAAAATGGCATAAGTCATGTTTTTCATAAAATGACTACTTTCACTAACCAATTCTGCTACTGTTGCCACAATTTTCAAAAGTTTTGCTTTCTGTTTTTTTTATAATACAGCTTAAGAGTTGAATTATTGCAAGCAATAAAGAATTCCCTATTCGTAATACAAATTTTTTGAAAATTATGCATGAAATATCAAAAAAGGGTTATTGATTATTCAATTTGTTGACTTTGTACATCGTCTAGCTTAAAAAATCTTTATGGGAGTTGATTTGCCCAATATCTTAAAAACATGCTTGTTTTATGCAGTTTCCGAAATGGTATAATACTTATTATAATACTTATTAAGTTTGATGTGATATTAAAGAACCAAATGACACTCGTAAAAAAATGTTCTTATTGTGATTTAATTAATCAAATTAATACTGTTAACTTAAACAAACTGTCAGTGGTATTTTAACTTATCTGTCTGAGTTTACCAGTGGGAATGTTAGTCGTTGAAAAAAAATAACAACTTATTTTATTTTTTTTATTCTAAAGATGCAAACACTACATAAATTTTATTTTACAAAAAATGTTCGAAATGGCGGCCACCTGCGGCTATGCAGGCCCTGCATCGACGGATAAATGACCGCTTTAGGCGTCGGATGAAGCCGGACCTCTTGATTTCATCAGCGGCTTCAAAAATCAGGGCCTTTAGTTGTTCCAGGGATGCTATTTCTTTTTTATACACTTTTTCTTTTAAACACCCCCAGTAAAAAAAGTCTAGAGGGTTCAAATCAGGGGACCTTGGTGGCCACAAAATGGGACCCAAACGACCTATCCACCTCTCATTGTACTCATCATTGAGGTAGTTCCGTACAATTCGTGCATAGTGAGCGGGACAACCATCATTTTGTAACCAGTAGTTTTCTGGCACATTTAAACTTTGTAATAGTTCCGGCAACGTATTTTGCAGAAAATTTAAATAATTGGGACCTGTTAGTGTCTCGGATAGTTCGACGGGCCCAACTATTTGTCCATTTAAAATTCCTGTCCAAAGGTTCACTTTAAACTGGACTTGAGCTCGGTCTTGCCTTATGTTTCTCGGATTGGTTGCCTGCCAACTATGAAGATTGTGCATGTTGACGTAGCCATTTCTTTTACATGATGACTCATCGCTCCACAGTATTTTGTCAAAAAACGCCGAATCTTCGCGTATTTTTCGCAACATGACGCGACAAAATTGGACTCTAGGCTCATAATCTCGTGTCATTAGTGTTTGCACCCTTTGATAGTGATACGGGTGAAGCTCATGCCTGTGCAGAATTCTGCCCACAGTACGCGTATCTACACCGGTTCCTCTACTTAACTCACGAATTGATAACTCTGGATTAGCACGCACAGCTTCTAGAACTTCGTCATCACGATGTCGTCGAGGTCTGCCTTCCGAAGCACCACCAACACCGGTACCAGGCATTCGCCCTTCGCTAAAAGCGATGTGCACACGTGTAAACACCCGGTAGTCTGGGTGTCGCAAATCGGGGTATCTTCGACGATATTCGCGTGCAGCTTCATTTGCATTGCAGTTACACAGGCCGTAAATAAGATGCATATTTGCATACTCTTGAGGAGTGTACGTATGACGCGGCATGATCAGTAGTCCAGGGATATGTAGAAGTCGTCGATAATATCACAATTGTCCAATTCGTATAGCAAAAACAGAGTCCGTAGTACATAAGCCAAATTCACGTCACAATAACAAACACGATAGAGCAAACGATATGTGCGCAAGAGACGATAGTCAAAAGAGCACTAACTTTGTTAAACAAGTTCAAAAGCTGTTTTGTTGTTTGTGAGAATAATAAAAATCTATCTCTGTCGCACAACTGTTATTTACCTGACATCAAAATGCTTTGTCTCTGTCTTATGATAAGACTAACCGTCTGGATTTGCCGTGCGATAAACAACCACAAGTAGTTGACTTAGAGTCGTTATCTGCTTACCCTATTCATGGTGGATGACTACCTGCTCCCGAGCACCCAAAAAAGGGTCCATTGTGAATGACTACCTGCTCCGGAGCACACAAAAAAGGGTCCATTCAAACTGTTTACAAAGACATGTTTAAGATAAATTAATAATTCTGTTAAAGAAAATTAGGGTATTTTTTTACAACTGTCGTTTTTTTTTAAAACCTCGTGAAATGTAATAAGTATTATACCATTTCGGAAACTGCATAAAACAAGCATGTTTTTAAGATATTGGGCAAATCAACTCCCATAAAGATTTTTTAAGCTAGACGATGTACAAAGTCAACAAATTGAATAATCAATAACACTTTTTTGATATCTCATGTATTTTTTCCCAAAATTTGTATTACGAATAGGGAATTCTTTATTGCTTTCAATAGCTCACCTCTTAAGCTGTTTTATAAAAAAAACAGAATGCAAAATTTTTGAAAATTGTGGCAACAGTAGCATAATTGGTTAGTGAAAGTAGTCATTTTATGAAAAACATGACTTATGCCATTTTTTTCAAGACCATACATAGGATTAATTAAAAATATACATATTCGTATAGCGCAGTAGGAGGCTTATCCACAGGCACAGGCTTATCCATTAATTACGCCACACCCTGTATATTATCTTCCAAAGAGATGCCAATGACTCTGTTGATACATTTTTCCGTATCCGTATATGAAAAGGTAACTCTGAAGGCCTGTTGTATTAAATTTGTAGTTTTTTGTGTTAATATGTTTATGCCTTCCAATTACGTGAATAACCACGAAATAGTTTGTAGCAATTTTTACACCTTTTATTCTTAACAAACATTAGGCAAAAAGAATATTAATTATATTTAAACTAACTAATAAGATTCCTACACAGCTATCATCTATTCCATTTATTGTAGTTATTTGTAATATTCTTCATTTAATAATCTAAATTAATTTAATGTAATCTGCCTGTCATTAATATCGAGCAGCGCGTAGAACAACCCTAAGCTTAGTTCTGATTGCAATTTTTTTGATATGTTATTGTTTATTTTAAATTTTATGATTATCTACTTGTTTGGATTATTTTTTCATCAGCTGTTGTTAGAGATTTTTACTATACATCTAATGATATAAAAAAAGCTCAGTCCTAACAATGGACTGAGCTTTTTTTATATCAGTAAGAATACTGAAAATCACCAAGTAGATAGTATGAATTAAAACTTATAAATTGTTTTAAAAGCTCTTTATTAAGGTCCAAGTGTGTTATTAAAATAATTGATAATTTTATTTTTGCATCCATATCCACCCAGGAAATAAAAGAGGCATGCAAGGTAAGAAATTTTTTTGCAGAAACATAAAACAAAATCAGTATTTATTTTTCCAATTTATTTCTATGTAGAATATTTACCAAATACCTTAACATTATCTGTATAATCGTTAATATTATATTGTGTTGATTTATAGTAATAATAAAATTCATTACATACTTTTTTCAGTCGTTTGAGAAGGTGCTGGTACAAAACCTACAGTTTGGTTTGACAGCATGTCTTACTGAAGCTATAGAATCTGTACCACGATGGAGGCTCATACAAGCTGCTTTGCCTCATGTGATGCATGCTTTAGCTGCTCTGCTACACAACAGGTACCCATAAACTTGATATCTATCCATTAATTATTTACTGGGCGGAAACATTTTTGAAATTATGTAAATATTTAGATCCATACATCTTTCAGTCTTTCGACCTCTAGTCCCAAGTTACATATTATGCTGTTGCCTGCAACTTCGTTTGCATGGACTTTAGGAAATTTTGCCCCGTTTTTGCAACATTTTTTACTGATACTACACTACTATAGGTTATAGCATGATGTTATATAGCCTAAAGTGATAATATGGTTGGCTGGTAGAGAATGCCATTGGCATTAAGTCCGCCATTGTACACTATTTTATTTGTGCAAAAAGTTTTAAATATAAATAAATAAAGTTTTTCTTGATAAATGGACTATCCAATACAAAAAGAATTTTTATTTCGAACCAGTAGTCCTTAAACCATGGAGACTAGAAGTAAGGAGGACTATCTCAGTATATTAAAAAGTGTCCGCTGAAAGGCAGCAAATTAAGGTGGCGCCATAGTAGCAAGTGGAAGAATTTTAAAAAGAGCGCCACAAATTATTAGAAAGGAAAGAAAAACTTCCGCTTTGTTACAGCGCAGTTTTTTAAATTATTATATTATATAGACGAAGATGACTATAAAATAAAATTATATGGTGTTTTTAAGTACCCCAAATATTTGTAAATAGAAAATAGTATTAAAGAATTACCGCAACAGTAGCACGCTTCACTCTGCTTATAACTGCTACATTCATATCATTTCCACTTGCTACACTAGCGCTATTTCGGTGAGTGTTATTTGCTGTTTACAAGTGGACACTTTTTGGACTGATCCCCCATACAAGATATTCCTCCTTACTTCTAGTCTCCGTGCCTTAAACAAACAAACTTTTCAGCTTTATAATATTAGCATAGATAGATATGGTTTATTACTATACATATGTAAACAACTATAATAATAATAATAATAATAATCTTTATTTCAGACACATGATCCATATGTTCCTATAGTTAATATAATAAAATTAGAATAATAATAAATACAAGTCAAAATGGTCAAAAAGAATAAAATTAAAATAAAATTTCATGACATTAAATAAATTAAATTAAATTACATTGCATAAATTAGCTCATAGACATTAAAATAATCCATTACGAATACATATAAACACTACATTGTTAATTCTATCCATTTCCTATATGTGGTTGTCTGAAGCAGTCTGTCTGCTAGACTCCTCACAATAGAATTCTTACACGAGCCAACTCTGGACATAAATGAAGCTATCCGCTTACGTTGAATGGCGTTAAAGGTGTCAACACGCCAAACTGTAAACATTTCCGAGGCGCTACAGTATCGTTTTAGACCCATAAGGTGCCTAAAGACATTGTTATAAGCTACTCGGATAGAGTTATGAGATTTTAACGTATATTGAGTCCATAGTTGACACGTGTAAAAAGACTGACAGTATGATTTGAATAGTGAAATCTTCACGTCAGGCGCTGCTCTAAAAAATTTTCTGGCAATCATGTTACCCACCACACAAAGAGCCCTTCTTTGTCTCTCAATATCAGGGTCATCATTTAGCTTCGCCGTGACAATGTGGCCAAGGTACTTGAAACTCTCAACTATTCTCACAGGATACCCGCCTAGGAGCAGATCAGGAATAACATCAGGGCCTTTGCCCGAACGAAACACCATCATCTCGGTCTTTTTGGTGTTATAGACTAGGTGATGATTATAAGTAAATTTCTCACATATTGTAAGAAGCCTCCTCAAACCCTTGATTGAGGGACTGATCAGCACCATATCATCCGCGTAACTCAGATTATTAACATACCTGCCATCCAACCTAAGCCCCACGGGGGTGCTGCTCAGTTCCACAATCAAGTCATTTATATATATATTAAACAGGTGGGGCGATGTGACACCACCTTGCCTCACTCCACAACCAAGTGTATACCCAACTATGTATGTTATATTGTTTCAGAGTAAAAGACAATATGCAGTCTTTAGGAAATGTAGAAACAAAGTTGCTGTATACATTACACTGGATCTTACTTGATGCTTCTGATGAATGTACAGAAGCTGATTATGAAAATGGCGTTTTCTACTCCAATCCATTCCACTATCTGTTCTCAATACCAGCTATGACGGTAAGTTATTAAAGAGATAGACGCTATGGTTAAGAGAATGCCTTAGGCATTAAGGCCGCCTTTGTACCTACTATGTACATTAAGTGTTTAAATAAATAAATAAGTATTTAAATTAGATTATATTAGAAGTTATTATCAGGGGCGTAGCTACCGCCGTATCAACCGTATCAATTATACGGCGCCCCGGGCGATGGGGGCCCCCCGACGAGCGTAAGCAAAAATTAATAAATACTTCCCAAATTTTTTATTATTTCAGAAATGACAAATGAAAAAAAGAAATTTTTGATGAATAAATATTTCAATATATTTTTATGCACACATTTTTTTTTCTTTTTGTCTTTACCTCTCTTAAGGGCCCCCAAATATTTTTTATACGGGGCCCCACCAAGGCACGCTACGCCCCTGGTTATAATTTAAGATTATTGAGGAGTGAATAGAACCCTTTATATAAATATATGGCTGCCAGTGTCATATTTCAACTGTAAAAGGCCCTACACTTAAGATAATGGAGCCCTTACGTGCAGAGCCCTTTCTTTCGTATTTCATAATAGAGTTTTCTATTCTGGAGGGCCCCAATAATCGTGAGACCTTGGGTGTGTGCCCTGCGGAGAAGATAGACTTGTTGACTGTACACTTATAGAAATGGCTGGTTAAACACGAATGACGTGAAAATATCTTTGCAAGTATCTGTTAAAAACATTGCCCTTTAGCACCCGGTTTAAACTGCGAGTCAACTTTTATCAATGTGTGAACAATTGAATTTCTTGTTCCAGCTCTTCGTTTTCTTGTTCGCGCCATTGTCTCATCACTTAAAGGAGTCAGATTTTACGAACAACTATCGTCTAGAAAACGGTCTCAAGATGTGGCAAGCAATGTGGGAGTTCAGACATCCAGATGCACCTTGTTTCACTACACTTGTGAAGCCTAAACCAAAACCTCTTGGTGGCAAGTATTCCAAGAGGCATCACCCGGGCGACGTGTTTTTGGGTCGTATGTAGAAGAAACTTATCATTGTTAACTCTTTAGTAATTCTATTACTATTGATTAAACTATATGGTATTTTCTTTGCGTTAATATGCCGCATGATGGACTTGAAACTGGTATTTTATATCTATGCATGATAATATGCAATGAATATTTTATCTTGTACCAATTTATTTGCTTCGGTCTTTATGGTTTAACTACTCCAACTGTCGATTTTTGAATATATTCTAACGAGTTTTTTTTAAATATTTTTTATAGCAAATATTTCATAATCAATGCAATTGTAATTAATATTTTTCTATTAATCAGGTACCCAATAACACTATGATATTGCGGAGAAATTTTGGCCTCAATGGTCGCAGGTAGAATAGTCTTTAAAGTTTTTTGTAAGTCTTTTGCCATCTATCCAGTCCAGTATGTCCAGTCGACGACAACGCCGCTTAACCACCATAAAATTATATGCAAATTAACGAACACTAAGTGATCGCTCGATCGAATTGGTGCAAACCGTTTGATAGATGGCGTTGTACAAAAACATCGACTGATGTTTAACTCACATTGAAAAATATTGTAGTGGGATTTTTGGTTATCATTCGCTGGTCCTATGGTAGCTCAATCGGAAGAGCAACGGAACGGTATTCCGAGGTCGTGGGTTCAAGTACCGCTCAAGGTGATCATTTTTTCCACTATAATTAGATTTATGAAACCAACATTTTAGCAAAATATTAATATAATATTTACTCGCCTTAAAATAATTACAATAGTATCCGTAAGATCCTGAAGTTCTTCACGGCAATGAGACTCGACCGAGTAGGTACTAGGCATTGGAAGAAGATATCCCAACAAATGTTGTTCGCAGCAATACTAAGCTCAACCAAAAAAACTTCTCAAAAAATTGTTTTTCGTAATGTTCACCCTGTATAAGAATATTGCTTATACAGGTAAATTATCTAAAGAAGAGGCTAAAACTATGAATGATGCTGGCAGTCCACCAAGTCAGAATGTGTCGACTTCACAGTCTGAAGTTACTTCGAAACAAGCTAGTACTGAGGAAGAGCCGTGGTTGTCTTCGCCTAAAGACACAATATTCCCTGAGACTATACCTGAAGAGAGTTCTAGCACTGAGGAGGAACATGTCGTAAGGAATCAGATTTTTATATATTCTATTTTTTTTATCAATTAAATTATAGTGGAAAGAAGTGATCACTGCAAGCGGGACTTGAACCCACGACCTTGGAATACCGTTCCGACTGTCTACCGACTGAGCTATTGCGGCCGTGCCAACAGTAACAAATTTAATTTATTAAGTAAAAGCATAGCAAGTCAATCGCAAAATTAATAAATTATTTTATTTTTATTTCAAAAAACGTATTTTATAAAACTTTAGAAGCAAAGTGTCTGTTCTAAAAGAAAATTATATTTCATTGTTACTATATAGTTAACTTAAGGAAAATATAAACCAATTTTCGGTAAATTACGTATCTGGAACTTTTGGAACGTATATTGTCTGATGTTTGCATTATACTCGTGAACGGGTGCCTTCTGCTGGGACTGGTCGACTTGCTCAACAAACATATTTTATTATTGAGTTAGTTTTACTTAGTCTTGATAGTACTAATCGGTATCATTCTCACAAACAAAAAACGAAAAAAATCCATGGAGTTTCTTGTCTGTTCTTCTCCATAGGATTCGCGTTTGGAACAGACACTTAGTTTCTGACGTTTCAAAAGAGCTTGTAAAACATGCCAATTTGAAATAAAATATGTTGGCTTTGACTTTGACTTTGAAAAATAGTATAAGATTATTCCTACCTTGATGTGTAGGTAAATATTTTAATAGTATAAAATTATTTTAGTTCATCTACCGTCTGCCGTCGGAACAAAATTTTGGTGGTGCAGTTAAAGAGGCCTATACAGTGTATGCAGCCGATCCCAGTATATTCCAACCCCGAAAAAGTGACACAACGAAACAACCTCTTCCAGGCATCAAACCTTTACCACCTATAACTAAAATGAAGTTAGTATTCTGAACTATAAAATACTTGCCTTTTGCCCTACTCTAATTTTCTTAATATAGTCTATAGCTCTACCGGACATTAGCCTCGTTAAAAAAACTTTAAGATCGGACTATTTCTTTTAAAGATTACCTCTTATCTACGTATAGATACCTGCTCATGTAGACGGATTAAGAATACAATTGTCTTCACCCCTTTTCCGTCCCAGGGTGCTGTAAAAGCTAGCTAAGGAATATTGTACACAGATAAGGTCCTGTGTGGGCGATGGAAAACTCGGAAATAAACTGTGCCAACACGCCTGGTCAGCGTGCTACAGTAGACCATAATCCCTCTCAAAGTGGAGGAGGCCCGTGCCCAACATTAAGACGTTTAAGGGCCGGTTAGAGAGAGAAAGACACATATTGCCAACTTAACCTGTTTATAATATTAGTATAGAATAGTATAGATTATTTTGTACATTGGTTTGGAGAAGTTTTAAATGGCGTTTAAAAAGGCTTTTCGTAAATGTTGCTTGCATTTTCAGTTCATCTGACAAAGAATCACTGTCAGATAGTGGAGGTGGCGGTGGTCCAAAAGGCACACCTTCTATGGATAAACCACCTTCAGCTAAACAAGGACATGTAAGTACTTATAATAAGTAGCATGAGCTTAATAAGCCGATGCATTCTGTAAATTTTTGCACTAAATATGCTTGATCAAACATCATTAACATGAATGTTTATTAACTTTAAAACGCACGTTTTTAACATCATGTAATCCGATAATAGTTCGATAAGCTCATTTCTATATTTTATTCTATCTACATTATGTTTTATTTCCAGGTCTCGGCAGCAACATTTTTAGATGTGGCAACATTACGTTGTTTGTTTACATCCCAGTGGCAAGAAGAAGGTGTATATTGGGCGCTACACTATTTATATAATAGGTACGTTATTTTGACATAATCTCATCATAATTTTGAATATGTATGCGTGACATAATCCTTTCTCATGTAAGTCCGAAATTTCGTATTGGCTAGCATGTTGCAAGCCAATAGCCTATCAGCCAATCGCCTACAATCACAGGAGAAATATACAGAAACTGATTATTTAATTTCTTACAAGCAAATATTTTTGCTATTTATGTCTAAAAGAATAAGCATAACATCATGTGCATATAGATCAAAGGCCGTGTTATAATTTCCATTACGATTTACATTTTTGAAAAATATGTTTTTTGATGTCAACCTGTTTCTTTTTCGGAAACAATTGCAAGCAGTTTAAAATATGGTCCAGTTATATAAACTCAATTAATCAAACTTGCAGGTTAAGAGACATTTGTGATGATATCTCAAAACAAACCAAGCCTAGAAAAAGGAGTAACTCCTTACCTATACCTAAGATCGAAGTATCCGTTTATCAAAGCCCAGATGTTAAAGATCGAGACTCACTAAAGAACTTTATAGAAGTACCGGAAGTAAAGGACATGTCCCCATTGGCAGAAATGCCCTTCGCATCTCCACCGAAACAGGAAGAAGAAAACGTTATGATGCGACGTTCAAGTGAGAAAATAAAACGAAAAATGAAAATGGCGGACTTAAAAGCGTTTGTTGAAACCAAACTATTATCCAAATCTGAAAAAGCACTAGAAAAAATTGGCCAAGAAGATACGAAATTTTCATTTCATACCGCAGTTAGGATGATATCTGTAGCTATATTTTTTTTTATTGCTGTCGTATTATCATTATTGTGATGGAATATATTTGTAACGTGATTGTTATTTCAGGAATATCATAGGAGTCTAGATAATGCCGATGATAGGCCTACTTCTGCGTTAGCCAGCAATTTTCAGCCTATAGGTCCGAGACTAACTGGAGATCTATTTCATTGTAATCTTGTTAAAGGAAAAAGTATGCCAAGTCTAAGGTAAGATTTCAATGGACCAAACTATTTCACTCATTTTTTCTTTATCGTCATAGCATTATCATTAGTTGGTATCAAAAAGTATAAATGTAAGTTACATATATACTTTTTATATTAAAAAATAACACATTCATACTTAGTCTTTTATTGTAAATAACTGAAAAATTACTAAATCTATAGAATTTTATACATATTTTTATTTTTTAGTTAATTTTAGTTTAAAAATATAATTTTTTGCCAAGTATATATCCAAATGGACGTAATAATTGTAGTTTCTTTAGCATTACTTTTCCGATCCAAAATAACGTTTATTAACTCTCTTTTAATTTTTTCACCGATATTTTTTTTTTTACTAAATGCACAGCATGTTTATAATATTGAACACAACATTTGATAATAACTGTTTAAAAATTATATATATCTTCTCTTTCTCCGGTTTTATTAACGCTTGTACCCGTACAATAATGTAATGGACGAACGGTATGTCGCTAGCTGTTTGATTGATGAACTAGCATCAAATGGGTAAGTCAACAAAGACATTAGAAGCTTAACTTAGCGTCAAGCTTGCAGGATGTATATAGAATAGAACTATAAATTATGCATAGTATTAAATGCTTTAAGTTATAAAAAGATTACGAGCTTGATCTTTTTAGGTACAAATTTCTTTTTGCACAGCAAATAATTACTTAGAATTTATACACGAAATACTTAGTCATGATATCACTCAACACTAAATTGCAGTAAAACCTACTTATTACAAATTGTAGGTGTTTTATTTTCGGTATATTAGATCAAAAACTTCTGGATAACTTGTCTTTTCGTACCAAAATTGAAAGTAAAATTGTTGTTAGTTCCAACGTACGAATTCCTGTTCTTTCGTTCGCATATTACGTCTGTATACGCTCGCCGAAGTCGAGTGCTCTAGTAAGACCAACTATGTATATCCTACTATAAGAAATTTTTGATCAATCGGTAAAATTGTAAGCTTTGACCTTCGCTACTACCGTATCAGCCTTATGATTCTGGCCCTACAAGAGCCAAAATAAATAAACAATGTTTCTAGTAAAAAAATCCCTTTTCTTTGTGCGTCTCAACACATTTTGACACAGGGCCGCCCTCTAGACTATGTCACTTTTTCAATTTTAATGTTTGTCTTAGAGCGTCAGCTGTACCCTCAACTATACACATCTGGGAGTTCCTGAGGTTGTTGATAACAAACAACCATCTTCTCTGTTATTTAGAAACATTTACAGCCTTAGGACTTATTACGTTGTCTTAAGTAGGTTTTAATGTAGTTGTATGCACGCACAAGGCTCATTTATTTACACAGCTCAAATGCAATTGGCAAACAATAGTTTTTATATAGATAGCTGAAGTATTTACATTAGTAGAAATATTGAAATTCATTGAATGCAGCAAATTACAAGTCAACAAAAAAATAATATTATAACCATTTAAATCAAACGACGCTTTTCTTGAATAAGCAGTTTATCGTAATTGAATTTGATATAGGCATGCAATACACGCGAATATTTAGCATGCATCTATCTATTTTAATACAAAACACTGATATTATGTGAAACGTAGAATAAACACACTTAATAATATTAATCACACCAATTTTTTGATGAAAGATGAATAAAGGGATCTTCAAATCCTAAGTGTGACCAAAATATCTGTAACATAATTTATGTTTCAGATATATTGGTGAAGTGAAAACAGAGCGAACACAATGCCAAGTTAGCTCCAAAGCTGCGTATGTTCAGAAGAAGAAGAATCCTATAATAACTGTCACAGAACATACTCCTACACCATCACCAGATTATCTGTCGAAAACTGGACAGGTATGTTTGATTTAAAACTTCTTTGTAAAATACTTCTACTGGTTGTTATATTTCGCTAACTACTTATTTTTATTTTTTTATTATAATTTACAATTTAATTGTTATAACATGAATTTTAATCCCATGTAGCCACAATCACATATTATATTTGAGTATTAACGGTGCTATTTTAGTCCATCAGTCCAGCTGCATTTTTCGATTCACTGCTGGATTTAATTCGCCCATTGAACGCAAAAACGTGCGGATATGCGCTACTTGCATCTAGTAACTCCCCGCGATCTTCACTCGGGCTGCAATAGGCTGCGTCGCGCGTCCAATATGTGTTCCCCAATTTAGAACTTTTCTTCTCCAATGGTCATCATGTCCTCGAATAATGTAGCCTGTCCATTACCACCTCTAACGCTTCGGACTATGTCAAACTCCATTCGCTTTCTTACGGACCTTCGTCATTCGAATATTGGTACCCATAACTATTAAATTCTTTCTCAGGGCTCAATGGAATCTCAAATAGACTCTGTAAGTATGCAAGGGTCTCAACATATACCGACCCCTGAACGTAAGCCGAGCCTCACACGATCTCAAACTGATTCGAATATCACCTATGTGGTAGAAGAAATACAGGAAGCAGCTGGCTCTATACATTATATCACTAAAGATGGAGACATTGATTTTCAAGTTGTTTTAAAGGTAACGAAAGAAAATCTATATTTTATAAGGTTTTATAGTGTTTTATGTACCTACAAAAAATATCTACTTCTCCGCCTATCATTCTCCTACTGTTGAGCACGGATCGTCTTTAATTCAAAGGTCTTACATGCTGCTGTATGCTATACCAAGCGCGTTGGTGTAGGGCATAGTTTTAAGTTTTCCTTCTCTTACAGAATATGTTGCCTATTTATGAAATTCCTCGGCTGGTTATTATCCCATTCCCCCCAAGGATGCGGACTCTGGGGAGGAAATGGAATAATCCGTCGCCACAAGGCTAAGACAAGTTTAACATTCCAAATGCCTGACTATAAGTTACTTGTTATTTTATATTACAGGCTGTGTATTCAGTATCAACAATGGATAGTTACTACATCACTCTACGTGTAATGGAAGTAATGCTCAATTTAGTAGATACACTTGTTGAAATCGGGGTCCACAAGAATTGGCAGAACAATAGTGTCTGTGAAGAACCCCAACCAGGAAATGTTGATCCAATTGCTGATTTTCAAAAAGATAAAGATAAGGAGAGTAAGGTAAATAAAATAGAATTTACTTACTACTATAAATTACAGGACATGTCATGTATAAAGTTACAATGGTGCCGATTCTACATGCACAACTAAACTTAACTAAAAAATGAAAACAACTATTGTTGTTTCTTATTTATTTGGCTATTTTGTTGTGCACTTTTATATTAATTATAATCGTTAATCTATAATAGACAGTTTTAATAACAAGAAAGTTCAATTAATATTATGGAAATGTGTTATTGACACTATCAATTTTCATTTTTTAGTTAAGTTAAGTTTAATTGTGCACATAGAATTGGTACCATTATTATCTGTCTTCAGTTACTAACCTAATTCAGGATACAGAGAAAATATATAAATTGTTTATTATGTGGTATATTGGTCTCAATAAAGATTCTTTTTATTATGTATAACTGGTAAACTGTTATCTTTGTATTATTCATTTACTTAGGATATATAAACGTGTAGTATTAAACCAACAGCCCGATACCCCACAGCTTAATTTTGACTTTCCCATAGGTTTTATCTGTTTAGGTTTTTTTTGTACCCATTGAAACAAATAGTTTACGATATTTTTAATTCATTTACAAGTAATTTAGCGTGTTGACGATATTCTTCATTCATTTACAAGTGTTATTATTTTACAGGAAAGGGACTCTGGTATTCCATGTGCTCATAGCCAAGAATCTACAAATGTAGAAGGTGAAACTAAAGAAAAGTCGAAAGAGGAAGAAAATTTGGATTGTCCTTATTTCATGATTATGCACATCATATTACGGTAAGCATTTGACATTTCAATACATAAAATAATTAGTAACGCCTTTTAAAAGACTACCCGCCGTATTAATGGTTTTTTATGAATATGAAGCTGAATATGGCTAACTAGGGTTCCATACCAAAACTAAAAAAGAAAAACCGGGCCCTATTACGGAGACTTTGCTGTCCGTGGGGAACCCTTCGTGCACGAATCCACCTCGTACTTAGCTTAACCGTCTTTTTACTAATGATAATAAAAATATATATGTTACCGGCTAACACTCACTTATATAGGATCGATGATGTCGACCCAGGTTTCGTCCCAGGTGCGCGCTCGTCCTGATGATGAGCATCGGATATGCTCGAAACCTGGGTCGACATCATCGATCCTATATAAGTGAGTGTTAGCCGGTAACATATATATATTTTTAAAATGACTCAAACTCACGAAAATTTCAATACTAAAATGATAATAAAAGTGTACATGTTAGAATATTTTCTCTGTATTTCTACCTTTTACCTAGGCTTTAACGTATATACATTAGTTGATCATAATATAATTTGTTTTGCAGTCTATTACGTCAATTAGGATGTTCCCACGGCTGCACTTCAGCATTACATGGACCTCAAGCGGAATGTCTTCGTGTACAATCTCGTAATTCTCTCCGACAACTACGCTCAGCTTGTATACCTAAGTTCACAGTACGTTTGAAGGAAATGGCCAAATACTCACCTATTAGAGAAGTACTTGATAACTTACATGCTGTCGTTGGATTTTGTGCTGAACCCGCTACTATGGTTTCCCCCATGAGTAAGTCACATATTAATCATTATTTATTTACATTTTTAAATTTTAACACATAATATATTTAGCTTCTAGCTATTGCTGTTTTTATTTTTTCTTTTTTTTTCTTTTTTTTTCCTCCTTGCCCTACCGGGCCATGATGGTGCCCTGAGCTTTACCATGACCTGGCGAGGGGTGGTCCCGCTAATCGGAGCCCGACCCGACGAGGGGAGCGTTAGGTCCCCCTGTCTCGTTTGCTGCGGCGGGTCTCTGGATGACGACCAGCCGCGCGTGACCTCCTCTTCGGGGGGGGGGGCGCCGGCTATTGCACGCTGACGACCCCTGAGCTATTGCTGTTGCTTTCGAATAACTAAACATTTTCTCGAATTATAAGTAGTTTATTTCCTTTCTCAGACTATACTATCAGTGTAGCAAATTTCATTTGAATGGTTTCAATAATTTTAGCGTGAAAAAGTGATAGAGAGACAGTTACTTTTGTATTTATAAGTTCAGTATGTATCTATCAATGTATTAATCTGTGTAACGGAATATTTGAAAGTGATTTTAAACCACTTGCAGTAGTCAGATTGATCTGAAATTTTGCACATATAACAAGGACCGATGACAATGCAATCATTTAAAATAATATTCAGGATTTTCAAGCGTGTTTTTTAGTTTTTGAACTAAGTAGATTATCTTAAAATTGGCCTATGTCGTTCCCCGTAACAGATATCGTACAGTGCATGTTTGGTCCGTATATTATCCTAGGCAGACGTTTAATACATTTTAAATGTTATATTTTTTAGACCAACAAAAACGTGGTTTCAATAAATCGCCTGAATTAAGTCACTTACAATCTGGTTACGCGACAAACTTCGGCGCTGGTCAAGGAGCGAATGCGAATAGAGCTATCGAAACGTTCGTAGTTGAGACAACGTTCAGAGTTCTTGTAACTAGATTCGCTTTGATGCATAAAGAGCTGAAGATGCTTGATAATTCTGTAAGTGATTTTAATATTAAACCCGAACAAAAAAAAGTGATTTTTCAGCCTTCCGTACCAGAGAGTAAAACCTATTAGTAAGACCTTGTTTACCGTATATCCGTCTGTCAATCTAGCTGTCGCCGTAGCTATCAGTTGGATTTTTCACAGATGATGTACCCACATAATATTTCTTGTTGCAACTATAACAACAAAAACTGAAAACTATAATAACTAGAACTCAGTAAATGTTTAGGGGGCTCTCATACAACGAACATTTTTATGAATATTGAATATGCTTATAACAATGATACTAATTCTACGTGAATAACTAAACTTAACTAAAAAATGAAAACAACTATGATGTTTTGGGTTCTTCGGAAAGTCATTTCGTTTTTTGTTGTGGAAATGAAAGACAGTTTTCGTATAATAATAATAAATAAATAAATATTCATGGACATTTCACACAACGTCCTCTGGTCCCAAGCTAAGCTTATATGCTTGTGTTATGGGTACCAGAATACGGATAGAATACATAAACTACTTTTCTTTTGTAAATACATACTTATAATACATAGTAAACACCCAGACGCAGTACAAACATTTGTATGACAATTAAAAACATCACACAAATGATTGTCCTGACCGGGAATCGAACCCGAGACCTCATGATCGGCAGTCCGTTATATGAACCACTACACCACGGGGCCCGTCAATAATAAACAAATACTTTAAATAAAACTACTTTTTACGGATTTAGACGCGTATATTTGTGTGACTGCAAAGTCTCCGAAACGTCGGGCCAAAATTTAAAACAAATATACGCGTCTAAATCCGTAAAAGTAGTTTTATTTAAACAGATGAGTCGCGCAAGTGTTAGAAAAAAAAAACAAATACTTTAATTTTCTTTGTTGAATTTGATAAATTTAACCTCAATCCGATCTCACGTGTTATTATTCGCCGGTTCACATCAATTAATGCCTTTATCGCGTCTTTATCAGCTTCAACCGGCCTTCCCGAACGTGGTGCATCTTCGACATCAAAATTGCCAGATCGAAATATAGCGAACCAGTTCTGGCACTGGCGTACTGTCAACACACCTTCTCCATACTCATCAGTCAATTTCTTTCTGGATTGAACAGCATTTTTACCCTTTATGTAGTAAAACAGTAAGATATGTCGAAAATGCTGCTTATCGCTCTCCATATTTAAAAGGGCACCAACCTAAAACTACTGTGTAGAATTAATTGGAATTTTTTACACACAAGCCTTGCTATATGGGCTCTCAAAGCATATAAAAATTATACGGCTTAAATGTGAAGTTGGGTGCAAAAGAATACAATACAATTAAATCCTCTGTCAGAAAAAAACGAAATGACTTTCCGAACAACCTAATATTTTGATTATATATTGCTATTTTGTTGTACATATTATTTATATTAATTATAATCGTTCGGTTAACATTAAAGGATTGTGTTATTGACACTATCCATTTTAAGTTTAGTTATGCACGTAGAATAGGTACAGTTGTGATTATTACGGCCTTACATTATCATGATGACGAATATGTCATTATGATAATGTTCCGGAAAATTTTGTGCGCGGTTTAAACTCGTACTTGGCCGTAGACTTTTAAGTAGTAATATTCGTATATTTCAGGCATTGTACACCGAAGTTCGATTATTACTCAGCTACGTAAAAGAAGCACATGGTGGTGTATTCCGTGTTGTAGCGTTTAGTGCGTTACTTGACACCGCTGAAAGACCCGACAGTCAACAAAAGGACTCCAATATGCAAACAACCAGAGTTATTAGGTAGGTATAGGAGAATTTCCCTTGTGGCATTTTACTCCACACATGCTGGCATATTATTATATCGTTTTAAAACTCGTCTATACCGAACTGCACGTGAATAAAATATCAGGCGTAAACTAAAATTTTACAATTAAGTTTTTATTTCTGTATTCAATTTAAGTGCATAAATCGAACAAAATCACAAAGTAAAAGTAATTTTCTAAGAAAAAGAACTACAAAAAGAGTATGCATCGGCCGGGAATCGAACCCGGGCCGCCCGCGTGGCAGGCGAGCATTCTACCACTGAACCACCGATGCTTCTGTGTAATTTCCTAAATTGAAATTCGCATTGGAATGAACTGTAAAGATTTAATTATTTGCTGATTGTAACTTGATTTCATTCACATAAACAATTTATTTCGAAACATTTCAAGGTTACTTACCAACAACGCTTACTATTCTCGTCAAACTAAAATAACATAAAGAATGTAATACATTTTTACCACCCTCACTGAAACGGCTAAACCAGTAGTAAAATTTTGGACGCTTCGTCCTAAATTATGACATGGGCTAATTATTCTTAAGAATTTAGTGTTTTCGTGTGCTGAACATGCGAGGGAAATATCGTGGAAAGTAACTTAACATGACGTTATGATAACTCTTTAGACCTGTAATATTGGTTTGACAACTAAAATATATCACGTTTGCTATAGGTATTTCCGACGAAGGGCCTGAGTACAATTCTGTCAAATATAATACGAGATTCTATCTTTTATTTTAATAAAATTTAATTGTGTTATTCTATCAGGCACATACATCGAGTAAGTGAAGAAGAAAGAGGATCGGATACAGGCGCTGATTCTGGCTGTGCGCCCGATGAAAGAACACATAAAAAGTTTACATTTAAAAAAAGAAGCACTTCTTCTACTGGAGCACATGTGCGTTCTATTTTCAAATTATGCTACTTTTTTATAACGAGCCATTATTGTTCATGGCCAGGTTTATCGACATGTTTCTTTTTAATATAATAAATACTTCTTGAGATACCGCCTGAATGTGTTAAAAATTAAAGAGTAGTTTTTAATCTCGCTTCAGCCTATTAACGTCCCACTGGCACAGGCCTCCTCCACCGTAGGAGGGATTATGGTCTACTGTGCCGCGTTGACCAGCCGTGTTGTCACAGGGTTTAGTTTCGAGTTGTCCGTCTCTAACAGTTGATTTTATTCCACTACAATATCCCTTAGCCTGCTTTTACAGCACCCGTGAGAAGAAATGGGGTGGTGACACTTGTATATTAATCCGCCACCACACGGACAGTTTTTAATCGTGTATGGTTATTTACAAATACTCCTTATGGTATCTACTTAATTTAATTTTATCAAATAATAAAAAAATTAAATCAGTGTTTTTGTAACTTTATTAGATTTTTATTTTCATAAAAATATTGTACTTTTACCATAGAGTTTATTAGAAACGGAAGCTGGTGATGAATCGGCCAGTCAATCACCATTATCAGTGCGAACACGTCGATACCAATTAACACCGCGTCAGTCCGAGCGTACTATACCGTCGGCTTCATCCGCGGATATCACACCACATCATAAGATACACTCTAAATCTATACCATCAAAGTTTCACATCAGCGGTATTGGTAAGTTTTATAAAACTTAATCTTTTGTCTCCTAAAGAAAAATGACGTTTAATAGCTAACTATACGCTTTGATTTTTTATTTGTGACATTCCTCGCCTCATTTTTCGAGTGATGCCGGTAATGTTGACGGATATATTATTATGTGATGTCCTTTAAAAGGGTCATGGTTGCACTTACAACCTTCAACCAGTTGCAAGTATAAAATAAATAATCTCTGTCTACCTGCACTGGAATATAAACTAACTGGATGTTTCTAAAATCTACATAAAAATGTGTACGTTTCCAGTAAATTGGTTCCGTCAAAAGCCTCAACAGTCACAATCTCTGATTCGTAATGGCGGTGGTTCTGGTGAATCTCTGCCTATCTCCGGCAGTATGATATCTTTAGCGAGACCACCTCATGTCCCGCCTGCGCATACTAGCAGACCTGTACATGTTAAGAAGAGAGTTGGACGCACACTTAATAGGTAAACACGGCATTTTTTTTTATTAAGTAGTTTTCTGAACATTTATCTTTTCAGAATGTTAAAGCTCATCGATTTTCAGAATTTAATAAATGTTTTGTACCTAAGTATAACAGTAGCTATCCAACATCTCCTTATTTGCTTAAGAATGCTACAAATATTGAAATGTAATAAAGTCTAAACCTCTCTCTCCAGCCCATTCACGTCCCACTGTTGGGCACGGGCCTCCTCCACTTTGGGAGGGATTATGGCCGCGCTGACCAGGCGTATTGGCGCAGGGTTTATTTCGAGTTTTCCGTTTCTCACAGAGGAGGTGATCTGTGTGCAATATCCCTTAGCTGATTTTTACAGCAGCCTTGGGAGGAGATGGGGTGGTGACACTTGTATTCTTAATCCGTCACCACACGAAGTCTAATCTAGTAAGTCTAAACCTAATCCAGATTTAAACTGCATACTGAAAAAGATAAAAGAAAAAAAGGGTTCAATCTGTCTTTTAAGTTTTACATGGCTAACAGATTATTAGTACGGGATCCGTAGTACATTTTTTTCACTTGATTACTATCAAGCTGATTTTCCGTGAGTAGCTTTATTATGACGAGACGCCCAATAATTTTCTATTCCAAAATCTCGATTGTGGTAGCTAACAGCAAGGATAAAATATCGTACTACCCGTAAAAAAAAGACGTAAGTGAACTTGCGTCAAAAATATCAAACAAAAATTTCAAAAAAATCACTTACTGCTTTCTTCCGATACGATATTTTATCCTTGTTACCTCTGTTAGCTACCACAATCGAGATTTTGGAATAGAAAATTATTGGGCGTCTCGTCATAATAAAGCTACTCACGGAAAATCATCTTGATAGTAATCAAGTGAAAAAAATGTACTACGGATCCCGTACTATATGTGTTTGGTACTTTAATTTTTTACAATCTTTAGTTGAAATTTTCATTGTTGCAGAGCCCGAAAACGGGTAGAAGATAGACTTAACAGACTTAGAAAAATGGGCAAAAAGAGAGATGGTAGTATTGAAGATACAAGTGGTGGATGTTAGTATAAATTTAGTCTAATACTTATTACGTAAGAGTTTTTTTTTAACTTGTAATTTTGACCACCTTCATCGCGTCCTTTCCCGCATTTACAGTGTTAATTCAATTTATAATCTGTTAGTCTTTATGGGACACAAACATTTTCAAACTAACCACCGTGGTGATTGTTTATTAAATAAAATTAAAAAAAAATATACTTACAATACATAAGGTATTACTAATACTGTAAATAATAATAATAATCCCATAACACAAGCATATAAGCTTAGCATGGGACCAGAGGACGTTGTGTGAAATGTCCATGAATATTTATTTATTTACTAGCTGACCCGGCAAACGTTGTTTTGCCATAGTAAAAAAAAAAAATTTTGAAAAATAGATGTATGTTGGCCGATTCTCAGACCTACTGAATGTGCATGTAAAATTTCATAAAAATCGTTCAAGCCATTTTGGAGGAGTACGGTAACTAACACTGTGACACGTGAATTTTATATATAAGATTTATTTATTCACTGTTGATTTGAAATTATATACTCCCAATTCGGTGACAATTAGGCTCACAAATATTTTTTTTATCAGACATGTCTAGACGGGGTTCCGCAGAAGGTGGTTCTGGTGGTGGTGAATCCGAGGTAGTAATATTAAAACGTCGTCGCTTAGTGGCCGCCGCACCGTTGTATGCCGGCCTCGCTAGATTCAACTTCTTATTAGATGCCACACAACCTGGTGGTACACCTGACGCATTGTTCATGGCGGCACTTTTAGATTTGGTGAGTTAATAAGCTATTTTCTCCTCTTTTTCAGCTCATTAAAATCTCAATACTGGACATGTGGTGACAACCCCATTTCGTCTCCTATAAGGTATTTAATAAGGATATCATAAGCAGATTACAAGCTCTTGTGAGACGTAAAACGCTAAAATGAACCCTATGTACAGACGCATGCTCAGCGCGGCATGGTAGACCAAAATCTCGAAGTGGGGGAGGCCCTGACCCAATAGTTAGCCCTTAAACATATTTTCACAATTTAGTTTTTACAATCGCACATATACGCAAAAGTTACCGAAAATACAATGTCTTAAAATGACTATATCCATGCAAGTAATACAATAAAGATTATCAGAACATATTTTGACGAGCCTCTTGGTTGAGTGGTTTACGTAACGGACTGCCGATCAAGGGGTCGCGGGTTCGATTCTGGCTCGGGACAATCATTTGTGTGATTTTTCTCATTGTCATACAAATGTTTGTACTGCGTCTGGGTGTTTCTATGTATTATAAGTATGTATTTACAAAAAAAAAAGTAGTATATGTATTGTATTCTATCCGTATTCTGGTACCCATAACACAAGCATATAAGCTTAACTTGGGACCAGAGGACGTTGTGTCCGTGAATATTTATTTATATTTTGTATAATTTTCAGCCTCACACCGTAGTAGTAGGAAGAGCTGCGATACTTCTAGAGTGTGCGTATTTAGTACACAACTGCAACAAAGGACAATGGCCGTACTGGCTCAAATCTAATACTTCTAAAAGTGCTGGTTAGTACTGAAACCTATTTGATTTTATACTAGCTGTTGCTCGCGACTTCGTACGGGTAGAATTTAGAAAATTTTCCCTCAATTTATTATCCCACGGGAATCTTGCATTCTATCGGGATAAAAAGTAGCCTATATGTTAATCTAGTACATAAGCTACATTATTGTAAAGTTTTATTAAAATCCATTGAGTAGATTTTGCGTAAAAGAGTAACAAACATCCATACTCGCAAACATTTTCGTTTATAATATCATTAGGATATACGCTTTTATCTACTGGTAATTTAGTGTAATGTGCTAATAATAAAATATTATTTTCAGTATCGTTAAGCCCACAACTGAAAAGGCAACGTCTTGCCGGAAAACTGTTTTATCAATGGGCTGAAGTAAGTATTCTTTACCTATGTATAAGACTTATCAAACTAGATTTTCCAGTATAATTTAATTTATTAAGTAAAAACATACTGTAGATAGTATAACTTTATTATTATTTTAGGCTATAGGAAATAGATTGGAGGAAATGTTGATTGAAGATAAAAAACACATAGATACAGTTCTCAATTTAGTGAACGATCCAGATAGCCAAAGAGATTTACTTCAACAAGATGAGGAGGAAGATTTCCTTGATGAAGGTAATATTAATAGTTTGCTTAGTTCAAAAACTAGAAAACACGCTACGGCAAGTGGGTGAAAATCGCGTTGAAAGATTCCGTTACATAGATATTGATAGATACATACCGAACTTATAAAAGCGTGTTAAAAACTTTATTGTAGCCAATTGAATTCGTTTTATTCTTGCTTATTCATTGAAGTTCTCAAGAACTGATCACAAAGTAATAAGTTTTGGGCAACGACTAATTTAAAAACTTGTTTTATAGTTGTTTAAGTAAATTAATCCAATCAATAGTAGATGAATTAGTTACCCTCCCGTATTAATAGAAGCCTGTGCCTAAAAGTAGCAGGTTTATGGATAAAAATATTTAGATTACATAAGGTATTTTTAACACGCATAAATAAATAAATAATAAATAAATAAATATTCATGGACATTTCACACAACGTCCTCTGGTCCCAAGCTAAGTTTATATGCTTGTGTTATGGGTACCAGAATACGGATAGAATACATAAACTACTTTTGTTTTGTAAATACATACTTATAATACATAGTAAACACCCAGACGCAGTACAAACATTTGTATGACAATTAAAAAGATCACACAAATGATTGTCCTGACCGGGAATGGAACCTGAGACCCCATGATCGGCAGACCGTTATATAAACCACTCCACCACGAGGCCCGTCAATAAGTTCAGTATGTATCTATCAATGTATTAACCTATGTAACGGAATCTTTGGAACTGATTTTAACCCACTTGCAGTAGTCAGATCGATCTGAAATTTTGCACATATATCAAGGACCGATGACAATGCAATATTTAAAAAAATATTCAGGATTTTCAAGCGTGTTTTTTAGTTTTTGAACTAAGTAGATTATTTACTTACAGCAAGTATACGTCTCCCCGGAAAACCAATAGGGGCTGAGTGTCCTCGCGCTCTAAGAATAATAGCATGTGTTCTTCTATTCGAAATTACTGCGTTCCTACGTGAAGGATATCAAAATGTGCCAAAAACTTGCCGTTCTTCTTTAAAGGAAAGAGGGCCTTGGGACAGAGTTTACAGGTATCAGATCCCCTTATAACGTTAATAAAACATTATTTTGGTAAGTAGTTATTATAATTCTTTGGTGTAAAACAATTTTATTTTTTGTCATTACGTTATGCTAAGATGGATGGAAAAACGACGTATTTTGTGTAAGACTAAGTGAGTTAATTATGTTCCGTTCATTTGAAATGTATTAAAAGAGAGCGCATATATTTGACAATACTTTTATTTTAACAGGGCTCTTAGCAGTCAACACACATTAATGCCAGTCGAGTATGTTTTCAAAAGAAATAATGCATGTTTCCTTGCATAAGGCACTAAGCGTGCATGCGTATATAGTATAATTATACATAATATTGAATAATGATACACTTTTAAAATGGAAGTATTATATGCAAATCACTATCAACAAATGTGACTCGTATAGCGAATATTATTCACTTTTGGCACTCTGGTTACCTCACAAATGTTGTTACAGCAAAAAAAAATATTAAGCTATTGCATAGCTTCTATCGCGGGCCTTGAGCGTGGAGATCGAATCCAGAAATTCCGTAACGAAAATAGCGTAATAAAAAACCTTACTTTATCGGCGCTACTGCGCATGCGAAATTCCCCCTTCGCCCCGCAATTTATTTCATCCTGTTGAAAGCAAGGGTAAGCCTTCCTCAAATTAAACAGCGTATTAAATTAAGGATTTTGAATCGACAACATATATCCTAAATGTTCAGATAACAGCATATTTTAGATTTTAATAATGTAAAATAATGTTTATTTTATTGACATTTGATTGAGAATCGCTATTTTATCATAATTACCATAAACAATGGACAGATGTAAGCATCAGTAAATAAGGGTTATTAATCTTATTTTAGTTTATGGTATTTAGATATTTGCATAAATTAAATAAATAAATAATTATAAATGCATAAGTTGATAAAAAATGCTATGCAATAGCTTTAACGCGGCAGTCCCCGAGTCCCACACGTCTTTTTAATGGCAATAATTGTACTATGGTTTAACTTAATAATGCATATGGCAATAATTGTGAAGTACCATTTTTAATTATAACAATGATATTCAAATATTGGGTAAAAAGTGCAAACGCACATTTAAATGCATGGAATGATGTAAGATATATTACACCTTAATGCCTTAATAATTAAAGTTTTCTAAAATAATTTCTTTACACAAATATTCAAGATATATTTTTTGTGAATTATCTGTACACCTTTTCAAAATTTTGTCGAATAGTTAATAAATGATAAAATAGCTTAGATAAATTTAGTGAAAAAGTAATAAATGCTTCTGCTACATTGGCATGCGTCGAATTGTAAAAAGTCTACAAAAATTTCTATAGCAATAAATAATAGAAGCTGATTGAGTAAAATAGCTGGTATGATGTAACGAGTGTTGTATGAAATTATATGAAAATATATGAATGTATGAATTTGTATGTTAGGGAAGCGAATCGTCGTTGGAGTATGGCTCTATCCAGTATGGGACACTCGCAAGCTTCAGCACAAAGTTTACAATCAATAGCTGGAGCTGAAACTGAGAGAAAGATTTCTTTTGTACTACACGAACCAGAAAATGTGTCTGGTGGAAGTAATGTTACCGTACGTATAATTTAAAATACTTTATTATTCTTCCGTTCTCACATAATTGCCTTAATTAATTATAACTTAATACAATGGTGCCTTCATCCAATCGCTAGGCAATAATTAATAGGGGTTTAAGGGTGGATCTGGATGACTAGATAATATTTTTTGTTGTACACCGCAAAATTAGACGCGGAAATTTAAGTGTGTGTTAATATGGGCAAGAGAATTGTCATGAACATGTAATAAAATGACTATTTGTATTAAGCTGGATTTTTTATGGAAGGAGTTTTAAGATTTATTAGCTTTTGTTCGTAACTTAACATGTGTAAGATAATTATATTCCTAACAATGATTTATCTCTACGCCAAATTTCATCCAATTACATTAAGTAGTTTTCATAATATGAAATCTTCATAACCATTTAAAAAACACATTTACTCACTTTCTCGTATACAGGGGCATATAAATCAGTCTAGTTATGTCAAAACTATGAAGTGATTAACTTAAGTTTTTCTCACTGTCAGTTGGCGGACGCAATACCGCCCGTACTAGATGACAAGAAGGGTCGTCTCGGGTCTAGAGGCAAGGCGGGTATGCATCGACGTAACACTCAACAAACTCATTCGGCATACGGCTCGTTCAAACGACGATCAATCAAGCTGAGACAGAAAGATAACAGAGATGTTGAAGAATGTAACTATTTGTTCCATTTTGCATTATTTAAGAAACCTTAAGTCCACATCTTTTAAATTTATTTTTAACACCTTTGCTCGTAAAGCTGATGTAATTCCACCGGTTTTAAATATGTAAAGCGGGTCATAAAAAACGCGTGTGTTACCAAAGCAAATAGTTAAGTTATAGTCCATACAAATTTCATAACAGTATTATTTGCCATTTCAAATATGGAACTGATCGCCGCCGCACGACTCGAGCAGCGCGCTGTTCCTATTCAAATTTCGAACTAATCGCCGCGCGGCGCCAGTCAGTAGGCAGCGCTAGCGCGCTGTTAAAATGACGGGAAAGCAACAGTGTGCATTCACAGATTGAGTTTATTTAATGGTTTTTTTTCTGTTTCCTCGCAAATCTGTTAAAAAACGTCGTACGATATACGTGCGTATTGGTTATAACATGCTCGGCTCAATTACGCCCTCGCCTTCGGCTCGGGCTGAAATTCCGCCTCGCATGTTATAACCATCTTAACGCACAAATATCGTAATGTACTATTATTTTCATTACAGTCTTGACCAAAAGATCAGATTCGATACAAAGTAGAAGGAAGGTTTCTTCGTTATCGGACCGAAGTGACACTTCAGAAATATATCCAGGTACCTAATGCGGTTTATGATTAAGTACAGTTGTAAAAATACAACTGTACTTTTGTTTTTAACTAGAGCATAAAAATGCTCTAGTTAAAAACAAACAGCAAATAGTGAGTAAAGTCTAATCCTTTCCAGCCCATTTACGTCCCACTGTTAGGCACGAGCTCCTCCACTTTGGAGGAATTATGGTCTACTGTGCCGCGCTGAGCAGGCGTGTCGGCACAGGGTTTATTTTCGAGTTTTCCGTCTCTCACAGAGGATGTTATCTGAGTGCAATATCCCTTAGCTGACTTTTACAGCACCTTTGGGAGGAGATGGGGTGGTGACACTTATATTCTTAATCCTTCACCACACGGAGAGATAATCTAATCATTTGTCTTATTTACCCCAAATGATAATTATGATTATGCTATACCAGTTATACGTCTAACTTTAGCTGTGTGCAAATATGCCTATGCCTATTCAGTAGCTTGTGTCTTTGAGAAACACGCCTTTTATTATAATAACTACGCATTTATGCATCATTTGTGATGAAAGCATTTTATGTTTAGGTGGCACAGTAATAATGTCAAATGAAGTTGATAGCGGTGGTGAAGAAAGCCCAGGTGTACTATCTGATGACCACGATCATCCGCCTGATAGCCCTGATAGCAATTCCACTGATCCACCTGACAGTAATAAAGGATTCCCATGGCTTAAGGTATGTTCCTTGTAAAAGATATACGTATAAGTGGCAATACTTCTGAACCTGTTTGCATTAAACTGTCAGTAATTAGTATATTAACTCTACTATATACAGGCTGTGGCGTAAATGGTGGTCCAACGCTAAGGTGGTTATTGTTCAAGTATTAACCTATCATATAAAAAAAAAAAATTACCATTTTGTGCCATTTTTTTTTCCAAGTAATGTTATTTGTCGAAGTTACAATCTCATTTATAAAATACTAGCTGACCCGGCAAACGTTGTTTTGCCATACTAAAAAAAAAAAAGAAAAAAAAGGTTTGAAAAATAGATGTTGGCCGATTCTCAGACCTACTGAATATACATGTAAAATTTCATAAAAATCGGTCAAGCCGTTTCGGAGGAGTACGGTAACTAACACTGTGACACGTGAATTTTATATATTAGATTTATCGATTTTTTACAAAAAAATAAAAAAAATCATATTTCCGAAACCAATGGCTAAAATGGTTAATTTTTTTTTATATGATAGGTGTATACTTTAACTATAACCACCTTAGCGTTGGACTACCATTTACGCCACACCAGTGGCGTGCACAGGAATATGACACTGGGTATGCGGAGCAGTACTCAGTCACAAAAACTTTTTCTTTTATAGATTTTTAGCATAGCCACGCGATGGATCTCTAAGTCGGAAACCATGCCAACAGAACAAATTTAAATCTGAATATCCCGAATAAGTCCACACTGTACTAGAATTACTAAACAATAACTACGTACGTACATACATACGTACATGTACGTATGTACATACGTTTCATAACTTTTAACATGAAATTTTCGAGTTACATTACCTTTTAGCTGGCTTAGTTGTCGTAACACGGGTACACAGAATCTTTTCACTGAATGACAATTGTGAGAACTTTTTAATTTTTAACAAACACACACGATCAACACACATTTCACAATCAAATAACATTTTAAAATCAACAAACGAAAATCCATACAATTATTAAAATATAGAAACTCAATATTAAACAGTTCAAGGAATCACACGAAAAAATAAAATGGCCTCCATCGAACCAAAATATTTCTGCTATTTAAATAGATAAAACCTTACTAAACAAAAATGCATACGTGATTTATTAGACTTCCGACATTTTATTTTTATTCGGATAATCCGAAGGCTACGAACGAACGCCGAATACTCGCGGAAACATCCGATCGCCAAAGCATGCGGCAGGAGTTACGGTACAATGCGTCTTCAATATGCAAGCCTGTGTGCGTTTGTAAACTGTGCACGGACACCAAAATTTCTACACACATATGAACTCATGGCAGGCCTACTTTCGTCCGTGTGACCAATATTATTCCTTCGCCAAACGCCTGGCAAAAAGCACCAATTTGCAAGCACATATTGGTGCTATTTATGAATTATTAGGCGTTTTTAAGTTATAATATTTTGTTTAATTAATAGTAAATAAATGAATAAAGTCATCTAAAACATACGAACGTTTTATTAAAATATCTGTGAATGGCAAGTAAAGGAATGCTTTTCTGCCGTTATGGAGCGCACGCCCCTGCGCCACACCCTGTATATACTTACTATATAATATTATAAAGCTGAAGAGTTTGTTTGTTTGTTTGCACGCGCTAATCTTAGGAACCACTGGTCCGATTTAAAAAATTCTTAGTGTTGGATAGTACATTTATCGAGGAAGGCTATAGGATATATAACATCACGCTGCGACCAATAGGAGCGAAGCAGTAGTGAAAAATGTTGCAAAAACGGGAAAAGTTTTCTAAATACCACGCGTACGGAGTCGCGGGCTAGTGTGTATAATAAGAATAACTTGCTAAGTTTAAGAACTAAAAAAACACGCTTGAAAATCAAAATGATTTTACATCGATCCTTAATGGTACCAATTCTACGCGCACAACTAAACTTAACTAAAAAATGAAATTTGATTGTATCAATAACACAATTCCGTAATGTTAACGATTCTTTCTTGTTAGCAAATCTGTTTATTATAGATTAACGATTGTAATTAATATAAAATTAAACAACCAAACAGCCAAATAATCAATATACAGCAATAGTTGTTTTCATTTTTTAGTTAAGTTAAGTATAGTCGTGGATGTAGAATCGACACCAATGTGTGCAAAATTTCAGATGAATCCGACCGCTAAAAGTTGGTGAAAATAACTTTCAAAGATTACGTTACATATATTAATACATACCTACGTTTGTACATAGATAGATATATGCGAAGCTAATAAAAGCGTGTTAAAATATCGTTTGGATACATTTTAACTTATATTGAGTGTATATTTCATGTAGCATTTGCATTAATATTCATCAAAGTCGGGCCTTTATTGTTAATTTCTAGTTTGATGACAAGCTAATTTCTTTGCAAGTATTACCTAAATAAAACACACTTGGACGCCACGCCTACGTTAATAGTTTTCAAATTATGTAGCTTTAAACATATTAGGTATACGTTACATTATATTACGGGCACCTTAATTTTTTTTTATTAAAAGCTTAACTTTAAATAAATATTACAACACCGTATTTCCGCCCCTTACTTACATTTTATTGATTTATACTATCAGGTGATGGTGAAGTTCTTGAATTCATTCAATTACGTGTGCTGCCATCAAAACTTCTGTCATCCATACTGCTTCCGACGTAACATGAGAGCAAGTGTACGACTCATGAAGTCTGTGCATAAGGTAATCATTACATTATTACTCTTTAGGTAAATGACTTGCTGTTATTTAATAAATAGACCTTTTATATATATAAATGTAAAATATAGTTTATAACCTACATAATCTATAAAATTCAACCATCACGGTTCATGATTTAAATCCTGGTGACGGACGGACGGACAGATTTTGGACATCAGGATACTCTTTTTAAATTTGATGCCTTTTCGTTAGTAAATTGATTTTATTATTTTTATATGTATTTTAAATGTACATAGATTTATGGAGAGAAGTTCGGTCCAGAAGTAAGCACAACAAGTTCAGATGAAGGTAGTGGTTGTGCTCGAAGAGGTCGACGTACACGCAAATCATCTGAACATTCTACTTCAGATAGGTATACTCAGTACGGTGCCATTTTGCTGATATTATCTTTATCTATCCCTTCTTACTATTATACTAATAATTATTTACAGATATTTAGGTACTATTATCATAATAATTATAGCGTCAGTCTTAGGGTAGAGCGAGATGATTTTATAAGTCGCTAGTTGAAAAAAAGAGTCTACAAGGTCAAATATAAAATCAAAAATTCTGCAGCAAAAAATTACTCTATTCTCCATTGTTATGTCTATTCTCTATCACTCTTCTTTCTCAATTACTGAAAAATAATCTTGCTCTACTCTAAGCTCTCTCTCTCTCTCTTTCTGTGCTCTTAAGGTGCAGCCAAGACCAACATATAAGAATTATGAAATTAAAATTTAAAGTAAAATCTCCCTATAAGTAAAAATATTTATGCTTTGGCATTTCTTTTAAATATTATTCAAATACAACATAATAACATTAATGATTGGTTATAGAATTGAGAGGTCAGTAATAGAAAGCGCCGGGTTAGCGTATAGAGCGGCGGGCGGTGAACAAACTACGACCGCGACGGATGCTTCAGCCGCTTCACGACCAGCAGCTATGCCTTACCCACCAGCCGATCCACCACCGATACTTAAATATCTCAAAGGACAAGTAAGTTTTTGTAGCGATAGATGGCGTCTCTCCGTGTGGTGACGGATTAAGAATACAAGTGTCACCCTCTCCTCCCAAGGGTGCTGTAAAAATCTGCTAAGGGATATTGCACACAGATAACTTCCTCTGTGAGAGACGGAAAATTTGAAAATAAACCCTGTGCCAATACACCTGGTCAGCGCAGCACAGTAGACCATAATCCCTCGTAACTGGGCGTAACGTAAATAGGTTGGAGAGGGAGAGATGGCGTTAATACACATTACATAATATAAGATATGATAAATGTATTGGTGAAGGCAGGCTTCAGAATTTTGCGACTGCGACCCGCTCTCATTTTGTACTGAAAGTACCGTTCAGTTCTTAGATGCACGTGACATGCGCCACATCCCTCAATGTATTGTATCTGTGGGCGTAGCTAATCGCAAAGCGGTCAAAAAGCGTAGTTATTATTCATTCATTCACAAACAAAGTATCCTGTACAACTATAAAAAGTTTTTTTTTTATTTCCAAGGTTCGTGATGCCTACCATACCCCACTAGCCACCCTAATCAAAGGTGCAACCACAATGAATGAAGACATGTTCGCTGAAAGTGCTTCAGTCGCGTGGCAACTATTGCTCGAGTCAGATCGTGAACTAAGCTCATGTGCCGCTGCACTTTTCATACTAGCCGCTGTTAAATCACCTCATACTGCTACGGAAATTATGCAAAATGATTTGAAACATGCTGATCCGGGAACCAGGTAAGTGATGATAAGAAAATAAACAAATATATAATTTTCTATTAAAATTTTCTTAATGTTACTGTGTTAAAAAAACTTAATAGTAAAGGAAATCAGTGAAATTCTCTACCTAAATTCTTTTCTTCTCTTCTCCTTTTGTGCCAGGGCTTTTTAAAAATAAATGCACTCAATATGAAGGACATATTGTTCTTCATTAGTCTCGTACAATCTTGAGGTATGATATGAAACTTTCAAATTGCAATTGATATTGCTTCCTGCATTGAGTAAAACATTCGCGTCTTAGAAAACTGTAAACAATATTTTTGGCATAGATTTTCGGTCTGAAACATGAGACAAGAACAAATACCGTAGATATTAAAAATATCTTTGTAGATGAATTGTAATAATACTAACATTTGATGCAGTAAGGCGTTTAAGGGCCTACATCAATATTATCGTCGACATGTACATATTAACACAGCTAGTAGGTATAGAAAATGAAGAATTAGGGATTTTTTTTTTGTTTACTCAAAATCTACAAAATATATTTTAATTCTGATTTTCGTGTTTCTATATACAGGTTGCTTCAAAAAAATGTATACACACTTTGAACTTCCATAGAAAATTTATTTACCGTTCTACAAAGTTAAATTTCAGGAAAATAGAAAGCTGAAAGTCCAATGTAAATGAAACATAAATAACAAATGTTAATACTGTTCAAATTGGTGACCTGCAGCATCAATACAATTCTGAGTACGAGTCACCACTGATTCTGTACATCGTATCAAAACGTCCAATGAGATTTCTCTACACACTGCTTGAATCTCATTCCAAAGAATGTCTAGGTTACGTAGTTTACGTTTGTACACCTCATCTTTTACTGTGCCCCACAAGAAGAAATCCAGCGGTGTAAGGTCTGGAGAGCGTGCTGGAAACTCGATTGGCCCCCTGCGTCCTATCCACTGGCCTTTTCTTGTGGGGCACAGTAAAAGATGAGGTGTACAAACGTAAACCACGTAACCTAGACATTCTTTGGAATGAGATTCAAGCAGTGTGTAGAGAAATCTCATTGGACGTTTTGATACGATGTACAGAATCAGTGGTGACTCGTACTCAGAATTGTATTGATGCTGCAGGTCACCAATTTGAACAGTATTAACATTTGTTATTTATGTTTCATTTACATTGGACTTTCAGCTTTCTATTTTCCTGAAATTTAACTTTGTAGAACGGTAAATAAATTTTCTATGGAAGTTCAAAGTCACCCGGTATAATAGTTACTTATGTTTTTAAAGTTATTTCATTAGTTAATACACGATAATAGACCGACAAATGAAAAAAATCAAAAATTAGAGAGGTTGTTTCGCTAAGATTTTCTATTGAGAAAACTTTTTTCAATCGCGTTTCTGAGTTTATGCGATCCTAGATCATATATTGAAAAACATAATTATACTTAAAAATTAGAGCTCTAGCCATTCAATCTAAAGAAACAATGAAAACTTCGTACATAGAAAAATGCACGAAGCTATTTTGGTATCCTCTATCAATATAGTCATATAATCCGAACCATAAATTTTCAGAATAAATGCCATACTGCGTTTCCAAGTAATGTGGAAACTTCGCTATCAAGTGTGGCCGAGGATGGAAGAAGGGGCTTCTGTTACATTCAAGGTTCCACCACCAGGGATTGAGTTCACCCTACCCTCACCGAAGATCGGCATCGAGTCACTGTCAGTCGTGGACCCGCCGTGGAGCCCACAGGTTAAAGACAAAGATATGGAGATGACTTTGAATCAGGAGAGACATGTAAGGTCCAATACTAAATTTATTGTAGTGAAAATCCAAATTAATTATAAATATTGGTTTTAGATGGCATTGGTTTATTATACAACTATTTTGGTCCCCTGTACATGTTTCTTGTATTTTATTTTTTTGACTATACTTCTTGCTGTCTTTTCTAATGCTTTGTGACTACTCTAATTCTTATTATCTCTTTGTTTGCTAAGTGTAATGTGTACAATACTACAATACATATCTAAAGGTTTAAGGTACCTTCAGATGTTCTGTGAAGACTACTAGTTGGAACTTCATTCGTGGGTAACACCACAATAATAAGAAAATCTCAGTCATTAACCATTCCAGAATCATTATAATGTATACATTAGTAGTACATGTATACATTCATTACGATGAAATTTTTTAAACATTTTGGAATGCTTTTATTATCACTGGTATTCAAATGATATTCCGCCTTTTATTCAATCAATTCAAGAATTTCATAATCAGAAATCCTGTAATCCTGTTAAGAGGATACCAAAATAGCTTCGTGCATTTTTCTATGTACGAAGTTTTCATTGTTTCTTTAGATTGAATGGCTAGAGCTCTAATTTTTAAGTATATGTTTTTTCAATATATGATCTAGGATCGCATAAACTCAGAAACGCGATTGAAAAAAGTTTTCTCGATAGAAAATCTAGGTGAAACAACCTCTCTAATTTTTTATTTTTTTCATTTGTCGGTCTATTATCGCGTATTAACTAATAAAATAACTTTAAAAACATAGGTAACTATTATGTATAGAAACACGTAAATCAGAATTAAAATATATTTAGTAGATTTTGAGTAAATAGGAAAAGTATCCCTAATTCTTCATTTTCTGTGCCTACTGGCTGTGTTAATATGTACGTGTCGGCGATGATATACGATAATATTGATGTAGGCCCTTAACATGTCATCTTGAATATAAACAATCGACATAAATATCACATACATTTTTGAAGTACAGTTTTGCCTGCCTTTGACGTATTTATCATACACACCGTTCATGTATCATGTTAAGAATGCGTACTTTCTTACAAAGGAGTCAATTCAAATGCGCTCAAATCGATCTCGTTTATAATCGATCATATACCATTTTTACATAAATCTTTCTTAATTTAAGAAATAATCATCCTCCTGCCCTTATCCCATTATTTGGGGTCGGCGCAACATGTCTTTTTCTTCCACATTCTTCTATTAGCCATCATGTCTGTGTCAACTCCTCTTCCTTTTATATCCTCTTTCACACAGTCCATCCATCTTTTCTTAGGTCTTCCTCTAGACTTTTTTCCTTCCACATTTATACTCAGAACTCTCCTAACGACATTACTTTCCTCTCGTCTCATAACATGCCCATACCAGGAAGAGAAGAATAATCTACACAAATATTTGTATCGACTCGCAGCGTTCCTTAGTAACAGCAACAAAGACTCGTAAGAAACAACAGACAGAAGCTATAAAGAGAGCGGTACAACAACGCAATGATCAGAAGAGAGCTGAACGTGAGAGTTTCTTGATCACTACCATACCTATAACCAGGCAGGCGGCTAGAGAACCAGCATTAGATCATGCTGCTGACGATCATGTCGAACGTAAGTATATACGGTTTAAACGGAGATTTTATCGGATAATAAACGTTTTAGCGTAAAAAGACTAATAAGAATAACAAGTTTTGACAATTTTCGCGAATCTATTTTAGCGAACTTTTAAAACTCTGATAAGTCATTATGAATAAGACCACAGAAATACACCATGACTTTTCGTAAATTAAGATTAGTGAACCGATTGAAAAACTACCCTCGTAATTTTAATTTTTTTTAAGAAGCCTAATCATTTGCATATTTTTATTAAAGTAGGGGTTCTGTCTTCTACAATATAAAATCAGTCATCATCTATCAGTTCAAAGTCCTGTCATTGGTTTTGCTAATCAGGAGAATACCTCAAACAAAAAAACTGACTGAAAGACAGACAAAACAAAATTTAAATTACGACTTTCGCGTTAGCGCTTTTGAAACATGCAGGTGTTTTCGGTAAAACTCCGTTATTTGGACATTACAAAAAGACACTTTAATTTATTCGAATAGATTAATGGTCTTATTCATAATGAGTAATAATGACTTATCGGAGGTTTAAAAGTTCGCTAAAATCGGTTTGCTTAAATTATCAAAAATTCTTTTTACACGCTTTATATTAGCTTCACTTGTATGTTTGTTTGTATGTTTGTTTGTATGTTTGTAACCGACTCCTTTGGACGCTATTTTGACCCACTTTAAACGGTCAGATTCTATTCAAATTTTGCACACCTGTCAAAGACCGATGACAATACAATAATTCGATTAAATAAAGCGTGTTTATTAGTTTTTTTAAACTATTTTTAATTATTTACGATAAAATGTTTATTATCTCTCCGATAAAGTGACACCATTTTATTGTTTAAACCTCCGATAAGTCATTATGAATAAGGCTATTCATAATGACTTATCGGAGGTTTAAAAGTTCACTAAAATCGGTTCGCGAAAATTTGTCAAAACTTGTTATTCATAATAGTCTTTTTACGATAAAACGTTTATTATCTCTCCGATAAAGTCTTCGTTTAAACCTCCGATAAGTCATTATGAATAAGGCCTTTAAGTCTTTTAGAAATCATTGCTATAATTTCAATTGTATTATTTCCACCAGCACCAGCAGATGAAGAGTTAGTAGAAGGTGTGAGAGGATCCCATCATACACAACTAGCATCAGCATTATTTCCTTCCATTCTATGTTCCGCTGTAGCTGAGATTATAGCATTATTAGATGATGCGGCTGTCTCGAGAGATGGATGTTCTGTATATGAAGTTGCTTATCAGGTTAGATTACTTTTACTACCATTCCATTATTTTTCCTATGATTTATAAAGAATACGGATAACTAGACATATTGAAAACCCGTATACACTATTCCAATATATCTGGTCAATGTTGCTATTTGGTATTTTTTTCTATTTAAAGGTCTGGCCGATGTAATGAAAAATTGTGTGCACAAAATTTTGATCGGTTAATTAATATTTTCTAACACTTGCGCGACTCATTTGCATAAATAAAACTACTTTTCACGGATTTAGACGCGTATATTTGTTTTAATTTTAGCCCGACGTTTCGGAGACTTTGCAGTCCCTGAACCCGTGACCATGGTGACTGCAAAGCCTCCGAAACGTCGGGCTAAAATTAAAACGTTTAATTAATATCAAAATTATCAACTCACTTAAACACCTATTAGTATTTATTGACACTACCGCAGATAACTCGTAAAATGTTTAAATATAGTCACAATGAAATTGTATTATATATTTGAGTTATCTAATATATAAAATTCTCCTGTCACGGTGTTTGTAATTGTACCCCTCCGAAATGGCTCAACCGATTTTCGTGAAATTTTGTGTACATATCCGTTAGGTCTGAGATGGGACAACATCTATTTTTCATCCCCCTAAATGTTAAGGGTGGTCCACCCCTGACATTTGTATGACAAAACAACGTTTGCCGGGACAGCTAATACAGTTATATATTTGCCCGCAACTTCATAGTTTAGAAAAAATTTTTCTTTAACAAATTATACAAAAAAAAACATCTATATGAAATACCTAATAAAAAACTATGCATATGGACCACACTATCTATTAAAAATTCTCGTCAAAATACATTGTTTTATAATAATTATATCTAAAAATATATGTAAATACCTCACCTCACGTTTTTTTGATGTAGGCAGAGATTATAGAGTGCACTTACAATTACAATATATTTTATTTTCTACAGGTGATATGGTGCTGTCTCGTAGAAGATTCCGCGTTATTCTTACGTCACGTTCTAGAACGTTTAACTCGAGATCATCAAGATGAAATGTTCAAGCTTCTTCGACACTTAATAAGATTCATACCGAGATTACCTCAACAGGCAGCGTTCGCTCTGTACAATTATATTATAGGTTATGTTATGTTCTATGTTAGAAGTCCACATGAAGAAGGACAGAGATTAGTTGGTGCAGCTTTGTCTATATTGTGGATGGTAAGTTGAAGAACTTGCTATATGTAATTAAAATCAAACCCTAACAAATTATATAAAAACCATCCTCTTGAACTACTCTATGTATTAAAAAAACGCATTAAAATCCGTTGTGTAGTTTTGAAGATGCTCACATTGGAAAATACATACAAAAATAACTATTGTGTTTTTTAATAAGTATAAAGATTAAAAAGCATACAGTGTCATCACAGGTTGTATAATATTGTGTCTTTGTGATAATTCAGCATAACAATTTCTTTATACCATTTAATAAGAAATGTTATAGTCAACACCAGGGGCTATTACAATGCCGTCACAATGATCAGTCACTGACGCCATAGTGGCGTCATTTGTGACAAAAAATTAAGAGTAGACCATACTTGATAATATTCGCCATTATGCAATCACTGACTGATCATTGTGACAATATTGTAATAGCAGACTTGGCCCCCTGGAGTTGGTTCTGAGGTGTAACTTTTGGGGTTGCAGGAAATAATTTCAGTTTCTATCTTCTTCTTCTCCAGCCCATTTACGTCCCACTGTTGGGCACGGGCCTCCTCCAGTTTGGGAGGGATTATGGTCTACTGTGGTCGCGCTGACCAGGCGTGTTGGCACAGGGTTTCTTTTCGAGTTTTCCGTTTCTCACAGAAGATGTTATCTGTATGCAATATCCCTTAGCTGACTTTTACAGCACCCTTGGGAGGAGATGGGGTGGTGACACTTGTATTCTTAATCCGTCACCACACGGACTTCAGTTTCTATATTCATAAAATATTTACTTACATATTTACGTAGTCACGCTAAGTAAATTTAAGGTTTGGGACCCGTTTTACGCTTTAGCAGTAACCCTATTAATAAGTAATAATCTTATATATAACTAGCTGACCCGGCAAACGTTGTTTTGCCATAATTGAAAAAAAAAAATTTTGAAAAATAGATGTTGGCCGATTCTCAGACCTACTGAATATGTATGCAAAATTTGAGAAGAATCCGCCAAGCCGTTTCGGAGGAGTACGGTAACTAACACTGTGACACGTGAATTTTATATATTAGATAATCAATTGCTGTTCGTTAGTCTCGCTAAAACTCGAAAACGGCTAGGCCCATTTTGGTGATATTGGTCTTGAAATATTCGTGAAGGTCCAGGGAAGGTTTAAACGGTGACAAAACAGATGGGGATCTAAAATTCCACGCGTACGGAGTAGCGGGCATCAGCTAGTAAATAAATAAATATTCATGGACATTTCCACACAACGTCCTCTGTTCCCAAACTCATTATATGCTTGTGTTATGGGTACCAGAATACGGATAGAATACATATACTACTTTTATTTTGTAAATACATACTTATAATACATAGAAACACCCAGACGCAGTACAAACATTTGTATGACAATTAGAAAAGTCACACAAATGATTGTCCCGAGCGGGAATCGAACCCGCGACCTCTTATTCGGCAGTCGGTTACACAAACCACTCAACCACGAGGCTCGTCAAAATAATAAAATAAAGTCTGGTGGTCTTTCACCAGGCAATATCTTACGAACAGTGAGATCGAAACAGTCGACATTTTCACAGATGATGTATTTCTGATTAACTTGATAATGCGCTTATAGACTAGTCCAGATCCCTTCCCGACCTCAGATCGCCCGTAAATAATTTTTCCTTTCATTTTCATAATATTCTCCTCCTTTTCTAATGGGTTTCATCCTGCTATAATTTTTTTTTTGTTCTAAAAATTATCGGCACTGGTCTATTAGACGACTTGATTATCAAGGTATGATATTACGATAAAGAATATATTATCATGGATAATGGTACGGGACCTTTAGTGTGTGAGCCCAACTCGTACCTACTAGCCAGCTTTTACTTATGGACTGGTAATTATTTGTGACGCAGGTAGTTCACAGTGTTCATGGCATAATGTTTAAAGACCTGAAGCAAATATTACGTAAAGAACAATGTGATGCATCTATTCTATTGACCGCAAACGTACCAGCTGCCAAGAAGATTATCGTTCATGGCCCGTGTAAGTATATTTATAACAATACGTAACTCTACAATTTTTTTAATAAATATTCGTTGACATTACACACAACATCCTCTCATCCCAAGCTAAGTTCATATGCATCTGTTGTGGGTACCAGACTATAAAAGACTTCAGACTGTATTTCTTGTAAAATGTTCCAAACAATTTCAGCTGACAACGAAGGTAGTATTCCTTCTCAATTCCCTGTCCAAGAAGATACAGTATTTAGTCAGATATTGAAAGAGTCACTGGATTTCTTCGGTATACCAGAAAAGTTACAAAGAGAACATTTTTTGGTTGACTTCAAAACACGTAAGCAAAATTTTAATATTTTTAGGTCATCATCATCATTATCACGCCGTCACATGAAGGTAGGCAAAAACTATAGAACTCTACCTAAGTGGTCTAAACACACTTTCTTTGTCGCATTATTATGCCTGCAAAAGGTCTAAGTTGTTATTTAGTAGACTCTCCGTGTTGTGACGGATTAAGAATACAAGTGCCACCACCAAATCTCCCAAAGGTGCTGTAAAAGTCAGCTAAGGGATATTACACACAGATAACATCAACTGTAAGAGACGGAAAACTCGAAAATAAACCCTGTGCCAACACGCCTGGTCAGCGCGGCACAGTAGACCATAATCCCTCCAAAGTGGAGGAGGCCCGTGCCCAACAGTGGGACGTGAATGGGCTGGAGAGGAGAGGTACATTTAGTTACATGTTCGTGTGGCGACAAATTAAGAATACAAGTGTTGCCACCCAATTCTTCCCCAGTGTGCTGTAAGAGCCAGCTAAGGAACATTATAAGCAGTTAACATCAACTGTGAGAGACGGAAAACTTAAAACTAAACCCTATGCCAACACGCCGGTTCAGTGCTACATAGACATAAACCCTGCCGAAGTGGAGGCCCAACAGTGGGACATTGATGGGCTAGGAAGAGAAATAATTTAAATTATTTTGTCAATAATGTATTTTATAATATTTTATAGGTCGAATACATAATCCACAAAGTTACGTACGTGATCATTACTTCTTCAAGCGTTCTCAATATCCTCAGTTAGGATTAGTACATATGGAGCCAGAGGAAGCCTTCCAAAAATTACAGGAACAAGAACTTTTACAGAAATTTGTTGAAATTGGGAAAGTACTTTTAACATGGGCTATTTTAAAGAATGTTGACATGGTATGTTTAATATAATAAAATTTTTGTGATAGTGTGTAAGATTTCGCTATAACAAATTCACTGTAACAAAGACTTAGTTCATTTTTAAGTCACTTCTTACACTCTTTTTTATTTGGAGAATCACTCTGTTTTAGGTCGTTCAACGAGTTGTATTTCTGCATGACGAGTTAATGAAACTACCCTCATTCCCTCGAAAAGCATTAGAAGCAGACTTAGTACTGTACAGCCGTGGAGCCCTTGGGTCCACCTTATTGGGATTAGATGTATTGCATAAGTTTATGTAAGTTGTTAATATCATAAAAAACAATAGAACTAAAACATTATTACGTAAAAATCAATATCCGCAAGGTGTTTGACAGAACAAATGAATGAACATTAAACGTGTCAGTTTGCGTTCCCTTGCGTGAGCTAAATAGAATGTACCAGAAATACTCATAGTCCAAAATCTGTGTAAGAGCTGTATACTACAAGAGCCAGCTTACGACAGAATTGCCATCTAAAGTTCTAATAATTAACTAGTAAACGAATACACAAACCAATATAGCGTGTATTATTTCTCGATATCCCTTATTCTCTCTCTCGTTGATACGACGTTCGCTCTGTCTCACTTTTTCTCTCGATCTTTCTCACTTGCTTGCTCCCTACTCTCACTCCATGGCTAGTTGCTTCATGCTACGTTCGCCCTATCTTACTCTCTCTCAATCGGTCTCGATCGTTCTCTCTCTCTCTTTTGCGACACTTTCGTTGCATACCTGCGGACGTTACATCTGTAAAATTTTTACCCTCATGCGCCTAAAGAAGTTTCACTTCAAAAATAAACCCTATGCCAATATGTCTAGTCAGCGCGACATAGTAGACGAAATAGTCTCCCGAAGTAGAAGAGGCACGTGCCCAAAAGTGGGACATAGGTTCTAGAGAGACGAGAGAGACAGAGAGAGATAATTAATTGGAACAAGTATATGAATTTTTGTAAAAAAATATACTACATTATTTAACATTTCAGGTGGGTCCGTCTTATAGCTCGAATGTTCGAGGCAATGGCTGGCAATTTTACTTCATCTAGAGACATCCATTTGTTCCTGAACGTTCTGAATGGTGCTCTTATGCTGCATAGTGAAGACTCTCTTATACTTAGATATGTGATCGCCACTTATGTTAATGCTGCGTTCAATTTTAAGAGTATTTTCTCTACGAATGGGTAAGTCGTACTTTTTAACATGTAATATAATAAGGCAACTCATAAATACTGTAGAATTTTTGTAAGAATGTTCGTTGCTATTTCACGCAAAATAGTGAGTGGATTTTAATGAAACTCTTGAGTTGCATAGCATAACATAATAAAGGCGTGTATAGCCGAGTACTCACTAGCGAGCTGTAACTGTAACTGTTGCATGTACTGTAACCAAAAAACATAGTGTGTACGTTGTTCGCAAAACCTGCTACGAGCGGTACGCGTGCGGTTTGCAGCGAGCCGATGTTTACAACGTACTCATTCTGATCGCGTAACGTTGCACGTAACTTTAACCGTCACTGTTACCGAAAACATACTGTGTAAAGATAGCGCGCGAGTTGAATGCAGAGTTCAGGAATGCGATGGTAATGTGACCTACTGTTGACCATGAATAGACGAATATCGATAAATTTAAATTGAATTGCAGCCAATGTTCTTTTTGAAAGTCCGGTATAACGGCTTGCTCGGTCGAAACGATTATTTAGATTAAATGTCCAACTTTTGTTCTGTTTCTCTTCCACACACAAACATGTCTAAGACATTTTTTGCCATTTCTCTAGCCTGACGATGAATAAATACTCGTTTTTTTGTAATGGAACTAGATGAACATACCCGGATCACACATTATTAAAATCAAAAATATACCACGAAGTAGCAACTTTTGTAATAACAAGATAACACGATACAACATTTACGATAGCTGCACGGCACAACACTACACCGCAGGCGAAGGAAGCGGGGCGGGTGGACTGCGGGGGGAGGTGCTCCCACTCTTTACCTCAGACCCCGACTGCATTCAACTCGCGCGCTTACAGTACGTGGTTTGCGGCGACGAGCGACTCGCAGCGAGCCGACGATTGTCGGTTTTTGCCGCGGAACAAAGGGCGCTCGTGGACGTCATGAGGAGAGGTTGTTGCTAGACGCCGCGAACCAGCTGTGTTTACGAGTTATTCCTTCGTCATCATGAGTGAATGGTCAGAGGATAAATGTCTCTCGCTGATAAACGCCTACAGGAAAAATACTGTACTATGGAAGGACAAAGATTATTACAAAAAACATATGAAAGAAGATGCCTGGGCTAAAATCGGAAGTATAATTAATGAAAGTGGGGAAGCATGCAAACAAATAAAATGATGAATTTTTTGTTTGCATGCTTCAATGCAATCGTGGATTTACAAACCAAAACTGAGGGCATAGCAGGCCTCCCCGTTCGTTATTCCCCGTACACACTAGAACCTCGTTATTGTATCTGTTTGGTTACAGTTACAGCTAGCAAAATCAGTACGCTCGGTGAAAGCGTTCCGGCGACGTCGTGAGCCGTAATTGTAAAACGCGTACACACTAGAACCTCGTTACTGTATCACGCATGTTGCAGTTACGGTTCCCTAGTTAGTACCCGGCTTATTGTTACGCTAAAAGCCAAGGCTGGCATTAGCTAGCTAGGTATATAATATTCTCTAATACTTGCGCGAATCATTTGTTTAAATAAAATCTAATTCGTAAACCGAAGTTTTATTTAGCTAGGTATATTTAGAGGTCAAGCATTAGAATTCACAATTTTTAATGATTTTCAGCTACCTTCTGATTATGCCAACACTACTACAGATTTACTCAAACTTCCAAACGAATAAATTGGTAACGACGACCATAGAGTACGCGGTGAAACAGTTTTATTTGTTGAATCGCAAACCGTTTATACTACAAATGTTTGGTTCCGTATCAGCTATTTTGGATACAGATGAAGAATCTACTTATGGCGATGCCAGCAAGGTTAGGTCTTAGTACCCTTTACTTATTTTTAAATGAGAGTTTCCTAGTCTATTAATAAAAAGGTAAAGTTTGTAATATGTATGCAGGGGGTTATGTCCATAACTACCTACGCTACAGTCTCCTGGTGGGTTGTAAATTATCTATATTATTACTAGCTGACCCGGCAAACGTTGTTTTGCCATACAAATGTCAGGGGTAGACAAATAATTTGAAATAAAATATTAATGCGACTATAAAATGAAATGTAAGCTATCCTATCTTTCAAGTTGGGTCGAATTGCACACGGTGTGCAAATCAAATTTAAAATCGGTTCAGTAGTTTAGGAGTCCATCGCGGACAAACATCGTAACACGTAATTTTTATATATAAAGATTATAAAGCTAGCTTGTTTGTTTGAACGCGCTAATCTCGGGAACTAGGTACTGGTCCGATTTGAAAAATTCTTTCAGTTTGGGATAGATATATTCTTGGCAATAATTTATCTATCCTAAAATATAGAGATACTAGCTGACCCGGCAAACGTGGTTTTGCCATACTAAAAAAAAAAGTTTGAAAAATAGATGTTGGCCGATTCTCAGACCTACTGAATATGTATGTAAAATTTGAGAAGAATCGATCAAGCCGTTTCGGAGGAGTACGGTAACTAACACTGTGACACGTGAATTTTATATATTAGATATTATAAAGCTGAAGAATTTGTTTGTTTGAACGCGCTAATCTCAGGAACCACTGGTCCGATTTGAAAGATTTTTTCAGTGTTTGATAGTACATTTATCGAGGAATGCTATAGATTATGTAAAATGTTGTTAAAACGGCAAAACTTTTTTAAATTCCACGCATACAAAGTCGCGGGCAACAGCTAGTCCTAAATTATAGAGGTATTTTAGATATGTAAAAGATTTTTTCCGATTGATGGTAAAACTGTTTTTTTTTGCACAGGTCCAATCGAGTTGCTTATTCAATCTTCTGTTAAGTTTGGAAACACCATCACCAGATCCACTTCACATAGCTGAACTAATAAAAGAAGAGAAACCTTTGAAGCCCATAGACTTTTGTTACCGTGATGAAGAAGAAATGGTTAATGTATTGGACTGTATTAGTCTCTGTGTCATGGTGGTATCGTATTCTGCTGAGAGTATGAGAGGATATCAGATGCTGGTAAGATTCCTGACCGATTAGAAGAGAGACGGAAATCTGGAAAATTAACCCTGTACCAACACGCCTGGTCAGTGCGGCACAGTAAACTAATCCCTTCCAAAGTGGAGGAGGCCCGTGCCTAACTGTGGGACGTTTATAGGCTGGATTAGAAAGGTAATGGACGCACGTTCTTTAACTTTTGAGCTCTTGGACGTATAATACAATCTCGCGCTATTCTTTATTTGTAGTAATAAAACTTAAAATGTAATGTTGCAGATAATATTGGAGGCGATATTACCATGCTACGTAAAGCAAATACAATTACCGACATATAATAGAGAAGGGAAAACTGAGAAAGAAATAATACAGCAATTGGCTATTGCGATTAAAACTCTCGTTAACAATTGTGAAGGACTATCAAAGTAAGCTGATTTAAATACTACTAGGTATTTTTCATTAATAATACACCATCCATATCTTTAACGGGCTTCGTGGTGGAGTGGTTTATGTAATGGACTGCCGTTCACAAGTTCGCGTGTTCGATTCCCGCTTGGGACAATCATTTGTGTGATATCCATAAATGTGGTGCAAATGTTTGTACTGCGTCTGGGTGTTTCTATGTATTATAAGTATGTATTTACAAAAGAAAAGTAGTTTATGTAGTATATCCGTATTCTGGTACACATAACAGAAGCATATAAGCTTAGCTTGGGACCAGAGGACGTTGTGTGAAATGTCCGTGAATATTTATTTATTTATATTTATATATATCCATGTTTAAAAATATTGAGAATATGTATATCATCACTATATTGGCTGTCATGGGTGATTAGGGAATTGCCAGGTGAATTAAATTCCAAATATTTGAGATTAAAAACTCGAACCAATCGTATAGTTTAGCAGGCAACTACTATTGGGCATGGGCCTCATAACAGAAGGTATTCACATTCTGTTATGAAGCCCATGCCCAATAGTAGGATGTCTTTATAAGTGATGAACTTCAATAAACTTGAAATATTCAACAGTAATTTTTTTTCCAGGTCTTACAATGGTCCGTATAGAACATCGCCCGAACACAAAGGGTCATCACAACGTACAGGGCCGCGTACTACAGCCGCTACCATAATTGCGTTTGAGGAATCTCACTCCAAATATGATAATTCTAAGATGCCTGGAATACCGGAGTACACTGGCGCCGAAGATTCTGAGGTAGAATTATTGCTTTTTTTAATTTTGAATATACAATTGTAATGCCATTATATCTGTAATTTTTTGATAAAAAATAATTAAAATACCGTACTAACAACATTATTAAATAGATTACCGAAAAAAGCGATACTGTTTTCTAGTATATGCTGAAGCTTTTCATGGACTAATATGGAGTGCAAATGCAAATGGCAGAGAAATTCTCTGAATCTACTGTTATAAACAAACATGCAAAGATATTGTTTTTGACAAATATTTAAAAGTATACAGAATCAATGTATTTTTGTCTTGTAAAGTGGGTAGTCCTTAAAATATTAGGAACAACAACAGTTTTAGTATATTTTCGTAAATGTTCATAGTTGGTACGAGCAGAATACCGAAGACCACGTGACGTATTACTGTCACTAGTGGGAGAATTTATTGGACGGGCTACCACACGACTCTTAGAAATAAACGGATCAAAAGGCAGTGGTGGAAGTGAAGGGAAGCCAGTAGAATTACTTGATTCTAAATCGCATGCGGTAAGTCTATCAAAACGTATTAAAATATATTATTCACGGCTACTTTACACATTATCTTTTTAGGGTTGTGCAACAAAAGGTAAAATGGGACTGTGCTACTGAGATTCCACTATCTATCCGTCCATCTGTCACGAGGTGGACCTCGTAAGCGGTGATAGATAGACAGTTGAAAAAATTAAAAAGTTAAATTAAAACACAACGATAAGTATTCACTATTGTATTATGTCCGTACTAGCCGTTGCCCGCAACTCCGTCCGCGTGGAATATGAAAAAAATTTTTTTTCGCAATAAAAGGTAGCCTGGTACTTAGAGACCCGCCGCACCAAACATGATGGGAGGACCTAATGCTCCCCTAATCAGGCTGGGCCCCGATAAGCCGGACCACCCCTCGCCGGGTCATGGTAAAGCTCAAGGCACCATCATGGCCCGGCAGGGCAAAGCGGAGGGACAAAAAAAGGCTATGTCCTTTCTCAGAGTAAAGATTATCTGTGCCAAATTTCATCAAAATCGGTTGAGAGGTTTAAGCGGGAAAGCGTAACAGACAGACAGACAGAGTTACTTTTGCATTTATAATATTAGTAGCGATTCCGCCAATAATGTGTATGAATACGCTAGATATACAAATTGGTTTACAGCAAGGTCCAACCTCTGCAATGTTATCGCTTAACAGTTGTTGAACTTATAAATATCACAGATTTATGATATCACTGAACTACCTGTTTGCTTTATGAACTTTCTTATTTTAAATAATTTGTCATTTTACACAGCGCCTAGCGGATATAGCCCATTCATTACTGAAGGTGTCTCCATACGACCCGGAGTCCATGGGTTGTCGTGGCTTACAGCGTTATATGACTCAAGTATTACCAGCTGCTGATTGGGCAGATGATGCATTAAGACCAGCTCTCATTATGATCTTAAGAAGACTTGATAAGGTGTTCTTGAAGATTGCTAAGAAACCTAGCATAAGGGTAAGTATCACGTGACCCATTTATTCAAACAAGACTGACTTGAAGACTTGACCATGGTAGCTGAAAAGTTTTAATATCAGTTGTAAATGACAGCTGATATTTACGAAAATGCTTGGATGATATCTGTAGTAATTCAAAATAAATAAAATAAAAGCGTTAAAATAAATAATATAATAAAAACAAACAAAATGAAATTTTATTCAAATAACCGATAAACATTTTTAAAATAATTTAGTCGTCATTGTGACATAGGCCTTATGTTGGCTTTATCTTTAGACGGTCCCAAATTACATGAATCTACCCTCACTTTTAAATTCACCCACATATTTTTTCATATCATTGTAACAAATTGACGATTAAAACAATTTGTACATTGCTTCTTTGAGTCATTGAACCTATTGTTAACCAATGCAAATTATGTTCACTAATATAAATGTAAGTACTCTTTATGTGGACTTAATGTTCTTGAGTTAATAAAGATCTTTAAACACAAATATAATTTTATATTAATAAATCAAATTGTAGCGGAAAAAGTGATCACCGCAAGCGGGACTTGAACCCACGACCTCGGAATACCGTTCTGTAGCTCTGCCAACTGAGCTTATTGAGGTCGTGCTAACAGTAACCAATTAGACCACCACAATTGTCACTCGATTGAGTCTACATAGCATATTGATGTGCAACGCCATCTATCGAGAATGTTTTGCAACAATCTCGACTAGCCACCTAGTATTCTTTACAGAATACAATTGGGCTGAAAATAATAACGCGACTTTTATTACTAAAGTAATTTATTAATTAAATTAATTAAAATTATTTTGCAATTTATCTTTAAGTGTACTTGAGAACTGAATTCACTTTCTTTTTACAGAGAAATACCGATTGGGATTCTGCAGCAGTACTTCTAAAGGGAGTATACGAAACCATGATACGATGCCCTTACATTATGCATTGGCAACAAGTTAAAACTCTTCTTAATACTGTTCAAGTAAGTATTTATACGGAAATGTATATATCGGAGAAAAGGTATCGTATACATCACCTGTAATTATTTATTAAACTATTTTAATCAAGTCTCCTACGACATACGAGGGGTGGTCCAAAAGTTCGTGGAATGGAGGGGATGGAGTGGGGATAGGGGCGCTCGCTTAGTGTCATACTAATTGGGGACTCATAATTAGTATATAAATGGAGTTTCAGCCCTATTGCGTCATTCGTTTACGAACACTCGCCTGCTAAACACGTCAATCCGGAAGAAAACTGAAACTATGGAGAAAATTGAACACCGTGCGGTCATTAAATTCCTTACCAAGCAAGGAAAGAACACTCAGACCATTTTGAATGAAATGGAAACTGTTTACGGGGAACAGTGCCCTAGTAAATCAATGATTTACAAGTGGCATGGTCTTTTTAAACATGGTCGGGAGTCGATTGAAGACGACCCCCGCTCAGGAAGGCCAGTTGAGGCCACCACATCAGACATCGTCGAAAAAGTGGAAAAAATTGTACTGGAGGACACCCGTTTGAAGAAAAAACAGTTATCTGCATTAGTTGGAGTATCAGATACCACCATTTTGCGAATCCTACATGACCACCTGGGTATGACAAAAGTCAGTGCAAGATGGGTACCGAGAATGCTCACGCCGCTTCAAAAACAGCAGCGCGTCGAAGCGTCAAAACATTTTTTGGAGTTGTGTGGCGACGATCCTGGACCGATTTTGGAGCGAATTGTTACCGGCGATGAAACATGGGTTCATCACTTTGAGCCTGAGTCCAAACAAGAGTCCATGCAATGGCATAAAAAGGGGACACCACCGCCAAAGAAATTCAAAGTGTCGGAGTCGGCTGGAAAGTTGATGGCTACTGTTTTTTGGGATTGTGAGGGGATAATACTGATTGATTATAAAGAAAAGGGCAGGACCATAACCGGAGAATACTACGCAACAATACTAGAAAAATTAAAGGATGCCATCAAAGAAAAACGTCGGGGAAAATTGACCAAGGGCGTGTTGCTCTTGCAAGACAACGCGCCGGTTCACAAGAGCAAAGTTGCAATGGCTGCTTTACACACGCATGGCTTCGAATCACTAGTCCACCCACCCTATAGTCCAGATCTGGCCCCAAGTGATTTTTATTTGTTCCCCAATTTAAAAAAAGACTTAAGGGGAAGGAAATTTTCCGACGACAATGAGGTAAAGGAGGCAATTTTGGCTCATTTTGAGGGAAAAGATAAAAAATATTTTTACGATGGTTTAGAAAAATTAATTCATAGATCTAATAAATGTATTCAGCTTAAGGGTGATTATATTGAAAAGGAAAAATAAATTTACTGTTTCATTTTTACTAAAACCCTTTCATTCCACGAACTTTTGGACCTCCCCTCGTATATGCATATTAAAACTGTGGATTGATATACAACTTCTGCAAAGATAATTATGGCCTGGTTACAATGATTATCTTTATTTCTAATTTTATAAAGGCAAAAAAGAAATCTGTATTTGTAAAAAAAAATTTTTTTTTGTTTTTTTTTAATTTTAAAATTTATTTTACATTTTAACATTTTTATAGCTTTGCACCTACTTTAATACTGTTAGTGAACTTCTACGTTGATTAGTCTTTTAGATATCATCCCATAAAATAAGTTATTTATATACATTATTATAATGTTTTACAGGCATTGATAGTATCAGACAATAACAGCGGTGAAAACTTATCATCAGCGACAGCTGCATTGATGTCACAACCGCCACCACCACATTTCTGTAGTACTGTTGTTAGACTTATTGCATTACAAGTTATTAATACTGGGGTATGTACTAATATTTAATAATATTTTTTCTAATTAAAAATAAATTGTCGACTAATTAACGCGTCATGAGATGTAAAAGTGCGTGCAAGTGCACGTGCACATAATAGTGCACGTGCACTTGCACGCACTTTTACATCTTTACAGTATTTTTTAAATAAATTGATAATTTATGCTTCTATCCACCCAACTATCCATCAGCCCATCTCCGTCCACTGCTGGACATAGGCCTCCCCCATAGAACACTACAACGTACACGAAGACCGTCCGTTCCCAACGGTCGTCAGGTCGCCGAGCGATGTTACTTGCCCACTGCTACTTCAGCGTGCTAACTCTTCGGGCTATGTCGTATACACCAGTCCTTCTACGGATCTCCGCATTCCGGATCTTATCACGTAGGGAAACACCTCACATAGCCCTCTCCATAGCACGCTGCGCGACTCTGAGTTTTGTTATGAGGCCGACATTCAGAGACCACGTCTCAGTTCCATAAGTTATCATTGGTAACACATTGTATGCTTGCAGGATAATTATTCATTGGAACAAATGTGTGGCGGTAGTGCTACCTTCCAAACTGCTGAGAAAACTGAAAATATGTTGATGAATTTGTTCATGCCGTTATGCTTACGTGTCGGCAGTGGAAGAAAAGGTATTTATTGCTTCTAGTAATAGAAAAGTCATCGAAATGAGAAAAATATATAGAAACAAAAAGTCACTTCAAGGACTATCATCAGCCTTTCAGAAACTGGAACTTTCTGTCTGTAATACCGCTCGAAACGTGATTTTAACTTTAAAATTTCCGTCTCTTCGGTAGTGCCCACAAATTTTATGTATTTCTGGATCTATTATTGTTTTTTTATTTTCATATATTTTTTTCTGTTAAAAGATTATAATGCAGAACTAGCCTGAGATTTAGATCATAGCTAGAAAATTTTGAGGGTATTAACAAAAAATCAAATTTAAAAGTCAGTTCTTTACAATTTTTAACACGCTTATATTAGTTCGGTATGTATCTATCAATGTATTATTCTATGTAACGGAATATTTGAAAGTGGTTTTAACCCACTTGCAGTAGTCGGATTGATCTGTTTTGCACATATGTATGTCAAGGACCGATGAAAATGCAATAATTTAAAAAAAATATTCAGGATTTTCAAGCGTGTTTTTTAGTTTTTAAATTTGCATATAATACTATAGCCTACCACGATATTTTCTAGATGTACCACCATTACGTCAGTCTGATGTAAGTTACTTAGTATCAGTGGTACTAAGCACGTTGTGTCCCCCGGCTCCACCCCAACAAGCCGCTGCTGCTAAACTGAACGTGACTGAGGCTCGCACTAATTCACTTACATTTACTGGCAGCAGAGACACTAGGAACACCACCAGACTATCCAATCAATTGTATAGAATAGCGTTTTTAGGTAAGTTCATGAAGGTAGTTTTCCAATTACAGCACAAGAGCGCATTATGTGGCATAATGCTCAACGTTGAATGTTTCAACTACAGCAACGCTTCGCACAATCGAGCACTCTCAAAAGTAATGTTTTTGCGTGATGCATGCAATCGATACCAACTCAGTGACAGAAAATTAACAAGTGTTTTTTCTTTAAGTTGGCATTGATTGAAATTTTATTTATATATTATCGTCAGTAATATTATTTATTGTTAAAATAAATTTTGAGGCTTTCGTTTCGTCGGAGTTTTCTGGAAATAATCAAAGTTAATTCAAGCTATGTTAAAAAAATAAATATAAGTATGGATGAAGATACAAACAATGACTTTTTTTTATATTTCCACACTTCACACACACACACACACACAGACGGGCTTCAGAGTGGAGTGGTTTATGTAATGGACAGCCGATCACGAGGTCGCGGGTTCGATTCCCGCTTGGGACAATCATTTGTGTGATATCCATAAATGTCGTACAAATGTTTGTACTGCGTCTGGGTGTTTTCTATGTATTATAAGTATGTATTTACAAAAGAAAAGTAGTATACGTAGTCTATCCGTATTTGGTACCCATAATACAAGCATAAAAATATAGCTTACTTTGGGACCAGTGGACGTTGTGTGAAATGTCTTGAATATTTATTATTATTATTATTTATTATAATGTGAATACAATTTTATTTTAGTATTTTTTTTCAACACTGAACTTAGCGCACTCTGCTGGTGCATTTGAAAACTAATTCACGTTCCAATTAAGCGTCAGCATAGTTCAGCATTGTGCGCCACTGAGTCGCATTGTGCTCTGTAATCGGAAAACTACCGAAATACTACGCATTCATATTGACTTTAGATTAAAGTCAAAGGTGGTGTTACTTCTTTCGGAAACGGATTATGTTACAAGTCTCACCATCCCTGTTTCTCCCCAGGGTAAGAGCCAACTAAACACTATACCTGCTGCCAACACACCTGGTCAGCGCGGCATAATAGACCAAATACCCTCCTAAAGTGGAGGAAGCTCGCTCCCAACAGTGGGGTGGAGAAATATACATGATCATCATTCTCCTGCCCTTACCCCGTTTTCTGGGGTCGTTGCACATGACTAATATAGGATTTGACTGATTTTCACGACTGACAGCCTGCCTGACGTCAGCCCTTCTTGTTTATTTTATTTTATTTTACAATTCATGGAAAACTTACAGCTAAATACTTATATAGAAAAACAAAATAGTAAAAATATGGCCAATTAAAAGTTTTCACAAATATATAGGTACAATTCTGCATATTATTAAATTCATTCTAATTATTGTATTACAAAAATTATGTCAAAGGATATATGTATATAAAAATTACAGTGATAAAATATAAATTAAAAAGAAACAAAACAACAACAATAACAAATAATACAAACAAATCAATCGCGACCATCCTCAAAGAAAATACAGCTCAAAACTTTCTTATGGAGATATATACCTATTTGTTTTATTTTCCAGCTCTAAAAGTAATGTGCGCCTGTTTTACAAGTGAATTATGCGCTGAATGGGGTCGCATAGCACGCGCTATGCGAGAGCTGGGTCGTCGGAACGAAGCGGCACATCATTTATGGGACTTTCTAGAACATGTCGTCACATACAGAACACCGTTGTATATATTATTGCAACCGTTTATTGTGCATAAGGTAAATAATATACTTAGAATATTTTGGTAAATTAGCCGTATTTAGTTAAAGAAAATAATATGTAAAGCAATTAAAATATACTTAAATACACAGTCGTAGGGACGAAAATGGACTGAAGAGAAAGCCATTTAAAAATAAAGAAATTTCGTAGTAAATATTATCACCAGCTTTTGACTCAATTCTCAATGTCATTAACGTTTAGGTATTAAGTATTTTCTCAAAGCTTTCTCGTAGTTAATTGGATCAATGCAATGATGCCGATTTATTTGCGTCAAAAACTAAACTAATATTTCTGATGTTTTTCTTTTACAATACATAATATCGCTTCGATTTTCTATATCATATTTTTTTTATGAAGTGTTGTTAATTGAATTTATAGACACTATCAATATTTATGTTTTATATACTAAAAAAAAAGGTTTGAAAAGTAGATGTTGGCCGATTCTCAGGCCTACTGAATATGCATGTAAAATTTCATAAAAATCGGTCAAGCCTTTTCGGAGGAGTACGGTAACTAACACTGTGACACGTGAATTTTATATAAAAGATTTTCTTTACTAAGTGTCGTTAACTTAACTGAATTGACGCTATCAATATTTATATTTTATTTTATTATACAATATGCAAGCCAGTCTCTCATATAGATTAAAAATATGTCATGAGTCATGAGTGAGAATTATGTCTGTGTATATAGCTATCCCAACCTCCTATCGGCGACAACGAGCGTCATATGCAGTTCGTAGTACGTGAACGAGTCCGGGGTTTAAAACTACCCGCAGCAAGAGCTCGAGGCGCTTTACTCGCTGAACTAGCCAGGGAGTTGAGGAATATGAGGGAGACCCATGATCAATATAAATTTGGTAAGTTTTTTTGTGAAAACTTATCCATTCCTTTGGCAATTTTCCTTTGTGATACTATCCCACTGATAGAGTTAGTATAAACGCTACAAACGCTAAAATTTCTAACAATGTATGGGTACGTGATTTTGTTGCTCTTTCACGCCAAAATTACAAAACGTATTTTAGTAAAAGCTGTAGCACTTAAACACTTTTAATTAAAATATAAACTATTATCATCGTGTTGAAAGCCTAGGAGCGGGGTAGTAAGTATAAAAGCGGGCGAAACCTCAATCATTAGCAATTGGGGTCGAAACGCTCGGACCGTGGGGTCCGACGACTCGCTCTTTTTACAGAGCTCTGGCCTTTTGCCATACAACGTGGCAATGCTGCCAGCGTTCTGGGCACTTTACCAGTTGACGACGATGCGGAGGAATATTTTGACGCATAATTTAATTTTATTTGTTATTTTGGTTTTTTTTTTAGCTTTGTATTTATAAGTTTGCCTATTTTAATTTATGGAAAAAAATAATGTTAATATTTTATTAAATAAATGATTATATATCATTAGCCGATATAACTTAAGATATATTTATGTACACAAAACATCTGAAATCGTTGGAAAAAACCTCTAACTTTTCAAATCATGACCACTGAATTTGATACCTAATCGGAATTGAGAGGACGTGGGTTCAAGTCCCGCTTACGGTGATCACTTTTTTCACTATAGTTTAATATATTAAATAAAAGCATAGCAAGTCAATTGCAAAATTAATAAATTACTCTTATAAATAATAATTTCTTCTTTAAACTATTTAAACAGTAAATTGTATGAAACATGCTTATAACGTAATATTTATTTATTTATTTATTATCACAATACAGCTATTATTGCAGGTTAGCCCTAATGCAATAGTGTAGCCAAATACATTTGTTACATATATTAATTAAATTTAAGCAATATTTATAAATATAACTACCACTATATTACCTATCCTAAATGTTTGATTGTATATTTATTTACCTCAGAACAAATAGCAGAAAACTTAGGTCAGAGCGGTGGTAAGCGTGCTTCAGAAGTATTCCCTCGTCCAACAACAGTAGTAGACAAACATCAACAACATAGACCTTCGCTTATATCTATGTTGGTCGGACGATCCGGTGCTAGCGGTCTGCCGAGGACACCTGATCATCCTTCAGCACCACTATCTGCGCAAAGAGGTAATGTTATGTATATAACTTCATAATTTTCCTGCTCTTATCCCATTTCTAGAGGTCATCATTATACCATCACGGCTTTTCCATGAGAGTAGATGGAGACTATAGAGTGCCATCTGCTACGATCCAAAGATTAGATTTATTTCCTTAGATTTATTAGATTCCTTAGATTTAGCTTCCTTAGATTTATTTACAGTCATACAACTGGTGATACAAACCATACACGACAGTTGTACTTGAGATATTGGCGATAATTAATTTTTCTTCCATACTCTCCTGGCAGTTAATATACTCGCATAATTACACAGATGAAACTTTCACTTTATGTAGGTATATCATCCTTACTAATTTATAAGTGCGAAACCGAATCTTATCCCGTGATTGGGCAACTTAAAACATCGATTATTTTTCTAAGAATAATCAATTATTTAAAATTTGAATTTTTTGAGCCATAGAAAATCGATTAAAAAACGTCGAGTAAAATTTTTCAAGTCCAATGTCACATCCCTAATGATGACACAATAATAATTTTGACGAGCATAAGTGTTTATGTGTGGAACGAAACAATAGCGTGATTTAAAAAAACGTACAACGCCATCTATTGAGCAGAAGGGTAAACTTCTGTTTGTTAGGTTTGATTTCTAAATTTTACGCGTCCGAAGTCGCGGGCAACAGCTAGTTTAATGATATAACAACAAATACTCATCATCAGTTACGGTACAGAACTCGTCGTGTGCAATTCCAACTCGTACTTGACCAGTTTTTACATTTCAGAGTCGGTGTCAAGTAGTTCTACAACAAGTCAACATATGCCTATATTTGAAGCTGCGTTGAATAGTGGACGTTTAAGTGACAACAGTAATAATAACATTAGTAGCTGCAACTCTAATGTCGGTAAATATAACGATTTCTTATAAAATAATGTTATCTACCTACATAATGTTACACATTTTTTTTTAAGTTTTTACAAAGAAAACCATATCTCTCTATCCAGTGTCTCCAGTCCATTAACGTCCCAACTGCCTCCTCCTGCCTAGGGTTTATTTTCGAGTTTTTCCGCTCTCTATCTGTGTACAATTTCTCTTAGCTGGCTTTTACGGCACCCTGGGACGGAAAGGGGGCGGAAACTCTTATACTTTTAATCCGTTACTACTCAGAAAATATTATTAAGAAGTAATATAATAAATGCAATAAATAAAACTACTTTTTACGGATTTAGACGCGTATATTTGTTTTAAATTTTGGCCCGACGTTTCGGAGACTTTGCAGTCTTACCCGTGACCGTGGTGACTGCAAAGTCTCTGAAACTCTGAAACTTTGAAACAGATGAGTCGCGCAAGTGTTAGAAAATAAAATGCAATTAACTTCTTCCCCCCTTTTTTCCCAAAAGTAAGGATTTTTATCTTATGATTGCTCAGGCTCAATGAACTTCGGCAGTGGCGACACTAAGCCTACAGCCAGTACATCTTCGTATGCCAGTACTCAGACTAAACTGCGTTTTGTGCCATCTGTCGAACTCAAATTTACTACTGGTAAGTGCTTTCAGTACAAGAAGTCTAAAACCATGCGGACTTTGACGCCAGTCATTTATAAGTAACAATAACACTGGTCAATACTATTTTTGTCACACGAACTTTGTTATGATTTTTGTTAAAATGCGATAAGACCGCCCTTTGTACATAATATTTATTTTGTTTTGTAATCCTTTCTGTATCATTGTTTTTATTTGGTGTGCAATGAAGTTTATTGTATTGTATTGTGTACCTCATTAAAAATACATAACAGTTTTGTTTCACATCACATCCAGTTTTCTTGTGACAACTATCATCATCATCATAACATCACGCCTTTTTCCCATAGGGGTAGGTAAAGACTATAGAGCGCCATCTGCTACAATCCAAACATACTTCCTTGGCTTCATCCATAGTCATACATGTCCGACGGTTGTAAGTGCTACGCACCTGACCCTTTTGAAGTATACCGGTGTGTCATCACAGGACGCCCGAGAAAAGTATACACTGATGTCATCATCAGAGTATACTTTTCTCGGGCGTCCTCTCCTAGCATTCCCATTTACCTCCGCCGTGTATATGTTAACTGTATGTATATGTTATATGTGACAACTACTTAAGGTAATAAAATATAATCTAAAAAATATTTAATATAATAATTGTTTTATGAAATTGTGCTTGCAACCCTAAGCAGTTACACCCTGTTTAATATACCTAAGAGCGACTTAGGTATCATACAAATTTGGGTGCAAACTAATTTTAATTTTCAATAGCATAGTATTCCAAATATTTATAGTAACTGTATTAGTACGGGATCCGTAGTACATTTTTTTCACTTGATTACTATCAAGCTGATTTTCCGTGAGTAGCTTTATAATGACGAGACGCCCAATAATTTTCTATTCCAAAATCTCGATTGTGGTAGCTAACAGAGATAGCAAGGATAAAATATCGTACTATCCGTAAAAAAAAAGACGTAAGTGAACTTGCGTCAAAAATTTCAAAAAAATCACTTACTGCTTTCTTCCAGTAATAGTACGATATTTTATCCTTGTTACCTCTGTTAGCTACCACAATCGAGATTTTGGGATAGAAAATTATTGGGCGTCTCGTCATTATAAAGCTACTCACGGAAAATCAGCTTGATAGTAATCAAGTGAAAAAAATGTACTACGGATCCCGTACTACGAGTATATAATATAACGTAACTAAAAATAATAACACAATGCCGAGATAACACATTGCTTAATGTCTACAAGGACGGAAAACTACGAATTAACATAACCCTCAACCTCTTAAGTATGACAAGAATTAGAAAAGGTATGGCAAGGGTTAGAGAAATTAATATGCAAATTATTTTTAGGAGAAACTTCAATGAGTCCTTTATCCCCAATGTCCCCTGGTGAAGCTTCATGCGGAGAGACAGTTCCGGGAGGTAGAAGCAGGGACATCGACATTCTGGTTGGTGAAAGGTCTGACACTCCAGAAACTGATAACAGACCGAGATTGCAACGAGCTCACGGACCTTCTAAGAAGACGTTCAAATTTCGACGTAGCAGACATACCAAACCTGAGGTAAACCTTATAATAATATTGCAACTAAATAAAATAATAACATTTAGTTTAAAAGTATTTCATACATGCTGACGTTAATTATTCTATTCTATTATAACCAATTTTCTGACACACGTGAGCACTTCGTACCGCCCTTTTTCTCTTCAATATTCTATACAATATCTTTTATAAAATTCTTACAATGATGTTATATAGCCTATAGCAGGTGTGGCCAACTTTTGTGCACATAAGATCGACTTTTTATTTTAAAATTGAGTCGTGATCGACCTATTTCTTTGGTAAGAAGGGGGATGTTTATGTAATGTGCTTTTATACCGCCGTGTACTCTTGAAAATAGTAGAAAACTACTAAAAGTCCACCATGTACATAAATCATTTATTGTGTGCAAAAATTGTAAAATAAATAAATAAATAAAACTACTAAAAGTGGTCACGCTGAACGTCTCCCTACTCGAAGCATGAACTGCGTACATATTCATTCCTGTGTCAAGTACTAGAAACATTTGGCATTGAATGCGTCTCCTCATGGAACTTGCGAGTGATTGACCAAAATTGGTCACGCGATCGACTTGTTGGCCACTCCAGGCCTATAGACTTCCTGGATAAATGGACTAATCAACACTAAAAGTATTTTTCAATTAGAACCCGTAGTTCCTGAGATTAGCGCGTTCAAACAAACAAAGTCTTCAGCTTTATAATATTATAGAAGTATAGATAATAACCGTATATTACAGGTATCCCACGTAAGATTAGAATCAGACGACGGTTCATCACCAGTTCCTGAAACAACACCTTTACGAAGAGCTTGGTCTCAACCACCGTTCCTTCAACCTTCGCACATCAACACTGATACATCATACGACAGTGAAATATCACAAACATCATCAACATCCGGATACAGGCTAGCATTACAACCATACAATCTGTAAATAGATGATTTAGTTTTAGATTTAGTCAACATTTTGTGTTTCATTACATTCATGCATCTTTATAGCCATATTTTCTAGTCACGAGAGCTTTTTTCATCTTAAGTTTTGCATATTGTTAATATGTTTGTCATCTACTCTTCCTTTACTATATTTACTTTTTCTTTTTTTTTTCTCTTTTTACGTTACTTTTTTGCTTTAGGTCGATATGGCCATGTTCAGATGACAACATTTTGACGCGCGTTTTCAAATCGCTCACATGAGCGCGCGTTAAGAGGATACCAAAATAGCTTCGTGCATTTTTCTACGTACGAAGTTTTCATTTTTTCTTTAGATTGAATGGCTAGAGCTCTAATTTTTAAGTATATGTTTTTTCAATATATAATCTAGGATCGCATAAACTCAGAAACGCGATTGAAAAAAGTTTTCTCAATAGATAATCTTAGCGCAACAACCTCTCTTATTTTTAATTTTTTTCATTAGTCGGTCTATTATCGCGTATTAACTAATGAAATAACTTTCAAAACATAAGTAACTATTACATACAGAAACACGTAAACCGGAATTAAAATATATTTAGTAGATTTTGAGTAAACAAAAAAAATATCCCTAATTCTTCATTTTCTATACCTACTAGCTGTGTTAATTGGTACATGTCGACGATAATATTGATGTAGGCCCTTAACGCGCGTTAGCGGGCGTTGACGCGGCGCTCAGAGAAAAATTCTCTAGACGCAGGCGATCGCGCGTTGACGCGCGCTTTGACATCTGTGGACTGTTCAGTTGAGCGCGCGCTTACATCGCAATTGCACGTTTTTTTTGTGACTTGCTTTTGTATTTAGTTCAAAATGAGTGAATTAGATATTGACATCGAATTACTAATTGACGAAGTCAGGAAAATGCCAGCGATTTGGGATATAGCTTCAGAATCCTATAAAAATAAAATTTTAAAACGACCAACCCAATGTGTGCGTTTTCTTCTACCATATTTTTCTTTATAATATAACCACAAAATAATAGCATCTTCCACGTCCATTTTCTAAGCTCTATCGATACAGACTGACGAGCTCCTCGCAACGCGCGTTAGCGCTTGTTATCTGAACTCTTTAAAAACTTGATCGCGCGTTGACCTGCGTTAACGCGCGTTACATGTGAACTTAGCCTAAATAAATAAAAAAATCTACTCTTCAAATTCAAAGAAAAGTTTATTGACCATTGCAAACTTTTGTCTAACATAAAAGTTTAGTTAATGATTCTGTAGTTATGAAAAACGTATAGTAGGTATTTAGCTGTTATGGAATATTATATTCAGTAGTTTTAAAAAGTATATTCACTATTAAAGTAATTTATTAATTTTTGCATTTGACATGCTATGCTTTTACTTAATAAATCAAATTATGGTGGTAAAAGTGAACCACTTGTCACACAGTGTCCCACTTGCGGCATTTCACTTTTACCACCATAATTTGATTTATTAAGTATATTCACTAGTCATAAAAACCAAATTAATTTTAACAATCTTATGTATTAAATCATTTAACATATTTAGTTGCCCCAAATGTTCATTAGTTATTATCGACACATTCCGTTATTATGATTAATATATTCAGTTATTATGAAATACATTTTATGTAAGTATGTAGTTATGAAAACTACTACTAACGTAGGTAATCAGTAGTTAAGAAAGATATTTTAGTACTTATGTATTTTTTACTTATGTATTACGTACTTACATATTCAGTTGTTGTGAAAGACATTCAGTCGTTCCGAAAGACATTTTATTAGTTGTGATTATCAGAGTCAGTAGTTATGAAAACTACTACTATCATAGGTAATAATCAGTAGTATTGGAAGATGTTGTAGTAGTTATGCATAACATAGTGAATAGTAAAGAGTATATTATTATACTTGTGAGTAGTTATGAAAGATATTTCAGTAGTTATCAAACATATTCAGTAGTTATGAAAGACATATTCAGTAGTTACGAAAGACATATTCAGTAGTTACGAAAGACATTTTCAGTAGTTACGAAAGACATATTCAGTAGTTACGAAAGACATATTCAGTAGTTACGAAAGACATATTCAGTAGTTACGAAAGACATATTCAGTAGTTACGAAAGACATATTCAGTAGATACGAAAGACATATTCAGTAGTTACGAAAGACATATTCAGTAGATACGAAAGACATATTCGGTAGTTACGAAAGACATATTCAGTAGTTACGAAAGACATTTTCAGTAGATACGAAAGACATATTCAGTAGTTACGAAAGACATATTCAGTAGTTACGAAAGACATATTCAGTAGATACGAAAGACATATTCGGTAGTTACGAAAGACATATTCAGTAGTTACGAAAGACATTTTCAGTAGTTACGAAAGACATATTCAGTAGTTACGAAATACATTTTAGTAGTTATGATTAACAGAGTCAGTAGTTATGATAAAAATATATTTAGAGGTTATTTTACACATTTGTGAGTTCCGGGAGCATAAATGTCGAGATATGATATTATACAGAGAGAGCTACAGTCTGCAGGCGTCCATGACAGAATCACCAGGTGGAAGTGGTCGTGCTGCACTCGCATCACCAGAGGGCGCCAGTGGGTACCGCGGCAGTGCCACGCCGCACGCCAGCCCCGACGGTAAACAACCCTTTGTATGTACCACTCTATTTATAAAATAACCACCCCCCGGCCTCACTGCTCAACTTCCTACTATCTTGTAAGTTGTTCTTACCTCTATCTTTAGATAACCTCACGTGAACGCTTCGCATGCTATGTTAATGTTTATATATCCTATTATACCAAAACTAAGTGTAAATAATACGTCACTTTAATAGTTTACACAATAACCATTTTGCTTCAGTCTATTAGACTTTCTCCATCCCTTGCTGTACATAGACCTCCCCCATAGAATAGAATGCCACAACGCGTGTTCCTACTCCATCTGCATCCAGCGGCTTTGGATCGCAATCTTGATGATTATCGTCTCATATACAGGTTTTACTTATTTTGTTACCAGTTGCCAAATACCTATAGTAAGATAAGGGTCAGACATTGACAGACAGACACCGAAATGTTTCTTTTTGTATGAATAAAATGACTAATTTCTTATATTATGATCCATTTACTTACACGTTTTAGTTTCTGTGTGACTGAAATTTATTTACACTTTGTTTACAGATAAGCTGACAGCTTCGCTTGTAGATATTGAGTAATGTAACTCTTTAAAATGTTGTTTTTTCTTTTAATATTCTTTTATATTAACTATTCATTCGTTTCTACACCTTAATTATGTGTTATTCTTCTCTCTATATCACTAAGATATGCCTTATTTTTACTGCGTTTTTGTAGTATTTTTACACAGGTTTTTTATCAACATATTTTTACTATACTTTACATACCCACCGAAAAAGTTTGTCTGCTTTATGAATTTTCATTATATATTATTTTATTTTATATACTATTTATTTTCATTGCATATTATTTTTGTAATCTTTTATTTCCCCTTATGTATGCTGAATCTAAATACCACTTTAAGTCTGACTAAACCTAATAAACTAAAAAAAATATTAACATTGTTACCAATTCGGCGTGCACAACTAAACATAACTAAAATATAAAAACTGTCATTGCTGTATTTAGATTATTTGGGTATTTAGTTGTGCATATTATTATTAATTAAAATCGTTAGTCTATAATTTACAGATTTTCTAATAAAATAGTTCTGTTAACATTGCCGAATTGTGGTATTGACACTTTCAAATTTCATTTTTAGTTAAGTTTAGTTGTGCACATAGAATTGGTACCATTGTATGAATGAGTGTTTTATCTGAAATTTTTGACCAAGCATGTTGACATTTACTTTCAAGTTTTCCGTCTTCGTTAAACACGTTTTCTGCGTATAATATTTCTTTCCTCTGAGACTAGAAGCGCAAAATAAAAAGGTTTGTAAGATTTCATCTCTTTTTGTTATAGCAGACTACTTAATTAAAAATTAGCAGAAACATCAGGTGCTTTTTGTATAAATGGATAATTTTAGTAAACACTGCAATTCGATTTAAACAGAAATATCATGTTCAGAATACTCTCTATTTCGGTCATTACAATTAAGTACGAATTAGTTGAAAATATTAATTAAAGTTGTATCATTTAGCTTCTCTAAGCTGCGAGTCTGGGACATCGTCAGCAGAGCGCACAGCTCTCCTAGGAGCGGCCAGCCAACGATCTTTATTACTGAGCTGCGAACTACGGGATGAAGATACTCTTATTTAAAGTCTATTGTCCATTACATGTTGTGTGATTAATGTTATATGGCTGTATTATAGGCTGTTCAAGTATTATTAAAGTTAAATTTAGATTTTTTAAAACAGGGCAGTCCACGGCCCTTGGGCCACATGCGGTTTGTATTCTTATGCCCCAATGAATCTTTTCACTACTAATATTGATGTTAACGTTAACAGTAATTGTAGAAGACAAATTAATAAAAAGGTAGATAACAAAATAATGATACTTGTATTTTCTTTTTATAAATATTTTGCACAGTTTTAGTTATTTTTGTTGACCTAGTTTGGATAGCCCTGATTTAAGTGATAATATATAACACAGTAACATCAACAAATGAACTTTTCCATAAGTCACTAATCAAGTGATCACAAATGAATAATATTTCTTACCTTCCAGTTAATCTAAGTAGACTGAGTTGGTCCTAGATTATTATCTACTACTAGCTGTTTTGCCATACAGGGGTGCACAACCCTTATCAATAGTAGTATTTATTAGTATTCATAGTATCATTAGCTAGTTCTCAGACCTACTGAATATGCATATAAAATTTCATAAAAATCTGTCAAGCCGTTTCGGAGGAGTATGGGAATTAACATTATGACATGAGAATTTTATTTAATAGATTTAAACACAGCATAGTATTATAGTAAAAATGTTTATGTTTTCATATTGAAAGTTAAAAAAAAATTAATGTTTTGTTTAAAAGAAAAGAGCTACAAGTCCCTACACTATAAGTCTACATAGCTGTACTTCATAAGAATAACATAAAAATCCAGTGCAGAGACATAAAAACAATGTTGAAAACATTGCTTCTAGTCATAGTAGCTTAAATATGTGAATGTTAAAAAATTGGTCAAGTGCGAGTCGGACTCGTGCACGAAGGGTTCCGTACCATTATCTATGCAACATAAGGCAACGTTATTAGTATTGAGCAAGAAACGGTAACAAAAATCATGTTTGTTGTATGGGAGCCCCCCTTAAATATTTATTTTATTTTATTTTTAGTATTTGTTGTTATAGCGGCAATAGAAATACATCATCTGTGAAAATTTCAACTGTCTAGCTATCACCGTTCTTGAGATACAGCCTGGTGACAGACGGACGGACGGACGGACAGCGAAGTCTCAGTAATAGGGTCCCATTTTTACCCTTTGGGTACGGAACCCTAAAAATTAAGTCCATACACTATGTAGGTGTAATAATATTATTCTGCTTAGGAAATTTTTAGAACAGAAATATATGTCGATTTTAAAAAACTTGGTTTTATTTCTTAAAAGACAAAATATTTTACAAAATTTTATTTCTTATGCTTCCTTACACAATAAAAATGGTTGAAGTGCTAATTGAATATCAGGTTCTAAAGGTATTTCATGGATAAACTTGGAGAATGTTATTACAATCTTATATATACTTCTCTTAACTGTCGAGATTAAGGCAGTCTTCAGTTTTATGGCAAAAGTATCATTAAGTACATGTTTCCTTGGTACTAGACCTGGTTTAGTCAACTTATCTAAATTGTGTTTGAGATTTATCAAAGTTGATATCACAATAGGCAAGTCATTTTGGACAACACCATATTTATCTTCATTCAATGATGCTGCAGTTATACATGCTAATCCTTCACAAGTCCACATAACAGGCTGTGCTTGAAATAAAAGATATTTCAATTTTGTGTCATTCAATTCCCCAAAGAAATAACTTATTCCAGGTTTTTGACATAATTTCTGCACAAAAACATTAAATTCCTCTTTTACAGCAACTACAAATGCACTGTCTTCCTTAATTGTATGGTCTTTTAATTCTCTAAGCTGTGGTGACTTAGCCATGTTTCTTAAATTACCAGAATAAATTAAACCATTTTTATTGCCTACACTTGTGTTCATAAGTTTTTCAGCTTCCATAGGCTTTCCATCTCCATTAATTGTTTCCAATTCTTTAGTAAAATCATTAATAATGCTCAAGCAATTTTCCAACAAGTTATTCCAGTTCCTTGGGTGTCCTCCAGGTTGTGAAAGTGTAAAAATCTCTTGTCTTCGTTTTGCATCAGTCATGGATATGATTCTCAAGTCTTGAGCTCCTAAGTAACCATTAAATTGAAGCCTTTGAGCTAAAGCATCACAGAGTGTCATGTTACTTTTAGATTCTATAGGAAACTTCACTGGTTCTGTCAGTGTTATGTTAAATATTGTCCTCATAATGTAGACTGATACAAAAAACACACTCGTGTAAAACCATAGGCCAAGCCACATTCCTGATACAGCTAAGTTAAAGATATTGTCTAGTGGAGGATCTTCAAGATACAAGTTATACACTTCAGACACAACACTTCTTGGTTTGTTTCCCCAGATATAGTAGAAAATGCAGTAATAGACCACTGGCATAATAGAATTCTTAACACCCATTGACAATATATAATTAACAGATAATTTGATCTGTTGAAACTTATCTTGATAAATATGAGGAAACATTAACACTACATTACCAAATATATGATAATTAAGGAAATAATATAGACCCATCCACATACCCCCAAATTGTAAAAACAAGCTTGGTTCAACCAGACATTGGCCATCATAACGATCACAGTTTTTCTTCAGAACATTGTAATTACTTTTGGCCAGTGATGAATACAATCCCATAGTAAAATATCCACTAAGAGCATACAAAACACTAAACATTGCATTCTGTACTGAAAACATATTCAAAAACATGGAGAACCTCGTAAAATACTTTGGCAATGCTATCATATACATGGTTCCATAAACGTATGCTTGAAGAAAGGATACCAGTCCAAGCAATACAATATTAAGGCCCATTTTCCAGTCAAATATATCGTGAAGCGTGGAAGTAATCCACGATACCGGATGCAGAAAGTCATATTGTATGAGAAAAACTAACACAACCGCCAGAAATGTTTGAAGTCCAATGTTCCATAGCACTGCTGTTATCAATCTTTGTGAAAATATTTCAGTTTTGGTTGCCATACCGGCAGTTTACATTAGCATTCAGCTTCAAGTTGCATTTAACAATACAATACCATCTAAATAATATGTAACAGTGCGTTAATGTAGCAATGAATAGCAAAACACATATTCTAGATAATTTTTAGTAACACTTTTCATTTTTTTAAACTCTAACCGTTCAACTTCAAATTAAAATAAAATAAACTAACCTGCAAAATTATAAGAATTTTTTTTGTCAAAATTGACAGATTTGATAGCTTGCTTATTTTTTTATAAATTTAGTCTATAATTTAGTGTAGTGACCATGTAAAAATCGTGCTCATAGACAATCTTTCTACTACACAGGATTCGTGATTGCAATCTATCATAAAGATGTATATGTACTATATAATAACCGAAACTCGGGATAAAAAACAATACGTTTAACTGTTAACATTCCATGTATGTTAGAGTATTAAAACAACAAGAGCTGTTGCACGCACTGTTTTCATGGGCAAAAATACTGCCAGATCAATGGGATGCCAAAGTAACACTCACAAACACTATACCTACGTAACGTTACGTTATGTAGAACGTCCCCGCTTTCCAATGGCAGAGCATAATGCGACTCAGTGCCGCACAATGCTGACGCTTAATTAGATAGTGAATTAGTTTTAAAATGCGCCAGCAGAGTGCGCTAAGTTCAGTGTTGAAAAAAGAAATTCTAAAATAAACATTGTATTCACATTATATGTGTGGAATTTATAAAAGTCATTGTTTACACCTTCATCCATACATAAATTTATTTATTTTTTAACACAGCTTGAATTAACTTTGAATATTTCCAGAAAACTCCGATGAAAAAAAAGCCTTAATTTTTTTTAACAATAAATAATATTACTAACGCTAGTATATAAATAAAATTTCAATCATTGCCAATTTAAAGAACAAATACTCGTTAATTTTCTGTCGCTGAAGTTGGTATGGATTGCACGCATCACTTTTGAGTGCTCGATTGTGCGATGCGATGCTGTAATTGGAACACTCAACGTTGAGCATTGTGCCGCATAATGCGCTGATTGGAAAACAGGGCGTAGTTCCATTTACCTCTACCCTCCATAGTTCCATTGGTAGTACCATAGATACTTGGATCAATGGTAGTACGCATACACCGTCTCAAACTCACTACGATATGATGTCGTCCATACCATACGCTGTGTAATGAGCATTGCTCTCGTACCTTCCTCAGCAGGAGTAGCTAATGCATTCGAGGATTAATGCTTTTAGAAGTAGGCAATATTTAATATTTCCTCATAATATTCACCACTAAGCTCCTGAGGTGGCCAGCACGTCCATGTCCAGTTGTGGTTTCGGTATTGCAACACTGTAATTATGAGGTAAATAAAACTGACTATCAATTAAAGAATTGTTTATTGCCTGTTCATTTCAAAAGGAATGTATACCATGATGATATTATTACGGAAACTACCCATATCTTTAGTAATGTCACTATTGAAGAAGGTTGTAAAATATAATTTACTGTTGAGGCTTAATAAAGAACACACAGTACCAGCCATACTATGTGTTACCACAAATTGTGACATTACCATGATTACAAGATATTTTGGTGAGGCCCAAGTTGGATGGAGATTACAAGTAAAGTAAGGAGCACAATCTTTGGCGTCCGTCAAAAAGCAACCATAAAAGATGGCGCCACCATGACAGCATTATGATAGAAATTACAAAATGTCTGAACTTTTTAAATAAGTCAGTCATACATAATAAAAAATCATAATACATATGTTTATGCAAGTAGTCAGTGGCATCGTTTCGCAGCAGTGAAACAGATTAATATGTTATTTTCCAAACTATTTTTAACTAAGTGAATAGTCGAGGTAATTTATTATATATACTATTAAAACTAAATAACAAAAACCTTGTAATGCTCTATCTATTGGAGGTGATCCGTGATGCTTTTTCGACCATGAGATAACGGTCCTTACTTACTCTTTACTCTCCATAGTACACATGAGTGGTTCGTTTGATAAATAACAATCGTTACTGTAAACACATACATTTTCAGGTACATACTTTTATTAAATGTTTAAAAAAACTTAATAACTGTTACTTATATTGTTATTAACATTAATTTGTTAAGTAATTGTACACAAGTAAAATTCTATTAACTTAAGACAGAAAAATTAAATACATGCATTACTATAAATTTAAGCCGTTTGTAAAAAAAACCATCAAGTTAATAACAAAATTATTCAACAATTTATAAAAAAAATGTTATATGAATTAAGAATTAATTACAATTTGAATAAAAATTTGACACTACGTCTACAGAATTTATTGAAAATGCTTATAATATCAATATAATAATAATTATCAAACTCACACGTTACAGTCTTAAGCTAAAACGCAGGCGCCTTCTTACTGAAATCATTATTTACCTTGTCTAGACAGAAAGATATCGATTCTTATTTAATTGGCACAAAAGAAAAGAGATTTATAAAAATTAATGATCCCTATTACCATCATCCCCATAAAATCACGCCTTTTCCCATGGGGGTAGGCAGAGACTATAGAGCGCCATCTGCTACGATACAAACACACTTCCTTGGCTTCATTTATACTCATACAACTGGGGCCCTAGTCTGCTATTGCAATATTGCATGTTGTCATAATGATCAGTCACTGACGCCATTATGGCGCCTTAATGGCGTCATTTATGATAAAAAATTAGTAGTGGACTACCAAACTTGATAAAATTCGCCATTATGCAATCAGTGACTGATCATGATGACAAAATTGTTATAGCAGACTTGGGCCCCTGGTCATGCCCAACGCATGGCTGTAAATGCTGGCGTGCTGCGCCCTTGACCTTTTTGAAGGACATCGACGATGACATCGGAGTACTATGTTTTTAGGCGTCCTCTCCCAACGTTTCCAATTCAGTAGTAGAAATTTGTTTTTGAAATATTTGTTTTTATTACATTTTTCGTCTGTATGTGATTAAAATAGTTAATATTTACTAATTAAAGCATACATGACGCAAATAGTATTTTTATCACTGATTTAATAAAGAATCGAGATCTTTCAGTTAATATCCATTCCATAAAATATATTCACATACCCGCATCGTTGACCAAAGAGTACATATATTGAATACTTGAGTTATTAAAGTTAGGCATAAATTACTTAAAATACAACAAAAATATGTACATTTTACATTTTGTACATGCAACAAATTATAAAACATGTATTATTTAGATAGCACAACAATAAATGAGTAAATATATAGACACATGTTGAACACAATAAGTAAATGGAGATTTCGCAACAATCTATTCTCGTTACATGAATAATATTCATTGGTTATTAATGATCATTTAATCTAATGGAAATAAAAACATCAATTATTTTTATTATACATATATCACAGATACCTAAGGAAGATATTACTTATCTAACATTGAGGTGCTGTTTACAGTCCCTAAAACATTCAATAAATAAATAAAAAGCACTCAATTTCATAATCCTAGGTGAATACTGTTAATAATATATTCATATTAATTGTACAAGCTCCTAATTTAAAGGGTCATAATTAGTCATAAATAAAGTCATTTATTTCTGTGACATATTTACACTTGAAAATAATCACTGACGGTAGGCTCACTGCCATTAATACTGCTTTTGGGATCGTTACTAATTGGTACGTTGATCTTCTCATAGCCCGCAGATGAATCAGACCTTTCAACGCTACAACCACCCATTTCGTTACTAACTTTTTCATATGGCGGTTCTTTTTTAAACAATTCGAAATATTTAACGCTCTCATAATTCGGATCTTTTTTTGAACGTACCGAATCATATTTAGAATCTTTTGAGCGAACCGATTCATATTTTGGATCCTTACATCTAAGTGACTCGTAGTTCGGATCTTGTGAATTTACGCTCTCATAATTAGGGTCTTTTGGTCGGACCGATTCGTAATTAGGATCTGATTCACTTCCAGTATTGTATAGAGGTTCGTGTGGCATAGATTCATAATTTGGTTCTATTAGAGGTTCATCATTATTGTTTGAAGACCAATTGTTATATTTTCCAGGCCTTTTATTAACAGTCGAATACGCCGGTTGTACTTTATAGTTCGGGGCAATAGTTGCGTAAGGTGGAGTGGGTGGTTGATTTCTTAAAACTTCGTAATTAGGATCAGAATCTGAAGCATTGTTATCGGTTTTAGAAATATGTTCGTAGCCAGCATCGCTACTGATAATACTGTTTGGACCACTATCTGCTGACAAATGATTTAATTTCAATAAATGATTGGTTGGGAAATTTGTATTGGTATTTGGTGTGTGTAATTCTTTGACAGTTTCATAGCCAGGATCCTGATTTTGTAACGATAATCGATCTTTATGAGCGATTGTTTCATATCCGTGATTGATCGATTTCTTCCTATCGATAGTCTCATATCCCGGATCGTCACCGCGATATTTTGACGTACGAGGTTCGGCATCTTCACCAGTGAATTCTTTTGATCGTCTGATTGCATCTTCTGCTCGACCTTTAGTTTTCTTCAAGACCTTAGCGTACATCTCTTCTATACTCTTAGACGGACTTTCAGTGACGCGATGGTCAGAGTTTAAACTAGTATTAGCATCAGCTGAAGAATAATCGCTATAATTGGGGCCATCGATAGAGTTGTACACATTATCAGTTTGACCATCGCGTTGATCGATATCAAAATTGAGTTCTCTAGCAACAAGCGGCCGGATCAAATCCCCAGAACTAAACCTATGCTTTTCCACTGGATAATTACAACCATAGAAATCGGAGGAATTAACGCAACTATTGTTACGTTGATGTTTCTCATTAAGACTTCGACGAAGTTTGTCGTGATTAAAGTGAAGATCACCTGCAAAGTCAAATTACAAATATTACATGTTTGTCACATAATTTTTTATATCTTATCTTAATAAGAAACAAGTTTAGTAACAGGTTTGTAGGAATTAATATCCTGTTTTTATTAAATAAATTAATGCCAAAACATAATTTTCTTTCTTTCAAGCTCATTGACATCCCCACTGTTGGGCACGGGCCCGGCACGGCAAATTATGGTCTACTGTGATCGGGCGTGTTGGTACAGTGTTTATTTTTGAGTCTTTGTCTCTCACAGAGGATGTTATCTATGAACAATATTCCTCAGCTGGCTTTTACAGCACCCTGGGAAGGAAAAGGTGTGGAGTTGCATTCTTACCGCACGCCAAAACATGATTACAACAAAAGTAATTTATTGATTTTTGCAATTGACATGCTATGCTTTACTTAATAAACGTTTACGTAGAAATGCGATATAAACTCAATCAAGTGACGATTGTAGTGGTTAATTTGAATGCTACAAGCACGACCGCAATAAGCTCAGTTGGAAGAGCTTCGGAACGGTATTCCGAGGTCGTGGCTTCAAGTCCCGCTTGCGGCAATCACTTTTTCCACCATAATTTAATTTATTATGATTACAACACATTAATATAATGATAGAAAGAAACACAGGAGAAATTTTATGAACATCTAGTGGATACAACGGTAGGTCAGACGGAAATAAAAAACTCACGGCTCACGGGAATACCACTAGCAATTTTTTATTTTATTTTTTTATTTTGTAATAAGATTCGTATATGAAAATAACTTACCAGTGCTGGACATTCGTTGATGTCGTTGAGCTTGTTCAATAGCGGGCTGTCGTAGGGCTACGTGAACTGTGGCGTGTGAGGACGTAGTATGGGACGGGGCGTGGTTCGAGTGAGACGACACGTAGCTTGTATGAGACGTAGTGTGGGAAGAACCGTGATTTGAATGAGACGTATTATGTGACGAACCGTGGCTTGAATGGGACGACCCATGGTTTGAATGGGACGAACCGTGTGTTGAATGAGACGTAGTGTGAGACGACCCATGGTTTGAATGAGACGTAATATGAGACGACCCATGGTTTGAATGAGACGTAGTATGAGACGAACCGTGGCTTGAATGGGACGTAGTGTGGGACGGGACGTATGTAGAATTATGTGGTAAATGGCTGGTGTTTTGTGTATGGTTTCCCGCATTCGGTGGAGGAGGCAATGGTGAATTAGCTTGACGTTTCTCAGGCTTCGGTGAGCCTAAAGCACCCGTCGAATTCGAACACGATGATGACGATGCTAGAAATAAATAGGTAAATTATTATTTTTTTGTATCGAAAGATTTTCTTATGTATAATTATCATGATTAGTATTAAAATAATTTTTGACATAATCGTTAAGACATAAATAAAGGAATTTTATAATACCTTGTCTGGAATGTGTAGCACGAGACGTAGATGCTCCGATATCTGGTGGATCATTTCTTCTGTGAACAAAAAACAATAGCTATAACCTAGTTTTTATTTAAAGCTGTACTTATTGTACAGTTAGTTGAATATCTGTACCTGTGCGTATGTGCGGGCTCCATGTGCAGTAAGTCCGGCGCATGGTGTGCAGTACGCTCGGCTCCGATCTGCGCGTACGTGTCGGAACCTTCGCCCACGCTCGCCTCCTCTATCGCCGCGTACATCTCATCTGAACAAATTATTATAAACACCAGAATGTACTTAAAAACCGACCAAGGACGAGCTTAACTCGCACAAGAATTACGCACCATTAAAATATTCATTATCACATCATCAACATTTGTTTTATGGATATATATTATCTGTGAAGATTACAGCTCTTTAGCTGGTCGTAAGAGATGAACGGACGAAAGAAGTCTCAGTAAAATAGTCATGTTTTGCTTCAAAGGCAAAGTCAAATATTTCTATTTCAAATAGGCATGAATAGCAAGATGTTTTAAAAAGTCAGAAGCTAGGCGGCCTCCCTAAAGAACGCCTCAAAGGTCGGTCCCACATCCAAGCTTCATCATCCGATTCATTTAAAAAATCTTTGTTCCACAAAAGCTGTCACTATTCGAAACGATGAGGCCCCGAAATCGCCTTTCTCTAAGCTTATGATGTAGCCACTGTGGACAATCCCTTGCTATTTCAGTGTTCTAACTCTTTAGACGAACTCTAATAACTAAAATATATCTGTTCGTTGTCGATCGAATATAACTAACTTCATTATGGGAAGAACTTAGCTATACAATACATAAGAATGGATCCACTTACCGGAGTCATCAGATACAGTTGCATAATGTGGTTGTGATGGCGGCTTGGCACTCTGAGCACGAATATTACTTAATGGTTCTCGCACTGATATACTTGTGTAGCCCTCTGTAAATAATAATAACAACATTACTTACCTACATATTCACGATTTTATATCCTCGAAGATACTCTACAACGTATGAGGTTTCATGTCATTGCATTAGAGTGGAAAATACCAGTCCCTTTGATTGATATTTTCTGTATTATCCAACAATATCACCTATATATTTCACTGATTGTCATACCATCACGCTTTTGTCTCATTGACAAAGGCTATAGAAAACCATCTGGTACTATCTAAACACACTTCCTTATTTCATTCATACATATATCTGGTCATACATGCACGATAATCGTAATTGCTATGCACGTGCCCCCTTTTGAAAGACATCGCCGATGACATCAAATGTCTTCCTTGGGCGTACTCTCCCAGCGTTTCCACTTCGGTACCTCTATTGTGTATATTCCTTTCGTAAATCATCTATCATCCAACCTCTCCACATGACAAAATCACCTATAGTCCAGTCGTGGGAGCCAAAAAAAGATAGGTGCATGGATGTGGCTTGATGTACAGAACTTTTTTTTTCTAATTGGTCCGAAAAAATGTACAGAATCCGAAAATCAACCTGCTGCGTGGGGAAAATAATGGGAAGTTTGTTTAAATAAACGGAAACTGCAAAATGACTGATTTTGACTTGAAAAATCCGTTGTAACTAAAAAAAAAAAAAAAAAAAACAGGCTTGCTTTTCAAGTTACAACGGATTTTTCAAGTCAAAATCAGTCATTGCAGTTTCCGTTTATTTAAACAAACTTCCCATTATTTTCCCCACGCAGCAGGTTGATTTTCGGATTCTGTACATTTTTTCGGACTAATTAGAAAAAAAAAATTCTGTACATCAAGCCACATCCATGTCATTATCTCCCACGACTGGACTACTAAGCATTCTTTCCATCTAAAATATTCACCATTCATATCCCATTTTTAGTATTCGTTTTATAAACAAAATAATCACATGAATACATCATTCCTTTATACATCCTACAATCTTTCTCATCAGAACATGATAATTAACTGCCGAATTCAAAGAATTGCTGCACAGAAAATCTACATCGAATCAAATGACATAATTCCATGTAATAACGAAGATAAAATATTATCAAAATATACCTCTATTCCTAGAACTTAGAGTATATATGTTTCTTCGCAACATGAGTGAGTACATTTTAGATAATCTATATAAAGATCTAATCGTTTCATAATGAATTTTAATTGTTATATAAAATCTACATGTATTATACAATTGTTAACGTAAATGCCGATTGATTGAACAAAGATAATCTAAAGTTAGTTATTAAGTCAGCGTTTAGCTACTACAAGATGCGGCTACACTATGTCATCTGACCACAAAACACTATCAACCCAGAAGCAGTACAAATCCTACTAATATTATAAACTAGCTGCTGCCCGCAGCTTCGTACGCGTGGAATTGGGATAACAACCCTAACAAATTATACAAAAAGCCATCCTCTTGAATCATATCATATCTATAAAAAAAATACCGCATTAAAATCCGTTACGTACTTTTAAAGATATAAGCTCATAGGACATACATAAATAACGACTTTATTTTATAATAAGTAAAGAAGAAGCAAAAGTTTGTAAAAACGTATGCATGGGCGTAACAAAATTTAAGTTCGAATGACTTTTCTGTTAGTACTTTCGTCACAAAAATATGAAAATTTTCACCAATCTTCTTAAAGATACAATGATCAATAAAACATAAGTTTAAACTTTATTTAACAATACATTTATTGTGTCTGTAGGTATGTTGTCCATTACTTCATCTTTACTTATTAAAAAACAAGAGTCGGTATTTTTGTATGTATGTATGTATGTCCTATGAGCTCTTATATCTTTAAAACTACGTAACAGATTTTGATGCGGTTTTTATTAATAGAGAGAGTTATATGATTCAAGAGGATGGCTTTTTTGTATAATTTGTTAAGGTTGGGTATCCCAATTCCACGCGTATGTTCCTATGTGAGCTTATATCTTCAAAACTACGCAACGGGTTTTGATGCAGTTTTCTTAATAGATAGCATGGTTCAAAAGGATGGCTCTTTTTTATAGTTTGTCATGGTTACTTTCTAAACGAAATTGCGGGGTACAGCTAGTGATCAATAAAACATTAGATAATGCTTTATTAAACACTACCTAAATTTATTGTGACTGTAGGTATGTGTACTTTTCTTCATAGTACCTATAATATTAGATTGATATAATGTTTCCTGCTAATATATAAATAATATTTCTATAGAATTAGTACATCAAAGCGAACAGTGTTACCGTCGGCTTATGTATATCACAATAATAAAATGTCATTGTATAGATAGCGTAATGTTTTACTTAGCAAAGGATTATTCCATTTGTGTCGCTGTTTTTGTTTATATATTTCTCTTAATTAATACTACGTCTTTAAAGGGATCAAAGGTGGGAAAAAATATACATTACTAGCTGACCCGGCAAACGTTATTTTGCCATACAAATGTCAGTGGGGGGAGGGGTTTGCAAAATAGATGTTGTCCGATTCGCAGACCTACTGAATATGCATGTAAAATTTCATAAAAATCGGTCAATCCCTTTCGGAGGAGTAGGTACGGTAAGTAACACTGTGACACGTGAATTTTATATATAAGAAGATATACCTACCTAAGTCCGCCATTGTACATAATTTGTTACTGCAAAAAGTTTTAAATAAGTAAATAAATATGACAACTACGCGATTTGAACTCATAATTTGTTAATATTACCGGGACTATAATCACGTTAATAACTGTTAAAAAGGCACAATACCTCTGCTCAACAGTTTTAACAGTTATTAACGTGATTATAGTCCCGGTAATATTAACAAATTATGAGTTCAAATCGCGTAAGTTTAAAATCAATAAAGTCGTTGGTTTTTGTATGTATGTCCCTATATGAGCAAATATTCTCAAAACCACGCAATTTTCACCCACTTGCAGTTAATCACTTGCAATTAGTTGGATTAATCTGAAATTTTGCACATATGCCACATCAAGGACATCATCAAGTATCAAGTAAGTATCAAGTATATCAAAAACCGATGACAATGCAATAATTTAAAATAAAATTGGTCAAGTGCGAGTCGGACTCGCGCACGAAGGGTTCCGTACCATTATCTATGCAACATAAGGCAACGTTATTAGTATCGAGCAAGAAACGTTAAAAAAATCATGTTTGTTGTATGGGAGCCCCCTTAAATATTTATTTTATTTTATTTTTAGTATTTGTTGTTATAGCGGCAATAGAAATACATCATCTGTGAAAATTTCAACTGTCTAGCTATCACCGTTCTTGAGATACAGCCTGGTGACGGACGGACGGACGGACGGACGGACAGCGAAGTCTCAGTAATAGGGTCCCGTTTTTACCCTTTGGGTACGGAACCCTAAAAAAATCAGGATTTTCAAGCGTGTTTTTTAGTTTTTGAACTAAGTAGATTATTATAGCTTGGGTTGGCAAATCGATAAATAAATAAATATTCATGGACATTTCACACAACCTCCTCTGGTCCCAAGCTAAGCTAATATGCTTGTGTTAATTATTATGTTAATAAATAACTACACTCCACCTGCCGGCGTATTATGAGCTTTTTAAAATCATTCAAGTTCCAGGCAGGCCGTAAACTGCGTGGCTAAATTAAGTATTATTGCAAAAATAAAACTTTTAGCTGAAAACTTTTAGTTAGTACTTTAACTTTTAGTTGTACCTTCTCCTTAAACATATTAATGTATGACTGGTTTAGTGAACTGACTGACTAATAATTTGTTCATAATACGAATTTGCCAGACAGTTCAATTCACGGCGTAAACTGCCTGGAAATAACGCTCATAATACGGCCGCTGATGTTAATTAAGTGAATGTGCAATAGAAGAATAATTTTAATATTTTATAACTTTGTATAAATATGTATATTTTATACAAGGATACTGCAAAAAATTGACATGATGTGTTAACAAGTTAGCAAACAACAAACAAACTTTCACAATAAATTATCACATTAGTGTGATATAGCCAAAGATTGTATGAAACATGAATCGAGTATTTTTTTTTATTCCAAGCGTAGGACAGCTACAGCTAGTTAACTAATATTTTTAAAAATACCCTCATTAATTAACAAACATCCAAAAGTCTCGGCCAACTTTATCATGCATAATTTGAATTAAGACATCTCTTTCTTTCTCCAGAACATTTACGTCCCACTGTTGGGCACGGGCCTCCTCCAGTTTGGACGGATTATGGTCTACTGTGCCGCGCTGACCAGGTGTATTGGCACAGGGTTTAGCTTCGAGGCTTCCATCTCTCACAGAGGATGTTATCTGTGTGCAATATCCCTTAGCTGACTTTTACAGCACCCTTGGGAGGAGATGGGGTGGTGACACCTGTATTCTTAATCCGTCACCACACAGAAATTTAAGGCATAGATGTATAGTAAGTACATAGTACTTACTAGCAGAATCTGTGGAATCACCGCTGAAATGCGTCGTGTTGTCAGTATTAGGACGCGGTGACGGCGGCGTGATGTACGGCAACTCTTGACTAGACGGCAAATGACCGCTTATTGCGACCGACGCTGATATTACCACGGATTCTGATAAAAAATAAATTTAATATCACATATTAAAAGGTTCTCCACTGCGTAAGTCGGTTAATTTACGATAATCTTAAATATAACGGAGCATATTATTATGATTCGATTTTTAGTCACAGCCATGAGAAATGTTTATTATGCGTGGAATTTATAAACCAATTCTTAACAAATTATAATAACAAAACATCTTCTTGAACCACTCTATCATATTAGAATCTTAATCGTTAGAAGCTTAATAAGAATTAGAATCTTCGAATCTTAATTGTTCTAACAAGAAACCGCATCAAAATCCGTTAAGTAGTTTTGAAGAAATAAGCTCACATACAAAAATACAGAAGGACAACAAAAAAATTAATAAAATTTGCTTAGTTCAAAAACTTAAAAATACACATGAAAATCCGCAATATCTTTTTAAATAATTGCATTGTCATCAGTCCTTGATATAAATTTCAAATCAATCCGACTATCGCAAGTGGGTGAAAATCGCGTTGAAAGATTCCGTTACATAGATTAATACATTGATAGATACATACATACCGAACTTATAAAAGCGTGTTATTAACGACTTTGTTTTATAATAAGTAAACAGGCTAGCAATAGTAAAAAGGTCCACCAGTACCTGCTGGATTCTGTCCGACTTCTCTTTCATCAATTTGTATATCTCTTTCTGATGTTTCATCTGTAGTTACTTCTACAAGTCTGTAATAAAAATAACGATTATTTATAACACATTTCTATTATATAATATGACGTGCCTGCAAAAACAAGCTCGTTACACTTTAATAAATTACTGCCATATGTTTTTATCCAGTTAAAACTAATTATGCGGATAAAATAAAATTATCACTGGAAACACTGTTTTATCCTCATCCAATCTTTGGTGTATGATATAAGTCATCATTTTCATTACTTCGGCTCGGCGAAAAATGACTCCTTCTACTCTAAACTTCTCTCAGGCGTCATAAGACGACCCTCGTGATGTGATTCATGTAGCGGACTGCCATTTACTGGGTCGTGGGTTCGATTCCCGCATGGGACAATCATTTGTGTGATATTCACAAATGTCACACAAATGGTAGTATTGCGTCTAGGTGTTTCCATGTACATATTATAAGTATGTATTTGCAACAAAAATGATTTATGTAGTATATCCGTATCGTACCCATAACACAAGCATAGAAATATAGCTTACTTTGGGACCAGAGGACGTTGTGTGAAATGTCCAAATATATCTTGGAATAAGAAAAAAGTAAACAGACAGTAAGATTTTAATAGCCTAAACTGAAACTTAAAACCAATAATAGCTTAACTAAAATGTATTGAACATATTTTAATTAACAATATTTTCACATAATTTTTTGTCAGTCCAGGACGGTACGGTATTTTATCTACTGTGTCATGCTGATCAGGCGTATTGACATGGAATTTTGTTTCAAGTTTTCCGTCTCTCATAAAGGATGTTATCTCTGCACATTATTCCGGAACTAGCTCTTACAGTATCCTGAAGAGCTAATGAGGCAGTGACATAATTATTTTTAATCCGTATCCATCCATACATCCTCCCCTATAGAACGCCAGAAAGCGCGATCTTGTACGGCTTCCATCCATTGACTCCCAGTGACCTTGATGACATCGTCGCCCCACCTTGTCGGGGGCCGCCCAACGTTGCGTCGTCCGGTACGTGGTCGTCACTCTAGGCCTTTTGTTCCCCAATGATCATCAGCCCTACGAGCAATGTGGCCTACTCATTGCCACTTCAGCTTCACTTTAATCCGTCTATACACATACATTAAATAAATTAATACTAACACATGACTTTCATTTTGTAGTTTCGCATATGCATGTTCATAAGGATTGTCGCGGCTCGTTGATGGTGTTGCTATTGTCTTATTACCTGCGATAAATAGTATGGAATTAGTACATATTTATACTGATAACCAAGTTTATAATTAATCATATTATCAGTAATACCAGGTAGCGGTACCTTTGTTTAATTTATACGGATCTTAGCGCCGATAATAGCTTGATTAGTATCTATTAATCGGATCATTAAAGTATTCACAGTAGCTTATGTGATATTTTTAAATAGCACTCGTTAACTGTTCTGCAATCAATGCTAATGAGAGAATTTATTATGCAGAAGGCGTAGATAACGTTGCAATGGAAAACAGGGGCTATGACGTCTTAACAAAGGAAAAGGATTAGAAGACCAAAAAAACATAAATGGATTGTTTCAGAGACGATATGAATGAAAAAGAAGTTGAGAAGAACATGACAGCTGATAGAAAGAAAGAAAGAAAAACTTTTAGTTGTAACCGCTCATACAGTTCAATCGTAAAAAAAAACAACAATAAAAATAAATTTTAATGTGAGCAGTCACAAATACGGACCCAACTCAGCATAATGCTGGTTAAAAAATCAGCGCTGGTCTTCCGTTGTTGGAGGACTTCACGCGATTCTACTAGCAACAACAACAATGAAATTACGTAGATACAAATAGATTAAATAAACATAAAACAAACTCAAAAAATAAAACAATAATGTTATAAACACGGTAGTTGATAGATAGGTAAGTATACAATTTATTTTTAAGTAGTCTTTAATAGGTATATAAGCATAAACTAATTAATGTACCTATATAATAAGTATATTATGTATAAAAACTAAAGTAGTATATTTATAAGAAAATAGGATTTTTAATTTATTAATGGAGTAAATGCTAAGTGGTTATTATTAAAGCGATATTTAATATCGCTTGTTGTAAATATACGTGCGAGATCATCGTCACATCGCACGAGATACGCCTGTAGACCGTCAGATTTACGGACGTAAATACGACCCCTTTCGCGTCCACGAATACTTCCACTGCCTCTTAAGGCATTCCTCTCGCGCCTTGTGAAATAGTACACGGTTGGTTTGATAGGAGAGGATTGATAAAAAAAACTGAATAAGACTTTGTAATTTGAACGAATAACTAGATATTAATATTCGTGATTGCCAAATGTCAGAATTCAAACATTTGAATTAACTTCTTCCATGAAATATGTATATCTATCTGTATATCTCAATGAACATACTTGCGGTTGTTAACAGGAGTTATTCAAATTATTATAAACATAAATAACTTAAATTATAATTATAACCATAACTTAAATCTAAGCTTATATAAAAAACTACAGCTATAAATAAATACGTTGTTAAAGTCTGGTATTCTACTGGTACTGCATATGGAGCCCATGGCTGAGCGATTTACACAATTGATTTATTTATCTAAAATATATTTTTACATTTCTGAGTGAGCATTACAAAGGATAGGGGCATCCGCCTATATTTTTCCATATTAACATACCCCATTTAGTTAATTTAAAACTCATTACGAAGTTGCTTACCAAAATAGCGTAAAATAAAAGAAAGGCATAAGTTAGTAGATGCACCCTACACATTTTTGAGCATTTCGAAATTCGAATTTTAAACTAAGTACTCGATTGCCGTCTCAGCACTCACAGCCGTCGTAATGTCTAGGTATTGGTGTTAGTCTCTTAGTCACCTTAAACGATATCGGTAGATAACATACTTCACGTGGGCATCAAACGTACAGGGACAGTAATCAATCGTAAAATTAAAACATAATTATCGCGAATATACATACGCACAACAAAATTATAACAAGTCGATGACTCTTTACTAGAGTAAATGAAGCCTAAACAATTATTAGAATTCTCGTCTATCTATTTGTATGTCTGTGTGTTTATCTGTCTTATCATACAAACACTAAATCATTTAATTTAAAACTGTTTCTATTGGCGTATTGCTGAAGGATTAACCTAAAATAAAGCCTACATTTTTCCAGAGAAATAGTTTAGTTTCATTGGAAAATCTGTTAATTTCAACTTCAACGCGTACGTAGAAATAGGAAAAAGCTAATAAGTACCATTTAAGTATCCAAGATTTCTATACAACTCTATCAACAATGCAGTCACTTGGGCTATCTTGATTGTGACTAATCTATAGAAAATGTTCATAACGTTATGCAGCACAATGACTATGTACGCGCGATAATAAAACTAGTGACGTAAATTTCATTGATAAAGTTATAAAAATGTGTAGCTTTTTTATAAGGAATTACAGCAAAATAAAAGAAAGACAAATTCGCTCCAAATAATACAAAATAAAAACAAAAGTAATAGACTATATCATACGCTGAAAGGCATAAGTTAACATGACCCTTGCTAATGCGCTGCTGTGGCCTATGGAACTTTTCCATCGCTGCACAGTGTACGGACGGGAGCTAAAATCGGAAATTTTTTGTTCTGCTTAATTATGGACTGGCATAAAGATTTAAAAGGCGAGAGTAGAACACCCAGATGCCAATTCCGTCTAGTTTTGGTGCTATGCGGTACCAAAGTTCGCCGTTTTTCTGCGACTTAATTACAAAAAAGTTATATTTCTTTGAAATTATCTGTTCAACAATTTAATCTTGTATTGTATCACATTACTTACTTATTAAGCTACATTTTAGGCTTTTTTGCTAAGCTGTTACGTCAGTATTTAGTCTTAAAACAGGCATTTTCTACTTTTCAGATAATGTTTTTTTCTCCAAAGGTACAAAATTTTGGCAACTAGTCTTCATTTAGAATCAAAGATCTAGCTTTATAATTAAAAAAAAATTCAGAAAAAAAAATTACGTGCAGGAAGAGTAGAACTTTTGAGATATACAATTTTGAAAATTTGTACTAGGGTTGACACTACGCGCGATGTGGTGAGCCCCTGCCAACTAAGTAGGTAGTAAAAACAAAAAATTCGTATTTAATTGTTCTTATCTTTATTAGAAACGATGAGGAAAGTGTAAAGTGATGAAAAATTCTCAATCACCTTAGATGGCCACATTCACCAGGCTAGTAGCTATGATTTTATTATTTATTTTTAATACATACTAAGTACATTGTTACCATAAGTTAAAATTACATATCAGTAGTTAGTCTAGTTCTTCTAGGACAAGCCATAACAGGCCATTATCGTCAAAACTTTTTTCGCATTTCTCATTTCGATAGCCGCCCTGTTGACACTTAAGTTTGTAAATTGCGTTATCTCAATTTTCTCAAAAGTTCCACGGATTTGGCATCTATTTTTTTTTGTGCGCATAGAATGATTGTTTACCTTCCTTTTAAAGTAATAAAATAAATAAAATAATATAATATAATATAATATAATAATATAATATAATATAATATAATATAATAATATAATATAATAATAAATAAATAAATATTTACTAAAATTAACGTTTTTAGCCCTAATATTGACATTATTGCATAGGAAAAAATCATAAAATATACATTATTAAACATGCTATCAGATACTATCAAATATTTAGCTATTAGAAAAATAATTTAAAAGAAATATAATTTTTTCGTTTTCGAACCGCAAAAAAACAGCAAACTTTGGTACCACATAGCACCAAAACTAGACGGAATTGGCATCTGGGTGTTCTACTCTCGCCTTTTACATCTTTATGCAAGTCCATAATTGAGCAGAATAAAAATTTTCGTTTTTAGCACCCGTCCGTACACTGTGCGCTGCGCTGAAGCAAATTACTCTCTTCCCGTAATATACTAAAATTACTAACAAAATTCGTCCAATTAACTCGCTACAATTCGACGTTCATTACAATTTACCGAGTTATCACGTCCTATATGTACCCTATGTAGATAATTTTTCAAGTCACTGGAATGTTATAAACAGTTTTCTGCTTGTACACTTTCGCTCACGACCTTAGAAAACAAGACGCGTGTCGATGCTTCGTAGGTCATGCCGAACCAATGTTTGTCTAACGAATTGTGATAGTCACGTCTCAAACTAAGCGATACGTTCAACAACCTTATGAAGAATTTACAATGCAACAGTTACTGCAATGTCTATTACAATTTACAAGCAGTATTCACGGATTCATCAATGTCAAATTAACTTTCAATCAAACTGGTTACATGATTAGCTCCATTTTTTATTTCGTGGGTTTTAACTAAATACGTTAAAATAGGAACATATACAGTAATTGTAATCCTCGCATCGAGGTTAAATTGGAACAACATAATTTTCCGTAAAGATAGTTTTTTAGGGTTCCGTACCCAAAGGGTAAAAACGGGACCCTATTACTGAGACTTCGCTGTCTGTCCGTCCGTCCGTCCGTCCGTCTGTCACCAGGCTGTATCTCAAGAACGGTGATAGCTAGAGAGTTGAAATTTTCACAGATGATGTATTTCTATTGCCGCTATAACAACAAATACTAAAAATAAAATAAAATAAATATTTAAGGGGGGCTCCCATACAACAAACATGATTTTTTTACCGTTTCTTGCTCGATATACTAATAACGTTGCCTTATGTTGCATAGATAATGGTACGGAACCCTTCGTGCGCGAGTCCGACTCGCACTTGACCAATTTTTCAGTTATTGCCAACTTGTAAAATGTGTTAGTTTCATTTTAACTTCCGATCCGTAAATGTTTAATTTTCAGAATAGGTGCTCAGTAACTCCGGACTGTTACCAGCTTGTGTGGTGTAAGGCTACATGAACTTTTTTAAATTGTCAGAAAATCTAACCATACGACATCCAGTGCCTCTTCACAATTTTCGCTGCAGCATTTTCTTTTACGTTTTCGACCGAACCGAATCGAAAGCAAAAATCGCGAGGCCGTCGCCAGTTTAGGGTTTTGGTTCTAGATGTAGTTTAGTAGATTTCTGTCCTAACAGATTGTTATAATTCAGGGAAACTAAAAGATCCAAGTCTCACTGAAAGACTCGTTTTTAAAGTATGACTAATCGGCATGTAAAGTTTGCTTAAGGGCCTACATCAATATTATCGTCGACATGTACATATTAACACAGCTAGTAGGTATAGAAAATGAAGAATTATGGATATTTTGTTTGTTTACTCAAAATCTACTAAATATATTTTAATTCTGATTTACGTGTTTCTATATATAACAGTTACTTATGTTTTTAAAGTTATTTCATTAGTTAATACGCAATAATAGACCGACAAATGAAAAAAATAAAAAATGAGAGAGGTTGTTTCGCTAAGATTTTCTATCGAGAAAACTTTTTTCAATCGCGTTTCTGAGTTTATGCGATCCTAGATCATAATAATATATTGAAAAAACATATACTTAAAAATTAGAGCTCTAGCCTTTCAATCTAAAGAAAAAATGAAAAATTCGTACGTCGAAAAATGCACGAAGCTATTTTGGTATCCTCTTAATAACGTCATACAGCATATATTATTATGTACTGCAAAAATTTATGATCATAGATGAATTTTAATTGAGGTGTCATTGTAATTCTCATGTGCCATATTATATTAATTGTCGTTAATTAATATTTATGTCGCCAAAATATTAAAAGTAGTTACATTTTGTCCGTCGTTTAGAATCTATATTTTATACATTACTAGCTGTTGCCGGCGACTTCGTACGCGTGAAATTTAGAAATTAAACCTCAACAAACAGAAGTTTACTATGCCAGTCGACAGATGGCGTTGTTACGTTTTTTATATCGCGCTATAGTTTTGTTCGACACATTAACACTTAAGCTCATCAAAATTTCTGTAGTGGCATCAACACTTTTCACATTAAATAAATTAGTTAGGATTAGGATTTAGTCACGTTATGCCCCGTATAATATTTTTGCGCTATCTCTCACTCTCTCTCTCACTCTCCAGCCTATTAAATTAAATCAGTCCATCTGCTGGGCACGAGGCACGGGCCTCCTTCACTACATTTTTTCAATAACTGAAATATTTGTGTTATTTTACGATTTAAAATATTTAATTTAGATATTGTGTTGAAAATAAAATTAACGTACCGGAAAATTAAATTAAAACAGAAAAACAATAATTTACAACGGAACTGTTACTGTAATGAGAAAAAACGTTAACTTTGCGGTAACGGTTAGACATCGACACAGATATTTGTTTTAAAATCTAAAATACCTCTAGATTTTAGAGGGCTTTCTTTATATTGTTCGTAATAACTTACCTTCATCCAAGTTAACAGTTGCATAAATCTCTGAGGCAGTATCTGCACTGTCGTGTCTTCCCACAGGATGTGGTATTTCTGGTAAACTGCGTTGACTGTTCTGCGTAGACGCTCTGCCAATAAACAAAACATTTATTGTAATAAAAAGTCGCATTTTATAAAGTTACTATAGCACTGTTAGAATGTTAAAAACCCTATTTAACTAAATTGTAGAAAACAATAGAGTTAGTTTTAAAAAATAGGATAATTTCCGGATTAATGAAATAATTAGATACTAAATTCCTATACTAAAGGGGAAACTAACATCTACTACACAGGCATACCCATTTACGCTAAAATTTGCATGCGAACAAGTAAATATAAATTTATAACAAAAATTTCGTTAAAGTATTAGATGGCGAAAATAAATAAGTACATATTTAGTTCTTCGAAATGAGGCTACTATCCCATATTACATAATTTTTTTTTTTTGGTTGACAAAATCTTCAGGAGACATGATACACCAAATAATTGCGATAGAAGTTGTTACATTGTTTTGTTCGAATAGGATTGGGTTAATGTGTTAAAGTAACAGATTAACATTTTAGTTAGAAGTATCTACAAGAATTAATTATAAGCGTTGATAAATCACAAATGTGTCGCTGACTCGCTGTTACAGCAAGAATATAGGACTTTAAAACGACATAATATTTACGATTTCACTGTTACGATTGGATGTTTATACAATTTTTTTCAAAGAAAATGTAATTTAAACTAATTGTACGTGTGTTCAACATTAGTAAGATTATCATTGAAACACTTACTGAAATAATTAAAATAAATAAGGCATATTATTTTAATTACAAACGCAATAATCAAGGTCTCGCAACAAAATTTATTCATTTTTCAACCTACAATAAATTTTCGTAATCAAATAACTCAGTGTATTTACATGACTATGTTGTCCGATACCCTATTCATATATATACTATTAATCGTTAAGCCAAATAATCATAGCTACAACAGCTCCTGGCACGAAGGATTAAGCTGTTACCCTGAAACTTCGCACACGAAGAATTTGGAACCACCTTTTCATTTAACGATATATCATTTCTGTAGTTTTGACTGTCAAAGAGCGACAAACTATCGCATTTATAATACTAGTAAGGAGTACACATCAGAAAATTGCGAAATCTTGAGTAAAACCATTTTTTTTCTTTTTATGTCGTTAATTTTTTGGCGCAAACTCAGACTACTCTTACTGCTGAGTATGCACAACTTTATGGTGCCAATCCTTTTAAATGCCATTGTGTTTTAATATTGGGATACATGCTCACAAATACAGCCGTAATGTTACACGAAATTGCCTTTCTTAGAGCTGCGATCACCAAAATTGACATCGCCGGACAAACACGGCATATTTGAGCAAATGAGCTGAGCAATATGGCTGCATAATATGGTTTTTTCCCGGGACACCTTAGCGAAAATACTTTTTGCGACACAACTAAATACTTCGTTATAATTGTTTGCTATCCTAATACCTAAGGCAGTTCAATAACATCATGAAAGTTCGAAACAATGCATAATAATGTTGATTTGAATTTGCGTGATGCATGCAAGACTGAAATGCCACATTACCGCTATGGTAACGCCTCCGTTACTATTTCGGCACATCATAAAGTTCTAGGTCAATGTTTAGTAACACAATAAAAGAGCATAACAGTCATTATTACGTATTATACGTATATTTTATGCGTTTAATTATACGCAATTTACCTACAATTTCGTCTCATATTTAAACAAAAATGCGTTCAGTAGATCAGTGGATTATCAGCCCAGTATTTACTATTTACGAGTGTTGTTATTGTAGACATAGAAGGGCGCATCATTATGTTAGAACGCTAGGAAAAAAAAAGTAAGCAAAGGGCGCAATTTATGAGCCTAGTTTTTCTGAAGACTGAATAGTTAATTATAAATTTCACAAAACAACTTAAATTTTTTATTTGTAAATAATCAAGTCTAGAAACTCGAGAACCATAGTCAGTTTTAGGGTCCCATACCAGAAGGTAAAAGCCGTAAGTAAGAATATTGCTTATTTTAATGGTAGGTATTAAGTATTAAATATTATTTTTTTATATGTACTGTACTACACAAAAGAAAGAATTATATTCGATTCTCTTCTCCACAACACTGTAAAATAATTAATTGTTTAGCATTACAGTTATTATCAGCACTACTATGCCTTACACTTGCAAACATACCGGAGAGGTTTTTTAATTAGCTTTATCAAGTTTTTTTTTTCAAGCTATCAATATTTAGGCCATAAGCAGATGTTTTAAGACCACAGTACTTATTAGATATTGATAAAAATTAACCAATATAAAATAAGATGAATTTAACTACTGCAGTATCTAGCCAAAATACTTGTAAATTTACAAGGCACTATTCTATAATTCATTGTGAAATTATTTCCATTTTCCTCAAGCATATATATTATTCTGTATAACATTTATAATAACTATTGATTTCCTCTATAGGTAATGAAATGCTGAATGTAGGTAATATGTAAAGTACTTAGTTATTTCCTTTAATTAATTAAGGGTATCAGTACACTGTGCAGATTAAGCTAGCGTGAGGCCTGTAGTAAACCCTACGAAAAGGCCCCGTGATTACTGTTTAGGGTCTTGTCTGGCCATTGTATCTGGGTATAGATGTGAAAATTCTGAGTTTGGGATCCCTACAGGTGCGGTACCATATCATTTGCTACTCCTGCTATATAGTTAATCCTCCTATAAATAGTTGTTATACAGTAATATTTTCTTAATAAAAGTATGTTTGTATTTATGTAAAGTTTTACTTCTTGATGATTCATGATGTCGGTTTTGGGACCATTCAAACATGCTGTGTAAAATTTTTCCCTAATTCACCAAAAGAAGCTTCAGTTATATTTACCTCTCAAATTTTTATTGTCTACAGTTTAATATTGTTGTTACATTGTATTTTTATATAATTAATCAATGTTAGAATAGTTAATATTAACCCCATTTACTTAGTTTTAATAATAAACATAGCAAAACACTACAACAAACATAATATTAGTTAAATTCCAAATTAAATAGTCAGTAAGAATGGATAAATGTTAGCCTTTACAAATGTCTAGCCGTGAGCATGCTAGGACTAAAACAAACCGCTTGATAGAGGCTGGAGTGGTAGGTGTTGGTGACGGTGTCTCTTCCTCAAAACGTATTTTGACAACACCGGCTGTTCCCACTAATTCACTTCTGTTAAATTAAAAATTTTGGACTTTATACTCATTTGGTACATAACAAAATTTTTGATTATCATAAATGGTCATATTTTATAAAGTACAATGTACCTAGTGAACTATAAAAATTTCAAGTTTTCTGAGAAAGTGGGACAATAATGGGGATATCAAACAAACATGTGCAGAAAACTTGCTAATTGGAAAATTTGTCAGATAATGTTTATGTTAAAGGGAATTTTTACTTAATTACTTACTTTTGATTGGAATTCTTGCAACCACAAACACATATCGACAGTGTTGTAATGAGAGTGACGAGCACCCCCACACTTAGAGCTATCTCCACTAAAGTATACATAACAAGAGTTTCTCAATCAAGAGGAATCCAGCTATATAGGATTCTGAAAGAAGTTTCCATCACAAGTCATTAAGTCACTCCTCTAAACAATATCACTACTTGTACTTCCATTTGAATGAAATATGTTGAAATGTAGGGCACTCGAATACACGACCACATATATTTAGAGAATTAAAAGAGAAGCAATATCTCAATAATGTAGACAAATGCACGAAAGAAAACTAATATTTCGCTGTTTTCGTCTTCAGGTTAATTCAAGACGACTTTAATAACATCAGCGAAAGTAAAATCTACTAAACACGACAAACAAACTATAATATACCACAGCTATATACTCTCGAACAAGGCTTGTTGTAAAAATATCGGTACGGAGAAACATCGATATTATTTTTTGATTTATCGATATTATACAGCGATTTTTAATTTTACGATATATCGTTGTATCCATTAATTTTTGGTTGACTCTCGATGTGATGCTTCTTAATTTGATTTTAAGTTGGCAATTCTGTCTGTCAATTCCATCCTTAGATTTCAACTGTCCGATAGTTGACTAACTTCTATAATATAACCTCAACGCCCAGCTGTTTGGGTATCATCTAAGCCCGTAATTCATAGTGATTTTGATGGCATGTTATTGACAATGTGATTATGCCGAATGTATTTTAATACGGAATACGCATGGTTACAGATGGATTATACTCTATAGTCTGTGCCTACCCCTACCCCAGTAGGAAAATGGCGTGATTTTATTATGATGATGATGGAATACGGAATTAATTGATTTTAAACTTACGCGATTTGAACTCATAATTTGTTAATATTACCGGGACTATAATCACGTTAATAACTTAAAAAGGCACAATACCTTTGCTCCCGACGTTTCGACCGAGTTTACGGAATTAATTCGCACTTAGTCAGCTTTTATCGATATTATTTTTTCGTTACCTACATCCCTAAACGAGTGTAAACTGTGTGACCAGACGAATCATCGGGAAAACTACTAATTTAAAGCCTTGCCGCATATAAAGTGCCCAATGACTTCGAACACGAGATTTCGAAATTACAAATTTGGTTAGTTCCCAACTTCCCACTGGTCACGCTGACACTACGTACATCGACGGGCTTCGTGGTGGAGTGGCTTAAGTAATGGACTGCTGATCACGAGGTCGCGGATTCGATTCCCGCTTGGAACAATTATTTGTGTGATATCCATAAATGTCATACAAATGTTTGTACTGCATCTGGGTGTTTTCTATGTATTATATGTACTATGTAATATCTGGGCGACCGAGCTTCGCTCGTAGTTCTTTTTTGGAACAAAGGACTATAAGTACAAGGACACAATACTAGCAGTGTAACAGAAAAAAGGACTATAAGTATAAGGACACAATACTAGCAGTGAATCACAAATTCATAAATTACTGTATCCTCCGCTTAAGAGGATACCAAAATAGCTTCGTGCATTTTTCTACGTACGAATTTTTCATTGTTTCTTTAGATTGAAAGGCTAGAGCTCAAATTTTTAAGTATATGTTTTTTCAATATATGATCTAGGATCGCATAAACCCAGAAACGCGATTGAAAAAAGTTTTCTCGATAGAAAATCTTAGCGAAACAACCTCAAAATTTTTTTATTTTTTTCATTTGTCGGTCTATTATCGCTTATTAACTAATGAAATAACTTTAAAAACATAAGTAACTATTATATATAGAAACACGTAAATCAGAATTAAAATATATTTAGTAGATTTTGAGTAAATAGGAAAAGTATCCCTAATTCTTCATTTTCTGTGCCTACTGGCTGTGTTAATATGTACGTGTCGGCGATGATATACGATAAAATTGATGTAGGCCCTTAAGACCCGGGTGTTTAAATGACTCGCTGTTGCCCGCAACTTCGTACGCGTGGAATTTAAAAGATTTACCCGTTTTAGCAACATTTTTTACAGGTGATTCGCTCCTATTGGTTGCAACGTGATGGTATATAGCTTAAAGCATTCCTTGTTAAATGGGCTATCCAACACAAAAGGAATTTTTGCATTTGAATTCAATGGTTCCTGAGAATAGCATGTTCAACAAACAGATAAACAAACTCTTTAGCATAATAATATAAGTACAGAAGTATATATGTATAATAGCTGTCCCGTCAAACGTTGTTTTGCTATACAAAAAAAAAAGGTTTGAAAAATAGATGTTGGCTGATTCTCAGACCTACTGAATATGCATGTAAAATTTCATAGAAATCGGTCAAGCCGTTTCGGAGGAGTACGGTAACTAACACTGTGACACGTGAATTTTATATCTTATATATAAAAATCAATTGCTGTTCGTTAGTCTCGCTAAAACTCTAGAACGGCTGGGCTGATTTTGATGATTTTGGTCTTGAAATATTCGTGAAAGTCTAGGGAAGGTTTAAACGGTGACAAAATACATGGAAATCTAAAATTCCACGCGTACGGAGTAGCGGGCATCAACTAGTATAAGATAAAAATAGACTACAAATTGCTGTGGAACTCATGTTACCCGATACGCACACAAAATTTCTTTCACAAAAATTGGTCGAGCCGTTACTGAAAAATTTGTTATCTAGGACTGTGTAATGAGACTTTCTTTTAAAAGACAATGTTCTTATTACTGTGGAAATAATGTGTTACAGTTGCAAGTCACATTTTAAAAATATTTTAATAACGTTGAGTCTAGCAACACATTCAATGATCGACCGAACTCTTCTGGACACGGTAGAGAACTGAGAGACAGAGACAGAGAGGTAGAGTTTACCATGAAGATATAGATAAAAATGGAGTCCAGACTCTGAATACCTACTTGAAGCAAAAATGATGTATGGCTATCTCGCTCACTGTGGTCAAACCCTTTCTTTCTAAGTAGGGTAACCTTTATTGTATTTCTTCCAGGACAAAACTTCAAGTAGTTGTGTTCCATATAGTGTCAACAAAATGTTCACTTCTAAGACCTAGCCCGTATAGATTTTATATTTCGAGATACTTTATGTACTGTGCGTAAAAAAAATACTCAAAAAACAAACTGTTTGTTATCGCGTGAAAGTTTGGATAATTCTAGTTTTTTAACAGTAACTGGAGGTTCGGTTGTTAAATTTATTATTCTTTTTACATTTTTAAACACGTAAAATTTCCTAGTTCGTATGTACGATGTACCTATAGAATATTGGTGGGAAATAGATAATTACTAGAACAAAGGTGTAGTTCCTACGGCAATACGAAATTAATGAATGATTGTGAGATCTGCTTGAGATAAAATAATAATAATTTACCTTTATTTCAGACCTAAATACAGGTTACAAAGATACAGAAAAATGATTCCAACGAATTGAGAACCTCCTTTTTTGAAGCCGGTTAAAAATAACAAGGTGTTAGTAATTTCTTAGTAAACAAAACAAGTTACACAATAAAATCTATTTGGCATACCTAAGTGGAAACATAACTTTTTGTGTAGGTAGCGTAAAAACGAAAAAGGGTTCCATCCATCCATCAACCTTTCTCAGTCCACTGCTGGACATAGGCCTCCCCCATAGAACGCCACAACGTGCGGTCTTGCGCTAACTGCATCCAGCGGCCCCCAGCGTATTTGACGATATCGTCGGTCCACCTTGTTGGGGGCCGCCCCACGCTGCGTCGTCCGGTTCGTGGTCGCCACTCGAGGACCTTCCGTCCCCAACGGTCATCAGATCGTCGAGCGATGTGGCCTGCCCATTGCCACTTCAGCGTGCTAACTCTTCGGGCTATGTCGTACACACCAGTCCTTCTACGGATCTCCGCATTCCGGATCTTATCACGTAGGGAAACACCGAGCATAGCCCTCTCCATAGCACGCTGCGCGACTCTGAGTTTTGTTATGAGGCCGACATTCAGGGACCACGTCTCAGTTCCGTAAGTCATCACTGGTAACACACACTGGTCATAGACCTTTCTTTTCAGGCACTGAGGTATTTTGGACGTGAAGATGTGCCTAAGCTTCCCGAACGCTGCCCAGCCGAGTTGGATTCGTCGGTTGACCTCTTTCTCGAAGTTGGATTTGCCCAACTGGACTGTTTGTCCTAGGTAGACATAATGATCGACAACTTCGAGAATCGCATTCCCAACAGATACTGGTGCTGGAGTGACATGGACATTGAACATGACCTTGGTTTTATCCATGTTCATCCTCAAACCAACCCGTTGGGAAACACTGCTGAGGTCATTGAGCATTGTGCCAAGGTCCTCCAGGGATTCTGCCATGACCACGATATCGTCTGCAAATCGAAGGTGAGTGATGTATTCGCCGTTGATGTTGATGCCGAGTCCGGCCCAATTGAGGAGCTTGAAAACGTCTTCCAATGCAGCGGTGAACAGTTTTGGGGAAATTACATCCCCCTGTCTGACACCCTTCTGCAGTGGAATTGGTCTTGTGCTCCCATCCTGGATTCGGACTGACATAGTGGCGTTTCTATACAAACACTTCAGCGCTTCGATGTACCTGTAGTCAATTTGGCACCGCTGGAGGGACTGTAGCACCGCCCAAGTCTCGACTGAATCGAAGGCCTTCTCATAGTCCACATACGCTAGACACAAAGGCCGATTATACTCCTCAGCCTTCTGTATAATCTGGCGCAGCGTATGTATGTGGTCTATGGTACTAAAGCCTTTTCGGAAACCGGCTTGTTCGGGAGGCTGGAAGTCGTCGAACCTGCGCGAGAGTCGATTTGTAATGACTCTCGAAAACAACTTATAGACGTGGCTCAAGAGCGAGATAGGTCGATAGTTTTTCAAGCGGGTTTTATCGCCCTTCTTGAAAAACAACACCACCACGCTCCTGGTCCACGCCTCTGGAACGATGCCCCCGAGGATGACAGAATCGAACAGCTTCTGAAGGGCCACAAGGACCGGCTTGCCGCCCGCCTTCAGGAGCTCCGTAGTGATTCCGTCATCACCCGGTGCTTTACTGTTTTTAAGCTGCTTGAGAGCCATTCTGATCTCGTACAGGCTGACGTCCGGGATGTCCTCGGTATAGTGCCGGGTTAGCTTGGATCGTGGATCTTGGACCAAGCCGACAACAGGGGTTTGGGATGTCTTGTACAACTGTCCATAGAACTGCTCAACTTCACTCAAGATCTCATCTTTGGAAGAAACGACAGTGCCGTTGTCGGTCTTCAGTCTGGTTAGCTGGCTTCGCCCAACAGACAGATCTTTTGCGAACACTTTGGAGCCTTGGTTCCGCTCTATCGCCTCTTTGATACGCTTGGTATTGTAGAGGCGAATATCGCGTCGCACAGATTTCGAGATCTGTCTGTTTAGCTGCCTCAGCATAGACCAGGAGGCTGGAGACTGCACCGTCATCTCCCTCCTCCGTTCCATGAGATCAAGAGTGTGGTCAGAGAGTTTATTGGTTCTAGGAGCACGGCGGGTCCTGAAAAATTTCGACCCAGTCGTGTGCACAGTTTCCACAAACTTGTTGTTCATATCGTCCGCTGTTTCGCACTCGTCTAGGCATTGGAAGCGATTTTGGAGTTCGAGCTGAAAGCTTTCGGGGTTTTCGTACTCGGCAGGTGTAGGACGTACTGTAGACTTCATCAGTCGGGACCGCTCGGCTTTGACACGGATATTCAATGTGCCTCGTACCATTCGGTGATCGCTCCCGGTTTTCACCCTATTGATCACAGAGACATCATTGAATATTTGCCGTTTGTCCGACAAGATGAAGTCTATTTCATTCCGTGTCGAACCATTAGGGCTTATCCAGGTCCATTTCCTTTGTTGTGGTTTTTTGAAGAAGGAATTCATCATGAAGAGATTTTCCTTCTCCAAAAAATCAGCCAACTTCTGCCCCCTCTGGTTTCTCTGCCCGAATCCGAATTGCCCCACTCTCAGCTCACCGCCTTTTCCTTTGCCTAGTTTCGCGTTAAAGTCTCCCATAACCACAGTGAACTGATTTTTGGACGAGTGGATGGCCTTCGAGATGTCCTCGTAGAGAGCCTCCACCTCGTCGTCGGGGTGTGCCGAGGTCGGCGCGTAGACCTGGATAACCTTCAAAGAATACCGTTTGGTTATTCTGAGTATCAGGAACGCTACCCGGCTCGACACACTCTCAATCCTCTCCACGTTGGTTACGAGAGACTTGCGAACGATAAACCCGACACCACCCTGCGACAAGTCGTCGCCTTCCCGGTGGTAGAGCAAGTTTCCGGACCGGAGGGTTATCGTGTCCTCCCCCTCTCTTCGGACTTCTGACAACCCTACAATGTCCCACCGAATCTTGCTCAATTCCTCTTCCAGCTCGGCGATCTTCTCGTCAGTCCTGAGCGTGCGGATGTTGTGTGTTACCAGGGCCAGAGTCTTTTTTGTTTGGTGGCCGGATCTCGACCGGAGATTCTTAGCACCCCGTACCCCACCGTTACCAAGCCCGCCACCGTGAGCCGGAATAGCGGGGTCGCCGTGACTCGGGGCCGTTGTGGTTTTGCCTTTCATGTGGGGGGTTATTGCCATAATCGCCACGCTTGGCAGGCGGGTTGGCGATCGCAGTAGATGTTGTGTTACTCAGGAGAACGCTGCTGCCCGTTCTCCTGGTGATCCCTTAGTCGCCTTTTACGACACCCACGGGAAGTGATGGGGAGGTGCAATATTCTGTGCCGGCACCCCACGGCAAACAAAACAAGTTACACAATAAAATCTATTTGGCATACCTAAGTGGAAACATAACTTTTTGTGTAGGTAGCGTAAAAACGAAAAAGGGTTATTGTACTCATATTTTTAAACATGTACTGTTATTAAGGGACCAACCATGAAATCGCAAAAGATATATGTTTCATTAATTTTGCAGATTAATTAAACATTATGAATACATACTGGACAATAGTTTTTCCTAGATTTCTGGGTTAGCCAATGTATTTCTATTTATTAATGTCAGTTAAAGGGCAAATTCGGTCAATAATACTTCTGAAAAAAAAAAATACGTTACGTTGATTAAAATTAGTTTGTCGGAAAATCTGTAGTTAATAGTCATTTTAACTGACAATATGAATGTGGTTAAAAGTGGCTGACGGAAGAACGGAGAATCAGTCAAAATCAATTTTTACGTATATTTCTGTCTACAGCGTTTAAAGGAACCTATCATGAATGGCATGACGGGAGCTAAAAACCTAACCCACCCTTGTCGGGTTGCCCTTGGCTCCCTGTGCCTTGTGTTCCACTACTTGGCGCTAGGCAAGTCAGTTAAAATTACATTTAAACAGCTATATTGGGTAAAATTAGTTTTGAATAATTTCAGTCAAAAGTACTACTGTCGAGAGCTTACAGTCTATTGAGTGGTTATAAGTTTTGACTGTGACATATATCATAGGGGGCTATAATAGGAACGATAATAAAGTTACAAAAAAAGGGCAAAAAAGAAACAACAGCACTTTCCAAATTAAAATCATTTAATAACTTTTCTTTTATACATGACTAAATATTATTGTTTTGTGTAATTTCTGTCTCTTACCACGTAAATCACTAAGTATATTTTCTGTATGACTCTTTAAGTGTTAAAAAATGAATTTGCAATTTTCTTAATTAATACGCTTTCATGCAAATCATTGCAATAAATTGAGTCCGTGATGGGATGCTTAAACATTTCTTGCAACAGAGGAGTAAAATGTTGTGATACAACATTAATTAATTTGTTTTCTATATTGTTTTCTCTGAGTTGGCCCATCAGAAAGGATTACTTTCATAAATGCCAGAGCTAGGATTTGGTACACCCAGAGTAGCTACTTGCCCCATAGACTCTTCCTGTAATGAACTGTCTATCTGAAAATTATAATATATTTTACAAAATATAGCCTTTTGCCATATATTCGAACTACTACATTTCTGAAACATAATAATAATGTAAGGCTCTCATTAGGCAGTCGGATCGGGGGGGGGGGCTGGTTCAGAAAGCAGCAATTATCTCTGGAGCCTTGAGCGCCGGTAGTTTGGAAAATGTTCCTGATACTGGTGGGGTATTTTTTTTCATACTAGTTTTTATATTCCTTATAAATTCAAATATTTAACATTGTATAACATGTGAGACAATTAAAGGAGTTTGTAAATAGATACTTGAAATTTTACCTTGCAAGGTGATACTGCTTCTTGATTTGTAATTGTAGTAGGAACTGCTGTTTGTTTTAAAAAATCCTTGCACTTTCATAAAATTTCATTTTCAATGGTACAATGGATAACCATAATTTCCTCTGGGTACTATTTTTAGGAAATCTAAAAAAATAATATTGTAGGTAAGTATATTAATGTTGTAAATAATGTGAAATAAAAATTAAATGACTAAGCAAACATGTATAATTTAGTTCAGGTCCCACAGAAAGTCCTAGATATGTCCTCAGTATGGTCACACTATTTCAAAATTACTTCTTGTAAACAAGAAAAATAAAATTGCACTAAGTCCATGAAATTCAATGTAAGACTATTAGATCTTTACATCGTTATCAGTATAGTTAGTTAGAAGTATACTGAAAACATTGTTTAATCATTTTATGAAGTATTTAATTGAAAATACTAAGAAATATGTTTGCAGTTATTCAATGCCAGAAATCACGATCTAAACACTTACGCGTGAAATTGTATATCACCTCCTGGACACCACGTACTACCGCAACCACGCACTACACAAGTTTGCACCATTTCTTTAATTATAAAAATAATTAGAGTCGAAAATTTGAAACGAAGCTGTGAACCGTAAAGTAAACAACCGACATATTGGCACAATTTTGTCAACAACTTGACATATGGTGACCAATGTTGCCAAATTACGAAATCCTTAGGAAATGGGGAAAATAATTCACTGATTCGTTAACCATGAAAAGCATCCGTGATCTACTATTTTATTATTTTTAATTTCATTCATCGTATTTCAACTAGTTATTTATAGTTACGATTAAACACTATCAAATGACAGTGTTTAACTTGTGATTTGATATGTGTGGTGACTCTTTTTAAGAATTTACTAGGAGATTTTAATAAGGAGATAGCAGTACTAAGGCCACACTAAAAAGAGAGGTCAGACCACAGAGAGTGAGATAGAGATACGTAGGTATTTGCCTCAAACCGATGTTCCAAGTATGGCCTCCTTTTTTTATCTATACCTTCATGGAGTTTACTGAATTGCATGACGTTTATAAAAGAAAATATCAAATTATTTGGTTACTCGATTCCATAAATTCCATACACACTCGACGTAAAATTATTTTTAAGCTATTGTTTTATGACTTTATTAGCCTAATACAACTACATTGCAAGTCAACTTTATCTAAGCAAAAAAACTATTGAAAAGATATAAACATATATCGTGTAGTCTTTTTCAATAGTTTTGTTAATGAGATAAATACAGGGTGTGGCGTAATTAATGGATAAGCCTGTGCCTGTGGATAAGCCTCCTACTGCGCTATACGAATATGTATATTTTTAATTAATCCTATGTATGGTCTTGAAAAAAATGGCATAAGTCATGTTTTTCATAAAATGACTACTTTCACTAACCAATTATGCTACTGTTGCCACAATTTTCAAAAATTTTGCATTCTGTTTTTTTTATAAAACAGCTTAAGAGGTGAGCTATTGAAAGCAATAAAGAATTCCCTATTCGTAATACAAATTTTGGGAAAAAATACATGAGATATCAAAAAAGTGTTATTGATTATTCAATTTGTTGACTTTGTACATCGTCTAGCTTAAAAAATCTTTATGGGAGTTGATTTGCCCAATATCTTAAAAACATGCTTGTTTTATGCAGTTTCCGAAATGGTATAATACTTATTACATTTCACGAGGTTTTAAAAAAAAACGACAGTTGTAAAAAAATACCCTAATTTTCTTTAACAGAATTATTAATTTATCTTAAACATGTCTTTGTAAACAGTTTGAATGGACCCTTTTTTGTGTGCTCCGGAGCAGGTAGTCATTCACAATGGACCCTTTTTTGGGTGCTCGGGAGCAGGTAGTCATCCACCATGAATAGGGTAAGCAGATAACGACTCTAAGTCAACTACTTGTGGTTGTTTATCGCACGGCAAATCCAGACGGTTAGTCTTATCATAAGACAGAGACAAAGCATTTTGATGTCAGGTAAATAACAGTTGTGCGACAGAGATAGATTTTTATTATTCTCACAAACAACAAAACAGCTTTTGAACTTGTTTAACAAAGTTAGTGCTCTTTTGACTATCGTCTCTTGCGCACATATCGTTTGCTCTATCGTGTTTGTTATTGTGACGTGAATTTGGCTTATGTACTACGGACTCTGTTTTTGCTATACGAATTGGACAATTGTGATATTATCGACGACTTCTACATATCCCTGGACTACTGATCATGCCGCGTCATACGTACACTCCTCAAGAGTATGCAAATATGCATCTTATTTACGGCCTGTGTAACTGCAATGCAAATGAAGCTGCACGCGAATATCGTCGAAGATACCCCGATTTGCGACACCCAGACTACCGGGTGTTTACACGTGTGCACATCGCTTTTAGCGAAGGGCGAATGCCTGGTACCGGTGTTGGTGGTGCTTCGGAAGGCAGACCTCGACGACATCGTGATGACGAAGTTCTAGAAGCTGTGCGTGCTAATCCAGAGTTATCAATTCGTGAGTTAAGTAGAGGAACCGGTGTAGATACGCGTACTGTGGGCAGAATTCTGCACAGGCATGAGCTTCACCCGTATCACTATCAAAGGGTGCAAACACTAATGACACGAGACTATGAGCCTAGAGTCCAATTTTGTCGCGTCATGTTGCGAAAAATACGCGAAGATTCGGCGTTTTTTGACAAAATACTGTGGAGCGATGAGTCATCATGTAAAAGAAATGGCTACGTCAACATGCACAATCTTCATAGTTGGCAGGCAACCAATCCGAGAAACATAAGGCAAGACCGAGCTCAAGTCCAGTTTAAAGTGAACCTTTGGACAGGAATTTTAAATGGACAAATAGTTGGGCCCGTCGAACTATCCGAGACACTAACAGGTCCCAATTATTTAAATTTTCTGCAAAATACGTTGCCGGAACTATTACAAAGTTTAAATGTGCCAGAAAACTACTGGTTACAAAATGATGGTTGTCCCGCTCACTACGCACGAATTGTACGGAACTACCTCAATGATGAGTACAATGAGAGGTGGATAAGTCGTTTGGGTCCCATTTTGTGGCCACCAAGGTCCCCTGATTTGAACCCTCTAGACTTTTTTTACTGGGGGTGTTTAAAAGAAAAAGTGTATAAAAAAGAAATAGCATCCCTGGAACAACTAAAGGCCCTGATTTTTGAAGCCGCTGATGAAATCAAGAGCTCCGGCTTCATCCGACGCCTAAAGCGGTCATTTATCCGTCGATGCAGGGCCTGCATAGCCGCAGGTGGCCGCCATTTCGAACATTTTTTGTAAAATAAAATTTATGTAGTGTTTGCATCTTTAGAATAAAAAAAATAAAATAAGTTGTTATTTTTTTTCAACGACTAACATTCCCACTGGTAAACTCAGACAGATAAGTTAAAATACCACTGACAGTTTGTTTAAGTTAACAGTATTAATTTGATTAATTAAATCACAATAAGAACATTTTTTTACGAGTGTCATTTGGTTCTTTAATATCACATCAAACTTAATAAGTATTATACCATTTCGGAAACTGCATAAAACAAGCATGTTTTTAAGATATTGGGCAAATCAACTCCCATAAAGATTTTTTAAGCTAGACGATGTACAAAGTCAACAAATTGAATAATCAATAACCCTTTTTTGATATTTCATGCATAATTTTCAAAAAATTTGTATTACGAATAGGGAATTCTTTATTGCTTGCAATAATTCAACTCTTAAGCTGTATTATAAAAAAAAAACAGAAAGCAAAACTTTTGAAAATTGTGGCAACAGTAGCAGAATTGGTTAGTGAAAGTAGTCATTTTATGAAAAACATGACTTATGCCATTTTTTTCAAGACCATACATAGGATTAATTAAAAATATACATATTCGTATAGCGCAGTAGGAGGCTTATCCACAGGCACAGGCTTATCCATTAATTACGCCACACCCTGTATATAAAGAAAAGGTATAATTTTATTTTGTTTCAATCACAGGTTTGTTCAAAATATGACATACTAAATTCTATTTCAAAAGAATAAAAATTAAGTTGAACAGTATGTATATGCATGTCATCTTCATTCTCTAGCCCCTTTGAATAATAGTCTAGCCCATATCCGATTATTTGAGGTTAGCGCAACATGTCTTTTTCTTGCATACTTCTTTGTCAAACGGGCTTCGTGAATTGACGGGCTTCGTGGTGGAGTGGTTTATGTAATGGACTCGGGTTCGATTCCCGGTTGGGACAATCATTTGTGTGATATCCATAAATGTCATACAAATGTTTGTACTGCGTCTGGGTGTTTACTATGTATTATAAGTATGTATTTACAAAAGAAAAGTAGTTTATGTATTATATCCGTATTCTGGTACCCATAACACAAGCATATAAGCTTAGCTTGGGACCAGAGGACGTTGTGTGAAATGTCCATGAATATTTATAAAAAAAAAAAAAAAAACATCATATCTGATTTTTTGTGCACTAGCAGTTCCTCTTTCACATTCTTTTTCAGACAGTGTGTTATGTATATACCGAAAACGTATTTTGTGCCCGTTCGCGTTACTTTTTTAATTACGTTTTTAATTATCTTCTTTGACAATGAGCTCATACACCGTACAACTTTACCCTCATTATTTTTCTATAACGCGCTAGCTATAAGTATGTCTAATTTTAGTTATAACTCTACATATAAGCCACACAAATTGGTAATGCGCCTGGCGGCCATGTTGGTGACGTCATAGTGACGTATAGATGAGAATATTACATTTTGTTAGCTGTATTTTTTCTTTGCTGATGACGTCACAAGAGCGTTAATTTGACAAGGTTCCAGCGCATTACCAATTTGCGTGGCTTATATTTGGTAGCATCGTGTGTGACAAATACACGTGGTCGATTATTTTGTCATACACGTTGCTGTCGATTAAATGTACAATTCTTTAACACATATTTATAGTGTAAAGCTGCCATTTACTGTGATGTCAAATGAAGTTAGCAAAACTCTTTAATAATTATTCCAAGACTATTAATTAAATATCAATTCACTAAAGCTATTTTTAATAGCTAATTCGATAAAAAAATCGTGAGAGAAAGCACTACTAGACACTCTTGACTGATGTCATCACTGTCATAATGACAGTATTTGATGACATGTTATGTTGTTATGGACATGATGTTCTTCTGTGGTCTCACAGGACTAAGTTTACAGTTTTCTTAATAATTCACATTACTGTAATACATGCTGTAGTATTGTTCATTTTGGAGACACGTTTTCAACCTACAGAACTCGCAAATAACATGGCGAACTTTAACAATCCCAACGACTTTTCATGGCAGACACAAAACGCGAGTCAAAATTACTCGTTTAATACTTCGAATGCGTTTGGTGATCAAGCCCAGACCTTAGGTGAGTATAAGTATTAATGTTCAATACAATTGAAGGTCCAGTAACTAATTGCTGTTCATTCACTAACCATAACTAGTACACCACACCACTATAAAGAAAGTTTTAAAATACTTACATTGTTTCAGATTTTCAAAATTTTCCAACTGATCAACAAAACTATTCATTCGACCAGGGGCAAGGACAGATGACAGCCAACAATAACCAGTATTATAATCCAAATATATATACCCCTGCTCCTATACCCGGAGAACCCACAGAAGCTACTGAATTTGATGAACCACCGTTGTTGGATGAATTGGAAATATATCCTGATAGAATATTGGAGAAAACATTAGCTGTATTAAATCCCTTTCATGGTCAATCTAAAGCTGATGATGCCAACTTCCTGTTGAGAGATACAGATATTGCTGGTCCAATTGCATTCTGCTTGGCTTTAGCTGTGTGTTTATTTCTTTCAGGAAACAAAGCACACTTTGGTTATGTTTATGGCTTATCTGTCATGTCAGTAATTTTAATGTATTGTTTACTATCTTTGATGAGCCGCACTGAAGGCGTTTTTACTTTATTGAGTGTTGCCAGTGTATTAGGTTATTGTATGTTACCAATGGTTGTGTTGGCAAGCCTTGGTATATTCATTACACTTGATGGTTCAGTTGGTTTGAGTTTATCAGCTGTGGCAGTAATATGGTCTGCTCTTTCAGCTAGTAGACTTTTTGTTACTATGTCAGGGGACTCAGAGCAACGACCTTTAATTGCATACCCATGTGCATTAGTCAATGGAGTGTTTGCTCTGTTAGTACTTTTCTAATTCAACAGCTTGATTAAGAAGAGATTTATCCACAATAAATGACATTTTTAAGATACTTTTATTGGTATCAGACAGCTTGTTTTTTAATGTATTTGATACTTTCAGAGTAATAACCAATACAAATAATCATGAAAAAAAGCTTATATGTATTATGTAATTTTCAAGAATCGCATCTTTCAGATTTTTGTGTACATAATTAGACTAAAATGCTAATAAATGCTCTACTTTTTAATTATGTTAGGCTTGCATGCATATTGTTATTTCATTACTATTATTACGAAAGTTTCATGATCTTAAATAATTATTAGAAACTCATACATAGCATTGTATATAAACAGAAATGAGAATGTACTAAAGAAAAAATGTATTTTAAATTCCATTTTAGTTATTCTGTTATAATTTTATGTGTTGATTATCCTTAAAAATAAAACAAAATGTTGTAAAATAAACCACAGAAATATTTTTAATAAATAAACTATAACTCTTTTTGTATTACATTCTATTGTATAATGTAGGTCTATCACTGAAGAAGTTTTTGAGAACCATGACTTGGGCAAATGTTACACAGACTATTGCAAATGTCTCTCCCATAGACCACCAGAATACTCTTTCGTTAAGATCTTCAGCTCTCTTGCGACCTTGTGCCTCTCTTAATCTATGATGTGTTTGATGATCAATAATTTTATTAAGGGCTGAGTGAATTTCTTCTGCAGAAGTTTCCAGCTGAAATGATTAAAAGTAATATTAATTATTCATTAATAAATAAAGAGACATTCTTTTTGTGTAAAATATCCATGAATAAAAATAAATCATTGAAAGGAAGAATAGTGTCAATTTGAGCCTTGTTTTTGTTGGTATATGTATTAGTAAATACGAACACTATATAGAATTAATATTTGTAGAATGTTATTGTATCTAGAGTGGACTAATGAGGACTATGTATGTAGTCGCTTTTTATACATTTTATGGCTTAGAACAAAAACTATTACACTATATAATTATGATAAAGGGTAATTAATAAGTATCACTGCCGTCAGAATTGCGGAAGTCTTCACTTCTAAGGGGGTCATACGCAGAGCAGTACATAACCTCTGGCCTTTGGAAGATGACCACATCTCAAAACCCTAAGAATTTTGAGGGCGGGGAGGATGTTCACGCCAAAGTGATGAGTGGGGGCCAATACTTTAATACATTGGGTATAAAATTTTATTAAACTCGTACCTGAGTAAGAACTGTTGCATGGTCTCCAACCCCTGGTAAAGGTGTTTCAGGGCCCACATTAAATTCCATATACACTAACTTGTGAGAAAATGTACTGAATTCATTGCTGAAACACACCTTGTATATACCTGAAATATAAAGTATAAGTACACCATTTGTCTCAAAATTAAACCGCTATACACATAGTTGCGCCCATAAATAGTCAGCAAGGCTATGGTTTATTCACACCTTTAACACTGCCACATAAATTCTCTATAGTAATTAGGCAAATTACCTGTTTGTTGAGCAACAAATTGATGTGAATCATATTGCATCTTCTGTTGCTGATATATTATTTGCTTATTAGGTCCTTCAATCTTTACATCAACATCGTATTGACCTCCAGTAATTACCTGAAAAAATATTATAACACAAAAAGTTATGAGAGGTTATAAATATCCCAATACATTAATTTGATTAAAAAAAGTTAGCATTAAAGTAATTTATTAATTTTTGCATTTGACATGCTATGCTTTTTACTTAATAAATCAAATTATGGTGGTCCCATTTGCGGCATTTCACTTTTTCCACCATAATTTTTTTTATTAAGTAAAAAAAAAAAGTTTTCATTGTAATCATAATAGTCATTAAGATACGGTAATATACCTGGAACTCTAAAGCGGCTGAAGTATTCTTTTCTATTTCTTGATAAAAACATTCTACTGCACTATCAGGTAATTCAAAGGTAAGTTCCACACTTTTCGAAAGTATCCCATTAATTAATGCAAGTAGTATGGTTAATACTAACGTAGAAATATACATTTTATCATTAATTACTTCCCAAAAACAGACTAAAATCTACTTGCATTTGATATCCTTGCCCAGAAAAATTACAACTTCGCTTTGCTGTTCGCATCGATTGACAAGTGACATTTCACCACGTAATTGGCTGCGTTCAGCACAAATCTTGACAAATGTAGTCAAAAGACTCAATATGAAAAAAAAGTTAATAAAAAAAAAACAAAGAACCGGGTATTATTTTTTATGTATGGAAAAACCAAATGTACATATTTCAATAATTTTAGAATGCGATAAGTTTTTATAAAAAAGTATCTTGTCGTGATTACGACAAGATACTTTTTTTATATTACACAATAATTCATAATAATTAAAATAAATGACATAAAATTTTAACGATCATACATGATTATGTATGATCGTTAAAATTTTATGTCATTTATTTTAATTATTATGAATTATTGTGTTGTATAAAATATGCCATTGATAAAGGAATATTCCTTTATCAATGGTTGTGCCTTCAATTTGTGGCCATAAAATAGATGCCTAGCATTCCAATCGAAATACGAAATTCACAAGAAATAGGGACGTTGACTCATGTAACAAATTCATGTAAAATGATGTTTGATAGATTGAAGACAGTATTGTGATGCCTAAAATATCGTTTCGAGAGTTTAATATCTTGTTAAAATTAAATAAAAATGAATTTAAATGCATTATTTTTTTAATAGTTAATAGTTTATCTCTTTATTTGCAAAAAGGAAATCTATATACAATTAAATATAAAAAATATGTACATTATAAAATATCACTCTATATGATAATATGCTCTTGTCACCGCCGGAGTACCAGCCGTGCTAGAACCCAATGGCTTGGTACGTGAAGATGGGAAGAGACCAGATGGTATGTCACTGTTGCCTTGGAAAATGGGCAGGCCTTTGGTGTGGGACGCCACTTGCGTCGACACCCTTGCGCCATCACATCTTCCAAATACCGTGTGTGCGGCCGGTGCTGCTGCTGCCTCTGCGGAGTCCATCAAGCGGCGCAAATACAATAATCTCTTAGGGGATTATATTTTTGCGCCGTTTGGGGTCGAAACGCTAGGCTCATGGGGCCCGAGTGCCCGAAATCTTTATAAAGATTTAGCGGGCCGACTGATCGACGCCTCTCGTGACCAGAAGGCTGGCCTTTATTTTGTACAGAAAATAAGCATTGCCATACAACGTGGCAATGCCGCCAGCCTTCTGGGCACACTTCCGGTCGACAGCGATGGGGAGGAATACTTTGATGCCTAGTCTATTTATACATATAATTTTAATGCATTATTTTGTACACATTATCACGTGACTGCAAACCAATCGGGCGCAGTGACGTAGATAGCCTAGACAGCCAAGGATGTCGGAATTGAAATCTCGAATATATCGAGGAAAAGTATCGATATGTGGATATATCGGTCAAATTTTCAACTAAATCGTAACCAACTTAAGAAAAAGCTGGAAGATCTCGAAATGCCGTAACCTTTTGTTTTTTATGTATGTACCCCGATTTCTTGAACACACTTAGAGCAATTTAGGAAATTCATCATTTTTCTGTCTACTTTATAATAATTCATCAATGGAAATAGGATTATATTTTACACAACGTCCTTTGGTCCCAAATTAAGCTATACTTCATTGCTTTTGTTATGGGTAGGTACCAGAATACGGTTATATTATGTTCGAAAGTATATGTATACTTTTTTGAAGACAGTGCAAATATTTTTATAACAATTAGTATTGAATACTGATTATAAAAGAAGTTAGATCTATTATTTTATTAAAGAATAAAATCTAAATTAATCGATAAAAACATCGATTTTTTTTCTAAGTGGACACCCCTACTATCAGGCTTTTGACGTAATACGTAGTATCTTCTATCTATTCTGTGGACGTAATCGCCGTCACTTGACAGCTTGGAGCGTTATAGCGGGAATTTTAATTTTTTAATTTCTATTTTCGCTTTTTTTACTGAAAAGGTGTATTTTTAAAAAGAATTATAATGGCATGGTGTTCAAGTAAGAGCTATCTACAAAATAAAAGCAATTCCAAAAAATAGTCAACATCCCTATTGCCACACGGGACACGGTCAGTTCAGGGCCCTGAGTCGGGTATTTCAACGGTGTCACAACTGTACCATTATTGTACCATTATGGTGCAATAGTAAAGGTTTTGGTAGTCTACTAATAATGTGTCGTCATAACGACTTCATCATTGTCTTACAATTGTCAAAGTGACATAAATTGCTAGTCTCGTACACAACTGCTTCACAATTGCAATTCAATGACTGAAATGTTTCGGTAGTCTGCTATTTTGAATTTGACAGTAATATTTTTAAATTGTCCTGTGTCGACAGATTGCCATAAATAAAAAATAGATAGATAGAAATATTAGAAATTGTTCTTTGTAATTTATTGCAATTTACTAATCTCCTAAACTTCACATTGCTTTTTATACTAATAAATAGTATGTACAAATATATTTAAACGAAGTCTAGCATGATGTTTAAATTTATTAGTAGTTTTTCGAAAATCACTTCAACTAACGCATTTTTTAAAAACGGCAACACATACATACCATTCTAACACAATCCATAGATAAAAGAGACCGAAAATTCAATGCATAGATAAAAGAGATCGACAATTCTATTACCATTGAAAGACCGTTATGACGGCATATAGCAGACTACGGATATTTGACTTCAATTGCAACGGTATCGTGCCGGTATTGTGCCGGTATGACAATTGTTCCAAAATAGTGGACTTGAGCACCAGTTTGTCTATTCTGCTCTGACTAGTAATTTACGAAGAAGTAGAAGTTTGGTTATAGAATCTTATTTTGAAATAATATGTATTAGAATTACATATAATCGTATTAGAATCCGTTATTATAAAGATGTTAGCATTATAGTCGGAATTATAATTCGATTCCATAATTGACAATTTCAGTGTTGCGACGATATGACAAGTTCTAAATAGTGACGTTGCGAAATTTTTCGATATGTAAATGGAATATTTCCGTATCGATTCCTCTCGTTTATAGTAGTATATCTAAACAATTACTACTCTAATAAAAACTAAATATATCTCGATATTAAATATTTCTGAACGGATAATTTAGTTAAGACGGTTAATTTTAAAGGATCTGAGAGTTTTCTTTAATAATTGTGTGTGAAATTAATAAAAAAATGTGATCATGAAGGAACATAAGAAATAAAACAAATTGATGTATTAAGGTAATAATATCTGTATCTGCTTCGCTCGGGTGGTGTGGCCAAAAAGAAAAAAAAGCAATAAAATGACATTTTCTAAAAATGATTCCTAGCTAGATCGATTTATCGCCCCCGAAACCCCCTATATACTAAATTTTATGAAAATCGTTGGAGCCGATTCCGAGATTCTATAATATACAAGAATTGCTCGTTTAAAGTAATAAGATTTTATTTTATAAATCGTCACCGTCATCGCTATCGCTATCGCTGTCACTTTTTGCAACATTTATTATAAATGTGTCTGTGATATTGTCAGTTAACAAATCTAGCCCATAGACTTAGGATATAGATCTAGACGTAACACTCGGTACAACGAATCCGGCCTGCTGCTTTTTTTAGTTGAACACATCAAGAAAAATAAATGATTTAGTAGCCTTTCTAACTCTTTCTTTATGAGCTGGAGTAAAAGAGAAAGCAAGGCTACTATTTACTATTTTACTTTTAAACCATTAACGGGGCGGCCCTGCCTTGGAACAAATCTATGTTCCCGAGTTGTTACTCCCTATTTAGAACCTTCTTGATCTAGGCTACTCATTTTTTCCTCTTCTTTGACAACATGGGATACGCATTTAGACCATTCGGTAGACGTAATTTTATAAATGCCTTCCTCAAATAAATTTCTCACGTCTGTCAATTTGAAGGTTTTATTATTTTGAGCTACATGCCCTTTACCTGCGCCCATATCAATTCGATAGGGTTCAGCTCACAATGGTAAGGGAGCAGTCTTAAAACCGATATCCGTGATCCCATGTTGTGCTGCCATTTCGTCAACATCGTACTTATTATTAACTTTAATTAATAATATTAACTTTTTATAAAATAAAGCAGCGGTTACTAATTAATAAATAATTATTATGAATAATTATGTAGGTATTTATTTAAATAAAAATCAATAATTTAGTCTTTAATTGGCACACCAATATTATGATTACATAAACATAAATCGCGATTATTTATCGATTTTTGTGTTCATCACTACACTATTATAATAAATGTGGTATCATTATTTCACAAAATGACAGTAGCTAATGTCAAAAATGGAATCGAATTATAATTTCGAAGTGTAGGTATTTACTTACACACACTTATGCTTAGAAGTCACCACTGCCGAACAAAAATGGCGGCATTGTAGTCACTAGTCAGGCTAAATTTTAGAGGTCGCCACTAACCGTATTTTAAACAGAAAATTAAAAAGCTCCAAGGATTTAAATAAAGTTATAGCACTATGTAAGATTACATTCTGCCATTCTGCCCATTTGAAAACTTTGTACCTATGGCTGTGCGATTTGTGTGCGATAGTCGAAAATCTTGTTGTTAGCTTAACAAACACACCTGTTATCATTTTGTGACTAATTTAAGGTACTCTTCTGGCAAAAAGTATGGCTATGCGTAACTGCGTCTCCCAGAAGTTTAAAATCGAAGAAGCACATTAGTAATTGTTACTTTTTTTACTCATCTTAACTCATGTAACAACATTGGACCACTATTGGCTGGCGACACCTTTGTGTACCTATCCATAGAATTATTTATTTCATTATCCTAGTGTGTATCTCCTATGAACTTCACTAGTCACAAAATGAGTACAACAAAAACAAAAAAACAAAAATATTTTTATTCACTTATTACATGCTTATAACAAATAATTAATTAGTACTGCCAAACTGTTACACAGTTTGTTGGCAGTTGCAGCTCCGGTTGTTACATAAATTGGTTTAAATTATACTTAAGGGCCTACATCAATATTATCGTATATCATCGCCGACACGTACATATTAACACAGCCAGTAGGCACAGAAAATGAAGAATTAGGGATACTTTTCCTATTTACTCAAAATCTACTAAATATATTTTAATTCTGATTTACGTGTTTCTATATATAATAGTTACTTATGTTTTTAAAGTTATTTCATTAGTTAATACGCGATAATAGACCGACAAATGAAAAAAAAAAAAAATTTGAGAGGTTGTTTCGCCAAGATTTTCTATCGAGAAAACTTTTTTCAATCGCGTTTCTGAGTTGATGCGATCCTAGATCATATATTGAAAAAACATATACTTAAAAATTAGAGCTCTAGCCATTCAATCTAAAGAAACAATGAAAACTTCGTACATAGAAAAATGCACGAAGCTATTTTGGTATCCTCTTAACTACATATTATATTGTCAAATTTATCTAAGTTACATAAATATTATATTAATTGTCAAATTTCTAGTTTTTTATTTCTTATCTATGTTTAATAATATAAAAACATTACTTACAATTTAAATTATATAACATAGTTTTATTTTATTACATTTCAATACACATAACCATATTTTTTAATTACACGAATTGTTTACCACATATTTATTTAGTAGTGCCTTTACAGACTAGACGTGCAAGTCCCCATCTAGCCCCACGTACAAGCTTCGAGTGACATTCTGTTGGTGTTTCCTCATAAAATTCTACAAAGAATTGACTGAACGGCATTTCCTAATAGATTCATGCGGCAAGCCATTAAGTATTCTAGGAAGTATGCATTTTCTTGTTCTTAGGCCATTATAATTATTACATGTTGGCACTTCCATTATTTTTTTACGTCTAACATTATTTATTTCTATCCTATGTGCTTTAAAAATTTGAAACTCATCACTATAAAATTCCTCAATAGCTATAGCTAACAATGCCTTTTCACGGACAGGCAGCATTTTACACACTGAAAATAATTCTTCATATTCACTACTTTTGTATCGATTTTTTGTTTTATCATCTACTAGTAATTTCATAAATCTAATCTGTAAGTTATTTATTTTGTCTGTGTAGGTTTTAAATGTAGGTATGTAAAAAACCAAAGCACCGAGTCCACAAGCGCGTAGTAGGTACACAGTATACATTATCGTTCTATCCAGTACATAGCTGAGGTGGTCGAACCTTGCCAGTATTGTTTGCAGTTTGTAACGTAATTTATTTATGAGTTTTCCATGAAAAATTACAATCAATGGTTAATCCCAGATACTTGTAATGTTCCACCAGCTCAAGCTTTTTGCATGCACACCCTATCCCTGCATTGTGAAGACACACATAGTTATATCCCACTATACATGGTGTCCTATTCATCCTTTTAAGATATGGCGAACGTATGTACATACTTTTTGTCTTGTTTACATTAATAATAATGCCGTTGTCATGAGCCCATTTTGTGATATTTGTAAGATCTTCTTGAATTGCACACTATTAAACCTAAATCTTTATCCGCGTATAAGAGACAAGTATCGTCCGCGTACATATTATACATGCGACAGTTTCGGACCACATTACACATACTGTTAACATGCATATTGTACCCGACGGGACCGAACACGGATCCGGTCGGCACCCCGCAAGTGACGCTCGCGGCCTCTCCACTGACGCCATTCACGACGGTTCGCAGTGTCCTGTCCGCGTGGTAAGCACGGAGCCATTTATTCAATGACCCCGCGACGCCACACACCTCCATCGCCTGCAGGAGCTGGTGGTGCTCCAGGGTATCAAATGCTTTTTTGAAGTCAATGAACACCACCAGCACCTGCTTGCGCTGATCCAGAGCCTTGTTTACGTCGTCCGTGAAGCGAGCCAAGAGTCGTTGCCGTGCTACGACCCCGTCGGAACCCTTTACCACACTCCTTGGAAAGGACTTGAGCGCTAGTTATGAAATTTTGCGTGTGTGTTTAGCAGGTCTATGATATTTTACACCTGTGAATCTAAAAGGTACTAAGTCCTCTAGCGAGTACGCATGTGAAAATATGGCACAGCCGATTGTTCGATTATTAGTAAGTATTTATAGTCACAATAAAACACAGGTTACAAATAACAGTTAAACAATTTTATTTCAAAATGTAAGACGATACAATAATGGAAAATTAAATTTTCACTTATAACTTTAACAATATTTTACAAAGTAAGAAGCCATGATTCCAACAAACAAAAAATACTGTGTGATTAATGTCTTAAAATTTACACTTAAGTGCATAGGGACTAACATGGAGTCTATAAAATGCAGACAATACTTCGAATTATCTAATGAGTGTTTAGAACGCAAGTCCAGCGTCAGCGTACGTTGTGAAGATTTTCTCAATAGAGTTCGCGTACGCTGCTGTTCTCAGATCTAAGCCCAGGTTGAACTTCATGGCAGTCTTCATGATGGCCTGTAATATAAGTTAATTGACATTATTAATAGCTATATCGTCATGATTCAAAAATCAATGTGTGTGAATGATTCTTTCTTTAAGGGCCGACATCAATATTATCGTCGACATGTACATATTAACACAGCTAGTAGGTATAGAAAATGAAGAATTAGGGATATTTTTTTTGTTTACTCAAAATCTACTAAATATATTTTAATTCTGATTTACGTGTTTCTATAATATAATAGTTACTTATGTTTTTAAAGTTATTTCATTAGTTAATACGCAATAATAGACCGACAAATGAAAAAATAAAAAATTAGAGAGGTTGTTTCGCTAAGATTTTCTATCGAGAAAACTTTTTTCAATCGCGTTTCTGAGTTTATGCGATCCTAGATCATATATTGAATAATTGGTCAAGTGCGAGTCGGACTCGCGCACGAAGGGTTCCGTACCATTATCTATGCAACATAAGGCAACGTTATTAGTAGAGGTGATCGTTATATTAGATAGCTGATAAAATAATCTAATATTTATTAATAATCATTCAACCTATTATTTATTACAACTGGCAAGCGTTATTTATGTTGTGATTTATTTTTTATTTTTATTAGTTAAGACCCATTCATTATACACACAACACATCACATGCACTATTCGAAACGAAACGGAACGTCCCATTCAAAGTCGATTGCACTTGGCAGTATAATATTTTTGTCACCTACCAAATTATACTCTAAGGTGACCGCATAAGAACTATTTCCGTTAAATAACAAAATAATATATTAGTTTGCCTAATATATTTATTAAATATATTATGCAAACTAATATATTTTGTTCGGCTAGAAGTCGATTGCACTTGGCAGTATAATATTTTTGTCACCTACCAAATTATACTCTAAGGTGACCGCATAAGAACTATTTCCGTTAAATAACAAAATAATATATTAGTTTGCCTAATATATTTATTAAATATATTATGCAGTCACCTACCAAATTATACTCTAAGGTGACCGCATAAGAACTATTTCCGTTAAATAACAAAATAATATAACGATCTTAACTCTTATCTCTATAACGATAATCAAAACGGGTCGTTGTACGAAGCGAACTAATATAATAAATAATATATTATAGCGTATAAAATAATAGGCGTTTTAAAAATAGCGTATCGTTATATCGCGTTTGCAATATATAGCCGTTGCGAACACTCCTAGTTATTAGTATCGAGCAAGAAACGGTAAAAAAATCATGTTTGTTGTATGGGAGCCCCCCTTAAATATTTATTTTATTTTATTTTTAGTATTTGTTGTTATAGCGGCAATAGAAATACATCATCTGTGAAAATTTCAACTGTCTAGCTATCACCGTTCTTGAGATACTGGGTACGGAACCCTAAAAATCATGTTTGTTGTATGGGAGCCCCCCTTAAATATTTATTTTATTTTATTTTTAGTATTTGTTGTTATAGCGGCAATAGAAATACATCATCTGTGAAAATTTCAACTGTCTAGCTATCACCGTTCTTGAGATACTGGGTACGGAACCCTAAAAATCATGTTTGTTGTATGGGAGCCCCCCTTAAATATTTATTTTATTTTATTTTTAGTATTTGTTGTTATAGCGGCAATAGAAATACATCATCTGTGAAAATTTCAACTCTCTAGCTATCACCGTTCTTGAGATACAGCCTGGTGACAGACGGACGGACGGACGGACGGACAGCGAAGTCTCAGTAATAGGGTCCCGTTTTTACCCTTTGGGTACGGAACCCTAAAAAACATATACTTAAAAATTAGAGCTCTAGCCATTCAATCTAAAGAAACAATGAAAACTTCGTACGTAGAAAAATGCATGAAGCTATTTTGGTATCCTCTTAATATAATAATCGGTATCCAAGTTTCAATTTCAGATTGCATTGTTTAAATAGTGAGCGTATGCAAACTGACTTGACAGATGAAATATAGGTATTCCGTGGTTTTCTAATTAAAACATCGGTACTATTATTAAGGCGATCTATATTAGTTATGATCGTAAACATTTTGTCCATGATTCCACCGCTGCTAATCCGACCACATGGTGAATAACTTTTAAATAATAATGATAAATATTCATGGACATTTCACACAACGTCCTCTGGTCCCAAGCTAAGCTTATATGCTTGTGTTATGGGTACCAGAATACGGATAGAATACATATACTACTTTTTTTTTGTAAATATATACTTATAATACATAGAAACACCCAGACGCAGGACAAACATTTGTATGACAATTAGAAAAATCACACAAATGATTGTCCCGAGCGGGAATCGAACCCGCGACCTCTTGATCGGCAGTCCGTTACCAGAACCACTACACCACGAGGCCCGTCTTTTGGACATTAGTCTCATGAATGAGGTATGTATATTGACTCTGTACAGATTCTTAATCCTCAGTCGTACTGAGGATGAAGAATCTTATAGATTAATAGGAGGTTAATACATACCCTCGCAGATCTCTCCATGGTGTAGTCGAGACCGGAGTGTACGATGTCCTTCTCGGAGGCACCAGAGATCCTCTTCTGGAAGGACTCGGAGGGAGTGACAGGGATACGTCCACCAACACGTCCGAAGCGCCTCTCAAGAGACTCCTGGACGGACTCTGTAAATAAATAGTATTACGTTGATTATTACGTTTTATATGTACCGAAAGAAGACTGCCTCATCAATAAAACAAATAATTAGAACATTTTCGACACGTATTTATATGCGGGCATTATTTTTTCATTGAAACGTGTTGAAACTATCGCGTGAATTTAAGATACAATTTTATATCAGCGGGAAATAACTTTACCCGGTCTTCTTAATTCTATTTAATTATTTTCCTAAATGCTAATGCATGTTGTGTTATAGCTAGTCTTTAATCTATTATTTCAGTACCTGCATTCTCAGAGAATAAATTAATTACTTGAACATACATGGAATTTCCACTTTATCTCATCGCGCTAAGTAAACATGCCCACATCTTACCTAATAACAATTTCCAACGACCTTACATTCTGACGTACAGATAAGGCGAGGAAATGTTTAGAGCCTAGAAATGAGGTCGAATATTTGTAAAATAGTGTTACATAAGACATTCACAAATAGATATATATGTAAAAGTAATGCTCACTCATATCTTTATTATTTCAGTAGATTTCGCAAATACCTATAGACATTAGCTCTATGATGTACTTATTTAGCATTCAAAACCATATAAAAGAAATGGTACGATTGGCGGTCTAAATACCTTCTTTCCTTCAATAATAACTATCAGATCGGAGAGATTCGTTTTTCATACTATTTTTTACACTTTTGTTAACGTAGCAAAATCAATTTTATTATGCTAAACGGTCGTTGTTACAATCAATGTAGTTTAGTAATCCGCTTCAGTGCGCTCTCTATCAATCGGCTATGCAATGCCTTGAAACTCGTATTAGTACTTAATAATGAATAAAATAATAATTAATAATAAAATACTTAATAATTAATTTAAAAATTATATTAAGTATACTAGATATGAAAGAAACTTACCCAAAAGGTGGTAGTTGGATTCACGTTCATATTTGAAGGTGAGACGTCCGTATGAAACGTGGTTAAGGTTCTTGAGCCATTCGAAGAAGGAAACTGTCACACCACCAGCGTTAATGTACAAGTCGGGGATAACCAGAATGTTGCGGTCGATGAGGATCTTGTCAGCGGCAGGAGTTGTGGGACCGTTGGCTGCTTCAGCGATGATCTTTAAGTAATCATTGAGCACTAATTCAATAATCACGTAATTAGTTGTTCGCTGTGATGAGTTTTTTAGCATTATGAGATTAAATTATTTTGCTTATACTTAGCACAGATAACTTGAACACTGTTTAAGTATGTTCTTTTTGATATAATGTTTTTTTTTGTTTATTTCATAAAACTCTACCACCAATCTAACTATGTATGTACGTGGTGTTTAAGATTTTACCTATAAGCCGAACATGCAATCATGTTATGAAAATAAACCAATTTTTGTTACGTAATAAAAAAGGTACTAAAAAGTAGAAAAGTACCTTGGCATTAATCTTGTGTGCATTTTCTTTGTGAATGACCTGTTCAATGGCAGCGGGGACAAGGATGTCGCATTTCTCGTAGAGCATATTCTCGCCTTCGTAGGGCCTGGCACCAGGGAATCCAACAATCGTACCATTTTCATTTCTGTAGTCTTCCAGAGCCTATTAGACAAAAAAAATTACACGTTGAACACAATAGCTACATAGTGATATTATACAATGATGGCTTAGGCAAAATATGTAGGCTAATTTACACGTTTTTAAACAGTGTATGATATTTCATAGGTAAGACGATACAAAGATCTCTTGTTTGCACGGTGACCACTTGATATGTTGTAGATTTTCCCTAAATTCATGTTAATGATTGTTTGTTAGATGCACTGTACTTTTTCCAATGAATGTTTGAAGGAATATTAAGAGAGCAAGGCAGCGGTTGCCCAGAGTGTAAGGGAAGTGCAGAAGACTGGTGATATGTCCTGCACATCTCACATGCTTAATACAATAAATAATACAATTGTCGAATTATGTTCTACATGTGATATTCTGAATTGTAATGCTAGTGTTTTGGTTTTACTGTAAGCTTGCATGTAATTAAATAAATAAATAAATAAATAGTCGAAGCATTATAGGTATTAACACGCTTTTTATAAGCTTTTTTTTCATATGAACATACTTATAATACATAGAAAACACCTAGACACAGTACAAACGTTAGTATGATGATTATAAATATCACAGAAATGATTGTCCCATGCGGGAATCGAACCCTCCTGAGTCAGTCATTACATCTGATCTCACCAGATCTGGGGTTAGTTAGGGCTCGATTTTAGGACCGTTGTTTTTTGGAATCATGATAAATAACGAATCGGTGCTTAAGCAGTCTAAATGTTTCTTGTACGCTGATGATTTTAAAATAGTGTATTGAATAGAGAAAGCGACCGACACCGTGACTCTGCAACAAGAAATCAATGCTACTTTGGAGTAAAAACAACAACCTTCGTTTTAATTCGTCCAAATGTAGGGTCGTATCTTATAGTTGTGCATTAAATCCCTTTCATGGGCAATATTATTTAGGCATTGAACCAATAGTTCGAGTATACTCCATTAAAGACCTTGGAGTATTATTTGATTCAAAATTAACTTGTCTTCGAGCATTTGAGAGCGCTGGCTAATGAGTCTTACCGGAGACTAGGAGACTTGAAGTAAGACGTAATTTCTTATTATTAATTACCATTTGTCAGACCTTACGGGGTAAGTCTAACTGTCCGCAGCTAGTATCACAGGTAGTTAATTTGTTCGTTCCAGATATACCGAAATATAATTTCAGGCCACGCAAGCACAGCTTATTTACCGTGCCAGATACTCGCACAGTGTCGCTTACCAACTCGTGGGCTCACCATCTTAAACTCACTGTTTATGTCAATGCCTGAATGTGATCTGTTTGCAAGTGCTTGGTTGGAAATGCGTGTGCGTTGTGAGTGCCTTAACTACTATGAGATGATGAATGATAGTTAACTAGTGTTTGTTTAAATTAAAGTGTTTAACTTTTTATGGTACAATTATAGTATATAGTATAAATGACATTTATTATATTTAAGCAGCCTGACGCTGGTTATAGTGATTAGCAATAAGAAAGAAGAGTAGAGCCCCTCTGTATCAAAAGGCCCTGACAGTTAATATAATATGTTATAATGATTTATGGGGCGTATCTATCTAAAATGTCACAAGTATGATGAATAGTATTTGATGTGGATTAAAATTAAGTGTTTATCACAAAGCAACAATCAATCAATAACATTTTCATAGGTAGGTACTTTCTGATTTATTTCAGGCTATCTAACGATATGATTAAGTTTGTGAATATTCAGAATCATGTTGTTTGTAAGTTGCTGTTATGCCTACTGCTGTAGATAAGTCATTGTCAAGGGCAAAAAAAAGATAATTATGTATCTACACAATAAATGACCTTCGATTATTGTATGTAATAATACAATAATAACAACCTTAAGAGTTGATATTTGAGCGTTTGGTTGGTCATTAAAAACTGCTACATAACTGTTAACTTGCTACCTCTTTGTTTCTCTACAGCCCATTAACGTCCCATGGTTGGGCACGGGCCTCCTCCACTTTGGGAGAGATTATGGTATACTGTGCCGCGTGACCAGGCGCGTTGACACAAGGTTTATTTTCGAGATTTCTTTCTCTCACAGACGTTGTTAACTTACATATAATATTCCTTGGCTGGCTTTTACAGCATCCAGGGAAGGAAAAGGTGTGGTGACACTTATATTCTTAATGCGTCATCTCACAGACAGATTGATATTAATACTGATATTGAAAAAGATATTGCTACCTAGATTCAGTTAATTGCTAATCCTTTTTAAAGGAAATTTAAAAATATCCAGATATTGTGACGTCACGGATATCTGATCAACTCGCTGTTTTAATTACTCAGATTAATGTTTTTATTTTTACGGAGTAATTGCTACTCTTACAATCTTTAATATTAACTTAGTAGAGTAAAGAAATAATTTAGGTAATGATCACTGTAACATGGTCAAGTGTTCGTTTAACCTTAACATTGTCTAATCTGGTCATCGTATGGATGTTATACGATCTCTTGGGCTATAAAATCAGATCTTGATCTAATAACAAGGTGAACAATTTTTCCATGTTAACACATAGCCGTATCTTTATTTATTATCTAAACATGATATTTACTTAACAAAGAATCTCAACATGAAAATATTTAGATAGGAATTTACAATTCAACACGATACGGTTGATTACACTGTGTATATTATTTTTCGTAATTTTCTGCTCTATTAGTTATTTAATCATCTGTGAAAAGATGATTTAATTTTTAATACACTTTAGTTAGATATCGTGTGTGAGGAAAGATTTGATTTTTTTTTATTATTCAAATTTTCAATCACGGATTTTGTTTAACATAGTAATATCTTTTTCTTCCATGTTCTTGGTCACTGTTTCGTAAATTTTTGCACAAATATATTTGATATAAAAATGTACCTATTATTAATAGTAGGTCCTTACCTTGGGGTCAATACCCTCTGGGTTGTGGATAGAGCCATCATGTTCAATGATACCGATGCAAGTGGCTCCGGCACGGACGAGATAACGGCAAGTGTGGAGACCCACGTTACCGAAACCTTGGACAATGAATGTCTTGCCTCCCCAGCCAGGTGTAGTACCTAAACAAGAAATTTATAATTATTATTAAAGTAGCAGTCCTGCTAGATTAACACTTTAATCATATTCGTAACTAGTGCCGGACCAGTCTCTCTCTCTCTCCAGCCTATTAACGTCCCAGAAGTTTCTCGCAGATTTTATTTATGTTTAATATCCCTTAGCTGGCTTTTACAGCACCCTAGGCGAGGAAATGGGGTGGTGATATTTGTATTCTTAATCCGTCACCACACGGACAAAGATCGGACCAGTCTGCTCGTAGCAAATTAGGCTTATATGTGGAAGCATAACAATTTTTGTAGTAATTTAAGTAGGCATAAGGTTTTTAAGACTAACAATAATTTACCATAGCAACTAAACGCATAACTGTTTTCGCATAATTATTACTAGCTTTGGCGTGGGGTCCGTAGCTTTCAATATTCAATTCATCATTGTTGTATAATTCAGTGGTGTCTACGTAATTAAAATAATTTCCTGAGTTCAAAAACTAAAAAACACGCTTAAAAATCCTAAATATAAATAAAACCACTTTTTACGGATTTAGACACGTATATTCGTTTTAACTTTTGGCCCGATGTTATAACAAATATACGCGTCTAAATCCGTAAAAAGTGGTTTTATTTAAAAGAATGAGACGCGCAAGTGTTAGAAGAAACATTCTGAATAGGTATATTTTCTAATTAATGCATTGTCATCGGTCCTTGATATGTGTGCAACATTTCAGATCAATCCGACTACTGCAAGTTGGTGAAAATCTTGTTCACAGATTCCGTTACATAGATTATTACATTGATAGATACATACCGAACATATAACAGCGTGTTAAAAAAATATAGATAATATCAATAACTACTTGACTATATTGTATCGTTTATACGAATAATATTTTATTATGTAACAGTAAAGAGTTAGAACCTTCAGCTATGAATTACAAAATGAAATAATTTATTGCTAATGATACCGAAAATGCAGCAAATAGTGAAAGGCGATTTTAAAATTAATTAAGTTCTCGTAATTTAGTAAGTGAGCGAGAAATGTATAAGGAAATATAATTTTAAAGACATAATTTGTTTTAAAATAATTTTAAATTCTGTATTCATATAACTATTTGTTTAGCTTAAATTCCACTAAATAAGTTTGTTACTATCAATCAAAATATTGTCAGAATCTACGTTAATAAAGTAACAACATAAAATAGCCATGGATTTGAATTCGTTGCTCGTTCGGAAATCAATTTATACTAAGAAATTGGGTAATAGCATTTTAAAATAATGTGCATAAATAAATTTTGTCAAGTAGCAAGCAGATTAATTGCATGACATATGACTCATACTCATATCCATTCTGTGCTCATATTATTATTATCAATAAATAATAATTTGTGTGGTACGACATAACGCCTTTTGTTATGCGCAATGAAGCTGCGTACAATTTTTTTGGCATATATAATATAGCTTTATTCCACTATCGTAGGATTTTCATATGATGAAGGAAAATATAGTGTCATCAAGCTTATTTTATATTTTACTCCACCAGATACATGCTCAGCGCCTCGAGATTATTAGACTCTCGGAGTAGGTACCTACTTCTTAACGATATGATATTGGACGGTTTACTCATAGAAGCCCCAGTAACCTAAACTAAAGCCCCAGGGCTTCTTATAGATCAAACTTAGCTGTGAGCGCTGTATATCTAAACAATAAAAGATTGCGGCTTTTCGATAAATGGACAAGGCGATAGGTTGAATTCTAGCAAGAAATCGGCGGACTACCCTGCAATACTACCTTCTGCATTTGGGGCGTCATCGACTTAATGAAATTATTTAAACATCTTCGTAGATAAACTAAAATCTCTATCGTATCGTATGATACATTCTTCTTATGAAACGGGCAAAGATAATAACTTTAAAATAAACCAAGATAACGAGGTATTGCTTTTATATAATTCAAGGTTGCAACCATGCAGCTTTGCACGTAGCGATATAATGTTCAATAGGTATGTAAGTCATCTTGATAATAATTATAATAGGTATAATCTGTTGCCATAACATTATTATAATTATCTAACCAAAGATTATAATATCAAAATCCATTACATTTGTACATTAGTTGATGGGCCATGCTTGCCATTTTCAAAGAAGACTTCCGCTAATTTGAAGCCTATGCCATTTAGAAATTCGGCTCAAGGAAAACTATGTAGACATAGAAGCTCGGTACGTATCTATTAATGTATTAACCTATGTAACGGAAACTTTGAATGTAATTTTCACCCACTTAGAATCGTCGGATTGATTTGAAATTTTGCACACATATTAGGAATCTATGAGAATGCAATTTTAAAAAATATTCGGGATATCGAGCGTGTTTTTAGATTTTGTACTAAGCACATTATTAATAGATGATATTCTCTATTCGATACTAATTTCATTAAAAATGTGTATCTAATAGTAAACACTGTTGTAGAACTATAAATATTCTATTGTTTTTGTAAAGATTTATGTAGAACACTTAAATTAAAGAAAGAATGTTTATGTAGCTCTCTGTTTATACCAGTTGTCAAAAACTGTATACCTAGTGTTTATTGTTATATTTCCTCTCGGTAATATTATCTGTAGTCTCTGTAGGTATGATAAGTTTGCTGGTGTCATTTTTCACCGAAATTCTGGGTACTGTTATCAACAGCAAATAAACAAGTGCTCATGTTGTATTTTGTTAATAGTTCTCGTGTGTTATTTAATCATTTCGGTTAAACAACTTGTAAATGCTAACACATTAATTAATGTTATTGTAAAAGAAAACAACAGCTGCCTGTTTAGTTTACTGGTTAGCATGTTGATAACATCACAATGTTTTTGGAATAGCTTTTTTTCCGTACTTATATATCACAATAAGGGTTTTTCAAACTATTTGAAAACAAGCTGATTGCAGTACAAGTATCTAAATTTATAATTATATGTATAATGTATGTTTGATTTGTTCGTTACTTACCAACCATGCTCATGTAATTGGCCTCGTTGATGAAGTTTTCAAGACCGTGGAATACACCTCTGCCGGTGGCGGATACTCTACCGTGAATACCTCCCTAAAGTGGACAAAAAAAAACATAAACGTTCCAAATCTTTTAAATAATTATAAAGCTGACGAGTTTGTTTGTTTGTTTGAATGCGCTTCAATGTTGGATAGCACATTTGTCGAGGAAGGCTATAGACTAAAACATCACGCTGCAACCAATAGATGAGAAGCATCAGTGAACAATGTTGCAATCTTGCAATTTTTTTCTAAATTCCACGCGTACGAAGTCGCGGGCAGTAGCTAGTTTTTTTGATAATTGAATTTTACATAGATTGATATTTGTACAAGTATCATAGGTTGGACAACAAAACATGTTACTCCATTTCGATGTTTTACTACACATAACGCTATGACTCTATCGTTCGTCCTGGTTTGTGAGAATTTGTGAGGGTTTGCGAGTTTCTGACAGTATTTCAGTTCTGCCAAAAATTAAACCATAATAGACTAACCATAGGACGGAATGATTATGTTAACAATATCTTTTTCTTGCGATCATATTTTTCAAGAAAGTTCAGCTAGAATTACCAAGTTGTGCTGTGTGACTCTATCAATATTAAAGTACTAGTTTGGTTAAGTTGTGCAAACAAAATTGGCGTCACCTAGTCATTACTTAATTAATATTATCGAATTATTATTGTGTTGACTTTTAATTACTTATCTATCAGTTGCATATTTACCTTGGATTTTATCACCAATAATGTTTATTAGGGGACACTATAAATAGGTAGGTATAAGTTTGTTAAAATAAGGTCTCTCTTAATAATTTATCATAATAATTTATAAATTATATATTTATTTATTAATTAATCGATTATTCTTATTATGATTATTATTAGAGAATAATAATCATAATAAGAATAATAAATAAATAAATAAAGAGTTATTTATTTATTTATTTACACACTTCATACAAAGCATTGTACAGTTGTAATATATTACCTATTTTTATACCTAATGAGATAAATAACGGTCAGCTATTGAGCTTTACTTTAACTCAAAAGTAATATGTATAAAGTAAGAATTTTTATTTACCTGGTTGATTGGTTTTCCAGTGACGCAAGCGTGGGCATTGATATCCTGGAAACCAACGGTTTTGGCGTACGTGTCGGCGATCCATGACATTTCACGTTCACCAGTACCCATGTCTGGGGCTGGGACATCCACACCAGGCCCTAAAAATAAATAATTATATTATCAGAGACGTTAAATACAGATTCAAGTCAAATAATATGCTGGATTCATATTTAGGAATAAGAGCGTTGTGGTCTGTGGCGTATTTACCCTAGGATCATTGGGGCTATGGCCCAGGGTAGCACACTGCAAGGCGGCACTTATTAAGCTTTGTCCTTTCTTTATTATTTACGGTGAGGTTATTTTTTTAAATACGCCACTCATTGTGGCATGCTATGTGAAGTCAATAATCAATATCTAGCAGTTAACAGTTTATAAATTTATAATACATAAGTAGAAAGAAAACGCACAGACTCAGCACAAACAAATAGTTCTGTGTGGAACCCGAACGGCATCATTACAGCTGCATCTGAGAATAGATACACGCTACGAACGCTGTAGAGTTCAACTACGATTTCAACGATTTAAGACTATGCTCATTCTGGCAACCATATTTTATTCATCGTGTATCCGTCATATCTTTATCTTTACTTGTAATAAAACAAAGTCGTTATTTTTGTATGTATGTCCATATTTGAGCTTATATCTTCAAAATAATCAACGCAGTTTTTAGTAGATACAGTGGTTCAAGAGAATGGTCTTTTGTATAATTTGATAACGTTTAGTTCCTGAAGTAGCTGTTGCCTGCGACTGCATATGCTTGGAACTTAACAATTTACTCCGCTTTTTAAACATTTTTCACAGATGTTTCGCTCTTATTACTTGCAGCGTGATATTATTTAGCCTATAGCTTTCCTCGATAAATGTACTATCCAATACTGAAAGAAATTTTTAAACTTGTCCACTGGTTCCTGAGATTAGCGCGTTAAACAAACTCTTCAGCTTTATATTATTAGTTTAGATTTCACACGTATTAAATAAGTTACGGTCAACATCTAGTATATTATACATATAACAATGCTGATTGTATGCTAAAGATTTTTCTTACGTGATTTGCTTGGTAAACAATCACCATAGGCATTACATTATGTACATACAGATTCAATTATAAATTATGTTAAAAACTTTTGTAAGTACAAAAAAATTAGCAAGCTTTCCTAACAATTTGCCATTACAAAAGTTTAGATTCGCACACAAACCCGTAGAATTCAGATTTCCGTGTGTATTTTCACACATAACCGAGATTTTTCCTATACTATTTAGTAATTTAAGCTTCCCTCAATTTTATCAAGGTTTTTGGGTAGCCACGGTGGCCTCGGTATTGCGAACTATTATTTTTTATTAAAATATGTTGTCATTAGAAAGTAAAGTTCTAACATAAAATACGTTCTTTAAAACCCGGATATCTGGCAAAAAATAGGCTACTCTATTGGCCTAATAGTTATTTTTTTAAATATAATAATGCAACGATTTATAACAATTGAGATTGTATAACATTTTTATTAAGTGGTCACAAAGTTTGTTAAATAAATTATTTTATGAAAATTTCGATTTTATTATCACTAATTAGAAAATAACTAATAATGTTATGTAAAATATTAGTTCTTACTACAATGGAGAAATATTATATGGAGTTTCTTGCCTGTTATGGAGTTTCTTGTATGTTCTTTTCCATAGGATTCCCTTTTGGAACAGACGTCTAGCTTCTGATTTTTTAAAAGAGCATGTGTATATCTTGCCTACTTAAAATAAAAACCTATGACTTTGACAATTTTGCTTTTGTTTAATGTATTAAAATTCGCATCACCTACCTATGTATTAAAACCTAAAATGCTTGTGTTCCAGACTTCAAGAATAAATGATATATACATAAGTTAAATAGATAGGTACTCTGAGGTTGCAGGTTTGCGTGGCAAGGAAGTGTGTCTATAGGGGTGCCAGTAGTCGGCCATGTTTAGTGAAGTGAAAGTAATGTACCTAATGCAGGTTTTTATAACGTTAGAATGATAAAGCTTACTTAAGGCATGTTAAAAACTTATTATACAAAACTTGCTTTAAGTCAAATATGTTCAGCTTTTAATAACATAAAATCTGTATGAAAAGTTATTGTTAAAATTGAAACAAATAATAATACTAAACACTTTCATATTTATAAGGTCAAGGTCAACTTGCTAATGTTATCACGTAACAGCTTAACCTTTATATATTGTTGTCATGCAATTATTTAAAAATAAGCTCATAATAACAAAGTATTATTAAATAGGATAGAAATTCTGTTTCCGTATCACGCTGGCTAAGCTAGAATAGGACATGAGTTTTTCCATAGGTGAAATAAGCGCTTAGATCGGGTTGTAAGTTAGTATCATTTGAAGAACAAAAGCACTGCCGATTGATAGCGTAAGCTTTTTAACAATTGTGACTGTGGCCGTCATTTAAGCATTATATAGAGAAAATTGTGTTTTATAAATAAATAAATAAATATTCATGGACGTTTCACACAACGTCCTCTGGTCCCAAGCTAAGCTTATATGCTTGTGTTATGGGTACCAGAATACGGATATAATACATATACTACTTTTCTTTTGTAAATACTTATAATACATAGTAAACACCCAGACGCAGTACAAACATTTGTATGACATTTATGGATATCACACAAATGATTGTCCTGACCGGGAATCGAACCCGAGACCTCGTGATCGGCAGTCCATTACATAAACCACTCCACCACGAAGCCCGTCAAATAATAAATCAATAATAAATAAAAATAATAAATCAATAAATAGCCAGAAAATTGAAAGAAAAGTAATTTAGGACTTCATCTCAAGTCTCAAGGACTATAATTATATTCAATTATATAAATTGTTATAATATTACAGTCTAAGAAATTTTCTTATCAAATAAACCCAAGTGTTTTTGCTGCAATGACGTCTTTCTTAATAAAGTAAATCTTAATAGTTGAATTAAAGTGTTCACATGAATTAGCTATCTTTACGGGTTCGATATCTCCTCATGTAGAATTAATAGCACGGCATATATAAAGGTGTTTTGCAATTCAAGGCTACATTTTATTACTGTAGTTCAACAATTTACATATATGAAAACAACTACGCATGGGAACATACAACAAATTATTAAAATTTTAGATCCTCATATATTTTGTCACCGTTTCAACCTTCCCTAAACTTTCACGAATATTTCAAGAACATAATCACCAAAATCGGCCCAGCCTTTCCCGAGTTTTTGCAAGATTAACGAACAGCAAATTATTGAAACCACTGGATGCAGATAGCATATGACCGCGCGTTGTGGCGTTTTATGGGGAAGGCCTATGTCTAGTAGTGGAAGGAGAAAGGCTGTTGGATCGACAGATGATAAATGTGACTAGAAGTGTAGACAGACATAGATAAGTAGCTTGTATAAAACAATAAATAGGCACAAATAGATATTTAAAATAAAATATCTGGCAATATTCCATAAGTATGTTCTAATTCCGGGCGTAAAAGTCATTTGCGTAGCTATATGCTGCCAGGGTGGAACCAAGCCCCCAAAAAGTTGATACCTTGATATTAATACGTACATTCATTAAATTTGTTCCTCAAAATCCTGAGATGGGCGTAGCGAATTCTAAGACAGGGTTAGCAAACTTAGCACCTGTGCAGCCGTGCTCTCTACATCCACAGGGGTTTATTATCGCAGTTACTATCTATTCAATTTGGCCCTGGTATGGTAGTCTTTTCGTGTGGTGACAGATTAAGAATACAAGTCCCATCACCTCTTTTACCTACCTCGGGTGCTGTAAGAACCAGTTAAGGGATATTGTTACAAGTGAAAATCAACTGTGAGAGACAGAAAACTCGAAATTTAACCCTATGCCAACAAGCCTGGTCAGTGCGGCATAGTAGTGCAAAAACCCTCTCAAAGTGGAGAAGGCTCGTGCCCAACAGTGAGACCTTAATGGGTTTGAGTGGGATAGTAGAGACTAGAGCATCTAGTGTTAAATCTCTAAGTGTAGGATTGGCAACAGATCTATGGGCATACTTGTGGATAAATATATATTGTAATGGACTTTATTAAAAACATGCTTAGGTGCAAATATTGCATTCATTTATTCTGTCTGTAATGCAATGCAAGTTCAATAACATCATTTAAATATTGTCGAGACAGGGCTGTTGCATATTGCCTTATACACAAATATGAATTTTAAATAAATAACTTAAACATACATTTTAACATACTAATTGATAAGTTAGCGTTAAATAAATAATCACAATAATATAATTCTTTAAGTAAATATACACATATAATGTCCATCTTGTATTAAAAATACCCTTGTTAGATGTCTTTAAAACTAAATACAGGATTTAAAATAAGTATAACAATATTTTAACGCTATTAAAAATCAATTGTTCATAATTGAGAATCGTCTATTTGCAAAATTTTTGTGCAATAGTTAGCGTTAGCGCGGTATAAAAAGCGTATTAAAAGCATTGATTATAATATGGTCTACCTTATGATGGAGCGCTTAAATACAATATTAATGACAATTGCGCATTGTACATATAGTTGTTTTTATGGCTTGTCGCTTGTCATCATCTCATGAAAAACTTTTCGAGGTCATTTCGTTCAGTTTTATTTGTACCTATATTTTTGAAATATATGTAGAATTCGTTTTCACACTGTGTATCTTTTATAAATGTGCTAAGTGCATAGTTAATTAGTTAACTATGCACTTAGTACCTGTTATTGGGCACAGAGAAGGAAATTACTTATCATTATGTACTTACACGTAACTACGAACTATGAGTATTACGTGTGTATTCGACCAAAATAACTAATTCTGTGACTAAACCCAACTTACGCTATCCTTACTAATTATGCTTATCTTTTTATTATACTTATCCTTACTTATTATACTTATGATACAAATTATAGTAGGTACAAATTTATTCAACTGTATGATTATTTATTATGGACCTACAATTTGAGGGCTGGCAGTGTTCAAAATCACTATTAGTAAATATAAATATGATTTTTTTTCAGTTCTGTTAATAAAAATGCATTGCATGTCATTATTACCTATTATGAATGAAGACAGTGTACAATATAGTAAAGAACAGCAATATTTACATTGAAACCCAAGAAATAAGGAAAAGGTAAGCTGTTATACAAAAGTGCTTAACCGCAAATTTGCGGTTGTGGAACGTCAGCGTAACGCTCTAGCGACTCTTAGTGAAAAAAAATTGTTACCAAAGCACGTATACATAGTTAACTCTATGAATATTTTACGATGAAAAGTTGACTCTTTAATGAGCAGTTTATGATTTAAGAATGTCAGACCTTTAGACTCTACATAATATTATTACAATTTACATGCAAAAAAGAAAATAATAGTTTTTCCACTAGTTCTAATTTCTAAAGTCATTATTTTGCAAATAAAGACTAATGTACAAAAAAACTTTTATTGACAACCCCGTAAGTATATAGGTAGTCGATGACCTGATCGTAATAAACAAGGCCGTACCGAGAGTTAACAATTTACACTTAATTTATATTGCTCTACAAATATCAGTAAACATAAATATGTCTACATTAAACACACCTCCTATGATGTCACGGACAGTCACGATTTGAATTTGCCTATACCTCAATCTTAAGCGACACGCAACGTAGCTTATCCGATAAGATTATAGTTTGTAGTCATGCATGATGCTTCAATCTCATACAATTCGTATGGTAGAGGGTAGAAATAATACAAATGATAGACGCAATACTCAAATATAACAAAAATAGATATTAGACCCGATGAGTGAGATGAATAGCAGAAATCATGAGTAAAATTCTTTGTTTAATGCCCCAAGTCAACTATCCCACAATTAAACATGAACCTCCTAGGCGTTTGAGGAATATTGCTTCTACTATCCGAAGCCTCAGACTAGCAAATAAATATCATAACTTTTAAGCAAATTATATACGAAAAGTATAAAAGACTTCCTTAAAAAAGTATTGTAGACTTACCAATGAAACCTTTCTTGGCCAACTCCAAAGTGAAACGACGTGTGATCTTCTCCAATTCATGTTCAGAGTACTCCTTAGGGTTGATCTTAATACCGGCCTTAGCACCACCGAATGGTACATCGACGCAAGCGCACTTGAATGTCATCAAAGCAGACAAGGCTTTTACTTCGTCCCTGGAGACGTCAGTTGAGAATCTGATACCTGGAAACAAAAGTAACTTAATTAAGTATCTGAAACCTGCACACTTGGGAGTTTATTAAGTGTTCCAACGAAGGATGTCAATATGTTCCAGAATAATATTATTGTTTGTTCTCAATTTCGCTTTCTCGTCGCGTGGAATAACACTCGAATCTTGTATAACCTATGGCCCCAAAAGTAAAAGGTATAATAGTTTATAGAACATTTATTGCAATAACCTCTGGGCAACTTTATCGTAATAATGTATTAATTTAATTACGAGATCAAGAGCATAGGACAGACTTCTTCAGTAAATGTCATGTAGTCTTGTCGTTATTGAAAATTAAGACTCGAGGTACACTTGAAAATGCCTATCAGGGATCTTAGTTATAAAAATAACAATATCTATGCTTGGTAACAAAAGAACATTAACGGAAGCCCCTAGGTATACAAATGGTTAGTTTTTGCAGTATATAACAAACTTAACAGCAGCTACTTTCATGCGGGTTATTGAAAGATAGTGAAATTTAATTACCGTATCGTAAAATAAATAATATGTAATCTTAATTTAATTTTGTTTCTTATAGTAAATATTAATCTGCCGTACTTTGAGGTTATCGAAGTCAAACGATATCTTGTAATAAACTATCGTATGTTTTATGATGAAATTTGTAAATAGGTATATTAATTGAATTGTTATGCACCTGTTTTGAAGCCATACCTACATTTGCTTTTACACGTGATATGTTTATCTGTCACGTTTTTATACCTTTTTTTATCAATCTTGTTATAGCGACACTATCTCGATTGATTTGTTATGAACAATACTTCTTCAGTGTTTAATGAAATATATTGATTTTATCAAGTTTCGTAATTAAAATTTCTTAGTAACCAATTTCATAATATTGGTTACTAAGTAGACATAAATAGATTCGATTAGATCTGTGTATGTTTATAAATCATAACTTATACAATAAGATTTAAAATATTTTTCGATATTCTTTAAGTGAATAATATAAGGTAAGTAAAAGTAATAAGTTAACATTATATGTACTTATTGCATAAATACTTATCTATTAATATCTATATAGACACAACTTCGAGGACATCCTTACTAATTTATAAATGCGAAAAACGGATAAATAAATTATAAAGAATTTTGAAAAATTATAAATAATTTTGAAAAATTATAATAAAACGGATAAATAAATTATAAATTATTATAAAGAAATTTTGACGAGCTTAAGTGTTATTGTGTGTAACCAAACCATAGCGCGATTTAAAAAGAACTGTACAACGCCATCTATTGAGTGGTATAATAAAGTTCTGTTTGTTATGGTTTGATTTCTAAATTTCACGCAGGTGAAGTCGCGGGCAACAGCTAGTAGTTAATAAATGCAGACGTAATGAATGAAAAACGTAACCACTGCACTGTTTGATGAAGTCTCTACGGACTACGTGATAAAACTACTAACTCCTAAAACAAACGCATGCTGTGTTAATTTATTGTGAATACGAAACAATTAGTAGCTCGTGACATCTTTATGCAACAGTATGTTTTTAAAATCTTTGCTAGTATGTTTCTATCCCACATAATGTCTAGATATCGAAGTTACATTGGCATGAAAACAAAAATTTCCGATGGTCACGTGCACATTCAACTATTAAAATATATTTTAGGGATTCATTACTTTTACTACCTATGTCGAGTTTCAGAAGTAGACGTCCATGGTCACATGACCTTGGCTTATTTGACGTCCCAAATAGTCAGGTGTCAACAATATCTTACTCATATTTTACTGACGTCTTGACTGACTACACACGTTATCATACAATTTGTAGTTATTTTTACAGAGTTACGCAATGCTTAAAATTGCGTCACAACCACGCCTCCGTTACCAACTTACAAAATCTTGCTGTTATCTTGTTGTTTCAGCTAATCTCAATATCATATCTTAGTTCAAGATAATTATTATATGCGCTGTAAGGGGTATACCTACGCAATATAACTCTCGATTATTCGATATATTTTGCCAATTTCTACTTACACGTAGGTACGTTACCAACCAACACATATTGATAAGAGCTGTCACTGATAAACACTTAACAGTTTTGGCAAACATGATTAGATATACTTAAGTATTAATTATTTAGAAGCTGATGGAGAGTACGATAACAGTATATTTATGCTTTACTACGAAAGTTCGCTAATAGTTTTTTAGATGCCTAGCTACGTCAGTAGAGTCAATATATAATACATAATACTATGTATTCCATTTTTCATAACATACATTCATACTATGATTATATTAACATTTCAGGGGATTGAACCGCTAACGCTTTCCCAAGGCTATGCTGCTACGAAGACTGTTAACATTTTCACTGACCTACGCACATTGTGCTGGTTTCCATAACTTTTTCTTTGAAAGGAAGAAAAGGATTTGAATGGTAGGTATGCGATAGAAATATTTCTGTCCAAGCGAAATGTTCTGTTTTGATTTGAATGCTGCATAAATATGGTAAATTATGGTACAGGTATTAATTATTTATCTAATATGTTATACACTATTGCTATACCTGCAGAAGATTTAAGTTGTACGCACATTTAATGTAATTTACTATTGTGGAGGTTTGTAGAGAGGTAGTCAGGTGAAGGTGCGTGTTATAATATAACTCCACATGATATTCGTAAGACGTTTATTCTCGACCAAGACCAAACTATGACTAACTTATTACTAATCTTACGTTCTACAAGAAAAGTAGCGATTCCGTTTTGTGTAAAGGACGCGCTACTTGAGGTTGTCGAACACATGTCCATAGCAGCAATAAATTCGTAACTAATATTGATAAAAGTGTGAGAACAAAATGTTAGACAAAAAACTAAATTTAAAATTGGTCCTCAAGTGGCTATGCATAAACTAGGGTAATAATGTTACAAATTTATTGCAGCTCTTAAGATACTGTGTATCTTTTGTACACTTGGTTTGCAATAAAAGTTTGATTTATACATATTTTAACATCAGTTTGTTGACATTGACATGGAGAACTCTGATACTGAAATCGTACGAGAATAGCATTGTAAACTTTAAAATACTTGTATATTATAAGTATAATTATGTAAAATATTTACCTAAGTTTATACATACATATTTTATTTGTGATTGAATTTAAACGGAACATTAAATTATATCGCATAATATAATGTAACAAGGATTTCCATATTACGATTGTGCATTCTCTTTTTTTAATTAGAATAATCTGAAGGCTTTTGCTAAAATATAGTCTAATGATGCGTTTGATAATTTCGCTGTTTCTATAAAGAAGCAGGTATTGCAGGTGATTAGAAGAAAGTGTGAAATGCTACATCAAAAGCTTTGCAATTGTAACATTGGTAGATATTCTCTTTTTCCAGTCCATTAAGAGGATACCAAAATAGCTTCGTGCATTTTTCTATGTACGAAGTTTTCATTGTTTCTTTAGATTGAATGGCTAGAGCTCTAATTTTTAAGTATATGTTTTTTCAATATTTTAATCAATATTATCGTATATCATCGCCGACACGTACATATTAACACAGCCAGTAGGCACAGAAAATGAAGAATTAGGGATACTTTTCCTATTTACTCAAAATCTACTAAATATATTTTAATTCTGATTTACGTGTTTCTATATATAATAGTTACTTATGTTTTTAAAGTTATTTCATTAGTTAATACGCGATAATAGACCGACAAATGAAAAAAATAAAAAATTTGAGAGGTTGTTTCGCCAAGATTTTCTATCGAGAAAACTTTTTTCAATCGCGTTTCTGAGTTGATGCGATCCTAGATCATATATTGAAAAAACATATACTTAAAAATTAGAGCTCTAGCCATTCAATCTAAAGAAACAATGAAAACTTCGTACATAGAAAAATGCACGAAGCTATTTTGGTATCCTCTTAAATACTTATCTTAGTCTTAAGGGCCTACATCAATATTATCGTATATCATCGCCGACACGTACATATTAACACAGCCAGTAGGCACAGAAAATGAAGAATTAGGGATACTTTTCCTATTTACTCATAATCTACTAAATATATTTTAATTCTGATTTACGTGTTTCTATATATAATAGTTACTTATGTTTTTAAAGTTATTTCATTAGTTAATACGCGATAATAGACCGACAAATGAAAAAAATAAGAAATGAGAGAGGTATTTTCGCTAAGATTTTCTATCGAGAAAACTTTTTTCAATCGCGTTTCTGAGTTTATGCGATCCTAGATTATATATTGAAAAAACATATACTTAAAAATTAGAGCTCTAGCAATTCAATCTAAAGAAACAATGAAAACTTCGTACGTAGAAAAATGCACGAAGCTATTTTGGTATCCTCTTAATTGTAGTAGATTGAGATATTAAAGATTTTGCATTAGTACGATTAATGTGGTTAAACGTTTCCAGAATAAATTATTCCTAAGTACTTAGACGGGCTTCGTGGTCTAGTGGTTCACGTAACGGACTGCCGTTCACGAGGTTGCGGGTTCGATTCCCGCTCGGGACAATCATTTTGTGTGATGTTTATAAAATATGTCATACAAATGTTTGTACTGCGTCTGGGTGTTTCTATGTATTATAAGTATGTATTTACAAAAGAAAAGTAGTATATGTATTCTATCCGTATTCTGGTACCCATAACACAAGCATATAATCTTAGCTTGGGACCAGAGGACGTTTTGTGAAATGTTCGTGAATATTTTTTTATTTATTTATTTTACTTAATATATTTGCAGTATTTTTAGTTCCATAATTTAGCCAACCCTGAAAGAAAACCCCGCGTATTATAATTTTGCAACAATAAACCTATTATTAATAATAATATTCATAGAGATTATAAAAGTAACTATTTAAAACAACAAAAACGCGTAGGTATAGTAAAGATTGAAAAATACAGTTAACCTGACTTGATTTTCAAGCCTAATTCTAATGAAAATACGGTTCATCTTTGTTCGGCATTCGGTCGCAGACGTAATTCATTTTAAGACAGTATCTTATTCTAGGTACCAAACACTAACTATATATTTTAAAAAGTGTTAAAGTAGCTCTTTATTTAACCTATTCCATTATGTAATTTAACGTTGGGTACAGTTATCTTTAATAAATTTGTTATTCACACGAATCTTGATATCACTTTATTATATATTACAATTATTAAATCTTCAACTAGGGTTGGTAATAATAGTATGCTCCGGCATAATAATAGAAGTATTTGCTTATTTTTAGGTTGAATGGGTTGCAGGGGCCTTAACAAATGAGTATCAAGGTGAATGGCATATTTCGGTGTTACGGACTTACGGGCGACTCAATTGGCATGTGACAGCATTTAGGTTATACATTCGTCGTTATTCATTTTGTCCACATATTAGCGTTATTGATCTTTTTATTTTATAGCTTCTTCTGACATTTAAACGCTAACTTAGTTAATATAATATATTTTGCCAGTGTTATAGATCAAAATTTAATTATGCTGATTTATTTAACGTAATATAGCATTACGTATAGTGACATCACGTGTTTAGTGTGCTATTTATAAAACTTAAACAATCTGGGGTACAAAGATGATTTAAGCGAATTAAAAAACAAGACCCTTACCTCCTTTAGTTGGGGTTCTGTGTGAGGAATGTTGCGCTCTATAACCTAAGATCATTTCGTAATCCCCAGAGTCACGCCTTAGGGGGAATTGAATTTCTATAATATGATCGCATGGCTGCATGAGCTTTAGAATACCGGCTACCTTCTTCTTCTTTTCTTCGACGGATCCTCTTGATTTAATGTCATCAACTAGTTTATCTTCAATCACTTGGCATGCTCTGTGGAAGAAATACTCCACCATGTCAAAGAATCTTGGATTTGCGCTGGTTGGAATATCTTTTAGCCTGTCTGGAATCTCATGGCTAGCATATGTTCGGCAGCATACATTGACACTAGCAGGCGCTAGTTTAATCATATTATTGACTGCCTCATTTTGGATGCTATTTTTTAACGGTACAACCGTTTTAGCGATATTCCGGAGGTGGAGCATTTTGATTGTTTATTAAGTACGTTTAGTCGGGAAAATATCGGGCCGCCCTACTTAACACTTAATTTATAATATACAACGTATACGGCAATAAATAAGACTGTAGTGACGACCCGCCCCGACGGAATCCGGCTCACTGAGTAAAACGGCGTAAAGCGAAAAATAAAAAGGCTCCAACCAACAGTGATGCGGATTTTAGCTCTCACTCTAACCAACACGTAGGAACAAAGATAGAATATTCTTACGAAGTTGGTCACAAGCCCAATCGAATCGTTTTGTGAAAGATAATTACAGCTCTACCAAATCGCCGTCGTCTGTATACTTGATTACGTATTATTTGATAAAAAATGCCGAATGAGTTGTGTAGCGATCATTAAGCTATGGATACCTTACAATAATTAACAGGATGTTGAAAAGCAACTAAGTATTCTATTATTACAATGCCAATATTACAATTACGTAGAGGTAAGGAGTATGGAGCCAAGCTTTGCCATAAAATGGTAAAATGACGAAAACAGGGAAGACAAATAATAAAACGATAATTGTGTGTCGTAAAAATCGCAAAAGCTTTACCTATTTATTACTAACACTGCGTGTAGAATTTCTAAATGACGCTAATTTTTGTCATATTAATACCCATTATTAATACCTATTTATTATCTTCTTAGAGTATTATAAGTTACTTGAATATTCTAAGATTATTTTTATTTCCAGACAATTCTAGCCGATACTGGGCCTTTAATAATCCCTAAAAGTATGTAACTAGCTACTAGCCACCATAATTATACTTAAAATTGTAAAATTTTCAATTTGGCATGTACCAAAAGTTAACGTCCTATTTAATTGATATCAATTAAATCTGACGCTAACTTAATTACGGCATAGACAATAAAAATGCAGTGATTTTATGAAAACTATAATTAATTGAAGATCGGATAATATTGCGTCACAAAATTTTCACCTGACGGTTAATAAATCTAACAAAAAATTTTTAGAATAAGTACATTTTTTTTAAATTTATATTCATTTCCAGTACTGAACCAGTAGCGCCATCTAGCTGTTCAAGTTCAAGTTAATATGTAGCAACTTCACAACAATTTTGTCGTAAGTCGCAATAATACTACCAAATTATGTTGGTGTTATGATTCTGTTAATTCATCGGTTTTGTTAGGTATTAGAAATGATAATATTAACTCTTGCCCAACTACATAATGGAACTACGAAATAAAATGAAGGTTATCGCTTTATCTATTCCTCCTAGTGTAGTATCATGTGTGTCCCACATAACAACATGTAAACAATGTAAAATATACTACTTTAGTACTAATAATCGCGACATTCCTTTTTCAATCTTGGCTTTAAATAAGTGGGGGGAATATAATGCAGAAATTGCGAAATTAAAAGCCAAATTTAAAAATAAATTTACATAAAATGATTTGCATTTTTGGTGTAAGTTGCGTAGTTGGTAATTAGAAGTTCTGAAGTGAAAGTTTAATAATAATCTACAAATAACGGCAGGTAAACTATTTAATTATTTATTTTATATAATGTAAATAAATAAAAATAAGAGTACAAAGTATAAGTACAAAAATATTAAACAACTTTTTTACTGACATTTAAATAAATTTGGCCCTCTAATTTTATGAATTCTGTGATTATTTTGGTTTATTGTGAAAATCATAATATTTAATAATACCTAGTTTAAAAAAAAACTAAAAAACACGCTTTATTTAATCGAATTATTGCATTGTCATCGGTCTTTGACAGGTGTGCAAAATTTGAATAGAATCTGACCGTTTAAAGTGGGTCAAAATAGCGTCCAAAGGAGTCGGTTACAAACATACAAACAAACATACAAGTGAAGCTAATATAAAGCGTGTAAATTAAAAATAGTTTAAAAAAACTAAAAAACACGCTTTATTTAATCGAATTATTGTATTGTCATCGGTCTTTGACAGGTGTGCAAAATTTGAATAGAATCTGACCGTTTAAAGTGGGTCAAAATAGCGTCCAAAGGAGTCGGTTACAAACATACAAACATACAAGTGAAGCTAATATAAAGCGTGTAAAAAAGAATTTCTTTCGGGTTTTGATTTAAAAAATATACTTTCATGTTTAAATATAAACGTGGATACGAACATATGTTTGCATCAATAATGTCTTAAAGGCCTAATGGCATACCACTTTTTTTGGTCCATGTGGTGACGGATTAAGAATACAAGTGTCACCACCCTATTTCTTTCCCAGGGTGTTGTAAGAGCCAGCTAAGGGACAATTTAAGCAGTTAACGTCTACTGTGATAGACGGAAAACTCGAAACTAAACCCTGTGCCAAGGGCCGGAGAGTATACCATTTTTAGGGTTCCGTATTAATAAGGACCAAATTAATCAGAATGATCTTAATTTCCACATTTTTCAGATCTGAAACCATGAATCTGGAAGATGAAACAGAAACCATTCAAATTGACGTCTTACCAGATGAATTGATACTAAATATCTTCCAATTTCTTCCATTAGACAGTATATTGGAATGTGAAAAAGTATGCACTCGCTGGAAAAGATTGTCGCGCGTTTCTGGATTATGGAAACGTACTGTACTCATATACTCTGGGAAACCAGGGCAAAGTGAGATGACAGAAAAATCTTTAAGTATCATAGAAACTCATCATGACTGCATTCGCTGCTTGAAGTTGCAGTATGTTGACAGTTACCCTGTGATAATGTCAATATTGCAACAGTGCCATAACCTCGTGTCTATTGAACTAGTAATGTGCCGCATCAACAAAGAATTCGAACAAGATATAAGAAAATGGCCCAATTTAAAGAGACTTAATATAAAAAACTCTCTCATATTAACCACTGACGTTGACGTAGCTATTTCCTACGATTATTTCAAATATTTAAACTATTTAGCATTAGCTGATTTCGGTCTGCCGTCTGTAACTCGTGAATCTTTGTTTAATTGTAATAATTTGAGTCATATTTTTATAGAAAAAATAAAAGATCTTAGCTTAGAATATATTCACAGTTTAATTAAATCAAAAATGTGTATTCTGCAAGCTTTCCATTTCTATGGGGGAGACGCAGTTAGTGACGAGACAATGTGTTTAATATCACAATGCAATTTGTTGAAGGATTTGGCTGTCATACGATGCGAGAATCTCACAGATGCAGGATTAATTAAGTTGGCGAATTTAAAAGAGATTGAGAGATTACAAATTTGGAATAACATACATTTTACAGAGACTGTTATGCTTAAAACATTGAGCAGTCCATCTCTTATGAAATTGACGGGTTTGAGTTTGTCTAGAATAGGTAATATTTCGCCAAAAATAGTTGATATCATCTCAGAATATTATACGAATCTCAAATTTCTTGCTCTATACCAATGTCCAAAAATCATAAATACAGATTACGAGAAACAATTGAGTTCTAAGTTTAGAAATATTAATGTTGTTTTATATTGATTAGGTACCTACTTATAGTAATTATTATTGTTTGGTAATATAAAACAACATTAATGTATCCAAACTTCGAATTCAATTGTTTCTTGGGTTAAAATCACAGAATATAGAATAAGGTCCAAATACATGACTGTGATGAATTAAATTAGTAAGTAGTAATTAGTATTTAAGTGAGTGATCGCTCCAGTCATTATAACGGAAGGTACCTACTTATAAAATTATAGTTTCTTTAATCTATTCATACAGTTGCTAGTCTTTAGTAAGAAACCATGTTTTGCAATTTTTCAAGAACTGTAACATCGCTGCATCGTCAGTATTCTGACTATGTTATAGCGACTATTAAAATTAGCTTTAAGGATTTTTCTAATCACAAATAAGTTAAACGAACATTTATAATAGTGACTGTTCAAATGGCGTTGTCCAAAAACTAATATTATTCACCCAGTACTAGATTGCCTTGAACATTGCGGTATATGACCCTAATATATTTCAAGGTCTTGTAAACCGGCACATGTTTAGTCGTAAATATTCTCAAATATCATCTATTTTGACGTACCTAAGTTACGAAGAGCTTTAATATTATTGTGATCATTAGAATCTTAACATATTATGTATTGAGAAAAAATCTGCGAAACAGTAAATGTAAGATAAAATACTTAAAAAAAAACTTATGATGACATCATAGTTTTAACAATATGATTTAAATATTTGGATTTAAAGTACAAACAAGTCTGAGTTATGATCGTATAAGATTTATGTTAATTTTGCCTTTAAAAAATTATTCATTTATGTGTAACCAGGATTTAGTTTCGGAGATTGTTTCCAATTTTACTTTTAGGCCAAAATAGCACTTATTAAGACAGACAGTCGAATCTTGACTTCGATCGATCGACGATCTTAATATAACTACTTACCTAATTTTCGAAATTTCAAGTTCAACCTCTACAACTCCCTTTGGCGACGCCCATGATGTAAAGCATTAATGTACGTACGTATTATGATACTTAACACGAATGAGCAATACCTACTCATAGTTATGAGTTTTGTTCGTTAGAGATAGTAGTAAACTAGTATCTGCATTTTTGAATTCACTTCAAGTTAAAAATGCAGATACAAGTTTTGGGCATTATCGAGTGTAGCTGTATTTGAAACTTTAATATAAGTTTTGCGAATCAAGGTCATATTGTTAAGAGCTTGTCCAGAAAGGACGAATTCGCCGCGATTCTCTCGCACGTATTACGCGCGACCATTGCGTCCACAAGGTGCGTACCAACGCGCGAGTTTGGGTAGGAATTCAATACTAGCATAAAGAATTCGCTCGAAAGTTCGCGCGTTAACACCTTGTGGACGCAACGGTCGCGCGTAATACGCGCAAGAGAATCGCGGCGAATTCGCGCTTTCTTGACAAGCTCTAAGGCGTAATGTTTATTACGTCAAAATTTTTGGTCTTTGGGCAAAATAAAAATACTTAATTAAAACTATTTATATTTTATTGTGATGTTATTGAAATAATATACATTTTTAGACATTCATTTGGTTTTTTTTTCGATGGAGCTAACTATTTTAAACTTATGCATCGATAAGTATCATCATCACACATCTGCGATGCTAAATTACTCTTTTAAACAAATAATATGAACATCGCTAAACGGAAATGTTTTCTGCAAGAAAACAAAATAGGGTGGTTTAAAAAATACAGATATACTAACCTATTATCATAAAATATCTTAATAAACGTCCATTCTTGTTCTTACATAACATATAATGCAACTATGCCTTTAATTCACAAAACTAATGTCTTCGAACGATTTTATTTATTCATAAATTATGGAAACATTTGACCACACTTGTAGAAATTGTTTTGAATTAGCGATAGTATAATCTTATATATAAAATTCACGTGTCAGTGTTAGTTACCGTACTCCTTCGAAACGGCTTGACCGATTTTTATGAAATTTTACATGCGAAAGTTTGTATGTTTTTTACCTTAGCTTGGGTCTAGAGGATATCGTGTCTGTGTGTAAAATGAATATTTATGTATGTGGTCCGTCCATCAACTGGTAGTTATAAATTGAACTAGCAACTTATAATTTTGAGACAAAAAGCAAAGAGAATTCCGAACTCATGACATAAAGCTTTATGAATATTGTTTCTTAAATGAAAACAATATAGTGAATAAATGCCTTTGTATACTTCAAACATATCACAGCATACATTAACTTCACGTACAGTTCTGATCGACATTCTTTCAATAACCAGAACATGCATAAATTCTAATGACACATAAATACTAATATTATAACATACCTACTTACATATTGTTTTGGTTACTATAAACCATATTTAATATTTTCTAACACTTGCGCGACTCATTTGTTTAGATAAAACTACTGTATACGGATTTAGACGTGTATATTTGTTTTAAATTTTGGCCCGACGTTTCACCCGTGACCACGGTGACTGCAGTCTCCGAAACGTCGGGCCAAAATTTAAAACAAATATACGCGTCTAAATCCGTAAAAAGTAGTTTTATTTAAACCATATTTAACTTTAATAGTACAATATTTCCTATTCGAGTACTCCCTCCCTAAACTATCCCTAAAATTAATTGGGCTGACATTAAATTAATACATAAATAAATATTCATAGACATTTCACACAACGTCCTCTGGTCCCAAGCTGAGCTTATTATGCTTGTGTTATAGGTACCAGAATACGGATATAATACATAAACTACTTTTCTTTTGTAAATACATACTTATAATACATAGTAAACACCCAGACGCAGGACAAACATTTGTATGACAATTATAAATATCACACAAATGATTGTCCCGAATGGGAATCTGGACCTGCGACCTCGTAAACGGCAGTCCGTTACATGAACCACTAGGCCACGAGGCTCGTCATTAGATAAACAAAGTTGTATTTTCGTAAAATATGCCAGCACAATACATTATGCAGTTACCCTAAACACATTAATGACCTCGTAGTAATAGATAAGCAACGACATAAAGATTATGTATAGAGTATCTGCCTACCCCCATGGGAAAAAGGCGTGATGTTATGTTATAAAGATTGCGCCTTACTACGTAACTCAATACGGACAGAAACTATTGTAAAAATGTTATTGCCTTGTGGTAAGTAGTGGTAACATTCGTAGATCTGCGTTTCGTTTATACTAGCGAGGACGATACGATACGCGCTATTCTTGTATGTATGAATGTTTATGTATTTAGTATAAATTAATTTTAACTTAATAAATAATTTACCGTATCTCTGTCACCCTACACTACACACCCATGGTTCATCTTTTTTAGGGTTCCGTACCCAAAGGGTAAAAATGGGACCCTATTACTGAGACTTCGCTGTCCGTCCGTCCGTCTGTCACCAGGCTGTATCTCAAGAACGGTGATAGCTAGAGAGTTGAAATTTTCACAGATGATGTATTTCTATTGCCGCTATAACAACAAATACTAAAAATAAAATAAAATAAATATTTAAGGGGGGCTCCCATACAACAAACATGATTTTTTTACCGTTTCTTGCTCTCATACAACAAACGTGATTAATTAAGTATTGTGTGTGTTGTTTGCTCATTTATTAATAACGTATGTTGCATAGATAATGGTACGGAACCCTTCATGCGCGAGTCCGACTCGCACTTGACCAATTTTTTCACAATCTCCTCTCGCGGGTCTACACGTAGAGATTTCTTTTAGAAATATGTAGATCCCTACACTACTTTTCTTATGACTGTATTAATTATTGTTTCCTTGTGTAAAATCTATTAAAAAAGAATGTAGTGTCGTGGGACACCAAGTAGGAACGAAGTTCCTTCGGCTAATGTAGAATCGACACAATTTGCAAAAAAAGAAAGAAAGAGAAAGGTATTATACACTACTCGCTTGTGTATACGACTGTTGCGCCTGCGCACGGTTTTATTCCACGGTATTTTTCTTACGGTTTTACTATCACATTTTTTTCAGTTCGGTCGTGCAGCAAAATCCCTATCTCCTCCAAGCCTGCCGTAAGGAACTTCGTTCCAATAAATAAATATTCTTTGCGATGACCATAGATTGAAGAAAATTCAAACGGAACATTAAAATTTAATTTTGCTTTAAATATTAATCAACAAATAAATAACAAATGTTAGTTACGGCGTCACCTAGCCCTGCGAGATCATTAGTGTTTCTTGGGGTAACCCTATGTAAATCATTCGATTAACTATAATATAAAATTAAGTTTTATTTTACCAACTACCTTAATAATAGGAAATTTTTAAACTTTACAATTTATTTGTTCTACAATTTTATACACTGTCTATTTTTTGGTTTTAAACAGGAACAATGATAATAATAATAGGGTCCTCTTTGATACAGAACCCTAAAAACGGACTAAGAAAATATCTGACAGTGAATTTTTTATAATACATTTATTCTAAATGAAGTTTTGTAAGTATGGCGCAATATACAATATTTTATACCGTATTTATGTATTTATTAAATACATAGAAAAATTAGTGGTGTGTTTAAATACGAGGTAGTATCGATATTTTTATATCGATAGAAAAATAAATTAGTCGATAGATGAGAGTGAAAGACAATGAAAGTTAAACTAGCTATATTAATTTTATTATAAAATATTATTCAAAATGAATCTTACTATAAATTCTAACTTAGTAGGTATACAATGATAGTGTATAATGACAGTTTATGTATTACGTATACAACGTCTTGCAGAAAGGTGTAGTCATAATTTAAAGTTGTATTAGATAGGCCTTAATATTATAAATATTACAGTTACACATAGAAAAATACAGTTGGTAAGTTTTTTTTTGTTTATTACCTACTATTAAAAAACTACCAGAAACGCATCAATTATGAGATGTTTACGGTTTATTGAATGCGATTGAACCTTACGATAAAAGATGACCTCATAGTAGTGTTGTATTTAAAGAAGATCGATTTATTTTATTTAGTTTAATTAATTTAATTAAACTTTTATGAACACATAAAAGTCATAATAATATAACTTGTATTTGTAATTTCATCCATGCCTAGTGCCTAGTCACCGGCCATGTGTAACGATGGTCAAATATGACTACACCTTTCTGAAACACGATGTATATAATGTATTACAAAGAGATTGTCAATAACACATAAATTAAACAAGCTAAAATAAATCACAACAGGCAGGTATGTCATAATAGACAAAACAATGCGACAATAATCACCATAGTTTAAAACTAAAACACATAATAAAATGACACACAAAAACACATTTATTACTATATACAATTTTGTCGCATTATGACAAAACGAGTGTTCGTAAAAGTTATATCCTACAGAAGCGATGAAAATGATATATCAAAATATTTAAAATAATAAAAATATATGATTTGATACATTAAATTTATCCAAATATTGACATGTCGTTTTTAAAAATCGGTATTATATTTTTAAAATCATCGATATTTTCATATACAATGTTGACATCACTAAATAACCAAAACTTGTAACTTAATTTACGCAAAAATTAAGTTATGAGATTTGCGCATAAAGGTATCGATATGACATTCAATTATTGAATACTAGTTTTATTTTCAAGTAGAAGTTAATTACACAGATAAGAACAACTATAAGTATAGGCTGTTTAAATTAGATCGGCTTATTCCAGTAGACTCCAATGTTAAACAGCTTCGAGACAATTTAAATTAAAAAGAGTCATTAGCGTTCACACTCTTAAAATGAGAGTGACCTATCTCAAAATTCAATGTTACGTTACGGAATACAATAAAAGCATTATATTTAATTATCATTTCCATCATATAGTTACACTGTGTCAATATACAAGGTTTGTATGAATTTATTTTTGAATTAGGTCGGCGGTATAGTTTTAAGGGTTTACAGTTCTTTGACACAAGTGATGTCGGACAGACTAGACAGTTTCCGATACTGTTTTAGCATGTTTACAATTGCGTATCCGAAAAACTATGATACAATAAATAACGTAACATAATACGTTCGAGAAATAGCGCTGTACGTTAAAAAAAAAAACAGTTAAATAGCTTGTATAGGTATACAAATGGACTTAAAAATAAAATACAAACTAAATATCCTATAGATAATGAAATAAATCGTATAATGATAAAGAAAATCACAGGGAATTGAATATGCTACATACAAAGTACAAAAATGTCAAATAAACCAATATTGATACAGGTAACATAAAATTTCAATAATTTTGGAAAAACTTATCACCGTTTGCGACCTCGCATGATTTGTAGCGCTTTGGCCATGAGTGGGGCTTTCTTAGGTTTGAAGGAAGATGATGAAGTTGTAGATGGCGCTGGCATCGCTCGGGCTCCAACCCCACCCTTTAGAACATTGGGAGCCGAGGCTAGGGCTGCGACACGGGCCGCTGGGCTTCCTGTAGCCATTCTAGCTGTACCATGTGCTGCCTGCTTTTTAGCGATGCTACGTGGTGGCTTCGCGATTGAATCAACGTATGCCATTTTTGTTTGTTTGATAGGCGCTTTCTTTGCTTCCTGAGCAATTTTTATATTCGCCGTGAGGGATTTCAACTTGTGTTCTTGTTCTTCTTGGCATCTCTGAAAGTAAGCGATATGATATTAGAGATTTGAAGCCAGAAATATGTATATATTAAATAAAGCTGACTGACTGTAAGTTTCTCTATGTAGCCTTCGAAATATGAAGTTGGTTAAAAAACATACTTACAGCATACATTTCTCTCCATGTTTCCATTTCTTGCCTTTGTTTATTACGGAAATGTTTCTGACAGAAGTTTTTCCACAAATGATCTGTGTCGTCCATCAGATAATTATTGTAATGTTCTAACAGGTACAGCTGTTGCGGAGTTGATTTGTCAACGATGGGCTTAAGGATTTCATATGGCACACCACCCGTGAATTCAAGATCTGCAAATATTAATAAACTGGTTAGATACTTAGATAAACAATTTTTTTATCATGGACATAATAATGTCCATGATAAAAAACAACTAATAAATCAGTAAAAAGTGGTTTTATTTCAATAATAATATACTTACCATCAATATGTTCTTGAAGAACGTTGACACACATCTCATAGAGTGTCGGTACTTTTCCAATTACTTTGTTGCCTGAATACACTTTTGTTCTGTAAAAGAAAATAACGTGTATTAAGTAAAAAGCTAGCAGCAAGCGCATTGGGATGATTTAAATATATAAAAGCACTAGCTGCCCTGGCAAACGTTTTGTCTGTTTTGCCATACAATTCTGTGTAAAATAAAATTTCATCAAAATCGGTCCAGCCGTTTAGGAGGAGTTCAATTACAAACACGTACAGAAGATTTATATATATAAAGATGTACACTTTAACTAAATAAACTAAATTATAGTGGAAAAAATGATAACCATGAGCGGGACTTGAACCCACGACCTCGGAATACCGTTCCGTTGCTCTCCCATCTGAGCTATCATGGTTCCCGCACATGTTTACCAAATCTTCCACTACAACCTTCTCAATGGTGTCGATTCTACGTCCACGACTAAACTTAACTTAACTAAAAAATGAAAACAACTATTGCTGTATATTGATCATTTGGCTGTTTTGTTGTTTAATTTTATATTAATTACAATCGTTAATCTATAGTAAACAGATTTGCTAACAAGAAAGAATCGTTAACATTACGGAATTGTGTTATTGATACAATCAAATTTCATTTTTTAGTTAAGTTAAGTTTAGTTGTGCGCGTAGAATTGGTACCAATGTGAGTTAAACGTTGTACACAAAACATCGCACGATGTTTAACTCACATTGAGAAGGTTGTAGTGGAAGATTTGGTAAACATATGCGGGAACCATGATAGCTCAGATGGGAGAGCAACGGAACGGTATTCCGAGGTCGTGGGTTCAAGTCCCGCTCATGGTTATCATTTTTTCCACTATAATTTAGTTTATTTAGTAAAAGCATAGCAAATCTATTGCGAAAATTCATAAATTAATGTACACTTTAAAGTTAGATGATAGCAGATTTAAAAAGTTAAAAAATACCTTTGGTTTTTAGATGATATGACGTGATTCATGGCGTCTTCGTCAGTAAAATGAGGTAGCGGTCTTGGTGGAGGTCGAGGCTTATAGTTGGGCGATATTTCTGGTAGCGCACTTATTTCTAGAGCGGGTAAAGGAGCCAATTTTGCAGTTGGAGCCAGTAATGCTGCGGGGCTCATCTGTAATTATATAATTTAACATTATCTAGACTATTAACAAACAGGTAAAGTTTGTAATATATATGTAGCGCTTAATTTCTGAAACTAATGCTATTGGAGCATCAAAATATTTCCAATACAGGAAAACTAGTCTCAGGGTGGGCACAGATAGTGATCTGAAATATCAGGCATACAAAGTCGTGGGTAACAGCCTGTTTATTTTATATCTATATGGTCTTATTCATAATGACTTATGGAAGGTTTAAAAGTTCGCTAAAATTGACTAAAGTTGTTATTCATAATAGTTTTTTTACGATATAATGTTTATTATCTCTCCGATAAAGTTATTGTTTAAACCTCCGATAAGTCATTATAAATAAGACCAATAGCCTATAACACTTTCAAAATCGATACTATTTAAAATGCATCAAGTCATTGAGACTAAATCGGTAACTATTCTAATTACCTAGTGACCTAATGACATTTTTTAACTAGGTCACTGCTATTTAATAAGTTTTACTCTAATTCTATTAAAGGTATTGAATATTATACAGCAAATGGTATAAAAAATATACTTACATCATTATTAGGTGAGGTCATGTCTTTTGATGAAGATAACCCTGACTTCTTTTTAGATTTAGGAGGACTAATCATACCAAGTGCTTCGGCAAAACTTGCACCTGAAAGAATACAATATTTTTTATTAGTGATCAGATCTGAGTTGATGAAAAGTTTTTAATAATTCTAGGCGACATCTAGGTCTCAATTTTTCGGATATCTTATAATTATTATCTATCAGGATAACTAATTTATATTAAAAACTCGATACATCCAAAGCATTCCTTAAACCATTCAATTTAATGGTTAAATCTACACAAAAAATTACTCAGTAATGTATTAATTTATTGCAAACTGAGCTACTTTGCTTTAAAAAATGTGGAGAAGTACTATATGAAAAAATTACCTGAGCCACAATCTATTCCATCGTCACTATTGGCTCCTTCATTTATCTGGACTTTTTTCTTAGGAACATCTTTTTTACTACTACTTGATCTCTTGTGTGATGATGAACTTTTTTCACTTGACTTTTTCTCACTATTCTTGTCATAGTTTTTCTCAGTGTCCACTTTACTACTAGATGAAGATTTGTGATCACTCGACGAGTGCTTTTTTTCACTTGTTTTCTCCTTTGAAGAGCTACTTCTATCCTTAGACCTGTCTTTACTAGACGAGCTATGTTTTTCCACAGTATCGTTGCTAATATTCTCTTTAGACTTATGTTTAGAAACATCTTTTTCGGCAGAACTCTTATGTTTTTCTTTTTCAGAACCATTTTTCTGACCATGTTTTTCAGACTTATGTTTGTCAGAACTCGATTTATGTTTATCAGAGCTACTGTCACTTCTGTGACTACTTGATCTATGTTTTTCTGAGTTAGAAGAACTGCTATGATTAGTAGATTTTGATTCCTTTGGAGTTTTTTCTGAATCAGACTTGTGGTCTGTTTTGTGTTTCTTTTCAGAGCTTGATTCCTTCGAACTTTTATGTTTGTCAGAACCATGGCTACTATGTTTTTCGTTACTATGACTATGTTTGTCTCTATTCTGACTGCTTGATTTGTCTAAATTATGACTACTATGTTTACTAGAACTATGGCCTTTTTCTTTTGGTGATGATTTGTCAGATGAAGTATGACTGTCTTTACGAGAACTGTGATGTTTAGATTTTTCTATTTCATGTGATTTTTTTGAACTACTTTTGGACTCTGAGTGGTCTCTATGCGATGTATGTTTGTTTGTTGATGATTTATGATTACTTGTGTCTTCTTTTTTTATTTCTTGTTTAATTTTGACCTCTTCATGTGAAGACTCTGACATTTCAGATTCACTGTCGTAACTCTGCGAGTCATCACTCTCATTATTACTGTCACTCTCTGAATCTTCATCTCTGTTTTTGTTTTGAGATTTTCTATTGTAATCATCTTCACTGGAACTGGAATGTTTTCGCTTTTTATGGCTATCTTCCTCCTGAAATGTAGTAATAATAGTGTGTAGTGGACCCATTTAATATAATTAATATATTATTCAAAATACAGTGTAAACTCTATATAGCGACACTGAAGGGACTGTGCATTTTATGGCGTTATAGAGAGTTGTCGTTAAATGGAGAGAAGAAACATCAGAATTTGAAAAAGAAAAAGTTTATTTCCGATTATTGTTAGTAGTTATGTGCATAAAAAAGAATGATATTTGAACGCTATGGCGTATAGTCTGTTATTTTTGTCTGACGTCTTTTGCTGCACCAGTAATTTTGTTGTATTTTTTTACTTATTTTATTCATATCTAGCAATATTGATGCATCTTGGTTATAAAGGAAGTATTTTTCCAATAATTTAGCTGCTTAGTAGTTAATAGATCGTACACAGCTGCGCAGTTTTTACTAATGATAAGGTATAGATAATCCATGACTCCTACTTATGAGTACTTATGGTCAACAACAGTCTACAGGTACAAGCAATCCCAATTTGTATACAAAAGAACGAATTTCTTAGAAAGTTCCATATGCATGATGCCGACAGTCGAGTTTATTGCGGCGCTAGAATAATTAAGCGACAATAGATTATACACAGCTGCGCAGTTTTTACTAATTTTAGCAACTTAAAAGGTACTTTTTATTACTCAATTGTTGTTGTTATTGAGAGTGGGTGTAATGCTATGTAGAGTGAAACATTGTATGAAAGACAAGCTAAACCAACCAAAGCCAATTGATTTCGACGCTTAAGGGAGTTTGTCGTTAAATAGAGTGACGTTACATGGAGTTTACACTGTACATTGAAATACACATAGAAAAAATAATTAAAGTAAGATTTTAAATCAGTTATATCACAATCCTACTCTAATAATGACTATTTTATCAGTGTTTTTAGTTGGAACATGAAAACCACAGATAACATTGTTCGAAAATGTATATAAATATATAATTGTCATGTAGAAATGGGGTCAGAAGTTCTATTTGGCATAATGGTGATGGTTAGTAGACAGCAGCAACTGCTGGTCTGATTTGAAAATTTTTAGTATATAATAGTACATTTATCAAGGAAAGCTATAGGCTATATGACATCACGACGCGACCAAAAGGAGAAAAGCATCCCAAAAATTTTGGAAAAACGGGAAAAGTTTTCTAAATTCGAATTCTAAAACTAAATCGTGGGCAGCCGCTAATTTATAGATAAATAGATTCACAGATATGGACAAAGTAAAAATAAGATAATTGGTCAACTGCGAGTCGGACACGCGCACGAAGGGTTCCGTACCATTATCTATGCAACATAAGGCAACGTTATTAGTATCGAGCAAGAAACGGTAAAAAAATCATGTTTGTTGTATGGGAGCCCCCCTTAAATATTTATTTTATTTTTAGTATTTGTTGTTATAGCGGCAATAGAAATACATCATCTGTGAAAATTTCAACTGTCTAGCTATCACCGTTCTTGAGATACTGCGTACGGAACCCTAAAAATCATGTTTGTTGTATGGGAGCCCCCCTTAAATATTTATTTTATTTTATTTTTAGTATTTGTTGTTATAGCGGCAATAGAAATACATCATCTGTGAAAATTTCAACTCTCTAGCTATCACCGTTCTTGAGATACTGGGTACGGAACCCTAAAAATCATGTTTGTTGTATGGGAGCCCCCATTAAATATTTATTTTATTTTATTTTTAGTATTTGTTGTTATAGCAGCAATAGAAATACATCATCTGTGAAAATTTCAACTCTCTAGCTATCACCGTTCTTGAGATACAGCCTGGTGACAGACAGACGGACGGACGGACGGACAGACAGCGAAGTCTCAGTAATAGGGTCCCGTTTTTACCCTTTGGGTACGGAACCCTAAAAATAGTGTTTATAATGGTAGTCTACTACTTACCTCACTACTGTTGTATTTTCTTTTACTCCTACTTTCTTCTTTTTGTCTTGAACTTGTTTTAGTCTTTTCATAACGGTCTGAAGTTCTCTGAGGGTTATCATCTGATTCTTTTCCACTGCCATGACCGTTGTATGCAGATGCTATAATAAATTTTAAGTAGCATTACTAACTAATATTTCTAACACTTGCGCGACTCATCTGTTTAAATAAAACTACTTTTTACGGATTTAGACGCGTATATTTGTTTTAAATTTTGGCCTGACGTTTCGGAGACTTTGCAGTCACCATGGTCACGGGTGAGACTTATATTTATTTATCTATGACTTCATGCACTTTTATGGTACACTGGTGGACTTAATGTCAACTTTTTATTTTTTTTATTTAAATTTAGAGGCAATTAATAATCTCACCTAAGCCCCAACAGTGAGACGTCAATGGGCTGAGCAGCTTTTGCTTCCATATCACTTACTTAACAGAATGCATGATACAAGAAATTAAAATTATTTGCCCTAAAACTTGTGTGATTTGAAATGTGCTTTGTTTAAAAAAAATAGAAGTTACCATGACAGGAAGGGAGCTTAGAGCAGGACATATAATGTCCTGAAGTGTGGAGTCCATAGCATTTGATATGTGATTAATCTGATGGAATCTAATTATTTATCAGAACTGCATTACAATTTGTTGCATAGTTCAAAATATATAAGTGTACTGACACTAGATGCTTTGCTATTAACTATGTAAAGATAATTGTCATAATAATTATTTCAATGAAGCATTAAAATTAAAAGTTACTACTGATAAAACTTTAGTTATGAGAGGACTACAAAATAAAAACACAAATACAAAATCATGAATGTAATAAAATTTTACAATTTATAAAAATAATCATAACAATTTCTTTTAAAACTTCATTGAATTTATAATTATAGGCGAATGGTCTTATTCATAATGACTTATCGAAGGTTTAAAAGTTCGCTATAATCGGTTTCCTAAAATTGTCAAAAATTGTTATTCATAATAGTCTTTTTACAATAAAATGTTTATTATCTCTCCAATAAAGTTATTGTTTAAGTCATTATAAACAAGACAGTTAATAATTATTCTTAAGTTAGTATTAAAATCTAATACAAAACATTTCAAAAATTAGAATAAATTTTTAATAATTCTGAAATGGGTTTTAGAGAGGGAAGACTAGGATGCTCACAAAAAACCTGTAAATAATTGAGAGGTATCACACACCTTAATATGAAATCTAATTAGCCATGGTAGGCATCATTGTTACTGAAAGAAGAACACTACAACCCTCCAACAAGACATTCTGGCTTCTGCAATCTTCACAATACAATATGCACTTTTAACTCTTTATGTTGCTCCCGCAAAAAATACCATTTCAGAATTACTATGGAATACCACCACCCTTAGTACAATTAATAATATTTAATTTTAGTATATTATTATGTTACTTAATCACAAAGCACATGCAGTCCAGGCACACTCCTTGGCTATTGTAAATATTTATAAAATGGAAAGCTCACTGTCAACATTCTGTTCTTCTGTGTCACTTTCCTCTGCTGCTACCATCAACTTCCACTTGTACACGAGAGACCGCGCGGCCTGTCCAACATCTCCTGGCTCTTTGCGAAGAGCATTCACAGTTCGCCCAACGCCCGTATCTTGAAGATGTTGAACTGTCACATCCAGGTTGAATAACTTGTCTATACATTTTAGTACCTTTAACAAACGAGAAATTATTATTAAAAATAAATTAAAACTTATATCCAGTGATGATTCGGAAACGTAAAGTCGGACATCCAAAAGATACACATATGTTCACACATTTGAATTAACAAAATAACCAATTGTTAACAAAAAAAAACCATGTCAAGAAAAGGGATTTTCATAAATTGGTAACTACGCAGTATTGAAACTCAGAAATTTTACAATAAATAACTGAATAAATAAAAGGATAATGTGGGAATCACCAAATGGCAGACGAGGAAAATTAACACTCACTTTCTGTTCGTCATGTGAATATTTCTCTATAGAACTTTGATAATGTTTGACTAAATCAAGAACCGATGCCATGGTAAATGATTTTTATCATCACAATGTTAAAACTTCAACAATAACGACTGGATGCCAGCTGGTAAACGGGCACCATTTTTGTCATAGATTTTTTATCGTACCTACGTCAGTGACGTTTTAACACTAAAATGCAAATAACGATGCGTTCAGCAGCTGAACTTCAGCTTCGGCTAACTAGAACCATTGTTATAGGCAATAAAGGTTTGTACCTGTTTGTACGCTATTATTTATTGTTCACTAGCTGCCCCGGCAAACGTTGTTTTGCCATACAATTCTGTATAAAAGAAAATTTCATCAAAATCGGTCCAGCCAATTTGTAGCCTATGTGTTATTCTGATGTATAAGCTATATTGTGGTAAAGTTTCAATCAATATCAATGTTTGTACGTAACTTTGTTAAAGATACGTCATTAATTTAGTCATTTAGTCTATGGTTATAGAGGTACTATATGGTACAGGAAAAGCAACAACGAGAAACTCGGATGGCGATTAGAATCTGAGATCGATTTTTCAATGTACCGAATAAATAAAATCAATAAAACATATTTTTGGGCGAAGTTTTCTGTTTTGATAAAGATTTTAAACAGAAAGTTATAGAATTTAACAAAAGCAATAAACAGAATAGTCTTATATATGACTTTTGTTTTAAATGAAAATATCGTAGCCGCGCTTACTACTTTTCCACCGATATATCGCTCCTTGAATACAAAAGGGCCACAATTAAAAAAATAATGAAAATAATTTTAGTGCAAAAATGACACCTGAACCTGAACTGACTATATTTTATAGTGAAAAAAAAAACTCCCATCATTTTTGCTTAATAAGTATATCAATGTATATCCTCTATTTTTGCTAGCATAAAAATATACCTTTACACAACTAAAAAAAAAACCTCCTCCGTTTTTATGAAGTCGGTTAAAAATACAGGTAAAACATCAACATAATGGAACCTGATAAAAACGAAATATCATTTTACTCATAAACCGGTTTTTAACTCGTCAATTTGATCACAAAATTTATTTTACGTCACAGTATTCGAGTAGGGTGGCTATGATTACAATTTTATTTTGGACGTCAAACATTAAAAAATAAATAAAAGTAGTCTCTTAACGCTAAGTTTCAACGTGAGTTTGCCTTTTATGCGCCTACTTCAACGTAATTATGACTTAAAACTACTTTTATGGATTTATACAGTTTTGTTTAGATACAAATTATTTTTATTTAAATAAATGAGTCACTAATACCTACGTAATAAAGAATATTATGATTATGACTTGACATTTAGCACAACTGCTCATGAACCAACGTTGGTTTTGGAGTCATTTTGGCTTTTCTAACTTAATGGGATGGGAAAAAATAGGATGCTATGTTTAAAAGCCAAATTCCTTTTTTATAATTAAAGCTAGTATTTAAGATAAGTAATATTAAAAAATTACCGAAAGCAGAATTCACAAATTCCGAATGTAAAAAGACAAAACGTTGAGACTAAGTTTTTCTTTAAATATACTCCTTACTGTCATTTTTAATGCTCGTTGTTGGGTTCAGATGGGTCTGTCCATTAATTAGTGTTCTTGTAGGTTAGGTACCTAATAAAAAATGAAATCATGTCTGCCAACTAATTCGATGATAAACAAGCATGATGTTAGAAAATAGTTGTTAGAATTCTTAGAATAGATGTGAAGTAGCGGCGTCGGCGGCAGTTCTTCCCACGCAAGTTCCAGTTGACCTTACCAACACGTACCCTTGCTTGCCCTACACTCCGGGAAACATGGCAGCTCCTGTGTAACTCGTATTTTAACCTTACCGGCGTCCTGATTCCCGAAGTGCCTTGTGTCTTGTAATCGCAAGACAAATATTTATGTTTTACACAGTGTGTGCTAAAAATAAGTTTAGGTACTTACCTGGTTTAAGTGTTAACTTATCTGGTACCGACTTCAACAGTAGTTAGTTTATAAATTGTAAATAGGGGGCCAAGTCTGCTATTAAAATGTTGTCACAATGATCAGTCACTGATTGCATAATGGCGACGTTCCTTTATGACGCCATTACGGCGCCATAAAGGAACGTCAGTTAACGAACAGTTAGATAATTGCAAAGCATTATTATACTAATATCACAGATCACGTGATCTGCGCTAATATTATTTCGGATTGTTCGAGAATACCTAACATATGTATTGGGTATTTATTTTGATTGTATTTTTTTTTTAAATATAGTTATATAGGTATTTACAAACTCTTTAATTTGGTTGTACCCTGGTTGTATATGGTAAGTAGGAACTATAGAGTTCATGCCATACTTACAGTCATATTCAATACAAGCAGATAAAACCCTATGATGGTCGACTTTCAAAAAAATGTATTTATTTCTTCGGAGTATTGCTAAATTCTAATCGCAGGCGATTTGCGTGCATTGAATCGGTGATTTCTTTATGTTCTCAATTTCTGTAATACTTATGGTCTTATTCATAATGACTTATCGGAGGTTTAAAAGTTCGCTAAAATCAGTTCGCAAAAATTGTCAAAACTTGTTATTCATTATAGTCTTTTTACGATAAAACGTTTTTTGTCTCTCCGATAAAATCTTCGTTTAAACCTCCTGTAAGTCATTATTAATAAGACCGTAAGTGTTTATTCTTCATTTTGTAACTTATTTTGTACCTAAAAGAGTTGACAAACATTCCAACAACGCATCTTTTCATAATCGAAATGTCTTTTCATTAATAAATAGATAAAATAAAAAATCTTTATAATTTTGTCTGACTCAAGTATCTTTACTTAGATACTATAAAACAAATTCGTTATTTTTGTATGTATGTCCCTGTGTGAGCTTATATCGTCAAAAATACACAACGGATTTAAATGCGGGTTTTTAATAGATAGAGTGGTTCACGAAGATGGCTATTCAGTATAATTTGATATGGTACACAGTGCTAGTAACATCGTATTTAACTACATTAGTGTGTAGCTCCCGAAGGTAGCTCCAACTCAATCCGACCCAAAAATCAACCAAACCTAGTTTTGTTATAAATAAAAGTAACTATTTTCAACTTTAATGATGTCTACAAATATTTGCACAACATAGATTTATTATTTGCAAAGCGCAGCTAAACTTATTCCCGGTAGTTATTACGCTCCGTATGCAACTAGGGCGATTGTTATCATTTGAGAATCACAGTAACAAGTAAACGTGAACTGGTAATGGGAGTCGGGACCGTTGGTACCGAATTCAATACACAGTACGGAAGCTTTGCGACGGTAATCTGCTCGCACAGCGCCGGAGATCGAGATATTTGCTTGTATGCAAATGGGGCCTTTACCGTGCGACCGCGCACAGAACAAGCTGATGTGATAATACCCAACAGTCTCCTTATAGAGTGATACGAACACCAGATACACGTGTAGATAAGGGTCTACCCGACAACCCGTAATAGAGACAAAGGGACAAGAGGCCATTACTAGACTATATAGTGCAACTCAAAACAATAATTTTACAATCATTATATTTATAGCGTCAAATAACGTTAGGAACTTGTTTATAATAGCAGTTACCTAACTATATAAAGTCAACAGGAAGGCTTATTAGTAAACAAGATTCCAAGAAAAAGTAAAAATAGCTTTACAGGCTGGTTCATCTGCCTTTGACTTCCTGCGTATGGCTAGGAAGTATGTCCTGGATTGGCAAGATAGCTCGTAGCTCGTCCGTAAAAGCTTGTTATCTGTAATTTTCTTACGGAGAAGATTAATATAGCGCTAAAGGGACCATCAGACGAAGTGATTAAGGTGTTTTACTATGAACTTAAACTTGTTCAAAGGTCAAAATATAATAATTGCAGTGGCCATAGGTACATGACTCTGTTGAGGCCAATCAATATTACTGTGCATGCAATGCAACGCCATGATTTACTGTCTATTACTTGTAAATTAATTTCAAATCGACCTTTTAACACTGTACGTCTTACAGTTAAGTTTTGTAATAAGAGATAAATTACATGAATTATTCTATGTGTCTCCTTTTATAGGTATAACTATTAATATTTATTATTATTTGTAAATATATATAATATACGTATACCTAATGCATAGACGTATTTAATTTATATTACTGATACTACCTACCCAATAACGGTGAAATATAACTGCTTATAGACTCCCTATTTTAATTTACAGGAGAATAATTACGCAAAATTTACTATTTGGTAATTAAAACACCTATCAACAATTAAACGGTGATTATTTTTATATTTAGCAGTGCTCGTTATGAATTTGTATTATGTTTACAGATGTTCTACCCAAATGAAATTTTATAATCATTGCAATTTTTATTCGTAGACGGGCCTCGTGGTGTAGTGGTTCTTGTAACGGAGAGGAGAGGTCGCGGGTTCGATTCCCATTCGTGATTCTTTTTCAATTCGATTCGATGATGATTCGCGATTCGATGATGATTCGCGGGTTGTCCGGGGGACAATCATTTGTGTGATTTTTCCAATTGTCATACAAATGTTTGTACTGCGTCTGGGTGTTTCTATGTATTATAAGTATGTATTTACAAAAAAAAGTAGTATATGTATTCTATCCGTATTCTGGTACTCATAACACAAGCATATAAGCTTAGCTTGGGATCATAGGACGTTGTGTGAAATGTCCATGAATATTTATTTATTTATTTATTTATTGTATCTGGATTGTTCAGATTAATATTTTCGTATTTATTTAACTATTCGTTATTCCAAAAGCATGAGAATTTTAACTTTAATTTATATTTTATCGCTCAATATGCAAAGATATAATACCTATAGATTTAAAAAAGCTACGAGATTATTTCTATGAGCATTAAAAAGAGGTGCCACAACATTCAATTGAAATCTAAAGAATAGATTTTTTAGATTACCACTTTCATACAAAAGGAACTTTCTCTTCTTTATTATGTTACTTACTTAGTATAGATTGATATTATATCTAGCTATGCTAATATGTACTATAAAGCTGTGGAGTTTGTCTGTTTGTTTGAACGCGTTAATCACAGGAACCGCTGATCCGATTTTAAACATTCCTTCAGCGTTGAATAGTAGGTACCTACATTTATCGAGAAGGGTTATAGGCTATATAACATCACACTGCGATTAATAGAAGAGTAGCATAAGTAAAAATGTTGCAAAATAAGCGAAATTTTCTAAATTACAGCTAAAAAACAGCTAGTAGCAATAATATAATATGAATCTTAAACCAGTGACAGCCTGCAAACCGACTGCTGACATTATTATTGATTACATAGTTATAATATCTGACTATTACAAATCGAAAGTCAAGAACAAGCAGTTAACATGAGAGCTATCGATATTTCTTCTCTTTACTTATAAATTTAATTCGTTTTATCATTTCTTAGTAATGTATTCCTTAGATATCAAAACCGTGCAAAATATTGCGATTCAATACTGAAGGCATTAGGTATAATTTTTTATGTGTTGACAATTTACGCTTTGTGTCATCAAGAAGTTATTAACAGTAATTAGTAACGGTTTATGTTGAATATTTAGCAGCCGAAAAACTTATAGATAAGCTGCTATGCGTCTAATTTATATTCTTATACAGATAAGCTATTTGTTTCATTTCGAGATTATAGTCATACGTTGTTTATGTATGATGGTCCTAGTGACTCATTTGATAGTTATTTAGATGAGGTTGTAGGTGCGATTTCCACTCAGGACAAAGATTCAAACTAGAAAGAGCAAAGTCGATATACGGTGAGACCTAAACAACTCATCTGTTGGGGTCTAACTGATCACATCCAAAAGATAGGTGGAGTAAGATTCTAGCTAAGGTATAAATGATAAAAAAGCTAAATATGTATAAATAACTTTTAAGCTCTTTCGAACAACAGATAATAAACACCAACTTCAAGTTTGAATATGGGAAATCCGTGCCCAAATCAACAATTACCTTTTGAATACTTAATCAATAAGTAATTTATTTACAGCATAGGTATATAAATTGTTACGTTAAAATAAATAAATACATGTACAATGGGCAGATTCCTCGCCTAAAGCAAATCTTTAATCCTTCCAGAGAACGAAACCCAGTTACTTATGAAATAGAATTTTCATGTATAATAATTAAATAGTTTAAAAAAACTAAAAAACACGCTTTATTTAATCGAATTATTGTATTGTCATCGGTCTTTGACAGGTGTGCAAAATTTGAATAGAATCTGACCGTTTAAAGTGGGTCAAAATAGCGTCCAAAGGAGTCGGTTACAAACATACAAACAAACATACAAACAAACATACAAACAAACATACAAGTGAAGCTAATAAAAAGCGTGTAAAAAGCACATGATGAATGTGATTCAATTAATCATTAGTTTATCTCTGTTTTGTCCACTATTCGAGCACTGGTTACTTACTGTTTAGATAGGTATTTATTATATTTATAGCTGCTTTATATTGTCAAGTGTGAAATATTTGCCGTGGGCGTACAGAGTGTTGTTTTGGCAATCAGTTAAGGAAAAAGTTGGAGCTAAAATATTTATTAGGTTTCTTTATGATATAATCGAAAAGTGCTTACCTATATTATGAAGTATGTACTTAGTGATATCGTTTGTATAAACAGTTAACAAGGTACAAAATATTTTTCCACTTTTTTATTTATTTTTGTCGCATAGGTTTTGTATGCAAACTCGGCTTGTGATTTTGTTACGATCAATGAAAACATTACATTATGCCATTGGCGCCTTCCTCTGATGTTGATGCGTTTAGTCATTAACAAAACTTTTTTAATGCTCTTTCTGTCCGAGGTGATATGTGTCTAGACCTAGACACAGGTAAGCGGCGGAAAGAGGCAGCAACGTCGTCGGCCTCGGGGACCTCAAAAATGTCCCTACAATAAAATACAATTATTCACTTTATGATTTCCTGAATCCTACTCAGCCTCGCAAAACTGAGATTGCCGACGTTCGCATCTAATCTAGCGTCGCTCCTGACCTAGGTATAGTCCCAGGCAATGTAGACAGGAATGTAACGACAAGTGTAATTTTCCACCGTAAGTTGTTTCAATTGTCATTTTCATTACGGGTCCCATGAGTTCACGACCTACTTTAATTAGCTTAGATGCTTATGATTAAACGACATGGTCACGACTTGTCGATTTACTGCAAATCCATCGCGTTTTTCTATTAGGTACAGTCTCGGGACATCGGCAGTAATTTATTTGATTTGCAATTTTGCTAAGCTTTTACTTAATAAATTAAATTGTAGGGCAATGGAAAACAATATTGCCACGAGTTGATCCATTACTCTGCCACCGGAGCTATCATGGTGTGTGCAAATATTAACCTGAATTATTAATAGCGATATTTTACTTTTTTCCAATACTAAGAAACACGTTAGTATTGCAATTGTTAAAACAGTAGGTAATAATAACTAAACTCACATTTTATAAATTGTCATTTACCAAAAGTCCCAGACCTACGCGTTTTAAATAATCAAAGACGTTTTAAACAAATTATACAATCGTTAAGTTTTGTTCTCTTTAATTGTCAGAAAGGGCTTTTTGTAGTAATAGGATACAACCTGCTAACGTCTGACCTTTACCAAGGTGATGCTGAATTGTAAGATAAAAAAACAAATCTGTTGAAAGATTAACTTTCATACGATAATTCATAAAAAAATTGCTTTAGGCTTTAGATTAAATTAATCCGTACCCTAGATTAACTACCTGAACAATGCCGATGGAATCGATTTATCTGAACATCTCAAAGCAATTTAAAATTAAGAACCATTGTAGCTGTTCTCTAAATAACCTCAACAAAATTAATTAATTCAAATAAAGGAGAATAATGATCCAAACTAATTTCGACATCAATAAGTGACAACCAAAATGGAAAAAAAAGTTGTTTTTGCTAAACTGTAAAAAACATAACTGACAGTCGTTTCGAATTCAGTTGTAGTTTTTTTTATGTTATGTACATGATAAATCAGACGTTCGATTGGAAACCAAGTGTGTCTAATAAGTAGACCGTTATCCCAGAGCCCACGCCTGGTACTCGAACATTAGATTATTAGGAGAAATCGATCGCAAAAATTTTTTTGCTAAATGTACCAAATTCATGCCAAAGGTTCAGTGAAAGTTAATTTTCATGAGACACCATTTAATTAAAGATAAATGAAGATACATTTACTTCAATTGTTCAATAAAATTGTGAATTGATATGATACCTATCTACTTCGTAGTAGATGCATTAGTCGATGCACTCAAAAATCCACACTTCAATCCGAACCTAACTCAGGAATTTTTGATGACACACGGCATACCTAAGTTATGTATGGTATGGTAGGCATGGTAGAAAGCTCGATATTATACAAGAGAATCACAATCAAGATTATCATGTCCTTACTAATAAGTTAAAATACTCCATATTATTAAGATAACTATCTTTTGATATGTATTCGTAATGATAAAAATGACATTTTTAAACACAGATTTTATCAGGATGCCTATAACAGTAGTTTGAATGTTAACCTAAACATTTTATTCAACAGAATTTGTTATCCTTTGCATAAGAATGCGAACAAGACCTTTCGCCGTGTCTAACGGATTACATTAATTTAGAATCGATTTTGCACGTAGAGTTGCAATTGTTTCCGTTTGGTTACAAAGTTATTTTTCCATTTGGAAGCGTATCGAGGTACGTGTATGGTAGATTTAGGTTGTGGCATTAGGTTGTTATGCTGGGATTGAGTGTTGACCGTAAGTAGTAGTTAGACAGATGTCGGCTGTCACTGCAAGTATTTACATTTGGTTTACACTTCTGGGTCACGCTCCGTGATCGCTCTATCGAATATACTCGTACGTCGCTATTATTCGCATGCCAAATACAGTAACCACTGACGAAATATTATACGCCGCTGCGTTCGTTGTAATTACAGACGGCTTGACATCTAATTTGTTCAACATAATAAGTTCACGCCGACTACTTTTTATAAGCATAACAACTTAGCATGTGCCAATAAAGTTATTTTTGTCTTGTTTATGTTTCGTTAACGCATGTCTATTGGTCGGGTTAAAAAAAGTACTACCTAAGTAGTAGTAGTACTATATCACGTCTGTAAATAATTAGATACCAAAAAATCGTTAAGTATAAAAGCTATAAAATTTTATGATCGGTACTACTTATTTAAATTCAAAGAGATTTTCTGTAAACATAATTAATTGCTTAGGCCCCAATTCTTGGCTATTGGTACCTAACCAATAGCCAAGATTTGGGGCCTAAGCAATATGTGATTATTATTTACTAGTTTATGATATTTCGAGTGCAATGACGTAAACATGTTATTTAAAAGCAAACGCTATATAAATACTTCTGACTGTTATAATAATCTTATCTAAGACTTGCGCCTGACCAATGTCTCAAGATGTTTCTTATAATGCCTTCTAAACGGGCCACCCAGTTGAGTGTGTCCTAGTTATAGGGTCATACCATGTCATACTGATAATGAAATTCCAACAAGGATAAAATACAAAATAATTACATAGGTAATTGAAGCGTCTAATGTTCAGATTTTATCTAATAACGGATGAGACATAAAAGCCACGGCATAAGACTTAGACAATTAGAAACGTAAACAAATAATTTATTCAATATTACCGGGCCGGGAGCTCATAGTGCGGTCGATACACGAGGTCAGGGGTTCATATTAAGTACATGTTTCAAGTTTACTATTATCAATAATTTATCCTGTAGAAACATTTTCTATAGCCACTTTAGCGATATAATTGCAATAGAAAAAAGGAACTGTTAAACCTTTGGGAGTGATACAAATTAGATTTTTTGCTACACATAATAACACAGCGTAGTCAAATCAGCAGATGTTAGTACATACATTACGGAAAAACATTGCCTATTGTAATGATGTGCGCTGGTTACATATGTCAAGATCTTATCTCGATAAAATAAACTAATGGTTAAAACACACCTGTTGTTCGCGTAGGAGGGAACCGTAATGACACTACTATGAAGATAGCTCCAAGCATTTTGATATTCAGACAATAGAATAGAATCTTCCATAGCGGTCTTATATGGTCTTATGTTAGGTATGCAATAAATATCTATTTATCACGTATGATTAATCAAATAACGTCATATATAAAGGTATACCAGTAAAAATAACTTACAATAATCTCGATAAATATCTAGCTATATCTAATGTGTATCTAGGATACAGTTAGGTGGAACTAATTGTAGATATTTGAAGGAATAAATAATAGCCAAATGTATGTAGAGGAAGCCAAGGAAGTATGTTAGGATCGTAACAGATGGCGCTCTATAGTCTCTGCCTACCTCCATGGGAAAAAGACGTGATGTTATGATGATGATGGTGATGATGATAATGACAATGTATGTCTGTTGTACTAAAATAATGACGTTAACAGAGTTTAAACTTTTATTTTGACTATTTTCTTTGAAACTTATCTATTAGTCTCAGGATAGTGAAATAAAGCAATAATTGCTCCTTAAACTGTGTTTGTGTACTTATGTACGAAAGACGAAAGTTATACTATTTGTATATCCTGCGTTACTAACTTACTTCAGGGTGTCAGCTTTTAGTGACGGATCGCGCGAGCGTTGTATGTTTTTTTGGCTGTTTTACGACCTAAAAATTTACATAATAATATTATCCCATATATCTATCCTGTCTATAGCAACAACCGGTATAATAAACAGATGTAGACAAATTATCTAACATATGTATTAAAGAATTTCAAACTAGGCACTCAAGCCTTCTCAAGGTTTAAATATCTTTTTTTAGAGTCGCATGTAATGCATGAATTTCTATTGGAATATTATGAGTTTAATCTAAACAAATAGAATTTATTATCGAACATAACTATCTGAATGGTTTTTAGCACTTTTAATAAAATTCTAAATCCGTCAAGAAAGTTATCGATATTATCCTAATAATATAGATAACTTTCTTGTTTCTGTCATAGTACTATAGGACGTAATATAACTCTTATCTGTTACCAGTGCCTTTGTACGCGTGGAATAATTTAGAAAATTTTCTCCGCTTTTGCAACATTTTTCTCTGATGCTTTACTTCTAATGCTCGCAGCGTGATATTAGGTAGCCTATAACATATGCGTGATATTATATAGCCTTTCTCAATGAATGTATTATCCAAAACTGAAAGCAATTTTCAAATCGGACCAGTGGTTCCTGAGATTAGCCACTGTTGGGCACAGGCATCCTCCACTTTTGAGGGATTATGGTCTACAATGCCGCGCTGACCAGGCATAGGATTTAGTTTCGAGTTTTCCGTCTTTTACAGAGGATGTTATGTTCGTACAATATCCCTTAGCTGGCTGTTACAGCACTCTGGGGAGGAAATAGGTGGTGACACTTGTATTCTTAATCCGTCACCACACGGACATTATTATTATTTATTTATTATTTAATATAAACTCTATAAAATAAACAGTCACTGGCTAAAACACAGAAAGAGAAACGTAAAAGCATCAAACGTAAAGATGCAGCCCTATATAAAAGTGCGCACTCAGATATAGCGGAATCAATTAGCGGATAGATATAAATACTTACACACACTTTATAATAAAGATAAAATCAATTAACCTACATATCATTAGTGTACATGTATATAACTACCTTGTTGTAATGAATCTGTATGAGTTATTGTTACTGTCGACATCTCCCCTCAGGTGTTGTTGTATAATTGGAGAAACCGCGAGGTCAATGGGTGATGACCGAAGTTGGCCACTAATAGCGCACTTAATAACTTCACCTAAATAAATCACACATAACGGTCAATGCTCCTCACCTAAATTAATGTTAATATGATAAGCACATAATGAAAATGTGAACTTTAATAATACACTGCCGAAATAAGTGCTCAACATAGTAAGCAAAAAATTAATTCGATTATATTGTATATTTAATCAAAGTACATCTTTTATTGAGGTGAGATTGCCACTTTCCAAATCTACATATTTACAATATAATCAAAATTATTGTTGAAAATTATAAGATATGAGAGCCTTGTAACAAAATATTCGTGAACCACGTAGATTTTGTCTTATGGCCATGGTGTCATGTAAAATAGCAATATACTATGCATTGCTTTTGGTTACATTTAGTCTAAAATAGCTTACTTTTCTATAAGGCATCTGTTCAGGCATAAAGCTATGAGTCTCTTGAGCAGAATGTTACTGCGGTTACTCATATTGATTTGCTATCTCGACATTTCCATACAATCCCTTGTCGAGTAAATATTTATTAAAGCGTCTCAGGTTTAGGTTGATATTATTATAGATACGTATTAGTATTACAGACCAGGTACTACATTTATAGATTATATAATTATATATAAAAAATATGTACACTTTTCAAAAATGGTTTTAAGAATGCTTACCTCTGTTGACAGCTGGCCACTGCGACCTAACAATATACCTGTAACATCAATTGCTTCTACTTCCTATTCGTTCTTCTTACGGCTCCACCAGATCTCTTGGTCTTCTTGTGGTGCTGTCTCCTACCGGAAGTAGGTGATCATCATTACGATCTTTACTTATTTTACAGCTTTTCTAAACAAAAACCTGGAGCTCATGTCAAACCATTGTCTTAAATTTTTCATCCAGGATGTATCGGGTCTGCCTAGTCTACGGCAACCCTGAATCTATACTTGCATTATTAGCTGCAGTAGATTATATTGTTTATTAAGGAATATATGCCCGAAGTACTGCAGTTTACATATGTTTTTCTCTACTTTGTCCCTTAATAGTTACTAGGCCCGGCCACCTCCACTTTTCGAGGGTATTTGGTTTACTTGTGCCACGTTGATCGCATTGGTCTAGGTGTATAAATATTCAAGTATAGGTCATAGGTATATAGATCTACCCTATTATACATCGTGTTTCAGAAAGGTGTAGTCATATTTGACCATCGTTACACATGGCCGGTGACTAGGCACTAGGCATGGATGAAATTACAAATACTAGTTATATTATGACTTTTATGTGTTCATAAAAGTTTAATTAATTTATTCAATTAATCGATCTTCTTTAAATACAACACTACTATGAGGTCATCTTTTATCGTAAGGTTCAATCGCATTCAATAAACCGTAAACATCTCATAATTGATGCGAATCTGGTAGTTATTTAATAGTAGGCAATAAACAAAAAAAAACTTACCAACTGTATTTTTCTATGTGTAACTGTAATATTTATAATATTTAAGGCCTATCTAATGCAACTTTAAATTATGACTACACCATTCTGCAACACGTTGTATATTCAAGATTTCCGTCTCTCACATAGGATACCATCAGTTTATTATATCCGTGCGGTATCTAAAAAGGCCGGTAAAAGGTAAGGTTATGTAAAATAAATATAAAAAACAACCAGTAATAATAACACATATATTTAAAAATTGAATATACGTACAATTTGTAGAATAAAAGTGAAATTTATGCGTCTAAACATAATATATATATATGTATATTACAATCACAAACTGTTGCATATTTACAACGATTTATATAAAAAATATCTAAAGTACATTCAATCTTTTCTCTTCTTTTAAAATTCTTTCTTACTTCTTTATTCTTCTTTTTTATTAGAATTGGCAGTTAAATGTATCCTAAATTTTAAAGATTATAATTTTTTTAATAGCGTAGTCTGGATTACATCACTATTTAAAACTATTTCCGACAAATTTAATCCTATTAGTAATAGATATTATGGCTAACACTCATTATTATGGGATCGATAACGTCGAACCAGGTTTCAATATGCTCAAAACCTGGGTCAAAATCATCGATCCCTTAACTGTGAGTGTTAGCCGGTAACATACATAATTTACTAATATGACATAAACTCACGAAATTTCAAATTTCAATAAGAAAATTTTGTCCTTACTCCTCCCAGAAATAATAAAAAAAGGATCGGATTCCCCCAAATTAAACCCTCGCTACGCCCGCGATTATCGCTCGCGATTATCATTATCACGCAATATATATAGTTTATATATACAAGGCTATTATGCAAAAGAGTATCTTTAAGTGTACAAAACAGGTAGAAATTAAAAAAAAAGAAGACACATAGAAAATGTATTAAAAACCTTATACAACAAATACCAACACATCATAACATTATTTGTGATGTATTTTTTCTATAAAGTAAATGACAACAGTCTTTGTACAGCTGTAATAAACTTACACTAACTATTTACAATTAACTACAATTTATGGAGTTACTTGGAATAGGAAATTATTATTTTATAATTACACATTTAGATTAAGAGCTGGTGTATAAAAAATTACACTTCACATTTTCACTGGTATCGTGGGGACTAGACGATATGTCTGAGTAAAAAATCCTTTTGCATCAGTTATTCATTCGAGGTTACTACGCCAATTGCAATATCAAACTACTTACTTAATACAAGTATTTATTGCTTTATTGCATTGTATTGATTGTCGAATACTGAAAACCTCTCCTAGAATGTAAAATCAATATGAAAATATATTTTCATCATAAAAAAACTAACATAACATTGAGGACAATAATTTCAAGTAAACCTGTCTGTATGTCAGTAATCCTTTTAGGTCAAAAGTACTAAGCCAATTTAAGTGAAAGATATATAGAGGCAGACTAGGGCCAGCAAAATGACATAGGCATCTTCGGAACACGAACACCAGTTAGCGTAAGTGAAAACATTAAAAGGGGACGACACCAAATTATGCTCCATACAAAAATATGGGTATCGTAGTCCCCTTTTTTCTTCGCGAAAGTTAAACAGATTTTAATTGTTTTACGCTATATTATAGATGAAGAGTATATCTATCCTTCTATTACTTTCTTTTTTTTTTCAAAACATAATAACTAAAAGAAACAATTATGACCATCCGAACTTTACCGTTTTTTTTAGGCTTTCTTTACATATATTATATTTGCAGGGTCTGTCACACATATTTGGTAAGGTTTTATCAAAAAAGAAAGTGATAGAAGCATAGATATACTCTTCATATATAATGTAGCGTAAAAACAGTCAAAATCGGTTTAACTTTCGCGAAGAAAAAAGGGGACTACGAAACGTCATTTTTCAAAGAATTTGTAGGTAAAATCTGCTTTAGCTATATTTGTCCCTTTCAGCACGGCGCTCGGAAATAGGGATAGCAATACCTAAGGCAAATATTTATTAAGTCCCCAGTCCAATACAGTCCCCTCTTAAGTTAGATTCATATACAGCTCCTAATATATCAAAATATACCATGTACATAATATAAGTACTCGCTTAGTAGCTAATAAAAGGCACATTAATTTCAAATATACGCTAGACATTATGAAATAGGCCGCAAAAAGCATACTAGCGATAATAATAATAATCTATGTGGTTAACAAGGAGATTAAAAATGTTACGCGGTTGAATCAATAAAGTTTACTAATAAATCGAATTGATAATGATTTTATGAACTTTCATTTTAATACTTATATCATAGCACATTAATCTGTAATTACAAATTAAAAGATTGGACTTACAGTCTCTCGATAAAATAAGTCACCATTTAGTTGGGTAAATAGCAGACTTTGCTTGGATCTGGTGACTAATGGTCTTATTCATAATGACTTATCGGAGGTTTAAAAGTTCGCTAAAATAGGTTCGCGAAAATTGTCAAAAACTGTTATTCATGATAGTCTTTTTAGGCTAAAATGTTTATTATCTCTCCGATAAAATCTCCTTTTAAACCTCCGATAAATCATTATGAATAAGACCATTAAAGTTTCACCCGTTGATATCTTTGCAATGACTAAGTTTCCAGAACCAATAGAAAGTGGTTAAAGCTATTCATTTTAGACAAGTTTATCTGTCATAATTCCAAAAATTATTGGTAAATTACAACGACACCAATATTGATGTGTCAAAAACTTAACTAAAACGAAATTGAGTATGGTGTATTTGGACTTAGTAGCGATTATTTTGTGAAAATTTATATTAATTAAAATCGTTATTATAAATTGAGCATATTTATTCACTAATGATTTTAGTTAATACGACGCAGGAAAGCGATCTTGTCGTATCTCGAAAAAATGCGAAAATGAGCTTTATACATCATTCGATTCAGAAGAAAATACCGCATCCAATGGTCTCAGTTTCATTTTTCTACGACTATTTTTTATTTAGATACGACATTGATTTTTAGCTCAATATTTTGAAATCAAAACAATAACATGTTGTAACTAAACCAAAATTCGCTATTTTATTTTTTAGTATACATACAACAAAATTGCTGCGTATACTTCACAGATTACGACATATACCCCGGCCGAGATGCATTACTTGCAATGAGTTACGCCCTTCACAGCGCATCACAATATAAATTTTATTTAGTTACAGCAAAATTGCCGCTCGGGATTTATATGCCCATTTGAGATATTACTAAGTTCTCATTCAGCAATTTACGCAATTTCTACAATTACACCATTTTAAAGTGCATTTTTCTATTAAAATTTATACTTATCCCATCTTAAATGATATAATATTTTAGCTATTGGATTATACACGGCATTCGTTCCCCCATCCCCCGCGACCACTAGCAGATGCAGCGCGTACGGCTTACTTGTCAGTCGACGCTCGACCGCCTAAGTGTGAATGCAATTACGTAGGTAGTGTAAAGACGACACAATATTTTCGTGTTTAATGTGATATTTGAAAATACTGGTGAGTACTATTTACAATTAACTCTTTTGTTTTTAATTGAGTTAAATAATAATCATACACAACAAATCGACACATCATAAGTACCTATATCAATGAGAGTTTTTTTTTATTCCAGATTATATCGGAGGCCTGATAATATTGATGTTATTACGAGTACAAGGTAACCAGAGAGTACAAGGTAACGGAACCCTTCGTGCGCGAGTCCGACTCGAACTTGACCAATTTTTTTTGATTTGTTATGTTTTTTTTTACTTAAGCTAAAATGGTTTTAAGAAGTATTATACCAATTGAGTTTTTTTTTTATTGTTTGTATTTTAATTTTGTTTAGAGGGCAAAAATTTTGTTTTTACATTTTTGATTACATTAAATAAATAGATTGTCTAACATACTGCATTTTATTTGTGTTCCGTCAATTATGTAATACTACTTACAACAAATAGCAAAAAGATGAAAAAGAAATGTATTCATATAAAACAAACTATCTGTCTTCATATAAAACTTATATATAGATACAGCAAGTCTGATACCAGTGTTTTGAACAATTTACTGATGGTCCCAACATTTGGCTTTTGAGATACAGCATATTCAATGTGTAGGTTTTGAAAATCAAATGCTGTATCTAGTATTAAATCCAATTACACTAATCTTAGAATGACCGTCTACATTGCAAATGGAAGGTTTTATTTTAAATTGTTATCACTGAAAATATGGTAGTTTTACGTCTACTAGTTCACATATTATGAATTTTTGAAATAGTTTTTTAGCTCTGGTGCAAAGTTGCATATTTCGACATACTACAAGATCGCTTTCCTGCGTCGAATTATGTAACGGCGAAAAGTGTAACATAAAATATCCATATTCATTTATAGCTAAGTTTAATTATTCACAAATCTTTATATCTCAAATGAATATTCTTTCCTTTCGTTGCTAACCACGCAGATTTTTTTATACCTAATTTACAGCGAAATATAAGGCTCAGCAGTTTCTAGTACATATACATATTATACATACAGTAGGTACGTATAGCTACATGAAAATAAAAATGTATAAACACAGTATCAAAAATTATACGCGTTATTTACATCGAGAATCTTCCGCCAACATTTTAATATTTTGTCTCATACAAAAATGTTACTTTTACAAACTCACAACTCTTAAAAAACCAATGAATTTATTGAATGCTACTAAAATATGAATTTTTATACATCCTTAATTTATTAATACATATTTTGCGATTGACTCGCTATGCTATTACTAAATAAACTAAATTATAATGGAAAAAATGATAACCATAAGCGGGACTTGAACCCGCGACCTCGGAATGCCGTTCCGTCGCTCTCCCAACTAAGCTATTATGGTAAACTGTAAAATTATGGTAAACATTTGCGTGGACCATAATAGCTCAGTTGGGAGAGCGACGGAACGGCATTCCAAGGTCGCGGGTTCAAGTCCCGCTTATGGTTATCATTTTTTCCATTATAATTTAGTTTATTTTATACATCCTGTAAAGAATCGATATTATATTTATATAAGCCGTTTATAAATTAAACGATATTAAATTAAAATCAAGACAATAATGGCATCGTTTCATGTCATTTTTTTCTTCTCAATGTGAATAATATGTATAAAGCATATACAGTTATAATTCATTTATATTTTAATATCTCTCATCACGTAATATACCGCTAAACTCAACTAAAATATCACATAATTACGAGTATATGTATAACAAAAGTGAAACACAAGTGACTAGTTAAAGAAAAGCTGGCACAATGTTAGTCGTAATTATTATGTAAATTTTAACGTAACTTTACAATTTATTATTTCTACTGACAATTATTTGAGTACATAGTCAAAGTTAATGACATTTCATGGCAAGAAACTGTTTAATTATTGTAGAGAGACAGTGAAGCTCGCAATACAATGCAAGCTAGGTGTTGTACACTATTATTAGCAGAGCCGAAGGTTAACGAAGTGTAATTTAGAGCGGCACCAGATTAGGTTTTTTCTGAGCGTATTCCTTGCTCGGACGTCGCAGCAGTTTCGCGAATAATTAAGCGGTCAGTTATGTGTAATTACATGTAAAAATTATTCTTATGAGTGGCGCTCGGTCGTTGAACTGACTCACAAAAAATTATTAAAAAACAACGTAGAAAATCTTGTACAGTGAGGTTGTCAAAACACGTCACAGGAATATGGATGTGTCGCCAGCGGCGTATGCTCTTTAATAAGGGTTGCCGCATTTCGTATTTTGACAAAATCCTTAAATATTTTAAGGTATTAGGTATTTTTACATAAAGATTTTAGTTAACACAATTACTAATTTACTTGTAATAATATAGTCTGAATAGAAGATAACGTCTTAAACGCAGATGCCAAAAACAAAATTACATCATAAAAAGTAAAGTTATTAAGGTAGTTGCATACTATGTTTAAGAAACAAAAAAATAAGCATTAACTTCTGGCGACAGAGAGTAAGAACCCTATTATGTTTGAAGACGCACTGTTATCGATTCAACAGTTTATCGATCGCTAGTGACTTCGATGGTAACAAAGCTCGATCATTGTTTGCTAATGAGACTTCGAGAAGTATAGGTGGTCTACCATCTACTTCTGCAAATATAACGTCATATTGACAATAATAAATGACATCTATTAATTTATCTTAAATGTATGAGAGTAAAATGTATTTAATACATGAAGTATTGTTACGTTCTTTAACAAAGCTCTTGTTTGACATGTGACAACTGATGCTGACGCGAGATTTATATTGTTTTTTGCAAGTTTACAATAACTGTTTACGTAAAGGAAATTTTAACAATGATTTAAAATAATATCGCAAATGACTCAGAAAAATATAAAAACAGACGATTTAGAAATTCAAATGCAAGATGATTAATTAATCATAGGTTGGATTGTAGATCTCAGCATTACCCAAATCTTTAAAATCAGCCTCAAAGCCTATTCGAAGAGGTCTAAGATTTAAGAAAAATCATATCCTTACCGTTACCGAAACCGCTTTTAAATATGCAAAGAGATAATATTTATAAAAATGATAAATGTAAAAGTCTAGATCCATCACTATTTAGCCCCTCGTCCATGTATAGAGAATAAAGCGAGACAGACAGCTTGGAGACTATACTACTATACTATACAACTATACTATATATATACATACTATATAAATATACTATACTATATAACTATACTATACTCTAATTTCTGCGCACACGTAGAGATCTAGAGCGCAAAGTAGCGGATCTTGTCTACGCAGACTGTAGTGATACTCTAGCTAGGGTAGTCTCGCCAATGTGTACGCGTTTTATATTGCCTTATGAAAGTCGTTCTCCTATATTTTAATCTATCGTGGACGAGGTCTATTAGAGTCGTTTGTAGAACGCATCTATTTTCTATATATATATATATTTCTATATATACACATCTATTTTAAATATAATATATTTAAGGCCTTAAATAAAAATAAATATATTAAATTATAATAAAATATAAATATATTATATTTATGTATACAACTCGTGTCGAATCTAGTAATGGTAGAAGATAATGTGTATTGCAAGTTTTTAATACTAATTTATATGTGAATTTTATCTCAGTAATGTTCGATTTTTAAAAAGCAAATCAAGTATTTAATTATCATTAATTGATTGGATTGACCTTTCAAGTTTAAAACGGTACTTAAACCATATCATAATTAGTTTTGCATATAATTATACTTAAACAGACATCATAGATAAAATTTTAATGGTTTTTAGTTTAAATGATATTATTTTGGAAAGATGACAAAAGCTTCTTAGGTTTACTCATGTTTTATAAATACTTTTATGTTGAGAAACTATCTATGCGTTTATGTATAAAATTAATGATTGATTTTTTATGCTTTGAAAACCAAAGGCAGCAGATAGAGACGCTGTTTTATTTGTCCAATATACTTACTGCTAGGTCGTTGGTGTGATGTGATAACACACAGAAACACTATAACGTCATTTCGTTGGTACGTACCGTCAAAAATCAGCATAGACACAGAGCCCTTAGAGACGAAAGTCTCTACGCAAAGATTATGAGCATTGCTCTTGTACATTTTTGGCTGAGGTTGGTCTAACAATATAACCCTTATTAGATCAATGCTCTAAGTATTTATGTATGTGATCTAAGCTTGTAAGAATAGTAAATTATTATTTTAAAGGTATTTTATAAGTACCATATTATTATAACTCCCGTTTTCCTATTGCGAGGCATAGCACGTAGCCTGTTATAGGATACTTGAGATTTTAATAAGTAATATTATGAGAAACGGGTATGATAGGTATTCTATCTATAAAATGTTAACCGGTAATAGAAAAATTTCATGAATTTTATAACAAAAATTTCCATAGTAAGGAACACATGAAAAAATAATATAAATAAATAAATAAATACTCAGGACATTTCACACAACGACCTCTGGTTCCAAGCTAAGCTTGTATGCTTGTGTTATGGGTACCAGAATACGGATAGCATACATATACTACTTTTCTTTTGTAAATACATACTTATAATACATAGAAAACACCCAGACGCAGTACAAACATTTGAATGACATTTATGGATATCACACAAATGATTGTCCCAAGCGGAAATTGAATCCGCGACCTCGTGATTGGCAGTCCGTTACATAAACCACTCCACCACGAAGCCCGTCAAAATGTTTTAGAACAAGCTAAAAATAATTTTCGCACTAGTACAATATGAAATTAGTATTATGCATTTAACAAAAAAATCTTCTACACACTACATATAAAAGTTCCTCAATAATTTTACAATATTTTGGAATAAATGTGGACCAATTAGCACCTCTCTCATTAATACAGAACACTTAAAAATAAGCATAATAGTATTTACAGCGTGTACATAAACGAATTGATTTCGTTTTAAAAAATCATTATATAAAATGGCAAGCAAATATTTACACAGGTCTTAACCCTTACATGGTCATCAGTTGTGGAATATAATGCGAGATCAACGCTCGTCAATGTAACAATATTACATTTATTACGTAAATTTGTGAAAAATGTCCGTTGTGATACCAAATAAGAAGTCAAAAACTTCACCGGGCTCGTTTTCGACGACAGCTTTTTCTTCATCTCTGCAAATCTGCAATGAAAAAATGCAGAAGAATAAAAAAATATTATACGGATTCAAAGTAAAGTCACGGACAGGCAGACTAACAATTAATGTAGAAACGTATCGGATAGATTTCGGATTGAATCGGATTAGACAGTAATGACTAATCACTACTGATCCAGACAATAATAACTTTTTTACTTATTATAGAATAAAGTCGTTATTTTTGTATGTATGCCTCTATATGAACTTATATCTTCTAAACTACGCAACGGATTTTGTTGCGGTTTCTTTAATATATAGAGTTCTGAGTATAAATGTGGAAGGAAAAAAATCTAGAGAAAGACCTAAGAAAAGATGGATGGACTGTGTGAAAGAGGACATGAAAGAAAGAAGAGTTGACACAGACATGACGGCTAATAGAAGACTATGGAAGAAAAAGACATGTTGCGCCGACCCCAAATAATGGGGTAAGGGCAGGATGATGATGATGATGATTCTTTAATATATAGAGTGGTTCAAGAGAATGGCGTATTTGTATAATTTGTTTAAGTTTGGTTTCTAAATATGTACCACGCGTACGAAGTCATGGGCAACAGCTCCGGCACCGGCAACATCCCCAAAACATGTGTGAAATTATGAAAGACAAACAAAAATTCATACATTTTTATTGTGTTATAAAAGCAATAATGTTAAGAAGAGGCTGTATATTAAATAGAAAAAATAAATCTAGTCGACCTATTAAACTCATTTGTATAAGAAAACAAAAATATTCAAGTATTGGACTGGCCAAGTTTATTGGATGCATTCACTGACTGGAGATGTCACGTACTTAGCGACTAGGCGTGCATACCGGCGTAGGTACGTAAAAAGAGATAGCGTGACGATTACAACCAAAAAACAGAGTAATATCACAGCATTTTAACTACAAATTCTGAACAGTTTACCATGAAAATGTAAACAATTCTTTTTTCTTGCGTCGCACTTTAAGAACGTTTCAGTTAAGATGAATGGTGTTACCATACTCTTAGCATACAAAAAAGAAATCTTGAAAATTGTTTAAATGGTTTCTAAGCTTACCAATATATATTGGTATAGGCCTGATTCAAAATTCTGTTTTAGACCAAAATTTTATAGTAATTTTGGGCTAACAAAAAAAAAAAGACATACAGATGAATTGAGAACCTCCTCCTATTTTTGAAGTCGGTTAAAAATCATTACACCAAAAATCTGTACCTATTTGCCAGACACGTCATGATGCCAAAATTTTTATTTAGTTCGCATGCCAGCCCTATGCAGTGTTTGGGTATCCAAAATCCGATAACATAATTTGGTAACATAATCTTTATCCTCGTTCCCTTTATAAAAATATCTAAAATTAAAACATGCGAGTTTTGATACGCTTATTTCAGTCCACCAGTAATTTTTTAGACTCTTACCCGAACAAAAATTATGAAGACAGTGTGATACCATGGATATAAGCAAATTCTGAGAAAGAACTTTTAATAACAATATACATAAATATCGAGTTATAGCTCACAACTTAATAAAAGTATTTAAACAACAAAAAAATCGTCGATGTATGCAAATGATGAGCGCTTTCGCAGCCTGATATTACTTCTAGCAAGTAATGGACATGAAATTTGAGTGGTACGCATTAAAGTTAAAACCTATGTTTTGATACCATAAAACATAACAACTGCTGCCATAACTTATGTTGGTTTTATTTTAGTTGGTAAGTAATATCAATAAAGTGTATAAATACATAGGTATTGCGTGGCACATTATCATAGCTAGAAAAATAAGAGCCCGTATTACACAAAGTTTAGTGCATATTTTCTATTTACTTAATACGATGTTAAACTTGAAGAGACGTAAAATAAGATAAACAAACATAGCCATATGTAACGTCAGCTTTGTGACTAAAAGCTGTGTTTTTAATTTAATTATTTTTGTCTTAGATTACCATGAATGTAGAGCGAACTTTTATATGCTAGTAAAGACTTTGTTTCTATAAATAAATTCTTCTATCTGTCATTCTCATCTCAATCAAGACATTACCAAGGACAGCTTGCTGACTCTTGTTTTAGCCTACAGAACAGCATAGGCAGAAGAAGTAGCGGAAGTATGTAAAAAATTTATTATGAAATAAATAACATAAATTATTATATCCGAAACAAGGCAAGTTAGTATTGAGTATAAACTACATAAAAAGTGGGTAAGGAATCTGTTAGTGCACGGTAGAGCTTATTGCTTCCAGCTGTCCATTAACAGTACCCAGACAGTCAGTACATGTTTCTTTACAACCATAGTAAATGTAATATCTAATATTATCGCATCAGATAACATCTATTAATGTTTTAGTTACAGTAAAGTATGTTTTAGTTCGATAGGTGTGAAATGACCGTTATTTTGTAATTCTCATGTTAAATGTTACGGTTGTGTTTCAAATTGAATCGCTATTCGCGATTTACGCAGATCATTACCGCGTTGCCGATACGCGATTATATAAATTACAATGCTGTATAAAGTATATTAGTGGTAATTGTAACAATAAATATGTATTTACGAATATACATTAGTTGTGAAGATTGATAACTTTAGTTGGTTACTTGCTCACTAAATTGATACACAAATCTTACTTAGAAAATTATGTTTTAGGTATATCAAGGCAGAAGTGAATTTTTGAATAAGGAAAATAATAATTATCGAAATTATATGTTAATCTTTTTTAAGAACCTATCCTAGAAAATCAACTTTTTTTTTAACAATCATTTTAATATCATCAAAGTCTTATTTTCTGTCTTAAATCTTTATAAATTTGATTGCATGTTAAAACACTATGTTTGTTGCATCTCAGTAATTTATAATGTGGAGGCGATAAGTTCAACGCACGAAGCTGTTATCTATTGATCAAAAAGAATTTAAAATGTAATTGCAGCCGGTACTTTTAATATAATAAAATATATATTGAAAACCTGTTCAATACGTTGTGATGTTGGGGATGAGATAGGTATTTTAATCACCCTTTGGGTTGTATACCAAAGACGGGACCATTTACTACTGTTTAGTTATTTTTATCGACCATTGTCAACATACTAAACTTGGTCAGCGCGGCACAGTAGACCATAATCCCTTTCACTGGAGGAGGCCCGTGCCTAACAGTGACACGTTACCGGGCTGGAGTGAGAAAGACAGAGTTATTATAAATGATAACACACTTAACTCGCAACAAAGATTTTGTTGACTGACAAGAATTTCAAAAAGCCGTTAGCACTAATGTTGAACTTAAAAAAATCAATCAACATGTTTTAATCGAAGCCGCGTAGCGAAACAATATGATCTCATAAAATTACTGACGTGATAGTAATTTAGATAAATTATGCAAATAAAAACATAATGTTAATTTTATTACGTGAGTTATAATATTATAGTAAATTTAACGGTCATTATTTTACTAATGACTTGTTTATGATTGCTTACCTATGATTCTTTTTGCACGAAATGAAAGTGCTGATTGTGATTTAAATTACAGACTTATTCACGACTTCAAACGGACTTTTGTCCGTAACCAACACTTATGTAAAATAACTTTATGATTATTCGATTACAGTTATAACAAATTTAGTTTATGTTAGCTAATCTTGGTGTCTTTGTAAACGTCATAAGATATTTTACGCACTACTGGAAAGAGGCGTACCTTAACGCAATATAGCGGTCTAGATTAGATGGAAGATATTGATCTTATAACGCCAAAGTAAACAGGTTTGAGTAATTGGACAAATTTCATTATCTTATTATTGTCAAAGAAGAGAATAATATTTGCAGAGGCGATCAACAAAAGGTTTACACATCACTTTCACACAAATGCAGTAATGAAAAGCCTCAAAATGACCGCCCACGCAACAAACTCATACACACATACTCATAGACAAAAATTTTATCTAAATTGAGACGGAGGTAGGCTGGGGAAAAATTCAGTCTAAGTATCAAAGTGTTATAATTAAAATAAAATGATAGCCATGATGCCAGACACTATATTATGAGTCAGTATAATTATATAGGGTTCGAACTTCTGTTCTCAATTTAATATTTGGGCATCGAACATCGACTAAGAACACGTGATTTAAAAACCAACAAAATAAAACATAGAAGGCCAAATTGAGTATTAGAGATTAGTCACATAGATATTTAAATAATCTCATTTATATTCGTTTAATAAATTTTATTAGAGGAAAGGAGTGTCTCGTTTTTTAGGGTTCCGTACCCAAAGGGTAAAAACGGGACCCTATTACTGAGACTTCGCTGTCCGTCCGTCCGTCCGTCCGTCTGTCACCAGGCTGTATCTCAAGAACGGTGATAGCTAGACAGTTGAATTTTTCACAGATGATGTATTTCTATTGCCGCTATAACAACAAATACTAAAAATAAAATAAATATTTAAGGGGGGCTCCCATACAACAAACATGATTTTTTTACCGTTTCTTGCTCGATACTAATAACGTTGCCTTATGTTGCATAGATAATGGTACGGAACCCTTCGTGCGTGAGTCCGACTCGCACTTGACCAATTTTTTTACATTAAAGGCTTTTGTTCCACTTAGAAACGGTATTGCCAATAAAGATAAAATCTTCAAAATCCACGCTACTATTATCGTAAAACAATAATTTGTATTATTTAAATAAGTTTGTTGAATCCTTGTATGCGGTTTTTATATGAAATAAAATGATTCTCGTTTATTTAACAAAAATAATGTGAGTTTTGTGAACAATTAATTAAACAAATTCATAATTTATGTATTTTATAACTCATTATTAAATATATGTATACATATCATTCATTATAAATGTGTTTTTTACGTGGCGGTGTACTTTTCACTTTAAAATAAGTAAAGAGGTCCAGTTAATTAAATCTTAAAGAAAATATTATAAAAATTAAAATATAAATATTCATGGACATTTCACACAACGTCCTCTGGTCCTAAGCTAAGCTTTTATGCTTGTGTTATGGGTACCAGAATACGGATAGAATACATATACTACTTTTCTTTTGTAAATACATATTTATATTACGTAGAAACACCCAGACGCAGTACGAACATTTGTATGACAATAAGAAAAATCACACAAATGATTGTTGTTGATTAAAAGGTTAAAACTAACCATGCCCTTTGAATAACGCATGAGTAGGTATTCTTTAGATTCAGCTTTTTCCTATAAGTGTCTTTAATATCAACTAGTAAAAAGTCTGCCAAATAATAAATAACTAAAATATAAAATAAAATATATAAAAATATATAAAATATATAATATACTAGCTGACCAGGCAAACGTTGTTTTGCCATACTAAAAAAAATGGTTTGAAAAATAGATGTTGGCCGATTCTCAGACCTACTGAATACGCATGTAACATTTCACAAAAATCGGTCAAGCCGTTTTGAAGGAGTACGGTAACTAACACTGTGACACGGTAATTTTATATATTAGATAAAATAGTTTAAAATACTTCAATTTATTTGACTTATAAATTATTTCATCATCCATTACAATTTTAGAGCTAAAATTCCATCAACTCATCCTTACTGCGTCTACTAAAATTCATTATTTTTCTTTTCAGAATATTCTTAGGACCATTTTAAAAATATAACGTGCTTGAATATGTAGTAGTTGAATATGTAGTAAAATATGTAGCTCACGTGACATAGGCGAGATTAATAAAGTAATAGTTTCAAATCACAAGAGATTCACCAGTAAATGATACAATGATAGCGCATAATCACACCAAGATAATGATTTAATCGCGATATTAGCCGCGCTCGGGGGCAAATTGCTCCGTTTATTTAAAAAGATAAAAAAAAGGTGTGACATACATTTAAAATAGGGAAGAGATAGTATCGCAAAAATTTTAATGAATGAGACATGGCATTGAGCATATTTCGTGTTCATTGTTCGCGATTTCTCAGAGTGATTTGCTAATAGCAGCTATTAGACTGCCTTCGGTCACTTCTCGAAGATGTTTCACGTCGACTACCGGCCTTACAATCACACACAAAAAACATAATTATTCCTAAAACGGTAACAGTTAATTGATCCTCTGTGTGTAGATAGTCTTACGGTAAAATCGGTGTCATGGTTTTTTTTTTCTACAGGTAGGTACAGGCACAAAATTCCTATTTGAGTGTCGGTTCAAAAGACTCTTTAATTACCAATCTTTAATAGTATTAATGTCAAAGCATAAAATTTAATAAAATTTATAGTAAAAAATATTATTGTTTAGTATTTTATGGTCACGAAGTACATTTACAGTGCGTGTTTGTGGCCAGCGTTTCGATAATTATTTATTTTTATTTATGACAGACGAACACACAAACTATAATTATGGTTATCAGATTAAAAATATGGCGTATGGATTAAAATAGCCAAGTCATAAAATATTTATAGCTACGTTATTACATTTCAATCATTTCGTAATAGTATGCGTATACATAGGAGCTTTATTTATTTAATCATAGATCTTTTGTTCGAATCTAACGTAACTGCCTGACCGTAAAATTACTGGATTGTTAATCGGTGTAAGTTCCATAATGTAATTATTAAAACTATTATAGATTATGAGAAAAGGGAGCCATAGGTCGCTTAGAATAGCTGTTTGCCTTATACATATTTCGATTTTAGATTCGGTAGTTCAGTCCGATGCTAAAGAGGTTTTGCCAACAATTTGACGAGCCTCGTGGTCGAGTGGTTCATGTAGCGGACTGTCGATTAAGAGGTCGCGGGTTCGATTCCCGCTCGGGACAATCATTTGTGTGATTTTTCTCATTGTCATACAAATGTTTGTACTGCGTCTGGGTGTTTCTATGTATTATAAGTATGTATTTACAAAAGAAAAAGTAGTATATGTAGTCTATCCGTATTCTGGTACCCATAACACAAGCATATAAGCTTAGCTTGGGACCAGAGGACGTTGTGTGAAATGTCCATGAATATTTATAAAGAAAAAAAAGAAAGAAAGAATTCAAGAGAAAAAAACCTTTAATAGCTCTGTATTTTCAATAATGGTCGAAAGCCCTGGTATGGAACGAGGGATTGACTTCTTACCAATTACGGAGTTGGTAAGAACAGAATGTTCTATGTAAGAAGTCATGGCTCAGATTTGCACTACACTCAAATATTTAAGACTTTAATACGAACCAAAGGTGACCCAAATCTGTAAAACTCATGTTCTAACCACCTGTGTTCATTACACCGAATATAAATGCCCCGTACAACACCCAACACAACGTTATCGACTAATGATATATTTTAGGACAAATACAATATCATAATTAACAACCCATTCACTAGATCCTATCTCAGAGAGCTTTAATGATCGTTTCATTAATAGCATTTGAGTGATGTTGCCAAATCTAGGTTTATTAATAACAATAATGACATACTCGTATAAGAGAATCTTTAAAAAAAGATACAAACATAAATTGATGAACACCTTATTGGATACTTTACAGTTGATATTAATCTACTCGTGCTAAATGCATTTATTTTATTCAATAAATCGATAATCAAACATTTTGATTGACAGGTGAAGTTTTATTAAATCGAATGATGTTAGATCTGATATATCTGACATCGATTTCAGGTCTAGAAAGAAATTAAAAGTATAATATTGTACAACACTCAATTAAATTTTACTATAAAATTGACGTATACAAAAACTGAGTAGGTTGAAGATCTGGCGGGAAACGAAAGTATGCCATCACAGTTTAAATACAAAAAAAATGATACTGATCACGTACAGAGCTGGAGTATTAAATTTTCCGCTTCGTTTTGGCGACAAACGGTTAGTGAACGGTCCAGAGAGCATGTTGAACTCGCGTCCACTTCAGTTTGGTGAGCAATACCAGACGGACGTCACTATCCAAATGTACTATAGTTAAAGCTTTTCTACCATATAGCTATCGCGGGGCTATTAGAACAGATATCATTGACAAACAAGCTCTTGGCGATGAATTAAATAAATTCCATTTTTAAACCGCTCGTAACTAAAATTTAAACATAAAAGGACGATTTGATTTTACCTTTTTTTTACTATGCCAGTAAGATAAGTGAATGTTTTCAGATGTTCTTAGACGATTTACATGGTTAACACGTCTAGCGTTGTGCTTCGTCAAGATGTACACAATTGATGAATGACTGTTAAGACCCACCACATATGCCAATCATGACTAGTGCTGATCGCCAAGAGCGACAACATCGAATACAAGCTGCGGTAAGGATCTGCCGTCGCCCACACCCTTACTCACAACTAGACCTGTTTTATTTTCCACCTTATTTGTTTTTGAATCGATTTAAATACACTACGTATATTTAGAGTCGTGTCTGCCAGATAGGTTTAAATTAAATCGTATTATTGTTCGTTAGTTACTCAGCATCGAGATGGACTTTTTACGCTGTCTTGTTTAATTACCTCTCCTTTTAATGTTTCATTTTGTTTAGAATACATTAGTGTTTATGCTAGATGCAATTGTAAACTTTGGGTTCAATGCCCCGGATGTATTTACTTAATGTATTTACTAAATTTAAATTCAAAATCTATACTTAGGACACTAATTCTGGCACTATATGCCACTTTTATAGGACTCGTGAGCAATTATAGAGCTAGTAGCATTCGTAACCTGTATATGGAGTCGTTTTCAACTATTAGTTAACGATAGTGGAACCTACTTTTAACAACATATTAACAACTATAAAGACTATGTTTATGAAACATGTAAATATGTATGTAGTATCATTCAAACGAAAACCCCGTACTTATCAAGTAGCTCAGCAAAACTGGCTTAAAATTACATCTTCAAATACAACTTAATTAATGTACGGCGGGCCCTTAATCTATATTAAATAAAAATTGGTCAAGTGCGAGTCGGAATCGCGCACGAAGGGTTCCGTACCATTATCTATGCAACATAAGGCAACGTTATTAGTATCGAGCAAGAAACGGTTAAAAAATCATGTTTGTTGTATGGGAGCCCCCCTTAAATATTTATTTTATTTTATTTTTAGTATTTGTTGTTATAGCGGCAATAGAAATACATCATCTGTGAAAATTTCAACTGTCTAGCTATCACCGTTCTTGAGATACAGCCTGGTGACAGACGGACGGACGGACGGACGGACGGACAGCGAAGTCTCAGTAATAGGGTCCCGTTTTTACCCTTTGGGTACGGAACCCTAAAAAATGTAAGATAGAGTGTTGAGGCTATTGGTAGAGACTTTAATAATAATTAATAAAAAACGCACAGGAAATAATACATTAATAACCGAATAAATATAAAGTGTTCAAGAAATCTTATTACATATCAGAGTCATTAAAATTTGATGTCGTTCATTAAAATTTTCTCTCACATAAATAAAACACAACATAATCTCTTACTGCCGACAGTCAATTTATAAAATTTGCCAGGTTCTTATTTACTTAATGATGGCAATGTTATGACAGTTTGAGATGGAAATGTATGGCGGTTTCAGAAGGGAAGAACATAAAGGTTTGCCATATTTTTCTTCAGGCACGATGTAAATATATTGACGGTGCTGGTCAGCAGCAAGAAAATAACCGCAGTGTGCCAGAATAAAATTGGAGAACATATCGTACGATAGTTTTTTAAGGAAAAGGAAACATACTGCAACTGGCCAGAAAAATCAATGTGAAAATACTTCACATTTTATAACTCTAAGATTTTCGTTACTATACGATTTACAGAATTAATGGTCAGAGATTGTCGAACAACTATAAATAAAAGTAATATTTATATGTGGCTCCTTTGATTTACAATATACAATGTATGCAGTGGTTGGTAATAATAATCACAAGATTAACATTACTAGAGTATAGATTAGTTTAGATTAACATGTATACATGTCGGGACTAGATAATACATAAAAGGTATCTAGTTCTTGTATAATTAGGTACAAAGCTTTCATCACGTCCAACGTTCATTTGAAAGTAAAAATCGAGCAAATACCTACGCAGACCTCTTTATTTAGAATAGTCCGGTGGATTTATGTCGCTCGCGAGACAATATGGTCCGGTCGGCTCGAGACCCATACATACATTTATCTTCACAAAAACTTAATGAAAGTTGAAAGTACGCTTTCACTTGTGGTATTGTGCGTCAATTGTATACAATTTCAATTGTGTTTCTTAAACTTTTTTAAAACAAGGGTGTAGTACTCCCAGACGGTACATTAGCAGTCTAGCCGGTCATTGGCACGGAATTAGCCACAGCATAAATATTAAGCAGTTTCGCATACAATACTATATAACTTAAACATAATATTTTATAACACTGAAGATTATTGTATGTTTATAGAATATTTGATATATTATGAATAACATTTATCGTATTTTGATGTATAATTTTATCCAATGAAATATTATCCCTACTTAATATTATAAATGCGAAAGTAACTCTGTCTATCTGTCTGTGACGCTTTCCCGCTTAAACCTCTCTATCGATTTTGATGAAATTTGCCACAGACAATCTTTAGACCCTGAGCAAAGACATAGGCTACCTTTTATTGCGAAAAAAAATTTCCAAATTCCACGCGGACGGAGTCGCGGGCAACAGCTAGTGTTTTAATAAATATAAAACTAGTAGTTTTATAACTTTAATGTGATAATAAAATTTACTTTCGATAAAATTTTGTATCGAATTCATAAAGCAAAGACGTCAAAAATTAACTCATATAAAAATGTGCATATATCAATATATCTCAAAGTTTTCTTGTATGTAGTAGTATGATTTACAGTCTTTACTTATTATAAAACAAAGTCTTTATCTTTGTATGAATGTCCCAATGTGAGTTTATATCTTCAACACTACGCAATAGATTTTGATGCAGATTATTTTTAATAAAAAAGTGGATTAAGAGGATGGCTTTTTTGTATAGTTTGTTAACGTTTGGTTTCTAAATTCCACACGTACGAACTTGCGGGCAACAGCTAGTAGGTAAATAAGTATACGAAAAGAATGCATCTTAACAAAAATTACTCCAAAATCTTTGATAAAATACACTTTAAGAAAGAAAAAGAAAGAAATATTTTATTGCCTCTCCAAAAAATTACACAGAAAAAGAAAAGTAGTAGGTATAAATTGTTATAATTATATAAAAACTGCGTCATGTGCATACGATATGGGAGACAAAAGGAGCGTTGGTCAGCATATTATGTTGCGACAGCATTTAGCAATCACAACGCTGATATTCTCCAACGTCCTAATCTGCAACAAGTGACGGCTCATCAGCAACTATCTTTAGTTGATGCAGATAAATAAAGCAAAACGAAAATAAAAAACAAGAAGAAGTTTAAGAAGCTACTAATAAGTTCATATACAATCATTTGTTATATGTCTAATAATTTTTAGGTGAAAAATATTTTAATTTGGTAAGTGTTTGGTAATGCGCCTACCTGTTCCGTTTTCCACACTGCCCAATGGTTGACTGATAGAGAATGCTTTTAGCATTAAGTCCGCCATTGTACTATGTATTTTGTGTAAAAAGTTTAAAAATAAATAAATTTATAAATAATAAGAAAGCAGCTGCTTTTAAATAAGTTTGCATAAACAGTATTATTTGCTGCCCATGTTTATGTAAAAGTCGCGATGAGATTGAAGCAGCTCGCATTCTTGCATGTGATTTATATGTAAGTACAGTATAAAACGGCGTTAAGTACTCAAATGTATTGAAAACGCCCATAAGAGACCACATGTAAGTCACAATTCATCCGTCAACCATATTGATTGACACACGCATTTACTACGACATAAAGCACTATCATTTACACGCACGAGTATTGAAGAACGTTAAAAAAATTTCTCATCAAGCAAATTTGGTTTATTTCTTTTCGCGTTTACGCTATTAAGATATAATTTAAAGTTTAAAAAAAAAAACGTACGAGTGAGATTCACGCACATAAGGTTCCGTATAATTTATTTGTGTTCTATGATAGCCCCTTATTTTAATTGGGATTGTTCATAATTTTTGACTTTAAAATAATCGTATATATAGCAAATTTTCCGAAAAAACCTATTGGATCATGATCAGAAACTCTATTCCCCGAAATGGTTTTCGAATTAAGAGTTTAAAAAAAATATGAACAATGCCAATTGTATTATAATTTTTATATTTGTTATTATAGCTGCAATTGAAGTACATCATCTGTTGATAAGATACAGCCTGGTGATAGACGGTTGGACTCATGGACTGACAATAATAGTCGTAGTAGCATTCTTAGTAACTGTAATAGTCCCTTGATGTTTTACCTTTTCGTACGGGCTGAGCCCCTAAATGAGCGGTATTACTATATACCTTGGAGACATGCGATTGATGTTCATGCGATCTATTGAGAGCAACAATACTGATTTTTATTTTTACTACAACGTGGCCCTTGATAATAAATAGCCATGTGAATAACTCCAGTCTTTTGTGTCTTAAAATATTTATTTATAGTAACAAGATAAATAATCTACTTAGTTTAAAATCTAAAAAAACATGCTTAAATATCCTGGATATTTTTTAAATGATGCATTGTCATCAATACTCAATTCTATGCTACCTACTTACAAAACATTGATAGTTTATGTTGTCAGAGACATAAGTTTCTGTTGTCACATGTTGTCACAATCGTAGTAAACACAAGTAAACAATTATGATATTTTTACCTGATTCTATAAACAAAGTAAGTTTTATTTAAGTATTGTATTCTTTAGTATTAAGTAACATGCCTGTAAGCTGTGTGAGAGAAGAAAATAAAGGTTTATTAATATTATTATTATTATAAAAAGCATTTTTATGTGAAATTATCTGATTGTATATGAAAGGCATACGTAGAAACACAATAATCTTGGTGATTTTACACATATACAATTAAACTATTACGTGTATAATTAAAAATACAAGTGTGGTCATAGTGATACTTCAACACAATTCTGATCAAGGAATTGGGATTATTCTTTTAAATTATTGCATTGTCATCGGTCCTTGTTAGGTGTGCAAAATTTCAGATCAATCCGTCTACTGCAGTCTACTGCAAGTGGCTGAAAATCGCTTACAAAGATTCCGTTACACAGATTAATACATTGATAGATACATACCAAACTTATAAAAGCGTGTTAAAAAGGTTTAAAAGCTCCTTGGGAAATTAAACAGCTACATAATTTTTTTAAATTGATTAGTCTAAATTGTTCATTAAATAAAATTTTTGATTTCATTACTTCATACCATATTTTTTTAAATCTAACCTACATTCATACTAATCAGCAGCACTTTGGAGAACATTTGGATTGGATCGTACATTTCACCAATAAATAAATACCTAATCATTCTTTAATTCTCTCATCCTCTGCTCCCAAGCTAAGCTATGCTTGTGTTATGGGTACCCAAATTTTAATATAATTGTAATTCTAGGTCAAATAATCATAAAACTAATCTTTCAATATCTAGGTACTAGAATTTCTTTACTTTAAATGTTAGATTATCGTTCCTTTTAGTACCTTTAAAATCCTTATTTTATGCTAATTTCTCAACATGTATCCCGACAGTAATTACCAGTGCCTTGTTAGAAGATGTAATTTAATGAGCAATTTAGTATATAAATTCATACTGAAACGAGGCAGCCTAGATTATACTGGTTTACATAAAATGTTCATAGTTATAAGGAAGGAGAGTATAAAGTAACTATGATGTAATATTTAGTACTATACGATGCCTTTGATAAGAAAACGATAGCATCTATATTATCGCTTTATTATGGCGGCTAAGCACACGATGATTAAACTCGTTATGTTAATTGTAACTTTGAAATAATAATTACGCAGTTTCTAAATTGTAAAATACGTTAAAATATAAACTAATGCTGAAAATGACTAGTATTTTAATAAAAAATAAAATAAAAAAAACCCTTAAATGACCCTAATAAACCATTTCAAACCAAACTTTCACATTCGGTCATTAGGCACATATTTAATATTTAACTATGATCATTGATCACACGGACTAGATACTAACAAATAATGAAATTAATATGTATTCAATAATACAGTATAATTAGTATTGACGCTGTCCCACTAAGCACATTTATGTCAAACTATCTTTATTGTATCTTTATAAACATTATTTATACAATAGTTATAATAAAGACTGCGAAAATCTTGACACGGATATAAAATAGTTTTAGCAATATACGTGTGTAAGTCATTAGTCATCAAACGGACAGAAATGACAAGGCAACAAAGGTGAGAGATAGACTACGTGATATGAATATTTATAAAGAAAATAGCGAAACTGTCGTGTAGAAAACACAAAATGACATTTATAAAAGTATCAAATAATACGTAGACAGTCTCGTTAAGAATTATTATGTGAAAATTTTGCGTTTAGTACGTGGTAAGTTATAGGGGCTATCATGGAAATTGTCGAAAGCAGAACCAGAAAGTGATGCCGACATAGGGTCACCACATAAGTAGTATTTAGTAATTCTAATCTATGGGAAAGTAAATGCGTAGACGCTTATCTTTACTTATTATAAACAAAGTCGTTATTTTGATAGTATTTACGTATGTCCCTATGTGAGCTTATAGTTTTGGAACCTATGCAACTTATTTTAATGCGGTTTTTTAATAGTCTAGCTATGAGCTGAAGATGCTGGCTTTTTTGGTTAACTTATTAAGGTTTTATTTTTAAAATCCTCGCGTAGTTATTTTCTTGCAAAAAGTGCATTCTTCTTCTGAGTTTATTAATGCCCACTAAGCACGGGCTTCCTCCATTCAGAAGCGTATTGGTGCGTTGGCATAGAATTTAGTTTCGAATTTTTCATCTCCTACAGAGAATACTATCTGCTTATATGTTCTCCGTTCTTACAGTACTCTAGAGAGGAAATGGGGTGACACAATTTAATAACTCACCCCTACAGAATGGTAAACGGCTTGCAATGAAATGAAACTTAATTTATGCAAGACCAATTAGCAGCAGAATTAAGAAAAGTTTAGTATATAGAATAGCAGTATTAGATTTGGATTTTAAATTTACAGTTAAATGAAATTTAAATAGCCTCAGGATTTTAGAATCTTTAACAAATTGAAAATCTATTCAATGACATTATTCCTAAAATAGTATTGTTTTTCGATTACTTATAAAAAATTCTAACAAAATTTTTGTATAATTTAATTTGAAATGTAAATAAACGCTAAGTAGATAATTTAACTTCTAATAGTTGAACGTTGTTATTGCAATTCTAACAGTATATTCTATAGAAAAGTTCAGTTATCAAATACTTAAAATAATTAGACGTAAAATTTACGCGTCTAACATTATTATAGTAAACTAGCTGACCCGGCAAACGTTGTTTTGCCATACTAAAAAAAAAGGTTTGAAAAATAGATGTTGGCCGATTCTCAGACCTACTGAATATGCATGTAGAATTTCATAAAAATCGGTCAAGCCGTTTCAGAGGAGTACGGTAACTAACACGTGAATTTTATATTTAAGATGAGCTACTGTGTCCGACATTTTATAGACTGTATATGCAATTCTTGACATTTATTGTAGAACATCCAATATTTTATACATTTATTAAAATATTTTATTTTTCATTATATTAATTAACATGATAATTAAATCATCTGCACAAATTAGTGTTAGCATGTTAGTGAAAAAATTTACATTTTTAATACTTTCATAGGTTGTATTATGATACAAATTTGTTGAAACGGAAACGATACACCAAACTTGTTCTATTTACTTTATAGGCGTCATATCTAATCTGCTTTCAAGAAACGACCAAATAATCTATAACAAACTTTTACTAAATCTCTCCAGGCTATTAACGTCCCATTGTTGGGGCCATGCCTTCTCTAGCTCCTATTTCGGAGACATTATGGTCTACTGTGTCCCACTGACCGGGCGTGATAGTAGAGGATTTATTTTCGCGTTTTCCCTCTCTCATAAAGAATGTTATCTGTGTACAATATCCCTCAGCTTTAACAGCACCCTAAGTGAAAAGGGGGAAAGAAAGGAAAAGGGGTGGTGAAACTTTTATTCTAAATCCATCATCACATGGACAAACGTTTTATCTTTTAATTACGATGTCACGGAATAAACGCATCCATTATTTGATAACCCTGTATCAACAATTCACAACGTTATGAACCTTTTAACCCCCACGTTAGTCGACTTGTGTTCTGTGAGAGACTGTACGTCGCTGGGTCAGTTCACTGCCACAGGCGTAATTAAAATTTGAGCTAGGGGGTATTGTCCGCTCATGTTCTAGTACTACAGTACATAACAGTAAAGATGAAATAGATACCTACTTATATGCAATGTTAAATTATAAAAAGATTTTTTGAAAAATAAACACATTCAAAGAACAATATTTATCAAGGAAATAACTTTTAAGGCTTTAATTCTAAGTATTCTGAACATTTTAAGAACAATTAGAGAATACATTAAGAGCACAAATATAATGGTCGATTGATCTATCTACATTGTATAAGAACATATCATTAGAAATTCAATTAGTTAAATATACACAGTAGTTAAGAGATAAATAAAAACAATTGACCCTTAATGCATTTATAATGAACATACTGAAGAGTAATTCACGTGTAAGATTATTCTAAAAAGAAAGGCCGTAATTGATTAATGATATTATACTGACCTGTTTGGGTGGCACGGCCAGCGGCGCCTCCCAGGCTTGTCACAAATCACCCCAAATTATAGCCCTCTTTCCACGATCCACTGACGCCAGTAATCCTGATTGAGGGTGCCATGATACAGCTGTCACAGCCGATCTGAAACGAATTCACTGAAATGTAACAAGCGCTTTTAAAATAAATTTTAAGAGATCCTTGATTCAAGAACCGGTACCTATCTGTTCAAATATTTAAATAAGATTGCATCGCCGGTTCCATGTGTGACAAAACTCAAACTGACGGGACTAACGTTTGACATAAAGATTATTAATAATATGGCTGGATAATTTACGAATCTTGTTTATGTCCGAAGATGGTAGAAGTACTCGTATGTGAGAAAACTGAATTATAAATACATATTTTGAGAAAAAAGGGTCGCGACCAATGCTATTTAGATAAACTATTTCACAAAATTGCAAATACAATAAAATTAAATACAGAATGAAGAAGAAATTCTCCGTGTGGTGACGGATTAAGAATACAAGTGTCACCACCCCATCTCCTCCCAAGGGTGCAGTAAAAGTCAGCTAAGTGATATTGCACACAGATAACATCTTCTGTGAGAGACGGAAAACTCGAAAAGAAACCCTGTGCCAACACGCCTGGTCAGCGCGGCACAGTAGACCATAATCCCTCCCAAACTGGAGGAGGCCCTTGCCCAACAGTGGGACGTAAATGGGCTGGAGAAGAAGAAGAGAAGAAATACAGAATAGTTTATAAAGTCTTAGGTAAATACCAAAATAAACATAAGGCTTGATGCGCATAAATGTCTTAAGATAAGAACGATTGAAACAAATGGCTATTTAGTTAGAAAACATTTCTGCACAAGCCATCAGCAGGATCATCTGCTTTTAAAAAAATATTCGCTGTAAGTTCAAAGTTCCCAACTAGGAATTTTGACAAAATCTAAGTATTTTGTGTCGTAAAAAACAGAGTTACAGCATTAAGGTTTATTACAGAACTGGAGCGTTTTCGCATGTTGGACGGGACCGTTACGTTTCTTAGAATATTGTATGAGTAGAGTATAAACGGTATTCTCAGTTAATACTCGTATAGTCGTCAGGGCCGGATTTAAATTTGTGCCGCCCTAGGGCACTGAAGAAAATGCCGCCCTATGATATATGCCGCCTTTTTTTTTACGATGACTTGTATACTTACATATATGATGACTTGGAATTCTATGGCAAAGTAAAAATACATATTTTATTATGTATGTAAATTACAATACTATTTCGACAAAAATTAAGTATAAACATAGAAGTTTTTCCCACTTTAAAAATTTTGCCGCCCTGGGCACTAGCCCCGACTGCCCCTAGTGTAAATCCATCACTGATAGTCGTACATTACAAATATTATAGCCACACTTTAATGCCTATTACTAGCATTTATAGATATTAATCGTAGTTACTAAAATGTTCATCTTTACTTATTATAAAACAAAGTCGATATTTTTGTATGATGCGGTATTTTTTTAATACATAGAGTGGTTTCAGAGGATGGTATTTTTGTATATTTTGTTAGGGTTCGTTTTTTAAATTCCATACGTACGAAGTTGCGGGCAACCGCTCGTGTTTTAATAAGATACAACAGAATAAAACGCAGATATCATTAGGAATTAGAAGGAAACGATTGGAGGATTGGTAAGCCGTCATACTTATGACATATTTTCAGAAACTATATCTGTTTAACATTTATGGAAGGATTGAGACAGAAATATTCCAATGTGATACAATATTGAGTAGGATCAGAAACTGTTTGTACGTTGCTTTGATTGTCGGTGGCCGCTTAAAGGCTTTACATAGTATCTATGCAGGGCGAGGCTACTCATAAACAAGAATTAGTGTCGAGTTTGTTCGGCTCGTTTACACATACCGTTGCTAGTTACTTATAACAAGCCTATCTATGTATAGCCAATAAGGGGACTAGGAAGCGCCATAACGCGAACAAATCTGGTAACCAGAACTTGCGATTGTTTCCTTATTGCATTCCGAAGTAGATATCATCATAATTTTATAATACCGTACATGAGCTCGTTGGTTTATTGATATTCTATTTCGGACTGATAACTGTTAATTTTCAATTTCACATATTAGATTGGATTTCATGGGCAGTTAATTAAGAGTGTTCTTGACGGCTCTACCTACAGGGCGCCATTTCGGAAATGGTATAAATATTAATTAACGTTGAACGAAAAGTTACAAACCGGATTTATCGAATGCATTATTTCGTACATGAAAATATGATTAAGTTTTGGTTCGAAAATAAAAGATAGCTTTTATATTGCTACAAATGAATGTTTATAAATATTTAGATAACATATATCATACATGTTACATCCCGAGTTGATTCATGACTGCTTTACACGCCTACTGTGTTCGTAAACAGGTTACCCAATAAAGTAATTTCAAGAACCTATCCATAACGGCCATTAGCCTTTCCGCTACAAAAAGCATGCACAGCGATTATGTTCGTACAATACGTACTTACTTGTAATACTTACATGTCTAGAAGCTTGTGAAAATTGATAGGGAACATTACAAAAGATTTAATTATCTCATAGTAGAATTCGAACAAAATAATTTAAAAAGTTATAGTCGCGGACACAACACGCAGCAAGCCGGATGATAGACGCTTCGCTCCTTATGCATAGAACAACAAATACTACTACATCTAAATTCCTACAATAATATAGTGCTTCTACTAATAATTTTCAACGTTTAGTATCCAATAACTTCCTTAGTGAACCGATTAACTATAGGGTGCGAACATCATTAAGCCGTAACACGCGAAGTAATAGTTACCGCTAGTTATATTTTATGATTTTGTTCGTAAATTATTAGGAAAAATATGAAATTCTGTTCTATAGGTTTGGAAAAAAAGTTTAAATACATTTTAATTCAAACCATAACCAATAAAAGGCATGATAGAATTTAATGAGCTTTTATAAAATAAAGGTTTCCGGTAGGAATATTTCATAAAAGTTTGTATTTCTTTATAAATTTACTAGCAATTCACTCCGGCTTCACACTGAATACTTTATTGACGAATACTACTGTTTATTCAGACTTTGATATTTTTTTCACTTAAATATGCATCAAAGTAATTAATAAACATGGAAAATATAATATTACTTTAAACAACAGTAGATATCCTTTACTTAATGGTGAGTAACTATAGACGTAACAAAACCTCTTCTAGCGAATGGTTGGAAAAAGTCACCGTCACCGCCGAAGTTTGATATCTGTTAACTAAGAAGTTAATAATGCAATAACAGCAATAAATTATAAATAACTAGCTGTTGCCCGCGACTCCGTCCGCGTGGAATTTAGAAAATTATCCCCGTTTTTGCAACATTTTTCACTACTGCTTCGCTTCTACTGGTGGTTTTCAAATCGGCCCAGTGGTTCCTGAGATTAGCGCGTTCAAACAAACAGACATACAAACTCTTCCGCTTTATAATATTATTATAATTATAAAATTATAAATAATATGCACAATAATTAAATACATTAAACGTGTTATAGTTATTCATAATCGTAATAAATCACGAGCATCGCCCATGACAACGACATGTTGTCGTATATGTTAGAGCTAATTTCCTACAAGGGCAACATGCTGGCATAAATTGTTGTACTATAAGTAGAAAAGCTAAGTCTATGGACAAACCACAATAGAATTTTAACCGACTTAGAAAAAAGGAGGAGGTTATGTTTATGTTAGGATGTATGTTCACTGATTTTTCTGTCAAATTTGGGCCAATTTTATATGGTTCCATATCATTGATACATATGTAGAAGTACATTAAAAATTAAAAAGGCGAGATAATGTGATGAAGATGATATTTCGCAGTTCAAATCTCTGTACTTGCGGTTAGAAGAACGTAACGGACAAAATTGTTGATTGATTTATTAAAGCAGAGCCAAAACTATAGTGGCTAACTTCCAAAAACTTTGTATACTGATTCTTTTTACATCAGAGTATTACGAAAGAATTTTATATAATGAAGATTTTTTTATAAATATGTATTTGGTGTTGGGAATAACGAAGTTACCTAGAAAGATTAGCTACAAATAAATGGGTATGTGCCGAGTAAAATTTGCAAGTGACTATTCATCCCAAAAAGGAACCAGGCTATCAAGATTCTAAAGATACTATTATTTCATTCAGCCTATAAACATGGTTTTATGGCAGCAGCGTAGTCAAACATTGAAAGCCAAGTGTCAGGTTTTAATGACACATAAATAAGTAATATAAAATAAAGGAAAACTAGGTCTTTCTATGTCATATAAGTCAAAGAATAATTCAGAATAGTAATATACTTAGGAAAGCAATGTGGGAAATTTCAAAAAATCTACAAAAATAATGACGGACTCGTAACTCATATGATCATTCTCCTCATCCTTACTTTTTTCCGAACCAGTTGTGCACTCGTAAGTCACATAACGTTATATAGGCCCGAACTAAGAAATCCTAAAGGGACTATTGATATGATAATGATTACATAATCGATTTGCCTCGTTTTATGCCACTTTTAATATATCGACACAACACATATTGACGTTACTCACACATATTCACCCAAGTGCACTGAAAAAAGTATGACTACCGGCAGTCTTTAATTAATTAAATAGTTTCTTAGTTATGATCTATTAAAGTCATCGACTCACATAAAACTAGAAATCGATGTTAGTAATTAGTTGTGGAATATTAAAACGACAGAAAATGTTTTACGTCCGTCTGGCGGTTGAAATAATTAAATTTATGATGGCATGCCAATATAATGTCGAAACAATAGCTGAGCCCAAAGGAAACCAATCCATACTACTCATCTCACTTTATTTCTATATTGTTGCATTGAAATTGATTTTAACCGAAGATGATAAGAGCTTTATGTTACAACGGTATATAGAAAACCGTAGTAATGGTAGTTTCAATATTGAACCAGACAATACAGTAATAAAGTAGGCGAGCACTTACTGTTCAAACTAACTTCGTATATTAAGACAAATTAATATCGATCGGATATCCCTATTATGTACTTTGGAAATATATTTCAACAGGTACCGGTAACCAGTGGCGTGCACATAATTTTGAAGCAGGGTAGGCTCTTATACTGTAGGTAGTACTCTTATAGATTTTTAGCATAGCCACGCGACGGATCTCTAAGTCGGAAACCATGCCAACAGAACAAATTTAAATCTGAATATCCCGAATCAGTCCACACTGTACTAGAATTACTAAACAATAACTACGTACGTACATACATACGTACATGTACGTATGTACATACGTTTCATAACTTTTAACATGAAATTTTCGAGTTACATTGGTGCCTATTCTATGTGCAGACCTAAACTTAACTTAACTAAAAAATGAAAATTGATAGCGTCTATAACACAATTCGGCAATGTTAACAGAACTTTTTTTATATAAAAACTGTTTATTATAGACTAACGATTTTAATTAATATAAATGTGTGCAAAAAAATAGCGAAACATTTAAGATACAGCAATAGCTGTTTTCATTTTTTAGTTAATACCTATTATACCGTTGTCCGTCCAGCTACGCGTGGCGCTGATTCGATCGGTACCGCGCTCGCATGTTGTAACAAAAAACCTTTATAGCTTCTTATCTATAATACCTAGAGTGAAGACAAATACTACGAAAAATTACTAGAAGACTACAGATGAAATCTATCTATTTTTTAAGATCTGAAAATTTATTTTAAAGTATTAAAAATGAGAACAGAAGAGGACAGAGGAGAAAACATAACAATTCAAAATATAACTCGTTTTTACTCTTAAAACTGTGATATGTATGCTATATGTATACTTAATTATAAAGCACAAATCATCTAGTTTATCTTGATGTATAATAATATTAATAATCTATGAACTCATAAATAAAACTAAACTACTTACGACAATCCGCTGGAACTTCAAAACCACTTGTTTACTAAACACAAAGCGTAAAGTGGACTGAAGATAAAAACTGCCATCTAGTGATTATGGATTGTGAAGTAATTCATCAGCTATCTATTACACAACTTATAGACGCAAAAAATAACGCAATTTGTCCATAGATGTCGGTATATCTAATCGTAACTGACTGTTGATACTCGTTTCGATACGAGATTTACCAAAAGTATTTAATTTTAAGCTTTCTTTCTATTTTTTTATATTTTATTCTTTGTCGCGGAATGGAAATTATTCAAATCTGAATATCCCGAATCAGTCCACACTGTACTAGAATTACTAAACAATATGCAAGGGAAACAAAATAATTTATTCGTGTGTACACAACCACATAGCCAGTTATACGTTTCATAACTTTTAACATGAAATTTTCTAGTTACGTTACCCTTTTGTTGTTTAAGTTGTAACTCGGGTATACATCTACCTATAGACACAATTTGAATTTTTTCACCGAACGACAATTGTGAGAACTTGTTATTTTTAATTTTTAACAAACACACACTATCAACACACATTTCACAATCAAATAACATTTTAAAATCAACAAACGAAAATCCATACAATTATTAAATTAAAGAAACTCAATATTAAACAGTTCAATGAATCACCTCCGAATGGCCTCCGTCGAACCAAAATCAGTGTTGCCAGAGTGATTTGGTCGAAAGTTACGTTGGCATCCATGAAAAGTTACATTTTTAAACTAAAACTTACGTAGTGGTAATTTTATGAGTGTGAATGTAACAGCCATCAGCCAAATTTATAATTATTTACAAATAGAGTAAATAATTAATAAAAGATTTTTTTTAAATGCGCATTTAAAAAATTTTCAAATTAATAAATGCATTTTTTATAAATATTATTTTTTAAATTATTTACTCTATTTATTTGTAGTTTTAAATTTTTCTGATGTCTGCTACATTCACGCTCATGTAATTTTCAGCTCGCAGATCAAAAATTATTATTATTTTATTTTTTCTTGTACACAATAATTTAAAAAAAATTATATTTATCAATATAATTATAACCTTTTTAATTTTTTGCGGTAGTTTTTGTTTTCATTAAATAAATTTAGATAAGAATATTTTAATTTTTCAAGATTTTTTTTTCATTTTTACCTCTTTTGTAATTCTTGAGAAGTTACTTAAATCTAACTAAAATTGTTTCTTACATACATGTTACATGAACTGATCAAAAGTTACGTAAAATGTAAAAAATGTAACCTTCTGGCAACACTGCTTCCGACTATATTTAAAACGTAAATAAGTAACGAACGAACATTGCCGAATACTCGCGATAACATCCGATCGCGAAAGCAGACGGCAGGATTTTCAGTATAAATCGTCTTGGATATGTAAGCCTGTGTGCGTTTGGGAACTGTGCACGGACACCAAAATTTCTACACACATATGAACTCATGGCAGGCGAGCGGCGTGGAGCTTGTCCGATGCGTTCGTCCGACCAATATTATTCCTTCGCCAAACGCCTGGCAAAAAACAATTTGCAAGCACATATTGGTGCTATTTATGAATTATTAGGTAGGCGTTTTTAAGTTATAATATTTTGTTTAATTAATAGTAAATACATGAATAAAGTCATCTAAATCATACGAACGTTTTATTAAAATATCTGTGAATGGCAAGTAAAGCAGAGCCTGTCAGCTTGTATGGAGTGCACGCCACTGCCGGTAACCAACTTGTTCTTGAGGTTGAGGTCATAGCTTCGATTCCCACACATGATAATTATTTGCATTATACGTAGATTTTTTGTATTGAATTTGAGTGTTTGCTATATCATGTAAGAAACAACAAACGCAGCACAAGTTTCTTTTGAGATTCAATGAATGTGAATATTTGTATTTCACTCTCTCCAAGTTAACGCCTCAAAGTTAGGCACAAGCCTCTTCCATTTTGGGAAGGATTATGGTCTACTGTGCTGGGAAGAACAGGCGTGTTGTGTGTTTAATTTCGAGTTTTCCATCTCTCACAGAGGATGTTATCTATGTTAAATATTCCTGAGCTCACTTTTACAGTACCCAAGGAAGGAAAAGGGATGGTGACATTTGTACTCTTAATCCGACACCACACGGACAAGTCGTATTTATATGTATTTAAAAGATAAATAGGGTTTCCATCTTTCGTCCATGTTCCGCTAAAATTGTGACGTCTCAGTGAGAATTATTCGCGATTAAATCTCAGCAAGTGTAAAGGAACAAGTTGCTATTGTGGCGATTTACTAGTGAATGGTTCTCACAGACGGGTGCTAGGTATTTACAACTTACAAAACATTCTTGCTTGCTTGCTTGCTTTTATCAGGAAATTTATGTCATAAATAAATCCTAGTGTACCAATAAAATAACTAACAATCAAAAATCAAGGTGAATATTTCAGTACTATTCATTAGAATGTTTTGAATGAAGATGTGTAATAATAGCCATTAGTTGTAGTAAAATATACGAAATGACCAACCGAAGTGGTGGAGATCTGTGGTGTTAATTGTTCTGAGAAAACCATAAGAGAAAACGCGAAACGGTAGGACCGAAAGTGATAAAGTGACATTACTAATTACAAAATATCACAATGGGTTCCAACACGTAGGTATAGAAAAATAAAATACCAACGAAAGAGATACCTATAAGAAGAAGAAATAATCTGCTTCTTAAAATCCTAAATATTTTTTTAATTATTGCTTTGTCATCGGTACTTAATATGTGTGCAAAATTTCAGATCCGACTGCTGTAAGTGGGTGAAAATCAGTTTCAAAGATTCCGTTACATAGATTAATACATTGATAGATACGTTCCGAACTAATAAATAAGTGTGTTAAAAATACAAGATATCAAGAGTTTGTCATGTTTTATTTTAATAAATTCAAATATAATTCCTGCGTGTAAACGAACTGAGCAGGTGTGACGATAGCTTAATGCCAAATAAATATTCAATGTACGGTATGGGAAAGAGAAATTTCCAATGGTGAGACAGCCCGAGCCAATGTTGACCTCACGATTTCAATTGTCCATGCGAAATGTTACGGGGATACCGAACGATGTCACGAGTAAAACAATTCAGTTTTAAATTCAAGGTCAGAAATGTATTTGCTGTAAATTTATTACAAATCGTAAAGGTCATTTGGTTTGTTAATAAACAATAGTCAATTTATTATCTTAAATCAGTACTGGCATCATCTTTCACTTGTCTGTGAGTTATGAAAATTGTTCAGTTTTCGTAGAGTTGGGCGAAGTTCACCTCGACGTCTATCTTTTACACTGATGTTATAGAAAGACGTAATAGTTACAATGTGTAAGTTTATCCATTATACATTTATATACATTGTACACATTACCTATAAACGGCAATTTTCAACAAACAATCTACGATTACGGAGATATTTCTATTTCCAGGCAAATTTTCTATACAGAATACTGTCATCAGTTGATTATTAAAATGCAAGTAAGGACAATTTTTTTTTATTATTCTGTCTATAGTTCCAACATCTGTGTATAGATAGAATATTGAAAAATGACTGTAATTTATGGATTTTGAATGTGATAAAAAATAAATAATGTCCTTAACCCTAACTAATAATATGACATCACTACGTAAATGTCGTAAATGTACATATTACACGTCATGTAGCCATAACTTATATTGTATTGTATTGCAATTATACTTACGTGTGGTCTTTGAGTATCGTTTCAAGTCTTCCTGTATACGTGTTCCAGACATATGCCGCGCCGTCAGCTGCGCCTACGGAAAGCAGCCGTCCGCCTGGGCCGAACGTCGCTCGCGACCAGTCACAACCAACTTTAAATGACTCGTGGCTGAAAATTGACGTATAATAAAGTATATTTGTACATATTTACCAAGTTACTTAAAAATACACTAATACAGGCACATTAGCTCCTACGATATAGATACTAATGGTCTTATTCATAATGACTTATCGGAGGTTTAAAAGTTCGCTAAAATTGTCAAACATTGTTATTCATAATAGTCTTTTTACGATAAAATGTTTATTATCCCTCCGATAAAGTTATTGTTTAAACCTCCGATAACTCATTATAAATAAGACCATAAGTTCTCACATTTATTTGCACAGAAAATCGATAATAATCTCACACAGAAACACAATCGCAGAAGGAATTAGAACAGGTTCTATTTTCATTTGAACCAAATTCTTAAATAAAATCACTTTTTACGGATTCAGACGGATATATGTGTTTTAAATTTTAGCCCATTTCTTAAGAGAAATAATACAACAAATTGGGAGAGTTTCTCTGAATGTTTGTAACACCTGATACGGGATGTCTCATTAAAATTTGCGTTCAGTGGACAGAAAATCGCCACTTCGTAAATCATGTCTTTTGAAAAGGTTTCCAAATAATGAACGTAATAAAATTTGAATGTAGAAACATACTAAAACTGTGCTTGCATACAGCTGTATACTCAATCGTAAATTCTAGAAATAACTGTAGTTGTTACAGCGACAATAACATCAATAGAGAAGACATAAAAGTTTATATTGACATAGTAAGTAACAAATCATAATAATTACATTTGAAGTGCATACCTGAAAGACCGTACTATTGTGTTCATTCGTAGATCTATAAGTTGTATTGTATCATCACGAACACAAGCCAACAAGTAGTTATTATCTGAAACGATAATTAAAATAAATACAAATGCAATTAGAACATAACATTAAAATTACCAATTCAAGAAAAAGTTAATCATGTCAATTTGCTAATTATGATTTGTAACTAAGTCATCGCTACTAATATTATAAATGCGAAAGTAACTCTGTCTGTTTGTTACGCTTTCCCGCTTAAACCTCTCAACCGATTTTGATGAAATTTGGCACAGACAATCTTTAGACCCTGAGAAAGGACATAGGCCACCTTTTATTGCGAAAGAAAGGGTTGAAAATTTTCTAAATTATACGCGAACGGAGTCGCGGGCTATAGCTAGTAACTTAATAAAACGAAATACGAGCAGTACTCACACACGAAGAGTTCTGTACCGTATTATCAAAATAGATTCGTCATAATCTCTATCCCAAATAACGAGAGAAAGGCAGGAAAATGCCGATGACTTTGTTTTACTGCTTACGGTGGCAGACGAGCTAACGGTCCACCTGATGGTAAGTAGCATCCGTCGCTAATGGACTCAGCAATACCAAGGTACAGCCAAGCCGCCGTCTACCATGAGAATATTACTCGCCTTAAACCTCGTTTGAAGAGGGCCATGTCGTATTATTGGGGAAACACCGCAGCAGGAAGATCGTTCCAGATCTTGCACGTACGTGGTAGATATGACCTCTGGAATCGCACTGTAGTAGTTGATGATGTAGTAGATGAGATTGAATACAGGTAATAGGGATGAACCCTACTACAGTTTCCGAGTGGTATGGTGGTAAAAGGGTGACGATGGTACCAAATCAAATAATTCCTTGAAGCACTCCCCATGAAACATTCGATAAAACACGCAGAGCGATAACGATGATAAGTATTTGTTGTTATAGCATCGACATAAAACATATAACAATTTATACATAAACTGTGAAATTTTCAGTTCTCTAACTAACACCGTTTCAAACAGAAACTTTGCTTATACCAAGCTGTATCAGCTTGGTATAAGCAAAGTTTCTGTTTTACCTTTTGGTATGGAACCCTAAAAATAATTATTAAATTAAACTGAGGCTTTACAGATAAAACCTATTTAGTTAAACCGCAATTTTCTCTGTTGTTTCAATCATATGATGTAAAGTTTAACCTTAAACCTCTGAATTAGAGTTTAATAGTTTAAATGGTTTTACCGATCAAGAAACCTATTATATTAAGCGACTTGCTTTTAAGTGTATGATACTATCTTGAAATCATTAGCTGTCAGCGAGTAAGAGCAATCGAATGTATTAACAATAAATTATTGTGGTTACTTAAATGCTTATTTATAACTTAGTATCGCTATTTATGAGACCTTGCAGTTAAAATATTATGTTTTAGCCTCGTAGTGAAGTAGTGATTTTGACAATTATTAAGTTCAAAAAGATTCTATTTCTTTAAATGATAATACATCTTGTCAGTCCATTAGCAACCCACATTTTCCAATTATTAACGTCCTCATCTTTCGGAAGGTATTTGGTTTACTATGCCACGATGACCAAGCGTGTAGGCCTAGGGTAAAGTATCGAATTTTCGATCTGTCACTGAGGATGTAAGTTTACTGCACTCTGGGAATGAAATAAGTTCGTAAAATTTTGTACTTCTGACATACTTACGCAAATAGAAGTTTTCACAAACCTTTTGTAAATTTAATTATTGGTGTCCTACATACACCGATGATATTAATACGACATTATAGTGACAAGTATAAAATCGAAAGAAAATTAAATCATTTATTTTTTACTGACATTGCTTTATCATGTGGCCGTCATAGATATGTGTTAATAGGCCATAAGCCTCGTACTGTCGCATATTTATGAAGTGGATTGGCATCCCGATTATTAAGATACCGAAGATTGTCGATAGCGTTGATGGATCTGGATCAAGCGTGATGTCTAACTGTGAACTGTCTCCCTATTCATTTGCCCGATGAAATCGACGTGATTTAATCAGTTTCTGAGGCACTGATGTCCCGACGCTTCGATTGATTGAAGGTATCAATCTCCGAGTTTCGTGCGATGCACAGACCGTTACCGACAAAAAAGGGATCAAGACACGCATAACGGAAATGGGCATTGCGCACCCGTCACGTTTTACTACTGACACAAATACCGACACTAATATGCAACGCATTCAATTACGAAAATTTACAAATAGTTTACAGAATAAACAGCTATTTAACTTTTGATGTAATTTACTCGTCGCCTCATATAACAGTAGATACTTGAGATGTTTATCTAAATTACTGTTGTCTTAACAAGTAGCTTGCTTTTGCATTTAATGCATGCGCTTTAATTTAATGAATTAGAATGAGTTTACGCTAAAGTAGTCTCTATTTGCAAACTCTCAGAGCTAAGTACACATACCTCTGCTTAGGTCAAGCGACGTTACTTTGCCTTGAAGCATGATGTCGTTTGCTGACATTTCTGTTCGTATGTCCCAGAATCTTATTCTCTTGTCGAAGTGTCCTGAGATTATTGTTGATCCAGCACCGTCTGATGTCACTAGGTCGTTACATGACGAGCCGGCAAACTTTGTTTCTGTACCTGTTGGAATTCAAAGATTTAAATATTCAGAACGTCTTAATGACACTGTTGGCAGTGAGAGGATAATAAAATATGGTCTTCAAAGTAATTGAATTAGTCAGAGAAGTTTCCCATGTGAACGGGAATATGCGAATATTTTTTTGCCAATTGATTATTATCAAGTGCCACCTAAACGGATCTTAAAAGTACCGCTACTGTATGTGCGAAACGTATTTCAAAATAAATTGTTAAATTAAGGGCGTTGTGTGTTCAAAGGGAAATGCCCATTCTCCTTAGGGTCTGGGGCCACTCATGGACAGCAAATACTGATATATTTGTTGTGCATTTAAAAATCTTAAATACATATATCAGATATCTGAAAAACAAAAACGTGTAAATCATAATCAAGTTCATATAACAAAGCCAGGCCGTAATTAATCAGAAAATAATAGAAACACTGTATGCACATGTACAAGTACCCTCACTTGCGACAAGTGAAGTTGACTGTTTGACATCACATTTGTTATGCATTTGATTTACTTTTTTCTTTTAAAAATGTTTTTAACCACATTATTAATTACGAAATGCATATTTTATGCGTGCATAAAATTATTTTATAAAGATAGAAAACTCAGGATAAAGTTTTAAGGACTAACAATATTTTGCTACGCGACTTTTGTAAGGATTTTCAAACAAAAATACTTTTTTTATACGAAGCATAAATTGTTTCAGTGACGGGTGTTTAAATATACGTAAAATTCTTATGATTAAATAACAAAATCAATGTACTATATCTTTTCTTGCTAAAGTGGTGTTTATAGGTGGCCTAAAGTTGACTATGCCCTTTTTCGGATATGTATTGATAAAACAAATAACCGTTAAGTATATATTATATAGTAAGAAGCGTCGCACCGCGAATGCTGTACGAGCTAACAATCAGTTTTCGTTGCATGTTGCACAAAACTCCTTTAAAAAGCACTTCCTAATAATAGATTACAAGTCAAAAGTTACGATTTGCATTACAATTTTAGGCAATGCTTTTTACAGGATTTTCTGTCATATGGCTTCCTACGCATGGAACTTAGAAGCATAACGAACTTAGAAGCATAATAACGCATGGAATTTAGAAGATTTTCTCCGTTTTGGCGACATTTTTTGCTGCTACTTTGTTCCTATTGGTCGCAGCGCGATATCATATAGCCTATAGCGTTCCTCGATAAATGTAAGTAATACAACACTAAACGCTTTATTTTTAAGAATTATTTAATTTCAAATTCAATTCAAACAAACAAACTCTTCAGCTTTATATTATTACTATAGATTAGATAGTGACTTTACTAGAGAAGGGAATTTTTTTATGCCTTCTAAAACAAAGTTAGAGTTTTAAAATTATTGGAAGACATCCCTAATACCATAAATGCACACGTCCATCACTTGATTGCGGCTTACCGCAAGCCTTCCTATTTCACCTGTGAACAGATTTATACCTCACTGCACAATAGTGTTATGTTATGATACATCTTATGAAGTAAAACGGTCCATTGAGCCATAGAAATATCTATTAAATTTGATGATCATTAAAATAGTTTACTAGTGATTTAATTTGATGGAGTTAATTAGATTAGTAAAACGATATCATCTGCATAGATGTGATCCTCTCCTCTCCAGCCCATTCACGTCGCACTTCTGGGCACGGGCACTTTGGAGCACCTCTTGCACTTTGGAGGGATTATGGTCTACTGTGTCGCGCTGACTTGGTGTGTTTGCACAGGGTTTATTTTCGAGGTTTCCATCTCTCACAGATAATGTTTTCTGTGTGAAATATCCCTTAGCTGACTTCTACAGCACCCTTGGGGGGAGATCGGGTGGTTACACTTGTATTCTTAATCCGCCACTACACGGAGGAGATGTGATCATTGCATATAATAACTCCATTTTAAACTCGTACACGTCTTTACTTAAAACTTAATAAAACAAAGTCGTTATTTTTGTATGTATGTCCATATGCGAGCTTTTATTTTAAAAACTACGCAACGGATTTTGATGCGGTTTCTTTTAATACATAGAGTGGTGCAAGAGGATGGCTTTTTTGTAAAAATTTTCAAAGCTTTAGTTACTAAATTCCACGCGTACGAAGTTGCGAATAACAGCTAGTTGTATAACAAAGCTTTAGCTTTGCATATCTTCCTTTGATTATTTGCAATAAGCTATGGAATAAATATCTCAGCTGACTATTAATGTTCACATTACATTAGTGAAGTTATATAATTACAAATTGCTTTATTATAGCTTTTACAAATCATATAATAAACTTAATTAAATTACATTCTAATATCAAGTCAATATCCTTAAATGGGTTCATGAATGTTATGCCAACGTCCTCGCCACCTCCGGTGTAGTTTGACTAACTAATGATTAAACAAAAATTTATAATCAAAGAAATTAAGTTAAATATAAAAGAAAATATAGATTGCAATAAAAATATGGACTTTATTAAGCAACTAATGTCCGCGGTTCCACACTTGCATTCATAGTTATTAAGGGAGGCTCCTGAATATACAACAAAGCTTAACATATTATAAAAAAAAATCACGTTCTTGAACAATGCTATATTAAAAAAAAATACATCTAAATGGTTGCGTATTTTGAAGATTTAAGCTCCCATAGGGACACACATACAAAGAAACGACTTTGTTTTATGATAAGTAAACATAAAGATGATATACAGGTGTCGTAAACACCGTTTCTAATGTATAAATAACATACCTACCAAGATGTATATTTATTGAAGTCGTTAAAATACTATTTTATACTTACTTCCGCTCTGAAACTATTTTGCATCTAATACAAAAACAAGTTATTGACCACGCTATAAAATATTTTGCAAATTAATAAATAGAGCCATATGTATAAAAAAATTGGTTAAGTGCGAGTCGGACTCGCGCACGAAGGGTTCCGTACCATTATCTATGCAACATAAGGCAACGTTATTAGTATCGAGCAAGAAACGGTAAAAAATCATGTTTGTTGTATGGGAGCCCCCCTTAAATATTTATTTTATTTTATTTTTAGTATTTGTTGTTATAGCGGCAATAGAAATACATCATCTGTGAAAATTTCAACTCTCTAGCTATCACCGTTCTTGAGATACAGCCTGGTGACAGACGGACGCACGGACGGACGGACGGACGGACAGCGAAGTCTCAGTAATAGGGTCCCGTTTTCACCCTTTGGGTACGGAACCCTAAAAAGTGAAACCCACAAAATTATCCGCTCAGATCTTTAAAAGACACCAATTCAAACAGGAAAACTTGCAAACATTTTATTACTCTTTTTATGTATAGAGACCTAAGGTAACACGACATTTTTTTGATAATGTAAATTTAAATTTATCAATTAGAAAATATGGAATGGTTTTTGATGAGAATCTCATGATATCTTTTTTTTCTGAACTTATCCCAAATTATTCGGGAACAGCGCATCAGGTTTTATTCTTCCATTGTCTCCTCTCAGCTGTCACAGACTCATGAACTCCTGTTTTTTGCATATCACTTTTCACAGTCTACCTTTTTTATTAGCCTTCTTTCCTTGCCCGACTTATACTATCACATGAATATTGAGGTAATATTAGTTTAGTTTAGTTTATTTATTTTATTGCGTTCCATAATGTATATATCGGAGAAAACCACCGTTGACATCACCTGTAATTAGAGCTAGAGCAGTCATCAATCTAAAGGCCTTGTAATACTGGACAAACTAACTACGTTAAGAGGATACCAAAATATCTTCGTGCATTTTTCTACGTACGAAGTTTTCATTGTTTCTTTAGATTGAATGGCTAGAGCTCTAATTTTTAAGTATATGTTTTTTCAATATATAATCTAGGATCGCATAAACTCAGAAACGCGATTAAAAAAAGTTTTCTCGATAGAAAATCTTAGCGAAAATACCTCTCTCATTTCTTATTTTTTTCATTTGTCGGTCTCATATCGCGTATCAACTAATGAAATAACTTTAAAAACATAAGTTACTATTATATATAGAAACACGTAAATCAGGATAAAAATATATTTAGTAGATTTTGAGTAAATAGGAAAAGTATCCCTAATTCTTCATTTTCTGTGCCTACTGGCTGTGTTAATATGTACGTGTCGGCGATGATATACGATAATATTGATGTAGGCCCTTAACTACCACATTCTGTTAACTACGATGAGATCGATCCGTGGCTTACGACACGTGTAACTGGTTTGGAAGGCACCTTTTATGAATATTCAACGGGTCACCATTCGAACTCATCAGATAAAGGAATTACTCACCATTGACACCATTTGAGGACCCACTTCACAATCCTGGAACCTATGTTAAAAACTAAAAATCCTTAAGTAAACCATTTTAATCAAGTCATAGATAGACATATACAATCATAGCTTAAATTTAATATTAATCAATTAAAATATTTTTTAATTGATTAATATTATCTCAATATTCAATATCCCAAAATGATAAAATTTATCAAGTAAAAAATCTAATTTAAGCTAAAATATCCTTTGCGAACCATCTTAGACCAGCATAATCATTAGCCATACGGCTATTTACATTGCTATTACCTATAAATTAGAAGAAAAATATCCATATCTATTAAATCGATATAATCTTTAAGGAATATAAACACCTCTCGGGTGGTCTCATATAAAATATATTGACATATGAACTTGGGTATTATAAATATAATTATAAACATAATCATATGTTGCTATTTTTCAAATTTTTTGCATATTTTAAATTATATGATAAATGATTGTGAATACACATGGTGAATATGTGATGAGGTAGTAATATTTATGAAAATCTTAATTAATGCGTTTACATTGTTCACACGGTTGGGTGCCGCGTATGTCACATTCAGTCAAAGCTGGTACATAATGTAGAATATAACTTCAAACAATTTGATTTTATGTTAAACTTTATTCAAAGCTCGTTTAGGTTTCGTAGGTTTTGCTAACCTTAGTACACAAAGATACCTGCCCCGGCAAACGTCGTTTTCCCAAATAAATGTTCGAGGTGGCCAACCCTTAACACTAATGGTCTTATTCATAATGACTTATCGGAGGTTTAAACGGCGATTTTATCGGAGAGATAATAAACGTTTTATCGTAAAAAGACCATCATGAATAACAAGTTTTGACAATTTTCGCGAACCGATTTTACTTTTAAACCTCCGATAAGTCATTATGAATAAGACCATTACCATTTTACTTTTACTTTTTACCATTAGTAAATAAAATTTCATAAAAATAGGTTATACATCATACATCAACATACAGCGGACATACCTATAGGTTATTTTACTACAGTCCAAATATGTAATATGCAAGTAGAGACTATAGAGAGCCATCTGCTATGATTTAAACACAGTTCCTTGTCTTCATTCACACTCATGCAATTGCCTAAACATTGACGACACGCCACGATTTTTAGTACTACTAACCCTTTTGAAGCTTAAAACCGATGACATCAAAGTATGTCTTTCTCGAGTATTACTTGCGAATAAATTTAATAAACAAGTATTAACAATAACTTGGTTATTTTGTACAGAGAAGGAGGACGGGGCACCACTTCCATACACGGTATTTATGAACATTATGTGGACATGTACAACATACTGCGAAACCAATATTGACAGTATTAAAATTAAGCTTAGATCATATAATTTAATATTATGATCACTAAAACTATAAACATTACTTAATTATTATCTTATGAGTTTGCACATTACTTAGACTTCCGCCAAAACAAAATAATTAAGAATTTTTTTGTCTATAGCTAGGGTGGGCAAATTACTACACTCTACCTGATGTAAAGTGGGGTGCAATCCAAATGTGGGAGCAGCTAGTACAATATAAATGCACTAGCTGCTCCCACTTTGCCGGCCCACAAGATGCCTCTTCACGCCTCGCTTGAAGGACCCCATATCATAAACACCACGAAACACGAATTGACGTTGGTATGTTTATGTCTTATGTGAATTACTAGCAATCTGTCCTGGTAGTGTTTAAATTACGCAGCGGTAACGTCATAGATTAAAGTAATAGATAGTGTAAGAAAACATAAAATATTCTTTCAAAATCATTCTTGTGATGAACTTTATTCTTTAGTGAACTGTTTAAAAATCATATAGCGCCAAAATATTCAATCATTAATAAAATCAAATCATAGAACATTGAGTGAAATTTCCGTAAAAAGTTCAATTATTTTTCAAATCTAATTCATTTATTTGTTGGTAGCAGTAGTAGTAGTTATATTTAGTTAAATAGATATTTATTAATTCATTAGTAGCAAAAGCATTAAGAATTATTGTGTAATTATTATGCTCTAAATTCTGTAAATCGTTAAGTTCAAGCAGTTCTAAGCATTGCACAATTATTGATTACGAATAAAATCGCTAATTTCACACCCTTCATATAAATCAATCTGACTATATCCGTTTCACTAAGCTATATAGAGCCGACGGCATAACGGGATATAGAAATAAACATCGCATGTACCAATTACTTTGACAAGAAATAATAATTACTTGATGTACTAAAAGTTTAATGTTACACGTTCTGATTAGATTTTACAACGATAACGATACCTTAGTACTACAGAATTAATAGTACTATTTATGTAATAAACGTTGATGACTACCAATATAAGGGAAGCGTAGCGTTATTAATTGTTACAAACTACGAGTTGATGTTCTAAATGCTTCCGTATCTTACTGGGTCCATAGTGCCTATGCATATGCTTTAAAATGGAAGTCTAGCCATGAATTGGAAAAAATATAATAACAGTACACCCTGAACATAACGCACCTCAATTTAACAAATTCCCGCACCATGAATTGTCCGTATGATTCAGTACAAAAAATACCTTTACATCACGAACAGTTGTTATGAACATCCTTTTTTTAATGAATTTTCAACTATTAAAAAAGTGTAAATACCTGTAATGAACGAGTTTTGGCAGCTCAAAACCTATATTTAATGTTCTTATCAATATTACCCTTAATACCATAGCATGTGACTCAGTCGCAACTTTTTCTCTACCTCTATATAACAAACATCAGACTGAACAACTTGATATAACGAATATTCACGAGCTCCCTTCGGATATGTCATATTGAGGTTGCACTGCAATATTTTAAAGTCATTGATTTGGGAAAAGTCATTGGAAAAGTATCGGATAGAATAGCCAGTAATCGCTAATCAATACAGATGCAGTAAAATAACTTACCTGTATAAATAAATTGTCCAGTGCCAAAATAGAAAGTGATACCATTATTTAGATTTCTAATTACCTAATAAGAAAACATGATATTTACGCATTTAAGAGTAATTTTAATATCTAGCTACTATAAATTAGGGTAATACTAGAAATATAAAAAATATTTCATTTTTAGCATTCGTTAGCAATAAATAACGACACTTCATATAATTATTTATTCCTATTTTTACGTATTATTAAGGTACATACACCAATAAATGAATCTCTCACTACAATTAATAGAAAATCTCTGAGCCATTTCTCTCGATTTTAACAATTTCAACGATTTCTGAGGGTAACTAAACCTAACTCTAGTGTCTATTGAAGTAATATCTACTCAAGAATTATGCCTTAAAGGATTCATACTCTTTTGTAAAACTGAAAAAAGATAACCATTCTTCTGCTCTTATCCAATAACTTGAGGTCAATTATATATACATATTATTATTTATAGATACTTACACATTTTACTTCTAAGGTCCCATATCTTGAGTGTTCTATCGTGGCTTCCTGTGATGACTTTTGTGGGCTCCCCGAGGAATTTGGCAGCCATAACTTTACCGCTGTGACCCGTCAGCGTGTGCTGTAACAAAACAAAGCCATATTTAATATCATCATCATCATAACATCACGCCTTTTCCCCATGGGGGTAGGCAGAGACTACAGAGCGCCATCTGCTACGATCCAAACATACTTCCTTGGCTTCACTCACATTCATACATCTTTCCATGCATGCCCGACGGTTATAGGTGCTACCCTTTGACCCTTTTGAAAGACATCAACGAAGACATGGGAGTATGTTTTTCTTGGGCGTCTCCTCCCAGCGTTTTCGAACTATTTTATCTCTTACGGTACGGTATTTACATATTAAGTTGAAAGAACAGAACGCCAGGAAGAAGTCTTTATATACTCGTAAGTTATAATATAAATCTATTCCTATATCCTCGCTGACGATAATATTACCTTCCTTTGCAACAGTGAATCTACAATATGGTATCAATATAACTTTTTTCATAGTTTCGTAAAGAAAAAAACATTTGAAACATAAATTTATACAGATATTATTACAAAATAACAGATATTTCAATTTATACACATGTTGATTTAAATTATAAGAAGCTTAACGCATACGAAGTAGGATTAGAACAAAATGTAATTTATCATTTGAAACTACTAAACGGATTTAAAATTCCGTATGTTAATTAATTAGTATTGATAGTGAAAGAAAATAAATTACAGTGTAATAAAATGCAGTAGTGAAACTATCTTATTCGTTAAGAGGATACCAAAATAGCTTCGTCCATTTTTCTACGTACGAAGTTTCCATTGTTTCTTTAGATTGAATGGCTAGAGCTCTAATTTTTAAGTATATGTCGTAGGAGACTTGATTAAAATAGTTTACTTAAGGATTTTTAGTTTTAACTTAGGTTCCAAGATTGTGATGTGGGTCCTTAAATGGTGTAAACGGTGAGTAATTCGTTTATTTACTGTAGTTGGTGAGACTGAATGGTGACCCGTTGAAATTTCATAAAAGGATCCTTCCAAACCAGCTACACGTGTCGTAAGCCACGGATCAATCTCATCGTAGTTAATAGAATGTTGTAGTTAACGTAGTTAGCTTATTCAGTATTACAGGGTGTTTGGATTGGAGACTACCCTGGCAATAATTACAGGTGATGTCTACGGTGATTTTCTCCGATATCAGAAGTGGGATCGAATAGTCGTTATTCGATATTGTTTTGAAAAAAAAAAAAAAAAACTAGAACAGTAAAATTAGCCGTAACCGGCGTTCTAGTAAAAATTTAAAGTTTTCGCAGTTTCTTTTAGGATAAAAATTACTTTGATTATATTAACAAGCAAAGACTGATAATAACAAGTCACAGGTAATTAGTTAATTACCCTATAACACTGTAACTACGTAACAAAAAATAAATGACAATGATTTATGAGTAATTTTATAAATCTAGAGTGTTCACTTGCTTAATTTATCTCGTGTATCAATCAATAAATAATAGTAAAATCGTTTTACTTGATTGCGAACAGAAATATAGTGTGGCTTTATGAACATTACATAATTATTATTATTATTACAAATACAAACCTGACGGTGCTATTGACGTATGAAGACGTCTAGTAACCATTAATGATATTAACATCACTTTTTGTGGAGCATAATAAGTTTTTGAAATCTTTAACTTACTGACGTGTGAGACGCCTAGTGAGCCATTAATAATATTAACCACACGCTTTATTGTGGATTACTTACTTATAATCAGTTCGTGAAATCTCCTTTTTAAAACATCTACAACTATGATCTTGATAATGCAGAGACGCCTTGTAAACTATTAATAACATTAACCACACGCTTTATTGTGGTTTACCTATAACATGTTTCTAAAATTTTCATAAAGATGTCCAGTATAGCAGGTTCATCTTATTACAAATATTTAATTCCAAAATGCCTTTAATGCCCATACAATACTTCAGTTGTATTTTCATTTAAATGTATGCGACTAATATTATTGGTCTATGCAGGCTGAAAAAAATAATCACTAGCAATCTGCAACTGTTTCGCGTGGTTCTCATTGTAAATGAAGTCTACCGTTTGTTTTTAACTTTATACTTTCCGTTTATTCGCGCATACGACCCTTATTACAAATTATCGAGGCGACAGGAGATCAACTCTGAGTATTCACGAGCATAACTTTTGACCTTATTTACTTGAACAAGAATCTGTTGTAGTGGATTGACTATAGCAGATCTACATACCATAACAAATTATCTACCTCTTTAATTCTAATTTGCGAGCGTTTTTGGTGTATAGAGACGTTCAGTGAACTATTTTTAATATTAACAACGCAGTTTACCGTGGTGTATCCACAAGTAAACTAATTATTATTATTAAAAGAGCTGTTGTCTCGTGGAGCGTTACAATAAGCCAAAAATAAAAGATGCTATTGGCGTGTGGAGCCGACCAATAAGCCAACAAAAAAAAAAAAACGAAAATAAATCAATAAATAAAAGATGCTATATTGGCGTGTGGAGCCGACCAATATAAGCCACATTAATTATCCTATCCTGAAAGAATAATGGTCCCCTGTGTACGACGGCGAACAGGACCGCCTATGGCACAGCATCAACCTATCCATTTATTTCTAGGGCCCTTGCCTACGCGGCAACATCGACCTTTCCTTTACCTATCCTGCCCAAACCCCTATCCTTCCTAAATCCTTTATCCTTTCTATCCTTAAGACGCTATACGCATAAATATACCACGTTACGATACTATGCACCAACGGTTACTATTCACGATTTAGGTGTTTAGTAGCAACAGCTAAAAGAGTTATGTAGGCTTAACTTCTACTTGAGCTACAAGTAGGAGGTAAAGTAACAGTGTTTATTCGTATGCCAGTACGAAAATTCTAAATTCAACTTTTTATTCACTGATAGTTTAATCATTAGCATTTAAACCAAATTAGAAAATCATTCCTTTACTGTTGAATCCGTCTAGATCAGCAGGATAGGCCAAACGGAAACCATTCTATTTTGTTTCAAGTAGATAGGGAACACACGAGGACGCGTGCCTTTGCAGAATGGCCGTGTGACAGTTAAGAAACAGAAAACAAGGTAAAGAAAGGAAAAGAAAAGAAAGAAAAAGAAAAGAAAGAAAAAAAAAGAAAGAAAGAACAAGAAAAAATTTTTTTTTTAATTTTAATGTATTTGCCAACGTAGCTAAAAATCTTTTTCTGAGTAGTTTACGATTAATTAGCTAAATTCTAAATAATTCGTTATCAAATTACAGCCGAGTGGTTGTCTTTATGAAAACACAATTTTAATGTGTAGTGGATTTGATGATTAGAAACCATCTATTGAATGCTACAATTATATTGGCTCGATAAGTCGATACGAACCCACTACAACTTAAAGTTCGTTAGCAAAAATGCGAAAAACCTGACAACTACAGCAGTCAGTATTATACGGGTCGTTATGCTGCCCAGTTCTATAATTTAAACAATTAGAATACCCTCCAAAGTGTAATTGCTGAGTGTGTATTTGTGAGAAAGTGCAAAGTAACGATAATGCGGAATTAATGTAACTGACCGAGTGTGAATGTTGAATTATTGTGGAAATTGTTGTAACTGACCTAGTGTATGGAAAAATCTTAGTTGTGGATTTCTTTATTTTGCGACTTTATATTGGGTCAGAATTAGCCGAGCGGAAAAACTTAGTTCTATTGCAGATTTACACACGGGGACGTGTGTATTCGCAGAATGGCCGTGTCGTAGGAGACTTGATTAAAATAGTTTACTTAAGGATTTTTAGTTTTAACTTAGGTTCCAAGATTGTGATGTGGGTCCTTAAATGGTGTAAACGGTGAGTAATTCGTTTATTTACTGTAGTTGGTGAGCCTGAATGGTGACCCGTTGAAATTTCATAAAAGGATCCTTCCAAACCAGCTACACGTGTCGTAAGCCACGGATCAATCTCATCGTAGTTAATAGAATGTTGTAGTTAACGTAGTTAGCTTATTCAGTATTACAGGGTGTTTGGATTGGAGACTACCCTGGCAATAATTACAGGTGATGTCTACGGTGATTTTCTCCGATATATATGTTTTTTTCAATATATGATCTAGGATCGCATAAACTCAGAAACGCGATTGAAAAAAGTTTTCTCGATAGAAAATCTTAGCGAAACAACCTCTCAAATTTTTTATTTTTTTCATTTGTCGGTTATATTATCGCGTATTAACTAATGAAATAACTTTAAAAACATAAGTAACTATTATATATAGAAACACGTAAATCAGAATTAAAATATATTCAGTAGATTTTGAGTAAACAAAAAAAATATCCCTAATTCTTCATTTTCTATACCTACTAGTTGTGTTAATATGTACATGTCGACGATAATATTGATGTAGGCCCTTAAGTAAATTGCAAAATCGTTTTTGTCAAACCAGTAGCTGACACGTACAGTGGTTTACATGTGGCTCCCGGCGTGCAACGAACATCTATTATTGTTCCCTGTTTATAGCATCGTGATTACTTTGCACAGTTTTACTGTTTTGTACCAAATCGATGTCTCACGAAGGAATTTGTTGCGGTTTATTTACATCTAAAGTGCCTATTAATTGCTTCAATGTCACAGTTTATATAGGACTTCTGGGTTTACGATAATGTTAAATGCAGTAATGTGTTTCATGTTTACTTTCAGTGCTTCTGTTTCGTTGTTGTGAAAATCTTGGTTTGCTATTAATGATGTTTGTTCCGCTGCTTTGTGACTCTGATTTATCGTTTTATTGTTGTCATTAGATTTCCTATCAGTTTTAATATTGATAGACATTTGCATTAGGCCTAATTATAGGTTTATGTGCTATGTTAAGAGATACACGTTACAACATTTGTGAAAATGTAATAGAGCTTGTTTAGTAAGGTACATAAAACTTTTATGAATTGGCTGCTTTACAAAAAATCAAAGGTTATAGTATCTATTCATCAGCCTCTCTCCGTCCTCTGTTGTACATAGGCCTCCCCCATAGAACGCCATAACGCGCGGTCTTGTGCCGCTTGGAGATAGTAAACATCCTTAAATCATTTATTTGACGTTTTAAAATTTATAAAAACAAACATTTTACAATAATATTTCGCAAAAATTGTCTTCTCACAATCAAACTTATATATTTCTCTCAATAAATAATTTATTCAATACGATTTATACATAAATACATCCAGTTACCATCATAAACAATTACCTTTTGATATTTTATAACTCATAACGTAAACATACTCAAAGTAAACATAGACTTATTAACAAACCCAAGATATAATAAAATAGATTTATAAGAAGCGCTTATAAAATAAGTATTTTTATGACATGGCTAAGATATGCATACATGCTGTATAATGTGCCACATTGCCATGGTATCGCATAATATTCTGTATGTATGATGTTAATGTAAATTTTTTAAACTTATTATTCCGCCACTCAGTTCATTAGAGTGTACTGTATTTACTTACAATTAACAAACAATAACCTGAAATCACGACGTTATGGCAGATTTATAATGCAAGTATATTCTAAACATGACAGCACAGTGGTTAAACAATCTTTACATGGTAGGAATGTCTCCATAACTCTGTAGTAATGGTCGAGTAGACGGCTGACCAACTATCGCCGTTCTTAATTACAGACAAAACGCTCCGTTATTGGACGACACAGCCGACAAGTTTCATTCCATTTATGTGCAGTAAACAGTAACATAAACAAAGGCTTGAACGCAGAGTCGGGGAACAACACTCTGCACTCATCTAGCACATGCTTCTGTAAATTAAGTAAGTAGTACAGTTTTCCGCCCGCCTAAGAAATTAGAGGCACGTTGCACATTAAAATTTTCTCATTGTACTAAACAAAGCTCACCTCGGTGTGTTATTACGCATTAAGTTATTCAACTCATTACTTGACTCCTAGTTAGAAGAGCATTAAAGCTCTCATCTAACACAAATTCAGTAACCATTATAAGATATTCATGTGTCTGATGATCAGTTGAAAAAAAATAATGACTGCAATAAAAGATGCTAATGATAATACAGGGAAGTGATTGAACTTTATTTACTTTAATTATAAAGCTATAAAAGTAATCATATGCTTGTATATTACGGAGGTTGTTATCTTTAAAGGAAAAATATCGTAACTGCAGATAATGCTTTCATCTTTACAAGGCATTCGAATACCAAAGTTCGAATAATAAATAAATAATAAATAAATATTCAAGACATAATATTTTCTAACACTTGCGCGACTCATCTGTTTAAATAAAACTACTTTCTACGGATTTAGACGCGTATATTTGTATTAAATTTTGGCCGGACGTTTCGGAGACTTTGCAGTCATCGGGCCAAAATTTAAAACAAATATACGCGTCTAAATCCGTAAAAAGTAGTTTTATTTATTCAAGACATTTCACACAACGTCCTCTGGTCCCAAAGTAAGCTATATTTCTATGCTTGTATTATGGGTACCAGATACGGATAGACTACATATACTGCTTTTCTTTTGTAAATACATACTTATAATACATAGAAATCAATAATAGACGCAGTACAAACATTTGTATGACATTTATGGATATCACACAAATGATTGTCCCAAGCGGGAATCAAACCCGCGACCTCGTGATCAGCAGTCCATTACATAAACCACTCCACCACGAAGCCCGTCAAATGGAATGGAAGAAAGGTTTTGGCGAGGAAGAATTAATTCAATTAATTCTTAAGGCACCATTAGCAACCGGGTAGTGTTCCAGGCGTGCGCACAACGGGACTTTATCAACGCTTTTAAAATTTATAGTATAACGGCTAATTAAGAGTACACTCATTTGGTTCCGTCGCGTCACGAGTGCGGGGAGATCATGCGCAGTTTCGGGTTATTGGTACGCGATAGCGCCCTACTAATTGCGGGAGCAAGACGATATAACCCGGACAAGCTTCTACAACTACTTTTAACAAGATCCTAACAATACTACTTCTCTGCATAGATGTTTCTTTAAATATATAAACTTCACATGACTTGCTCATGCAATGCCATGTCAATATACTCTAATGACCCTTTCAAGAAACAAAACTAATTTCAGACAGATTACTTTGAAAATAATATTTGTAATACGCTTTTGCAGGTGCTATTAAAATTCCATTTGATCGATCATCAAGATATAATACAGCGGCACTAGATACAATATAAATGTGGTATACAAGTAAATATTGCTTTAGTTACGATTAAGTAACAAAATGGAGATAGTAGGTAATTATGTCATGATTCAGTTACCTATGGAACTTTGTGAAATAAAAAATATTAACAAGAAATGACTTTCTGATCTTAAAGTATTTTTTTTCTATTTCCAGCATTAATAAACGATTTTACTAGATATGATGTTTTAGTAAGAAGTCATTATACTTATCTCAGCCACAACCAGTAATATCTATGTGGCAGTTAGAACATAAGCAAATATTGTCTGCAGCGATGAAATAACTTACTCCATATAAATCAGTTGATTTGAATTGCGTTCTCATTAGTGATTCCAGCTGCGGTGCATTGCGCAGAAATACACAACTTATTACTTTGGCTACATGGCTGAACCCATTTACAAAGTATCCAGATTTAGCTACTGAATGCGCAACTTATCTCCTTGATAATTAAAGTAATGTACAAAACAGTGATAGCAAACAAAACCGGCTATCCACTTTGTCTTAGTCAAAGTTAAATTCTTATGATTTTATCAACCGAACATATAAAGATGCTTATATGATGATATTGTCATACTTATCATTCTAAATATGCAAACACAGATGAATGTTAAGTTGAAAAAATAAACTTTTGTTTAATATGGGACATGTGTCAGTGTTAAAATCTACTATGACCATTTTAAGATTATCTTTTATCGTATTAGAATATTTTAAAAAGCCGACGAAAAATACGTGGTTATAAAAGGTAAAATATTTGCAGAGGTGTTAGTGCAAAATGTAGGTAGATAGTGTGTCACGCCTCGTTTCTAGTACCACGTAGCTCCTCGTGTGCGGCTATCAGAAGACATAAACCACGACAGGTGGCGGTTAAATCACAGCTGTGTAAGCGATATGAAGAGAGACAACAGATGCAATCAACTAGTAGTCGCCGAGGGCTGCTGCCATTAGTTATTTAAAGAGCCCGGCTAGCTACCTAGTTCTGCCATTTTGTATAATATTTATTATTGTTTGTTCAACTAGGCACGCAATATTCTCAGCTACGCAATAATATCTATGTAATAATAATGTAAGGAAATATTACATTCAGTTAATGTATTGACAGGAACATTATTACGTGTATCATTAGTGTGCTTGTTTCTTTTTTATACGTCGAAATAGGATTGGAATAAATATCAAAATTTAATAAATAAAAGAAATTCAACCAATAATATAACGCCGAATCGTCTTTGTAATCGAACTTTATTGAAGTTTGCTACTTAGGCAAATATTTGAATAATTCATCACACAGTAAAACTACGAAAGCGAAGATTTTGCACCGTGTATTGAGATTAATAGTTAATTAATGTAGAATAAGCTTTTATTCGGCATAAATTACAACCACCACTATTCCCACAACTTCAAAAACCTTCATTAAAACCCAGTAGTTAACTGTGTATTTGCAAAACTTTTTAACGAACTAGCACTGAACTTGTTGTACAAGGTATTCTTTAGGAAGAACAGTTAAGTTTGAACGTAATAAGCAAGCATGTTGATGAGTTAGAAAATGTCCATCATAATGAGACATTGAATTATTTTAAAGCAGTGTTTTTATCAAGCGCCTCTACGATGATTACTTTGCGATATAATGTTCTAATAAAATATTATTAAACGTATTTATATGGTAATTTTCGATTTGAGTAAAGTAAATTGGATTATTATCATATGGGTATAATAACTTGTCTGCGTAGTAATACCTATAGCAAGCCGCAATCTTACGATTCAGAAAAAATTTAACTGATTTTAAGGTCAATGTGCTCCTGTGAAAATCTAATTGCGCATTTCAAAATAGTTTGTTTACCTGTTGAAATAGTAAAGCAACAGCTACATTTAAAAATAAAAGTATTATCACAATCATATAAGAATGAGGAATTGAAAACTAAAATTTCCCATCTGCTTCAAAGCTTAACCCTTAAAGCTTGCTTTTATAGTTTCCTAGTAAAGAAAAGGGGGTGGTGACACTTGTATTCTTAATCCATCACCACGCCGCGGACATATAGGTTCCTATTAATATATAAATAAATCGACTGCCATGACGAGATGATTCCACACCGTGGTTTCATAGATGGATGGAAACTAATAATACTTTCTGTTGAAGTCCTTCTAATCTATGTTTAACATGCATTTTAAACATATTTTGAGAAATCATAAAATTAGCATTTCAGAAGACATTGCGTGCGTGCGAAATTTCCAGCTTTACATGTTACGGCTACTCTCCATTATTTATAAGAATATCTAGAAATACTTAAGTAACCTTGTGAGACTAAAACATAAATTTTTAGCTTTGGTTCGTGTGTGATGTCATAGGTTCTATTCCAGAGGCAGATTAAGTGTAATTGTGGTTTTGTTACAGAATCTTATTATTATATATATATATTAAAAATTTTGTTAGTACCTATTTTACGGCAATAGATAAATTGAAAATCATACATTACTGTAGGTATAATTTAAACAAAATAAAATGTTGGTATTATGAAACATTCACAGTTTGTTTCCCCTAATGAAATCCAATGAGAAGATCCGGCTACGCAACTCAGTAGAGCTCTTTAGATTGTCGTACAATATGCTTTACATTATTAAACTAATAAGCAAATTGCTGCTACTATTAACTCCTCGTGTTACAAATGTTCATAGGCAAACCGTATGCTTGTTTGTCACCCTAATAGTATAAAAAAAATGCCCTGTAATAACCACGCGTCTCACAATTTTTTTTTAAGCTGCGGTTACATGTATTTATTCACAAATTCTTATAAATTCAATAAATTAAATTACAGTGAAAAAAGTGATTTCCGCAAACGGGACTCAAACCCACGACCTCAGAATACCGTTCCGTAGCTCCGCCAACTGAGCTTATTGCGGTCGTGCTTTTCAGTAATCAAATTAGGCCACCGCAATCGCCACTCGATTGAGTTTATATCGTATTTCTACGTGCATTATTCTTATATATCTTATATATAAAATTCACGTGTCACAGTGTTAGTTACCGTACTCCTCCGAAACGGCTTGACCGATTCTTCTCAAATTTTACATACATATTCAGTAGGTCTGAGAATCGGCCAACATCTATTTTTCAAACCTTTTTCCCTTTTTTTTTTAGTGTGGCAAAACAACGTTTGCCTGGTCAGCTAGTATTTCTATAAATTCGTAATCTTTTATAACGTAAAATTTTACGTATGTAAAATCACCATAAACAGTTTAATATACATATAAATGTTTATAGCGAATTCACAGACACTTTAATCAGCTTTATTTGCACAAGACAACAATAACGTATTCTCGCGCTAGAACAATGAAAGCTGTGGTATGTAATTATAGCAATTTAAATGAACTATATATTTTTTTTCATTTAAATTAAACATTGCTAACGTATTAACAATGAAGTCATGTGCGAAGATTTATTATCATACTATATTAATCCTTTGAAAAGTAAATCTAATTTAGCCCTAAATAAAGTTCTAAATTGTCTAAATTGAACAACTTTCAGATATAACGATATTGAAGCGTTTGCTATTTTACTAATTCGACAAAAGATAATTAGAAACATGCGTGGGAGTTTAAAGAGCCGTTATAAGGAAAAAATTAAAACTATTTAAAGCTTTTAGAGTCAATTACGAGGAAATCTAAGCAGGTATCATCTGCAAGTTAGAGACAAAACTGGAAACTTATCCCATAACGTAAGCGAAACAACTTGTCTATGGGAACAAACATTGTGACACGAGAATTTTATATATTAGAAGATATTACTTAGGAATAATGTAGCATTCTAATTAGAAAGAATTATCGAAACCCGTATAGTAGTTTTTGAGTTTATTAGTTACAAACATACAACGTTAATATTGGTATACACAAGTCTTTAGAATAAAAGAATAAGTACACAAGTGGTTCCTGAGATTAGCGCGTTCAAATAAACAAACTCGTATATTCACGCATGTGTATTTTTTCGTTTTATGTTTGGCAGTAATAAATCTTTTTTCTTTCTTCTTATGGTCTTATTCATAATGACTTATCGGAGGTTTAAACGGAGATTTTGTCGGAGAGATAATAAACGTTTTAGCGTAAAAAGACCATTATGAATAACAAGTTTTGACAATTTTCGGGTACCGATTTTAGCCAACTTTTAAACCTCTGATAAGTCATTATGAATAAGACCATTAATCTTCATAATATTAGCATAGATTTATTAGTCTATGAAATATGATTAAGGCAAGCTAAATTTACATGTCTTCGCGATTAAACACGTACCCATTATCTGGCAAATCTGTGCTTAGTGATAACTAATGGACTACCGAGCAAAGCGCTAAGTCTCATCCTCATTGAGCGATTCTCACATTATTGGTGGTCGTAGCGTGATTGTATCGCGTTAGTATCGATTGTTTGCCTCTATGTTTATAGTGAAGTGGCCTAATAACTCACAGTCAAGTTTTTATTCCACATTGTTACTTTTTTGCATTCAGCTGTACTCCCATAACATATTTTATTGATGTTATCTTTTAGTAAGAGCTTGAATTCTATCAAAATTATTTCAGAATTTGGACATTACTTGTTGCCAACAATATAGAATTTGAGTTAATTTAATTACACGTATTGATTGTAACAAGGTTAATACATGTACATCCCATCTTATCGATATAATAAATATTTAGTCTGCTGGCAGAATTCATCAGTTTAGAGGAAAATTTTTGATTGAAATCAGACACTGTTAATTCAGAAATATTGATTATTTAAACTGTTCTGTTTTATCAGTATAGCTAGTCATGTAATTCTTACAATAAATAGTCATACTAATAGTCATATTGACGGACCTCGTGGTCTAACGATTCAGGTAACGGACTGCCATTCACGAGTTCGCAGGTTCGAATCCCATACGGGGCAATAATTTGTAGGATGTTTATAATTGTCACACAAATGCTTGTGCTGCGTCTAGGTGTTTACTATGTATTATAAGAATGTATTTACAAATGAAAAGTAGTTAATGTAGTATATCCGTATTCTGGTACCCATAACACAAGCATAAAAGCTTAGTTTGGGACTAGAGGACGTTGTGTGAAATGTCCATAAAATTTAATAAAAAAAAACCAATGGGACTTGTGAGTTAAAAATTAATAAACAAAGATCATACTTAAGAACCTTGGGAAAAAGTATGGCGCCTGTGGTTTGACTACCTTTTATAACAAGCAAAATTTAATTAAAAAATTATTTGCCGATTCACGGATCTGTTTTCAATTTAAGTGTAATTTTTAAGCGTTAATCTCACATTCCTTTACATGCCATAAATATTTTATACACCATAAAATATTTACGGCACGTAACGGAATGTGGAATTAACGCTATATATAATAACAACAGAATAAACATCACATGAATTTCGGCTTTAATTACTATATCGATAAATGAAGACATAAATAAACGCATGAATGCAATGCGACATGGAATCACGCGGTCTTATTTTCTGTCGGTATTTTTACCATGTTCAGACATACTTATAGTAACTATGGAAATGTTCTAAAAGTTGTCCAAGCCACTGGTATGTTATATTGTGTTAATACGTTAATGATTAATGTTAAAATTGTGATCTGAGAATAAGGGCGGAGATATATATTAGAGTTTCGACGATATTTCAGATTATTATGAATAGGTAGATTGACTTTTAATTGATAACACTTCGCAGCTTAAATATGTGAAATTATGATTATCTACTGACGTTTAACTAATTATATAATTATATTGATCTCTTAGATTCCATACTGATAATACAAAGCTGAAGAATTAGTTTTTTTTGTTTAAACAAGCTAATCACAAAAGCCGTTGGTCTGGTTTCAAAAATTCTTTCTTCAGTGTACATTTTTCGAGGAAGGTTTAGGCTATATAGCATCACACTGCAAATAAAAGGAGCAAAGATTAGTGAAAAATGTTGCAAAACGGGGTATGTTTTCTGAATTCTACGTGTATGAAGTTGCAGCTTTTTTTTATAGCACTACGGTGGCAAACAAGCTTACGGCCTGCCTGATGGTAAGCAGTTACCGTAGTCTATGGACATTTGCAACACCAGAGGTGTCACTCGCGCGTCGCCGTCCCTGCAGAAATCTTTTGCAGCTAGCAGAATAATACGTTTGGTGTCCATAACCTCTAAAGTAACATAGGAAATCAATTACTAAGCTTCCTACGACGCAAAATTCAAACTGTCACTCAGGAGGTTATAAATTTTGACCTCATTCAAAACAATTTTATAAAAACCTAAGCACTAACTACTACGTACTAACACAATTTAATTTAACAAGCCTCTGCCATTTGCTAAGCTATGAATGCAATGAGTGTTATGTCAATTTAAGTGTTCGCATAAATCAATTTACGGATGATTAAATATGTAGCTAACTGTACCATGCACTACAACAGGGTACAGTTAATCAATTAGCCAAATATGTGGTGTACCGTGTGCGGACCGTTTCCAACTGTATGTGTGAGGTTTACACCTGTATGTCATATACGCCATTCACTATTAGTGTAAGAAGAAGAGTGTGTATTGTAATTCTGTAGTATTCATTCTACAAACAAGTATATCCACACAATTTGATTTCATTGTTATGAAATCCAGTGGCTAATTTATCTTAATTCGTTATTTGATAATTTTACAGTCAACTGTTCGAAATTTAAATTTAAATATATCCATTGGTTTTAGCTAATACCAATATGTTTAAATTTAGAACAGCTATTGTTTAAACACTAATTTACATAGATGGGGCAGTTGGTATCTAGTATTTGAAGAAAGGTTTTTCTAGATATTTGTCTATGACTAATACTTATGTCCGTACGTAAATCAAGGAAATGTTGGTCTCACAAACAATGAGTCTCCAAAGTACATAGCAACGCGTAAGTTGTCATAGGTCGTTAACACTTCGTGACTCTAATTGAAAACGTATGTAACTCAGTTTTAAGACTGCCCAAGACCATAAACAAGGCTTTTAATACTTTGTGTCTATATTTCAGTTGTAAAATAACATGAAAGTATATTATTACATCGAATTTCAATAAAATGGATAGAATGTACTAAAATTGTCAAGTAAAAGATATTGGTTGGCTGGTGTTACATTGTATAAATACAGGTTTAACATAAACAACCAATCTTATGAAGTTCTAAGACAGATTTCAACGACAGTTTGTTATGCAGTACCATGTAAAATAGCGTGCCGGCCCGATTTCAAATAAATAAATCATGAATGTCTCAATGACATTCACTTAGAATTTTCATGATTCTGCATTTATTATTTTTTCTTCTCTTTTCTGTTAGTCCTATTCCACAAACGGAAAGTATTTTGAATATTATATAAAGAAAATTTGTCGTTTGTTTTTCTTACATGGAACGAAATTGATTTGAAACAGGTGTATTGTTAATTCCACATCACACTGATATCTTTTAGATATTTTTACAAGCAATAAAACACCGGCTTGTATAATTAGCTGTAGCATAATTTAATAATAGTGTATCGCCGATAGCAAAAAGCCAGGTAGCCGTGGCGCTATGGTTTCTCGTAATGGCTTCGGTGTTTGCTCACGACGCGACATCCTTACCGATTTATGTGTGGGAGCGGTAGGTCGTGACCTTACCACATGAAAATGTTAATTCATCTCCTATTACTAACATTAGCAGCGAACTACATTATAAATAGAACAACTTCCTTTAAATGCCACACGATTCTAAATGTAGGACAAATTTCGTGTTTAAAATTTATATCTATTTTATATAATGCGTTAACAGTAGATTTTACTCTCTGTACACGCTAATATAAGAGTAAAAACAAGCTACCAAGAGGATTTGAATAATATTTCCCAGTTATATCGTATTTTTTTAGAAGAAGACTATTAGGTATTCTATTCTATACTTATCATGTAACAGGTGATTTTGTAGCATCTAACGTTAGCATAACATCATCACAGTAAATAAAACAGGGTACTTTCTACAAATGTGTATCTTATAAATAACAATCCTAGTTGACAATTAATAGATTTTGGATCCTGATTCCAGAATAACATTCTTTAGGTTTTTCGTCCAGTCTATGACCAAAGATATGACATATTTTTATCATAAATGAATGAGAAATAATACGATCATATATAAAAATGTCAAAGGTCAGAATTTTGCCCAAAATCCCGCGCATGAAGAAGATAGCACCGTTACCGAATGTGCCATGAAACTCACTCAACATGCATAAACTTATACAAGTTATAGTGTGTTACAGTATTTGCATGTTAATGATTCATGCGAACATTCGAACGTAAAAATGTGTCTAATCAGACACGTCATGCATTTCATAAAGCACCCAGATTTTTTGATTGAAAACGGTATATCCAATTACGAGCATAGTAAATGTCGTAACTCGATAAATCAGAAATCCACAACCGAATCGCTCGAACTTGTTTTCGCACGCTCATGTAAAAATTGCTAACAAACTATAAAAACAGTAAAACCGAAATTGGGCGGTCAAGAAACGATGTGACCGTGTTACGAATAGTTTGTAATGCAGGTATTGCGTGCTTGAACCATCTCTAATGTTGTTATAATAGCAATCAGTTGTATCGTGAGAGTGCTAAGTAATTGATAGAGCAACTCACAATTGTCTTTGCTATTAGCCGTGTTAATATACATAACTTTCAAATTAAGGTACAAATGTTGGCTGTCTCTATTATACCATATTATAATATATGAGCTTTTTAAACAGACATTATTACTAACTGTATCTAAGTATTGTAGTAATATGTTCGATTAAGGCGTAGGTTTTTTGCTTTATAATTATTTTTATATTTAAATTGATAATAGTTTCGATGTTCTTTGATTTTATAAATCCATATTAATTGAGTACAATAAGCGAGTTAGTTTTAAAATCAGATTTGACATATGCAAATATTTTAAAACATGAGAATATTTTAGTTGTGAATTCTATGTTCTAGTTCATGACTTCGATTTACACTTGGTCGCTCGTATTAGACAAAGGCGCAATTTGTTTCGTCCGGGTCAGGTATACATAATTATACACGTGATACAGTAGCTAATTTTAAAAAGGGCTTCACTCTTCATCCTCGAGGGTCGTCCGGGAAACACACTACGTCTCTTGCGATTACCTCTTCGTCACTTTATTACAGTGATATTTAAGTGATCTTTGAGTGTTCACTTAAATTGCTGATAATGTTTATTTACGTCTAATATATTATATCGATGGACCATGGTTGTAATTTGACAGATGACAATGGTTAAATAACTCTCAGATTTGCGGTCGGAAAGTCAAGCCGAAAATAGGATTGGCAATTATTTAAGATAGACAAAAATACATTACAGGAAACGGTATAAGCACAGGAGGCAAATATAAAATAAATTTGCCATAAACAACAACTGGTTTTGCCTACATATCTGTTTTGGTGAGCCGCTCAACTGGCAATTAGGATTATTAGATTTCACAGTAAGTAATTGATTCTCACATGATAGTTATTAAATTACTGGAGTTATGAACTTTAAGAGTCAATGAGTTATAGTGTTAGACACAGTTTGTAGGTATTAAGAAGTTAGCGGAAGTTATTAATCTTTTTATGAGTGATCGTTTTTCGCAGTCCTTGGGTTCGCGAATAGCTATTTATTCAAATCAGCTGATTCTTTGCGATTACGATGGCTGTGCACTTTAAACTAATGAACATTGTAAAACAAATCTATATTAATTCGTAATAGATAAAAGTAAGCGTAAGTTACGTGAGCACTATCTCCGTATATCGACACAACCTTACGTTTAGCTGCATCCAAAACTGAGTCTATGAAGCTACTATACTACTATTTGTATTATCTATAGATAATAGACGGGCTTCGTGGCGTAGTGGTTCTTGTACTGGACTGCCGTTCACAAGGTCGCGGGTTCGATTCCCGCTTGGGACAATCATTGTGTGATATTCATAAATGTAACACAAATGTTTGTACTGCGTCTGGGTGTTTTCTATGTATTATAAGTATGTATTTACAAAAGAAAAGTAGTTTATTTATTATATCCGTATTCTGGTACCCATAACACAAGCATAATAAGCTTAGCTTGGGACCAGAGGACGTTGTGTGAAATGTCCATGAATATTTATTTATTATTTATTTATTATTATTTACTTTTTTTTAATTTTATTATTCTCTGCTTTTCGCTGGCATAAACCACATTTACGGGCCAAGACCAAGTAAATGTAGTATGTATGTATAATCTATGATGTAGTGTGTGGTGTCATTTCATTTTCATCTATTGCCATAAACTTACGGACTATCCTGCAGGTGTTTAGGATTGCGGCTTTTTGAACTGTGATGTATGTTGTTATTTCTAAATCTAATAGTTTGAGACTATGGTGTAAATTATTAGGGATAACGCCAGTGCTAGAACTAGAACTAGATAGAACTATAGGGACTGTGTATACTTTATTCTGCTTCCAGATTCTAATGATTTCATCTTTGAGTTCTGCATATTTATTAATTTTTTCGGCTATAGTTTTCTGAATGTTGTGTGTATTGGGTATTGAGATGTCAATTATATAAGTGATTTTATTTATTTTGTCTTCTAATGTAATGTCTGGTCTATTGTAATGTTGCACGGTCATAATAGAGTTTGTAAGAAGCGTTTTCGAGAATTGTTTGGGGTGTGTATTTGTAGTATGGAGTGTTTGTGTTCTGTATGAGATTGTGTTTTATGGCTAGTTTTTCGTGAATTATGTTTGCGACTTGGTTATGTCTCTGTGTGTAATCTGTCTGTGTAAGTGTAGTGCATGCTCCAGTAATGTGTTGGATGGTTTCGGGCTGAGCGTGGCATCTGCGACATTTATCGTTGGAGACAGAAGGATCTTTAATAATGTACTTTCTGAAGTTTTTTGTATTAATTATTTGATCCTGAATTGCTATCATGAATCCTTCTGTTTCTGAAAATAGTAAACCTAAGTGAAGCCATTTATTGGAAGCTATTGTGTCTATGTGAGGTTGCTCTAAATCGTGTAGGTGACGGCCATGATGTGTCTTCTTCTTCCATTCTTCAAGATTTTGTGTTTCCGGGTTGTTAGAGTTGTTAGATGGAGCTAATGATTCTTTCAAATTGAGTGGGGTTAGATTTATTATTATTCTCTTTATTTATTAATTTTCTTATTTTTTACATTTTTAAAAAGATTACAAAACAATCGTACAAAATTAACATAACTAAGTAACTTAAAAGAACATAAGAATAAAACAAATAATTACATACACACACACACACACACACACACAAAGAGAGAGAGAGACAAACAGTTAAAAAATAAAAAACATAATATATACCTACACAAAATAATCATTTTAAAAATGTAAAAAATAGAGCTCCACCGGCATCGGGTGCAGGGACCAAGCTACCGATGGTCAGGGTTCTAGAGACAGGAACTTCCTCACGATTCGTGCCGTACCGAGGAGAACTGCCTTCTGCATCAGACCCTTGACCCAACCACCTAACCCATACCAACTTAACCCTTATTATTATTATTTTTCTTTATTTATTCATCATCTTATTAATTACATTTTTAAAAGATTACTATAAAAACACATTCACGCATAAGAAAAACTAAACTAAAAACAAATATTTAACACAACTAAATAATTCAAAATAAATAAAATAACATAAATAACATCCACACAATAATCTTTTAAAAATACAAAAAACAGAGCTCCACTGGCATCGGGAACAAGGTCCAAGCTACCGGTGGTTAGGGCTCCAGAGACAGGAACCTCCTCACAATACGTGCCGTGTCAAGAAGAACTGCCCTCTGCATCAGACCCTTGATCCAGCTACCTAACGCGAGCTTTTCTAGGTGCTTGTCTAGACTCTTTGCTATAAGACCGTTGACTGATACAACTATCGGCACGACGATCGCCGAGCCCACATCCCACATATCGACAATCTCGCGAGCTAAGTCCAAGTATTTAACTTGTTTTTCCTTTTCAGCTTTCACGAGATTCTCGTCATGTGGGATGGTGACATCGACAATCGTCACGCGGCGCGCTGATCGATCTATCACCACAATGTCAGGCTTATTGGCAACAATAGTCCTGTCAGTGATGATAGATCGATCCCAATACAATGTGACATGGCCATTATGAAGAACTGGTTCTGGAACATACCTGTAGTACGGGACAGCAAAGTCTACAAGACCATTTAGCACAGCAAGTTGCTGATGGATTATCCTGGCTACTAGGTTGTGTCTATGCAAATACTCTCCGTTGGCAAGACGAGAACAACCCGAAATAATATGCCTGAGGGATTCACCAGGTCGATGGCAGGCTCTGCATATATCTGCAGTGCCATCCCTCAGGATATACCTCCGATAGTTGTTCGTCTTGACAACTTCATCAGCAATTGCACAGACAAAACCCTCGGTTTCTCCAAAGAGATTACCGAAACGTAGCCAGGCCACGGAAGCAAGTAGGTCTACATCTGGCCCGTGGAGGGCTTTGTAGAACCTACCGTGAAGCTCCTTGCTCTGCCAAATGTCCCTGCGCTCGGCCGTACCGAGTACTACAGGTCTGTGCCAGTTCCTTTTTGCCAGAGATAAGGGGGTAAATCCCGAGTCCACAGTAACCACATCACAATGCATACCCACACTACTATGGAGAAAATATTCCCTGAGACTGTACACCTCACGGTTGTGTAGGGCTTTGGCATTTAGAAAACCACGCCCCCCACACTTCCGCGGGATGTACAATCTCATCACTGATGAGCGCGGGTGATGCATTCGTGATGCAGTCAGAAGTGTCCTAACTCTACGGTCCAGGGCGTCTAGCTCAGTCTGCGTCCACTTGAGTATGCCGAAAGAGTACATCAGGAGTGGCATGACCCAACCATTGCAGGCGCGGACCTTATTGCCGCCCGACAAAAGACTATTAAGTACTTTCTTCAGGCGACCAAAAAACCGCTCCCGCAATGATTGTTTCACATCCGCATCGTTGATGCCTAACCCCTGCGACATACCCAAGTATTTATACGTATCAGTTGCAAGGAGTGAACGAAGTTGAGTGGAATCCGAAAGCTGTGTTGATTCAGACTCCACTATCCCACCCTGCTTAACATGCATGACCGCACACTTATCTACGCCGAACCCCATCCCGATGGAATTACTAAAGGATTCTGTTACCTTTAGCAATTCCATCAGCTTCTGCTGGTTAGGCGCAAACAGTTTCAGGTCATCCATGTAAAGCAGATGGGATATCACCTGGCCACCCCTACGCAACTTATAGCCTAGCCCTGAACTCTCCAACAACGTGCTGAGAGGGTTCAGTGCCAGACAAAACCACAGCGGGCTGAGACTATCGCCCTGAAATATTCCCCGTCTGATCGGGATTGGGTCACCGTAACGCTGGGTCTGCCGACGCCCCGGATAGCAAAGAACCGTTCTCCATTGCCCCATACACGACTCTAAAAAGGTACGTAGAGTTGTATTTACTTTATACAACTCAAGCACCCTAATAAGCCATGTATGTGGCACAGAATCGAACGCCTTCTTATAGTCTATCCAACACGTCGACAGACTTTTACGTTTGCGGCGGACCTGCTGGCAAATGGCCATGTCAATGAGGAGAAGCTCTTTTGTACCACGGCCGCCATTCCTACACCCATTTTGAGAATGAGAAATAATGCAAAAGTTGTTAATATGATCAGAAATTTTGGTTTTCAAAATGGATGTAAGAATTTTGTAGACTGATGGTAAACAAGTAATAGGCCTATAGTTACCTGGCTCTATGGTACTTCCTGCCTTGTGAAGCAGGTGAGTGATTCCCGTGGTCATAAAAACTGGTAACAAACCAGATTCCACGGCTGACTATTATTATTATTATTATTATTTGTATTTAAGTACCTGTATTATATGTATTTATGGTATGTGTAATGTACGTATATATCTATGTATGTATGTATCTGTTTCATTGTATTGATTTATGTATATCTCTATGTGTATGTAATGTACTCAGTATAGAATTTATCTATGTCAATCACATCTGTGATGTCAATATGTCTTTAACAACTATAATCTTTGATAATCTAGTTTTATTTGTTACACTTCTACCTTCCCTTTCTCTGCAACACCCTATGGTTGACTGGTAGAAAATGCCTTAGGCATTAAGCCCGCCTTTGCATAGCTTAAGCATAAAGTGTTAATAAATAAATAAATAAAATGTTAAAGAAATTAAGAAGTATTTTTTTATATGAAGTCTGAACAGCTACATAAAATGTTAAGGATATAAAGCAACATATGTTTCAAACTGTATAAAATATAATTTATTCAGTAACAGACGGTCGAAATAGAAGTAAATGGTCTGCTAAATTTTCTAAAGGACCGTTAGAACAACTGCTATTATGTATTGTGTGTATTATATGAAAAATCATCCTCTACTTATTGAATAACAATTAATATGTTAGTAAATGCACGTGGAATAACTAATTAACAATTTTGCGCTTGGCAAATCTAATATAGGCTGGTCGTATGTCTGACCCAATAGCGTTCCGGATATCCCTCGGAGCTCGGGTAGGTGATTGATAATACGGTGTTACTCATAGAGCGTGTCCATATTACGACAGGTACTTATAATTAATCTGAGCATACGAACTTGAGCGTGGAATATTAATTGTTGCTGTTATTATCATCCTGAGTCCTATTTCAGTGTTTGTGTGTGTGTGAAATCAAAAACGCTAAATTAGAAAATTTTTGGTTCCACAAGCTTCAAGATCGAACATTTTTGAAACTGATGATTTACTTCAAACCATTAACTAGAATATAACAGCCAATGCCCGCGGTTTCTCATGTTTATAACATATAGCCTATATGTTACTCTCTATAGCTGTAATGTTTCAATAAAATCCTCTAGTAGGTTTTGCGTAAAAGAACAGTTAATACTACATCCATTTATCCACATATTTTTAAATATTTTTTAAATATAAATATAAATATTCATGGACATTTCACACAACGTCCTCTGGTCCCAAGCTAAGCTTATATGCTTGTGTTATGGGTACCAGAATACGGATAGAATACATATACTACTTTTCTTTTGTAAATACATACTTATAATACATAGAAAACACCCAGACGCAGTACAAACATTTGTATGACAATTAGAAAAATCACACAAATGATTGTCCCGAGCGGGAATCGAACCCGCGACCTCTTGATCGGCAGTCCGTTATCAGAACCACTACACCACGAGGCCCGTCGAATTGTTACAATATTAGAAAGGATTAAAAAAAAAAGCTCTCCCGAGTGTCGCTAAAAGACTTTCTTTGCATGAATGTGTACATTTGAAACATTACGCGAAGGTAAAAGTATGTTTTATGCATTATCAAAATTACAATATGACGGACGTTATGCTTCTTTAGACTTTCTATTCAGAAAGTCTTATAGGCTTGAAAATAAAAGGCAAGTGTTCACTTAGCTTCGTGCATATAAAATTTGAATCGGTTGTTTATCGATTTCTGAGTTAGTAACTATCACTGAGCCACTAAAGAATAACAAACATAAGTCGTTATTTATCGTATATATAGCTTACAGTCATAAAAAATATACGAATAAAACCACTTTTTACGGATTTCGACGCATATATTTGACCACACGTGACTGAAGTCTCCGAAATGTTGAGCTAAAATTCAAAACAAATATACGCATCCAAAACCGTAAAAAGAGCTTTAATTTAATTAAATCGATTCCATTAAGTATATAAATGTTAGAAATTTTTATTTATTTATTTATTACATGCAGATAGTAGTAGTACATATTTTTACAATCAGTCTACAAAAGTTATATAACAACTAGTTGACCCGGCAAACGTTGTTTTGCCATACTAAAAAAAAAAAGGTTTGAAAAATAGATGTTGGCCGATTCTCAGACCTACTGAATACGTATGCAAAATTTGAGAAGAATCGGTCAAGCCGTTTCGGAGGAGTACGGTAACTAACACTGTGACACGTGAATTTTATATATTAGACTATACAAAGTTGGCTTTGGTACCCATAGTAAGATTTAACTTGTGTGATGGGTACCAGAACTGCTAAATATGCTACTGAAATGCTTTTTTTAAAATGATACAATCTATATGCCTACAGCCGATATGATTTCTGTCCCACGCAAAATTCTTAACAGCAGAACAGTACAAATGTTCTGACAAAGTAAATATTGTAGAGTTGAGCACAGTTCTCAAACGTGCACACTTCTTAGACTCGTGAATGTTATGTTCAGAAGTGGGTGCTAACTATTTCTTTGTTGATTTTGGTTACACTGTAGGTAAAGTGTAACGAACAAAGGATCATTCGCATTTTGTGCGCCGTGTGAGATAATGCGCAGTCCAGGTGCTCACATAGCGTAACGCGAGGTGAATGAATCTTAAATCAGTTCACACTGACGTGAATGCCCAGCATCGTAGTATACCTTAATAAATTTGCCATTTTAATACAATCCAAGAGAGTAGAGACTAAAAACATAAGGTGATGAGATGTAAAAATATATTAATAGCTATAAAACAGATATAAAAGTAAAGTCAAAGTAAATTTGTATACCATATCCAAACTTTGCATGCCTTGGTGGCGTCTCACAACCTACAAGTATGTGTACGGTCTTTGACTTTTTGTACCGCGAATAACAGAAAACTGATTGTCTATTTCCTGGTATTTTAAAAGTATAATTTACTAACTCAAATACTGAATCATACATACCAATTTGTAATGATACATATACATTACGGTTCTTAATTATTCTTTTAAAATTGAGTGGGAACTTGGGTAACGATAGTATCAAAAAGATTTTAGGTTAGTATGACAGCATTTATATTCCACACTTTTTTTTTTGTTAGTGCCTTATATGGTTAATATAAAGCTTAAAAAATGTTGACGACGCTTAAACGTGTGGAATAGTTCATCTGAGAAACGATCTCAAGCGTAATCACATTATCTCGCTACTTGTAACTGTATCAAAATATAAATTAGCAGACAACATCGCCTCTTGCAGCATTCGTACTAATTTGCAGACTAAAGAATAATTAAAAAACTTTTTTTCTTTCATTTTCTATAACAAATTGAATATTGCAGTTCATTTTGCTTTGTTAGCTGTTCTCAATTTAATGTGTATCCACAGCACAAAAACTGTTAGATCTAGATTTTTCATATCAGCGAAATGAAATGAGCATTTCTTTTCATCAGTTTTTGTGACCATTTGTTATAAAATATAATTCTATTAAGAATCTTGATTAGATTTTTATAAATCGTTTTAAGACAAAAAAAAATCGTTTTTCATATGGGCAAATAGCGATTACCCACATAGTTACACAATAAGACACATACAACAACATCTGTATGCAAAAATTTTGTATTTTGCAGTAAGGTGTGGTTATCGGTGGCCATCTGCCTATGTGTTTCAAATTAACGGCGCGTAACTGGGAACCGTAGGAGGGCGTAAGAAATACGAAAAAGTGTATCTGTCTGTGTAAACTGAAAGAGCACACCTCAATTCAATACTAAGGTTCCATATCAACAACATCTTGCCTGTGTACATGCGAAAAATACACCAAGCGTAACTAAGTTTCTTTGTTTTCTTAAATTTAAACTTTGCTTTTAAACAATATGTTCTTTAGTACATAAAAATTTTATTAATTTTCTGGTCTAAGTATTTTTTATTCTTTGGACTACAGTTGAACTTAATCCAATAACGGAAAATAAAAGCAAGTGTGAAATAGTAGCAAGAATATTTTCGTTTCACTTCACCAATACTACTATCTCTAAATGTCCGCTGCCCAATTTAAGTGCAGTTCATTATGAATTTTAAAATAATAGGATAGCGATCATGCAGCAAAAAAATTCCGATATTTTTATGTGCATATCAACACCAACTTTACGTTACAAGATAACGTAAAGTAACGTAAAGTAGCAGGTAAACATAAATCTGCGGATTTGGTTTGCCCCACAACTTAATTATAGTGGGAAGTAAGAATTTAACTACTACATAATTGTTTAAATACAAATGAATATTCAGTTAATTAACACGTCGACGGTACATACAAGTAAATGTAAGAGCAATAGTGAAGCATCCACATTGTTGTCGGTGTCGTTTGACAGAAATCAATCATATTTACAAACAAAAACTAATACCATATACAGCTTTTTATGCACTCATCAAAAAAGAATATCCATTTAGAATGTTAAAGTAAAAACATCATTTGTCAAGAGACAAGGGGCGTGAAACTGGACACAATAATGTTTGACCAACCGGTCACGCGCCGGAACTAAACAAAAAATTGTAAATAGATTCAGACACTTATTTTTGTTTAACAATATTTTTGATACGAAGTTATGTATTGAAATATAACTAGATAACTGTAAATAGTTTCACAAAATATTTTAAATTTATTTTGCTCAAGCACAATGGAGGCTCATTTTATTGTGCAAAATTAAAGCTCGCAAGAATTTCAAAGCGATTTAATAACTTTTTATTAGTGAAGAATGAATGAAACGCAATGAGGCCGTTAGGTTAAAATGAATTAAACATTTAATCATGACTACTGCTAGTAACACTTATTCATTTTCTTATTATAAATTATAATTCAATATTAAAACTATCTAACAAAATAATTTAGTATTACGTATCAAGTATCCTAAATCGATATTTATTATCTCTTTACTCGTAACACAACTCGTATAATATATAAAGTGATCAAAGAAACAATAATTTTATTGATAACGTTACATTATCAGTATGCAAAGCAAATAATATATCAATCCTTTTCCCCACTATTCAAATGAGATGTCAAAGAACTACACAGAATATATCATTCTGTGTAGTGTAGTTCTTTAAGTAATTCATCATAGTTTTTATCGCAGTTATAAATACATAAGTATATGACGTACATTAAGAATATTATAACTGTATTACGGAATAAATTGACTATGGCTTTAGATAGAACTAACAACTATGTCTTTTGGTAGCAGAAACAGTTACCAATTACAGTTGATATTCAAAATTCACATTCATTTAATATTGGTCGTGCAATTAAAATACCAGTGACCTAGAGCACTTGTCAATTGTTTTTCCGGTGACTTTCCCATAGCATGTTAAATTTTTGCCTGGCTGCAATTCTTGATTTTAATTAACGTGCTTGAGTAGAAACGGGTAGTACAATGCTCTCTATTCAACAAGTTGAGTACAGGGCGCCCTGGCAGTTCGAACATTGATTAACCACGTTTCATTTAACATTCCAAAATGTTAAGTTGTCGATTAGGCGCTCCAAATATTTATCTATGAACAGAAGGAATCCATCAATCTAGACAACAAGAAGTATACGATATTTATTTATTAATTAATTGGGGCATAATTTTCTTTATAAATTGTGTAATTTCTATTCAGGAGCTTCTGTAGCAAAAAATTAGAAAAAAGGTTAATTAATTAAATTATGATGGAAAAAGTGATTACCGCAAGCGGGACTTGAACCCACGACCTCGGAATACCGTTCCGTAGCTCTGCCAACTGAGCTTATTGCGGTCGTGCTTTCAGTAAGCTTAGTTGGCAGAGCTTGTTGCAAAACATTCTCGATAGATGGCGTTGCACGTAAAAATACGATATAAACTCAATCGAGTGACGATTATGGTGGCCTAGCACGACTGCAATAAGCTCAGTTGGCAGAGCTACGGAAAGGTATTCCGAGGTCGTGGGTTCAAGTCCCTTGCGGTAATCACTTTTTCCACCATAATTTAATTTACTAAGTAAAAGCATAGCATGCCAATTGCAAAATTAATAAATTACTTTAGACTACTACTAACCATTAAATGTCTCTGAGTACGGCAGTTAGAGACATAAATTATATAGCTTAAACGACACAAATTTACGGTAGGATTCCCTTCTGAAATTTATATACATGGATTCTTTGTTAGTTTATGGGCACTGCACTTAAGCAACGCGCAACGGTTTGACATAAAAACTTTTTAATATAACCAAATCAATCGCTGTAGTTGCAGCGTTTGTATTATTAAGATTATAGCTTTTTATCGTATGTCACAATGATGGCAAAAAATTGCTAATCTCCATCAATCTTAGGTCAATAACTCGTCCTCGTCGGCTTGCTACGACAACGCGTGTGTTCACAATGCACAACAAGGCGTCATCATTATTGTTTATTGCTAGGGTTAGTACATTATAATTTGGGTGAATAATGTGTTTTCTATAAATGTTTGAATTTTAATGTATAACATTTTCTTTTCGTTGTTCTCTCATATATATTTTAATGTCTATAGATGTAACATGTTTAGATCGTAGCAGATGGCGCTCTATAGTCTCTCCCTACCCCCATGGATATTTAAGCTTATTTTAAAACTCAAATAGTAAAAAAAATATCAGAACATCAGAAATTTTTCAAATTCTAAATTTAAACGTTTGATAATAGTACAGATTTCACGCGCACAACTAAACTTAAGGAAAAAATGCATTTTGATAGTGTCACTAAGACAATTTGGCAATGGCAACTGAACTTTCTTTTAATAAAAACTGTCTACTAAATATTAAAGATTTTAATTAGTAGAATTGGTCAATTGGTACACTGTGTTAAAATAAATTGTAGTAGAAATACAAATGCATAAAAAAATTATAAGCAATAAAAATAATGCATAAGAAATCATCTAGCTTTTATATATAATAAGATTAGGTATGTCAGCTACGCCAAACCAAAGCTATTTCATACCCAAAAAACTTAAACCTTACAAAAACTTGTCTTTCGGTCTGTCAGTTTGTCTTCGTAAATTATTTGTGACGACTCTGGTATTTGACTATAAAATTTTTTGTTGATTTGATATCATCTTTCAACTACATAACTAATAGTTGCAGAATAGTTATAACTAGGATATTATCTACATATAACCTTAAAAAGAAAAGCTATTGATTTGCTTTACACGGTTTTTTATTTAAATAACGTATAATAAGTATCATAATGTTTCAAATTACTGTGCTGTGCAAGACCCACAGATGTCTCCGAAATTTATCTTTTAAATGTTAGTGGAGTTGATTGTAAGCAGAATTTATTAATTTTGTTCAATTACTAAATTACAAAATTAATAAATTACTTTAGTAATGAACGTCGCGTCATTATTTTCAACCCATTTGTATTCTGTAAAGAATATTAGGTGGTTGGTCGAGATTGTTGCAAAGCAATCTTGATAGATGGCGTTGTACGTAAAAATATATAAACTCAATTGAGTGACGAATGTAGTGGCCTAATTTGATTACTGAAAAGCACGACCGCAATGAGCTCAGTTGGAAGAGCTACGGAACGGTATTCCGAGGTCGTGGGTTCAAGTCCCGCTTGCGGTAATCACTTTTTCCACCATAATTCAATTTATTAAATTTTGCTCTACTTAGTGTGAAGAATGAGTGATTAAAGTAAATATAAGTGTCTACGCGGCTTATAAAATTAAATCAGAGCTTTTACTATTATTTTGTTACTTTCGTGATATGAATTTGAATATAATAATAATAATTCAATTTATTAGATGGCAACAGGGCCCAAATTTGTTAGTAACAATGTTCTTATATCTAATATTAATATGGACAGTAAATAAGTCAAAGTATCAATAATAAAATTACAATAACCATAATAACTAACTCATACAAAAAAGAAAATCAATATCATCATATATATAATATATATATGTATTATAACCTATATATGTATTATAACCTAAATATAAGTATATAATATAAATATATATATGTGTAATATAACCTCTCAGTATTTACTTAAGCTGACGGAAATATCTCCCGAGTAGACTTATACTAAATACATGTTATAATAACTGTAAGGGATTTTAACTTTACATCAACCACATAAGTAGTGTGTTTATGTATAATCGGGAATAATATCTAACGATTATTTACTACGAGTAACAAAAAGAGATAAAGTAAGGATATAAAGTAAGGACATACAATAAATATATACGGGATTATTAAAGGGTAGTATTTAATTCTCCGAAAGTAATGGTCCGATCCTAAAACTATTTTATTAAATAGGAAGATCCAGTCTTCGAACGCTATAAGCCTTATATTATGCCTATTAGTAATTAAAACAGAAATAACACAAAGAGAAGTTAGCGAGTAAGTTTCTCTATCACTCTTATTACTTAACATTTCTATCTTAAAAACGTGAATATATTTAGTTAATGTAGTTGAAGCAGATTCCCAGCTGTTAAACGTGTTGTTATCGCAGATGCTACAAGCTTGGGATAGAGATTAAGATCATGTGCAAGTAAGTTATTCAGAAGGACCCCAACACAATACATATAACTGTTCGGCGCGAATACCTTCAGTACGAAGTACAGATAGTAATTGAGATAGCATTGTAATTAGGTAGAGAACACTCCGATGTGACACACGATTGTAGACATCCCATTCAGTAAACATTTTTAATGAAATTTATTACGAATGGTTTTTTTTTTTGCATTTTTTCTATTTTGTTACTTAATACATACCGTAGCACAGTCTATGAATCGAGACTCGGACCTTTCAGGTTTTATTTACAATTTCGGAATGTCATAAGTTTCACAAAACGGAATAAATAATGCAAATTCGACGTAAACGCATACGTTTATAAACCAAACACCTTTGCACTTGATCTGATAAACAATACGAATCAATATTGAGACGTCAGACCGAGTGAATTATAGCGATATATAGGTATTATCACTGTGTAAGCAATCCATCTGTACAGTTACAAATACAAGAGAATATTTGTAAGAAAACAGGAAACAAAAGGGACATATAGCAGAGGCGGGCCCACGCCTGTACAGTATCTACACGATTGTATTTCAGGTATGTTGAGTTGAGTTATCGCCGTTCGTCTGTCGGGGCCTTTGCCTTCACGCGGCGCTTCCGCGACCGTCGCGTGTCCTCCGATATGAGCATGACGCCCGCGGTCCTTTTGATAATGCTAATGTTTCTAAGATAGTCGTATGATACCAGAATCACATACAATGAACGCGACGACTAAATGGGCATCAACTGAATTCTACGGATTCCTATCCCATTGAATATTTTGCAATTTATACACAGATATCCATTGCAAAAGATTAACAGTTACAGAAAGATCTAGCAATCTGTTTATTTGTAATCAGCTGTTATAAATTAACGTGATAAAACCACCAAGCAATATATTATTGGTATTCAATTTTGAATCATTAAATAGTAAATTTCTAGTTATCTGTGCATGTCTGAGTGTCGCATTCATACTAATAATATTGGTTAGCGGCAGTGCAACGCTACATCTCTGAACAATTGGTCGTAAAGTGACAATTCAGCGTTTCACAGTACGAGTTTCTAGTCAAAGAATCTTAAGTAGGCGTGTCCATCGTAAACAAGCATTTGTACGATTGTGTACTATCGAAATATACCAAAAGTCGATAATTATATGGTGGTTGGTGTTCCTGGGTGTTGTTAAGTCCAAGTATATTGCCAACTTTAATTAACACTACCACTGCAAGAGCAGAGTTGAATACTGTTCGATGATTTATTCCAAAAGGTGGTAGTTTGTATTTGAATGTTAAAAACAAATATGAATGTATTGTTCTATGGTGAAACAGTATTAAGAGGATACCAAAATAGCTTCGTGCATTTTTATACGTACGAAGTTTTCATTGTTTCTTTAGATTGAATGGCTAGAGCTCTAATTTTTAAGTATATGTTTTTTCAATATATGATCTAGGATCGCATAAACTCATAAACGCGATTGAAAAAAGTTTTCTCGATAGAAAATCTTAGCGAAACAACCTCTCTAATTTTTTATTTTTTTCATTTGTCGGTCTATTATCGCGTATTAACTAGTGAAATAACTTTAAAAACATAAGTAACTTTTATATATAGAAACACGTAAATCAGAATTAAAATATATTTAGTAGATTTTGAGTAAATAGGAAAAGTATCCCTAATTCTTCATTTTCTGTGCCTACTGGCTGTGTTAATATGTACGTGTCGGCGATGATATACGATAATATTGATGTAGGCCCTTAACGGTAAAATTTTTATGAAATGCAAGATTTACTCTATGTAGTATATAAATCATAAAAGTTATAATTATGCTTAAGAATGCAAATTTTAATGTAATTAATATATGTAGGTAGTTAATAACTTATTACCATCTGTACAGTACATGTTTGAAATATATCTCTGTATGTTTTTAATAACACTGTAGAGTTTTTAGATGCTTAAGAGTAGAGTCACACAAAACGCTTTATAGGTACTTATGTATTTCTACCGCATTTTGTGAGTAGGTATTAATTCTTTACTTTTCGACATTGCAAGTAATGATCAACGTTACTTTTTATGAAAATGGTTTTGGTAGTAAGCATCAATATATATTTATTTGTAAAAACAAATCATCAACGTAAAGGTGTTTACTTGCGCAAATAAAGTGTATTTATTCACTCTTGCCAATTCATTTACCCGATAAACATCCATTCCAACCAAACATTAAATTCATTCGAGTTCTTTTATTTGGGAAACTTCAGTTGGTCTGTTTACGGTATACAACTACAATAGAAGCGAGACGATACGGCGACATCATTATACTCGTATCTCGCCGGACAATATACACGGGAGCGTCTACGTACGTGATCGACCGCGATCATTTGCTCGATTTAATCACATTAATTGACAAAACCGTTACCACATAATGACCACCTATTGTACCAATAATTTGATAATATTTAAAGCAGAGCCTTGCGTGCAAATAAAAAATACGAATAATGTACAAATACCGTAACACTTCTAGTCTGACTGTGGACTGAATTCTTAATGTATTGTAGATGAAATTTTAGCTAAGAGTCCCATCAAGTGTTCTTAATATAATTTGTTATCACAGCCTGTAATCTAAGACACATTACACATAATAAAGAAGATTTTTTTTTGTGAAATTAGACTGTCTACTTTAGGTACATAAGTGTTCCATGTCTGCATGTAATATGGTACTTATGTCAGATTTTTTTATTTGATTGAGAGCTATATGGAGTTATAAATACAGCTGGGTTTATGTTTTTATTCATCTCGCATTATATTCAGTGCATGGATGTGATTGCGGGCAAATGTTAGCTTACAATTAGATAATGAGGCCAAAAATTGGTCAAGTGCGAGTTGGACTCGCGCACGAAGGGTTCCGTACCATTATCTATGCAACATAAGGCAACGTTATTAGTATCGAGCAAGAAACGGTAAAAAAATCATGTTTGTTGTATGGGAGCCCCCCTTAAATATTTATTTTATTTTATTTTTAGTATTTGTTGTTATAGCGGCAATAGAAATACATCATCTGTGAAAATTTCAACTGTCTAGCTATCACCGTTCTTGAGATACAGCCTGGTGACAGACGGACGGACGGACGGACGGACGGACGGACGGACAGCGAAGTCTCAGTAATAGGGTCCCGTTTTTACCCTTTGGGTACGGAACCCTAACAAACTGCGTGACTTTGGGAAATATTAAATTATAAAACAACTATATATAATAACTGACTAGGATTAGGATAGAGATTGCAACTAATATAATAACGGTACAAAAATTCAACCAAATTCTTACATGCATTGGTCTTTGTCGTACTTACTTATAGCGGTCACGATTACTAGCCGAAGTGAAAACATTAGGTGTGTGAACCCATAATTTACAACAGATTACGTAGACCATTGAACTTTAAAGTAATTTAATAAGTGGCTAAAATGAGATTGAGTCTTAATGTTAAGAATTATTATAATTTTCTCATGTGTTTATGAAGTCTTGTGGTTACTTGATGACAGTTTTTAGTCGATGTAGATGAATCATCAAAGGCGACACAACTATTATAAATATTGTTATCGCTGCTGACGGGCTTCGTGGTGGAGTGGTTTATGTAATGGACTGCCGATCACGAGGTCGCGGGTTCGATTCCCGCTTGGGACAATCATTTGTGTGATATCCATAAATGTCATACAAATGTTTGTACTGCGTCTGGGTGTTTTCTATGTATTATAAGTATGTATTCACAAAAAAAGAAAAGTAGTTTCTGTAGTATATCCGTATTCTGGTACCCATAACACAAACATATAAGCTTAGCTTGGGACCAGAGGACGTTGTGTGAAATGTCCATGAATATTCGTTTATTTATTTAATCATTTACTATTTTAACTATTATTTTATGAAAACCGTGACGAAATTAGTTATGATCCCACTGTGATTTCGACTATAATTATGTAAATAATATTATTAAGATATAATGTAGATTAAACGCATACGCGTATAAATCTACATATCTTAATTAGTGTTTTGATTATGAAGCTATTAACTATTACCTCATATTTTTTACATCATTATAAAATTATTATTTACGGTATTATAATTCACAACATGCAGGTTATAATTTTGTATAATTTTAAACTAGACTTTATTTATGTATTTCTTAAATAATAATTATATTTACTACATAAAAATATTCAACCATATACATAATATTGTTGTAAACGTGTTACTTCTAGCTGGTTGTTGATAGGGCATGACCGCGAGTTGTGGCGTTCATTGGGGGAGGCCTATGTCCAGCAGTGGATGGAGAAAAGTTGATGGATGGATGGATGTATTACATCAAAGTATGTTTCTTATGCGTGTTTCTATAAAAAACGCTTTCAACAAAATGTAGTCATGTGCGTCCCTTGATATTTATTCAATAATTCAAATAATATTGAAATAAATTGCTAAACACAATCGTTAACAATGTATTTCCCGTCTCTTTAAAATAAGCATTGAAAAGTAGTGTTGACGTTTGGCAGGTACCGTCCTCTACGATATTATATCGTAGCATACATCAGCGCCTTAGGACAAATGTCTGGGAATAGCGGGAGGGCGAGGCGATGAGTTTTGTCGATACAGGGACACTGCTCACTTCCTAACATAAATTCGGTGCACGGGAATCGGATATTATTATTCAATCGTACGATCGAGGTTCGCGCGGGGGCCATAAGTCACGGCGACGCTAGTGCCGGCGGCTGCCGTGAGCGGTGGCGCACGACCGCGATGCCATCGCGTCTTTACTTACCGCTAAGCGCGACACGTAATCGCCTCCGCGCTCGCTTCCGCGCATTGCAGATATGCAATCACGCGTTAATGAGTATTCACACTACTCTGTGAGGATACGGTACAGGTGGGAAAGTCGCGTAAATGAATGGTGTCACAATGGCACCACAATGACACATTATAACCTCAAAAATTAACAATAGACTACCAAACTTGATAAAATTCGCCACTAAATAATTAGTTATTTAGTGTTAATGCAAACAAATGCAATAACTGATTGTTCAGTGGCGAATTTTATCAAGTTTGGTAGTCTATTGTTAATTTTTTGAGATTATAATGTGTCATTGTGGTGCCATTGTGACACCATTCATTTACGCGACTTGCCCACCAGGTGTCTCAACAGTTTTATCTCACTTGCAGTTTTGTATCCTTCCTAATTTATATTTTTAGAAGGTACAACATCTTATGACTTTAGAATAGAACAGCATTTGCAACCTACAGACAAATTAGATACTCTTAAAATAAGAAGATTAGGAATAATCGCCTCAAGGATGTAATATTAGCCATTAATTTTAATTTATCTGATAGAATTAACACAAATACAGCTATTTGTAACTTAATCCTTTATAAAAAACTCGCTTAAACATATAATAATTTGTTGAATTAAAATGATAGAATTAATAGCCTGTCAACAACACATTTCATTAAATTTCTTATTCATTTATAAGTAGTAGGTACTGTTATGAATAAGTATTTAGGTATCAAGCTGACTGATAGAGAAAGGATTGCAAAGCCAACAGCGTAGCAAATCCCTATCTGACTCCATATACTAGCCACAGACAAGTGAAGAAATCTAATAATCAAATAATACATTAACGGATTTTAATACGTACACCAATAACGGTATGAATTTAATGAAGTTATTAAGAAATAGGAAGCGGTCATTAATCATTACAGTGCAGCAGTAGCTCTGAACAAATCACTCAAATACTCTTTTTTATCGAAATTGCGAAGATTTTTATTAAATTGTTTGACTAGCAAAAAATGTCCAGCAAAATAAGTCATAAGTCATGCTATAAAAACTAATATAGTTTGATGGTACTCACGGGTTAATAACTCTAGACAACAATATGCTACGTCATGGACTATCTTTGGTTATTACTCAATCTATGTTTTCATCATCAATCCTATAAAAGTGAGTGTTAGCCGGTAACATATATATATTTTTAAGGTGACTCAAACTCACGAAAATTTCAATACTAAAATACGTACAAATTGTTTAGCATGGTAGCGTTGCGGTTTTAATGCTCCTCATATGAAAATAGCATTAGGAATTAACATGATTATAAATATTGACATAACATATTATAATTTCTTACAACACAGTTCAACAATTTAAAAGAAAATTATATATTTGTACCAATTCCACATTCACGATTTAACATATTAAAAATAAAAAATCAATAGTATCAAAAACGCAATTAATAAAAGTTTTTAATTATTGAAATTACACCACAGTTATTTTCATTTTAGTTAAGTTAGGTTAAGTTTTGACGCATCAGACTTGCCCATAATGACAATATTTAGACATTCAAATCCGCCGTAGCGTACCTACTGAAAAACACGTTTAATACGTCAGTTACAAGGAACAATGCCATAGAATTTTACGAGTAACCATCTAGCACTTTAGTATACGCATACTTGGGTAGAGCTGACTCTATCCAAGTATGCTTTAGCCTCGCACAGTACAAACTAATATTGCGCGAGGCTAACGTGGGCCTGAGTTATCCGCGCACGGTTGTAACCGTCCCAGATGACTTCAAGGAACACGCAACACGAGAATGTTCTAAGCGCTGTCAACATACAACGGTGACCTAAACTGCAGATGCAAGTCATAAGCGTATACGCAACAGTCTTCCACGATATAAGCAATAAAATATTTATTCAGAATCAATAGAAACGATCACGCATAATGTAATGTCACATTCAGACAATAAATAAATACATCAGATATTCTATTAAATATTCAAAGCTATTAAAAATTTATGACAATACATTATATGCGAGACTATGATCGAGAGATCGAATTTATAAAACATATGTGTAAAGTACCAACTCATTTACAAATATTCAAATATAGAACAATATAAACCTTCACAAAACAAATGGCAACAGTAAAATTATGCATATAAATTATGTAGGCAACAAACAACACTATGCCTATATAGATTATTTCTTACTTAGTACAAAATACACTTTGTACACTGGTGATGTATAGGACTATATGGTAAACGATAAACAGCTAAGAAATAAGCTATAGACGTGTTCTGTACAACACCATTCTAAATAAATAGTAACACTAGCTAATGCCCGCGACTCCGTACGCGTTTAGTCACGAACATTTTCCCCGTTCTTGCAACATTTTTCAATGATGCCTCCCTCATATTGTTGGCAGCGCGATGTAATATAGCCTTCCTCGATAAATGTACTTAATATCCAACACAGAAATATTTTTTCCAAATTCGACCAGTGGTTTCTGAGATTAGTACGTTCAAACAAACAAACTCTCCAGCTATTCGTATAGATAATATTATTATATTCGTAGCTTTTTGTAGGATATAAAATATAATGTCATTTTTGTTAAGCTAGAATTTATGATCCATTTTAGTAGAGATATAACATAATTTACCATTTCAAGGGTTTTATTAAAAACTAGTTGCCCGTCACGGCTTCGCACGGGTAGAAATAAGATTATTTTTTTAGCCTATGTTACTAAGGGTGAATGTAGCTTTCTAATGATGAAAGAATTTTTGAAATAGGCACTGTGGTTTTTGAGTTTATTCGTTACAAACAAAATTAGTATAGATATAGATAAGATTTGTATTTAAATTCATGACAAATTGTTTTATAAAGTTTGAAATAAAAGAGTCGTCGTTCCCGTGTAATTAAAATCATTACAAACTAAATAATAAATGGCATAATCATAATAGAAAATTAAAGTAGTATTTATCGCTGTGATATTAACAACTCGGTATTTAAACGCTCTCTGTTCATAGAATAAGCTCTGACCTGTAAGGTCATGGGACAAAGCACGCTTTGTGTTTAATCTGCTAAAAGAAATTACTGCCGGTTCGCTTCTAATTGATAGCACTACTGTATTATAAGCGTCATCATTAAATAATGGGCTTATGAAATATTCATTTGGCTATTGTCTTTTATACCTAAGAGCTTGCAATTTTGTTTAATGTTCTTCAAATTACGTCGCTTATTCAATATTTATTTTATCTTGAGTAACTCTGAGTTAACTTATTAATAGATTGAAATTATTGTTTTGTGTTCATATATTATTTTCATTTCTTGCTTTTAATACCTGAAATTGGTTTCGGTCGTTTAAGCGTTTCAGGTAAGGTAGTTTGAATAGAGTTCGCTATTAACACGTCTAGCACCTATCTCGATATCACTGCGTCGTGCAATTATACACACTTACCGCCGAATTTTTCTCCGAACACGTATTTTAATAGTCAAAAGAAATCGACTGACTACGGCTTTCAACGTTCTCGAGATTCTAGTAATTATTAACTTAACATGGCACGTTTACTTCGGTATGCACCATTCTTCTACCGACGCATCATTGCTCAATAAATGTAATAAATTAGAGGTGTTATTATAGAACCGTTTTGTTGAAACCTGTTAGAACATGTTTGTTGGCTACGGTATGCATGTTTTACATGGAAATTTGATGGATGTTATAGAAAAAAAAATAACAGGAGAACATGTTGACACAAGCATTACACAAGAGGAGTCAGTGATAGTAATGGCGTACAATGGCTGCGGGGTAGCGTGAGAAATACGCCGCGAGACGATGCCAAAGCGTGCGCACCCAATTCTTTATGCAAATGTGCAGGCGCATCTACCGCCCAGAGACCAACGCCATCTACCACCGCCTCCAAACTGTCCTACCGCGTGCGCTACCTACTTCTATTAACAATCGATAATAGAGTACAGACTTAGTTGCTAGGGTTGCTTACTATTTTTAAACAACGGCCTTCAAGATTTTGTTAAATAAAAAGTTAGCAATTCAGTCGCATGATTCCTCCAGAAGTCCATAAGATGTTAACTGCGAAAGAAGACTCCGATGCCAGACACAAGTAAACGCTTCCGCTCTATCCACTCTGACCAACTTGGCTCTCCAAGGTCACTTGAGGATCTATGGCAGTTGATTATCCGTTCAAAGTACATATATTCAAGAAAATGCGTACGTTAGGAAAGAACAACGTCGACATGAAAAGCGCGTAATAATGTTAAGCAGACAACCCTATAATGTCGCACTGACGTCGTGCATTGCCGCGTAACAACCGGACAGAGTTAATCGTATTGCAAATCCACTTTCAGTGCTTTATTGGCAGCATTAGAAAGGGACTAGGCTGCGTTAGGCTTTATACGGCGCATCACAACAATGGGGTTTAATAATGACAACGGGCTGCTCGTTACCATCCGACCATCTCATGTCGCGAGAAATTGCCTCTCCTATTATTGTTCAGCGCGGCAAAGTGTGCAAAAAGAGCAAAATTTGCGACTTGCCTCTTTTATGTGATATACGAAATGTCGAAAAAAGTCGAACAATGCTAACAGACGAGATTGCTGTGCCCAAGAATGGACAGGAAAGAAGGTTATTTTTAAATGTTACTTGGAAGCATAATTCATTCGTGATTATTTTGTAAGTTCAGGTCATGTTCAGCCGAAAGCGCACCAACAATATAATCTAAACAAGTAAAGAAATATCCGATGATAGTTTCCAAGGATATCAGCTTGCCTTGCACTTGGTGGGTTATACTTAGTTTGCCTGAAATTATGATATTTTCAGGGCACTAGGTCTCAATGTTAACTAAGTTACTACAAGCGAAACATCTATTCTATTATAGGTCAGTTCGCGGTTAGATGACATGAGACGAACAGCGCACGGCGTGTGCTGATTGAATCCGACAGTCGGGATGATATTGTTAGAATTACAAGCGTTTAATCACGGTGAATGCGCGCGAGCCGGCATCGTCTCTGACAATGGCAGCACTGTCACGCCGGCCGTTGAATCCAGCGCCCGATCACGACCGCGACATCGGAAATCAATAATCGGATGATTTAGCCACCGCGCCGCGTGCGAACCTGATTAGACACGATAATGCCTGCTGCGTCTTTACCGATCGCTATGAGGCTGTAGTCCGATAGGTTATCGTTAATACGTACGACATACAACTGTATTATTGCTGCGATCATCGACTAACGGCCTGACACATTTTTATTATATAACTAGCTTTTGCTTGCAAGTCACTCAGGCTACACAGACGTATCTTATTTACTTGATAATCATAAACCGAACCATCAAATCCCATGTAACAATATTAGCTTCTCTTTTGTTTATTAATTCCTAGCTCGTCAATTTTAACAAGCTATAACTTTTCAATTGACGTGGTGGCTTGAAAACAAAAGTCTTTGAAACATGGTTTAAAACATAACTGTCATTGAAAAAGTTGTGGAACAAGCAGATTAATTTAACGATCACCACAATCACATTAAAATAAGTCGTGAAAGCAAAGATTCTATTGCAAACAAATGAAAAGATTCATGAACAAAGTGTGAAAATTTATTTTTACAATCGTTACACTAAGATGCGAACAATGTACATAATACTACATCTATTGGCAGTTACCATATACCTACATCTACGTCGGAATGTAGTAGTTCTTTTACCAAAAAAAAAGCAAATATTTCATTAGCTTAACCTAACTAAAAAGTTAATGTTTTGCTAGACGACTGTAACAATATCAATATTTTAAATTTAAAAATGGTGATTAAGTAGTATAGATTTGACTATATATAGGTTACATATTCTAATGACGATCTAATAAAACACCTGTAATGTAAGTTGGTTTCAAAAACAAAAGTGATATAGATTTAACAAACATTGAAAAGTAATTCCACACAACAATGTCACCTACTAATTAATAGGCACTGGCTCAGAAGAAATCAGTAAAACAAACATAAAAAAATAATATATCATCATAGCGTCTACCATTACACAAGCTCGGTACTTACCATTTAGTTAATGGTACAATCAAATAACAAAATGAGAGCGAGTCCTGGACTAGCACTTAGCTGGAACAAAGCCTAATTACAATTCGTGAGGTATCAATGAGCGGTGCAATTACGTCAGTGGGTTCCATATAATAGTTGCTTCGAGCAAATTTCCCGGGTGTTCCGCCGATGCATCTAGAATAATCTACCATTACCATGATTTATATCTGACCGATCATGGGCTGGGTGGCTTAATGACAGGCTGAAGATATCCCGCCCCGGTACAAATGACTTATACATGATATAAGTGCTCGATACACCACCCCAAAGACGACACCATACATTACAGGGAGTCGTCACGTTTGCTAATCTAATCTTTCAGATAATATATACTAGTTGCACTATCAAGCACATAATTCATAGGTGCGACTAATTTGATGGGATCAGGCATTTACAATTTAAACTTAATGCATTTTATTTTAATGGCGGTTTACATATAAATCATACGATTAGGAAATTAAGACATATATCATGGTATAAGCACCGCTATGATGCCGCGATAAAACAAGGTTGTAGTACTGCTTTTGGCAATAAATCAATAACTTTGTTAAAATTTTATGTACGTCTTAGATTGTATAGTTATTTAACGTTATTGATATACGTTTTCAGAGGCCAAAGGTAGAATAGTATGATCACTGCAGTATAATGTTTGTTTCAACATACTTGTTAGCTTAACCTGTGACCCAAGCGTTAAAATGTTGTTCACGATAAAAAGAGATAATCTAAAAATGTAATAAGTACAAAGGTATGAATACAATAACAAGTGTAGGTAACCCTACCGCGTTTTTGAAAGTGATTGTATATAACATGAAACCTCATTTTAGTTTAAGAGCTGGCAAGTTAGTAGTAGTTAGTTTTATAAAAAAGAATATCGTTTGAATTGGTTTTGAAGTTGTGAGATAATTAAAAAATGTACATAAGTTTAGTATATGTATATTATATTTGCTCTCTGTATTTACTGCGTTTGATTTTTTTCAATTATACACAGTTCAAGTGAATAACGCTAGTCACTTCACTAGTATTGGACTCAAGAAGAAGGCTCTACTCTACTGATACAGAAACAAAAAAAAAATACATTTTAGTATTTGTAGGTACCGCGTCAAGCTAACTTTATGTGCTGTAGTGTGATAGACTACATACACTACTTTTCTTTTGTAAATACATACTTTGTTATAAGTATGTATTTACAAAAGAAAAGTAGTGTATGTAGTCTATCACACTACAGCACATAAAGTTAGCTTGGGACCAGCGGGCATAGTATGAAATGTCTATGAATAATATTCATAATGGGTCACAACCCTGATGTAATAATAACATGAAAAGAATTTCAATTATGTAAATAGCACAGATGTCAATTAATTTCGTATGAAGCTAGCACTTATAACTTTATTACAGTTTCATACCATTACGATATCATTATTTAGTCGATGTTTTAAAATGAGTTATAAAAAACTGTTAAATCGTTCGATGCAGACTGACATAATGATTACGTTCGTTGTAATTATCCAATTCGATAGTGGTTAAATGTGTGTAATTTTCAAACAAGCTCGTTAACAGTTCATGTTAAGTAAAATAATAAGAGTTATTTACGTTTAATACATTATTGGATAGATTGTCGGCTTTCCTTGAGGTTGCATACAATAAAAACTATTAAACTTCCAGCAGCAAAAACGTGTAGAGGTTTAGTTATAAAAAGAAAAATTCAGAACATTTATACTTTAGTAGTTTTAAGCAAGAGTATACGTTTATAAGTGTAAATTTTATAAGGAATATTTACCCTGTAGTAATAAATAATTAAACCAAGAATAATCGCTTGAGATCACAAGACTTATATTATAATCGCGTAAATATTTGACGACCTTTATAACTACTACCGCCGTTAAAAGAAATTTTAAAAGCTTATATAGTTTTATTTACTAAAACTATTGAACTTTGTGACAGATTAAGCTGTGCCTAACGTTCAGCGTTGGAAAAGTATAAGTATTATTCAACATAATAGACAGAATCTTGCTAAAAATCGAAAATGTCAAGAACACCTCAATTCAATTAGAAATAAAACATACGATATTGTTCGATTGCAATTTGATGCTAATCTTTATGTACAGTTTCGTGAAAAGTTCCCACGATATTTTTTAAAAATAACAATTGGAACGGAAACCAGCAGCTATATTGGCAACATAAAACCGGCACAGGTTAATCGAGTTGATTTAGATCTGAAACAATTAATTGGCAAATTGTTTTCGTTTCTCATTTTTATTTTTCTTTCTAAAATATTTTAGTCTTTGGCTTTACATTCTCTCTTCAGCCGATTAATGTCCCACTGTTGGACAAGGGGCCTCCTCCACATTGAGAGGGATTATGGTCTCCTATGCTACGCCGACCATACGTGTTCGCATAGGGTTTATTTTCGAGATTTCCGGCTCTCACATAGGATGTTGTCTGTGTAAAATATTTCCTTAGCTGGCATTTACAGCGTCCTGCGGCCGTATTATGAGCTTTTATTAACAGGCAGTTTACGCCGTGAATTGAACTGTCTGGCAAATTCGTATTATGAACAAAATTCTTAGTCAGTCAGTTCGCTAAACCAGTCATTCATTAATATGTTTAAGGCGAAAGTACAACTAAAAGTTAAAGTACTAACAAAAAATTTTCAACTAAAAACTTTTATTTTTGCCATAATACCTAATTTAGCCATGCAGTTTACGGCCTGCCTGGAACTTGAATGATTTGAAAAAGCTCATAATACGCCGGCTGGGCAGAAGGGGGGGGGGGGGGTTGTTGTGACACTTGTATTTTTAAGCTATCGCCATACAGACAATAGCGACGGCTCTATACAATTATGATATGCTATAAAATTAATATAATTATCTTTAGCTATTTTTTATTACTTTTAAACTGCCTTCTAATATTGATTAAAAATTGGTCAAGTGCGAGTCGGACTCGCGCACGAAGGGTTCCGTACCATTATCTATGCAACGTTATTAGTATCGAGCAAGAAACGGTAAAAAAATCATGTTTGTTGTATGGGAGCCCCCCTTAAATATTTATTTTATTTTATTTTTAGTATTTGTTGTTATAGCGGCAATAGAAATACATCATCTGTGAAAATTTCAACTCTCTAGCTATCACCGTTCTTGAGATACAGCCTGGTGACAGACGGACGGACGGACGGACGGACGGACAGCGAAGTCTCAGTAATAGGGTCCCGTTTTTACCCTTTGGGTACGGAACCCTAATAAAAAACTTTAAAAACGGCAGCAAGCAAAAAACGGGCATAGCATATCGTATATTAAAAAGACAATGTCCGAAGACCAGTCTTTTGGCAATAAGTCTTTGCAAGCACTGTCATATACATATAATACATTAAATTTTTTTTTAAATTCGTGTACAAGTTATTTTTTTTTACACAGAAATACAAGCAGAATCACATTTAACTGATTGGTTTTGATATAATTTAGTATGTATACATGACATTGAATATAACATAAAAATGTATAATAATAAAGTTAAAAGCCATCATCAACATAACATCACGTAAGACGTGACTATGAAGGTAGGCAGAGAATATAGAGCGCCATCTGCGACGATCTAAAAACACGTCTAAACAAACAAAGTTAGAAATAATTGGTCAAGTGCGAGTCGGACTCGCGCACGAAGGGTTCCGTACCATTATCTATGCAACATAAGGCAACGTTATTAGTATCGAGCAAGAAACGGTAAAAAAATCATGTTTGTTGTATGGGAGCCCCCCTTAAATATTTATTTTATTTTTAGTATTTGTTGTTATAGCAATAGCAATATATCATCTGTGAAAATTTCAACTCTCTAGCTATCACCGTTCTTGAGATACAGCCTGGTGACAGACGGACGGACGGACGGACGGACAGCGAAGTCTCAGTAATAGGGTCCCGTTTTTACCCTTTGGGTACGGAATCCTAAAAACACAAAATTTTCTTCTTATAATCACAGATATACAACATTCAAATCATAAACTTTCAAAAATTAATATTTATCAATTACAATTACCTAGCATTAATATTAATTTCACTCACATTTTGTAACTTGCCATCAATCATCGTGAACATACTTAAATGAGTGTTTATTTGCACAATGTGTTGCCATTTTAAGTGGTAAATGGACATAATCAGGTCTTTAGAACAAAATACAGTTACAGTTTAGTGTCTACATTTGGGGATACGAACGTGACTAATGTATGAAGGTTTAGTCAATAAATATTATTCAATTTGTGATTAACTACTTGGTTTACCAAGCATGCTAATGAACATGTAAATTAAGTTTTTAGCGACAAAATTGTTATGACAATGACAGTATAATTATAACTGAATGACCCTGTGGTAATAAGCACGATCAAAACTGGTAAAAGTAAATAATAGTAAAGATATTTAAATGTTACCGGCTAACACTCACTTTTATAGGATCGATGATCGGATATGCTCGAAACCTGGGTCGACATCATTGATCCTATAAAAGTGAGTGTTCGCCGGTAACATACATATAGTTTTAAGATGACTCAAACACACGAAAATTTTAATACTAAAATAGTAAAGACGTTACATATTATTAGTATTTCTCCTATCTTGCAGCTTGAACGAAACATCAATGCGCAGGTACCAATTGCAATTCCTTCTAAAGATGTTATAAACATCAGCTATTAATATACTTGAGTGTTGGCTACTTTAAAATACTAGTTCACCTACTCGGCGTGATGTAATCAAATTAATCACCTATGTGTGGAAAGTACATAGAAAGAGATACAAATGATGATAAATTTACGAAACACCGAAGATTATTTGCTCCCCACATTTTAACCACACACGTTTAAGAAAAAGAAAGTTTTCGCGCCTTAATTTACCCATTTTTAGGGTTCCGTACCCAAAGGGTAAAAACGGGACCCTATTACTGAGACTTCGCTGTCCGTCCGTCCGTCCGTCTGTCACCAGGCTGTATCTCAAGAACGGTGATAGCTAGACAGTTGAAATTTTCACAGATGATGTATTTCTATTGCCGCTATATCAACAAATACTAAAAATAAAATAAAATAAATATTTAAGGGGGGCTCCCATACAACAAACATGATTTTTTTACCGTTTCTTGCTCAATACTAATAACGTTGCCTTATGTTGCATAGATAATGGTACGGAACCCTTCGTGCGCGAGTCCGACTCGCACTTGACCAATTTTATTTATGTTTTGTAAGTAATGCTTACAAAGCAATTTTGTTCTCTATGTAAGTTTTAGCTAATAGCTAGACGGTATGTGCAAATAGTTGTATAGATAACAGTACATAACATGACCAAAATAGTTCGTTGACATATCAAAGGATTTGGGACTGTTGTAAATCAAAAGGCACCCGTGTGCATTATACAACAATGTTAACAGATAAAGGTGCGTACATTGAAACATTAGCTGACGGGAGAAATGAGCGGAATGTAATCGAGCTTGCAAAGAGGATGTAATAATTATCTTATTTAATCGACACAGAGGTGCTTGATCCCGTAAGAACATATTAATAAAATTCAAGTAGGTATAAAAATAATACAGTGAGTCAATGTCGTGCGAGCGTACACGTTATACAAATAACTATTGGTGCATAAAACCTTTAATTAATAAACCTGTAAATAGAAAAAATCGTTTTAGTAAATTAGAGACATATTACGTCAATCCTAAGCAATGGAATAAAGGAAAAATTGTAAATGATGAGTGAGTCGAGCGGAACAATTATCTATATTTTAATCAAAACACAAGCTGCTCAACATCTATTGAAAATTACGGAACACTGATGGAACCGTAGGGAAATCTGTTAATTAGTTTTTGAGTTCATGTCGAAAAGACTATTGGGTTGGGGATTTTGTTTTACAATATGTAGGAATGTTCTCCTTGCGGGCTTCTTATGATGTATTTTATTCGTTTTATATTTTCACGCCCTTCGCACCAGTAGTCGCTCCGCTCGTATCTAACAAATATATTTATATCAAAGTAACACGCGCAGTAGCCTTAAATGGTTTGCATCGAGACGCGCGCACGTAAAAGGGGCTTCGGCATCACATTAAAGAGTCTGGCAACGCATGTTGATGAGCATCCCCGGTTAACTCTACCGACAATCGGACGCGATACCTTCCACTATCGACATATATCTGTTGGCAAAACGATTGAAAAGTAACTATGCCGAGTCTTATTTAGAATTTAAATTTTATTGTATTCCATTGGTATAAGATTTTATCCGACGGAATTCAGCCAAATGAAGATATATGCATAGATGTCGAGATTTAAACATTGTGGTACGCATAAAGATTTAGATTTGTTGTAATTTGAGTTTTATAGAAACTTGTACCGTATTAGTAAAGATACTTCATGGAATTTTTCAAGTCTCGTGTTTCTTTGTGTTGAATAATACACTGTTTATTAATTCTCCACAGCAGTAAAGCTTTGTATAAAATGTTAATAAATTACAGGAGTAGCACAAGACATAAAAGTTTAGTACGAGGCTAGGCTCCTTTTAACCTATATAAGTATTTTATTATTCAATGAAGCACCAATAATCAAGTCTCGAGGCATATGAGCTGTTTGCCATAAATACGATAATTGATGAGGACCCGCCTGGCCGCCGGCCAGACTCCTACACTCACCAACTAACCTACAAACTGCCAAGGATGTCATCGATAAACATTCTACAACTATAAAAAAATACATTGAAGGAGTTTATGTATACACTCACTATGACGGAATCTTTTATGGCATTAAGTAGAAACTACTTTTAGAATTTGCCTATAGAACACACACACACTCACAAAAAGAGTCATAAACAAACATACTGTTATTTAGATAAATATTGTTTAGCGAATACACAAAATTCATTTTAGATACGAACATATTAAAAAGTATAATGTATACTTTCACTATACTCAAATTAGATTAAGCCGTGCTCAACTTCTGTAATCTAGCAAACACGCAACGTGCGTATTGCGTAGGCATATGTAGCAAATATCAGCTAAAATGTATGCTTGTAAACAGACTAAAATGTAATTGAATTAAATAGAATCAGTAGTATAGATTTACATATGAACTTAGGTATGTATAAACAGTTATATAATTGCCGTGATTAAGCAAAAACGAATTAGTTAGATTAAAATCTCACATAAGCTATCACAATATTTATATAATTTATAATAAATAATGATTTTCAATAACACAAATATTGAGCGATTCAGCAGCGAATTGGCTTTCCTTGTATAAATTAGTATAAACATTGACTCATCAAAAGCTATAAAATTTTTATGTTTTAATCAAAAGTTAAAATATGATAACGATTCGGCGTATAACTTAATTGAAGTATCCACTCTAAATGATGTCCATACTAAGTTATAACAGATACGAACGATAATATTCAACGCGATAATATTTTCGTAATTCATAAAATTTTAATTAACTTAGATATTTAATAATATTAATTTTAAATATAAAAACATAACAGGACATTGATTGCGAATGTTGGAAAATTATGCTACAATCGTTAATGATTTAATTTAAATTCTGGTTTTATTCAACACTGGTGGTTGGCGTGGTTTAATCCGTTTTATTTATTTACATCGCAAAGCTGGACACATCACACAGAATCGGGAATTCTGATGCGTTTATAATTTACCGAAAATAACTGAACAGAAACAATTTGACAGGCCTCGTGGTGTAGTGGTTCATGTGACTGCCGATCAAGAGGTCGCGGGTTCGATTCCCGCTCGGGACAATCATTTGTGTGATTTTTCTAATTGTCATACGAATGTTTGTACTGCGTCTGGGTGTTTCTATGTATTATAAGTATGTATTTACAAAAAAAAAGTAGTATATGTATTCTATCCGTATTCTGGTACCCATAACACAAGCATATAAGCTTAGCTTGGGACCAGAGGACGTTGTGTGAAATGTCCATGAATATTTATTATTATTAATTATGGTGTATTTCGACTTTTATTTGCGTCATTTATGGAATACTAGCTGTGCCCCGCAGTATTATCCGCGGTAAAAAGGATTAAAAATCTGTTCGTTTTTTACCATCCCACGGGAACATTGAATTTTTGTAGGATAAAAAGTAGCCTATATGTTATTTTGATTTATAAACTACATTATTGTAATGTTTAATCAAAATCCATTCCGTAGTTTTTGCATGAAAGAGTAACAAACATCCATACTCACAAAGTTTCACATTTATAATATTATTAGTAGGATTGCAATATAGAAGAAGCTCAACACTAGAGTGTTGTCACGTGAGAAGTTCTATGAAGTTTTACCAACCTCAGTTGTCTATTCAATTATATAACTTAATTTGAATGCAAATAAAATAAATTATCTTGTGAAATTTTTATATCGTCACAAAACAAATACTGTCAATAAATATATACAAAGTAATTTACAAACGTTAAACAATGAAAAACATTTATTTTATTTCGACTAGTATGTACATAATTATGGGTGTAGCAAGAAAGCAACAAACTTTACGTTCTTAAACCAATAATAAGAGGTTAAGTATGTACAGGTGCAAAGCATGTTTAATTGGACGTAGAAGTACGCATTTTGAATATCAACGACATAGTTACGTACAATTAGGGATTTTCTAACACGCTCGGTCCACATAAGGGTCTTCCTCATTAGGCGGTTACACGGTAGCGGCAGAGGCATCGCAACCCAACGTCCTACACGCCCGCCCTAATAAATATTCATCAGTAAGCAAATAGTAAAGAATCGCTTTTATAAACATACTAGTTGTTGCCCGCGACTCCGTACGCGTGAAATTTAGAAATCAATTCTTAAAAAATAGAAGTTTACTCTTCTGCTCAATAGATGGCGTTGTATGTTTTTTTAAATCGCGCTATCGTTTAGTTCCACACATTAACACTTAAGCTCGTCAAAATTATTATTGTGTTATCATCCGAATTTCGCACTTATAAATTAGTAATTATATAAACAATGTTTATATATATTTGAAAATGTTTATTAAACATATTCAAATATATAGTAACACCGTTAAATTTTATTTTAATTTAAGAGAGCTGAAACAATGTTGTTTCTTGGATCCGGTCGGCCTTGTTGTCTAACTGTATATTATGATAACAAAAAAAACCGTAGAGCCAAGGACCGCTTGCAAGATATGAAAATGTGCATGGTAAAAAAAAGATTCCGTGATTAAACTTTATTTATACACATGAGGCGCGTTCATTCAGTTATAAATAAATATAGAAGCTACAGGAGTGTAGGCTTGTCCCGTAAAAGAACATTACGAGGGCTGTCGTTTGGAGCGATTTATCACTTGGCATAATCAGGTCCACTGCATGGCGGGTGTTAGTGGTTTAGAACGGGAAGGCTAGATCTGTAAATAGATGTGTTCAAAGAGTGCAGATGTAAGAATGTTTATGGTCGAGTGGCAAGGACGAAGCGCAAGGACGCGTTGATGTTGTTACACCAGTGCCAACAATGTACCTATATATTAAAGATTACCTTTTTGAGATTGAACATGACTAATTTTATAAAACGACAAGAACTAATTATTTTTACCCGACTGCAAAGTAGGGTGGTGTTTTGTTTGTTTTGGTTCAATTATTTCTCAGGGCAAATATGTCCATACGAATGTTTTTTTATGCAGTCTGGATGTAATTCTTTATGAACTGGTAATTTTCTTTAACAGCTCTACCTTATACTTCACAAAGAACGAATGCGTGCTCCTCATACACTCGGCCCTTTCTAAAGAAAAAATCTACTTAGTTCAAAAACTAAAAAACACGCTTGAACATCCTGAATATATTTTTAAATTATTGCATTGTCATCGGTCCTTGATATATGTGCAAAATTTCAGATCAATCAGACTACTGTAAGTGTGTAAAAATCACTTTCAAAGATTCCGTTACATAGATTAATACATTGATAGATACATATCGAACTTATACAAGCGTGTTCAAATATTAATTGTATGTCTTACTATTATTCTACATACAAAATCTAAATAAAATATCACTTAACTTAAATTTTAAAGGTAGTCTTATTAATACCTTAAAAATAACATTAATTGGTGTAACCTACATTTTAAATATCCATATTTACTTGTTATGTAAGTAAAAATTAGCCTAAACTTAAACATTAATGCTTTTTACGGAATAATTTGTTTCATACATTTAAATTATTTAAATTTTCGTTGAATTTCGCTTTAAATATTGTTGAAATTATTATGTGTATTAGAAGTACAGCTACAAATTAAATTTAATTGTATAAAGTTAACTAACGCAAACGAACTTGGGGTTAAAAGTATGTAGCGTAATAATTAAAATGTTCTATATGTATTTAGTTCATAACGATTCATATAATTAATAACCTGTCACACACAAAAAATTACATGGCGTATTATGAATGAATACCACTCTAAAATTTAACTACGTAAAGTAAACTAAATAAAACAGGCCAAGTACGTGAGATATTACTATGACGGTATATGTCATAGTATTTTAATTATTCCATCTAAAGGTGCTCCCTCACCGGGAGCATTCACGTGTATTGTAACATTATAGATTCGACTTTGAGCATTACATAACAATAATACCTCCCTGACTAACGAGCATTTGCGTGTAATATAACATATTGATTCGACTTTGAGCATTTCATAGCAAGATGTCAGACGAAGCGGTCGTTGTGCTGAGTGCGGCAATATTAATTCGACATTGTTATTTACGGGGGAAGTGGAGCGCATTGATGTTACAAGTTGTATCAAGATAATTATTACACATTGTATCATTACAAGGTGCGCATTGTAATGCTCGGTTCTTCTCCTTCACTGATGTATGCCCGTTTTGTATCATTACAAGGTGCGCATTGTAATGCTCGGTTCTTCTCCTTCACTGATGTATGCCCGTTTTGTATCATTACAAGGTGCGCATTGTAATGCTCGGTTCTTCTCCTTCACTGATGTATGCCCGTTTTGTATCATTACAAGGTGCGCATTGTAATGCGCGGTTCTCCTCCTTCACTGATGTAATGCTCAAATCTGTAACGTTACATTATACGCGAATGCTCCCGGTGAGGGAGCATCTTTAGGGTAAAAGGTTTTTTTGTTGAACATTTCATACAACGTCTTCTGGTCCCAAGCTAAGATAATTTGCTTGCGTTATGGGTACCAAAACACTAAATAAACTACTTTTCTTTTGTAAATACATACTTATAATACATAGTTAAACTGAAAACATCTAATTTTGAGTATTTGTTTTCACAAAATCAACAGATTTGCATCATCTGTGAAAATTTCAACTGCTGTTCACGTATGAACATACATACGGACAAGTCCACCCTAGGTTATATATATTGAATAACTAACTTCCCGTTTATGAATAAACTCACGTATTAATATAATCAGCAAATTCCTTCTATGCTCTATTTTAGTAACTCTCCGCGGTCACGTATTTTGCATATGTGTGTATAAATGAAACTACTATATTAACTATGTATTTCTACAATAAACCAGTCCAGTGAAATCACCCGAAGTTTCATTGACTCCCTCCTCACCACGTGGTTACCGTCGCGCCGCCCTAGCGCTGCCTGAGTCCAGCGCCGCGTCGCTCTAACTATCGCGCTGCCCGAATTCAGCGCCACGCCGCCGCCCTAGTGCTGCCCGAGTCTAACGCCGCGTGGCTCTATCCTTCGCGCCGCCCTACACCATCGCTGCACAAACCTAACAGTGCCTAACATCATGTAGTCTAGGTACTGAGCGTCTACTACGTCCGACAAATCAATAAGGTAGCGAGAGTCTATGTGTTTACGAGTATCTATGGACTCTCGTTCTGTACACGCCTGTCAGCGAGCAACACAGCATGTTCCCGGCGTGTCCAACTGCCTTCACCGTTCCTGAGATACAGCTTGGTGACAAACGGATAGCGAAGTTTCTAATAGGGTCCCATTAAACTTTTTTGTACGGAACCTTAAAAACATACATACATATTGATGATCTCCTTTAAAATAAAATAAAAATGAGCTGTAAATATAACCCAAAAAGTAATTTGCCATGCATAGAAAAGACAATTAAATTCAACTCGTAGACAAACTTCTAGTAGGTACAATAGACTTCAATAAAAAGCACAAAAAAATCACATTACTTTTTGCTAAGGAGGCAGAAGACAACGTTAAGTCACCAGCTAACCAAAGTACTATTGTTAGTAACAGAATTCAATTCATGTCTTGTGGCTAATGAAACAGATGATTGCGTCGTCACGAAACCTATTAAAACTTTTGCATAAATATATAAAGTAATTTTCTATGTAATGTAAAAAAAAATACCTTAACGTACAAAAAATCATTTTACAGAAGCTCACTGGTAGCAGTTAATTAAGTGATTTTGAAAAACTTATGAAGAAAAACCGGTCAAGTACGAGGTGGATTCGCACACGAATAGTCCCGTACCGTTTTTATTATAGTATATTCGTCATACCGAATCGACCCCAAATAACTGGATAAAGGCAGGAAAGTAATGAACAATATTTGTTGTTATAACACAAACTGGTATACACAAACTGTGAACCTTGTGTGACGGATTAAGTATTCGTGTGGTGGAAATTACAAATAAAAGTGTCGTTACACCTTTTTCTGCCTAGGGTGCTGTTAAATCTAGATAAGGATTATTTTAAACAGACATAATATCATGTGTGACGGAAGACTCGAAAATAAGCCGTGTGCCAATATCAGGTCAGGTCAGGTCAGCGCGGCATAGTAGACCATAATCCCTCCCAAAGTGGCAGTGGACCCTGCCCAACAGTGGGACGTTAATGGGCTGGAGAGAGAGAGAGAGAGAGGGAGAGAGAGAGAGGGAGAGAGAGAGAGGGAGAGAGAGAGAGAGAGAAAAAATAAATACATCGTAATAAAATTACTAGTTTCATAGCTCTGATTGTCTCTACAGAATCTTATAACACGTACATGACCTATAATATAGCGACCACGTTCCGGTTTACGTGAAGCGGGATTACTTATCTTATCTCTAGACACCAATGTCTAATAGAGAAAATTCAACAACAGCGGAAAACATTTCAACTCATTAGTGAAAGATGTTACGCAGTGGTATAAATAAAACTGTAAAGAGTTGTATGATGATAATTGAGCGTAATGATCGTTATATTAGTAGCAAATAATGGATTTAATACAAATACTCTTTGTTATTAAATACTAGCTGTTGTTCGTGACTCCATACGCGTGGAATTTAGAAAAAAAATATACGTCATATAAACAACAGAACGCAGCGCTCTCAACTGATGCCCTTAAATATGGATAATTTTCTCCGCCGCTCTTGCAACGTTTTTCACTGACGATTTACTGGTATTGGTTGCAGCGTGATGTTATATAGCCTAAAGTCTTCCTCAATAAATTGACTATTCAGCACAAAAAGAATTTTTCTATTCGATTAAGTAGTTCTTGAGATTACCGCCAACAAGCAAACACACTCTTCAGCTTAATAATATTAGGACAGATAGAAAACCCCTAGACGCACTGGAATGCAGTGTTCGTCATGCCAATAATTATTGTCCTGAGCGAAAATAAAACTCTGTAAATATAAGTCTATTACACTTTGAAAGTCATCGGTGTTAAAATCCGGCAGCGTTGTACGAAGTTCAAATAATTATTAGCAGTGTATAAAGTTCGTAATATATCCTATGCCAGTCGTCTTACCAATGTAGTATAGCGGGTCAAATAGGTACCAACCATTTAAGGGGCTCTATAACCAATACAACCTGCGTGGATACAGAGAAGGATGCGCCTACATTACGTTCGAAAATGGAGTGATCTGAAATAGGAGTGATAAAATTAACCCTATATCTAAATACCTATTTATTACGTAACTCGTTACGTGTAAAATGTAAAATTTGTTATTAATATTCAACCAATCCAAAAGATATTAATATCGGACGAAATACAAATACATGTAAAGGTGATGCGGACGCGATTAGATGGATGTCTAGAGTGACGCGAATAAATAAAATCAGGAATGAGTATATTAGAGGAAGTCTGGATCAAAAAACTGAAAAACGAACGGTTGTCTTGGTAAGGTCACGTAATGAGACAGGAACAGGTTACATTGTTAGGAGTGTTCTGAGAATGAATAGCAGAGGGAATAAATATGGAGTAAGGCCAAAGAAACGATAGATGGATTGTGTAAAAGAGAGAGTGTGTGAAAGAAAGAGAAGTAAATACAGAAATGACGTCTTACAAAAGAGCATGGAAGAAAAAGGTACCACAAATAAAGGGACAAGGGCAAGGCAACGATGATGAATGATGAATATAATGATTAATATTAACTTAAAATATTTCAGTATGAAAAGACGATTTAGATTCCCTAAAACGCATATATTAATGGTGTAGGCAGCCATAATATGTCTTTTAAAAAAAGTTGCTGAAATTAATTTTTTTTAAAGTTCAACCGATTTCATGTGCCTTTCCTCGATTTCTCACGAGATAACCACCAGAGCCTGACCTGGTGCCAATGGAACTACACGGGAATCACCAGGTTTCAAATAAAAAAAAGGATAATTATAATCGCTTCGCCCAGTTAAAAGTTATGTGTTAACAAACTTAAAAAAAAAATAGGCGAATTGAAAACCTCCTCCTTTTTTTGAAGTCGGTTAAATATTATACGTATAAGTTACAACTCTGCAAATAAAAAGGTACAATTTAGTTACTAAATGCTACTTATGTTGATGTCGTATAAAAGATCTTAATCGAAATTTTTGTCGTAATATTATTCTTTCACAAATTACGTAGTCCAATGTTTTGCCTTTTAAGTAAAGACAGGTTTCTGGATCGAAGCTGTCGCGTAATATATGCTTGTTATGTTTCTGAAAATAGTTTTATGTAGTTGGAATAATCTTTAAAAAACAAAGAATATAAGATCGGTTCCACAGTGTAGAATTAAACACGATATGCGTGATTAATATTCATTACAATTTTATTTTAATATACATATATGCATCTTTAAACATTGGAAGTAACGAATAATACCGTATATATGATATACTATAAAAAAAAAACAACACTGAATTGAAAGATGATAAATTAAAAGGCAGTCATGAGTCAACGCCTAAATGAGAATATTATACACTAAGCTGCTGTCCGCAACTTCGTACGCGTGGGATCTTAGCGTTGTCCCGGTAGCATCCTCAGCTATTGCTTAGGAGCCCAGGGTCCGCTTTCCGGCTTTTCCTACTCCATTTGGCCCGGTCCGGTACCTCGGATGGTGAGGCCATTAGCGCGCATGTCATCTCTGGCGACGTCAAGCCAGCAACTTCTTGGGCCTTCCCCTTCTACCGGGACCAGGCGAAGGTGGCATGGCCAGACATTTGTTCCCTACGTAACTAGCCGGTCTTCGCAGGACGTGATAATACCAACGTAGGCGATTCTTTTGCATTTTGTCTGCTATGTCACGGACATGAAAACTACCACGGATGCGGGAGATTCTAACGCGGTTTTTTCGCGACACTCCGCACCCCCTCTTGAACCATTCTATCCATTAAAAATAACCGCATCAAAATCCGTTTCGTGGTTTTAAAAATATAAGCTCACATCGGGATATACATACAAAAATAACGACTTTGTTTTATAATAAGTAAAGATCGTGTTTTGAAATTTCTGTAAACATCTAGAATACCGTATGAATCTCCTTTTTAGTCGTACTACTTTTATGTTGGCAATAATTAATAACACATTATTTACGTGAATCTAATATGTATATAAAATTCTCGTGTCACAATGTTTGTTCCCATATTCCACCGAAACGGCTTGACCGATTCTTATGAAATTTTTTATGCATATTCAATAAGTCTGAGAATCGGCTACTTTCTATTTTTCATACCCCTAAGTGATAAGAGTTGTCCACCCGTAACATTTATATGGCAAAACAACGTTTGCCGTGTCAGCTAGTAAATAATAAAACAATGTTTCATGTTGATGATAATTTAATAGAGATACTTACTTTTAAAACTAATAAAAGTAATAATATAGACGAACAATACGGCCCATACTTATTACATGAAATAAGATTACTGGCTACATGGTTATAGGATACAATATTTTAATATAACCGCAAAGCAATAAATTAGTAATAAAGCAGCTGATACACATCTGTTCAAAATAATCGAACCAGTTTTGTACAAAGTTAATCTAATAGATGTTTAAAAGATATTGACCTCAGCTCAAAGTTGATGTCAGATGATGGATGGTTGGGAGAAACACCGACTTAATTGATACGTATGGTGGCGCTAGTACAAAATTTCAGAAGTTTATACATTAAGATAAAAATCTAGAGCAATATAAACATTAGATTTCTTAATGATTTATGATCTAATTGAGACGTATGATTGATGGCTGTCAATAAAATAAAGATTTAAAAAATTAATTGAAAGTGATCAGTGGCGTCTATTAAAACATTTCTTCGCGTCAATATCTTTTCGTAACCTATTACTTCCTAAAAACGTTCACATAATATTTTTAACTTGATTTTTTAAAGAACAACCCACCTGGTTGAAAATAGTTAGTCGTTATTATGTATAAAAACGTTTTAAATCCACCAATGGTTAAAAATTTGATAAATATAAGCGCATTATCTGCTTTCTATTACCACTTAACAGTAAACACTATTAGGTAAATACTTGCGCTACTAATGCTTAGCGTTGTAGTATTTATTGTAAACAATTAAACGTAATACTATCTAGGTGATAAAATCATGCTGTGAAATAACAAAAATAAGTAATGTCCGCACAAGTTGTACGTATATTTCGTATTGAAATTTTGTACAAGATAAAAAAGTAAATAAAGAGTTATGCTATAACCTATTAACCTGAAGGGACTCTGGTTAGTGACCAAATAAATTAAAAACATATGTTTATTTATATTTTTACGCACAAATACTCGAATAACATTTATTTCAACTTAGCTGTCACCATCGGGTAATGAGCAAGACGGTGTCAGAGTTAAGTGTGTAAGATATAAATCAGAACAACGTACCGAGATCGTTGTAAGTAAAAGTGTGGCGCCAATCGGTAGACATCTAGTACTTCTATTTATAAAGATAACTGCCAAGTAAAAAAAATACTATTTTATTTTATAAGCCGCAACAGCTATGCAAATGTTATTTAACGGCTAACAGCATGAGGTCTACGAAAGTCTCCGCATAACGAGCTTCTACGGATAAAATTTCACTACGTTTAGACCTAATTACTGACACCTTTCAGTTTGAGTTCTCAATCTAAATGTGGTGTTATTTACAACACGTGAGGATCAGGTGCATTGATTTGTTTGCAACCAGTTCTCGGTGTCTATGACCGTGATGATCTTGACAGTTAAACAATGAGAGCAAAAAACATAGATAAATAATGACGAGCTCATTTGCCATTTTAGCATGCGATCTGTTAGAAGTACAGGGCTCGGGGTGAGATGTCCGATAACGGACTGCGGCGCCAATGTTACAAGTTACTCATTAAATCTATCGATGTAGAAGAATCAATCGCTGTACAAATTTCCATTGGCGAATTAATTCGGCGGACGCGAGATCGAGTAACGGTGTCGGCGTGCCATTGACATTCGTCAGCGTTGGATGGCCGCAGTTCGTTGTTCGTCGCGTAGTGCCTTTACACTCGTCACCTTGACCACGAGTTATGCGTTCAGCTTGGTTAAGCTGAATATACGACACTAGAAACTTAAATTATATTTTTAGCTTAGCAGTTTATTTGATCGCTAACAATAATTTTATGTAATGTAAATGTTTATAAATTGTAGTTTATGAAAACAAATTACTGTTATCAACACAATGTATCAAGGATGTTTTATTTCTAAAACATATTACAGTTGATGTGTTCCGTTTTTGATGTGGTCTATCAGTGTCAAAATAACGTTTCATTAAATAACTAAACCGCGCAGCTTCTCAGTAATGAATGAGTCGACGTTCTAACACTAAGTTCGGTTAGCGGTTTTTTTTGCCCACTGCTCTCCTTATACATATTTGATTGATTTCTATTATTACCTGCCATCGAACTGAGAACACTATCGAAATTAGAGTAATTGGTATCCGTACAGCTCTTCTTATACATGTTATTATAATATATTGTGTACTTAATAATAGGATAAGGCGAGAGGAGTACTATAAAAGTCGAATAGAATGAAATGTCGGTACAGTCCATAAACAGTGAATTATGTCAAGAATGTAGGCAAGCAAATAAATAATTAACCAATAAACATAATTTAATGTATTTAGATGTCTAGATACTATATTATTATCTTATTTGGCACGCCTTATATGCCAATAGTTATGGATTTCTTCCTACGGTATATTATGATGTATAAGACACAAATCTAGTGGGTTAATCCTAAAATTATTGATACATAAAATAGTTTATTATAGAAAACGTAGTACTTAAAAAAATAATACGTTAAGCAAATTACCACAACGAAATATACAAAAAAAATATCACACGAAAAAAAAACCTGTGAAGGATATTCAACATCGAAAAATAAAAAAGCCGCTACTAATTAATGACGAGCCTCGTGGTTGAGTGGTTCATGTAACGGACTGCCGATCATGAGGTTGATTCCCGCTCGGGACAATCATTTGTGTGATTTTTCCAATTGTCATACAAATGTGGGACCAGAGGACGTTGTGTGAAATGTCCATGAATATTTATTCATTTAATTCATATGCATAAACATATTTTTTCATGCAATCAATCAATTAATCTCTGAATGTAAACTTTTCTGTATATCCTCATTCATACAATCTATGTACTGTCTTATTTAAAACTCAGAAATTTCAGCGTTTTAGCCCGTAGGGAGTCGCGGAGAGCCATTGGCTGCAGGCGGCACAAGATCGCGCATTGTGGCGTTCTATTGAGGAGGTCTATGTCCAAGAGTGGACGAAGAAAGGCTGATGGATGGATGGATGGATGGATTAAGGGAATTCTCATTCTAAAACTGAGTTTTGTTTTGAAACTGAACTATAGTATTATCTGCATTAGTAAAACAAGATTAGAAAAGCTTCGGTCAGCTCAGTTCATTGATATAGCGGTACACTTTATTTGTTTAAATATTTGATTATTTCACAAACGTATTACAGACAAAAGCTCAATAAATTAAAATGGGTTCATGACTACTACTATAGCTGATAAAACAGTTGATCGATAAATAATGTCTGGTATTTACTTTTGGTTAACGTTTTTACGCAAATTTAATAGGAAGCTAAGTGTAAAATTAACCTTAAGAGTTGACCTTGAGAGATAAGATAGTATATAATAACAAATAGTATTAATAAATTTCGTAAAGTAAAACTATTAAATTCCTCAGCAATTTATTTATTTTGCAATAATTGACTTGCTATGCTATAATTTATTAATAAATTCTGTATTCTAAATTCAAAATTTTATTTGACAACATTTTTAAGAAAATCAATATTTAGGTTAATATGTTTTAATACAATTCAATAAATCTGTGAACGCATATGGTGTGAAAGTATAATATCGCGAATACTCAACCGATCTTTATTGTATATTTAGCAGATAACAGTATATTCACAATAAAATATCTTTCACCGGTCCAAAATGACAATCGATTATGGATTTTAGTATAATATTAAGGCCAATATTATGAGCATTGTATTATAAAATAAATCAATATTAACTTTCACAATAATTTAATGGCAAATTAGAGAAGAAAATCGGTCAAGTGCGAGTTGGACTCGCACACAAAATGATCTGTATCATAATATATATTTTGTGTATCCCAAATAGCGGAATAACGGCAGAAGAAAATGACGACCTATTCCTCAACTGATAACACATAAACTGTGAAATTTTCAGTACTCTAGCTATCACCGTTCTAGCGATACAGATGGACGGACAGCGAATATTAGATAGGCTACCGTTTTACCTTTTGGTATGGCACGACACACGATTCAAGCGGCGTAGGGCCACGCGTTACGGAGTTCTATAGGGGAGGCTTATGTCCTTTCTCCGTCCACTGTTAGAACAGTGGACGGAGAAAGGCTGATGGATGTATGGATAGAAAGCTAAAAACATAGAGTACTATGTATGTACGTGGTATTAACACATAATGTGGATTATAATAATCAAGGTAAACATAGGTATTTGTCAATAAAATTAAGATACACATGTCATGTAAAATACGTAATAAAATACGTGTATGACTTGTAAACTGATATGAGTTAACTGTGTCAACTTTAATTATCTTGCATATATGTGACTTATGACTAAAACTGCAATATACAATAATTTAACTTCCCGTTATCTACTATATAAGTCGGATTTTCCTTCCTGACGCTATAACTCCAGAACGCACGAACCGATTTCCACGGTTTTGCATTCGTTGGAAAGGTCTCGGGCTCCGTGAGGTTTATAGTTAATTTTTTTTTTTTTTTTTACTTTTTTTTGGTATGGCAAAACAACGTTTGCCGGGCCAGCTAGTGAAATATAAAAAGACTTTTTTATTTCTAAGATCTTAGGTTGTTGGTTTTATATACGACTAAAGTACTTAGTTATCTTTTACCAGATTTGTATTGAGCACATGGCGAAAAAGAGAAATGCTTTTTATTCATTTACTCTATCCGAGCGTGACTCCTTTATCTAAATCCGTTTTTTCTTTTACGAGTTTTTAATTCGTAATTAGTAATTATTTACTAATTACGAATCATCAATTAAGAATACACAATAATAGTGAAATAACTTTAGTTAAAAGAAAAACATGTAGGCGTTTTTATAATAAACATATTTAAAAAATTGAGTTAAATAAATAATACTACGTCCACTATAAAATTTAAATTGTTAAAAAATCTTTATGATAAATGAGGTAGATAATTCAAACGATTTTGCCAATGACTCATAAATTTGTTGGTGCACTTAAAAGCGTACAGGTTGAGCGACATCTCTGCCTTTCTTTTTATTTCGGTGTCATGTTGAGAAGGACTCAGATTAATGTTGACACATTGACACGACACTATTATCACACAAAGATGTTCTTACGACTTGTATCCAAATATGGAAAGAAAAGCAACAATATAAGAATTAATTAGGACCGTAAAGTTACTACACTGTAATCTTGAAACAAAAAAAAAAACGATTGTGGTTGAAGTTGACAGTAAACTAATATATTTGGCTACACCTACTTGTTTAGTTTTTTTTTGCTTTCACATAAAAATAATTTTATTTGCGTTCCGGCAATCACTGTCCAAGCTATTTCAGTTTTCAAACGGTATTTCCTTGTATGTTAGGTAAGTGCGTATGTGGCGAGTTTTGAAGAATGCTGTTTTCTGCGACGTGTGAAGGTATATTTTGTATCAACATGATATACAACGAGTGTTAAGTGGGTGATGTTGAAGTCAACCTTGGCGTTCCACATCTGTTCCGTGAACCATTTGGACAAATTATTTGCGTGTTAAAGGAAATGGCCTGTGAAAAATGGAAAGTGGAGTGAATTTGTCTAGCTCAGTGTGTTAGTGTCCGAAGTATAACGGTGTAAGTTACTGATATAAACGTTTGCTTACACTGGCAGAAAATAATAATATTTCCTTTATAAATACACCTAACTGTGAGAATCACAATTGCACATAAATAACGCACTATGGATAATATCTCTAGAAATGTAATCGTGACAAACTATTTAACGGGTTGTTAAGCTGTAAGGCTGTTATTATAACGTTTAGGCAGTAATTAATTTGTAGATCTGATATCACGCACACTTAAACACATTGCGAGAATTAAGCAATTATTGCATAACAGTTTTATGGGTGGAATGTCGAGTTATATTTCGTTGAACTTGAATGCTTGGTAGAAATTTTGTTTTAAAATAATAATATAATTACACATAAAATAATTAATTTAAAAGGCTTAGAGATAGGTGTTTCGGCAATTTTATTGCAAATAACATCCAAAGGTTCAATATACAGAGGTAATACAAAGAATAAAAAAAGAAACTTACCAACTTACGAGAAAGTATGCGCGTATAAATTGACCAGGCGACGACTTTAGGTTCAAAACTGCTATAGCAAGATTTAACTTACCTGAAATAAAAAAAAGTATATTAAGACATAATTAATGATCACGATACCGTTTAACACTGGTAATAAAATATGAAATTTATGAAAGCCTCCAGGGATTAACGTAAGGAGCGTAAGGCGGAAGCCTTTTACCCATTCACACACAGTTATGATAATATAAGTGCATATTATGTAAATGTCTGGACGAAATAATGTGTGTTTATAATATGCGTATGGTTTATTAAAAGGATATAAATTCTTTTTCTCCCTTTTTCTCCAGCCCATTAACGTCGTACTGTTGGGCGCGAGCCTCCTCTGCTCTGGGAGGGATTATGGTCTACTGTGCCGCGTTATATGTATGTCCGTGTGGTGACGGATTAAGAATACAAGTGTCACCACCCCATCTCCTCCCAAGGGTGCTGTAAAAGTCAGCTAAGGGATATTGCACACAGATAACATCATCTGTGAGAGACGGGAAACTCGAAAATAAACCCTGTGCCAACACGCCTGGTCAGCGCGGCACAGCAGACCATAATCCCTCCTAAAGTGGAGGAGGCCCGTGCCCAACAGTGGGACGTAAATGGGCTGGAGAAGAAGAGAAGTGCCGCGGAGAGAGTTAACCAGGCGTGTTGGCACACTGATATTTCTTCAGAAAGCAATATTAAGTTCTTTTTTAAGCCAACATAGAGACAGAAGCCCCTCTAAGAATTTTCAAGGTGAAAACGTAACTCCATCTCGACAGACGCCCAAAAGTAGCATGGGACCTCTCGAGAGCAAGCCGCACGTTAACCTTTATACTGAATTCGTAAAAAATACGCATCTATAGCTGTTTATGATATTAGTTGATATTGATCAATATTTTTAATTAGATATCGCGCCATTTAACAATACCATTTGTTTTCACAGGAAACTATCATTTGTGATTCGTCGGTTATTGTTTTATAACAACAATCAAAACTGTATATTTGAAATGCACCAAAGCATAAAAATATTAAGTATTTATTATAAGTGATCAACCACTTCATCAGTTAAAGCGCGGTATCTACCTTTTCCAAACTACGTGTTACGGATTTCAAATATGAAGACACAATGCATGCATTTACTTGATTAATTTATAAAATATTCCAGTAACTTATAAGCAAGCAAGTATTATATATAAGTTAAGCTTGGGACCAGAGGTCGTTATGTTAAAAGGCCATGAATAGTTATTTTATTTTTATTTCTAGCAAAACATCGTTATAAAAAAAAGAAATTTTCGTCATGGAAACAATAACTTGGGCTGATATAACCTCAAAATAATGGGCATAGAGAAAGAAGCTATTATTAATTGTACTGTGAGGCACGAAAAAACAATTTTATTTTATAGAAAATTCACTTCTGATGAGAAGAATTTGCTTAAAATAAATACGAATTTTTATGCCATTCTCTGGTATTCGCTAACATATTTTGCCAATTAATAAGCATTCGGTCTAAGTAAATCACCAGTATTTCAGACCAGTCTTCTATTTAATAAGCTGTAAAGTCGCGGGTGATAAAATATTTAACATCTCAATATAGTGCCTAATTAGCGGACACAGCATACAACGTCCTGGCCAGAAAAGCGTTGAGTTTGTATAATTAATTACACAATGTGTAAACACTAATCATTTTATTTTATCAACAATTTAAATGTATTTATTAAACAGAAAAAAAGTTTTTTCTCTTTCTCTCTCTCTCACGCATTAACGGCTCACTGTTGGGTACGGGCCTCCTCCACATAAGGAGGAACTATGGTTTAATATTATGGTTAAATTCATTAAATATTTTCTAACACTTGCGCGACTCATCTGTTTAAATAAAACTACGTTTTACGGATTTAGACGCGTGTATTTGTTTTAAATTTTGTCCCGACGTTTCGGAGACTTTGCAGTCACCATGGTCACGGGTGAGACCATGGTGACTGCAAAGTTGCAAACCACACCCGTCAATTATGTAAAATTGCGTATTATAAAATTTCTGATTATATTAAAGATGATAAAGCTTGGGAGTAGGTTGCTCTGGAGCAATACATATTCTATATTGTAAAGTTTTATTAGCATTGTAAGTATAATTGACATTTAATTAAAAAATATTGATTTGATTAAAAGCTCTGCTGAGTTTCTTACGCCGGTTCTTCTCAGCAGATTGCGTCCTGAAACGGTGGTAGGGAAAAAAAATTGGACATGTCATAAGGACATAATTTTTGTGAAAAAAATGTTGTCTACTTGAGTAAATGATTTTTCATTTCATTTCATTTCGTTTACTATGCTACGCTCACCAGGGGGCCAAGTCTGCTATTCAATGTTGTCAGAATGATCAGTCAATGATGCCATTATGGCGCCATCTGTGACAATAAATTAAGAGTAGACCAAACTTGATAAAATTGGCCATTATGCAGTCGTGTTGGCTTGTAGTTTGTTATTATATGCTATCACTCACAGAGGGTCTTATCTATGTAAAATATCCCTTAGCACTATGAGTAGGAAAAGTGGCGGTGACAGTTGTATTCTCAATCTTTCACCACACGGACAATAAGTCTTATATGTGAATAAAAATAAATATAGCGTCAAACCATTTCTTCAGTGCAATCTGAAGCACTATACTAGTATGAAGCATAAAAGAAATGTAAGAATAGGCTTAGCAACTCTCCACAGAAATATTCGCAATACGGCTTCAAGTAACTTTAACTTGTTAAAACGAAATAGAAATTCTTAACTTCCTTAATTATTAATAATTATAAAATTAATAGTAATCGTTTGAAATAGTTTTAAGGGTCAGCGCAATGATAAACCGCCGCATTTTCTTCTCTAATCCAATATGTAGTTAAAAGCTTAACTGCCAATTTGACATGCATTTCAAATCGTAAAAGTTAGACCTTATTCTTGTTATTTGTTACACATTCTATTTGAGTAAGTACTATAGTATTAAGGTTATAATTATAAAGACTTATAGGGAAATGGTCATTTTGCATTTAACGACAATGGGGAATTTAAATAAGTCAATTTCATCTATACCGATGTTATAAAGCTAAACAGTTTGTTTGTTTGAACGCGCTAATAACAGGAACCACTGATCTGATTTGAAAAATTCTTTTAGTGTTGGATAGTGTACATTTATTCAGGAAGGCTATATGCTATATAACATCACGCAGCGACCAATATCAGCGAAGAATAAATTAAAAATATAGCAAAGGAAGGAAAAAATTCGAAATTATTGCGCGTATGGAGTCGCGGGCAACAGCTAGTAATCATATAAAGATGATAAGTTGGTGAACATGTTTGTTTTTCATTGAACATACCATCACAATTACCTTCAAATTGTCGTGTCTTACAGAACAGTTCGAAACATATTTTTTATGACGCAAGTATCCATAATTTAAATCTCTTGTTTTACATAGTAAGAATTTATATGAATTTTTAAAATATTATTTATACATTCAAAAGTGATGACGGGTTACAAATAAGATTTGTTATTAAAGGGACAAACTCAAATTAATGCAGAGAAATTTTTTTTTAAATAGAATAGAAATATCTTTATTGACATAAAATAAATTATTTATAATTTATTGAAACCTCTGGTATTTGAACTAACAGTGTTGTAATTCAAAGACCAGCAGGCTTACTCTTGAAAACAAGCGTAATACCAATACATTTCAAATTCTAATCCAAGGATAGTCATAAAGTCTTACTCTTGAACACAATACGTTGTCTTTGGATTGAAATGTCAATCGCTCAATAATTGGCTACATTCGACGTGAAGTGAGCAGCGTTAACATTTGTAGTAGTGCTGTGGCATAGGGATCGATAAATTGTTGATCAACTATTTCTAGTGAAAAAAAAATAAAAATAATACGGTTAATTAAAGGTAGTTTAACCTTAAGATTGCGTAAAAAGAAAGTATTTGATAATATTCTATCGTAATTTACTTAAAAATACCTCGATTATAGAAAAAAATAATTTGGCTTGGCTGTTTCAGGACTGCCTGTTGCCTGTTGTTGGGCATTGTTCATATTTTTTTAAAACTCTTAGTTCGAAAACCATTTCGGGGAATAGACTTTCTGATCATGATCCATTAGTTTTTTTCGGAAAATTTGCTATATTAACGATTATTTTTCCAAAAAAGCAAATGATCTCTATTTGCCCTTGAAATGAAGGACTTGAAATATTAAGGCGTTTTTAGGGATATACTACTCTAAATTGGATATGAAATTGGTCTATTATATCAACTTGTCAACTTTGAAAAGATAAAGTGCAATCTGTATTAAGTCTATCAAGAAAAGTCTATACACAGATGGCGTAAAACGATGACGTCACAACATTTAAAGTAATATCTTCAAGAATTTTTTTAAAATTCTGTATCGTGAATATTTCAATAATATTGAAATTAGTTGCTTAAAATAGTCTATATTTTCTGAAAAGAATATAAAAACAGTAGGTCAAAAATTATGAACAATCCCTATTATCAAGTGAATCTTGGATGGTAAAGTGTACTATGTTAGAAGCCTATTTACCTCATTACTGATTATATCTTTATTCTATATGCTCGATGAAGATACTTATGCTATTTGAATTACTGCAAAATATTGCAAGTAGTTCCATGCTATTTAGATTTTTAAGAATTCCAACATGCATAGTAGAATTTAGTTTAAAATTTATAGATTTGTCACACGTATTCTTAGGTCGGTCACGTCGCATATGAAGATTCGTAAATTTTATAGTAAACAACATATGGCAGAGACAACATTATGTTTCAGTAGCCGGCGGAGAAAATCGGTTTTACACACATATCGAGACAGTTAACACGTGCGACCCCAATCGTGATACGAATATCACCATTTATAGATGAGGGAAAAGTGAAACTGATATGTGTTTCCACAGTCGTATCAAGTAAAAAGACTTTCAACAGGATTCTCTGACTCAGCCCATAATAGATTAAATATTTATGGCGTGTCAACATTATAAATTATCAAAATTCGTGCCAAACTTTACGGTAATAACTTCCTACGATTGTCTATTGACCATTATGTCAAAAATAACGGCTCGGCATCTTTAAATTATCACAATTCTATGTTAATATAATGGCAAATCGCATTTAAAAACTGGTTCAATTAAATATGGAACACTCTTTTCATCAATCAAAAGGCGAAACTGCATCTGTTAGTTGCTTTATGATGTACACATTTAGTTAATGGGATATATTAATGTACAATGGGATTAAGATTAATAAAGACCTGACAGATTTACATTGGGAGTTGTATAAATTTGATATAAAATTTGTTTATATTGGTATACATTTGAATAAAATAATCTATAATGCTATTAATTACTACTTTAATGCGGTAGCGAATGTATCATTTTAGATACAGTAATCTTATTTAGTAACTGTTGACGACCAATTTAGACAACCAGACCTGGAGTTTATCCATTCAACAAAATAAAACGAAACATCGAACTAAAATTTCAAAAAAATAAACATGTTTAAATCAGTAAAAAGTTGCTTCATTTACATTCCATACTTTTTATTACTTTATAAAAATGTTATCTGACATGTCTGCACCAGATTTAGGGGACATTAAAAACTATGCTAACGATCCGCCTTGAATTGTGTCCGTTCAACTGTCTGTATGCAAGAACTTGCGAGACACCGTGACAATTTACTTTAAAACGGGCATTGTATGTAGAAAATATATTTACATTACAATATTCTATGTAGATGCGGAATATGTTATATATGAAAGTATAACAATAGCAGTAAGATATATTTATGGTTGATATCAATATGCGCATGCTACGCAAGTTCAGATGCTTGCAATACGATGTTTGCTTAATTTACCCACACCGGAAAGTTAATAGATACGTAGGATTATCGAAACAGGAGTATTTGCAGGAACCTATATTATCAGGAAGTCAAATTTTATTTTCCGGAGAAAAAGGTTTGTGCTAACTTTTGCCTGCTCTTATTCTATAATTTTGAGGATTACACTTCCACGTCGATATTTCCAAGTTCGAAACATTCACTACTTATTTTACTCATAATTAAAAGACAATCTATCATTTCTTCTGTCTTTTCCCAAACTTCAACAATCGTTTTCTTATAACTTTTACTAAAATTAAGCCTACAGTTATTGCAATAATTTTACACTATAGGTTGAATAATTTGAAGTTAATTGAGGACTTTTGAAGTAGAGTATACAATGTTGCTAATAATATCTTACAAGAAACAATGTTGATTGCGTGATTCCTTCAAATTTATAGCTTTGGCATCGGGCGCCAATCGTTAGTAGCAATTCAAAATCTTTTTAAAAGTAATTAAATCGTAATATTAATGATGTAATTGTACTCTTAGTTTGGTTACTAGGTTGCTAACTGGTTCTCGTTAAGATTACCCATATCTATATATAGTAGAGCATAAATTTTATGTATCTAAAGGCAAATACCAGCTTTTATATCAGGGTAACGACTGACATTTCTGACTCAACTCATAGCTGTGCTACTCGTTCGTACTACACTTGTTATTAAATACCACAGAAATAATTAGTATAGTGTCTTACTTTGCCTTTTTTATACACAGTGGCCTTACTATTGTCATTTCAACTCATTAACGGTCGTTTATATTTTATCTATTTTCGATTTTTGCTATTAAAGTTAAACTATTCTAAACTTTTAACCAGATTTTCGTATCAATAAGCTGCTGCTGACAGAATATTATATTGAATATTTGAAAGGATTGCTATTGAATATTTGAAAGGAGATAGAAATATCTTACTGACAAATGTGGATAACAAGTACTCACTAAGGAAAGTCAAGACATTGGTCTTGTCTCGTCTGAATGCCTAATCACATTGAACAGATCTGATTAAAGGTCGCGGATTGATTGCAGATATAAGAAAAAAAAATGTGGATAACAATCTGTCTAAAATCGTAGATTGATATTATTGATTCAAGGACAGTATACTTATTTAATGTAGAATATAAATTAAAAAAAAAATACCAAGCCCCATAAGAGAAGTCTTCTTGATGGAGGATGTCATTTATCAGTTGTCAAAGAGAAGGAGTTAAATAAAATTTCAATGGTGACATTAAATTGGTTCCCAAAACAATCATTTACTGTGACTACAACTATTCCACACTATTTACTTTTCATGAATGAATATTAAATGTCAAAGGCCACTTGAAATGGAAAATACGAGTGGTCAATTAATAACAGTTACGTATAAATACATTACGTTGCATGCACATTGGAGAACATTGATATTTAATATCAGGTTTCTTGATATCTTGTAGCTATATCAAAGCAATGAGTATTATTATACAAACATCAGTTTAATTTCATTTAAAACACCACAACTCGATTAGTTTCCTAAGCAAGAAGTTATTTTCTTTTCCTGATTAAATCTAATGGAATCAAAGACGCAGTTATTTTAATATGACGAGTATCAACTATAAGAAAAATGGACCGAATAATAAGGGAAGGAAATAAGTAGTTACTTTTTGCTGTCGGTGTTTCTCTGTACGTAGGGCCGCAGGCAAATAGCTATTATGAAAGACAAGTGAAGTAATTATGAGAGATATTAAATGTAATATGTATTTCAAGCTTTTGTTGCCCGTAATTTGTATAATAAGGAGACCCGTTAATATAATTTATTTTTATTGCTCCCACTGTACAGTCCTATAACGATATGACTTGCAAACGCACAGAGATATACCTAGGTAGACATTCTTAAAGGATATAGAAATTTAATCGAAGCATAATTATGATACCAACTATGTAAAAATCACTTAGTTCATAGAGCCAAATGCTATAATTGTTTATATACTCTTTTTTTACGAAAATTCTTGGTGATTTATCATAATTACAGAGATGAACTGATTACACGGTTTTCTTGGGCTATGTGTTAATTTACTAATTAACTAATCAGCTAATAAGCTGTAATTATGTATAAATAATGTACAACAGTTCAACAAATAAATAAATGTATATAAAACCGAATCTACATCAAAAACATTCGATTACTTTATAGTCGCGTTAGTTAGAATTGCAATAAGCAAACAAACCAATTCCAATTCTCACTTATATTATAACACAAGTTAAAACAACGTACAGCAAAAACATTCCAATCACATTTATTAATAAAGACATCTAAACTTTTAACATGTAGATCGGTTAGTAGTTGCGTTCAATAGGCGATAATAACATTGCAAATAGATGTAATGAGAGCGGCCACTCTTTTACAACCACGCGTCTATGGCACATTATCTTGAATTTATTCAAACTAACCGCAACTTTATATCAAGACATTGTGCTTGTGCACTTAGGGTTAAATAACACTTTTACATTACACTTTAACATTTAATCGACACAACGTGATAACTTTAAGCTTAAAACATGTAGAGGTTTTTCACAGTTTTATTTAACGTGCTCTGTTTATTTGTTATAATTAAACACATAATTTGCATGGTTAATAAGTTCAGTACATTAGTGGGTGTCAGAAATTAAAAGTAAACGATTTAAGTTTTTTGAGTTTAAGCAATATCTTCATTATTCTAGATTTATGTATTCAAATAAAAATAAAAATTAATAAAAATAGAATATCTTACTATTATATTTATTTGTTTAAACAAATTAAATCCGTATGTAATGGTTTTATTTTAGACATTAAAATTTAATTTCCAGAAATTATTTAATAGAGAAAACACGTGTCGTGCTATTATGACTTCTTAAGATATTACATATTCAAATAAAAATAAAAATTAATAAAAATAGAATATCTTACTATTATATTTATTTGTTTAAAAAAATTAAATCCGTATGTAATGGTTTTATTTTAGACATTAAAATTTAATTTCCAGAAATTATTTAATAGAGAAAACATGTGTCGTGCTATTATGACTTCTTAAGATATTACATATATGTATATTAGGACATCTCCCACCATATTAGGACTATTCTGAATGCATCTGACAGAGCCAAATTAATGATATCAGGGATTATTAATTATAATTTGCATATCTTTTTCCAGTAAAAAAAGTTGCATCTTCTTAAGACGATACCAAAATAGCTTCGTGCATTTTTCTATGTACGAAGTTTTCATTGTTTCTTTAGATTGAATGGCTAGAGCTCTAATTTTTAAGTATATGTTTTTTCAATATATATTCTAGGATCGCATCAACTCAGAAACACGATTGAAAAAAGTTTTCTCGATAGAAAATCTTGGCGAAACAACCTCTCAAAATTTTTATTTTTTTCATTTGTCGGTCTATTATCGCATATTAACTAATGAAATAACTTTAAAAACATAAGTAACTATTATATATAGAAACACGTAAATCAGAATTAAAATATATTTAGTAGATTTTGAGTAAATAGGAAAAGTATCCCTAAATCTTCATTTTCTGTGCCTACTGGCTGTGTTAATATGTACGTGTCGGCGATGATATACGATAATATTGATGTAGGCCCTTAACTATATATTTCATCATCATCATCCTCCTGCCCTTATCCCATTATTTGGGGTCGGTGCAACATGTCTTTTACTTCCACAGTCTTCTATTAGCCGTCATGTCTGTGTCAACTCCTTTTTCTTTCATGTCCTCTTTCACGCAGTCCATCCATCTTTTCTTAGGTCTTCCTCTATACTTTTTTCCTTCCACATTTATACTCAGAACTCTCCTAACGACATTACTTTCCTCTCGTCTCATAACATGCCCATAACAGGACATCCGCTCGTTCTTCAATTTTTCAGTCACTGGCATCACTTTCAGACTTCCTCTAATATATTCATTCCTTATTTTATCAATTCGCGTGACGCCACACATCCATCTCAACATTCGCATCTCCGCAACGTGCATTCGTCTTTCATCCATCGCTTTTGTTGCCCAGCATGAGGCGCCATACACGACAGCAGATTTCACCGATTTATAGATTTTGCCCATTAATTTAAGGGGCACTTTGGAATCGCAGATGGTTCCCGTGACCTGCCGCCACTTCATCCATCCTGCATCAATCCTGTTAACTACATATTTATTCAGCTTTATAAATGATAAGACATAAAAATATACTTTACAACATTGTATAGATAGGTTATGATTAAAGCACTGGAATATTTCCTGGTTCATGAAGTAATTAGAAAAAGACATGAAGTGTTGATTAAAATCAGACTTGGCGCTGTCTACCAGCGTGAGAAATATTAAGTTCATTAAGAAAACGAGACGAGTGTTAAATATAAATGGGAATAACAAACCAGATGAAAATAACAAGAAAGGGATGCAGTAAACTCCATAAATATTATCAGCCTTTAGATAAAGTTGACAACAGGAACAAAAAATCAGGCTGTGGGAGTTTGATACACACTCTGTTTGGACATTGATAAGATTAATGTACTGCAAAACTTAAAAACACTTATATGAAGTCGCCAAAATAACGGTTCGCTAAAATATAATAGCTATGTGGTTCCTGAAAAACTTTGTAAAAAACAGAATGATCTTGATTTTATATAATAAACTAGCTGACCCGGCAAACGTTGTTTTGCCATACTAAAAAAAAAAGTTTGAAAAATAGATGTTGGCCGATTCTCAGACCTACTGAATATGTATGTAAAATTTGAGAACAATCGGTCAAGCCGTTTCGGAGGAGTACGGTAACTAACACTGTGACACGTGAATTTTATATATTAGATATATCTTATATAAAAAATTCACGTGTCACAGTGTTAGTTACCGTACTCCTCCGAAACAGCTTGACCGATTTTTATGAAATTTTACATGCATATTCAGTAGGTCTGGGAATCGGCCAACATCTATTTTTCAAACTTTTTTTTTTAGTATGGCAAAACAACGTTTGCCGGGTCAGCTAGTAATATATAGTTTACTAATATATATAATTTACTTCCGAGTCGGTGTTAGAGTGACTATTTTCGACATTTATCTTAAAAAGTAGATTCGATACGAATATTTCTTGAAGTTCATTTTATATGTTAACAATGATCACATTATTTTTTTTACCTCTAGTCTTATTTCTGTTTATTGAGCCGTTTATTAAATCATAAAACAAAAATCAAAGTTCACAGATAGCATCAAAGCGCTATCACCGTGCCAGATATCGTCCAACGTTAGTAGCTATTTACACCACAGAACAAGATTATTCAGTAACTTGTTGATAACACTTGCATTAACAGATACTCAGAAATTTAATTTCGACAGACTGAATAAATTTTGATTAAATCAAAAATATTTTATTTACGTATTACAACAGCACCGCTATATCGATTATAATAATGAATAAACCAAATAATAATCTAATTTACATAACGGAATGGATAATAATAAATACAAATAATAACAGAAGATTAAAAAGCTTTCTGGTCTTAGATTTCAGAGAGTAAGAAGGATAGAGGTAAAAAGCTCTACTAATTTATTGCTCTATTCAGGTCAAGTAAAAGGATTATTGTTAAAGAAATATAAAAAAATACACCATAAAATTTTTAAGAAAAAACATAGAAAGGATTAAATAGGTCTTAGATTATATTTGGTATTAAATACTAGTAAAATAAAGTGTATTTTAGTTTCGCCACAACTTGTGACTAAATGAATAAGGCATAAGAAAAATAAAACACAAGAATAGATTCCAGAACGTCAATTCTCTCCCGCTTTCCTGTATTAAAACTAAATTGGTCGCATAAATGTAAAAAAACAAAAAATCAAAAGAACCTTGACGCTCTAAAAATACAGCAAGTCTACCAAATTTTAAAAGTTTATATTTACTAAATAAACTAAATTATAATGGAAAAAATGATAACCATAAGCGGGACTTGAACCCGCGACCTCGGAATGCCGTTCCGTCGCTCTCCCAACTGAGCTATTATGGTCCACGCAAATGTTTACCAAATTTTCCACTACAATCATCTCAATGCGAGTTTTAACATCGTCATTAACATTTTTTCCATTATAATTTAGTTTATTTAGTAAAAAGCATAGCGAGTCAATCGCAAAATATTAATAAATTAATGTAGTTTATATTTAGCCGTGATATATGCGTAAAATACATAAAAAAAAACATTTACATAAAAAAGGACGCTGTCGTCAACTAATTTATAATATCTGACAGTAATTAAAAGAGGTTAATTAATGGTTGATCAATAAATATTAAACCAACTGGATCTGACTAATAGCCTTGGGTCATTTAGTCTAATTTATAACTACCGACATATACATACCATATTGATCACAAATCTGTGCTTATGCGGAAATTTTAAGAGATTAGCGTAAAAATAAATACTTCTAATTTAATATTTTTATGTTTTAAGTGTTATTAATTGACATCAAGGAGGACTGAAGTGGATATTGTGATATCAGAGGTATTTATATTCTAAGAAGATTAATTACGGAATTAATCAAACATTTAAAGTACGGAACATCATTCTGCGATTCGGTAAATTTTATACTCATTGTGACAAAGACAACTATAAAGCCTGGTTGTGAGCTGTACTGTTGCTAAAATACCTCATAATGTAAATTTTATAACTGTGTTTATGTAAATGGAACGTTTGTAGTTGATAGGTTAAATGTAGACTTTCAAAATGATTAGGGAAGTGATAAATTCATTCATTAACGGGCAGCAGCTTATAGTCTTTACTCATCTTGCGTTGAGTGCTTAGGCATTATTACCAAATTTAAGGAAAAATTATACGTCGTATAATCGAGTATTAAATTCATTGATAAATAAAATCTACTTAAAGTAATTTATTAATTTTTGCATTTGACATGCTATGCTTTTACTTAATAAATCAAATTATGGTGGAAAAAGTGAAATGCCGCAAGTGGGACTTGAACCCACGACCTCGGAATACCGTTCCGAAGCTCTTCCAATTGAGCTTATTGCGAAAATCTACTTAGTTTAAAAACTAAAAAACACGCATCATGAATATTTTTTAAATGATTGCATTGTCATCAATACTCAATTCTATGCTACCTACTAACAAAACGTTGACAGTTTATGTTGTCAGAGACGAAGTTTCTGTTGTCACAATCGTAGTAAACACAAGTAAACAATTATGATATTTTTACCTGATTCTATAAACAAAGCGTTTTTATGTGAAATTATCTGATTGTATATGAAAGGCATACGTAGAAACACAATAATCTTGGTGAGTCTACTCATATACAATTAAACTATTACGTGTATAACTAAAAATACAAGTGTGGTCATAGTGATACTTCAACATGCTATTCTAGTAATTCTGATCAAGAAATTTGAATTATTCTTGTAAATTATTGCATTGTCATCGGTCCTTGTTAGGTGTGCAAAATTTCAGATCAATCCGTCTACTGCAAGTGGCTGAAAATCGCTTTCAAAGATTCCGTTACACAGATTAATACATTGATAGATACATATCGAACTTATACAAGCGTGTTAAAGAGATTAATATAGTATAGGTACAATTATTTATTTAATACAAAAACTAAATGACGCGCTGATAGGATAAATATTAATAATATTTTTTCATAACATTAATTGATTTCTTAAATAACTAACGTTCACTAATTCCTGTTCCTTAATCCATGGATGGATGGATTTAGAAACAGGTTGTTCACAAATAAGATTTTAGTCTTTCTTCGTAATTTTATGTCCTGTTATTAATATATAATCTTCGTCTATGTAAGCGCTCATAATAAATATTAGCTAAACAAAATATTCCAGATTAGCATAAACCATGTCCAATTATCATAATATAGTATATTGATAAAATACTTGGCTATACGCTATTAAGAGAAGCCTTATAGTGTAATAGAAATATTAAATAATACAACACAAAACTTAATCACCACAAGAAAGGGATTCGTAAGTTGTTGCAAAATTTTCAATGGGTTTTCACAAGTCATTTTATCTCTGTCGAAGAGTCTATTCTATCTGTTCAAATACTTAATTGGAACATTTTATTATTCAAGTTTAGATAATTAACGATGTCTCATCATATTTTTTTCATAATTGCTGTTCGATTTTTCTTTGATATTGCTATTTTATAGACATAAAAAATAATTACAAAATATTTTCGTATACGATTAGATGTGGCGCCGGCTTACCACAGACGGTATGCAATACTATCAAAATGTGTACCGCAAGTGAATGTATGGTGCAATTTTTAAATGATTGCTTCCGTTTCAAAACATATTATTTGGTACATAACTAGAAATGAAATCAATAACCACAAATTAAAACTAAAATGGAAGCTTCTTTATCTTTAGCTAAGAAAAAATTTGTATCATGATATATATAATATGTAAATGATAAATATAAGGTGATTAATTAACGACAAATCGAAATGATAAAGGCGTGTAAATTATGTACGATTAGAACTGATCATCATTGAACATCAAAAGTAGGACCGCTTTGAAAAGTGCCTCATCTTTTTAAACATACCTATTGATTTATATATAAACTAGCTGTTGCCCGCGACATCGTACGCGTAGAATTTAGAAAATATTCCCTGCTTCTCTCCGATTAGTCGCAGCGTGATGTTATATAGCCTAGAGCCTTTCTCGCTAAATGGGACTATCCAACACTGAAAGAATTTTTCTAATCGGACCAGAGGTTCCTGAGATTTAAACAAACAAACAAACTCTTTAGCTTTATAATATTAGTATAGTTTAGCTGTTGCCTGTGATTTCGTACGCGTAGAATTTAGAAACCAAACCTTAACAAATTATACAATAAAGCCATCCTCTTGTAATACCGTATCTACAAAAAAAACGCATCTAAATAAGCTAAGCTGCTTAGCTTATTTGTCCCTATGTAAGCTTTTACATAGGGACATACATACAGAATAAATAAATAAATATTCATGGACATTTCACACAACGTCCTCTGGTCTCAAGCTTAGCTTATATGCTTGTGTTATGGGTACCAGAATACGGATAGACTACATATTATATTACTTTTCTTTTGTAAATACATAATTATAATACATAGAAACACCCACACGTAGTACAAACATTTGTATGACAATTAGAAAAGTCACACAAATGATTGTCCCGAGCAGGAATCGAACCCGCGACCTCTTGATCGGCAGTCCGCTACATGAACCACTCGACCACGAGGCTCGAAGGAAGACAAAACGAATAACAGAAGAAAAGAAGTAACGACTTTGTTTTATAATAAGTAAAAATAAAGAGAGAAGAGAGAATAATCTTTTTGTAAAAGCTTTTGAAGTCTAAGATATATGAAAGATGATTATGGAATGTTTAAAATGAAGTTATTAGTCGAGGTAGAAGCCAACAATTTTGTGTACCTATTCAAAAATCGAAGCTACTACTAGCAAATTGAGTGTGACAATGTACTTGTAAGTAAATGATGTTGAAATTTACTAATACTGTAAAGATAGCTTACTTAATGTACTTACGATAATATGTAAAAGGAATAGCAAAAATTTTATATAGATTTATTCATTCAAAATGTTTGCAAAATATTTCGGAATACAATCAATCATATTATAAAACATAGTTATATGTGTATAAAGATGAATATTTCTTGAGATTATTAACCAACCGGTATATCGATACAAACGTGATATGACGTCATGATTTGTAGTAAGTAGAATATATAATAACGCTAAATGTAGAGTCACCATAATATATTAATTGCCAATATACCGTTACGAAGTAATGTGTTATACATAAAAATTACATTAAGATTTAAGATAAAGGCATGATGAGCGCGTTGTTTTTATAGATATATGACCATAAAAAGGACATTAGGCCTATAGAGCTTCGTAACTTCTGTTTAGGTATAGGTTATCTTAGTATTTTTTTGTGACTTGCAAAATATTGATTACAGCATCTTCGGTTTGTAAAGCAACCAAGTTGAAGTGGCAAGTAGTTGAACAAAAAAAGTTGGAGTAATGGTAAAACTTGCAGAAATTGTTGCACTTCAAAGAATTTTTATGCGTTCATATTCTTAAAGGAGAAACCAGTAGATAATAGTCAATATCAATTTGACGGGCTTCGTGGTGGAGTGGTCTATGTTATGGACTGCCGATCACGAGGTCGTGGGTTCGATTCCCGCTTGGGACAATCATTTATGTGATATCCATAAATGTCATACAAATGTTTGTACTGCGTCTGGGTGTTTTCTATGTATGTATTATATGTATGTATTTACAAAAGAAAAGTAGTTTATGTAGTATATCCGTATTCTGGTACCCATAACACAAGCATATAGCTTAGCTTGGGACCAGAGGACGTTGTGTGAAATGTCCATGAATATTAATAATAAAAATATTGAAAGTCAATATTTGTCCTTAGACGTAGTGCTAGTGTATGTAGATTGGTTTGTGATTAAGACATACTGAAAAGTTTCGGGAAAACTTATACGACAAAATGTGCAATCCACACATCCATTACCCTTTCACCGTCCTCTGCTGGATATAGGCTTCTCCCATAGAAGGCTATAAGGTGCGGTGCCACGCTACTTGGGACTAGTCCCAAGTAGCGTGGCACCGCACTAGTCCCGGGTAGGCGAATTTGATGATTTTATCACACCAATTTTGTTGGGGACCCCGTTCCTTTACGTCTTTAAGTAGGTGATGGGGACTTGAGAACTTTTCTTCCCCAATTCAATGTTTGAATATAATTTTAATACAGAATTTAACGATAGGCAGGAATTAGAATACAGAAATGTAATTTTTTATTCTTGTATAAATATAAAATAAAAGTTGGTACTGGCATAAATAATTACTTAAAATGCGTACACATTAGTTAACATAGTAGTAATTTATTTAAAAGTCACATTATGCATGGGTGTCAACATTAGCATAACATTGTGTTGTCTTCATCAATTCAAATTAATGTAATACATAAACTATGAAATAAATAAGGAAATAAAAATTACATAAGTAGTTAATACATAAAAAAATCAAATCATGGAGTTTCTTACGTATATTTATGCATTTACTAGTCATAGGGTAGCTTTATCCTGATTATTTTGAACTGTGTCCATTTTCATTTCATTCGGAATTCAAATATACTTTTAAACACAAGTTTTAATCGTTAAGAGGATACCAAAATAGCTTCGTGCATTTTTCTATGTACGAAGTTTTCATTTTTTCTTTAGATTGAATGGCTAGAGCTCTAATTTTTAAGTATATGTTTTTTCAATATATAATCTAGGATCGCATAAACTCAGAAACGCGATTGAAAAAAGTTTTCTCGATAGAAAATCTTAGCGAAACAACCTCTCTCATTTTTTATTTTTTTCATTAGTCGGTCTATTATCGCGTATTAACTAATGAAATAACTTTAAAAACATAAGTAACTATTATATATAGAAACACGTAAACCGGAATTAAAATATATTTAGTAGATTTTGAGTAAATAGGAAAAGTATCCCCAATTCTTCATTTTCTGTGCCTACTGGCTGTGTTAATATGTACGTGTCGGCGATGATATACGATAATATTGATGTAGGCCCTTAAACTTGCCTTTACAGATCCAATTACGATGGTTTGTGAAGGTCAGATAATAGATAAACTACGCATAACACGGACACCAAAACCCAACGGCCCAACGGAAGACCAGCGCTGGTTTTTAACACACACATTGTAATAATTATGTGTAATATTTATTGCTTATGTTTCAGTGGTTGTGTGTACCTTTTTATTACCTTTTTATGTTAATTTCTTTACTGTTGTAGTTGAGTAGTTACAAATAAAATATGTCTTTCTTTCTTTCAAAACAAAGTTATCTTCACTTATTCTTTTATGATGCAATTACGGAGGGAATATAAAAGTGCAGATAATAAAACACAACAAGTCATTGTAAAAGCTACGATGAACTGATCTTGTATTAAACGCACGATATTTCACATTACAATAAACAATACAATATATATCGGCTAGGTTTTAATTGAATGGCTAGTCTCACATCCTGTAGCTTAATTGGCACTCTGACGGGAAATATGACGTGAAGCATAACAAACTACGTATAAATCTTGGGAACCTTCTTCTATGATGTAATATATGTAAAATTGACAAAGAGCAATTGATGAGAAACCACGATGAATCAACCACAATAATGAATATTACAAGCTCACGATTACTACACGAATGGTAGTCGGGATACATAATTACAGTAACAACTAAACGCAGAATGCAGTAGAGTTACTTAAACTTTTCGCTGGTATTCTATTTTGTGAATCAACAGAATTTTATTTGCGACCATTAACTTAAACTTACAGGCTTCAGTAAAATATTAAAAGATCAACGAATTGTTTCCTTTTTAACACGCTTATATAAGTTCAGTATGTATCTATCAATGTATTAATCTATGTAACGGAATTTTCGTAAGTGATTTTCACCCACTTGCAGTAGTCGGATTGATCTGAAATTTTGCACATATTTCAAGGACCGATGACAATGCAATAATGAAAAAAAAATTTTTGGTTTTCCAGCGTGTTTTTTTAGTTTTTGAACTATTTAGATTATTATTTTAAATAATATTAGATTATTTTTAACAGGAACTGTAGGAAGTATTCTGTTGTAGAGTAGCGATATGCTGCAAGGCTCGAACAAAAGTAAAGTAGTCTTTTTGGTATCATCAACCTTTTCGTAGTTTTTAATTTGTAGAATTACCGCGTGTTTAAATCTTAAGCATAATATTCTTAGCAACATTTAGAAAAGATGTGAGAAAACAATGTTAAATAATTGTGTATTAAAAAAAATGTTTTACCGACTTCATGTGCCTTTGAAATATGCGGCATTTCCTCGATTTCTTAAGATCTATCAGATCCTGACCTGGAAGCTAAAGGGACTACACGGGAACCACAAGCTTAAATAAAAAAAGGATCATTAAAACTGCTTCGCCTAGTTAAAAGTTATGAGGTAACAATTTTGAAGTGGGTTATAAAAGGCGGCCTAAGCATATTTTAAACAAAGTAGAGGCAGGACCTTACATCAATGTATGTAAGTATAGTAATGAAAATAATATCCTACAAAGTAAAATCTTAGTAACACTTAGATGAAGTATCGTAAAATGGAGAGTATTATAAAACTCTGTTTCTAGGACGTACAAACGGAACAATGACCTAACTGCACATAGTAAGGATAAATAACATTATAAAAAATATTATATAAAAATAAGTACTAGGAAATATTTTAGATTTTACTACATCATATTACCAAAAAGATTCATTAGGTAAGGTGTAATGCGATAAAATTTAGTTACGAATATATGACGTACTCGATTGTAAATAATGGGAATTATAAAATTTGACAAATACTTTTTTTTTATTATACTGCTTAGGCGGCGAATAAGCGTACGACCCGCCTGGCGGTAAGCGTTACTGCAGCCTATAAACTCTCGCACGTCTCTGACCCTGAAGAAATTTCTTCACTCTTTTATCTCTTCTCGTCATAAACATTCGGTGGAAACAAAATAAGTACACAAATTACTTTCACGTCTTTGAGAGTAGTAATACACCAATTTCAAAAACACATCTGTCCTATACCAACTAAAATTTAAACAAAAGCATTTCTTACACTTTATTATAGACACAGTAAGGTATATATTGCACACAGATGTGGGGTGCTGTAAAAGCCAAGGGTGCTGTAAAAGTCAGCTAAGGGATATTGCACACAGATAACATCTTCTGTGAGAGACGGAAGACTCGAAAATAAACCCTGTGCCAACACGACTGGTCAGCGTGGCACAGTAGACCATAATCCCTCCCAAAGTGGAGGAGGCCCGTGCCCAACATTGGGACGTAAATGGACTGAAGAAGCTATATATAGCCAAATGGACTAATTTGAATCTGCTATTAAAAGTCATAAAATCTAAAATAGAAAGAGGTGTAACGATAACTGCGTTTGTCCATTACAATAACAGTTAGTACGAGAAGTTAATATGTCTAGCATGTAAGAAAAAACAAGTTCGATTTCTCTTTGTTTGTTAGACTAAACATTATAAAATTTGTATCGCTTGTCTGAAATAGGCTTGAAATACTTTATGTGTACAAGTCACGTGCATTTGCGTGTGTATTTATAATTGCCATTAGGCCTATATATATATCGTCATAGACGTATTATAAAAGAATACTTGATTATCTATCCCCCTCTCTTCAGCCCATTAATAAATAAATAAATAAATATTTATGGACATTTCACACAACGTCCTCTGGTCCCAAGCTAAGCTTATATGCTTGTGTTATGGGTACCAGAATACGGATAGAATACATATACTACTTTTTTTTGTAAATACATACTTATAATACATAGAACGACCACGAACCGGACGACGCAGCGTGGGACGCTCGTTACATAAACCACTCAACCACGAGGCTCGTCATCAATGTTCTATTGGGTACGGGACTCCTTTACTTTAGGAGTGTTAGTAGATTATCATTATCAGTAACTTGAAATCCTCTAATCCAAATAACACTAGAACATTTTGAGCAACATGTTTCCAAAGATAAGTTAGTTATATGAAAGCTATAAAAATACTGAAGTGTAAATTTTAATGCAATAAAAATAGCTAAGCAAACAATATATTATATATAAGTTCTGACATCTTAGAAAGTGGAGGTCGTAGACGTAATGTTTTCTTTAGCATATATCATTAGGCACATCGTTGCAATTGTTCAGTTTGAAAGCGAAATGCTTTTACATTTTCATTCACGAATTAGAAGACGAGAGTAAAATATTGAGCAATTTAAGTAACAATCCACCTCCTAAATGGTTATTTAACAAAAGTGTTTGCAAGTACATCTCCAAAAAAACTTAACCAGCGCTTGACTAGTACTTAACCACGTCGCTACGCTTAAGTATTACTATTCGTACGCACACATATCGGTATCGGTACGTCGTAATATAACTTTAGGTCTAACAACAAACACATTTTCAAAAACAATCAGCATAAGAGAGACACTGTTTATACACTATGAGGATTGGTATGGTAACTTTTTCAAAGGAGATCCCTTGACAATCCTTATTTATGTTCAAAATTTAAAGCTTTTTGTAGAGTCAGTAGAGATTTTACTCGAAACAGTTTCTTTTAAAAGTATTATAAATTTTGAGCTTTATTATTTATTTTTATGAATCTTTTTATCGTGACATCGTCAGGTTGGATTGCTACCAGATATGACACAGTGGATCTATATTACATAATATATTCCTAGTTAGTATATAATTTTATCACACGAAATTAGAAACATTCAATTTAAGGACGTCCCAAATCAAGTACATTAATGTTAAAGGAGTCAGATGTAACAGGTCTTAATACTGGATCGACCTTAAGCTTAAAACGTCAAAAAATCATCTAAACACCATTTAGAGATTTGTAAATATTTATTAGCTATAGAACTTCAATCGACATGACTATTAATCTTCGTATAATGCAATGATAACACGAATCTTCGAGTACAAGTGCGATAATGTGTACAAAGTGCCTAAACATGCAAATGTTTATATCCATAAGTTACCCAGAGCTAGCTACGTAATCTGAATTTAACATGAGATCAACTAAATCGTATGAATAATAGACTAGCTATTTTAGGGGTTTAACCTCGAAATAAAAAGATAATAAAGCTGTAAATTGGTATAAACCTTTGTTTTGTCGTTCTAAATATTGTCTCAATAGTCACAAATTAGGTTTGAAATGAATATATCTGAAAACAGTCGATAGCTTTTACATCTAGTACGTCAATAAATTAAATGTAGATTAAGTTTTGTGCTGAATAATACCACAGTATTGTAGACAATTTACATCTAGTTCTGTGGGGTTCGACGTTTGTCTTTGAACAACTATAAATAATGTAGTAATAAGAGTACAGAACCTGTATTTCGAAGAATAGAGTTATATTTATGCCTTTGCTAACTAAAATTTCACAACGCAGCGTATAATATACATCGTTTGCCTTACCAATACAGTTTAGATGAACCGTTACATTTCGGGGACCTTTGCCTACTGATAAATGCGACCGAGTGATCCTTGATCCGCTATTGAAAGCTATGAGTAATGAGTTCGTGCGGGTAGTACCGATTCATAGCATTATGAATTGTAATTTTAAGTGGCGCTTTAAATAACTATCCGACGAATTCCAAATAAACATTAATTTACCTGCTATTGGTACCGATTCTACGTGCAAAACTAAACTTAACTTAAAAATGATAATTGATAGTATCAATAACACGATTCGGCAATGTTAACAGAAAGTTTTTAGTAGAAAATCTGTATATTACATAATAACGATTTTAATTATTAAAAATGTGCACAACGAAATAGCCAAATAATCACAATACGCCATAGCTGTTTTAATTTTTTTGTTAAGTTTAGTTGTGCACGTAGAATTGGTATAGTTTGCGGTCTGAAAGAAATTGTGAAATTCCACAAAGCCTTTTAAAATCTTTAGAAGTTTAGTGCAAGTTTAAATAGGATTAGATCTACTTTCAGACTACGTTAAGTAATCGTGTTTGTTTACAGATTGAAAATAGACTTGTTCTCCTTCTCTTATCCCATTATTTGGGCAACAAGTCTTTTTCTTCCACAGTTAGATGTCATATCCGTGTTAATTCCTCTTTCATTCATATCCTTACACACACAATCAATCCATCTTTTCTTAGGTTTTCCTCTAGACTTTTTCCTTGCCACATTTATTCGTAGAACTCTCCTAACGCTATTACTTTTCTCGTCTCATTACATAACCATACCAGACAGGACAGCCGTTCATTCTTTAAGTTAAAATAGACTGTAGTATATAAAATTGGTCAAGTGCGAGTCGGACTCGCGCACGAAGGGTTCCGTACCATTATCTATGCAACATAAGGCACGTTATTAATAAATGAGCAAACAACACACACAATACTTAATTAATCACGTTTGTTGTATGAGAGCCCCCCTTAAATATTTATTTTATTTTATTTTTAGTATTTGTTGTTATAGCGGCAATAGAAATACATCATCTGTGAAAATTTCAACTCTCTAGCTATCACCGTTCTTGAGATACGGCCTGGTGACAGATGGACGGACGGACGGACGGTCGGACAGTGAAGTCTCAGTAATAGGGTCCCGTTTTTACCCTTTGGGTACGGAACCCTAAAAAACTAGCTGGATAAAAGAAAATGTCCCATTCCGTAGGTTCCATACTTCCATGCATGCTCAGAATAACGGTAATTTGATATTTCTTAAAAGCACCCTTAAACCGGTACACTTAGAGCACGACTCATTTCTTTAAGTGGTTTTTTTTTGTATGTATGTGGGAGTGGATGTTATAAAATAAAATACCAAATATTCATTCAACGATTGTGACATATTAGCTACATTAACTATAATGATTGCATTAAATGACCCTCTAATATTTTTTATCTCGGCGCGCATTTTAAACTTAGTTCATTTAATACATTTATCTATATGATGCTGTTAATATTATTATGGGAGATTTATAATAAAGACATGATGTTGTTTATGAATCTGTAAATATTCTTTTCAATTATTTTTACTGGTTATAGAACAGAATTATCACTAAGTATGTATTAGTTACTAGTCTTTGTGATTCTAGTATTTGTGAGATTTTTCAGGAGATTTTTCACCCATTAAATGTTCTTCGGTGGATACTAAATTTTGGATACTTATTTATAATTTGCTTATATTTTACTGCTGGGTGCATCGTAATTTAACATGTTAGACAGAATGTCTTCAAAGCAAAAGCTAAAAGCATTTACATAGTCTAGCGCTTCAAATTACTAGATGTGCTTTTTTTAATCAATTTGCCAATCTTATATATAAAAATCAATTGCTGTTCGTTAGTCTCGCTAAAACTCGCGAACGGCTAGGCCGATTTTAGTGATTTTGGTCTTGAAATATTCATGAAAGTCCAGGGAAGGTTTAAACGGTTCCTAAAATTCCACGCGTACGGAGTAGCAGGGATCAGCTAGTACAGTATAAAATTGACAATGTTTACGAATTATAATTTGTGTGTGTGTCTTGTAAACAAACACTAGTGTGAAGAAAGAATGGAAATCTGGAGGCTGCCGCGGTGAGACCGCGAGCGGGTGCGCACCGGCGACAGCGGCTAGCCGCAGGTTCGCTTCGCAAAGTCCGCGCGCTATCTCTCCCTTTCTCTCGGACGTATGGCTTTCTCTGTCCGTCCTTCGGCGGCTCGTTCCTCTTCTTCTTGCAAGGTTAAGGTTACGTCAGACGTGTTATGTTATAACCGTTGGGGCGCACTCTGGCAAGTTCAGTGTCTCGTTGAGAGTGGCCGCGACACTAGGTTCGCGACCATCGCTGCGTGTGCATCACCCCCGAGGACTGTGCGAGCCTTGTGATATACGAACAGTGAAAAGTTCATGAACTGGCGTGTTAAAATTTGTTTGAACTATATATTTATCACGTGTCGCGTATCCCTCAACAATCCTTGTGTGCCGCTCTTGGAAGGTAAGCTTTACAGATATCATACAAATAAATTATATGAAAGTGACTCTTTATTATCTATAGAAATAAATAAGCCCATATCTGAAATACCATACCTAAATAAAATTAAAGCTTTACATATAATGCATGTAGCTGGATATATTAGAAACTTATGTTACTGTGATTTCATATACCTAACTACAAAAAAAAAAAAAAATTAAAACCAAATTTATACTTACATGCAATTTATACATTGTAATTTGTAAAATAATTTATGCATAAATTAATAGGGATAAAAATGAGGGGTATATATCGATAATCCAACGACAGTACATTCAACTCTCGCAAGAATAAATCTAATACACAAGGACTTTTTAAATGAAATGCAGTAAACATAAGTATTTAACTTAAGGCTGAACAACTTAAGTATACTCAGATAATCCTGTTCAATAAACTGGTTCGTTAAATAATTTCATGGTGGTTGTTATAAGCCTGGTACAACAACTACGGTGAATTGTAATAAAAAATACAGCAGTAGTTAGTCTTTATAATAGTCTAGTAATTTAATTTATAGTTAAAATTTCATACAAAAATATACATTTATAACTAGGTGAGAATCACCTAATTCCCTGTAAATATTATAACAATCCGAACTAACGCTTGCGACATTTTTCGTCAAGATTATACGGTCAGGTTATAAAATCCTCTGTAACTTAATTTTAATAACTGTCTATACAATTTAATAAGTAAAAAAAGAAAAACTTTCAGGAAGTTGTCGTAATTTTTAAAATAATTTCCTTTTTCTATAACCCGCAATATGTTTTCTATATTTCCGCAATATTTTCTTTTTCTAAGCAATTGATATTAGTAACATCTACCTAAAAAGTAGACTATAAAGCTTTTTATCGACAAAATACCCGTTACAGATTGGACGCGTATATTTTATTCATTTATTTCTTTACACAATTTATACTAACTTAACTAAGGCTTAACGCCTATTTTATTAATATATTTGTCTTCAATTTCACGTTTTTCATAGAACTTAATTATTGCTACCTGTCTGTTAAAAATGGTTGCGTTCATAAAAAGCAGCATTCATAAAAGCATTTCCTGGTGTTAGTGAATTTACCTTCTCCCATAATTACAAAAGAAAAAACGTAGATAGCAGTGGAGAAAAATGAGTAGTACATATTGCGTACCGTTACCGAATGTAACATGAAGGTTTTTGTGCCCATGAATGTCTTCAATCGTGTATTATAGCGATAAGGTCCGATGCACATACACCAATAATACAACTGCGCTATATTTAGAATCACCTCGTTTGGCTCCTTTTGCGGGAAGATTTATCACTTATAGGTACAATCGTTTTTAAGTTCACGCATAAACTTTATAAATTATGCCTAATGAGTACCTTTTAAGTAAAACAATGTAACAGCTGTGGATAAAATTTAAAGAAACGACACGATTATGTGTTACATGTGTAAGAATGTAGTAACAATATAGCATATCTTTAAGTTAAAATTTAATAGTGTGATATTGATTGTAGACGAATTGAATTTATTTCACGTAAAAAATTCATATAATATTTATTAATATATGTATCCAAATGTAATCTGTGAATTGAAAATAAAATATATCTAAAATTCCAAATGATCCATTTGACATGAGTTAGAAGGAGTTAAGCTGTAAAGCCACAACGTAAAAGACATCAACGAGCGTCGGTAAAAAATACCTTTCAGAAACTACGATTTTACATTTGGACTATAAAGAGATATAAGGTTTCAAAAATTAATATAAATTTAAAAATATCTCTTAAAGAGATCGCTATTTTAAATTGCAAATTTTAAGACTACATAAACAAATTGTACAAGTTGATTCCCAAAAATATTCCGTGAAGTTATTATACATAAAATGCACCTGTTAGATGCATTTTGTGTATAATTAATTAATTGATTTCGAAGATCAGGCATTAGTCACTCACTCATAAGTTAATCTTAAGGTAAAGACATCAACGAGTGCAGGTGAAAACGTGTTTATGCATTTAAGAAAAGCGTAGTTTACTTCTTTAGCTATTTTGTTACATAGGTGTTGCGATATCAGTATTTTAAGGACATAGAAGATATCCAGGTATGTAATTACTAGCTAAGTAGATACCTACTTAATTAGAGTTCAAAAGATGATAATATGATAGCGAATGCTTTTGTCATGTGAATTGCGTTACTCTAATAAATCAAGGAGTAAAATAATGCTGCTGATAAATTCTTAGGTGACACATGACATATGCATAAAAATATTAAAGCATAAAAACGCAGAACAATTTACTGAGATATTCAGCCTTTGTCTACAATATCTAGGTCCACGATTGCACACGGAACGACTGGTAGCGTTCGCGAACCGCAAAAGTATATCAAACGATTTAAAGTGCACGACCGCAACCAGGGTAGGTTGGAAGTTTCACGCGTTACTCATATTAGATCACGAACACAGAACTTATGAGCCAAACTCGCCACTTATAATACAAAGATTTCAAAATTCTCCTTCCAACAATCTAAGCAGTTAATGTTAAAATTTATGAGGGTCGAAAGTGGCAGAACTAACATAAAATTTGTTAATGCATTGTTATTAAAATAATACGCATACAAGTTGCAGATTTTATAACAATAATTTAGGTTACCAGTTGAAAGCTCAGAAAGTAGCGAATGTGTGTGAAATTTTATTGAACTTTATAGCGTTAAAAATAAAATGTGAAAAAGTAAAAAGCGTACAAAAGCCGGCACAAAACAGCAAAGAAAGTTCTCATAGTGCTTGCAAGTATTAACGATATTTCGATTTGTTATCCTACAGTAATTTGGATTTTAGGTACTAGTGAATTAACCAAATAAAATTATTTGCGTTTGGTACATTTGCGTAGTAACTTTATCTGTTCTTTTCTAAAAATAGATTAAATGATAATAATGAACAACAAAATTGGCATAATATAAATATATAGGTAATAATATACATAGAAAAATTTCTTTATTTAAATTACATTATCAACAATGTATAATAAAATAATACAACCGCTCTCGCGTAAAGATTGCACTCTGACTTAACATCAGTTGAAGTGGGGTCATTTGCCAACCCCAGCTTTAAAAAAATGCATGCGAAAAATAATACAATTAAGGATGTTTAATTATTGCTCTTATGTAATAAGTATTACAATCTGTCTTTAGATGGATTATTTCTTTGACCCGTTTTGTATAGCTCACTAAGATAATTAAGAAGGTCAGGTAAGAATCGAGCTATTCGTGACTGCAGCCGTGTCAGTGACACGCTACATCCACTGAACTATTGAGGACAAGGAGATAATGCGTACCAAATATACTGATGTTAGAAACCTATCGAAGATACTTTGTTAGATGCGGTATTAAACAAAAAGTGAACTGTAGGAATTTGTGATGAAGTAGTATATTTATTAAGGGCCTACATCAATATAATCGTCGACATGTACATATTAACACAGCTAGTAGGTATAGAAAATGAAGAATTAGGGCTATTTTTTTTGTTTACTTAAAATCTGCTAAATATATTTTAATTCTGATTTACTTGTTTCTATATATAATAGTTACTTATGTTTTTAAAGTTATTTCATTAGTTAATACGCGATAATAGACTGACAAATGAAAAAAATAAAAAATTAGAGAGGTTGTTTCGCTAAGATTTTCTATCGAGAAAACTTTTTTCAATCGCTTTTCTGAGTTTATGCGATCCTAGATTATATATTGAAAAAACATATACTGAAAAATTAGAGCTCTAGCCATTCAATCTAAAGAAACAATGAAAACTTCGTACGTAGAAAAATGCACGAAGAATTTTGGTATCCTCTTAACATTTAAAAATATACGAAATATCACAGCTTCTACATAAAGTTATGATTAAAAATATAAACATCAAAAAAATATGACTTTGAATGCAGTTGGTTTTCCACAAAAGTACATTACACAAGATATTTAATAAAAAAAATTACAATATTAATTACGCAGAAAGAATTTGTTAATTGGGTAACTTATATTTTATGCGCTTTATGCACATAATAGGGATTAAAAATTATAAATTTACATTAACGCAATACAATTGCGTAAAATTACTATTGCTACGTAGGTACTATTTTTATTTTTACGAGTAGGTATGCCACTTAGCTCGTCATAAACATAAAAAGATTCGTATATTTCTTTAACAGGTTAACAAAACTTAGGTTTGAGTAATTATTCTTTTTAATTATAGCCAATCATATCAGATATGATTACACCAATCATCAGGAGGCAGTAATTAACAAAAATATACCATTTTTATTAATTACTGCCGCTAGAACAAGAATTAAATAGCATATAAATAAAAAAAATGCTAAAATAATTTTAAAGGAAATCTTTGATCTAGGAGATTAGCTTAATAGTTATAATAAATAAATAAATATTTATGGACATTTTACACAACGTCCTCTGGTCCCAAGCTAAGCTTATTATGTTTGTGTTATGGGTACCAGAATACGGATAGAATACATAAACAACTTTTCTTTTGTAAATACATACTCATTATACATAGTAAACACCCAGACGAAGAACAAACATTTGTATGATATTTATAAACATCACACAAATGAATGTCCGAGGCAGGAATCGAACCCGCGACCTCGTGAACGGCAGTCCGTTATATAAAACACTAGACCACGAAGCCCGTCATAATAATATTATGTGAATATATCCCGAATAGTGATCAATTTCTACGCATATATCTTACAACAAACGATATTCAATAGTGTCGTTTGGATAAATCTTTGCTTATTATAAGATTAAGTGTATATATGCAGTTTAAGGAATTTAGATCTCATAACACACATTCGTTTGAACGCGAAATGTACTCAATTACTTTCAATATTTCATCAACATTCACCAATAAATCGAGAAGTCAAAAAATTTCATGTTGTAAATTTTTATGACAATTTATTTGACACTATATTATATATAGAAAGGTCTAATAGACCTTACTAAGCAAACATGTACAGGGTCAAGATGGATTCCATCAGGCATGCTTTCCATGAAGGATTTTAATTACGCCGTGCCGGGGTGAACGACCTGTACCAAGCGCGGTGCGGGTGCGCGCCTATATTTGAGTGCGTCTCCTTTAACAGGTGTCCCGTAACATTTTTTTTTTCAATCTATTATAATCAGAATCAATAATGAGTTTTGATATTAAACTTTTTTTATTGTAACACTTTAATATAAATTCTGCTCGTAAACATGATATTAAAATTTATAAAATCTGAATTATAAAGCTATTGAAATGGGTGAAAGATTAATGGAATCCGAAAGTAACTGAACTAGGTGACATCATCAAGTATATAAAGTGACAAAGATGTGCTCAATATTAAACAATAAATACTGAATTAAATCATAACATTAGTAACAGTAAAAATATTTTTGCCAACATCTTGAAATTCCAATCACAGAAGTAAAAATGGGTGTGTTTGTTTATGGTAAGATGAGTATGTTAATGTAAGGAACCTGTGCACATATGAGACTAACAATGGCCGTGGGTGTGAACGGTCAATGTTGACTCATCGCCGACTTCAAAACCTAAATATTGATGCTACAATAATTTAAAGCTAAATTTGGAAACAGGTTTCCGGGTATGCGCTATTTTTATAAACCAGTTTTTTTATTACATAACCCATTTTGGACATATCAAAAGCTGAAGACAGCTTTTGATATAATGAAAAGTGTGAGATTATAAAATACGCTATTTTGCTAAAATAAAGTATTTTAGAATTATTCATAGAATACACCGTTACAGTTGCGGTCTTTTAATTTAATTAAGAGTGATTATGAAGCTTCACAAATGTTTTGTTAATTTTTAGTGTACGAAATTGTAGTTGATATAATTAATTATCTAACTGTCTATGGCAGAAATAAAAAAAATAATAAAAAAAACAATCATTATTACTTATTATCAAACAAAGTAGATATTTTGTATGCATGTCCTTATGCGAGCTTATCAAATACGATACATATTAAATATATTCAAAACTACGTAAGAGATTTTGATGCGGTTTATTTTAATAGATAGAGGGGTTCAATAGCATGCTTTTTTTGTATAATTTGTTAAGTTTTAGTTTCTAAACTTCACGCGAACGAAGTTGCGAACAAATACTAGTATAGAATAAAAAAATATTTCATAAAAGCATGTCAAGCACATAAGACATAAAACTTTGTGATATATTGTAGCTGTTCTAGATAAAGCGGACAAAACAAAATTATACACAGCAAAGTTTACATTAGCCCAGAATGAAACACCGTGTGAGCTTAAATGGAAACCGTGGCTGTAAGGCGTTTTATGCACCATAATGCTTTGCGAAGTAGGGCGACTTACAACGCTCGCAATGTGTTCAAATTGATTACAAGCGATACACGCGAATCGACTAATAAAATCACTAATGGAACGGTACTGATGGCGTGCGTCGCATAACGGCTCGACTACAGAGGCTCCCACGACTGACACATTATGCAACCTGCGCGGGCGTCAACGAGCACATTGTAAGCTATTTGATCGCGATCGCGTTGCCGACTAAAAACTGCTTGCACCGTAAGTGATACTAGATGTTGAATACCTTGTGGCATTCACCTGCAAAAACTTGGCTGCAAACAGTACTGTTGTTAATTATTATACTCGTAACTATTCTCGATCAATCAATCATAGTATATACATTTTTTTCATAATTTATTAATAGAATAACATACACACGTTTCGAAATAACAAATACCTACATGCTTTGTAAAGTCTCAATAGTAGTGTTCTCGTAAAAAAGGAAAGGCAGTATATAATATTTTTCCACTAATCCCACAACAACTTACAAACTAATAAGTCAATGACCGATAAGCGAGTTCTGTTTGACTGCTCAGTATGATTCACTTTATACTTCGAAGAGAAATGTAAAAATGTTACCGCAATGGTTTAAATAGAACAGCAGTAATTAAGTATCATAAAAATCAGTAGAGGCATAGTGAATTTTTATAACAGCAATATTATATACAGAAGCGATGTAGCCAGCCTACAGAAGTTATATACGCATAATTATGAACGTGCGCTAGTTTTGTGGGACTTAATAACTTTATGTTCGATAGCTTGCTAGTTAGTTCTTAGTAAAGTCTTTTCATTCAATATTAGCTGTAACACGCAATATCTTAAGCGTGAAATTTCCAAAACCAAACCCTAAAAAATTATACAAAATAATTATCATTAATTATCAATTACAAAATAATAATTTCTCTTGAACCACTCTTCCATTAAAAAAAAACGTCGCATCAAAATTGCTTGCGTAGTTTTGAAAATATAAGCCCACAGAGGAACACACATAAAGAAACGACTTTGTTCTATAAAACGAGTAAGTAAAGGATTATTTTTTTCAGAATTTCTAAGCTAAAACAAACTTACCTACTATACGATTTTACATTAAGTACATCTTTTATTCCAGAGAAAATAAGACAAGAAGTTAACAAAGATATATGTTTCCGTGTTTAACAAGCTTAGTTATATAACGATTAATTAAATTTGACATTTAAAATTGCACGAATGATGGATTAACAACAAGCAGTTATTAATTACGAACTGATCAAACTAACTAATTATGTCAAGTACGACGCTTTTAACAATGTATTTAACCACTAGTTTGTAATAAAATAAAAGACTTTATAATTATAAACAGTTTGTAATTTAATTATCTCTCCAATTAGGTATTAAAAAGCTAATGACCCATGACACGTAACGGTTGTAGGAAGCAATTTGATGAACTTTACGTTCTCATAATTGTTTACGTAACTTTATAATAAGACGTACATAATATTGAAATACTGCGTTAGTAAGATAAGCATGATAGGCTAACTTTTTATATCCCTGTTATGCATTACGTTACAACCAACTAATCACTAAAATGCACAGAGCGAATGACAATTCATGACCCTTTATTGATTATTATTAAATTAGTGTATACAAAATTTTATTAAAGGTGGTCAAGATTAGGCTATCACCGTAGGACCTAAAAAGCGGATTTTTTGGGGAACGCTTACCCTACAAGTGATAAAATATTTAAATAAAAATATGTCGCAAATGGGAATCAGTGTGAAAAAAACATTACGTATTTTAACAAGATTTTATTAGCTCAGTATGCATCTATAAATATATTAATACTAGCTGTCCCGGCAAACATTGTTTTGCCATACCGACTAAAAAAAAAGTTTGAAAAATAGATGTTGGCCGATTCTCAGACCTGCTGAATACGCATGTAAAATTTCATAAAAATCGGTCAAGCCGTTTCGGAGGAGTACGGTAACTGACACTGTGACACGTGAATTTTATATATAAGATAACGGAATCTTTGAAAGTGATTTTCAGCCCCCTACAGTAGTGTGATTGATCTGAAATTATGCATAATTATTAAGGAATAAAATCAGGATTTTCAAGCGTGTTTTTATTTGTAAATTAAGCAAATTCTTTTTAATTCCTAGAAAGCGAAACTAAGTAGCTGAAATTCAATTATAGTAGAAAATCAGTAGCATGTTGCTTTTAAATATAGTATTGAATTAAATTTCATAAGCTTAACTGAAGAAAACTCCATAATGGTTTTTTATTTGCATCACATTAGCTATAATACCACAACAATCCTATTAGCGATGTAATTCTCACATTCATTACAAATGTTAATTCTCTTAACGAGCAATTTAGCAATGCACTGTGTACGCATTTAGTGACCAGTATACAATTTATTGTGTACTTAAAACAGATACTTGAATAAAAATACTCACTACGACTAAGACAAATGAATTTTAACGGCAAAAAATTAAAATTTTCTTTGGCAATAATACTTGAGAGTAGTTTTTTAATAAAAACACTAAAGTATATACATTTCACTATCAAAATGACTATGTTAAATGCTACATTTATTATAGATAAATAAACAACTAGTGTACTTTACTAAATGTAAAATAAAAATAGAGTTGCTAATATCTATCATAGCTAAACGAAAACGATATTTATTTCTTCTTCTCCAATCCATTTACATCCCACTGTTGGGCATGGGCCTCCTCCACTTTGGGAGGGATTATGGTCTACTGTGACACGCTGACCAGGCGTGTTGGTCTACTGTGCCACGCTAACCAGGCGTGTTGGCACAGGGTTTATTTTCGAGGTTTCCGTCTCTCACAGAAGATGTTATCTGTGTGCAATATCCCTTAGCTGACTTTTACAGCACCCTTGGGAGGAGATGGGGTGGTGACACTTGTATTCCTAATCCGTCACCACACGGACAGATATTTATTTAGTATTGTCAAATCAATTTACAAATGCGTATTATAATGGGCTGAACGAGAACGGTATAGGGTTGTAAAATCTACATTCTTGATGGCTGACCACAAATTTGTTCATAAGTGTAAAAAAAAATCTGTAATAAAGAGTCATGGATAGGATAGAGCGGTAGTTGGCCACCATCTTCACAACGTAGCACGCAAGCACGTACCAGTAGCGGAATTCGGCTGCGGTCGGAAGGCGCGTGACCGCATCCCGAAACGCACGGTCCGCAAATTAGCAGAGAACTTCTTATACATCAGACAAATTACTTGCGGTGAAACTCGGCAAGTTTATGTTCTACACATCTATTACCAAGAATCAGTGTATGACCTAAATACATACCACGTTCCGCACTTATTTGGCGCGGCATGAATGTGGAATGTCATTTGCACCGCGCGCCGCTATTTTCCACCGCAATGGATATGTGTATGTGCGGTCGTTTACTGCTGTCTTTCGTTAATTTTATTTGCGTTTTGAGCTAGTAACAGTAAATTTACGTATACAATGTTCAAGATTTTATCTTTCAACTGTGTTTCCCATATCCGTAATAGGTTTGCTGGCAACATGTTAAACACCAGTGAACATTTTATATGTGTGCATTAAATCACGAAATGTGAATTTACGTCTAATGAATGTAGACACTATAAAGGTAATGATTTCTAAACACCTACAATAAAATTTACCTTTCTAAGCTGTTATGTTGTTACTTACTTTATAGATATCGAATTACAAGAAATAATTTATAATACTCACTATAAATAACAAAGATCTTTCCTGTCCTAAATTCTGGATTAAGAACATTAGAAAATAATAGTTATTGTTGTATCACAATAGGTATTTTACGAAGAGGACGGACAATGCAAGCTCGCATACATAGATTCTAAATTCTTAGGATATTAAATAAACTTTTTATATTAATCAATCAACAGACCTGCCAGAAAGAATAGAACAAATGAACAGAACTAACACTATTATTATGTTTTTCACATAGCTAAAGGTGCACAGAAATAAATAAAAATTGTACTAATTATTAACCGTTTTTGTTCTTTTATTAAGAAAACATCTTTACCATTAATGAAATCTTGGTTTATTTTTAGTACGTTAAGTATGTGGAGTAGTATGGGAAAAACCAACCTGTTAAATCAACATAGCGCTCCTTGCGATTATCTGTGCTTATCCTGGCAGTATAAACGTGCACGCCTATCATCGATTGCTTCCTATTAATTTTATTATACACATATTTTATGAACAGCCATTATGATTACAAGAACAATGTTATACAGCATTTACTAAATCAAATGGAAACAAGAGCGTCGTAAAATCAACTTCTGTATTTTATGGATGTCATGAATACTGCGAAAATGCTGTACTGTCTCTTCCACAAAAAGCTTTATTGAAATTACAATTAAATGTAGAGTTACAGTTTCCACTTAACGATCAAAATTGTTCTAATTTAAATAGTATGTATAGTTGTATACACTATTGGCATTGTAAGTCGTGGGGCAGAGTGTTACTAACGAGACTACTTTATGAGTTTTGCGATCGCTTCAGGAGATGATCCCGGGCGGAGTGCGTCGGCAGTCGAGGTCGGAGTGTCGGGGGCTGAGCTATCTAATCGGGCGTCGCCACGTCGTCGGTGGGCGGCGATCGGGATAACGCGCCACCACCGCCGCGCCCACACGCCAATTATGTGGGAAGAGGTTACGATTGCGCGCGCGATACCACAAATAACGCAAACGGACCTACTAGAGACGATCGCGTGCATTAATCGCCAACTATTACCAATGCCACTCCAATTAATGCTAACTGATAAATATGCAGATTCCTCAATTATTTCACTGCATAGAGCTCTATTTGAGAACTGGCTAATCCACACGAAACCACTTCACATTTTAGAGCTTATTATTATTTTATAATTGACTTTAAATTTTCCGTTTACTTTTATGGTTTCAATTCATAATTTTAACACAATAATTAAAAGTAATTAATGACAGATTTAAAAGTGTTCGTTATTATATCAAGCGCAAGTGCCACATAGATAATGGGAGCGATGTTATCTGTGGTGTTTCATGCGGATGTTTTCTCGTGCCATCGCGATCGATAGGAGTCAGCGGCCGAGCGACGTAATTACAATAAATACGGTTCACATGCGAACGGGAACGTCTAACATGTCTACAGGGTACATTCCCGGTACATTCCCGCAGCATTCCTGCAGTTACATAACACCTCTAGTCTAATACACTTGTGCAGATTTAATCAGTACAGAAAAATAGATAATGAGGGGAAGCATTATTTACGAGTTTTCTTTTGCAATTATTATAATAAGACTGTCTGTCGTTTCATATTAGCCAAGAAATATTCTTGTACCTTAGTTTCAATGTTTCTACGAAGACATATTGCAATTTTTCTTTTGTGTGATCTTCTCTGGGTACTCAAAAAAAAAAAACAATGTTAAAATGTAACTCAGGTCATTTCTTTCCTATTCCTTGAATTTAATATAGATTTAATATCACCATACTAGTGTGTATTTTCGTCTTGCATAAAAAATAAGACTTACGATGTGTAATTTAATATTTACTAAGTGCTAAGTCGTTGTATTACATTACTTTAAATTGTTACTATAATTATGAATGTATAATGAGGCGACAGTAAGATCGTAACTTGTAATCAAAGATGGCATAATTGCATATTATATAGAGTAACGCGCGGTGACCACGCCAACTCATAATCTGTTTCTGTTCGACCAGTTTTGTCACGCATACCTGCCAGTCGCTGTCTACACATACATATCCAATCGTATTCAAAGGAAGTCTTAATTTAACATAATCCGTGCCTTTATTCACGTGCTAAAGCTATCTATCCGGTCACTAATTAAAATTAGATTTGTATGCAATACAACACAAGCACTATTGATTGGTAATGATAGGTTACGAGCACTATAATGAAAATTAATTTCTGTAACCTGTCATTAAAAGGTTGCTACGTCAAAAGCTAACTCAACAATATCTCAATTGTAATAAAAGTACTTTAAAAAAATAAGAAGCACTTCATGTTTAGTTACGCGAGGAAAGTGTACAAAATAATGACAGAAGGGCGGTTCGGCGTTATTACTGTAATGTCAGGTTACTTCGTCTTCGTTCGAGAGCGTTACATAGCATTTCTCCTCAGCGAAACGAAAAAATAACACAAATAACCGGCTTGCCACAAACTCTATTAGATTTCCAACTTACTTTTTGCAGACGTTGTCGTCGCCTAACTCGATCTCGATGCGGACGTGAGAAAATTGTTAATCTTATTTTGTAATAGTAGTTTGCAAGGAGAGATGATGAAGCGGCTTTTGAATTGAAAACTTATTCACAAAGGCGACATTGTTCGGTAGCATTCAAAGGATTTGATTAATTTTCATAAAAAAATAGCCCTATGTACCTACAGTTGTTATTTGAACTATTTTGTGATTCTACAACTTGAGCGGTAGACTTAACATTGTGCAATAAAGCGGCGACTAATTACCACGAGTGTAATAATTTAATTACCTTTCTGTGTATTTAGGTAGTGTTAGTTACAACTAAATAGCAATAGCGGTGACGTTCCGCTAGCGAGTTTAATGTAGAAAGGAAGAGTGCAAGTGTCAGAGCGCAGAGTTGCGACAGGGAAAGCGCTTTGCCATATCACGAAAGGGAACTTTAAATCCACAATCCTTACGTCAAGTACTCTCACAACCTTACTTTATCTAAGATCGGATCAAATGTAGGAACTTGTAAGTGTACTTTCTTCGAACCATGCTAGTTTTTTTAAGTTGACTTTACAGGAGTTCTTAGAGCATAATTATTTAAGTGCTTGGTTTACATAGTTGAAGTGTCTAAATGCATAAACAGAACAGAACCTGTCTAGAACCGGCCGTCGGAAGCCTTCGGCATGGTCGGATTTCCCGTTTGCGATTATTGCTTTTCTTTATTTCATGGGGCGTTTCGTTACCAACTATATCGGTATATAATGTAACAGTAAACCGTGGAAAAGCCATTTGCATAGTGATCCCATAACGGCAGGTGGAAGTTATTAAAATACGGTCAAGATTGACTTCATTCGACGTAGCTGATAAAGAGTAGACATTGCCGAGTCGTGAGATTGTTTCAAGCTTTAATGTGTCTGGGATGAAATCAGGTACTAAGGCTTTAACCCAACGTAAAAAAATCAAATTATAGCGTTACACGTAAAACTCGAAATAGCTGGCTTATTGAGTCGCACTCTCATGCTAATAATAAAAATATTAAATTAATGTCCAATAAAATTTGCACTTTCCTACCACAAATTTAATTGATTAGAAATAATTATATTTAATGACCAGACCAAATATTTTCAGATTTTTAATTTTGATAGCAACTACTTTTAGCAAATTATAACACGTTATAAATACTGAAAGCTTGTAATCCCTACCAATTATAAATGCGAAAGTAACTCTGTCTGTCTGTCTGTTACGCTTTCCCACTTAAACCACTCAATCGATTTTGATGAAATTTGGCACAGAAAATCTTTAGACCCTGAGAAAGGACATAGGCTACCTTTTATTGCGAAAAAAAGGGATGAAATGTTTTCTAAATTTCACGCGGACGGAGTCGCGGGCGACAGCTAGTATATTATAAATAAATAAATAAAGTTAATGAAACGTCGAGGGTTTATGGAACAATTCTTGTTGAAGTTTATTTGTAAATTTTATTAGTGAAACGTGAAACTTTCTGTATATTTCTCTGGCATATGATTAATAGCCTTGTTAAATCCGAGGTTAAGATGAGTGATAAGTGAACAAGGTGTGTTTTATATAAAGCACGGAAAATATAATAATAATAAATAAATATTCACGGACATTTCACACAACGTCCTCTGGTCCCAAGCTAAGCTTATATGCTTGTGTTATGGGTACCAGAATACGGATAGAATACATAAACTACTTTTCTTTTGTAAATACATACTTATAATACATAGAAACACCCAGACGTAGTACAAACATTTGTATGACATTTATGGATATCACACAAATGATTGTCCCAAGCGGGAATCGAACCCGCGACCTTGTGAACGGCAGTCCATTACATGAACCACTACGCCACGAAGCCCGTCAAAATCAATATGCACTAGTTTAATCCAAACTTTAGTAGGTATCAGTGATAAGTCTGGGATAGACAATAATATGACCAATGCGAAACTTAGTCTTTTGAGCTTATCTGTTTTCTGGCTTCTATAACTTGCTGTGAATAAATGTCTATATAAAAATATAAAGTTTTATATCAAATAAGGTGATTTAAATGATGTCGATGTACGCCGATAGTTCAAGGACACAAGGTTAGAAAGTGGGTCTGCGAATGCGTGCGATAGTGACTGGGCAGTACAATCGCGTGACAAGTCTCGCTTTGAACATTATCATTCCACGTACGATGTTAAACCACTTATTCGGCTTGTGGTGTCCGTTATCCGACGCACGCACGCTGCCTGCATCAATGGCATATTTTTCCCGAGCGAAACTCCGCACACATTTACCATTCAAGGTTAACCCGGTCAGTACGGCGCATTGTTTACATGTGTATAGTGACATCGTATGCGGACGCTCAGTTCACTCACTTGGTTAGCAACAGATGACTTATTATCACCTGTTCCGTTTTAAGATCCAATCTGCCAATACCTTAAAATATGCATAATCTATAGCCATTTTATACTCTAAAATTTGCTTAGTTCAAAAAGTAAAAAATAAGCTAGACAATCCTGAATACTTTTTTTTATTGCATTGTCATCGGTCCTTAATATGGCTGCAAAATTTTAGATCAAGCCAGCTGCTGCAAGTGGGTGAAAATCACTTTCAAAGATTTCGTTACATAGATTCATTACGTACCGAAATAATAAAAGTGTGTGAAATATTTGATATATCTAGTTACTTCGGTGAATTGGCGATAAGGTATAATATTGCATGAAACATAACTGAGAAAACTATAAACCTTCTGTCTTTCAAAATATATAAATATTTGTCTACGTTATACACTTCTATGTAATGTTGATATTAACTGATATTAATATGGTTTTGTATTGTTGCAGGTGCTCACAACAATATAGATATTTCTTGAAGACGCAGTTTGACAAGGTAATTAAAAAATCTAGCTAAGATGTATTGCACCTTCTGAACAGATGTAACGCCCCCTTCAATTAAGCTCCACAGAGTATAAAAGTAAGAAAGGAATATAATGAGAAAAGAAACCATAATTGGCACACTGGTAGGTTGCTGTAGACAAAGATTGAACTATGTAATTACAATTTGTGTTTGGTTAGCTCGCCTTCTATACAGCTGAGTATAAAGCTTAGACTTAATTGGGGTCGGAGGCAATCGCTTGATTCATGGGGAGATACATAAACCGCATTGGATCGTAAAAGACTATCAGATAAATGGGCTTCACTTTTCTTTAAGGAGCCCGTAAAATGGGCGTTTATAAATTGTAGTTAAGGCTAGTGTAGAATACTAAGATATTTGGGAGTGAAAACCTATAAACAGACGTGTCTGCCCACCCAGAGATGATTAAAGAAAAGCAATAACGAAGTAAAATTAATGTTGTTTCGCCGCTTCCACAAAAAACTGAGCTACTCAATGTCAAAATAATGTTTTTGTCACGTTGCTTCATTTAATTTATTCTTTCCGCCATTGATAGAATCAAGGCTATTACAATAAACTTTTGTGGTAATCTGTTGGAGAGCCGTATAACCACAATTGCAGGAATAAGGTGACACTGTTCAAGGTGTCATATGTGCAATGTGTGCTCATTAATACCGAAAGTATACCACATCCGCGAGTTTGTATCATGTGTGGGGTTGTTAAACCTGTCCTTTCTTGCTGTACCAGTTTCTTTAAAACTGGTCAAGCTTGATATTTAATAGACCCCTTTGCTGTGCTAATTGCATTTCTTTAACGAGCTTGAGGAATTCAGATACCACAACTGCAGGTAGCCTGTTCAAGTATAGTATTAAAGAGGACGAATGAGTTGAAGTTGTTTTAGGAAGGGATTAAAATGTTGCAGATGCATATACTCATGATTTTCTCTACGATTGTTGGACGCGTAATTGTTATAGTAATTGCAATTAATCACTAGGTGACATGATTAGATGAGTTCAAGGTTTGTCATTGTTAAAAGTTTTGCAAATGCACTGCAACGCGACACTATTAAATGGTGTACCATATACTAATATGAATTAAGGAGAACTATCAATTGTAAATACTATTATATTACTTATATTATTATGTGTTTTACAGCTTAGAACATGTTTAGTTAAAACTTATTGCAATAGTTTGGTCCATAGGAATAAAATATAAATAAACTGACGTTTGTCACGAACATTGGCAACAGAAATGCAAATAAGGGCTTCAGTCATTTAAATTTGAGCTCCGATGGGTGAGCACTAGCGTGTTTGTCCAATACGAGTACCTGTCATGCCATCCGTACATTTTAACGAGAGCACGATTGGCCGCGATGATAGCAATAGTCTAATGAAAACTCCGCTGAATAATGCATTAATACCAGCGTTAAATCGCGGGCACACCCTATCAAAGTGGCAACTTTAATAAAAACTGAGATATTATTGAAATGGAACTTCGCAAACCATTTAAATAATTCGAATTCAAATTTAAAGGTTCAAGAACTTAATATGTTTATTGAAATACCTTTCGATTGCGAGCTATACGGGCTTGAGAGCTGCGCGTTCAAACATTTTGATTGTAACAGTACTTTATCAGAAACATGAAATGGTGTTACCAAAGGACATGTTTATGTAGGTGACGGGTTCGGACATAGTTATGTAGGTGGTGATAGAGTATGCCGTTGAACGTCGTGCTTCGACTCACGCTACGACCCGAGCTCACCTTCTCTATTGAAATGTCAGTTGGCGGACCAGTGACGAGACAATCGTAAAACACAATGTTAAGGTCACAGCTTGACTTCAATAAACAATCCTCAACATGGGAAACGTGACGTCGTCGCTGTAACCAAGACCCCCTGAAAGTGTGCCAAACATGTATCCAACCGAAGGGACAACGTGATGCCTTGTTTAATCTTAGCATGTCTATATTGTAGCTATTTTTCTTACAAACCGTACCTACCAATACCAATCCCATATAACCTCTTCTTGAAGAAAATATAAGAGTTTCGGTGTTTATCAGGTATAGAATTTTATTACTTCAAATACACAAAGTAACTTGGGCAAAACGAAAGTTAAAACTAAAAATGGTCTCAGGTTTTATTTTATAGGTCTTAAAATCTCAAAATATCCTTTTAGTACGTTTACATTGTACAAAAATGTAATAAAAAAGAGTACAAAATTCTCAATTTTAAAAAGAAACCAAACATTGTAATTTTTTTAGCTTACGGTGTTACTACTAAGAGTCCTGTAGTATATTTACGTAAAACGAACTAGGTACGTTATATAGTTGTTAGAGGCCAAATGTCAGGGCGAGATGCCATTCCAACCATAGTCACACTACCGTTCCCGCGTTCCAGATAAACCATGAACATGCAACAGCATAACTAGTAGATATTCGCAGGATTGGGGTCAATCGCTGTGTCACAAGCTACCATTTACGTAGCTTAGCTTCAATAATAATATTGCTTATCTGCTTTTTATAGTTTCATAATTACGTGCTTAAATGTATTTAGACTTTGAATTTATAGCATTCCGCGTAGTTTTTCTAGAAATCGATTGATTGTTTTCGATTATTTATGTTACTGAAATGTCTATTTTATATTACACTTGCTGTTGCCTGCAACTTCATACGCGTGGAAATTAGAAAACAAACCTTATCAAACCATCCTGTTGAACCATCCTATCTATTAAAAAATCCGCATCAAAATCCGTTGCGTAGTTTTGAAGATATAAGCTCACATGCAAAAATAACCTTCTTGTTTTATAACAAGCAAGGAAGAGGTCTAAGAGTGAGAAATATTCCCGCTACTAAGTGCTCACCACCTAACGAGTGATTTTAAACAACTGCATAATTTTGTGCTTAAGACGGTACGATACCAAATTATGCTCCATACAAAAGTATGGGTATCGTACTTCCGTTTTTTCTTCGCGAAAGTTGAACCGATTTTAATAGTTTTTGTGTGATAGTGATAGAAGCATAGATATACTCTTAATCTATAATATAACGCAAAAACTATTAAAATCAGTTTAAATTTCGCGAAAAAAAAAACGGAAGTACGAAACATCTTTTTTCAAAGAATTTGTAGGTAAAATCCGCTTCATCTATATTTGTCCCTTTCAGCGCGGCGCTCGGAAATAGGGATAGCAATACCTAAGCCAAATACCTAAATGAGGAGTACAGTACCCTCTTAAATCGTAATGCAGCGTAAAACATAAACAAACCGCTAGCCACACCTTCGAGGAAATACCACAATGATTACATATATAAGGAAATTATACTGACCGTTTTATTAACACATAGATTTAATAAAAAAGAAATCAAATATATAATGTCTGCGATATGATTATACAATGTTAATTGAATCGATTTAAATTAGCGGTGCCTTACTGGAGTTTGCATATATTTAAGTTTTGTATTGTAAAAAGAACGCAATATTATTGATACATATATAGTTTTAAATAAATCTAAACAGCTTGAAAGTTACCGATGATCATGACGTTTCATCGTGACGTTTCGGAGACTCTCACCCGTGACCATGGTGACTGCAAAGTCTCAAAAATATAAGCGTCTAAATCCGTAAAAAGTAGTTTTATTTAAACAGATGAGTCACGCAAGTGTTAGAAAATACGACTTTATTATCACAAACGGTTATTTACATCTAAAATGTTTTGAATGCACAAAAGTATTAAATCATTCCAATGACAGAATAATGGAAATTACTATCCTAGATTAATTTATCACAGCAATTTGTGTGTCAACAGGACGGGGCAAGCACTGACATAGCGGGGTTTTACTTTCTTGTAGTGGCCTCAAGAAACTAGTTAAGAGAAAGTAGGATTCTTATCTTCAATATGTTTATCGTTATATAAGATTAACGGGATAGGCACTAATTAATTTGCTGTTTAAATAACACCAGGCAAAATTAGGATTAAAAGGACGTGAGTGTATTAAATAATAATTGATATTGAATTGATTTGCTGACGTAGTAGGGAATTCTCCTTAGCGTGAAACAAATTTGCGCCAGCAGACTTCCAATTAGGACGGTGGTATCGTGCGTATCCACCGACCCACGTGTGTCGAAAATAGACATTTACTCATAAATATTTATAGCGAGTACAAAGCCGTCTTTGTATACTTCCACATTCACTCGGAATTATAATGGCTGTCACAGTAGGATCCCGAACAACAGCCGAAACGGCACGCATTAAGAAGAATAATAGACACTCGCGACGTTTTTACTTAGCAACAGACACGGCGAATATTTCAATAGAGATGACATACAAACAGTAAGTAGCATTTGTATTGGTAAATTCAAAGGGGGCTAAGGCGATACGACGTCATAACTTTGTGACTGAATTAGCGTTTATGATTCAGTTTTAGTTTATTGCGGTTTTATTTAGTGCGGTTCCTCGAGGAAATGAGTGCGGCTATCAATGTTCGATGTCGTCGAGAACAACAACGCCTGGCATTTCCCGTTGCGGTGGTGGTTACCAATGAAAATGCGGCTGGTAGTCCGTGTCGTACGGTAGTGATACAGTTAGACTGGATAAAGGCGGCTACTGAGTTCTCTGTCACTGCGTTGTCCATTAAAACGCCATAACCTTGTTCACATCGTTGATCATTATCCAGTAGCAACTACCATTACCGTATCCTCTTAACAATGGCATAAATTGTCGTTATAGTATTAAATATCTAGTTAGTCACAATATAGTTAATTATAAAATGTTCAATAAAGTTGGCAACAAGACTAGTTTTTATTTCATAAAAGCGGTGGTCACTTCGTTTCGCTGTTAATTCAATAGCTATATTGCAAATTTCACGGTCTGCATTGAGGACGACTATAGCAGTACTTACATTTTTATACCTTTTGGTATATTTTCCTAAGTCTGTTGACAGTAAAAAAATACTGTAAATCTTTATGGGTACTAGCACGTCGAAAAAAGACCACACCATTTTCTCCACACCATTAAGAACGGATTAAATAGGTGAAATCTTTTTGTCTGTTGTTGCTCTCAAATAAAAACAAGGTTTTCATAGAAGCGGTTTCTCTCTTAACGTTTAATAAAGATAAAGTGAAATTAAAGAAAGCTTTTGCAATCCAACCATAATTTTCAGCTAAGTCAAAGTCAAGCAACATTGAATATCGGAGTATTTTATTTCTTAAGACGGACTATTAGCCCGACTTAAAAAATAAAATTTAGAAATATTTTTTTTGGTATAGAGTTAATTAACACAAGGAGCTAATGAGAAAATATATGAACTAAATAGTGTACAATAAAAATAATGTCTGTTTGTAAAAGTATCGACCTAGTATACGATCCAGAAGAGAGTTAATCTGCTATTGATAAGTTGTTAAAAATATGGTGTCCGTATACAATAGAGCTTTAGAGTATAGTCGCTTTTCTTTGTAACAAAAACTATGATGTAAGAATATTTTCTATAAAACACAATGTTATTATAGAGTTCTTTATAAAGTTACACGCAACTATTTAGACAGACGAAGTTATTTCGACGTTCAAGCGTCATCGAGGCAAAACCGTTCCATGAAATTTTGGATCGGAATGGCTCGAGACACAATCACGTTTTCTATCACTGTGAAATCTACCAATAGTAATGCAGTCCACTGGAACGGAGGCTGTAAAAGATGCGTGGCATCACGTAGACGTAGTTCCAAAATAATGTCGTGTTCATTCTGCGCCCGCTCAGGTCGACGGCCGACTTGGAAATTTAATCGAATTATACAAAACTCATTGCCAAACAAATATTCTGATACAACGGTGTCTTTTTACATTTGGTTCATTCACCCCATAATAATGTCAATTTGGTACCTATCTAAGATATAATACAGTGTCCAATATATAAAATTAGTTTAAAAGGAAGATAAGTAAAATGTCTTTTGAATAAATTTTAGATAGAGTTTAGTGGAGGTGGTAAATGGAACTTGGTTTATTTATATCGCTATTGTTTGAAACGTGCTTTGTGTCTACAACAACATCTATTATTTTCTAGTCAACATCGTTTAGCGGCTATCATGTCATCAAGTTTTCAGCGACAAGCTTAGGCGATATTTATGCTTAGAAATGCAATGCGGTTGCATTGCGTGGTTGGCCACTAATTTATAAATCAGGTAAATAGCGTATAATTGTCCATGAATATTTACGTATTACTATATCACTATCTTATCTTTTTATGCATTATCCGTGTTGTGTTATGAAATCTTACATAATCTATTACCATTTTCAACACCTATGAAGTTCCCAGTTACAATAAAACATCTGTCTTGACACACAAATATTTGTCATAAGAGGGAATTGAACCCTGTCTTCAATGACCTCTCGTATAGAAGACTGTCTTACTGTCGCTTACAATAAGAGGCTTATCAATTTCGTATTATAAATAGCTACCATGGCAAATTGGTAATACATAGTCAAATAACTTGTGTCAAAAAGCAATATTAATTTAATTCCTGTAAGAATAGAAACATGTGACATAAAAGCACACCTTGTGTGCTTACTCGCATGCCTTTCGAGATGAGTCAATATTTACAGGTTGTCGACCTGACTTCCTTTCTTCCAGCAGTTAGCAGGATATTGGAAAATACAGTTGGTTATACAAAAACATATAACACTTGTACGTACTGTTTACATTTTGTTAACTATTTTCTAACGTTGCACTTTAATTTAACCATGCCCATTTCTAAGCAGTTTAAACACGTTCGTAGGTGAATATGTATGTTCAAGTAAACAAGGCGGAATCGTGAATTGAATGTATCTGATTAAATCCTGATAGAAGAAGGGCACGAATTCATGAGTAACGAACCGCGTTCGAAGTTCGATTTCCGTTATCTAACGTAAATTTACAACGTAAGATTACAACAATAGTAGAAGCATCTTCAGTGAGTAAATGAAACCATTTCCTTGTACAACTCATGTGTGAATTATTAGCAGATAGTGATAAATGGTGTGCGAAAACGGTAATTTTATGGTCGCATGTTCTAAAGTGCATCCTGTGTATAACTTATCATGTTAGACGTGCACATTATTGTTAATATCGGCATTAAATATTCGATTTCAAAAATTTTTTTTTGATATTTATTACTATTCAATTTAAATAATAGCCGAAGGACGTCATTGGATATCTACTTAAAGCGTTGGGGACTATACAACATAAGTTAACTTATCTTTCATAAATAGAATTGGCTAAAGCAGAAGGCGTTGGCATCTGTGATACAATATCTACATTACTACAGTCGCTAACATTCATCATTCAGTACCTAGCTTCGTTTAATTTTGTTCAGTATCGTTAAAAAAATACTTATGAACTAGATCTGAATAACCATCTACAAATAGTTTTAATTGTCAAAGATGATATCAAGTCTCTCAATAATGATTAATCACACTGTTATATTATTAATCTCAACATCTCGATAATAAGACAGAATTAATAACAACGTCTGTTACGGTGCATAAATATATTAAAGCGGCAAAAAATTTGATACATATCAGTTGTCTAAACAAATAAGAAGTGATGAACAAAAAATATACCTATAGATAGTAAGTAGCGTTAGCGAATTGACTTCCGAAGAACGAGCAAAAAGTATTTTAAAGAATAAATAACTAGTAATACACCTGTCGTACGGTTTTATTGTCTGAGTGTATGTTTATTATAATAACAAAAATTTTGATAAACTTCCGACAAAAGAATTGTAATATAAATAACCTACTTAACGGAAAAAACAGCTACATTACCATAAAAACTAATTATCCGTTTCAGAGATTAGTGCATAGACAGTTATCTTATCAAACACAACTTATTAGATCAAATATGTGTAAATTTTAAAGTGGAGGTCTGTGCCAAACTGTGGGACGGTAAAGGCCTGGAAAGAGAGAGAGAAAGTACGTGTGTGTATATAGAATATATTAGATAACTCTTTAACACGATTACTTTAAGCTAAGAGATCACATGTGTAGGAATAAACGTGAGTTTTATCACGACTATCAACTTAAGTCACTACTACGAGTTACTTATAGCAGACAGATTACACTAACATAAGTCAATTACCATTATTATACGGTCATTTAACCCAGTCTAGGTGCTGACGAACCACATTATACAACGTTTCTCAAAAACAGTTGTTTCCAGCCCATCACCGTCCCACTGCTGGGCAAGGGCCTTCTCTACTTTGGGAGGGATTATTGTCTACTGTGCCACGCTTACTAGGCGTGTCAGCACAGGGTTTATTTTCGAGTCTTCCATCTCTCATAGAGAATGTAATCTGTGTACAATATGCCTTAGTTGGCTTTTTGAGCACCCTGGGAAAGAAAACGAGGAACACAGACAAAAACAGTTACATCGTTTTAAATACCATTTCATGTTACATCAACAATCATTTATAATACTCGCCTACTCCGAGAAACTAATTTCCTTTACTACCGGTTAAAAGGTACTTATAAAATTAATTAAATCAATCAAACGACTTCCTATACAGTTATTTCTAAGCTTTGAAAACATCATTAATTAACATAAACATGACATTGAAATATTTGTGACAAGCTTAATTTCGCAAACTACTTGTTTATTATACATTCAAAGTGGTTTGCAAAAAAATAAATAGGAATCTTTATTGCAGCTAACGGTAAAAAATATAGTTACTTGACCTAAGGCGACAGTGGCATTGTTTTTATATTAAGGAAAAAAAAAACTTGTAACAACTCTCAGTTTCTTTTTAGTTTACGTAGGCTTTTAAGCAATGTCTGTTTCTGTTATTTGACTGTGAAATTGCAATTGTATGCTAGCCGTGCGTGTTGACTTAGCTATAAACAATCTAGAGCCCAAGTGCCGTTGAAGGTTCATTGATCACTAGGATCTATCAAGAATAGTTTTGTAGGAAACTTTTTCTATCGGTACAATACGTCCGGCTTGCTGAAGCGTGGGATAGCGATGAGTGGCTACTGACGTAAGGTATGGAAAGGTACCGTGATTTGATTAATGGAATAGATTGAGAAAATTAAGTTGGCATACGATAAGTGGTGTATATTATATAGATGACGAGCCATCGACTCAGTGTGACGTTTACATATCTGATTTTTTTGTATGTTACAGTTTAATCAGTATTGAACCGGAAATTGTCGTGTTATGATATCCTTATTAAATTTACAAGCTTTTTGCATCTATTCGGCATGTACGTGATAATATTTCCGTTGTCCTAGATGTTGCTTTGTTGATTCATTGCAAATCTAAACGTGTTACAGATTACTAGTAATAGGTAAATTGGATTTAGTGTTTGGGTGCCAATGACACCATAAAAGTGCTATGTAGTATTAACATTATGAGTTTTGCAATACAATACTAAAACACTATAATGTTTAAGCGCGATTTGGCCAAAACGCATAGAGAGAATGTTTATTACTGAGATCATTAAAATATACTATTCAAGATTTATAAATAAGCCGTATGCTGGCAGTTGTTTTTTAACACTAGATACATACCAATCGAGAAAATGTAGAGCGCAGAATATATCCAAATAACATTTAAGTATTTACCTGAAACAAACACATGACAAGATTAAGTAATCATCTTTCTAAGAAGAGGCAAATAATGCAGGAGTCGCCGCTATAACATACAGTTAATGTACTTATATAAATAGGTCACTTCTCATGTCCACTTAGAATACAAAACTATCACGTTCTTACTGAGAATATTTTACAATTTAAATAATATCTTACAACATTGTAATTTATAGAGTAAAAGCAGCTGCCAGTAATTTTGTACGCGTGTAATTTAGAAATATAGAAATCCCTTTGAACCTTTCTAGCTATTAAAAAAACTGAATCTCTATTAAAAAATAAAAATCCGTTACGTAGTTTTGAAGATCTAAGCTCACAAGGGACATACATATAAAAATAACGACTTTGTTTTATAACAAGAAAAGCTGCAATTGCAGTAAACAAATAGGGGTAGGTTTATAAACTATGTAGTAATTATCATCATGCTAGTGCAGGCTAGCTGCCCTTGGATTTAGATTGCACTCGCGCTTAACACCAGGTGGAGTGCTGTCATTTGCTCCCCCTGGTGTTGAGCGCGATAGCCATAAAATCATACAGCAGAAATTATTTCTCCACTAATACGTATATTTCTTGACATAGGTACATTATGTTAGAGTTAGAGCCAACAAGGAGAGCGTGTTTTAAATTATTTAATAGCGTGTGAACTATCCAACAACATTGGAGGAATCCGTAAATGCTCTAATAAACTTTATTCTAATATTTGTTACAGCATAATTTATCGCGAATTTTTATCATCACTACCCCGCTCTTATTTCGTTATTTGAAAATGTAGCAACATTCCTTTTTTAGGGTTCCGTACCCAAAGGGCCCTATTATTGAGACTTCGCTGTGATAGCTACAGTTGAAATTTTCACAGATGATGTATTTCTATTGCCGCTATAACAACAAATACTAAAAATAAAATAAAATAAATATTTAAGGGGGGCTCCCATACAACAAACATGATTTTTTTACCGTTTCTTGCTCGATACTAATAACGTTGCATAGATAATGGTACGGAACCCTTCGTGCGCGAGTCCGACTCGCACTTGACCAATTTTATTTTATACTCTTCTGTCAGATGTCACCATCTGTGTTAAGTCTTTTTTCTTTAAAAACCTTAACATTTTAATTAATGAAGACAGAGTAACTCAGAGAGTAAGACGAGTTACTCATTCTATGAGGAAATAATTATGAACAGTGAACTTATTCACGTAGAATTTCTAGCAGCGATATGTTACCTATAATTCAGCATGTCATAATTGAGATACAAGTCATGTGTAAATGGCGTAATTAACAATGGCTTTTTCTTTTGATTGCAGCAAGACGGTGTTAGATTGTGGGTGCACGGTTGCGAAGCATCAAGGTTAGTAACCTCGAACACTCACTATACGATTGGAATTCGTGAATCTTCAGAAATAACACATCATTATGTCTTATTAGCTCTAGAGGAAGCACTTAGAACAAATGAAAATAACACCTTTCGTATCGTATGATTATTCTATCCATTATTGTCTTATCATTACTAAAAAAAATATTAAAGGTCTATATTTAATCAATGGAACGTTACGTTCAATTTTGAATTGTTAAAATTAATTAAGTCTGTTGCTTTAGCAACGGTAAATACCTACATAATACACCATGATCACTATTAATGATACATTCAACTATCCAGAAATAAATCTAAAAGAAATAACAAGTTTAAAACCACCGAAGTGCAAACAGAGATACTGTTAGTTTTTTGGTGTTACTTACTAAATGACTCTTCGATATACTTGGCTAGGTAAGCGTATATCGTTTTTAATGCAACGCCCATTACCAAAATTGATGCATGGATGTTACGAAACGAGTTACTAACATGAGGTACAACTTATTTTACCGTTGTTCAAAAATAAAATAGAGCCCTAATGATTGATTGCCTTAAATTAATACACAGATAATCATTGTGGAATAGAAATCAACAAGTCATTTTATCAATGTTTACTTTTTTATTTCGTTTTCCATTCAAGAGTCTATTAGTTTCTTGTATCCTATAAATATACTGGGAAATAAATAGGGCGGTGATGGTGAAAATATTATTGCAACGTAACTCCAAGATTTTTCCGGTAATAAGTTGATTCAGAAACTTTATAAAAATGACATAATATACTAGCTTTAATGAAACCGGGACAGTAACCTGTTCTAAGAACTTCAAGGGTTCCCACTTCACAGTATTTAAAATACATCATGTGAGAGTTTGGAGAGTACCTCGATTTTCAAATTATATAAACCGGTTTGTGTACAACATTATCCTGTTACTTTTTACCGTTTCACTGCTGTGAAAATACCACCAAAACTTGCGAAGCATATAGCGTGCAGGCATACGCATGCGTGTCCGTTAATTCGGGGTTCTTTACTTAAACACCGATTATTTTCCGTTTAAATTGCTAAAACAAAAAAATAGAATTCAATTTTGTATAATGAATATAATTCTATATAAATACGTGTGAATGTTTGACACATTATCTTTATAAAGTTTGTTTCATATAAACTAATATATTTTATTTTTTAAAAGAAATTTGATATCATTTATATGTTAGACATATTCTGTTCTTTGATTACAAAAAAATATACTGGCATTAGGAGCCCACAGAAAGTTATTACAGAGAGTTTAAAGTAATACAATGGCCCTGGGATTGCACTTCTGCAGCCGTTTGTCCAAAACTAGCTATAAAAAAGTCGCTATCAATTTATGTAATGCTAAATGAGAGAATAAATTATGTCTGATTTATCGAGGTCAATAACGTAATAAATTAAGCGAATAGTTAGTGTGTTAGAAAATATTATGTGTCAACAATGCTAATTTCATTGTAAAATACTTATCACCTATCTGATTTATTATGATATGAACACTTTCGCGGCGCCTGCGATTGCGGAGGCGTTCCTAAGACGCACTGCTAACACATGACGCTCTTGTGTTAATTCAATTATGATTATCTCATTGAGGCTAGTTGCTGTTTATAGAGATATTTATGTACTCGCTCACTGTGACGTATCTTAATATGTACTGGGGGACATTTAGATGAAAGAGTTAATAAACATAAGTAAATAATATGATAATAACATAATAATGTTAAATATATTGAATACATTACCGGCTAACTTTCACAATTATTAGATCGATGATATCGATTCAAAAAACAAATTCAAGCACATTCGAAAACAGAAAAACATCAAATGTAAATCTTATAAATAAAATTCACGTGTCACAGTGTTAGTTACCTCCGAAACGGCTTGACCGATTTTTATGAAATTTTACATGCATATTCAGTAGTTCTGAGAATCGGCCAACATTTATTTTTCAAACCCCTATGACATTTCTATGGCATAACAACATTTGCCGGGTCAGCTAGTATTATATATAAATATCAAATATAAATATTTCCTGAATGAAGAAACTATTCTAAATCTAAACTGAAATAGATTTTATCATAATTTAGAGTGCAATCACAATAAAGATTGGTTCAATGTGAGCACACAGGTATTAATACAGGAAATGTCCGAGGAATATTAGCCCTACGGCATAGAGAATGCAATCATGTACAAAGAACAAGCAAAAGGCGGTCGCGATCTGCTCCAGGGGCATTTAATTGACAACGCATTGCGATCGACGGATGCATATCTAGGCACAGCCAATACAATAACAGATATCCATAGATAACATGATTTGGTTGATATAAAGTTAATCATTTTAATGTATTTCTTCATTTATGTTGCCCTATAATGATAATTCACGGTTAAATAAGTTGATAATACAAGCAACTAGAACATTATGAAACGAATTGCAATGATCATTGTACGAGGGGCGGCTGATAAGTTTGCGACCTAAGGTACTTAACGAAAAGGTATCATCTTGTTACTTATAGAACAACTTGCGGCACTAATTGATGGTATAAATAACACCCATTTGTTCAGTTTGGTTCATAAACACATCAATCCTGGAACAAGCAACAATACTATGTCGACCGAAACAGAAAACTCTTGCAATTTTGAGCACCGCGTAGTGATTAAATTTCTTGTAAAGAAAGGAAAGTCTCCGAAAGACATTTTTGAAGAAATATCATCGGTTCTGCAGGATTCCGGGCCATCATATACAATGGTAAAAAAATGGGCTTGACTTTTTAAACAAGGAAGAGAGAGCTGTTAAGATGACCCCAGCCCGGGTCGGCCTGTGACCGTTGTGACCGAAGAATATGTTCAAAAGTCGAAAAATTAGTATTAGCCGATCGAATAATAAAACTGTGGCAGATAGGTGAAGAGTTACAGATTAATAAAGAGCGAATTGGAGAAATTTTACACCAAAATTTACATATGAAAAACATTTGTGCGCGTTGGGTACCGCGAATGCTCACACCACTCTACAAACAACGACGACTGGCGAGTTGTAAGGATTTTTTAGAGTTGTGTCAGCACGATTTGGATGAAATTTGTAACCAGTTTGTCAGTATGATCCGGAGTCCATACAAGAGTCTATGCAGTGGATTAAAAAAGGAGAAAGACCACCAAAGAAGTTTAAAGTGGAAAAGTCGACCTCTAAGATTATGGCGACCATTTTCTGGGATAGCAAGGGAATTTCATTAATTGATTACTTGCCAAAAGGAACTACTATGAATGATCAATACTTCGCCAATTTATTGGGTCAGGCACGCGAAGCAATCGTACAAAAGAGACGTGGCAAGCTGGCGCGTGGTGTGTTGTTTCTGCAAGACAACGCACCCGTTCACACCGCTCGCGTTTCGGGGGATGCTTTAAAAGCCACCAGGTTCGCAGAAATCGATCATCCCCCCTACAGTCCGGACCTGGCTCCTAGTGACCTTTTTCTTTTTTCGAAACTGAAAAAAGAGTTAAGGGGGCAAAGATTTTCAGATGACAATGAGATGATGTCAGCCGTGGAGAGCCATTTTCAAGAGAAATCTTCAGAATATTATTTAAATGGTTTAAAGGCATTGTATTCACGATGTGAGAAGTGTATTTTACTTGAGGGTGATTATATTGAAAAATAAAAATTTTAAAACTAAACTTTTCTTTCATTAAGTACCCTAGGCCGCGAACTTATCAGCCGCTCCTCGTATGTTTTACACATATTTTGCTATTATTCCTATTCATAAAGTCGCTAATGTACGCATTAAAAACACAAAGAAAATGTATTTATCACGAAATTTACAAATAAAATATGATTTCAAAATCACCAAAACTTAAATGAAAGCTTAGTGGGACGTAATGTTCAAACCAACAACGCATAATGCAGTCGAAATTATAACTTTTAATATTCAATTTATCTTAGTTTAAAAGCAATGCAAAAATAACATCGGCTTTGCTTTGGGGAGTACAATTCATGATATCTGTAAAACCATAATACTGAGAAAAAACGTTAAGCGATACTAGCCAAGGCGGGTATTTATTATGCAAAATATTATATAGAATGGACCACCAACTGACGAGCCGAGTAATAATCATTAACTAAACAATTAGTTTTATAACTTTTCTAGGTAATTAATTTTAACTTAAAAGAAAGTTATTTAAGCGAACGCAAAAATCATAAATACTAACTAATGTTATGTTAGTTCTGAAATATGCATTTCAGTGAAGTTATATGTGTTTTAAATTAACTATATAATTAAGGTTTTCGTTCATTTCCGCTAATATTATATTTGACGAACAAATGTTTTCAAATATTTTTTCTAAGAAATAAGTTCCACGTACGGAACGGAACAGTGATCCTTTTAATCATAACACTGGTCCTTCCTACGCTAAGTTATAAAAGGATAGGATCATTAATTCAAGTTCATTCATCCAACGTAGCAATATTTTAATGTTCTTCAAGCGAAATTTATTACAAACAGCTTCAGCGTACGTGAACAAAGTTATAATGGCAGTTTCGAAAGTTTTCACTAAACTGGGATGCACCACTTTGCATCCAGATATTATCAACCAGTAATAACGCGTTAGTTAACGGTAGTTCTAATGTCACATTAAAATGTATGTAACGTATTTTTCTAGTTCACAAAACAAGCCGCTTAGCAATATTCACGTTCTTACTTGTTTTACGAGAAACGCTTAGAAATTTATGACGATGATGTTACCACATCAGGTTGGCCTGCTTGTATGCAAAGATGTCGGGATAAAGTTTGATCTAAATATGATCGCATGGCGGGATCTGTGTGAACATAATTGGACATTCGCGGTACGGCTACGATTTCAAAGATAAACATATCTAGGATGACTAGAAGGCGGCGTTGTCAACTGTCCATCCAATGTTATCTGTGCGCGACATCTTTATACCGAGGTTAGTTTTTTCAACCTTATGCGGTACGGTGGGCGGTAATGGCGTCCGCCCCAACGGGATTCGCGCGCCGACACCGTTTCGCGTCTCATCGCGCGGCCGCAATACATCGCTCCACTTAAATTACGTGCGAGCTTGTTCCGGTAAACTATTGCGATACCTAACACCATAAAAACGCTTTTACTCTTGTATACCCGACCAACTTCTCGGATACACTGTTCAAAGCAGGAAACTTGTAAACAGCAATGAACTTGTTAACTAGTAAGCAACAACCTGGTAATGTCTATATAGAGATAGTTGATTGGCTTGATATCGGTTGTACAAACACATCTGAAGATTAATGTCAGATATTTAAGCTACCGTTGTATGTATACGAATTCAATGCACTCGGGTTAATTCTGTTATTTATATTGCGTAACACGAAACAACATTTCTATGAATAGCCCAATGATGTTCTTATACGAGCTTCGTAAACGTTCAATCAATTTACGATAACGGTAGGCGCTAGATGATGTGACGGTAGTGTATACGAGGTGTATTGACCCTTTGTAAATTCATCAAAAATATCTGCTTTGAGACGTGGGTGATTAACGAACCTCACAGCCGTAGAACCTACTACAGCTCTTCTATATAACACTAAATTTTAAAAAATAGGAACATGAACAGATTTACGTATATTTATTGATAAGTGCCATCAGTATTTCTTGCTTTTGGAACGAAGTAATAAGAATCTCTATGCTAAGTAGACAATAGATTTATTTGTTCAACCTGTAGGTTTGTATAACAACAAATGATTGCAAGCACAAATATATCCATTCTTATATTCACTTTCTATTTTCAATCCAAAAAATTTACTTATAAAAACAGTACTTAAATTATTTTTGTGCTCATCGAAAAATCTTTCTCAGTATTTGAGCATTATGCAACGTGTGATGATAATGATAAAAATTATGTTGCTTGGCAAAATAGGCTAAACTTTACAAGATAAAGATTTGTAAAACTTAAACAATAGTAATACCTCAATGAGAGCCTCCCACGTTCAACGGAACCTCTTCCGCCGTTTAAGTTGTGGAGCATCAAAAAATAATGGGCGCAGACAAACCACGTAAAATAAATAAAAAAAACATCAAAACAATATATACCGTTACAATAAATCCGTTGAAAGATATACCTATACTAATATTATAAAGCTGAAGAGTGTGTTTGTATGTTTGAACGCGCTAATCTCAGGAACCACTGGGTCGCTTTTAAAAAATTCTTTCAGCGTTACATAGGGCATTTATCGAGGAAGTCTTTAAGCTATATAACATCACGCTACGACCAGTAGAAGCGAAGCAGTAGTGAAAAATGTTGCAAAAACGGGAAAAAAATTCTAAATTCCACGCGGACGGATTCGCGGTCAACAGCTAGTTTACTTATAAATAACGCCCCTGATACTATTTATTAGGAAGTAGGCAACATTAATTCTACATTAAGAACTATTATTATGAATAAAATAGTTTGATAATTGTTTACGGACAGCATAATATATTGTGTTGCGTTAAGAGGCGTAACTGCTGTTATAATTACACACAACATTGTAATGATAGACAGCTTGTATTATCAATACACATAAATATAATTGATAGCCTTTTAATATAAACGCTACTATTACATAAATGTATGTAACGGTGTATACAGAGGTCAATTGACGGGCCTCGTGGTGGAGTGGTTTATATAACGGACTGCTGGTCATGAGGTCTCGGGTTCGATTCCCGGTCAGGACAATCATTTGTGTGATGTTTTTAATTGTCATCCTAATGTTTGTTCTGCGTCTGGGTGTTTCTATGTATTATAAGTATGTATTTACAAAAGAAAAGTAGTATATGTATTATATCCGTATTCTGGTACCCATAACACAAGCATAATAAGCTTAGCTTGGGACCAGAGGACGTTGTGTAAAATGTCTATGAATAAAAAAAAAATTCTATTGCGTCAGAAACTTAACCTAACTAAAATGAAAACAACGATGGTGTATTTTGATTATTTGGCTAGTTCTCCTTCCTTCTCTTTCTCCAGCCAATTTACGTCCCACTGTTGGGCACGGGCCCCTTCCACTTTGGGAGGGATTATGGTCTACTGTGTCACACTGACCAGGCATATTGGCACAGGGTTTATTTTCGAGTTTTCCGTCTCTCACAGAAGATGTTATCTGTGTGCAATATCCCTTAGCCGACTTTTACAGCCCTTGGGATGAGATGGAGTGGTGACACTTGTATTCTTAATCCGTCACCACACGGAGAGTCCGCTGGCTAGTTCGTTGTACATTAATTATACATAGTTCTTATAATAAGAAAGTTAAGTTAACATTGCCGAAATGTGTTGTTGACACTATCAATTTACATTTCTTAGTTAAGTTCAGTTGTGTACTTAGAACTGGTACCATTGTGTGTTATATACATACGATATAATTATCTACTGATCACGACCTACTTGAGAGATCACTTTTAACACTTTTTTACTTGTTACTGTCCTCATTTCATTTTTTTTATAATTAATGGAGGTCACGAGATCTTAAGTTGATTAAAATCAATGCAGTGAGCTGTGTTGTGTTTAGCGTGTGTTAATGTGTTGTTAATGAATTTAGATCACTTGATCGATGGTATGTAGTTTCTTTGAAAAGGTAGTATTAACTATATTGTAGGTCAAACTAAATACGAGTATTTGATCATTTGGATTCGGAATAAATGTAATCATATCAAAAGACTTACCACCTACAGGACCAGTATCTATTTAGCTAGTATATATGCTATCCGGTATTATCAACTACCGAACAGAAAGACTAACAACTTCAATAGTCAACTTATCAATAGTGTAGGTAATCAACGAACGAAATAGATCCAGGCCACTGAGGTAATAAAACCTAGGGGACATAACTTGCCGAAAGAGTTCTTTTACCGTTATAGCAGTAGAGTTTTTATGTTCGAGACTAGAGTGCTTCAACACTTCATTGCACCGGGGACCTATCAATTGAAAATTAGCTTAATATATTATACTAATCTTGGGCATTGACAGATTTGCAAGGTGCATAGCTCCCAGCTATTATGTCCAATACAAAAACAATTTATTGCTCAACTGCATATTAAAGGCAAAAGTCTTCAAATATCGTCTCTTTATTTACAATAGTAACAAGAACAATAAGAAGTCGATCAACTATAATCAAGGATACTGTTATTTGAATTATTCCAGTTGTATATAATCTAGAGATTTCCTGTATGTAATTGTATTACGAATGCTAGTAGATATGCTATTCTAAGCATAATAAAGCACGATCGTGTATTGGGCTCCAATCGTATTGTGCCTTATAAACTATTTTCATTAGAAGAGTTAGAGAATCGTAAAGTAAAATTTAATTGGCGGTGGATGGTATATCGTGCATTAACTGGTGCGATAGAGGCAGCGAGAAGCCACAACAATGGCGACGTGCTCGGTAGGCGGAGACTTCGTGGTCGCCAGAGGGCACTTCGCCGCTGCCACATGAAAGCTCCTTGTAACAAACACCGCCTACAAAACGTGCCAAAACTTTTCTCTGACATATATTTCTTATTACATTTATATGCTTAAATTAATGGAGAAGCTACAGCAAAAGCTTACACTTATGCAATTTTATCTAAAATATCATAAGTCACAAATAAATTCATAGTTTGAGTCATAAATTTAATTTTAAAACATATTATGGACATTAGTTTTGCATAAAATGTAACGCTACATCGCTACTGATGTATGTGTAATATATAATGGTAGAGAATTTCAATACACATGTTAAAATTAATATGATAAGGTTAAATACCTCTATACAAGATACGCAATACATATAATCGTAGGCCAGCAATGCGTAGCCAAGTTACAAGAACATAAAAATTCATAAGCCTAGCTATAAATATGCCACCGCAAACTTGCATTCAGTCGAAGTGCATTTACTTGTATGTTCCACCTGTTGCAAAAACCCGCAGCTCTTTACAATATTTAAGATAAATTGCTATTGGATCTTACCAAACAAGGCAAAAACGTGCAAAAATTTATTAATATTAATAAACATGCAAAGGTTCTCTGTGAATTTTAATGTTAAAATTTTATTTCTCTTACCATTTATAGCTTAACTTTTCTTTCTTATTAGTATGGGTCGTAAAAGTCCCCAGCGCTAACTAGTTAAATATGTTTTACGGACCACCAAAAATGAATTGACCGTAATTATTCAAAACCAGTAGCTAACTTCAAGTTAATTAAATCTATGGTAATATAATGCTATATTTATAAACGAATTTGTCTGGTAACAAGTTGAGTCCAAGACCGTTACTCTTGTATATATCGGTCGTATGTCTTCTAAACGCTACAAGTAACATCTACATACCAATTAGTAGCTACCGTCATGTCTTAAGTAATTCCATCATTACGTTTCGTAAGTCAAGCGGAGTATTTACAGATTATATCTGCATACATTACTTTTACTACCCAATTCCAGATGTGACGTGACGAGTATATAGATTCTAAATGGAATATGACAATGATATATAACTAGTTGATAAACATATCTTAATCGATCTCATATTGCCGCATAATGATCAGCTACAATTGAAAACATGCGATGCAGAGATCAATGCATAAAATTATTGTACAACCATTAATCAAATATCTTGTACATCCATCTGCATGAAAAGCTGCTCAATATGAGAGGTATGAGGTATCATACTAAAACATAAAGGTATGTCACGTTCCAAATACGGAAACCGGAAGAAATTTAAGTAAAAATGCTTGCAAAAATGCAAACATTAAGGCAAGTGGCTTTACTACCGTTGCCGAATTAAGGCAGAGTCGAAAATCCAATTGAATTACTGAATTCTTGTAAAACCACAAAGTAATTTCCTTCATGCACTTATTGCTGTAATGATTGAAACGAACCTGTAAATCGAACCTATCACGTATATGTTGCTGTCATTACGTAGCGCCGTGTGATTTTGTTGCGGTCGTCAATTCTAATCGTGAAAAAGACCACACTCGACACACATAGACTACCAACTAGCTGAATTAGTAGACGTTCTGACAGATATTAGTAATTATTTAATGCAATTACTTGTGGTTAGGTTTTCATTTGAAACAAGATATGCTTCGTGGTTATCTACGATCAATTTGGGTTACACATGTTATATTATTAATTCTCTTGCAAACCTAATTTCTATCACATAATTAATATGAAAATTACTTCAGTACATAGTATGTTTTAATAATAATAGACTTTTAAAATTCTGATAGACTTAAGGTAAAAAAAAATTGTCTGTAAAATCAGATATACCATGCGATATTTCAATTCGTTACCGCTACGTTTAAATCACACTTCTAAGTGAAAAAATGTGTCGAATTAGATTTGTGTGCGCATTGTCGAATTCGGAGAAAGATGGGGAGTGAAAGGGTCTCTTTGCAGGCGCTATCTCAGACGCGGTGAGTTGCTCGTGCGCAACACAGCGCGGCGCCAACCGTTACATTGCACCACTTTGCTGGACAGTTAAACTCAGAAATTACTGGAACTGGCTAAGCTATGTATGACATGGTCCAATAATAACTATATTAACACATGTGTAATTTACAGATTCAATTTTAAGCAATTTGGCGATTTATTGGAATCCGCAATATTTAACAGTTGTATGTTTAAAAACAGGCTTTTGATGCCAAATGACTGAGTAAGCAAAATCGAAACACCTGTAAGGAAAATCGAAACACCTATTAGCAATAAACTATCTAAATATCTGGTTCTGTAAGTTTGAGTAAAATATATAAATAATAGAAAACGAGAAAGCTCTTTAGACAATCCGATGCCGTAAGGAACAAACATGATTGTAGCACGTAACAAGGCCAATGAGTACGTCGTTAACACTGCCCTACTATGTCTCGACGATAGTTGTAAACATTGTATATGTCATCTATTATGTAGTTAGAATTGATGGTAATTTTCATATATGAAATAACCAGCATGATTGCAGAGATGTAAAGAGATGGATAGAATAAGGTGTTGTTAAAAAGCTCGCATTATATTTTCATAAGTAAAGCGAAAACTATTCAAATAACGGCGTATTTATGTGAAATTTAAAACTAGGAATATAGTGAATTCTTTTAATCTAATTACGTAATAAATGGTTCAGTTTCTTGTTAACATTCTTACTAATATTAAGTAGTGCGAAAGTAAGTGCTATTTTTATCTAGTTGTCGCTCTTTCATATCAAAAGTTTAGAGTCAAACTAAAAAAACATTTACACACACACAGATAGTCTACATTCCTAGTAAGGACATAGATAAAATAGGTAATATATCTGAAATATCACTAAACAGTAGTCTTGAATATGTAGATGTCAAAGGGTTATCCTTATCAGTGCTGCTGCAATTGTCAGTAGGCTCCTAGGGGGGATGGTCGTGACCTCCGCGCATGCACAACTTTGTCATGCGCTACTTGTGATTATCATGTCTCTCGCCTGTGTCACGGCACACCATTGTATTATAGCAAAGACACGACACAAGCTTTTTACTAGCCGCGACACCAAAACTAGATCAATCTTTATTAAACCTGAATGATAAAATTTTTTAATATTGTTTATGTAGCACCCAATGTTATAAAATCGAATGAAAACAGTGTCATAAAAACTCAAAAATCGGTCAAGTACGAGTTGAATTAGCACACGGAGGGTTCTGTACCGTTAAATTATCGTAATGTTAGTATTTGTTGTTGTAACATCAACAGATACACATAAACTATGAAATTTTCAGCTCTAGCTGACACCGTTCCAGATATACAGCCTAGTGACAGACGGTCAGACGGACAGTCAAGTCTCAGTAACAGGGTTCTGTTTTACCTATTGGTACGAAATCATTAAAAATGAAGAAATTAGCTTTGTTTTAAACCAAATCAATAATGTTAGCTTTTTGTAAGAATATCGATCAATTGTTGTTTTTTTTAGCATATGACAACAGTGTACAATTCAATTGTACAGATTTGGAAAACGAAAAGCGCGAAGTAGGTACGTGGTAGTGTACGGTCGCCTCGACCTCCGCGAACGCAATAATTGAGCATAGAAATCAAATTACAGATGATTGATGATGCCGTTACTGCACGACCGAAGCCGCAATGATGTCTGCCGACCAGACCGTATCATTTGCGTAATAGGAATTCGACAATATATATATTACCCGCTAAATATATGTACCTACATCTACAAAATTGGTTTATTTTCGGTAATTACTTCCTTTCGAGTGACTTATGAACACAAATAAAAGCTTTAAATAAATAACAATTTCTGAGCCCAAGCTGTTATAAGTTATTAGACATTTGCAGGCGATCAAGTTGCTTATGACATTTAGGTCGCGATTTAACAAGATAAGCCTTGAGATGGTTTCGCTTCAGTGACTAGAATTAAATTACTATCCAAACATTTTGCGGGCAATATTTACGACTTGTACAAACATTACGTACATAAGTACTTGTTATTTCTTCTTCAACACGTCTTCACTATTGAGTTAAAGAAAAATCCTGCAAATCATTTTAATTTGTATTTTGATTGAAAACTAACTTTTTGCAAACGAATAAATTAACACAAAACACGTCCATCATTCATCATCATTCTCCTGCCCTTATTCTATTATTTAGGGTTGGCGCAAAGTATCTTGTTCTTCCATAGTCTTCTGTCAGACGTTATATCTATATTTATTTGAAACGTCTCCGTTTGAAATTAATAAAAAATAAAGGTTTCAACAGTATCATTTACGAAAATACTGTTTTCATATTGCTTAATAGGCTGGAGCGATATTCATTCTATTTCGTGGGAATCGTTCTATAATTATTAAAACAATAGGTAAGCAACTATTCTCATACCTGCGCTATAACTGTTCTACATGGCGATTGTAATATTATAGGCCACTGACCCAATCTATAAAAAATATTCATCTTTTTAACATTCTAAACTTTTATAATCTTTACTTATTAAAAAACAAAGACGTTATTTTTGTATGTATGTCCCTACGTGAGCTTCTATTTTGAAAACTACGCAACGGATTTTGAAGATTTTTTTTTAAATAGATAAAAGTTCTTTAAGATCCTTTTGAAAACTTTAACTATTTAAAAACATTGGCTTTTTCGTGTAATTTGATAAGGTTACTTTTCTAAATTCCGCGCATACGAAACAGCAGGCAACAGCTAGTTTCGACTTAAATCAATTTAAAAACCATACAAAGCTATTTGCCTTTTAAATTACATTTATTACCTATATCACACTATAATAATATTTGCTGAACATTATTTCTCAGTTAAGTTTAATTTTATTTATTTATTTAAAACTTTATGCACATAAGATGTACAATGGCGGACTTAATGCCTCAGGCATTATCTACCATCCAACCAAAGATAGTGCAGAGATAAACAGTGTGGGTGCTAAATGAGGAGAAGATAAAAATTATGAGAATACAACTAAGCAAACATTTAAGATAAATAAACACAAAATAATATATAGGTGACTATACATACTTAGCACTATTTATAGGAGCATATAAATACACAAACACATACGTATAAACAAATAGGGCCAACAATTTAAAGTAGTGACGGCGTAATCTGACTTTAAATGAAAATCTAGTTTTAGCGATCCTTATTTCAGTAGGAATCGCATTCCAGAGGATAATAGATTGCACATTGAAAGAGGAGTGCACAAGACTTGAAGCATGAGGGGGACAGGAAAGAAGAAGATTGTGAGAAGAGCGCAAGTTACGATCATGAGTCGAATGGAGATATCGGAAATTAGACTTTAAGTAAGATGGTGAATCAGGGTTATTTAAGACATTTAATAAGTCTAGATCACATTTAACTTCATTACCATCTGTGCGCGAAATTTTCCAAAAGAGACACTAAAAAGAGCGGTATACATCAAGAATATTCCAAGTTGTTGTAACTTTTTTAGTCTAATCGAACGCACTTATGTTGTTTGAACTTTTAAATGTTACACCTTATTCGTAGCATCATCGTAGCGAGCAGAGCGTTTATGTCTTTTCTGCACTCAAAATGAAAGACTAAATTAAAACACACATCGAATAAACTTTAGTGAAACTTGATTTATTATCCATAAAACAATTGAAAACGAATAATAATTTTAAAAATCGAATGTAATATCCATGCACGATTAAGAAAGCAGAAGTTATTTGGCTGTATCTTGAGCTACGTAAAAAAAAGTATGTACGAAAATGAAGAATCATTTTTTTTCAATTATTTTCAAACTCTGAAATTTCATATAGCCGAAATGTATAACAAATAATGGCAAAATTCCGAAGCGTGAAATAAGCAATATGTTTAATCTTCAACACTTAAAAGCGGCTAGTTCTAAGCGCTTTCAATTTGACACATCGTAGAGTACTCCCCATCAGCGGCTAGCCCGCGGCAGAGGCAGCGAACGAATCTCTCATAAAATAAACATTTATTGCGTTATTTCATTTAAAGTAAGATGTACCTCTTTTATTTATTATAGAGTGTAAAAATACATTCTGTATGTGATACCGCATAAAAATAAAAATCATTTTACTTTGCAAATCGTAATTGAATAACAGTATTTTCAATTAAACATTTTCTTTTTCGTTTTGCCGCAATTGCGACTATATAGAATGTGATGTAACCCAAATAAGTTTACTGGCAATACTTTCAATTAAATCAAATTGGAAGCTTTTTAATGAAATTGATTAATAGAAAGTTACGAGACATACTATGTATATAGGTATATTGGGTTGGTGATACTATAGCGCATGGATTCAATTTACATATTGTGAAATTTACTATTAAGATGAATAGGAACACAATTCTTATACTCAATAGATTAGATTAATAAATTAAAAGTTTATAAGAAACTTATATGTTGCAAATCTGATGCTGTTTCTAAACAGGTGCGATAACTGCAAGTGCCTTATATGGATGTGACAAGACGGAAACCAGTATTGATCAAACTTTAGGTACCACCCGCGTTCGTGGACGATAAAGTAAAATTTAATGGTACTAATAGATATTATCAAGCCAATGAATGGTTGTGCTTTCAGTTCAAATAAATTTAATGCGCGCGTTTCCATGATATCATTGATAAGAATATCAATATACTCGTATATTAGTATACTCACAGGACAAATACAAACAGGATAGGCTAACTTTCTCTAGTTAAGTAATCGATAACAATTTGTTTAAAAAAATTAAAAATGTTTTGATTTCAGAAAAGTTCTGTCAGGAAATGTGACGAATGATGCAGCAGGTTTACTAAGGACATTAAAACAGCGATCAAATTGTCAAATATGTAAATACTATTCGATCTCTATATATTTACCTTGGAGGTTTGGACGTGATGCTATATTATTTAATTGTGAGCATTGTTTTAGACATTGAGCAAAATCAACATGAAAACAAAACTAAACAATTTTGAACAATCAAAAGCAATAAATTATCGTCATTATTTTATACAGACTATCATTACTCAACATTATATCTAAAGCAGCATATAAATAAACTCACTAAAGGTACCATTAAGTTATAAAAATAAATGACAATACAAAATGTTGCGGAGGCTTCTGGAAGAATATCCAATGGAAATGTGAATATAATTACATAGAAGGCACAATATAAGATAAACATGAAATAAAAGTACTTTGTTGCACTTGACCGTAATGTGACCACAATACATTATAAACTAAATAGACCTATATTACCAAGATCGTGTTATTCATTTGGTCATTTATATTATATCAAATTATGATTACACAAAGACGAAATGTTACATTCAGTGGTTAGCTACTAATATATTTTTATTCTATAGTCTTTAAAGAAACTAAAATATGCGGATGTACTCCAAACCTACTTCTTGCTATTGTACTTTCAGTCTACGCTATCGTGAACAATGCAACAAAATTATAGGATTTAAACTATAGCCTCTTGGTTTAGCATGATTAATCACGGAGAAAACTAGGGAGGGTTCTTTTAGTAATTTAAGATCGCACGTTTTACACAGTACTGATCATTAGTAGAGTCATTCTCAACACGACTGGATGATTTTTTCAAACCAAAATTTGTTAGAAAAGCCAGCAGAAGGGCATAATGTGTCTAGATTACATGTATTATAACTCTGATTCGTGTTGAGTACATCGTTTTCTACGTTATTGCCATTGTGCACAGTATTAAGTCTTTCTGAGCTGTAAATGTAGGTAACAGTTTATTGAGTAAAGCACTTATGAATTTACTACCAACTAACAATCAGAAATTGGATTACTTTTCTTTGTTAACCTACGCTATTGTAGAAACGTTCATTATTAATAATAGCGTTACGGCGTACGAAAAGATTGAATATTCGACGACAGCATTGACTTGGCAATTGGATGTTTGCAATGAAAATTTATTGCCAGTAATTGTATCTCTTTATTTAAATAGCCCATAGAACGATGTTGTATCAAATAAAGAAACGCTACAATTTCCACCTGCACTCTGGAATGTTAAGCCTTGAGCTCAAAGAAAGTGGTTCAATATTTTAAATACTTTCAACTAATGTTGTCCAGGCAAATGAAGATGGTATGCACGCTTGAATAGAGCAATCTTCTTGAGAAATGTAGAATAATTTATTGTGAGCAATAACAATGAATTTATTTTTAAGTGAACTTAATTCAAACCATTTAATTAAACCAAGGTATTTTACTTCGTAGAGGATATGCAAACAAGCTTTCGATTATCAAAATATAATAAGAAATAATAAAACGCCTGCCGACTAATGATGCTACCAATTAAACAATTTTAGAATTAATACAGCGAGATAAATTCACTCAAGTAGGCAATGGTAACAAGTGGTGCCTACTGATCAGGATAAGAGAAATCGAGGTTCTCATTAACTTAAATCACGTTGGCAGAAACTTGCAATAACAGAATCAACCCACTAACCTCTCTAAAGAAATCTTATACCCCTCTTATAAAATTCTTATTCTTAGTAACTTGTTTACCTTTGGTTTAATACATAATTACCATAATGAGAATACCACTTCCAAGTAGTTCTTAAGTAATAAGCCACTTATGTGTGCCATAGTGTCAACCATGCAAAGCTAAACGGACATTAATTGCTGACATTATTCAAACGACAAGAAGTTGAAAAACCTGATATGATAAGGGCAGTATTGCTAAGTATTTAGCACAGTTTGACTAGGACACTCCTTGTGGGGAGTGTGTGAAGCGAATCTCTGTGAAACCGATTTAAAAACACTACCGGGTCCGGATATCTGCACATTACGTTCACATATCATTTACATAACAAATACTAGTATAACTCAAATTAGCGTTAAACAAAACCCACACAAGGAGTAAAATAAAATAAAGTTTAATAGATGTCGTTAAGAATAAAATGTACCTTATAAAAGTATAAAACATACAGGTCCTCATACATAAATAACGTGTCTTGTTTATTTTTGTATTGTCTACTGAAATGATGAGTAGAAAATAATGTTACTGCTGTCTAGATAATAAATTTCGCAACTGTGAGTCTTGACTTGTCTTGAACTGAGATTATCTGCTAGTTATTCATTTGCCTGCCATGCACTTGTAATCATTAGAGTCTATGCATCGCCTAAAGGGGTATAGTTCTTTATAAATGATCACTAGTTTGTCGTTAAGACTAATACAAATGGAGTTACTACGTTAAAGGTTTTAGGGTTCCGTACCCAAAGGGTAAAAACGGGACCCTATTACTGAGACTTCGCTGTCCGTCCGTCCGTCCGTCCATCCGTCCGTCCATCCGTCCGTCCGTCTGTCACCAGGCTGTATCTCAAGAACGGTGATAGCTAGACAGTTGAAATTTTCACAGATGATGTATTTCTATTGCCGCTATAACAACAAATACTAAAAATAAAATAAAATAAATATTTAAGGGGGGCTCCCATACAACAAACATGATTTTCTTACCGTTTCTTGCTCGATACTAATAACGTTGCCTTATGTTGCATAGATAATGGTACGGAACCCTTCGTGCGCGAGTCCGACTCGCACTTGACCAATTTTTTTATATACAAAGAGAAATGTATGCGTACAAATTCAGTTGTGAGCCATTTGTTGTGCGTGTATATACGACGGAAAGGTTGAAGCAAACGGGATATTACGTTTTCGTAGAAAGCTATAATCATTATACTTTTCTTGACGATAATTATTGTATGTTGGACATCCTCGCGCAGCGTAAAGGATGTTACTAATCAAGTTAAATGACAAGCAGGTTCGAGATTTATCAGATCAGATTAGATGAAATATATTGGTAGAAATCTAGTGTGTATATAATTAGTTGATTGTACCGACATTACAGTCTACTTCTAATTGTGTATTAGTATAATACGACTATTGTGGTGTGTGCTTGAGGCCTGCCTCGAAAATTCAGTGGCTACTTTTTATGTATGGTAATAATTTGGATGGCATGAACTTCTTAGCATTATAATGCCCTAAATGTTGTCAAATATCAGAAATATTTCCATTTCGAATAATGAAAATCGATTAAAAATCCAAATTCGTGAAGTACTTAAAATAAGACTTTGGCAAGACAAGACTTTAATCTTAGTCCCGGAACTCTTAGCCAGTATTTATTTTTAATAATGTGATGTGTGTAAATGATTTTAAATTCTGTAAAATAAGGTAATATATTCGTCAAAAACGTGTATAGTTTCTAACATAGGCATTGAACAATGAGCGACGTTGACGGTTTGTCGTCGACCACCTCCTTGTAAGGTCATGTTGTCACCATCTATACTGTCAGACATAGCACATAAGGAAATCACCACCCCATTAGAGAGACACAACAAATTACAATTTCATTCAATGTAAATCCGTAGAACATTCTCTGAGCGATCCTAATGGCTGATTTTAGACACGCCGAATGGTTTACGGACAAACGGATTAAGCTGTTCCATTTCCCCATTGTTTTCTAGCCGGTACGTCACTCTGTGCTGCACTGCAGACAGATATATATTCAAATAGCTACTGTAATTAGCTTTAACGAGTATTCTGCCTTATTTTTACCGCTATAAAGATAAGTTGCATTTATAAAAATACACATACTGAGCTGAATCGAATAAATTTTTCGTAAAGAAATGGAAACGTTTAATATGAGTTTCATAAATCCGCCTGTTTAATACAAGGATTGAACGACATTCACATATTCCTAGTCAAAAAAATGAGTAGATTGTTGATTGTTATTACAATCAACAATCTACTCATTTATTTATAAACTTTATTAAGTTTATAAGCTTTTTATTATTCAAATAAAAATCTTGAAGGGTCTATCCTAATTGAAGTTTATGAGGTTCGGATAAAACAATAAAAATAGAGGTACGATACCTCGTACGTACGTCATATACCTTGCCTAGATGGTAGCGACTCAAAGGACTTAAAACTACTGGTTTCTTTTTATCCCTACTAATATTATAAATGCGAAAGTAACTCTGTCTGTCTGTCTGTTACGCTTTCACGCTTAAACCTCTCAACCGATTTTGATGAAATTTGGCACAGATAATTTTTAGACCCTGAGAAAGGACATAAGCTACATTTTATTGCGAAAAAAAAATGTTCCAAATTCCACGCTGACGGAGTCGCGGGCAACATCTAGTTTAGAAATAAATACAGATGAAATATATGTAATTAATATTACCAATTAATAAATCCAAAAAAATAATAACGTAGATAAATAAAAAGAGATACCTTTAATGTAGTACGCACGTACTTAATAAAGAATAGATCGATGCGACAGATTAGGTACTTGTATCAATTGTAAAGTGCACAAGAAAACGAAGACGATATCCATAGTGTGCCAACCAGTACAAGTATGGTGAAACGTAAATAGCAGGTGGCTGAAGGCATCCGGCTCATTGAATGCGCTGACCCCATCTGATCCGTGTTTCAAGCAAGTTCGCAATGCTAAGTCAACTATGTGAGAGTCTATCTACATTATCTTTAATAATTTGCGGAACAATATGTTTGATATTTATACATAGTTTAGAATGGATTAGAAAGTAAAAGTAGGATATTGATTTACAATATTACTAAGCGAATTTAATAGCTCGGATGACCTAGTTAAAAAGTAACTAAAATATCATGAGATTCATAAGTTATTACCCCGTAGTAACAATAACAATTTTTTTAAGTAGGTATCGCTGTAAAAAATCGAAAGTGCAAAAATGTCTACAAAAATAATTGATTTGATTTACTATCCTCGGCATAAGCTTGTAAGTTAAATAAAAATTCTTCTTTTCATAGTTTAGCAAAATATATCCAGGCTTCTTACATTTTATTAATTATGTATTAATGTAGGTATACGAAAAAGTTGGACGGTTGGTAATGAAGTAAAATTTGCACTGGTAATAAAAATATGTCTCAGAAAAGGCACAATAAAATGTCAAATGTTTTCTTTAAGGATTTATTCACAAACGGTACGTAATGTGCTATTAGTAAAAGGTCGACTATCTTAGCGAAAGTTAGCTCCATGGGTTATTTCCCGTAGCCTTTGAATACAGGTTAGTGTCGTATAATGAATATCATGTATAAAGGTTAACATAGATAGTTAGTGTAATAGACAAAAGTGATAATCTTAAAAATAATAAACGCTCTAATCTCAGGAACTGCAGATTCGAATTGAATATTTTTTTTGTGTTGGATAGTCTATTAATCAAGGAAGGCTATAGACTATAGAAAATCACGCTTCGAGCATTAGGAGCAAAGCATTAGTGAAAAATGTTGCAAAAACGGGGAAAATTTACTAAACTCTACGCGTACGAAGTCGCAGTCTAGAGCTAGTTTTGATATATTTTCCTTAAAACATTTTGTACTGTAGCTTATCAATATTAGCAGCATTAATAAATAGTAACATAGTACATGTTTCAACAATATTGTAAGCAATATTGTATACTACTACCTTGCTATACAAATCTACAAATCCATCGTTAGTCTACTCATAAAGTTATAAAGTCTATGTAAATTTATTTCTTACTTGAACTGAAGCGCTAAATACGAGGCATATAAAGGAACATTCTGCTATAAGGAAAATTATGCCCGCCGTTGTCATTAGTACATTATACAAAGCTTCTAGGTTAAGTACGGACAAGATGTAGACACAAATACTTGTGAAATAGGAATTTATAATTACCTTCACAGTAGTTGGTTTGTGTCAGTTGTAAGCTATGATGAAGTCTGAAGTTTAATGCACAACTTAAAATAATTAATAATACGGTTTGATACCGATATATTTGTTTTTATAATACGATCGATATCTCCGAGGGCACAAACAGAATAATAAACATACAGGAAATTGACATGATTAAATTTATTGACGAATAAAAAGAAATATTCCCAACGGTGAAAGAATATTTAAAATCAGTCAAGTAGTTTCAGAGCATATTTGATTCAAATAAACAATCAAATCTTTCCTTCTTATGAGTATAGATATGTAGACAAACATACTTATACCAGTTCTCATTCCTGTAAAACGTTTCCTCATAAATTTGAGTTGATCAGGTTCAAGCGATGCGTCCTCGATATACCAACAATTTACTTAAACCGACACTCCTGTTATTTTCACGCTATTCAAGTCAATTGCTGTCCCTATTTATATTACTTTACTGTTTGAACTTTGCCTATGAAGAACATGACAAATAACACTCGACTGGGTTCCATCCCGTTTTAATATTTACCGTAGGAAAATAATAACAGGAATACTGAACACGAAACCATTTTTAACGTCATATCTGATTCACGTCTTCCACTACGCTAAGTCATAGAACTGAGAACTAATATACGAATATTATAACGCCTAATGTGGTCAATGTATCAAAAAATTAATTAAATAAAAAGCTATAAAATTTCAAAAAGTTCTAATAATTCATAAATTGTTTTATAAATAATTTCAGTCTATGTTTTCCTTTTCTTCTTCCATGTATGTGGACCCGCCTGGGGTAAAAGCCTCCTCCAAAGAATACCTACCAAGTGTGTATCTTATTTCAATATAATATCAAACCAATAGTTAATATGCGAGTTATTTAATTGTCATAATGGACGAGCAGATAAAATTACTTTAAAGCCGTGAGCGGCACAAGACAACGCATGAAATGAATTAGGTTTCCTTAGGCAATATTATTCTACTGCGAATGCGTTCATTCAATACGTGATATCAACCACATACTAATTCAAATAAATGCTGTTCTATAATGTGTGAAAGCAATTAATATAAGAAACATAAAAATTAATTACGTAATAATTCATTTAGAATACAAATGGTACATTGGCAAAAGATACTTAAAAACTCGTTTTATATGTTCCCACAATATCTCTTGTAGACAGTTTTGTATGTTATAAAAATTCTTTGATGTTCGTGATATCTGTTAAGTTGTATCTAATAAAAGCAAATATATTAAACCACTGAATTTATTTGCTTTAATTTTAAACATATGCCTAAATAGAATAAATTTGTATATTTATTTCCGTGGTATGTTCGCGAACGTTTATTTTTCTCTCGTTGACAATTTTATATTGTTTTATGATTATATTGTTTAAAATATTAGCAATGATGCACGTCCCATTACTTCAATACAAAAACTAAAATATATGAATCGTTACCACGTTTAGATGAGCTTAGATAAACCGCTGAAATGATTACGGTTACCTATATTTCGTATTTTGACACAGAGGTTACTTCATTTTACAGCAGTCGGCTTATAATTATTTCATTCGATATAGAACTTAATGGCATTATATTAACTTGTTATTATAGAATAATGACTCACTGTGACTACATCTAATTATACATAAATCCTACTAATATTATAAAGGCGAAAGTTTGTAAGTATGGATGTATGTATGGATGTTTGTTACTCTTTCACGTAAAAACTACTGAATGGATTTGAATGAAACTTTACCACAATATAGCTTATACATCAGAATAACACATAGGCTACAAATTGGCTGGACCGATTTTGATGAAATTTTATTTTATACAGAATTGTATGGCAAAACAACGTTTAAAAATAATGAAATGAATGCACCATTATGTCATGCAATACCATGACTCTTACCAACCATGAATTTTTGAAAAATATTGCTAAGGTTTTATGATTACGTAATGATACGTCTAAAGCGTTCACCCAGCGATGTATTTACGACTACGTGTCGTATTACTAAGGCGCTATTGCTACTTAATTACAATGAGACGGCAATCATTTAACTAATACCCTTAGACAGCACTCAGTTAATTGTTTCTCCTTTAATTTTCTCGAGCACTTCACTTCAAGCTGAACGGATTCACATGTAATGGGATACAAGTGGTATAAAGATTGATAGTTAGTTAGATAGATTAGTGTTTGTACGGTGACCACTTGATATGTTGTAGATTTTCACTAAATTCATGTTAATGTTCATATATATTAACTATTTGAATGATTATCTAAATAAACACTTTAACGACAGCGATATGTATCAACTAAGACAACACAGATATTTTTAACATGCTAATACTGTAAGTATAAAAAATACCAGTGTTGCCTTTAATAACCAATATAAATGTTAATTTACTTAAAGCACAAGACGAAAGTTAAAGAATGTTAGATATAGAATCAGTTGTTACTTTAATGGTTAATTCACTGTCATTTTCGTTCTAATATGGAAGAAGATACGATTTTAGTTGTCGCGCTTAGGCCACAAATTGTATACAAGAACGTATCAGTAAAACACATCTCAGCGATAGTTGCGTCGCACGATGCTTGATATGGCCGTAAGATATTGAACAATTTACCCAATCTAGGAAGAGTAGTTGCGTGCATAGCTGAACGACTTTATAAACCATAATTCTTAAGCTTCCCAAGCAATTACGTACTTAAATTGCTATAATGTTTTTTGAACAACCATTTCTTTTGTTACAGATAACGAATGTTGCCACGGCCCCTGTCAGAGAGTACAATGCGGTTGCTACTGAGTATAGTGTTAGTGGCATGCGCTGCGGAAGCAGCAAAAAAGTTCGAAGGGACTTTAAGATCAGCAGTTGATGCCCCACCACAAGATAATCTTGCCATTGAATCTGCTTCACCAGAACCAGCTGTAGTAGCGGCACCTGAAGATTATAAAAATCCAGGAGCACCTCCTCCACCAGAAGATCCTGTAGTATCCGATGAGGCTGAGGATGCCGCAGAAGAACCTGTACCAGAAACTGCATCAGGAGGTGTTCCACCTTCAGCACCTAGTGGCGTTTCTGCCCCATCTGCACCCGCAAACTCTTTAGAAGAGTGCGACCCTGAAATGATCGGATTTGAACTTGTCACCGGGTAAGAAAACAAACTTATTTTTTAATTGGCGCGTTATTTACGACCAGCCTCTGTCGGTGTGGTGACCGATAATTGCATGAGTAATTAAGATAATAAAGCCGACGTAACCAGCCGACATATGAAGTTATCAAGATCCGACATCGGTCATGAACTGACTTGGAGAAAATGTTACTCCGATTAGCAACTAAGTACCTATTAGCTAAGTAGCCGGTTTAAGACCATTAATTTGATCAATTTTTTTTATCTGCCGCATAAAGTTTATTTAAATATCATATTACTATCATTCAGGTACGTATTTTCTGCGCCGTCTTACATCTTGGATGATATCCCCGGCACACTTATGCTGACCGATTGCCTGGAGCAATGCCAAGCCAACGATACTTGTCGCGCAGTCAACTATGAAACTGGCCTTTGCGTTCTCTTCAGTTCTGATGCCGATCAGCTGCCTGGTAAGTAATTTTTTTTTCTCACACTACCAAAATCAAGCTAGTTATTATTAGTAGTTATTATTATGTATTTTATATAATAAATCTATTCAACAATATACAAGTAAATTGCATCAAGTTTCTTACCACAGAAATAGAAAACTAAAAATGTGGCGACTATAAAAATAATAATTGGCAATGTTATTTGTAGCTTATAGTTTCAATACTAGAAAATAAAACTTTCTCTGCTATATAATATGAAAATATACTTTACGCAATAATATTTGTTAGTTAGGCTACTGTAACCATAGAATATGCCTATTAATCTTTAGGCTTTAGAAGCTTTATGATGATTTTAGTGAAAACTAGGCCATTAATGTGCTATAAACCATCTATTTCATTATCTCGTTTATATTATGTTACACGTGCAATCATGAAATCTTCGGGTCAATATCCAGAGCGGTTAATGTTACTGAGTTTTTCTGTTAAAACTTTTAGTGACAGCACGCGGTCTTATTCCTATCGCTAACTGCTAATATTCTAGGAAATTAAAGGTTATTCTGAAAGTTTACGGGGTACGATATAACGACTGCGTAGTTTCACAATTATTATAAATCGGAACGGAATGTTTATTATAGAAACTGATGAACCGTCAAATCTAGGTGCGATAATTTATTGTGATATTGTAGTGTAGTTTAGCTGTACTTACATCATAAAGAGGATAGATATTATTTGCTTAAAAATAATAGGTTTCATAACGTCTGGACTGATTTAAAAATTCATTCACTGTCAAGTAGCTTAAATATCTCCGGAGAACATAGACCAAATGTTATTGCCATGCGTAGCCGGGACAGTTTTCCAGTAATAGTAACTTATTATTTAGACTTATTATTTAAGAGTGTCAACTAGTAGAGTTATACCATCTAAGTAATCTTGTATTATAAGTTCAATTGAATCAATAATCAGGTACACACTTTTAACAGGTGTAAGTTTAATGATACTATTACCTACTCTCATTTGTTCGATATAGGTGTGAAAGCATATTAGGAGTTGATATTTTTTCTTCAACACATCATTTCAATGCCCGATAACGGCAGTATATGCATACTCATCACACCTTATTGGGAAAAAAGTACTCTCACCACAAATAGGAAAACATGACTAAGTGTATTAAGTACAAGTTAGTGGAACACGCTTTGACCTCATAACTATCAATAGATGCTATTCATAACATACAATAATTCTGCTAATAACAAAAAAGACTTCATCAATCCTGTCATGGTTGCTGTTTAAAGAATAATAAGTTACCGCAATATCATCTCATAAAAAGTGCATCTATACTGTATGTAAAAAATACATGGCTCGATATTATATGTCATAAACACTTAAACTAAAATGTAACCGCAGATACCATACTTGTGTTCATTATTCGGTATTTCTTTTAATAATAGCAACTTATTTATAGCCTTAAAATGAGAAAAGCATTTGCAAAAACAAACCACTAGAAAAATGACGTCCAATTTATTATTTTTATTTGTGCGACAATAACACGGCACGGGGTAAAAAACAAGATATCTTTATTTTGTACTTAAATTGTACACCGATCATAGAAAAGCTGTTTTGTTGTATTTTTTGCAATGCCAACTTAAATTGCAGTTAGTTAATAATATTAAGTATACAGGAAAAAGAGGGATAATATTGCTGAAACTACGTAGCTAATAGGTACCAAATTGAGCTAGGGTATTTTCCTGCAAAGATTCAAGGTACTCGGCGATCAGGTCTAATTATAGAAGTACAAATCGTCTCGGTCTGATGATTTTCGAATTTGCTAAGGCTGAGCGCCTCCAGAATACGTGCGTGAGCATGAAGAATGTAATGATCCGTCCATACTGAACTTATAAGAACAATGCAAAATCTACGTAATACTCTACTATCATAAGACACGTTATATTCTGGTAATAACTTCATAAGATTACAAGATGTCGGATTAGTTCTTATTCATTTCTTGACCGACTATTATTTTTTCTAATAGAAGGTAATCAGTAAATCTCTGGACTAACATAGTTAATATACGAGGAAATTATTCAGGAATCATTATCATTTCAGTAATCTTATAGGTCATCGCTCTGTCTTATTTAGATATCTCTGATGTCATTTCAAATGCTTGCTAAATACTTAGCGAGTAATCCATCCCGGTTTAATACCGGGCAAGTTATAATATGTATAATATAATATACTTGGTAGAGTAGCTTTCCCGACGGTGAAAGAATTTTTGAATAGGTCCAACAGTTTCCTATCTACTCATTCTCCTCAATACAAATAGATAATTAAAACTTTCCTCTGTATAATAAAAGTAATTAGCAATTAAATGTTAGTTATTAGACATGATTAATGGTTACGGACTCTTAATTATTCTTTCATACAAGTTGAAGCATATATTAATGTAATAAATGTTATTGCAGGTGCGTTAACAAAATCGCAGTTCCCAGTGTTCACAATTTACGCACAGAAGTCATGTCTCGGCGTGCGTCCATGTGAACGAGCTTGGTGCTTCGATCGCGTGCGTGGCTACCATCTAAAAGGCCGCGGCAAAAAAACTCACACAGTCAGCTCCAGGCAAATGTGCCTCGACCTGTGCCTTGGAGAAAACGAATTCGTATGCAGGTTAGTTACCTACTGAATTACTTATAAAAATATTTTTTTGTGTATCTTTTATAGAATAGGTATTTAAGATAGGTATTTAAGGTCTACATTATAGATGGACAACTCTTTATTTGTACACCACATATCCCGAAGTTTTTAAGCAAGATTAAAATTCTTGTATAAAACACAAATTGTAGCTATTCATAATAAGCTGGCACCGCCTATTTATGCGAATTATTCAATCATTTAAATAAGATTATTTAAAAAAACCTTTGGAGAATACTTTAAATTCATTAAGTTTTTGATCAATAACAACTACTTCACCACTGAGGCAGGGCATTGATTGTGTCTCAATCCTAGCACACAAAAATAGTCGAGTCACCATTCTGTTATTGTATTTTCTTGCGTGTTTCTCTGGAATGCAATAAGAGAATAATTATTTCCAGTGGTTTTGTAAACACAATTGAGATGGAATTTAACTTGTTTCAACATTATAATTGCTACAATTAAATTCTGACATGTAAATAATTTAAATATCATCTCTTAATTTATTTATATTTGAATGTACAAAAACAAGTAATAGGCTGTGGATATATCGAAAGCATATCAAAACATATACACACATTTACGTGAATAAACTGGAAATATTTACAAATAAAAAATTAGCAACCACAAGCTACGATATGGTATCCACAAAACAAATTTTTCTACCACCAAAATTCTTAGGTGCAATAAATTTATTCAAAAAAACACAAGTATCTTAAACGCCTTTTAATGAATACGCTTTTACTAGCAATTATCAACGTATTTACAGAGGATGTACAACAAAGTTCGAAGTAGAGCGTTGTGTGGGCGGAGTGAAACATGAATGACCCGCGAGCACTATTGCCCTCGACACGACCTAAGCGCGCTCGTACAGACACTTAGAATAGTATCAGTTCATCCTGTAATCCAATATTATTTGCCTACCAAAAACACAGTACAAAATAGATTAGTCTTAATTTAAATTAAAAAGTTAATTGCGCAACATTACTTAAATATTCGCATAGACTCCAGAAACCATTAGAGACATTCATATGAAGCTGAAAGTTAATGATATTTTATTGCTCCTTTGTGTGGGATTCAGCAATTAGCCTTAAGAAGAAAGTTATTTCTAGACATTGAAAAGTAACCAGTACTCTAGGAGTTAATTAACATCCTATGCCATCGTGATGGATGAAATTATTGCTGCAATTAATAGTGTAAATAGATAGAAGACTTATCGAGTAAACGTTAACAGCTTTTCAATGTATTGCATACAAAAATGCTTAGCAAGTTTTGTGGTGTAGTTGGAGGTAACGTTAAAAAAAGTATTGAAATAAATTTTCATGAAGTTCGTTATCATTTCGAAAGACAGTATTTATGTAAAAGGCAATCCCCAAGGTCCAAGAAGAAGGACGCCCAAATTTTATTTATTTAAATATAGAATACAAAATGAATTCGGTTTGGATACGATTATTGATATTTGCAGCATAAATCAAGTTTTCACAATCTTTAGCCGTTACAGGCTAGTTTCATATATCAAACAGTCTGTAGCTAATATAGAATACACGCGATTATCTTCACAATAATAATTTTATTTGAATTGTCAACTATTGTAAGTTTCACTTTTATGGCTGATAATATGCACCCGAGGCGAGGGACAAAAAAGCGCATTCACAAAGACGAGGTGAAACTAACAATTAGAGATAGTGCGTTAACCTAGTGATTATACTCGTGCAGTTATTTTTTGAATTAGCAATTAGATGAATAAATTATAATAAACTTAGATGCAGATTTTGAATGACACAATAAAAATTTCATTAATATAATGCCCGGGAGAATTTTTCGCAGAATCGTTAGGCAATGGCCTAACGATTCTGCGAAAAATTCTCCCGGGCACTGTCAATGGACAGTAATAAGATTTTAATTACAGTTAAAATATAAACTTAACAACGAACGACCACTATTTCAGCTATAGAAGAAAGAAAGAAAGAAAGAAAGAAAGTTTTATTTTTCCAACAGCGTTTCAATATATAAATACTTACACAAAACAAAAAAACAAGTGAAACAAAATTTGTAATTAAAAAAAAAGCTTGTACATATATAATAGCTTGCTGGAAAAAATGGAACGCTGCTCAGCTATTGTTGTGAGATGGAAACGTGACCATCACACAACGCTGATTTTCAGCAGCGTCCATATGTTACTCTGTCATCTGTCGGACCGTCGTCGGACGACAACAGAAGGATGATTAAATTATTTTGTAAAAAAAAAAATAACTACATACATAAAACAAAACACACAATATACGATACACTGAACACAAAACCAAGTACAATTAAAAACTTTATGACAATATTACTTACACCGAGAAGCCACGCCATAGACAAAATGAATAGCAAAAAAGCTATAATCTTGACGTATCTTATTCCTGTGGTCTTTGTTACGTTGTGTGATTAGAATAACATTTCATAAGCCCGTGGGAAGCGCAGGAAGTCGAACTATATTCTCACCGCGGCACAACAATATAACTAAATTTAAAATCACGAACATTCAGGCCATGATACACCACATCCGAGACATAATTATACTACAAGATTAATAATAGTGTTATGAGGTGTACATAATTTACTAATCACACGTCTACTGTCGACGTTAATATTATCCACTACAATTGAACTAACAAGAAATGAAAATAAACGTGTTTAAGGTCATGACTCTGTTGCTTTCAATCACACACCAACATATTGTAGAGACTGATTCTACATTATTGCTAACGAACAGTTATATTAGATACATCCTTAACTTACGTGAACGGAGTCAAATATAATTTAATGTCTCCAATCAACAAGAAAATATTTAACGTCAACGTCGCTTCATTAGATATCCATACACAAATTTATAGATTAACCGATAACGAAGTCGATCAACCTTCACTAAGTTACCATAGACGGCAGGTACTGCGGCACATCTTTGTGGTTCAGTTCAGTGGATAAGTCACAGCTTGTTCCTGGTAGCCGTTCCGTTTCTGAATTCTACAAACGAGCATTATATACAAAGCAGGGAGGCCAATTGAACGGCCTACGTCTCAGGCATCTAATGTAGCAAGACACGACTGTCCTATTGTGTTTATTTCCTTGTATGGGTTTTGATATCATTAACATAAATAGTGTTCTGCGTCAAACGCTCACATTCGATACACGTATATCCCTTGGCGTGTTCAGGTCAAGCTTAGGCTGCTCACTATTGCGGAATGTAGCGCTAATTTGCTTCTGAATGCATTGACTACGAGCATTTACTAGTATAACGGTCAACCATGTTATAAATCTGATCATGTTTCCACTCTCCGTATTGAACACTTTATTTACAACTATTTTCAAGTATCATCATCGTAATACGTTTTTAGTGTCATTTGCTTTATTGAGCTATTTCTTCTTATTTCTCTAAACAGTTAACTGTATAGTAATAAAAACTGCCAATATACTTAAATCGTTGACCTGGTAGTCAACGCGATACAGTACGTAAATATTATTTATATTAGCTCAAAGTTAGGTACGTTTATAAAACTTCATTTTTATGAATATTTACTAATAATTATACCGTTCAATATATGCCACGATTTCACACTACCATGTTAGAATTCTCAACTGAGGTTAGGGTTAGGTACCGATTAGAGAATTAAATGCAGGATTTTACGAGATCAAGTTTCTTTAAGTTCGACACGTGTACCGTTGGATACAAATCGTCCTATCTCCATTGAAGTGAACAAGCAGCAAAGGCGCACCCCGGGCGGCGCACATCGCGATCGTCGACAGTCACGACATTTGGCAAATATTGCCCGGACTTGGCGGTTTGAGTGCTGCGCGGTGTGGGAGCGGCCTGCTCTATCGCTTCCTACTTCCACGATACAATAACCGATAAAACACATATCGTTTTCCTCTTGCAACCTTAACATAAAATATAAGTAAAAAAAAAACTCCGTGAATTTTCTTCACAAACTATTTTCCTATAGAGAGAATTGCCAAGCTTGTATCAAACAAGCGTAGCCTCGGTGGTTTCAAAGTAGATAAACAAAGGATTACATTAACCGAACATCGTATTTATACAGCTTATTATAATACCATGCTAATACAGAGTAAGACTCAAATAAATCAACAGGAAATTATTTCAGTTTTTATTTAGTCACGCTTTATATCAAAAGATGTAATGTTATACATTACAAGCGATTGAAATTATAGTCACCTATAATTTAAACGCTATTATTTTTTTATTTAGACCACCAAAGATGATTTTTGTTACAGATCAGTATGCATATTGAAGTATCTATTACAATAAGAGAGATGGCTCTCAATTAAGGGGTTTACTGTATTTTGTCCGCCTATTTTTATTGCAGGGTTATACGCCTCTATCTATAGACGAAAGCATTAAAAAAAGAAATAGGTTGTTTTAGTACCCGTAAATTAATAAATAATATTTGGATATATGAATATACACATAGATATACCTATATTCTTATAATTATACATGTTCCTAAAAATAGGACCTACTAAATCTGAAAGCGTGGGGCTAGCAATTATTCTTCTCCTTCTCCAGCCCATTTACGTCCCACTGTTGGGCACGGGCCTCCTCCACTTTGGGGGGATTATGGTCTACTGTGCCGCGCTGACCAGGCGTGTAGGCATAGGGTTTATTTTCGAGTTTGCCGTCTTTCACAGAAGATGTTATCTGCAATATCCCTTATCTGACTTTAACAGCACCCTTGGGAGGAGATGGGGTGGTGACACTGTATTCTTAATCCGTTACCACACGGAGAAGCAATTATTATTTAGGTATAATCATTATGGAATGATAATCATTATGATTTGTATAGTAGCGGTATTATATTGATAAAATATGACAGGTAATAAAAATCAGGTTAAATTACTTTCTTTGATTCGCAGTTATTTAATAAGAAATACATATTTAATTTATGACCAGTCTTTAGGGCTTCGTTCTCATTTACGATATTTATTAGGTTAAAGACATATAACTCGTTTTAAAATGAGATTAAGATTTGATTTAATGACGAAAACAGTTAAAAAGAACTTCCTATAATAAAATCATTTCCTTCTAATATGTAATAGAAAAAAAAGACGTGTGGCACGCGGGGACTGCCGCGGTAAAGCTATTACATAAATTTTTTTATCAACTTATGCGTTTATAATTATATAATTATTTTATTTATATAATGCAAATTAATATTATATTATATAACGCAAATCCAGGAACTGTGAGGTCTCATAGTAGGCATGGACGCACAGAGGTAGCAAAATCATTTCACAAACAATACTTAAGTGGTGAAGCGCACTATGCGTTTGTTAAACTGAATGCATAGCTAACAGCCGTATTCACAAACGTTCTGTGAGGTCTCATAGTAGGCATGGACGCACAGGGGTAGCAAAATCATTTCACAAACAATACTTAAGTGGTGAAGCGCACTATGCGTTTGTTAAATTGAACGCATAGCTAACAGCCGTATTCACAAACGTTACTGTGAGGTCTCATAGTAGGCATGGACGCACAGAGGTAGTAAAATCATTTCAAAAACAATACTTAAGTGGTGAAGCGCACTATGCGTTTGTTAAACTGAACGCATAGCTAAGTTTTGTCTATGAATACAAAGGCTCGATGAACGGAACGCACTGAGAAGTGTTACCCTTTGCACAGTGCATCAACACTTAAGTACTTACTTAAGTAAATATTGTTTGTGAATACGGGTGTAAATGCCATAAACTAAAATAAGATTTATAATCCATAATTACTGATGCTTACATCTGTCCTTTGTTTATGGTAATTATGATAAAATAGCGATTGTCAATCAAATGTCAATAAAATAAAATAAACATTATTTTACATTATTAAAATCTAAAATACGCTGTTATCTGAACATTTAGGATATATGTTGTCGATTCAAAATCCTTATTTTAATACGCTGTTTAATTTGAGGAAGGCGCGTACCATTGGTATCAACAGGATGAAATAAATTGCGGGGCGAAGGGGAGATTACGCATGCGCAGTAGCGCCGACAATGTAAGGTTTTTTCATTACGCTATTTTCGTTACGGAATTTCTGGATTCGGTCTCCACGGTCAAGGCCCGCGATAGAAGCCATGCAATAGCTTAAAAAAGAGATAGAAGCTTAAACAATTACCATTCGAAAATACTAAAATTGCTGGATACCTACTGTAATAATAATGTTCCAATGCTGTAAGAACGACAATAATCTAACCAGCCATAATCTTTCGTTAAATTTCGTACGTACAAAATAGTATTGTAATTTGGTTAACCAATTGTTATTGAAACAACTTTTCTAAGTACAATTTTAGAACAGCGAAAGTTCTTATAAACAAAGGAAGACGTTCATCTCTAGTGAAAATCGAATAGGTTAGCGCAAAGGTCATTTGATCACAATCGATTGCGCATCTATAGAAAATATGAGTTAGATGAACAAGATAATATTTTATATGGGTGGTCAATATATACTAAAGTAATACTATCTATAACATTCCAATGTCACTAGATGCCGTCCTTAAATTATTCATAGCCTTATATTACTCATACAAATGAAAGCAAACAAGGTATAGAAATGTCCATAATATGACATTTGAAATTTTTATAGGCAGTATCATGACGGAACATTAAATCAGTGAATCGTACTATAATATGCAAACAAAGCCTGTTGAATATAAAGATAGAATGAACTGTAGACATTGAAAGTAAAAGTAAAATCTTTTAACTGAATGGTTTAATTGAGAGAGCATTGCACGACACGATACCAGTACGTCTATATTCTTAAAGATCGCGATGAATATAAATGATCACAATGACATACATACGATTATTGTTCGAAATCTTAACTCTGATTGTATCAATGAACAATATTTTTTAATTAAACAGTGTTACATGTGCTACTTAAAACCGGTTTGAGTGTTTATCTAGCAGAGCTTTAGAAAAGGAAATTTCTAGCATCTGAGGTCAATGTGTCAACAATGTATTATTTTTGTACATGCAACAAGATAGAACACGACAAAATTTAAATTTAAAACAATTTAATTTGCCTATAAATTATTATAATCACCAATTGAAATGTGTAGCGAAAAAGTGTAATTTGCACTAAGCATACTCTCAACAACTTGGGAAAATTCACACAGTAAAAAGAAATAGAAAAATACATCTTGTTTAACCGCGTGAATCTTTGTTACAGATCGGCGAACTATAACAATAAAACTGGGGAGTGTGTGCTGTCGAACATGGACCGTATTACTTTGGCGGGAACAAACTCTTTCCAAGCGAACGAAGGTACAAATAGACTTTTCACATATATTTAGCCTTTCGTCAATATGTGATTTAAATACATGAAAATAAAACCATTACGAAAATTTTAGATACCGATTATTTGGAGAACAACTGTGTTGAGGAGCCAACTAAGTTATGCGAGTTTAAAAAAATGGGTGGACGAATTCTGAAGACCGTTGACTCAGTGTATCAAGATGTTCAAACAATTGAGGAATGCCGCGAGCTTTGCCTAAATTCACCTTTCCGTTGCCACTCTTATGACCATGGAGACACTGGTGATCACGTATGCCGTCTATCTCACCATTCACGAGCAACTCTTGCTGATATTCAGGTAAAAATAAAATACATCATTTTATTTAGAAGCTGATTGTAACTAAATTGCAGTACATAACCAAATGTAATGTGTTTTCAGGACCCTTACTTGGAAGTACCTGAGGCAGCCACTTACGAATTGTCATCTTGCTACAACGTATCCATTGACTGCCGAGCAGGAGACATGGTTGCTCGTATTCAAACATCCAAACTATTCGACGGCAAGATCTATGCTAAGGGTAGTCCGAACTCATGCGTTGTTGATGTTAAACAAAGTCTGGAATTTGAGCTACATATGGGATACAATAATATTGAATGTAATGTGAAGCAGAACGGACTTGGCAGGTAATAAACAGTGCAACAATTTACTATTAGCTTTTCTGCAATGCCATAAATATTATAATTTAAATAAGACATTTTATTAACAACCGTAAAACGACTCATTTTGTTTAATATTTTAGTAAACACATAAATAATAATATCAAAACTGTTTCAGATATTTAAATGATGTAGTAATTCAGCACCACGATACCATCGTAACATCATCCGATCTTGGTTTGGCTGTGACTTGCCAGTACGACTTGACCAACAAGACAGTTGCCAACGAGGTTGACCTTGGTATACACGGAGAAATCATGACAGATCTGTCAGAGGAAGTGATAGTAGACTCTCCCAACGTAGCTATGCGTATTACGGACAGAAATGGCGACGATACTATTGCATCTGCTGAAGTTGGAGATCCTCTGGTATTTATTTTTTTGGTTCACATAGTACGTATGTCTGTTATTTCTTTTCCGTGTCATAAATTTACATAATTTTATTCACAGGCTCTTAAATTCGAGATTATGGATCCCAACTCACCATTTGAAATCTTTGTACGTGAGCTTGTTGCTATGGATGGAGTCGATTCCAGCGAAATCACTCTTATCGACAGTGATGGTTGTCCTACCGAACACTTCATTATGGGACCTCTTTTCAAATCAGCCAACAGTGGAAAGGTAAAATCAGGAATAAATATTTTTATATAGTTATCCTCCAAAACCAACTAAAATAGTATTTCATTTTGAGTTGCTATTGATTATCTCTGAGCCATTTTAATCTTATTTGTCAAAGAAGACAGTTTAACAACGTCATCTTAAAAATAAAACAACCATATCATTTTAAAATACAATTAGCATAAATAAGCTGCTACACTTAATTTTACGGTAGTTCCTTTTCTTTCTTTTTAACGAGTGTTATTATTTTTTCAGATGTTGCTGTCTCACTTTGATGCATTCAAATTCCCATCTTCCGAAGTTGTACAGTTCCGTGCCTTGGTGACACCGTGCATGCCTACGTGCGAACCCGTACAATGTGATGGTGGTCCGAACGAACTCCGCTCCGTCATGTCTTACGGACGTAGGAAGAGGCGTTCTACTCCCGCTGCCCCCACCGACGATATGTTGCTTGTACAAACAATTCAGATTACTGACAAGTTCGGATTCGACAAACAACGCGCCAAGAACGTCACTGAAGATTCTGTTTACGTCAGAGAGACTGAAGTAACTTGTGTCAACGCAGCAGGAGCTATGCTTGCTGCAGCAGCCTTTTTAGCCGCTCAACTAGTCGTTTTGGCCGCGTGGACGTGCAGTTGGCAGCGACGACGTGCTGCTGCTAAAGCTGCCGAATTACTTCCAGGGCCTAGTGCTCCCTCCGCTCTTTGCAAGGTCTACGATCCCAGTTACTCTCGTGCACACCAGAGGCATTTCTAAATAACCGGCGTGTCGACGTGATCAGCGTCCGCAATAGTAGTTATATTTATTTAGTGTAAAAGCCCCCGTCGAGTTCTGCCTTGTATGAATGACAAATTCATTTGACTATCATTTGTCAAATCGAGTTTAGGACAACGATAGCGGTTATTTAATAATTAGAGTCCAAACGCTTCTCAGCTAAGTACCACGTAGAGGTACCAGTAGTGAGGCGCGCGACACTGAGAAGGGGACGACCACAAAAGCGTGCGCGAATGTGGATGGATGCAAGTAGCGATGCGAATTGACCGAGTGTTGAATACGTGTAGAATATGAACGCTAGCTTGTCCCCATCTCCGGCGTCGTTGGCGGGACCGCGGCCGTGACTCGTTATCATGATCACGTCGCTCATTCGTTCACTTTACGCATAGACATCCATTCACGGATGTCTGATTACGTATTGTACCATATTTTTTTTAAAAGTAGCATAAGCCTGATTTTAATGATATCTAGTGATAAGTAAAAAGTAATATTTCAGTACCTTTTAAGTAGATAACCGAACGTGCGACCTAAGTCAAGAGACGATGGATTGACGGCCGTCCCGACATCGTAATTTATTTAATTTAACTTAGTTTCTTTTTTTATTTAATTTATGATCGAATATAGTATTTAATAAAAATTTAATATAAATAAAATACCTACCTAAACAAATAAAAGCTTACGATTTAGTAGAATGTACTACTCCATATCATCTAAATGTATGTTATTGTATTTATTAGTGCCTTATAAGAAGTCAAAGTAATGAAATGTAATTTGAAATTATATTTGAATTACAACCCCTTTATCCGTCCAAATTGTCATTACTTGAAATAAACTTTCCAAAATATATTTTCGTTTTATTTCAACTAATTACCATGTATCTTAGCTGTAAATTTAGGATTTTTCAGGCAGGTAACTGAAGGCAGTCTATTGTTTGCTACTCCTGGACATATGCGTCACAACTAAAGCACACAACTACAAACATTAGAGTCATAAAGTACTCATATGCATATCCCACAAACTATCATTTTAAGTATGTAGGTAACCAACCCTTGAATAGAAGTAAGACAAGCTTACTAGTTTATGATCAAAACATGAAAATCTGTTGCCTTCTGCATAATAACTATTACCTCGAAATACAAGCACAAATTACTCAAACATGTCGAAAAAAATCAAGAATCACGCTATTACTATAAAGCGACGTTCTTTCGACTACTGACTGATTTTATGAATATAATGGCTTTTCTTAAAAATTGATTATTGTTGATATGTGCATTATTTATCTGACACCAAACGGACTCTACAATGTTTATATTTTGTTAAAATCACCATGAAATGTCACAAAAGATTTTCAAACAAGATTTTTATTTAATAGCCCAAGAATTTTTGTAGAGATGCGAAAAAGAGGTTGAATTGACCGCAGTTCTTATAAAAGTGTGACCGTCAATGAGATGGGATCTTTGCGTTGAACTTGTCACCATCACGTGTGAAGGGGCACGGCTCGTGTTGTTCGTGAGCAAGATAACATCGATGTGCGCAAAGCGACGACGGCACGCGACCAAAGACACGTGCCGACTGGAACTACTAAGCGCAGCCCATTAGTAGGCAGGCAACGAAGAATTTTTCCCTAACAAGAATCTAGATTCAGATTAGAGCTAGGCGTCGAAACAAAATAAAAGTATGTATTTAATCCCTTGTCGGGGAGGCAACTAGGTTTTTATATATGCAAAGAATAAAATAAAGGTTACGTTAAGCAGACAACTGATAAATAATTTACTTTTATAAAGAGAGAAATCCTATTTCTAATATCTCTCTTTAGTTGAAAGCATTTATATGCCCAAATTTAATTTCTAACTTCTGGTGGGTACAGTAGTAATAACAGTTAGGTACTTCATAGTTGATCCTCTCGCGTTCAAGATCGTGGGTTCGAAATGCATTCGTTTGGGTATTTTCTATGTATCACAAAATCTGTTTTATATAGGTACTACTAAAGGGTGACAAACAAACATAATGATGGTAAGCAGTTACCGTAGCCCATGGACGTTTACTTTACAACACCAAAAGTGTGGCCCTCGCGCCGCTGATCATGTAGGAACCTTTTTACGCCCTTTTTAAAGAGCCGCATGACATGATATGAAGTTTCGCTGCAAAGGTACAGCGCGCGATGTTATCGGTTCTAAGGTGTGAGAATGAACTGAAATGAATGTCTCTTTGGCGCCGTGGCCACCATTTCAAATAAATCTTCAAAACACATCCCATTGTACAGGCGATCCTAAATCCCAAATACGCAAAGGGAGGCGAAGTCTCTCCTCAGACTTTACGGCTCGTATTTACAAAAAAAGGAGAGCAATAAAACAGTTATAATAAAAATAAGAGTTAAAATGAAATTACGTAGAAGTTTGTGTATACACACATACATTCAAAAAATTGGTCAAGTGCGAGTCGGACTCGCGCACGAAGGGTTCCGTACCATTATCTATGCAACATAAGGCAACGTTATTAGTATCGAGCAAGAAACGGTAAAAAAATCATGTTTGTTGTATGGGAGCCCCCCTTAAATATTTATTTTATTTTATTTTTAGTATTTGTTGTTATAGCGGCAATAGAAATACATCATCTGTGAAAATTTCAACTGTCTAGCTATCACCGTTCTTGAGATACAGCCTGGTGACAGACGGACGGACGGACGGACGGACGGACGGACGGACAGCGAAGTCTCAGTAATAGGGTCCCGTTTTTACCCTTTGGGTACGGAACCCTAAAAACGAGTACTTAGACGTTGATGTTTCATGAAATTTAATTTTTAATTGAATCTTAGAGAAATATGCCACTATTCTCACAGACAGTTAGAAATACCGTGTCATCTTCTAAATAGTTTCATCCGAGGATTGCACGACGAAAACATGTTTAATATTTTAGGTCTATTTATAAACATAGCATAGCTTGAAAAAACAAAAAGACCGAAAACAATTTAAATTCTTAGCAAACGCAAGGGACGGACGCAATATTACAGTAGCTGACAGCGTAATACATTTTCGTAGAACTATAAAATTCTAATATTGAATGCAGCATTGTGTTGCGGATAAAGCCGTTTACAATAATATGAAATATTCATAAAAGGGAATCGGCGGTGGCCACCGGAATCGAAAAGCAAGAATAGAAAATAAAACACACAAACACACAATCGACTTGTAAACATCGGTCATGGATAATTCTGTAGCCAACATTTATATTATAAAATTGACATTCCAGCAAGTAGTATCCCTAGAACTCGTCGTCATAGGGAAGAGCATGTAATAGATCGATATCGGCTTCTTTTGTGTCTTGTACCGATCGAATAGTTAAAGATTTTATATCGCGCTCAGCACCGCGACATAAATATTGCTTGGACAGCTCGTTTCTCATGAAATATGTAATCTGATTATGTATTACAATAAATGAATCACATTGGAAAACTTAAAGATTGTTAATACAGTCAAGTAAGTAATATTTTGCACCAGATGCAACATTAAAAAATATACCAACTAACTACAGAATACTTCTTAGTTGTTTTTTTTTCTTCATAAAAGCGCTAGAAACGCTCTGGTTGTAATATATAAAAATACTAGCTGCCCCGGCAAACGTTGTTTTGCCATACAATTCTGTGTAAAAATCAACAACAAAAAATTTCATCAAAATCGGTCCAGCCAAATTTAAACTATCCTATCTCTCAAGTTGGATCGAACTGCACATGGTGTGCGAATTTTATTATAATCGGTTAAGTGGTTTAGGAGTCCATTGAGGACAAACATTGTGACACGAGATTTATATAATAATATATTAAGATGTGAAGTTAAGACGATACCAAAATAGCTTCGTGCATTTTTCTATGTACGAAGATTTCATTGTTTCTTTAGATTGAATGGCTAGAACTCTAATTTTTAAGTATATATTTTTTCAATATATGATTTAGGATCGCATGAACTCAGAAACGCGATTGAAAAAAGTTTTCTCGATAGAAAATCTTGGCGAAACAACCTCTAAATTTTTTATTTTTTTCATTTGTCGGTCTATTATCGCGTATTAACTAATGAAATAACTTTAAAAACATAGGTAACTATTATGTATAGAAACACGTAAATCAGAATTAAAATATATTTAGTAGATTTTGAGTAAATAGGAAAAGTATCCCTAATTCTTCATTTTCTGTGCCTACTGGCTGTGTTAATATGTACGTGTCGGCGATGATATACGATAATATTGATGTAGGCCCTTAACGAGAACGCATAATCTCCGAAATGTAGTAAAAATCATGCCGAATAAATTATCATTATACCGTCACGCCTGTAGAGCGCCATCTGCTGCTAAATAAGGTCCAAATTGATGGCACTCATACATAATAGTATCAAGATGCTCCTGGTACAGGAAAAGCTATTTAATTAATAAATAGATAGAAGTACTTATGAGAATATTAAAGCACCAATAGGCAGTACAAATGTCTGCGTATGTCACTCAATAAATGGTCATGTGTCAAATAATGTGATGGGATGATTTTTCTAAAAAGAAAAATAAAAGATAAACACCACGGCCACGTCCATTATTTATATTTATATAAATAAACTATTAAGCATAAAAATTAAATTAAATTTTATTTATTGGTGAACTAATAGCGTAAACTTATATTTTAATGTAAATTAAATTTGATATGCCTTAAAGAATATTGACATCACCAGTCATAATTTTAGGTTAGTTATATTTTATAAGGGGTAATTTTAAATTCCTAAGAAGTAGGTATATCAGATACATGTAATAAATAACAGCAAATAGGACAAGGGATAAGATCAGTAATATAAATATGATAAATGTGAGAGTTTGACTTCAACCATTTAGGAAATTAACTTTCTTAATATTTTTTCCTAGTAAATAACAAGAATCTTGATAAAAATAAATTGATATAACTGTTATAATTTGTAATAACTACAAGTAGACGATTAATGACAATTATAATATGAATATTAATTTTGTGTTTTAATTTGAGGTCATTCGCAGTAAATACCATCCCGATACCATCCCGTACCTGTACGGTTGCAGCGTAACTTTATCCCACGTACAATCAGGTTGTGAAATGAGTTTCCTGCCGTGGTTTTACCACAGGACTATAGCATGGGGCTCGTCAAAAAGGGCGTTAAACGGTTCCTACAGGGTCGGCAACGCGCGAGTGACACCTCTGGTGTTGTAAACGTCCATAGGCTACGGTAATCGCTTACCATCAGGCGAGCCGAAAGCTTGTTTGCCCTTGTAGTATAAAAAAAAATACTCGAATTTTTAAGTCGTCTACATGTTTTAACCTTTTGGAAACCCTACCACTTCTAAAGTTACTATACTTATATAACTTTACAAGTGGTTTTTTTATATATAACTTTACGTAACGTAATTCGAGGTCAGAGTAATGGTTTAAAGTTTTCTTAAGGGCCTACATCAATATTATCGTATATCATCGCCGACACGTACATATTAACACAGCCAGTAGGCACAGAAAATGAAGAATTAGGGATACTTTTCCTATTTACTCATAATCTACTAAATATATTTTAATTCTGATTTACGTGTTTCTATATATAATAGTTACTTATGTTTTTAAAGTTATTTCATTAGTTAATACGCGATAATAGACCGACAAATGAAAAAAATAAGAAATGAGAGAGGTATTTTCGCTAAGATTTTCTATCGAGAAAACTTTTTTCAATCGCGTTTCTGAGTTTATGCGATCCTAGATTATATATTGAAAAAACATATACTTAAAATTAGAGCTCTAGCCATTCAATCTAAAGAAACAATGAAAACTTCGTACCTAGAAAAATGCACGAAGCTATTTTGGTATCCTCTTAAATACTGCAGTTATAACATGTTAATAGATTATCACTTATTACTTTATATGAGATATTTCTAACGATTTCACAAGGCACGATCTATTTCAACTCATTACGTTGCGATTGCTTTGCGTCGTTTATGGATATTCACTGAGCAATTTGCTTTAGAACGTCTTGATACAACGATCACGCAGGGGCATTTTAAACATGAAAAACACAGATCAGCTTTGATAGATAGGACATTACGATTTTTTGGTTAACTACTAAACCCACCGACGAGAAAGGCGCAGTTTGCGGGTATAAAATAATACATAATCATTGGTCGTAACAAAATCACAAGTAGTTTTCTCATACATCGTTATTATAGATATGCTAGCTCGCGCATAATATTTTCAGTATGCGTTGATCGCCTTGCATGTGAGATCTATGGGTGTAATCTGTGATGAAAATAGACAAGCACCAAGGCTACATAACACGCCTGGAAGAGACCATCATAAGATTTTATATATAAATATTTATGAGCCCAAAGTAAATGTGATGAGTACTAACAATTTAGTACAGTGTGTTTACGTTCAGTACATGAAGTTATTTTTAAATATTGTGGAAAATTTATTACTTTATTGATATTGCTAGACATGAACTACATAATCATAAGATCACATTACTTTATTAAAAACTTAAGATACAAAGTAATAATAAGTAAAGTAATAAAAAATAAGTTAAAAGGCTTTCTTTCTTTTATCGATGTACAATGCTCATTCTGCATTAACGAACAATCATAGAAACTATTTCTTATGTTTTATTACATAATAACAGCAACGCACTATTCTTTTCTACAGTCATGCCTAGGGCTTTATAAAAAAAAATTGTATCGTTTCAAGCAAATGGCATTTCATGACTAGCTATCACGCTACCGAGTAGATTCCTAAACATAATAAAAACAAGGTATATATAATAAGGTTTTCGTTAAAAACAAGGTCTAGGCGAAGCTGCTATTAAAGCTATATGCTTAAAAAATAAATATATCTATAGGTACCTACGTATAAGTATATAAATAGCAGTTACATACACGCATATGTGACAATATTAAAAATGAAAGAATACCATACTGCCTATCACAATCATCTGGGTAACCATCCAGTGAATTATTCAATTAAAGTTCCTTGTCGGTCAGCAAATGACTGGGCGGGCCCGACAATTTGTTGCTCTTGTAGTCCTGATTGTATGTTTGTACAAAGAATCAAGTTGAGAGCTTGCAAAATATCCGGCAAAGTAAACATTGTTTTATCTTCTTTATTAGAATACTAGCTATCGCCCGCAACTTCGTACGCATGGAATTTAAAACAAACATTGGTACCGATTCTACATGCACAACTAAAACTTAACTAAAAAATGGAAATTGAGTGTCAATAACATAATTCGGCAATGTTGACAGAACTTTTTATTAGAAAATTTGTATATTATAGACAATAGATTTTTATTAATAAAAATGTGCACAACGACATAACCAATTAATCAAAATACGCCATAGCTGTTTTAATTTTTTAGTTAAGTTTAGTTGTGCACGTCGAATTGGTATCATTTTCAAATTACACAAAAAACCCATGCTCTTGTGCCCCTCTATCTATTAAAAAAACCGTATTGAAATCCGTTGCGAAGTTTTGAAGATATAAGCTCACATAGGACAAACACAAAAATAGCGACTTTATTTTATTTATTTATTTATAACTTTATGCACTTTTATAATGTACAATGGCGGACTTAATGCCATCGGCATTCTCTACCAGTCAACCAGTGATAGTGTAGAGAAATTAGGGCAGGTGCTCTTTTTTTTTTAAAAAACCTTACATTCCAATCTAACAATATACTAAAAGTAAATAAACGAACATATACATAATTATATATAAGATACACATACACAAAAGATACAAACATATTTACATGTACATGAATCATAATTACATAAACCTTACATATATACATAACAAAAACAGTAATATTCATTCTTCTAAATTAAAATTTTTTAAATATTCTTCATTATTAGAATACTTACACATTTTTACTGTTTAGAAAGGGTATGTTTTTCAAACGGAGGAATCAAATTCGACAAATAAGATGTCGCGACATCGTCAGATTCTTCTATTTTATGTACGAATCTTGTAGAAGCGAAGCCATCAAAATTCGTATTTTAAAATTTAAATACAACTAAATATGTATTGTTATTGGCGCTTACCATGCTACGGTTTTATCGTTCTATCAAATATGTAAAGCTGGGTGAACTCGTAAAGTGTATTCTGAGGTATCGTAATAAAATTATAATAAAACTAAGTTTGTTTGTGTTATTATTGCTGCATCTTGCATCCGAATATATTAGGGTAATACACTAAATATTCCTTTTCAAATAAGTAACTATCTTCTACGTTAACACACACTGGTATTTCTCTTCAGAAACCTTTTCTAGAACTATTCGCAGTAATATTCTAATTTTGAACATGTATTCTGATAATAGAAATGACCATTCACTAAGTTCATCTATCTCTACATCAATATGCATGTCTTGGACCGGTGCAGGTGGTAGGCAAAATTTGGACTTATATAATTACTAGCTGACCCAGCCAACGTTGTTTTGCCATACTAAAAAAAATGTTTGAAAAATAGATGTTGGCCGATTCTCAGACCTACTGAATATGTATGTAAAATTTGAGAAGAATCGGTCAAGCCGTTTCGGAGGAGTACGGTAACTAACACTGTGACACGTGAATTTTATATATTAGATGTAAAAAAAAATGTGCCTACATGAATTAACGATATTCATTTCATTTCGATAAGTAATCTAAGTTCATACTACATAATGTGAATTAGGTTAATTTCGTTTCTTTTTAAAATACACCTGTTTTCAGATAAAAATATCCGAGACAAGGCAAGTTCCAGAAATCGCAGTTAATCTTAAAACTTGATGGTCAAAAATGTAGTTTCATTGATACATATCTGGTTTTTCGTCTTATAAAACACGTAAATTTAACAGTTGCCTTTTATCATAATGTTCTCAAATCTTATAGTAGATTGAGTCGTAGGTAACTAAATAACTGAATGAAGAAATTAAAAAAAAAAGCTATAACATCCAATGGATAGACCAATTTAAAAACGATGACAATCATATATGGCCCTTTTCTCATATTAAAAAAAAAATACTAACGAAATTAATAGGGGTATTTTCTATGTATCATAAATATGTATGTATTTACAAAAAAGCATATAATAATATTATTTTATAGTATAACTGTATCTGGTACCGATAATATAAGCATGGACGAAATGTCCATAAATATTTTAAAATATCTTCAACAGATGTAATCGACTCTGAAAACGAGATAAAAACGAAGGTGAAAAAAAAACTCGTAGCAGATGGCACTCTATAGTCGCTGCCTACCCCCATGGGAAAAAGGCGTAATGTTATGATGATGATGATGTGAACAACGTTGCAACTTTGAAAAAATCGTTTCTTCCTAACGCGTTGTGTGAAATGTCCATGAATATTTATTTAATGAATTTTATGATAAAATATTACAAATTTCCGGACAAATATATTGCAATTTTATAAACAAGTAATTTTTAGGGTTCCGTACCCAAAGGGTAAAAACAGGACCCTATTACTGAGACTTCGCTGTCCGTCCGTCCGTCCGTCCGTCCGTCCGTCCGTCTGTCACCAGGCTGTATCTCAAGAACGGTGATAGCTAGACAGTTGAAATTTTCACAGATGATGTATTTCTATTGCCGCTATAACAACAAATACTAAAAATAAAATAAAATAAATATTTAAGGGGGGCTCCCATACAACAAACATGATTTTTTTACCGTTTCTTGCTCGATACTAATAACGTTGCCTTATGTTGCATAGATAATGGTACGGAACCCTTCGTGCGCGAGTCCGACTCGCACTTGACCAATTTTATTTATACTATGGTTAGTAATAGACATTTTATTGTGTTACAAAACTGACAACCAACGGCGTTAAATCAAAATTTTACTAGACAATTATAAGTTATGCATATATTTGAAACCATAGATTTATAATGTACATAATTCATGTTGGGTTTGAGATGAGTTGTTCGTGGTGTTGCATTAAATGTCGGAAGTGATCAAACTTGGATCACGAAGCGCAAGCACAGACGCGCTAACAATTCGCTAATAGACGATCGTGTTCGTGAACACGCCTCCTAAGCTCAATAATAATATCCAAACTGAGAGATACTATTATTGTACTTTAGTCAGTTACACAAACATCCGAATATTAAAATGATAATATTCGAATGAATTGTAGTATTTTACGGTTCCGTACAAAAAAGGTAAAAAGGGGACCCTACTAGGTACTAAGTTTTCACTATCCGACCGCCTGTCCGTCACCAGGCTGTCTTATGAACGATGATAGTGACATGAAATTATTATAGATGATGTATTTATTTTGCCGTATTGCAAGACCTAGGACTGTTAATCTCAGTTTTATACTCTCAACTCAATTCAAAATAGCCCGAATTAGATTTTAATACTTGATGTCTATTTTTAATCTTGGCAAACAAAATTATTTATACTTAATTAGGTATACAAAGTGATGAAATAAAAGTAAATAATTTCTTTACACACCACGTGCTCACTCTAGGGTTAACAGAAAATCAGCAAGCAAGGTCTTCATTAAAACGTAAACACAACACGAATTTTATATTTCTAACAATTATCTACAAAATGTCATACGCGTACTTTTTAATTAGGTATGTTTCAATATACCTATTTCTAAATCTAGTAACGAACGCGTGACGTCACAGTCACAAGCGTCTAAATTGGCTTCGAAAAGGTAAAATAACAAAATTGTATACTGTATGCCCAATAAATTTATCAATTGAATAGTGTTAATTAAACTAACAACAAGATTGTAATTGTTACAGTATAGAAGAATAGGTAATCCTTGTGCGTCACACCTCCCACATTCCTAGACAAATATCAATTCCAACACATTATACAAACAGTACTAAGTAAGTAAAATATTCCTCGTTTTTGCAACATTTTTCTCTTATGCTTCGCTCCTATTGGTCGCAGCGTGATGTTAAATAGCTTATAGCCTTCCTCGATAAATGTATTACCCAACAGTAAAATAATTTTTCATATCTGAACAGCGGATCCTCAGATAAGCTCGTCCAAACAAACAAACTCGACAGCTTTATAACATTTGAATAAATTAATTTCTTGAATAAGTTTCTTTCTTGTTTTCATACTGAATCACATCAATCAGTTGAAGATATTTTAACTCTTGTTTATAAGTTCACAAATAAACACGCGAACTATGCCTTATATATCTTTAATGTCACTATTCACTATAACGAAATGAAAAGATCATTAACTATATTCTGAACTGTATCAAATAAAGCAAAAAAAAAAAAACCTAGTAATTTCTTCTACCTGTTATAAGAAATAGAAGAGAAAGGTCGTTTTAAAATACAAAATATATCAAGTTCATCTAATCTCATTGTATTTTCAATGCCGCAACTTCAGTGTACGACAGCCCAAACATAACATGTATTTGTTATATTATTGATAGACTCACCCTTAATCTTTGATCGCCAACTGTCCACACCCGACTTGCAAAGTCATTGGAAGCTCCCACGATGAAGGCCCCTGTGGCGTCGAAATCAACTGACATCACGGCAGCATTAGATCCAACTAATGTACCTCTGTTTTCTACTACACCTGAAAAATAGGAATATATATTATACGTATAATGATTAACAGTGAATAACATATATTACTACCAGATTATTTATTGAATCGGCAGAAATATCACCTGTCATGGTATGTGCTTTTCACTCACAAAATCAGGCGGAGATCCTACTATGAACTTAATTGAAGAAAGCATTTATAAAAAAGATAATTTCAGGTAGTAATAAATATAAAACTACCAATTAGTTATGCCTAGAAATAGGTATTTAAACTATTTTAGATCGCAAAAAGAACCATAAGTGTTTTAAAGCTATTGAAGTAAGGGGTTGGTTATGTGGAGAGGATGAAAAATGACGATTAACGAAAGGCATATAAATACACGGCGGAGATAAGTGGTGGAAACGCTGGGAGAGGGCGCCCCAAAAAGACATATGCAAATGTCATCGGTAATTCTACAAAAGGCATGTATGACCAGAATTATGAATATTATAATCGAAGCCTATCGAAGGTCGAAATATAGACCTCAGATGTCTATAAAATGTATAGATCACACATCAATCTTTAGCCGCAATAGTAAACATAGAGTTAGTTATTTACGTAAAGTTGCGTGATAAATACGTTTAATTTTTTCAATATAGTTATTGTAGTAATATTTTCACAAGATAACAGAGTTGACAACTTTAAATACCAAAATTTGGTACAGCGATTGCAAATCGAATAAATTTCGGACTCTACATTCCATTAAATTGTTAGAAAAAACATGAGGGTATAATTTTTGTAGTAAGAATTTATTGAATTTCATTTTATCTACGAATTCACATAAGGACATATTACTTAACTACTGATTTAGTTTTTGTCACATTATAAACATCGAAAAATAAATTAGGATTCGTAAAATGCTACTTACCTGGTTACAAACATATTCAGCCACCAACATAGTAAGTAAAATATAAAAAGGTAATAACCACGATTAAAACAACGACTTCTATTCAATGAAACAGAAATCATAATATAATTTACGTCTACTCTCAGTTTCTGCAGCCAAATAAAAAAAAAAATTACCTACGGCATTTCATCTTTCCTGGTAAGAAATACCTAAACAAAAAGTTTTAAGCGAAACGTCAACTTACATTTCGAAACGTCCCATAATTTAACTTTTCTATCTGCACCTCCAGTTGCCACTATTCGATCTGTCGGACTCCATTTCACAGCATTTACTTCACCATCGTGAGCGTCCTGATACGAAAATATACAATAAACCCACAAATATTACGCACTTTTAGCGGAATGGGAAAAGGAAAACTAATCTTGGTCATCAAACCGCGTGATGTTCGAATTTGAATCTGTATAAAATACATTGAACATAACATATGCAAATAAAAGTAATGTAACTATTCCGCTCGATCTAACATATCTGTCATCGTCGTGAATAAACATCGACAGCGCACTATCAACATAAAGTGCTATATTAAGATGATAGACACTTGGCAAATTAATACGTAACCTTTACTTTAGAAAAACAACTTACGAATCTCAACGCCACTTTGTTTGGTAAAACAGTCGCATAGTATGGCATTGAATCTAATATTTTGTCATCAGCACTGCCACCAGACCCACTACTTCGACTCCCACTTTCTCTAGCCGCCTCCTCAAGCTCTTTCCTCACCTTATCGCTCTTCTTTCTGCAAACAAAAACAACAAGACTTGCACGTGTAAGTTTTGTAACACATTTTACTACTTCCTTGACCTCCTTTGCATAAAGCTTGCAGGCGTAAAACTGGACAAAACGTGTTATTTATTGATATGACCTGTCTGTAACCCAACCAATAACTAATGAACATGCACGCAAAACTCCGCAAACATCGTGTAAATTAGTATACAGCCGTAGGCTTCACAAGCTTTGCTGATTAGGTACATAAATCTTGAGTTATTGATGCCTTCAACCATATTTACTTCATTACTAAATATTTTTTTACAATAATTCATTCTGAAACTAAGATTTATATACCATAGGCGACAAAAAAAAAAAATAATGGCGGGTTATATCTAGACCAAGATTCACAATTGCCGAAAAACTCATCTTTTTGCTTTACTCTCGTGGCTAGGCATGTATCTTTTGCAATGCAATAATTGCGAAAACCGTGCGTGAAAAATGATATACCCAACACTTCCCAGTGATACTTACCTGTGGGCTTGGCAAAATATAATATTTACAACGAACTCAATGTTCCAAGCAAATTATTAAAATAATACTAAATTAATATTAACATCTCATTATAATGCACACTCCAAAAACACATGCAAAATACAAATTTAGGTACCAATACGCTATATTACATAATTACGTCAATTTATACACACTGCAAACAAATTAGATATTAAAAATACACACACAATTAAGTCATTCCATACAGATAATTAAATAACCGCAAGTGATATTCAAAGTTTATTAAAATAGATCAAACGTATCACAACAAATATAAATTAGTAATAAAAGTCATCAGTCTATGAGCATAAAATTATGGAGAGTAAACAAACACATTCACATCAAAAGGTATAACCATAATTTAATTACAAAAAAAAAATTGATGCTTCAAAACTACTTCGAAATATTTAAAAGTTTACTTTATTAATTGAGTTAAAAGTAAGAGACATCATCATCCATCATCAATCCTCCATTAAATAATCTTTAGAAAAATATTCGTGCGTATGTATTTGTACATATTAAAGCCAAATAGCTTCGAGACTAAAATACAAATTACGTTTATAAATAATACTGTAAGTACATTTCATTACAGGCTTTTAAAATGAAGGACGAAAATTTTTAATATTGAAATCTGAAAGCATGCACACGTAATCAGATGATACATAAATAAGACGACGTAAACAATATATTTTTTTTTTACTATGGATAACGAATAATTAAGTGACAGTACTCGAAAATTGCATTTGCAAATGATTGTCGTGTCAAAAAAAAAACATAACAACAGAAAAGTTACATAAAATTAGTTAAAACAATTTCAAAACCAAGAAAGTAATGGAAAACATGAGTCAGTTTCAGAGTGCAGTTAAGACATAAATATATGGGCCATTTTCATGAAGAGATATTATGTTCAATAATGAACGCCACAATGCCTTCAAACCACCACATCATTCACATTATGTCAAACTCACCCGAAACTAACTCTAGCAAACGGTTTGATGAAAAACGCGGTTGGGTTGCTTGACCTGTTGAAGAAATTAGACAAAAAGAAGCAAAAACAAATATTATGGATTCTTATGCAAGCTTTCTAAACCTCGCACACACAAATCCCACTCTAATAACGATATTTGGCAAAATGAAATTAAACATTTTAAACACAAAAATAAACAAGAAGTAATGTGCTCAAACTACTTTTAATTGTCATGTATAAATCTTAAGTATAAAGCCACAAATATTGAATTAAGAAAAAAAGAATAATAAATAATTGGTAAAAACAATATTTCACAAATGAAAAAAAAAAGAATTATCTGATCAATATTAAGTAGATTTATACATGACAGCGGTCTACTATGGTGCACTGCACAAAACTTCTAAGACAGCAGCGACATTCACTTCAAAACTCATTGCAGCTATGATACTGACAGGCAAACAAATATAAACACTGAAATAGCAAATATTCGTACTGACCGAATGCCCCCTATAAAATATATTCTTAAGAGTATTTAATTATTACAATTTTAAAGTCGCTTTTGTATGTGTATGTACCTTATACAAGTATTACCTTACAACTGAAAAATAAACATGCTGAAGAATTCAGTCCTTTATATTACAAAAAAAAAATTACTAATAGCGACTAAACAATATACCTATAGCTTACTTACTTGAGAAAATGTTCATTTTCTTCATTCATTTTATCGGCATCTTTTGCCTTGTATTTTATTAGCCTCTCGACCAAAGACCGATTTTCATCCTAAAACGAGAAGAGCACTTTAAAAACTTTTCACTTGTGTTTACAAAATCACCTTTCTAATGTAAATTACCTTTCTAAAAACCTTTCGCATTGTCACTATATATTTGTGCTCTATATTCGGTTCCTAAGGATAAACTATAAAAATAAACTATTGAATCAATAACTGACACACTGCCACGAAATTTTCTAACTAACTGAATGTAAGTGATGTTGCATGAGATTCAGCTATAAGCATTTTCATACATAGCCGTTATCACGTGGGTATCGTAAAATATACAGGGTGTTTCATTTTACGACATTCTAGTAATAAATGAGGATATTAGTATTATTAAGTAAATAGCTTATGTCCGCGGTTTTGCCTACGTTTTAGTTACTATCCCACTAGATGGCTTTTCGCGTAATGACATATAGATCTTTGGCGTTATTCTCATCTATAGACTATACAGCTATAACGTTTTATTAAGAGGATACCAAAATAGCTTCGTGCATTTTTCTACGTACGAATTTTCATTGTTTCTTTAGATTGAATGGCTAGAGCTCTAATTTTTAAGTATATGTTTTTTCAATATATGATCTAGGATCGCATAAACTCAGAAACACGATTGAAAAAAGTTTTCTCGATAGAAAATCTTAGCGAAACAACCTCTCTAATTTTTTATTTTTTTCATTTGTCGGTCTATTATCGCGTATTAACTAATGAAATAACTTTAAAAACATAAGTAACTATTATATATAGAAACACGTAAATCAGAATCAAAATATATTTAGTAGATTTTGAGTAAATAGGAAAAGTATCCCTAATTCTTCATTTTCTGTGCCTAGTGGCTGTGGTAATATGTACGTGTCGGCGATGATATACGATAATATTGATGTAGGCCCTTAAATCCATTCCGTAGTTTTTTAATGAAAGAGCTAAACCGTTACATCCATCTATACATTCTTATAAACTTCCGTGTTTATAATGTAAGTAGAATTACTATATGTAGGTCATTGTAGGTATATGGAATAGCTTTTTTTATTCGTATCGCCACTTCGTATTATTAAATTGGTTGAGTAATAGATTTGTTAGAATATCAAGAATACTAGGTGTGCCACACATTAACAGATTTACATGGATATAAAACGTCTAAGCCATATTTCCAAATTACGTACAAATTACCAATTCAACGATACCACTATAATCAATAAAGTGGTATGTGATGTTTCTTTAGATTGCTTATAATAATTCAGGTTGAGTCTCTCATACGCGTAAATAAATTCATCTTATTACTCTATATTCAGAGAAATCTATACGTATTAATATTATAAAGCTGAAGAGTTTGTTTGTTTGAACGCGCTAATCTCATGAACCACTGGGCCGATTTGAAAAATTCTTTCAGTGTTAGATAGGGCATTTATCTAGGAAGGCTTTAGGCTATATAACATCACGCTACGACCAGTAGAAGCGAAGCAATAGTGAAAAATGTTGCAAAAACGGGGAAAATTCCACGCGGACTGAGTCGCGGGCAACAGCTAGTTAGAAATACAATAACTGTCCATAAAAAAACAAAAACTCTACTTCTCCCTTTAAAAATCTCCATAAAATGAGAAATAAAATGGTTAATGTAACAAGTAAATACGAAACACGCTGAATATAAATAAAGAATAAAGACAAGCTAGAATCAGCCTGGCCAGTTGCCAAATTTTAAATGATGCTATAAAAATCTTAAAGTTCCAGCGGGAAAAAAAATCATAATAACGACTGACAGTACTATGCCAAAAATATTTAACACAGTATAAACAATGGCAGGCACGCATCAAACGTAATGGAATATATCTCGTTTATTACTAGACAAACTAACAACTCTGATGTTAATTATCCATACATAAAATCCATGATTCATTGCTAAGGCTTATACTTCAAAAGCTATTTTGAAAAGTAAACGGGCGGAAAACTGGAATACAAGTGGCCTTGTGACGTAATTATGACTATTTATGTAACGCATGGTTAAATATAAGATGCAGAAAACGAAAATATATTACACAATTTACAAATCGTCACAATATTCTCACTGATTGATTCAGTGATACATATGCGATGCTTCTCTCTGGACAATTATACCATGCACCCAGAAGAGAGCAAACTTCTCATAGACAAAAAGATCTTGCAGTTCTTCATGGCAACAGGTTTGGACCGAGAACTGTAGAAAGTGGCGATCACAATAGATCTATCTGATCGCAGTGATACTAGGCGTAACATAGCCTGATAAGACGTTACTCAAAAGAAATCCTCAACTAAGATACTAAAATTAGGGAGGTTAAGCACTTAGGTAGGAACGTCATAAAGGTCAAAAATAAAACCTGACTGAATCTGGTTTTATTTTCGATTACATATTTTCATTTTGATAAACTCCAAATATAAAACAAGGACTCCAATTTAAATAAGTTCTTCAAATAACAATGAATTAAAAGGCGTTTATGAAGGTATCCCAAGACAACCCACTTTTCGTCCCCACATACTTGAGTTCTCCAAACCCTTACATTTCCTTCAGCCATTGGCATCAGAGTAATGTGTCCTACCCGTTGCTGTACAGTTTTTCTGGTAGGCGCAATAACGTAAAAAGACTGAAAATTTAATTTGCCATCTACCCCATGTTTGACTTTATGTCCTCGCAAGAGGCCTGACTCGCATTCACATCACAAGTACGCCGTCATAGAGAGTACACGTTGGTACGAAAATGTGTTGCGTAAAGGCTGTCTAACCTATGCATATTCTTTCCAAGTTACATGAACTGTCGCAAAGAAATACATCCGCATACCACCTTATTATAAAATTCTATGTATGATCGGTATAAACATTTTGCTGTTACGTTTTGTAACAAACACGCAAATAACAGTGTGACGTCAAATCATTCATAATCACATTTTATTTATAAAGAACACATGTTCAGCTGACATTTCACGCTTGTATCCGCACATTTTATTTCTTTCGATTTGTCGCTAATGTAACAAGTTAATCATAATGTATGGCGAGAATATTCAATTTAACGAATTTTATATTAACAGCTGTTTAGGAGTCTTTTTAGTCCATAAAAGGCCACTACAAAGCATGAACCACCCAAATTACTTAAGAATATGCGATCTATCATACTGTGCTGACTATTCATGTTAGTATAGTATATACTGAGTAGTCTCCAGCCTGATTACAGTTTTTGGAAACAGGTTTTATCTCTGTAGCTATACTTTAGCTAATGGTTACAGCGCGCAGTGGTTAACATAAGGTGGTGAAATGAGTATCCTTAGAGCAAGAATGAAGAGACTTTCGTCCCTCTGTCAACCTTCCTCCATCCACTGTTAGACATATAAGCCTCCCTAAGAACTGCCACGAACCCAAACGAGAATAGCCCATACGTTCGGTGAGCGTTGATCGCCTTGTATGCGGTATCTATTGGAGATGATCTGTGTTGAGGACTAAGATACAGTAGGTAGGTATACGCTGACAGGTTTAGAATTTTACTTTTAACATTAAATGTGTTGCAAGCCATTCTACAGACTATTTTCAAACAGACGGGAGTCTAGACTGAAAGGGAAACGAGAAATTTATGACACCCAGACTTGCCAAAAAATTTAAAAAGTAGTCAAAGTGGCGACTCTTGAAATTTGTGAAACAGTGTGCAATTGTCTATAGATGTGAATGTAAGGTGGGCTTGTTTACATATAAGAATCATGGGCGTAGCGAAAATTTCGTTCTCAGGTTGAAAACCATGAATATACTCTCGATAATATACCATGCTCGTGAATATACTCAAAAAACGAAATATGTAAGTAAGCTTCTTTATCTAGTAAGTAAGCTTCTTTGTCCGATGGTTTAATACATATAGGAGCTAAACTGCATTGCATATCAGGCTATTAATGTCCACTACAAGGCATAGACTCCTAAACTACGCGAGAACGTTAGGTCTCATCTGTGATGCTGTACAGGCGTCTGTCAATCACTCACAGAAGATGATCTATATTTACCTTGCTGGATCTTACAGTAAGAAAATACAGAAGAAAACTATACTACAACTGAACATACCGGCAGTGAGTCTAAATGGCGCAACGTGTACTCAGCCACGTTTTGGATTAGCTTTTATTGCAATAAATCTGTCTTATACATACAATAAAGAATGTATCTATAAGACACGTAAATAACTTCATTAATATTTACAGAAAATTCTAGCAAAGTCATCTAGTACGGAATAGAAGAAAAATAAGGGCCGCTAATAAAAGAAGACAATTACCTACAGAAGATACAGGTAAAAATAAGGGACGCAGGCGACCAATTTGCTTGATCGAGCAGGAGAATGAATGAAAGAATGGTCTGGTAATGAGATTAATTTAAGTTTTAATGTGAAACGAAGAAGATTGTTGATAGGTCGACCTTGCATTCAGCGAACTGGCAAACACGTATATCGACGCGACTTTTATATATTATGAGCATAATCAGAAACTATACGACGCCTTCTGCTACGCTCTTAACACACTTCTTTAATTACATTTATATTAGATCATTATTTCAAGCAAGATGCGTTAGGTTTTATATAAAAAACAAGCACAGAAAAAATAGGGGCTTCGTGGTCTAGTGGTTCATATAACGAACTGACGTTCACGGACGCCGTTCACGAGGACGCGGGTTCGATTCCCGCCTCGGACATTCATTTGTGTGATGTTTATAAATGTCATAGAAATGTTTGTTCTGCGTCTGGGTGTTTACTATGCATAATAAGTATGTATTTACAAAAGAAAAGTAGTTTATGTACCTATTCTATCCGTATTCTGGTACCCATAACACAAGCATAATAAGCTTAGCTTGGGACCAGAGGACGTTGTGTGAAATGTCCATAAATATTTATTTATAAAAAAAAATAACATATAACATAACAACTATGACCGTATTCTCTTGCCATAAAAATTGTTCTACTACATAATAATATTAGTGTAATCGAGTACAATGATGAAATAAATACTCGTGCTGCACGAAAGAGAAGAGAAGACCTATATAAATTGACCATGGATAAATCTTTACAGCAAGGCATCTCTGCAAACTACATAAATATTATCACGAACATATACTCAAATAGCGAAGCAAGGGTTCAATTAGAAAGCATTGGAAGAAAGTTTAGTGTTGAGAGAGGAGTAAGGCAGGGAGACCCCTTATCACCAAAATTATTTTCGGCCGTTCTTGAAAGCATTTTCCGCAAACTATCTTGGGACAATTTTGGCGTAAATGTACAAGGAGAAAAATTAAACCATCTAAGATTTGCGGACGACATAGTGCTTCTTGAAGAAAACCCACTAAATCTAGCTCAAATGATAAATTCCCTCAAAAATGAAACTGAGAAAATTGGCTTGTTCATAAACAAAGAAAAGACAAAACTAATAACTAACTCAGAACCGACAACAATAACACTTGACAACCAACCACTAGAATACGTATCAGAATACACCTACCTAGGCCAAATAATCTCCCACAACGATCAAACTAGTAAAGAAATTGACAAAAGAATTGTAAATGGCTGGAAGAAGTACTGGTCTCTAAAGTGGAGGAAGTGATGAAATCAAAAGACTTAGGCATAAGTATAAAAAGCAAAGTTTTCAACACATGCATACTCCCAGTCATCACTTACGGATGCGAAACCTGGTCACTCAAAAACAACAGAGAGAAGCTGGCACGCTGCCAACGAGCTATGGAGGGAAGTATGACTGGAGTCAAGAAAAAAGACAGGATAAGAAGTAGAGCAATTAGAGCAAAAACGAAAGTGGCTGACATACTGACACAAATAGACCGGCAGAAATGGAGGTGGACGGGACACATGATACGAGACCCGCAAGAGAAATGGAGCAGTAAGGTCACAGAATGGTACCCCAGAGATGGAAAATGTAGACGAGGACGCCAACATACCAGATGGGAAGATGACCTGAAACTCACTGCTGGATGTTTCTGGAAAAGGGTAGCTCGTGATAGAACTCAGTGGAGAAGCTTAGAGGAGGCCTATGCCAAGAGGCACTCGGAATTACGAGATATCCTATAAATTTATTTATGATAATTATGTGTATTTGTAAATAACTATGTAAAGTAACTCCGAATAAATGGCTTATTATTATTATAAATCTTTACAAAAAGTTCTAACCCTTGTCATAAGACAGCGTGTATGGTAGGTATATGTTATGGATATTCTCATTGGTCATTATATTTTCTAATGAATCAATAAAGGACAGATTCTGGATGCTCTAAATATAATTGTAAAACTTACGAATATCTATTTTATTAGGATTATTATTCGATATACTCCAAAAGGGTCAAGTGCGTAGCACTTACAACCGTCGAGCATGTATGACTAGATGTATGAGCGTGGATGAAGCCAAGGAAGTGTGTTTGGATCCTAGCATTTGGCGCTCTAGAGTCCCTACCTACCCCCATGGGAAAAAGGCGTAATGTTATGATGATGATGATGATATTAGTCGAAGCAGTTGATACCTGTGCTTTTCGTAATTTCTCTTCTATTGCAGCAAAAGCTATTTGCAACGCCTGGTGTTCATCTCTCAATACTTGATTTAGTCCCTGTAGTTCAGTCATGTTAGTCTCATACATTTGAATTTCGGCCCTTAAAGATGCTATAACTGCAGTGTGCTCTGAAATACTGGACATACAAAATAATTTTATTGAACTGTGATAGAAAACTCAAATGACACGATGATGTCTCATAATTAACCCGCGAGATGGCACTGTTTCAAATTTTAGTATTATCTGTTATGTGACAGATACAAACATCACACAACACACTTACGAGTATACTGTGCTCATGCACGGAAAGCCGTTACATAAACTATTAGGTACGACATTTTTGGACCAAGGATTTGGGTGTCAGGTGTCAGCTTGCTTAGACACAACATATTAACTTACATTATATCTTTAGCTTGTAATTGTTTCTCTAAATCATGTACTTTTTCATTTAGACTCATAACTTGTTGAGCATTTTCTCCGCGGCGTCTGTGCATAGAAGTCAATTCCTCTTGAAGCACTAATATTTTTTGTTCCAAGGCCTGTATTCGTTCATTGCTGGCAGCACCTGTAATTTTACAAACCATTTATTACTTAGTGGAAATAAATAGAGTAGGTATACAATAATATGTATTTGACTGTAGTAAATTGTTTACAATTTAATAAATTAAATTATGGTGGAAAAAGTGATTATTGCAAGCGGGACTTGAACCCACGACCTCGAAATACCGTTCCGTGGCTTTGCCAACTGAGCTTATTGCAAGACATTCTCGCTCGATAGATGGCGTTGTATGTAAAAATACGATATAAACTCAATCGAGTGACGATTATGGTGGCCTAATTTGATTACTGAAAGCACGACCGCAATAAGCTCAGTTGGCAGAGCTACGGAACGGTATTCCGAGGTCGTGGGTTCAAGTCCCGCTTGCGGTAATCACTTTTTTTCCACTATAATTTAATTTATTAAGTAAAAGCATAGCATGTCAATTGCAAAATTAATAAATTACTTTTTTTTTACAATTTGTTTCGGCCAAATATCTTAGACTAAACAATGACTTCATTCTTGTTTTAAGCTTTTGATAATTAATTGTGATTGGTTTCATTCTATTTAGGGTTACGTACAAGCAAAGAACCTCTTAACCTCTTTGAAGGGTGTGTATAAGATCAATTTGTAAAGAAATCGGTTAGTAAGTGTATTTGTGGGAGGTATTCCACAATAGCTTTGTTGTTAGACGGTAGTGTATTCTGGTAGGTTCAAATTTGTTTTGAGAATCACTTTTTCAACTTAGGCTGTAAATAAATTACTGATGAATAGTTTAAACTGAATAGTTTAAAATGAATAGTTTACTGATGAATAGATTAAAAATGCAACACAAAAAATAAAAATGTAAATGTGTCATTATTTACAAAACTACATTAGCTTGTGGTTCAGTACTTAACGAGGATATAAGGTGGTTTTTGTGGGTCTTCATGTAGGCTTAAATCTTAAGCAATTCGCAACGGATTTAAATGCTTTTTTTACACTAGACTAGACGTTAAGTTACTTACCAGTAGTTGACAGAACACTATCAGTCCCAGTAAATCTTATTCTTTCATTGAGCAATGTTAACTGAAGATTTTCATTTTTCAATGTGTTCACATTATCAAATAATCTGCTTTCTGAAAACAGAGATAATATTTTTAGAGCATAGTATGAGGTAAATTAAATTGAATGTCTGCCCGTTCAAGTGAATTCACGAATAACCGAATAAAGTTTTACGATCTATTGATCAAAAAATAGAGTGTTTGATTAGCTGTTTGTGTATTATAACTATATGATAGACTTTTGAGTTAGTACAGACATAATAGTAATTCCTGAAAAAATCAGAACAACATTCCTTTCATTAAATAGCAAATCAATAGCATTGAAGCGACCTAATATAAAACTAAAGTCAGATCAATTAATGAAACTCCAGGCAAAAGGTCACCAGCATGGATCTCGAAGCATTAGTAAACTTCTGGTTTTACAACATAACTTGATTAAGAATTATGCAATCATTATTTTTAACCTCAATTAACGTAATATTTCAATTTGCTGTTTGTTTCATTATTACACAAAAATACTTAACCAATGATATTAATTTATGTGTGGTGATGGATTAAGTATCACCACCCTTTTCCCTTCCCAGGTTGCTGTATAATACAGCTAAGGAATATAGTACACAGTTAACAATCTCTGTAAAAGATAGAAAACTCGAAAACAAAACCTGTGCCAACACACCCGGTCAGTTCAGTACAGTGCAGTGGACTGTAATCCCTTCCAAAGTGGAGGAGGGCTGTGCCCAGCAGTGGGAGGCAAGGAGTACTGTGTTTGGATGGCAGTTCTATATTCTCTGCCTGCCCCTATGATAAAATTGCATGTTGGTATGATGAGGGCAGTATAATAATTTCAGTATGTACCCATAATAGTACTGGGCGGTTTTTAATTATTATAATAATAATAATAATAAATAAAAATAAATCTTTATTGGCTAATATAGTTTTTTACAGAATTGATGCTATTAGACCCCGTGCTAGCTTTTTGGAAAAGCTGTGTTACAGGGCCTAAATTATACTTCCGTTATACGTGAGACATACTTAATCCTAAACTAAAATCTAGCATGCAGCATAATAGGAAATTAAAATTCATAAAGTTGAGTGGCGAGGCCATGCACAGTGTGTGCGTCCACATGTGTAAATTGTACGTATATTTGTGTGTATGTATGTGTGTGTGTGTGTGTGTGTGTGTGTGTTAAGCTGTGAAATACTTACTATGTATTAAGAAAGATAACATTACCTATCATTTATAAAATTTGATTCAAGATTAATGACTGGGCTTTATAACAAGTTTGAATTACTGTTTAATGACAATTGTGCCTATATTATCTATTTCAAAATGATAATGATAGAGCTCATACCTTCACAAAGATTTGATTTTTGCAAAACTATAGGAATATAGAAGTCCATACTATCATCTTAAGTTGATACTCAGTATGTGAGACATCACAACAAAACAATTAGCTATTAAGATAACAATTGTCCGGGCTATTATTATAGTAAATAGCGAACGACAACCTATTGGACTACTGATAATTAATCACGTTTCATTAAACTTTCTCAAATGTCAACACAAAAGAGTTCCATAGGTTAAGTAACTTACGAAAGGTAATAATATCCTGAAATGATGTCGTTTCTATTTTATTTCTGGCCTGTAGTTGGTTTACAATATTGCTTCTCCATTCACCACCTTCCATTGTGCTACACAATAGATCACCAGCACAAAATAATTAATATAATAACTTTTGATCAAAACAAACAGATGTCATTTTATTTTGCGGTAAACATTGAGCGATAAGACCAAGGTAAAACAATTCATATAACTCCAAACTATTGGCCATATAGAATAAATTATATAATAATTTATTCAATATCAAATTCGTAGAATTAACGAAGAATCTTTAAATATTTCGTGGACGATAACAAAGCTGAATAAATTGACAATTCGCCTAATCACATCTGACTGACATTAGTGACATTACAGACAATGACATAAGTTGACAAATGACAGCTGACACTGACAGTGACTAATTGCATTTCTTTTAGGATGCGTTCAGACAAGGTGTCGGAATAATTAGACGAGAATATTTAACAAAAAAAAAGAAATAATATATTTTCTGGCATGTGTAATTGTTCATTACATAATTAGAAGTCATCCAGTTATTCAAATAGATTATGAAATATAATAGATCATTATTCTTAATTTCATTCCTTATGACGAGAACCTCCTGCAGCAAATTGAGTTATTTTACCGACTAGTGAAGGGTGGTATTTAGAGAAATAATGCCGATAATTGTATCCACACGTAGGTATAATAATATCATCAATAATAAGTCAGTGATGGCCCAGTTGCACCCGCTATTATTATGATAAATGGCTATTTTCAGTGCAAGGAACAAAATTATAATTAGGTATTTTAATACTTGTTTTATATAATTAATTCGACTTTCAAGGACAAAAAATATGCGGCTTTTATACGCTTTTATTGGCTCCGTACGTATCTATAATTGCAAGTACAAGCTCTGCACTTTGGTGGCGAAATGTAAATAAGGGCCGTTTTTTAAATAAATTTTAACGAACTTTTCACTCTGATCACAGCTCTGATATTTTGGGTAGAGCACGGATATACTATGCACACTGTTCACCAATTCGTTCTTTTTTGAGAATTACTCCTGTATCCTTTCCTGCTTGGTCCTATCATTGGAACAAAGTGTGCAAATCAAAATTTGAAACCTACTTCTACCATAATGTACCTACCTACTGTATCTACATAAGGATGACTATTTTATAAGTTTGTAGACTCTGTTAATGTAGCTACATAATTCTTGTTATCACCCTCCAGCAAGGATCTTATTCATCTGGACTGCGACTGTTACTACTCAATTAAGGATTGTAAATTCAATTATAAGTTTGAGAGTCAAAGCGGAGAGCTCAAGGTATGCGTTGAGACGGCTAAATTAATTCCTACTTTGAGACATGATTACCTTTACACAGTGAAAAGTTTATTACTAAGATATTAAAATAATGAAAGGAGATTTAATCATAATTAAGTAAATTAAAATAAATTTGATCGGAATTAGGTCATAAATTAAATTTTCTTAATAATTAATTAGACGCAACGCAGGTACAAATTTTACATGGTGGTCAGCTTATGCATAAATAATATAAGACTGTAACTTTGTTACACTTTTAATTACATTTTATTGACTGTTTACTCTCTACTCAATCTGAGTATCTAGGTTATCCGTCAAAAAACTAAAGTACCTAATCAACATAGCTTGCAGAGCAAGCAGTAAGCTGGGCATGACTGTCGAAAAACTGATGACCGATGAAGGAGACGAGTTTTCGAGTGGAGATCGGGATTCAGCAAGCGACTGGGTAGGACCTTGCGACCTTCTTTAGATCATCGGTCCACCTGGCCCCCTTCCCTGAAAACAGTCGCAGGGTGAGACTGAATGCAGCTGGCGGAGAACTGTGTATTGTGGTGCGAATTGGGAGAGGGCTATGTGCAGTAGGGGACTGCAATTGAGGTTAATTTTATTACTCAGTCTAGTAGATATCTAGATGAGTAGTAATTTAATATTTTCTAACACTTGCGCGACTCATCTGTTTAAATAAAACCACTTTTTACGGATTTAGACGCGTATATTTGTAGTAATTGATTATTAAATTTATTATTATTATATTTTATTGAATTTAATTTGAGTAGTAATTGTTTTTTTGTTTGTACAAGTATCTATATCACACTGTTTTGTGTATTAGCCGTAGTATTAAAGAGTTACATTGAATAATCACTAGAAAGTTATTTGAAAGACCTTTTAAATACTACAGAGAGACATTATAAAGACAATTGAGTGGTTTACTTTCGCCAAGTGTCTCGTTAAGGATGTCTTGGAAAGACTAATGCGTTTTGAGCAGTTGTTTAAAAGTTATTACCTCGTTTGTATGTTAAAACCAGACACTTGGAATGTTCGGTAATTTTTAATGGCTAATTTATTTAAGTTCCTAGCTTTTTAAATGATAAGTAATTATTAAGCAATTTCAGAATTTAAAAATCATATTATTATCTACTATAAAGATAAACCTTTGTCTTAAATCAATCAATCAATCATCCTAAGATACGTAATAGCGAATTAGCGTCATACAAAAAATGACTTTCTAAACATAAACAACAACTCCTGTTACATAAAATTCATATAAATTTACGCTATTTGTGTGGTGACAGAGAATATAGGTATGAACACCCTGGGCCTATGAGCCTGGATAATCTAAAAAAAGGAGGTCCATGAATATTTTAAAACAAAAAAATTAATAGCATTAAAAATTCTAAAATCAGTACAGTAAATTGAACGTAACATTTAAATTAGGCCAATTTCGAGAAATCTTTTGTCTTATTTAATGAACTGTTAAATTTTTACCTACTATATATTGTATACTCAGTATATTTTGATCCAAAATAAATCGATTATAAAGTTAGAGAATCCCGACCCGACCGTTATGGAGCACAATATATTCGGCTTAATAGTGTAATTTTGCAGGCTCTTGCAATATCTTGCGGTAAACTGTAAAGCAACCCTCCGCCGACCTCTGACAGACTCCAGATTGCATGCAACATTCTATCGCTAGTAAATTAAAATAATGCTTGTGAAGGAAATTGTTTAGCTTAATTTATTTGTGCATAGTGATTTGGCCTTGGTTCGCTCAGATATTAAGTAGACAGCTAAGAACTCTTAGCTATCTACTTAATACTGGAGTGGAATGGAGTTCCATTAAATCGCCGCAAGCATTTAATCTAGGTAAATTTATCAGCGGATAACGTTATTCAAACACAAACACTTTCAAATGTCAGAAATAGGCATATTCTTTTGATACCGATTTTCAACTTGAAGTTACAGAAAAGGAAAACGATTTTATACAAAGCATCTTCACAAAGTAGAAGGTTACCTATTTGTGAATATTTCTTATACTTGTTGATTTATCTTATGTATAAAGGAGACACAAACGCGATGAGGCAATAAAAGGTTGTGAGATTCAAACCATACATTATTTATAGGGGGTCGTACGATTGCTTGACATCAATATAAAAAAGTATTGCGTGCTATAGCCGCGATTCATGGCCCTAATCAAATAAACTGAACCAAAGTAAAAATTGAAAAAAGAACTTCTGGATAGATTGCATAATTCATTAAATTTTGATACCAGTACTTGAGATTTTACAATAATTTCAATCTTTAGAAAATCTCCCTAACTAGTGAAGTTATTATGTTTTTATGATTTGATACTAGAGTTGCCACGAATAGTGATTTGGCCGAATACCGAATACCGAATATTCGGCAACGCTGTCGGCCGAAGCGCCGAATATTCGGCCGCCTAATATTCGGCACATGCTAATGTGTGTGAGAGTAGAAGAATACTGTAGCAAATGAGATGGATTTTTATTTGAAACGAATTAGCCTAGATCAGAAAGCTAATCCTTACAAGTGGTGGTCAGCAAATGAAAAACAATACCCAAATCTCTCGAAATTTGCTAAAGTTTATATTTCTTCTCCCGGGAGTAGCGTGTATAGTGAAAGGTTATTTTCTGAAGCTGGTATCATTTACGACGAAAAGCATAATCGTTTGCTACCGTCAAATGCTGAAAAGCTTGTTTTTATCCATCACAACTTACCGCTGATGAATTTCACTTATTAAAGTACATATTGTAATTTGATAATAAATACAAATCTTGATTAATATGATGTGTCTTTTTCTCCATGATTTGGGATTCGGTATTCGGCCGAATAGTACCTATTATTCAGCCGAATACCGAATACCAAACAAAGTGGCCGAATAGGCCGAATACCGAATAGTAGCCGAATATTCGTGGCATGTCTATTTGATACCGTTTCAAACTACGAGTTCTACACAACATCTTCTTTTTGTGGAGATTGCTAAGGCAAAATATTTTTGTCAACGCATTTAGCATCAATGATAACTTAACGATAACTTAACTAATTACGTATTAATTTCAGACCATATTTTATTATTTGCCTTAACTAAAATATATTACATTTCTAATTAAACATTACGTCTTTTAAATCTTCTGTGCTCAAATCTTCGAATAGATAGTTTGCGTCTTGAATTACCTGTAATAGAACTGCCAGAGACTGCCAGTTTCGTGCTTACTGCTTATAAGAGCATAAATTTCCATAAATGTCTAATTTGTAGCGTAGGTAGTCCTGTGCGGGGCTAAAAAACGTACCAAAAGACGAGTTTAGACATAATTTTAGTCAAATTTAGTGCTTTTTGACCTCAAAACTTTCCAAAATAAAACTTAGTAGATATTGGAAATTATCCCTGAAACTGAATTCCGGCTCCTCTTATGCTAAGCTGGATTGGCTGCGAGCACTTATTGGATGGCTAATATTGCACTTCGAATTTAGAGGCATATATTGCTGAATAAAATAAAATTTAATTGTTTGCCTTAAGTCCAAAGTAAGACGTACTATACCTAAATGTTTCCTTATTCAGAGACTGTAACCTCACTAATATCATAAATGTTCTATGAAATAGATCTAAACATTATTAAAGTAGGAGCATATAAATCGTATTCAAACAAATTTGCATTGCCTAAGAAACTAAAAATATTTTAACAATATGATATAATTATTCACCATCTTCCGGTTCATCGTCAGCCTTTAGTCCTCTAGTGCTGCGTATATCATCGTGATCATCTGATTCTGAAAGTTTAATCACCATTTAATTGATGTGCATTTTTGCTTTTAAATCTGCTTTGCCAGGTTTGTTGTTTCGAATATTCATTGTGACAATGGAGTAAATGAAATCAAAAAGATGGTTACTTGGTCCTTACAAAGAACTTAGCAAGAATGGTAAGACTCTCGACTTCATATTATAAATGTCTACACGAAGTTTAGTAAAAAAGAACTAATGATGATTATAGTTAGTAAATTTAATTGTAGTGGAAAAAGTGATCACCGCAAGCGGGACGTGAACCCACGACCTCGGAAACCGTTTATTAACCGTATGCAATTGGCCTGAAATAATGACGCGACTTTTATTACTAAAGTAATTTACTAATTTTGCAATTGACTTACTATGCTTTTACTTAATAAATTAAATTGTAGTCGAAAAAGTGATCACCACAAGTGGGACTTGAACCCTCGGAAACCGTTCCATCATTCTGCCAACTGAGCTATTGCGGGCGTGCTAACAGTAACCACGGAATTGGTAATTTACAATAAGATTGTTTTTTCTACTTTAAAATATTTAAGTAGTCTACCAGCCACGTCTTCAGCTTCACTATTGGAGACTTTTTGTATATTTTCTTGTGTCTTTTCATTACTTTTCTTATCATTTTTAGAATCACTATCACTATCACTTGAATCAGATTTGTCATTCATCGATTTTTTATTACTTTCATTTCTGACATCTTCATCAGCTCGCCGCCGGTTTAATTCTCCAGAACCTAAGTACACATGCTTAGATTACAGATATGCAAATACATAAACTAAGTGTACCTTTTAGCGTGAGTTAATAGATTTATTTTCTATATTTTTATATTTACAATCTGTATAAACTAATTGACCTGCACACTTATCGCAATCGAACTTCACTTGGCAAGCTCTTTTAATTTGCGAATTATGACATAAACAATGGTGATACTCGTAACATAAAGTTAATTTGGCTACGTTATTGTAATTTATGACCAAAAGTAGGTAGATGAAGGGAAATAGAAATACCCCTTGAAGCAACGATAGTAATAATCATAACTGTAACCAAATAATGTAATAATTAGGTATCATCTTACGTCTGTGATCATCATCTCTTGATGCACATAGCAAAATAAACGATAGTAGCACCTGTAATCAATCAGTTAAAAATTTGTCTACAGAAACAGCTGAAAACTCAATATTTTTAATAGACAAAATAATAAAAATACCGCGAAAATAAGCCATGTTTTTAAAGTGGTTTTACCCTTTCGCACCATGATCAGGTTTAGAAATATTTTATGTCTAAGGTAAAGTATTTTCTTTTAACAGATAAGCGTTCTGTTACGATTTCAATTTTATTGGAGTAATATCAACACGATTTTATTGCCTTGAAATGTTTTTGTTTCAAGAATTTAATCGGATGGTTCAATATAATCGCTACGATGTGAACAAATCGGTGCAACTGCGAAATAAAATTTCGAATTTTGTAGAGACAAATTCCTTCTACACAAAACTTATTTTTTAATTTTCTAAAACCTTGTAAGTATATATTAAATTATATATGAATTAAAAAAGTGTGTCTTATAATTAGTAACTAAATTTATAAGTAGATAAATCAAACATATTATAAACTTTTTGTTCTGTAATTTTTTGTGAAAACAATTTCTTCGGCATTTCTACTTACTTAAATTTTTACACTTGACATTTTAATACTCAACCACTTTACTATTTTAATATTTTTATGTACGTTTCTTATTTTCGCTTACAAAAAAGAGCTTAGGTATAATATATTTTAATAAGGAGTACATGTAATTTATAACAAAAATTAAATATTCCTTCTCGCTTGTCGCGAGGATTCTGTTAAATCACATCCATTTAAAATGTAATATGAACAAAGATAATGTGTGCCTCGGGTGAGACAAATTTGACAACTTTTTCTGTTGAACAATCTCTTTATATGAAATGGTAAGTACATACAATTTCTAAACATGACAAACTTTAATATTGATGCTTGTATTATTCGTTTTATCAATACTTATCTTATAACCATGTTTGTTTTTTCTTTTATGATTGCGTATATTTTTTTCATATTACTAAGAGATGTCATTATTAATCAAAAATATTGGACAACGGCAACTCTTTTATCATAAAAGATAATCTTGTAATAGTTTATTTGATTAGTGCTTTTGCTTGTATCGATGTTACAAGAATTAGTGACAATAATTTTTTTTTGTAGAAATTTTACATGCAGCTTATTTTTAAGCCGTAAAAGGGATAAAAATAAAAAGAACGAGCAAGATTTCTTATTTGCTTTGTCCACTATCACTTATTGGCTCTATCGTGTAAAGTTTACGAAGCTGTGCAGGTCTGCTGGTATAATATAAATATTTCAAAATTGGTATAATCATAATCTAATTAATCAAGCGTACCTATATTATAATCGATTCAAAAATAAATTGATTTAAAAATAAGTATTAACATAATTCGTATACACATACCTACATAGATCACAAACCTTTTCAACATAAACGTATAAATAAAAACCCTTGTACGTGTTTAGCTGCTGTTAACTCGAAAATTGTCTCGACAATTCGGATTTGTAAGAAATCCTTGGAAAAACCAACAGCTTAAAATTTACATGAAAAGTACGTGGCTTAGCGACGTGGCGTCCAGAATCAGTTTATACCTTGAGCTTTAACTGTTTGCATTTTAATTTCAAATTTGTTTTAAGAGTTATTGGATAAATATATTACATAGGTTTGTACCTATGTAATATATTTGTAATATGTTTATTTATTAATTGGCCTACTCGGTGGAGAGACGATTAAAAAATGGTTGCGGGGAGTCATTGGATTTTAAAGACAAAAATCGGGGAAACAAAAGAAAACAAGTATACCTAATAATATTATATTCCTGTGAGAAAGTGGAAACAGTGGAAGCCCAATGGCTGGGCGATGGATCTGATTCTGCGGCATTTATTTCTTGTACCATTTATTTAGGTACCATGTCTTTAATGTTTACTTATTATAAAATAAAGTCGTTATTTTTGTATCAATGACCTTATGTGAGCTTATTACATCAAAAAAATGCAACGGATTTCGATACGGTTTTTTTATAAGATGAAATGGTTTAACAGAATGGCTTTTTTGTATAATTTGTGAAGGATTTTAATTTTCTAAACTCAACGCGTACGAAGTTGCGGGTGTCAGATTGATAAAGTTGTTGAATTATTATTAAGACAAATAAAGGTATGTATGCTTCATATTGGTCATGGTTTAGGCTTGAATAACATAACACTGTAGGTAGTTGGCTGTTTGTTTATGAATCTACTTAATGACAATCATCTTATAGGCAAATAAGATGGTTGTTACATCACTTGCAATGTAATAGTTATAAATTGAAATAAATCTGTGTACCTAATACATTTGATAAATAACTACTTTTTAAGATTACTTTATAATTTGAACAAAATAACAATTTGTGATTATGTAGGGCGGTAGTTCTATATTATATTAGAGCCAGTATGCTTTATAAGCGAGTCAAAATGTTGTAGCGACACAGTCGGTGTTCGGTCGGACAAGACAAGATAACTAACGTAAGTGCTGCTTTATACATTATTTCTATTCAATTTTGTTGTAATGCTGTTGCTATGTTATTGTGCTGATATATAGATATAATATACTTGCTGGACAATTCCAGTAAGTATAGTGGTGTATAGTCTTTTGAGATATAATTATATAGATATCATATACTTGCTGAACTGTTTCAGCAAGTATAGGATGTATAGATTTTGTGTCTTTGTGTTTCTATGACTATGTCATTAAGTGATATCATGTTTGTGTTGCTGAATTGAATTATGTATATTTATATGAAAAGAACAATAGTGGAGTTTCTTGCCAGTTCTTCTGCACTAAACCTGTATTCCGAACTGGTGGTAGATTAAAAGATATATAATAAATTGGTCAAGTGCGAGTCGGACTCGCGTACGAAGGGTTCCGTACCAATATCTATGCAACATAAGGCAACGTTATTAGTATCGAGCAAGAAACGGTAAAAAAATCATGTTTGTTGTATGGGAGCCCCCCTTAAATATTTATTTTATTTTATTTTTAGTATTTGTTGTTATAGCGGCAATAAAAATACATCATCTGTGAAAATTTCAACTGTCTAGCTATCACCGTTCTTGAGATACAGCCTGGTGACAGACGGACGGACGGACGGACAGCGAAGTCTCAGTAATAGGGTCCCGTTTTTACCCTTTGGGTACGGAACCCTAAAAAGGATCTATACCATCTTTTATTTAAATAATTGGAATACCTTCCTGTTAGGTTACGCCTTTGCTTAACCTTCAAATCAAAGGGCGAGTAAGTAGGAATCTATCCGTTACAACAACCGATTACATAGTTCAGTAGGTTAGCAATAGTTTAGATCAGAGTACCTCATAGTAACGTTAATCTAACACGGGCAACAGCTAAGTAGTAAACTATAAATAAAATAAACTATAAAAAATAAACGTTTTATTATCCGTAAACAGTCTGCATATTTAAGTAAACATGTTTAGCAGATGTTAGAAAATTATTGACTTAAGGGCCTACATCAATATCATCGCCGACACGTACATATTAACACAGCCAGTAGGCACAGAAAATGAAGAATTAGGGATACTTTTTCTATTTACTCAAAATCTACTAAATATATTTTAATTCTGATCCACGTGTTTCTATACATAATAGTTACCTATGTTTTTAAAGTTATTTCGTCAGTTAATACGCGATAATAGACCGACAAATGAAAAAAATAAAAAATTAGAGAGGTTGTTTCGCTAAGATTTTCTATCGAAAAAACTTTTTTCAATCGCGTTTCTGAGTTTATGCGATCCTAGATCATATATTGAAAAAACATATACTTACAAATTAGAGCTCTAGCCATTCAATCTAAAGAAACAATGAAAACTTCGTACATAGAAAAATGCACGAAGCTATTTTGGTATCCTCTTAACTTATAGTATTAGGCATATGCAGACATTACATATTATATTTATTATAAATGCCAATACTATCTATGTAAAGGCTACTTTGTAACTTTATTCATGAAGGCCAAAGAGGATATACGGAAAATAAACTTACTAGGTTATGGGCTACGATAAAATATATATATGTAAAACTAATACGTGTGTTTGAGACATACAAAGGTATTTTATTATGGATAGTAGTGAGTTATGTTAGAGAGATCGCGTGACGTTTTCCCCAATGAAACTATCGCATGCTTTCTTTAGTCCATAAACTTTTGTGTTTATGAATGTCTTGGAAAACTTTTTGTTGCGCAAAACTTCTGTTATGATGTTAATATAATATGCTTATTTGGAATATATGTGCTAATAACTTGTTATAGACAGTTTTATCGCAAAGCTTGTTAGTATATCATTATATATTATAAAAACTTTGTTTGTTTAAATCACGATAGAAATTAATACCAATAGTACCAATACCACTGTAGAAGATCAATGAACTGCCTAACACAAATTCAGAGATGTAATTATTAAGAGAGTTCATTAAAACCGCGGCATTAGAAGACGTCTTTAAGCTCTAAAGGAATATACGCAGTCTATAATCAGTGTAGTTCAGTTTTTATTTTCTCCACAACTTATAGCTACAAGTTTTAAAAATAATCACACAAAAAAAATTGATACCATCAAAAGGGGACACCCGGATTTGAAGCTATCGATTTGCAGTCGATTGCTCTGCCACTGAGCTATATCCCCACGAGCTGCGATTGCGAATTATGTAACTATATCTGCACAGGAGTTCTTCGTCACAAAAAGATTTTCTGATTCAACTTGAATAACACCCGTATTCACAAACAATATTTACTTAAGTAAGTACTTAAGTGTTGATGCTGTGCAAAGCGTCACTTCTCAGTGCGTTTCGTTCATCGAGCCTTTGTATTCATAGACAAAACTTAGTTATGCGTTCAGTTTAACAAACGCATAGTGCGCTTCACCACTTAAGTATTGTTTGTGAAATGATTTTGCTACCCCTGTGCGTCCATGCCTACTATGAGACCTCACAGAACGTTTGTGAATACGGCTGTTAAGCTGCTATTTTCGTTTTAAACTCATAACTCTTTCTCCAGCTTATTATGCCTCACCGTTGGGCACGACTCTACTCCGAGGCAGGATCTAACTACTACGCCGCGACTACCTGATTTAGTTTTTAATTTTCCGTCTCTTATAGTTGCACGTCGCACAAATAATTGTATCTACTGAGCGACGACGACGAGCGACGACGACGATAACGAGCCTCGTGGTTGAGTGGTTCATGTAACGGACTGCTGATTATGGGGTCGCGGGTTCGATTCCCGCTCGGGACAATCATTTAGGTGATTTTTCTAATTGTCATACAAATGTTTGTACTGCGTCTGGGTGTTTCTATGTATTATAAGTATGTATTTACAAAAAAAAAGTAGCGACAAATAATAGTTTAAAAAAACTAAAAAACACGCTTTTTAAAGAAAACCCAACAAAAAAATAGAAAAAACGAGTTTCTCTGGAAATGCGCGCATGCGTAGATCGCGTACTAGCCTCTTACTCTCATGCAAAGGATCCGGCAAGAGATTAATGAATCCTGGCGAATCTAACCAGGATAATCGGACATTTTAATCGAATTATTGCATTGTCATCGGTCTTTGACAGGTGTGCAAAATTTGAATAGAATCTGACCGTTTAAAGTGGGTCAAAATAGCGTCCAAAGGAGTCGGTTACAAACATACAAACAAACATACAAGTGAAGCTTATATAAAGCGTGTAAAAACACAAGCACATAAGCTTAGCTTGGGACCAGAGGACGTTGTGTGAAATGTCCATGAATATTTATTTATTTATTACTGAGCGGGGATCAAACTTGTGACATCGTCAACAGCAGTGCGTTACAAGAACCTCTGGACCATGAGGCCTAGTATGATAACTAACTACAACTAACTAAATCAAGCAACTCTACAACTCAAAGTATTTTAATATTTATTACCGAGTGACATTTGACTTACAGTCCTTTAATTTATACCAAATGATGGGTATAAAGATAAATTATCCTGTAACAAATAGACCCCTTTATGTCTATAAATTGCCTCGGGTATCAACATCGCATTGCTTGTTTACCGCTGACAATGCCGATAGCAAATGAAAATTAAACACATTTTGTAACAATTAACCATACGTCAGCGTCCTGTTTCATTATTTATTTTGTATGAAGATATTGACGTTCAAAAGGGTGAACTTGGAATTTCAGTGCCGATTCATTCATTTACTTTTAACTTTAGGGATTTTAGTGGTAAGTTTAGAAATGCGTACGTAAAATATATCAAAGGCAGTATAAATATGGGAATTTACGAAATAAAATAATTTAGGAATTTGGAAACTATGTTCATAACTGCTTTATTATTAAGTGACTCTACATTTTAATATGTAAATACAGAAATAAATCATAACTATAACAATTCTACATTAATGTCCCACATTTTTTATAGTAGATTAGCAACTCGTTGTCCAGTCCGTTTTGAGATTAAGCAATATAAAATATTATAGCAGCTGTTGCTTAGGATTTTAAGAGTAGGTACACATAAATGACTTAATCTTAGAAGGTAAACATCAATTTCTAAGATTATGTTAAAAATCGGTCAAGTACGAGTTGGACAAGCACGCGAAGTGTTCCTCGTAATATATTCGTCGTAATATATTCATCATATTTACAACCCAATATAACGGGATAAGGACAGCAGAATGATTATAAAGACTAAATTGTTGTTAAAGAATAAACTTATAGACATAATCTGTGAATTTTCACCTCTTTAGCTATCGCCTTTGTAGAGATACAGCTTGGTGATGAAAGCACGGACTGAGAGCAAAGTCTCGGTAATAGGGTTCCATTTTAACTTTTGGTACACAACCCTAGAAATAATAAAGTTAAAATTTGTTTAGTGATAAAATAAATTTCAGATAAGCAATTTGCAATCGACCAACACTCAAAGGGTAAATAACGTGAGGCACTCTCCTTATTAAAATTTGAAACTTCAATTTGGTGAATAAATTGCTTCTTGACTTTTAATACATTCGATGTAAATACTGTCCGTAATCTGGGTCTAAGCAAATACATATTAAAATGGTTTCTTTACAAGGTTGTTTATGAATTTGGAATTAAGTAAAAAATAACGCAGAAAATTTTTGTGCTCACAAATTTTCGTTAAAGATCATCAACTCAATCATAATATTACCACACTACGACCTAGCTTACTAAGACTTTTAAGTTATTTTTATCTGACTTGAATAACTTAATAAGTGGAAACTGATTAAGAATATGTCCATTTCAGCACTTTTCTGGCTTTTCTTAGGCTTTCATGTGTTCAATTGACTTTCAAATCATTCTTGTTAGTGTAAAATAAGAGCATTAATAGCAATATTTCCAATACAAATTTTTGTCATAATAAATAAATAAATACTCCTGGACATTTCACACAACCTACTCTGGTCTTAAGCTAAGATTATATGCTTGTGTTATGAGTACCTACCAGACTACGGATATGCTACATAGGTATACTAATTTTCTTTTGTAAATATGTACATACTTATAATACATAAAAACACCCAGACACAGTACAAAACATTTGTATTATATATATCGCACAAATGATTGTCCTGAGCAGGAATCGAACCCGCAAACTCGTGAACGGCAGTCCGTTACATGACCTACTAGCCCACAAAGCCCGTCATTAAAATATACTATGTCAGGTATGTTAACGGTACGATGAAAAAAAATTAAAGAGTTATTACTATTAGGTAACAGATATCGTATAAAATGATCTTAAACTATACGTATTACGTTTAACTATTATCTAATATTACGTTCGTGTGCTACGTTTCCTACATATTGAGAATCAGCAATTGGCAACTTCAAGTTAATCAAGGTGCGCTAAGCTATGAGCTTTCCTCTATAATACAGGTGATTTATAAAATATGCTGAAAAATATGACGAAGCGTTATAAGTATGAACTTATAATTATATTATTTTAATTCTGTAAAAACTATTATAAATATGTAAATAAGTTATAGTTACAAGTTATATAAAAAATAAAACTACGTCTTTCTTTTATAGGTGAAAAGCGCATTCATAGTAGAGACTAATATATCATGCAGTGTAGCGTAAAACGTAAACAAAGCAGCCAGGGCGCCATACAGACATCCGGGGATGTTTATCGACAAGCCTTGCTACAAAAGCACCACTTTAACATTTTCTTTTTTACTGAAATTGCAGATTCACATGCATGTAAAAATGAAGGAATTGCCCCTAGTTACGATTGCTGACTTTCGTGTATGTCATTCTAGCTGTTGCCCGCAACTTCGTACGCGTATAATTTAGAAACCAAACTCAAACAAGTAATACAAAAAAAAGACGTGTGGCACTCGGGGACTGCGCGGTAAAGCTATTGCATAGCATTTTTTATCAACTTATGCATTTATAATTATTTATTTATTTTATTTATGCAAGATTCTAAATACCATTAACTAAAATAACATTAATAATCCTTATTTACTGATGCTTACATCTGTCCATTGTTTTATGGTAATTATGATAAAATAGCGATTGTCAATCAAATGTCAATAAAATAAAATAAACATTATTTTACATTATTAAAATCTAAAATACGCTGTTATCTGAACATTTAGGACATATGTTGTCGATTCAAAATCCTTATTTTAATACGCTGTTTAATTTGAGGAAGGCGCTCACCCTTGGTATCAACAGGATGAAATAAATTGTGGGGCAAAGAGGGGATTACGCATGCGCAGTAACGCCGATAATGTCAGGTTATTTTCATTACGCTATTTTCGTTACGGAATTACTGGATTCGGTCTCCACGCTCAAGGCCTGCGATAGAAGCTATGCAATAGCTTAAAAGTCATCCTCTTGAATCTCTTTATTATATAAAACATCATCATCATCATGACATCACGCCTTTTCCCATGGGGGTAGGCAGAGACTATAGAGCGTTTAATAATTTAATTTTAAATTTATTAATTTTTTTTTACTATATAAAACAAACTGCACGAAAATTCGTTACGTAGTTTTGAAGATATAAGCTCACATAGGGACATTCATACAAAAATAACGACTTTGTTTTATAATAAGTAAAGACGAGATAAACATAGTTTTGATATTATCTTACGCGAATTAGGCAGCGTTTTAGATGAAATCTCCCAGACGTGTCAATATTTTCTTGTGGAGTCATTATATTTCGAAAGTAGTTTCAAGTTCATCGCAATTAGACAGATACCTACACAGCTACGCTGAGAGACCCTTCATAGTTGCATTTTTCAGATACATAAATGCACGACTGTGCGTACATAAATTTATTTTATGATCCTATTTAAATTATTCTTTTGTCTGTTCCTGCTTGACTTGTATAAATTAAGTCTTAATAAAAACGTGTTATTATTTATTTATTACTTTACTGATAAACTTAATATTTACAGCGAGCAAATATGGCTTGTATATTCAGATATAAGGCTTCCCTATGGTATAGATATTTTGACATCTTATTAATATGTAGGTAGTATACTCGGAAACCCTTAAATATAAGGTTCATATAAAACGCGACGAAATATGTATAAGCAGTCCTGTCTTAAGAGGATACCAAAATAGCTTCGTGCATTTTTCTATGTACGAAGTTTTCATTGTTTCTTTAGATTGAATGGCGAGAGCTCTAATTTTTAAGTATATGTTTTTTCAATATATGATCTAGGATCGCATAAACTCAGAAACGCGATTGAAAAAAGTTTTTTCGATAGAAAATCTTAGCGAAACAACTTCTCTCATTTTTTATTTTTTTCATTTGTCGGTCTATTTTCGCGTATTAACTAATGAAGTAACTTTAAAAACATAAGTAACTATTATATATAGAAACACGTAAATCAGAATTAAAATATATTTAGTACATTTTGAGTAAACAAAAAAAATATCCCTAATTCTTCATTTTCTATACCTACTAGCTGTGTTAATAGGTACATGTCGACGATAATATTGATGTAGGCCCTTAATGAAATTCGATATTGGTAGGGAGCTCTTAATTTTCTTATGTAGACAGATTAAGTTTAACATTGGTTCACCGGTGTTATAACGATACGATAAGTATATTTTTGTAATAGATGTAAAATCTAATACTTATATAAAATTCTCGTGTCACAATGTTCGTTTCCATACTCCTCCGAAACGGCTTGACCGATTCTTATGAAATTTTATATGCACTTCAGTAGGTCTGAGAATCGGCTGCCATCTATTTTTCATACCCCTAAGTGATAAGGGTTGCCCACCCCTAACATTTATATGGCAAAACAAAGTTTGCCGGGTCAGCTAGTAATTTATTATAATATGTAGTTTGCAAATAAAATCTTTGGGCTGCATCTATGACTTTTCCATGTATGAGTACTCATAACAATTTTATTAGATATTCGAAATAGTGTCCGATTGTTTGACCAAAAGTCATTTAGAAAAACCACACTTGACAAAAACGTTTGGCAAAACAATGAATTCGCCTATCATCATTTTACCACTGATCATTTAACACTTAAATTTACATTTTATAAATTGTTACTTTACAAAAATAACATTTGGCAACTGAGTTATCAGATAAATCTACTATTTTATTATATATTTTATTATATAGAATAAAAAAAATTGATATTTTACATTATTTGCGTAACAATTACTTATTAACCTGTTCGTCTTTGGAGATATATATCTCTTTTATTAGATTGGGTTAGGTTAGAACTTTAAATCCAAACCAGCCAGAAGCGACTTTAGGGCATTTCTCCCTTTGGTAATGATTCATGATGATAATGATACATACAAAAAAACTTAATCTACAAAATATATCATTTGGTGAATAAGACAAATTTGTTATGACAATAACGTTACGGAACTATTTGTTTGCGAGTCAAACTTGTATTTGACCCGTTTTTTCTGTTTATGTTGTGTTATTAACTTCTTTTGCCGAATTTGTGCCAACGAATTGTGACGAGATTTGTCAAGAATGATAAATTGTCTGAACTGGAATCAATGGTGCTACATCAAAATGTCAATTTAACGCTAGTAATATATAAAATTTGGGGCTCATTGACCAGTGATGATAGATTAATAATCAAGAAACTTTATGAACTGTAAACTTTGTTTTCCTAGTAATAAAAGTTTTTAGTAAAAGTCTCCAGACATGACAAACTTTGCTTCGAGAAGTCATCCATCAAAAAGCTTTACTTAAGTTTAATATTAGTAATACCAGTTAGAACTAATATTGATAGAATCTATACGTATATTGCTGCGATGCCTCACACTAACTCGTAATTATCTACTTGATATCGCAGTGAAGATATTAAGGAAGTGTCGATAATTACGCATCTTGTATAAATAAATTAAAATATACAGAAATCGTTCTAAACTATATAAATTAATAACTACGTGATAATAAATATATTTAAAAAATATTTAACCGATCAAGCTAGCTCGTAAACTGTTCGTAGTGATTTCGTAGCTTACCTACGCGTAGTTTAAAGATAGGGACTTCTATTTATCTACTAGTTTTATATACTTCTATATTGCTACAACCTATGTCAATATCAATGCCTAGGTTTTAACTAAATAACACAATAAATAATAAATAAATATTCATGGACATTTCACACAACGTCCTCTGGTCCCAAGCTAAGCTTATATGCTTGTGTTATGGGTACCAGAATACGGATAGAATACATATACTACTTTTTTTTTGTAAATACATACTTATGATACATAGAAACACCCAGACGCAGTACAAACATTTGTATGACAAATAGAAAAATCACACAAATGATTGTCCCGAGCGGGAATCGAACCCGCGACCTCTTGATCGGCAGTCCGTTACATGAACCACTACACCACGAGGCCCGCCGACAATGTAAGTAATTTCGTTAATTCAAAATTGAGTAGAACTTTTAAATTTATAAATTTTAAGCCCTTTTAAGTAGTGTTTATAAAAAAAAATAAGATAACTCGACTTATCAGGTATAATACATATTTGTAATGGAAAAGCAGGGAACAAATTAGCTAATTGACAGCGAAATTATAAAAGAGGAGTGCAACAAAATACCTAAATGTGTTTTTTAAATAGGCAACTAATAATAACATTAGTGGTGGTTTCAAATAATAGTATTAAATTATTAGTTACCATGTTTCTCAGTGGTTTGGATACAATCCTAGTTAACTAGCTGCCAGTAGCCGTTACATTTATTGTCACGTGCAAATACAATTATTCAATTACCATAGAGTTTCAGTACCTTCTTTGACACTTAAATTGTTTATTAGTAGGTAAGTATTTCTGTGTCTTAAATCTATGCTAATAGGACAATGTAAGTTTCAAATACCCAAAATTACTACAGGTATAAAATAGGTATATAAATCACAAAATTCCAAACCATGTTTAACTCGACATGCTACTACGAAAGTGATACGATATTGATTTTTCGTCTGCCTGTCCATAAATAATTACATTCCAACAGCAGATCCTTACAAAGGAAATATTAATTACTTTGAAATACCACGGCAGTATTAAACGGCTATTTTTAAGACTGTATGACTGGACTCGTGGTCGATTAGCGTAATGGACAGCCGTTTACAAGGTCACTGATTCGATTTCCGCACAAAACAATTATTTGTGTAATATTTTCTTTCTTTCACACAGATATTTGCATTGGGTCTTGTAGTTTCCGAAGGTATTTAAAAAAAAGACTGATGCATTTTAGCCTTAATACATGCAAATAAGCTTAACTCGAGTTGTGTGAAAAGTCCTAACAAAAATAATAATATTGAAGTTTATCAAGTGCAAAAGTATAAAGGAAATCTTGTACCTTCAATGCTTTTATGCCGGTTACTACGAGTATAAGGCAGAGTTCACCCTAAGTAATAAATAAATTAGAATCACATCAATAATTCTGCAAGAAAGTGTACTTTATACTTGAAGTTTCTTTGTAACTTTATCATTGTATAGGGAACGAGATTACTATTTTAGCACTTACTGAAAAAATAAAAAAACATACTACAGTAGTTCCACTATTGTAGTATGTTTTTTTTATTTTATTTTTATGAAAGTTTATTTTAGTGTATCTATTTTCAGATACACAGTATAAGTAGATATTCTCCGTGTGGTGACGGATTAAAAATACAAGTGACACCACCCCATTTCCTCCCAAGGGTGCTGTAAAAACCACCTAAGGGATATTTCACACAGATAACATCCTCTGTGAGAAACGGAAAATTCGAAAATAAACCCTGTGCCAACACCAGTCGGTCAGCGCGGCACAGTAGACCATAATCTCTCCCAAAGTGGAGGAGGCCCGTGCCCAACAGTGGGACGTAAATGGGCTGGAGAGGAGAGGAGTATAAGTAGGCAAAATTATGAAGTAGCGGTGCGATATCAGAAGATATAAACATTTTATTTTAATTTTAATAAAACATAGGCATAAGCGAATTAGCATAGGTGTATGAAGAATTTCAAAAGCTTTCATAAAATACAGGTATCGTTTAGTTCGGTTTGATCGGTGGTTGGTCGTTCTTAAGCCGGCTCTGTTACTATTTAAATGTATTTGTTGATAGCATTGCATAAATCATGTTGTATTTAATTTGTATAAAAATGTTTTATGTAAACCCAAGCTTAACAATTTGAGTAGAATGTTTTATAAAAGAAACACTTATCACATCTAAACTAGATAGGCCCCGAGTGCCTATTTTAATAAATCTACATATACTAGAAACGTCAGCGACACTGCGACCCTTTTCAGTTTAACAGGCTGGTAGGGCTTATCAAGACTTTATAAAAGATGTCCTTTTTAGGGCAAAGACATTTACTTATACAAATAATACGCTTATGAAGATACATATATACGTATTATTACTTATTATAAAACAAAGCCATCATTTTTGTATGTATGTCCCTATGTGAGCTTATATCTTCAAAACTACGCAACGGATTCTAATGCTTTTTTTATTATAACAGAAGATGTTTTTTTTTGTAAAACTTGTTAAGAATTTGTTTTTAAATTCCACACATACGAAATTGTGGGCAACAGCTAGTAAAATGTAAATAAAGGTTGTAAGAATTAATGGTCTTATTCATAATGACTTATCGAAGGTTTAAAAGTTCGCTAAAATCGGTTCGCTAAAATAGTCGACAATTGTTTAAATAAAACTACTTTTTACGGATTTAGACGCGTTTAATTGTTTAAATTTTGGCCCGACGAGACTTTGCAGTCACCAGTCTTCGAGTCTCAGTCTCACCCGTGACCATGGTGACTGCAAAGTCTCCGAAACGTCGGGCCAAAATTTAAACAAATATACGCGTCTAAATCCGTAAAAAGTAGTTTTATTTAAACAAATGAGTCGCGCAAGTTTTAAAATTGTTATTCATAGTTTAAATAAGTATTTTCACGATGAAATGTTTATTTTCTCTCCGATAAAGTTTTTGTTTAAAGCTCCGATAAGTCATTATAAATAAGACCATAAGTGTTTTATTGTCTTAGCTCATCTTGGCAAGTTTTTGGATTTTTTTACTCACAGCCGTCTATAATAGGGCCATATACTAACACTTTTCGAATATTACTTTAAAGGGACATTTCCCACGAGAGATGGGGTGTGAATAAGTTATAATTTATGTATTAGATGTCCCAACATACAATATATTTCGATGAATATTTTAAAATATTTCACACACTTACGTGATTTTTCTTATTCGTACGGTATTCTTTTCTACGACTTTCGTCATTAAATATTGAAAATCAATATTTTGCGTAATGTGGGTACATTGTTTATTACGCAAAAAGTTGATTTCTAGCTTTTGTACATTTTGTTCTCATTTACAGCAGAATTTTGAATGAATAAACATATCATAATATTATTTTAATCGCCATACAGAAGTATCCGAAACATTACAGTTTCAAAATAATGTTTAATTTTATATCTAAAATTCTAGTGTCAGCAGTTACCTAGTAACGAATTTTCTCTGAAAAAAGACTAGAAAAATATTTATGAATCTTTTTGTGCATACCGGTCAGTACCTAACATCTATTTTTATAAATCAATGGCTATAATTTTTACTTGTCTTTTACGGGAGTTGTGTAAAGATTGGAAGTAAAGCTCGTAGATGTATAAAAGTTTGTCAGACAAAATAGATCTAATAGAATTTACATTTTATTTACCATAACAGTCACGATTATCTATAACAGCAGATATTATGGGAAATCACTACCTAAGAACCCTCGTTTGCCCTGACATCTGTGTAATTTTGTAACCTCGTTATCCCTTTGAATTACCCTTGTTAGACGATTTCGTGAATAATTAATATTCGTATACAATTTATATGCATTTGAACAATGAATTTCATATAATTAGAAACAGTGAGGCTTATTGTCTGTGTGGTGATGGATTAAAAATACACGTGTCACCACCCCCTTTCCTTCCGAGGGTGCTGTAAGAGCCAGCTAAGAATGGGATATTACACAGATACCATACGTATTTTCTTGTTTGGTTTGGTTGATTGGAAGTTGTGCTTGTATTTGGGAGTGGCAGAAGATATAGATAGATTTAAACATCATAACAATTATATCGGATTTTTCTAAGCTTGTACAATACCTAAATGAATTATGCAATGTACCACACTAACGTACAACGTAATGCAGCGTAATAGGTATTATCTTGTGAGCCAATACGTAATTTAGTGAAAAGGTTGTGACCCTACTAGTTTGTATTACCCGACAGTGAGATAGGGTATTAAGTTCCGTTCTCTGTCTCCCTTTACACGTAAACAAGACAAGACCTTTCTGCGTGTCGCGCTCACAGGTTAATATTTTATGAGACTTAGTAAGAAAATCCATCCATACTTTTTCTACTTATAGTAACATTGTATTGTTTATTACAAACACAGATTACGATCATTGCTAAGCTCACAATTAGAATGTATTTGTTAAAACATATTCTAGGGGTTTTATTTTAAATACATTGTACTTATTTTTTTACCTTAATTCATATCGTAAAAACTCAAGTAAAAAGTATCAATTCATAAAATAGTAGAATCTTCATTTTATTATTGTGTTTCATGACGTCACAAAAAATACTTTTTGTCCATTTAATGGATTGTGGCTTACAGTATAAAAACGTACTTTTTACTTTTAAACTCGATAAGTTAGTTGGAAGCACGCTGCCACAATCTACATAAAGTCCTGTTTGATCGTATTAACACACAGCTAATGGGTAGGATCTTGTGATAGTTTTAATGTGAAATCCTTGTACGGACAAATGCAAGGATTTATTTAAATGTACAGTCAAAGACACTGTCGCTCAACCACTTTTTGGGACTATTTTTGAGAGCAATGCAGGAATTTTGTGCAAGTTAGTTTACTAAGTTGTGCTTTTGTCACCTGGTTTATCACTACGAAAATGGAAAAGTAGCGGGGAGTGATCTAAGTAGGCATTGATGGCATTGCACGGCTACCACACTGCACTTAGATTGCGCCCTGTGATTATAATAACCATTTTTATTATGTTACTGCATTACTATTTACTTCCTTTGCAGCCCACATGAGCCTTCTCAATTTCAAGAGGGCTATTAGTGTGCCTATTATGCCGCGATGATCAGGCGTGTTGGCATAGAGTTAAGTTTCAAGATTTGTCCCTCTTTTTTCACAGTTAATTTTTACTGGTAATAACATCCCATAACTTACAGCCGGTACAGAAGAAGAAATTGGGTTGGGACAATTGCATTCATCACGACATGGCTCAACTGTATTATTTCTGAAACCATCATACACCACACCACCATGTTGTCAAATCATGTGATATTTTGGCGTGGTAAAGCTCATGGCACCACCATAGCTCGGTAAGACAGAAAGCGAGAGATTATATAAAAAAAAGAAAAAACAAATCACGTATAATTTTGAGAAACACAACATAAATATTTTCATGTGTCCGAACAAGGATCAAAGTTTAGCGCTATCAGAAGATCCGTTAGTCGTGTGTTAATAGGATCAAACCGGGATTTATTTCGGATGTGTGCAAGTGTTTCCACGTAACTTATCGAATTTGCAAATCGGCTTACACTTCGTTAGCTGTACAATACTCATATTGTTGGGCGTGTTGGAATAAAGAACAATAAAATCAAATTTTTCGATATATTATTTAAATGTTATCCAGTTCCTTTCATAGCTTATGCGTGCACTATTGTTATTATTTTGTTTTTTCAGTTTAATATCCGGCCAGATCTCTAAATTGATGTGAAACCAAACAAATTTTGTTTGTTTTTGCAATAACCAATAACAGTGAGTGTTATCGGTTAAAGCAAAAAGAAACAATATTTATGTTTTATTGCAATTAATGTATTAATTTCTAAGGAAACTATTTCCTTAGAAATTAATACATCAATTAATTAAATACATTAATTAATTACATAATGTACTTATTGAATTTCTTAAGAAATGTAATTAGTAGAGATGAAACGGATATCCGGTAACTATCCGGTGTCCGGCCTTGTTTTCACTATCCGGCCGGATACCGGATAGTGATACAGTATCCGTCCGTATACCGGATAGTAAAATTTTAAAAAATCTCAGTATTTTACACAAGGCAAATCATACAATAGGTTATCGACACCGTTTATTTTTATAATCGCACATCAAAAATGTTTGTTTTATTAATTATTAGTTTATACGCCTTTTCTCTTTCACCACCTCAAGAAATTTTAACCTGATACAATAAACATACCGCGTACTTGTTAAACTCACATGTCACTGTTTAAATCAAAATATTGCCACATTGGCGATCGTGTTTTTGATGATGGCATTTCTGGTTAATCTTTCAGAATTCAAACATAAAATCACGACGATAAGTGATAAACAATGAAATAAACAACAAACGAACTGAGAAACAAACACAAACTGACACGCGCGATAACACTCGAACCCAAGTCGACCCAATCTCCGCTTACGTGCGACCCGAATGCGCCTGAATATTCCCGATCTCGTTCACCGCGCCAATATTCAAATCAAACTGATCGCGTCAACGCAATAAAGAGCCGAATATCCGGCAGTCGGATATCCGTCGCTCCGGCCTAGTAGCTCGCCGAATATCCGGTATCCGGCCAAACTACTATCCGTTTCATCTCTAGTAATTAGATCATAAATAACATAAAACGAAAGAAATTAAAAGCAACTACATATTTCTAAATCTTATTTATTTATTAAACAAAAATATCTTAACAATATGAACGAAATATTTATTTAGTAATTAACCTTTAACTAAAAAAAAAATTGTGACAACCAGGCATACAAAATTTGCCTGCATCGCAGTCATTAGAAAATCAATTTTAAACGTGCGTCCAAAAAGTTTTGTAAAAAATTCTAATAGTTTAAAAAGTACCAGGGTATCAGAAATATGTAAGTAGCTACGTTTTAATTCTCAGTATTTCACGGTCATTGTTCCAGGCATAGCTATCTCTTACATAAAAAATTGCTCAAGTGCGAGTCGGACTCGCGCACGATGGGTTCCGTACCATTATCTATGCAACATAAGGAAACGTTATTAGTATCGAGCAAGAAACGGTAAAAAAATCATGTTTGTTGTATGGGAGCCCCCCTTAAATATTAATTTTATTTTATTTTTAGTATTTGTTGTTATAGCGGCAATAGAAATACATCATCTGTGAAAATTTCAACTGTCTAGCTATCACCGTTCTTGAGATATAGCCTGGTGACAGACGGACGGACGGACGGACGGACGGACGGACGGACGGACGGACAGCGAAGTCTCAGTAATAGGGTCCCGTTTTTACCCTTTGGGTACGGAACCCTAAAAACGAGTTATAATGGTATTCACTTTACTTATTCATCAAATGTAAACCTAAATAAACTTTGGCTATTATCACCTCAAAATTGGTGCTTAACGAGAGGGGAGGGCACTGAAGGAGATTAAACAAGACGATAGGGATACCAGCCAAAGCTCACGATTACTTCATGAAATTAGTCTTCAGTAAATTTAGATTTTAAGGACTAATGGTCTTATTTATAATGAGTTATCGGAGGATTAAACGGAGATATTATCGGAGGGATAATAAATGTTTTAACGTAAAAAGACTATTTTGAAGAACAATTTTTGACAATTTTGCGAACAGATTTTAGCGAACTTTTAAACCTCCGATAAGTCATTATGAATAAGACCATAAATATTTACTTAAACTATAGTCTCCGTGTTTTTAGGGTTCTGTACTGACTGATTGACTGAGACTTCGCTATCTGTCCGTTCAGTTCGTCCGTTTGTCACCTGGCTGTATCTCAGGAACGGTGATAGCTAGAGAGTAAAAACTTTCACAGATGGTGTAGGTATATTTGTTGAAGCTATAACAACAAATACTAAGAACTAGAAAACAATCAATATTTAAGGGGTACCCCTATACAACAAACATCTAACTTGATGAAACCCTTAGACTACATCATGATTATGACGATATGACGAATATATTATGGTAATAAAGGTACGGAATTCGTCATGGGCGAGTCCGTAGTCGCAAAGTTTTGCTGGAAGGCTGAACGATGAATGTGGTCTTCAAATACCAGAGTGATTACTCTGGTATTTGAAGACCACAATACGTATTAGAACGTATTTTTTTTTCTTCATGATTATGAAAGAAAAAAAAATTACGTGTTTTACTTAGCCGATTTTTTTATTTACTGATATAAGTTGCTTGATGGAAATGTGTATGATACTTGTTTGATATTTCTAAGAAGTTACAAAATTCAGTAGTACAGCAAAAGTCACTCATGATTCATGAACTATAAAAAGTGTAATAAAAAATATGTTAATAGTGCCACCTCTTCATTCTATATGCATTAAGCGTTTCTCAGACACTTTATGGTTAGTTTAAAGTATTATGAAAACTTTAAAGTTGAGTGCATTATAACAACTTTTTAGAAGAAGTTAACTTTATAATTTTTATTTTGACGGGCTTTTTGTGGTAGTGTAACTAATTTCACAGGATTTGGTTTCCGGTCGGCCCAATACTTTTATGTAATGAATACAGATATTTGTATCATTGATATTTTAGAACAATTTTTTAACGAAACTTTAAAAACAAATATCGATCTACCTGTATGTACACGTGCAGTTTCTGAGAATCGGCTTCGTAACCAGCGCGCTGTCGTAACGTTCCTAGATTGATAAATAGCCTACCCTCATAATTATCTAACAGTTTGTCGGTTAGAAATATTAAAAAGAAACTAAAACATTATTTCTTAAGTAATATATAACACACCTACATAATGGTATGAATTATTCATGTACCTATTTTTTATGTTGTGAAAGAGGGACTAGAGTTATTGAATTGTTGTTACCTTATTTATTAGGCTGTTGCTAGTCGTCCGGTTATACGGACGACTAATATTCAATATTTGTCCGGTTATCGGATGAATAAAATATATTAATCGTCCGGTTATCAGATTAATAAAATATTTTAATCGTTTACTTTATTATTTGTACTAATTACGTTTCATATAACTTTAGAAATTAAATAAAATGAAGGTTTTCGAAAAATAAAAAACCCTAACCTAACCTTCACTCGGTTAGCTTCGAGATCTAATAACTCCGCATTTTTTTCTTTTTGCTCCTTAGTCCTCCTTAGTAGTGTAATCTTCAGCTTCGTGGACAGTGTCGAAAAAGATATTCACTTTTTTCACGAAAAAAATTCTTAGTTATAAATTTAATAATAAAAAAATAATAATATCCGTATGAATATACTCATTCAAAAAAAAAAGCCGTACAAATAGTCAAATCCACGATTGACGGACGATTTTTTACCGGACGACTAGACACATCGTATTTATTATGTTATTTTATAATTTAGACTCTCAATTACATAGGTCTAAACCTTAGTGGTTTTTTGTTGGTATTTTATGTAATATTTACTGTATATTTTGTAAAATTGCTAAATAAAATAAAAAAAAAATATAAAAAATTCGGTGAGCATTTGTTGCTGTAACATTAATTATATTCACAAACTGTGATGATTTCGTTGATTCCAGAGAACCAGCCTGGTGTCAGATGGCAGGATGGATAGTGAAATTTCAGTGATAGGATCCCGTTTTCGCTTTTAGTATGGAACCCTAAAAAACGGCAAATTGATGCTCAAAAAGGGCAGTTTTATTTTATTTAAATCATTAATTGGGAAGTGTTAATGACGCGGTATTAGTACCTACCGTGCTTATGAGTTTCATTACTACAAGAGCCGCGAAAGATTCATGTAAGGACGTGCCTCCATTACAAGCGACGTGATTCTTATGAAAATTGCTTCATACCTATTGAGTTTACGTACGTGGTAGCTCTAAATACAAATTTACTAATGTGTTACATTTTATGAGCAATTAAAGGTAATCTTCTTAAACCTTTTTAATGCAGTAACAGTTATCAGTGAACAAGCTATTGCCGGCAACATGGTACGTGTAGAATTTGGAAAAAAATCCGCACTAATTAACACGCCTTTCTTGAGTCGCTACGTATCTATCATTGTGTCTATGTAATCTATGTAACGGAATCTTTGAAAGTGATTTTGATCCACTTGAAGTAGTCGGATTGATCTAAAAATGCATTAATGTTGTAAAATAATATTTAAGATTTTCAAGCGTGTTTTTAGTTTTGTAAACTTGATTTGTCCTTTTTAATTCCTCTACCAATTAAAAAGAAAACCACCAAGATCCGTGTTTTAAAGACCTAAGTTCACCTAGGGAGCTACATACCTACAAAAGTAACGATTTTGTTTTATCATAATTATTATTAAAGATAAGAAAAGCGGCATTCAGCCCCCGTTCGCTTGTCCTTCTGAATTTACCTATCTTGTTGTTATACTCGTATGTATATTTAAAAAAAAATGGTGTTCTGTGCCGCGTAATATAAGTACCTATTCTTCGTCACCACACGAACATAATATAAGACATAAGAAGAAGAGATAAGAATTATGTAATATTTAAAAGTAGGTAGTTAGTTACCTACAGGTATTGAACAAATACTTTCAACATTTACGATATAGTATCATCAGATTAGTTTGAAGAGTTTAATAATAAATAAACAAATAATAATAAATATTCATGGACATTTCACACAACGTCCTCTTGTCCCAAGCTAAGCTTATATGCTTGTGTTATGGGTACCAGAATACGGATATACTACATATACTACTTTTCTTTTGTAAATACATACATAAAATACATAGAAAACACCCAGACGCAGTACAAACATTTATATGACATTTATGGATATCACACAAATGATTGTTCCAAGCGGTAATCGAACCCGCGACCTCGTGATCGGCAGTCTATTACATAAACCACTCCACCACGAAGCCCGTCATTCTAAAGTAATTGTTTAATCTAAGAAAACAAACCTAATAACAATTAAGTCAATCACGCCTGTATAACTTGATTTTCTTTTACAAAACCTATTACAAGGCACAGGGACCATTCACATAACGAGACTACGGTGAGGTAAAATGCTCCGAGGTAAAAACCAGTCACTTTAAATGTTAAAAGGGGTTCGTTTAAAAATGTCAATGCAAATGAAGCCACAGCGAAAAGGTACATTTTAAGAGTTTAATATCTAATCCAATAAATTACAGTGGTTTAACTTCATTTGAATTGTATTTAAAGAGGATCATGAAATTCTGTCAATGTAAGTTTGAGATTTCTTAATAAAATTTAAGAAAAGGCAGACTTAAACCTCAAGCTTATTGAAATTATTTCTAGTAGTTAAAGGTACTTAAAATAAATGATATTGTTCTAAATGAGACCACACTTTTACGGATTTAGACGCGTGTATTTGTTTTAAATTTTAGCCCGACGTTTCGGAGACTTTGCAGCCACCATGGTCACGGGTGAGACTGTCTCACCCGTGTAAATCCGTAAAAAGTTGTATTATTTAAACAAATGAGTCGCGCAAGTGTTACAAAATATTATGATATTGTTCTGATTAAACATATAGATCTGTCTAATAATATTGTTGGGCACAAAAGACTATTCCATACGAGATTTGCTCTTAATATGAAAATATTGCTACATTTTACTTTCAGAAAGAAAGAAACAAAATAAATTTTAACGGAAGTGTATTTTGAATTTAGGTTCTCTCGAATCTCGAATTCATTATCTTTAAAATAAGTAAATTATGAAAGCATTGTCAACTCAAAAAAATGTGATATTTCAAGGACCTAATCCAATTATTTCCTTTATTATGTTGAAATACTTGATATAAGAAATGTTCTGCGAGAAATTTTCCTTTTGGATAAATTGAATGACGTGATTTCTTGCCAAAAATGCAGAATGTTATAAAATCATAAAATTAATTGAGATTTAGGGTGCTAGACTATGCTGCGTTGCTTAGATACGTATTATGTAAAATAAGGCTATTTTAGTATATCGTCAGAATGTGACTATAAACGTAGATTGGATAACGAGTGATATTGAGTACCTATGTATTCAAAACCATTACAGACAGAAAATCACCATATTGCCTCTACACGTTCTTCCCAACTTTATTTGTCAGATACTAAGCATTTCAATATTATATCTAAATCTACACCTGTAGGAATATATCGTAGCAATTAGTGTATTTAAATAAATCAAATGTTGATGTATCTCCACATGACTCTACTAATCTGCAACGATTTATCGTACACTCTATCGATAAATCAGTGCTAATCGATTAGCAATGATTGATTGTTCAGACATATCGCTTAGATATATCGTTACGTTTGTACAGCCATTAGGTATATAAATAGAAACAAAGTCAAGCATAAGATGAAAATCATAAATAGAAACACCATATTAACTTGACACGCTACTTCCGAATCGATACAGTATTGATTTGCCGCCTGTCTGTCCATAAATAATTATAACACTCCGACAGTAGATCCGCACAAAGGAAATATTAATAACTTTTGAAATATCTTGCCAGTTTTATGTTACGACTTGTTTGTTTATAATAACTGTTAGGTATTTAAATATCTACTTGTATAAGTATTTAAGAAATATATTATCTTTTTATCATTTACAAGCTGATGCCCGCGACTTCGTACGCGTATAATTCGGAAAGTTTTCCCCGTTTTTGCGACATTTTTCACTGATGCTTTGCACCTATTGGACGCAGCGTGGTGTTATACAGCCTGAAGCCTTCCTCTCTATTTATACTATCCAATACAAATATTTTTTTCTAATAATAATAGCGGTTTAGCGGTTCCTAAGATTAGCGAATTCAAACAAACAAATAAACTCTTGAGCTTATCATAAATATAAAATTCACGTGTCACAGTGTTAGTTACCGTACTCCTCTGAAACGGCTTGACCGATTTTTATGAAATTTCACATGCGTATTCAGTAGGTCTGAGAATTGGCCAACATCTATTTTTCAACCCTTTTTTTTAGTAAGGCAAAACAACGTTTGCCGGGTCAGCTAGTATTAGTATAAATACGAGAATTAAGTACTAAATATTCTAGGCTATTTATGAGTGGGATGGTATACATTTGTAATATCTATGAATATATCGATAAAACACAAAGTAAATAGTTTGCAAAGTTATTCAAAAGAATAGGTATTATCCTGTGAACCGATATGTAATTTAGTGGAAAGATTGCGACCCTTGCTAGTTTGTGTGACCAGAACAGTGAGATGGCGTTATGTTTCCCTGTGTCCTTTTACGCGTAAACAGAACAGAATTTTTCTACGTTTTGCCCTTAAAAAGGGTTATATTTATGAGCTTCGTCAAATAATGTTTTCATCTATTTTCTTTTAAATGTTATATAGCTTTGTTTGTCACGAAAGTCAGATACTTTCGTGACAAACAGACCTTTGCCGTCTTTATATAGATAATTAATACCTTCATCAAACTAACTACATACTTATGTTAACTATAATATATTTAAAGATTTTTGTTTTAGCACAAGGTTAATTAAAAGGAGAAGAAGAAGAGAGGACATATTAAGCGAGATTCTTAATATGTCCTCTGCAAATTCTCGTAGGTACCTATAATACACATGAAAAAAAAAGTAGTTTAACATAATATAATTTGCGTAAATTCAACTCAGGCACAGATCATACAGGTATTTGATATGTTGTAATCGCTCTAAAAACTTTCTCATAGAGTTCTTATAAAGCAATAGTAATTGGTTACAGTAATATTTGCCCAATAGATCTTCAGGGCTTATAAAATACATAACTAGTAAAGTACACGGCTTAATTTTTATTTATTCTAATATTATAAAGCTAAAGAGTTTCTTTGTTTGTTTGTTTGAACGCGCTAATCTCAGGAACCACTACTGGTCCGATTTGAAAAATTCATTCAGTGTTGGATAGTACATTTATTGTGAAAAGCTATAGGCTTATCATCACGTTGCGACCAATAGGAGCGAAGCATCAGTGAAAAAAGGTGCAAAAATGGAAAATATATTCTAAATACCACGCGTACGAAGTGGCGGGCAACAGCTCGGCTGTCCAAAACCAAAACCTAGCAAAGTGAATTTTTTTTTAAATTCGTTTTCTTAAACCAATATTTCCTAAACAACTGTATTTCTGTCTTAAATAGAATCAGAGATAGGAACATGCATAAACCTAGCAACTAGCACTTTGTGCTTGATGATTACAAAATTCCTTCTCCTGAAAAAATTACTCAAATGTACTTGCTAGTAGGTTTAGGTTTTGGACAGCTGAGCTAGTGAAACACAAAGCTAAGCAAAGTATGAGACTAGAATTTTCAGGCTAAAGGTTATACTATATTTTTTCTTAGTTAATAAAATACTAGTCGCTTTGTTGGGTACTAAACCTAATACGTCATGAATCCTTTGAGTGTCGTTGGGTTGAGGATCTTCTTCGCCGGTTGTCAAACGAGAAACAGTGTGTCAAACGAGCTCCCGAGTTTTAATTGATTATCATAGAAAATAACAACTAAAATTAAATAAATTTGTTCAAAATCAGTGCCAGAAGACAAGTTACCAACGATTGCATTGGGATTTCCAGGAAAAACACAACAACATCACCCAAAAAGGTTAGAAAAGCTATTGCAAATCACGTAAACAAGTGTGAAGCTAAGCTACCCTCCTATTGTAAATTGTTTATGTTTATGCCATGGACCATAGACTACACACCACAGAGTACAGACCATAGACTACAAACCACAGAGTAGTGACCATAGAGCACCAACCACAGATTAAGGACCACAGAGTATTTGTGGTGCTACCAACACAACGAAGTCTACTAGCAAAAACGTTCCGTTTTACGTCTGTGATAACTTACAACTACAACATTATGGACACCACAGGAATGCCAGAAGATATGTTAAAATTGTTTCAAATGATGAAAATGGAGTTAGAGAAACAAACGACTGTAATAACTGAAAACATAACCGATAAATTAATGCGTTCTTTGGACGAGAAAATTCAACCAATAGTGGAAGAAAATAGAAAATTGAAAGGGGAAGTAGAAACATTAAATAGAAAAATGAAGTACATAGATGATATGATCAGGAAAAATAATTTACTGATACACGGAATTGAAGAAACGGAAAATTCTTATGAAGAATTATATACCACTATAAAACATACCATTTTTAAGAACATAAACGTCAATGTTGAAAAATTTGAAATAAACAAATACTATAGACTTGGTCAAAAACAAGATGGTAAAACTAGACCTATACTAATCACCTTTATGTCGCAACAGAAGAGAGCAGAAATTTTGAAAAATAAAAAGCTAATGCCACAGAATACGTACATAACAGAAGACTTCTCAAAGGAAACCATAGAAGCGCGTAAAAACTTGCAGCTCCAATTGAAGGAAGAAAAAGAACGTGGAAACATAGCATTCATTAAGAACAATAAACTCGTAGTAAAAGAAAAAATCGAAACTGAAAAACGTAAACGAGAATCTTCTATGTCACCGAGTAATGTTTATACCCCACAACGCAATTCTGACACAAACAGTATAAGAGCCCCTCCCAAAATGTACAAAACTGACGCATTCGCATATATGAGGGCCCGATCTCTTTCACTTTCGGATAAACAAACACAACCAAAAGCATAGGAATTAATGGACACCAGAATCGCGAAGAATAGAAATAAGAAAATAAACTTACAAACCAAAAACAAAAATATCCCCAATTCGGCTGGTCACCGCGGGGAGATAGACCACACCCCCCAGAAGCTTATAGACGCTAACATGAAGAAAAATTTTAGAGCTAAGATAAATATAGCAACACTTAACACAAGGACATTAAAGTCCAAAGAATCTCTACTAGAACTAGAACACGCCTTAGAAACAGTAAACTGGGACATTATTGGATTAAGCGAGATAAGGAGAGCAGATGAAAGAATCGAAGAACATCAAAACTACATACTATATTACAAAAATGAAACTGCGGGACTATATGGTGTCGGGTTCATAATAAAGAAATATCTCAAAAATAACATAATAGAATTTAAAGGAATATCAGACAGAATTGCCGTTATGATCATTATGCTTCCAGGCCACAAAAAACCAACTTCTATTGTCCAGGTATACGCTCCAACTGAAGATGCTAAAGAAGAAACTAAAATCGAATTCTACAACCAACTTAACAATACGATGACCTATTTAGACCTCAGTAGTACTGTAATTGTAATGGGAGATTATAACAGCCAAATCGGAAAACGTAAAAGAAACGAAGATAAAATTATGGGGCCTCACACCACAGGAAAAAGAAATGACAACGGACAAAAACTGATAAATTTTGTTACGCAAAATAACTTATGCATTATGAACACATACTTTAAAAGGAAGAAAAGCAGAACATGGACATGGATATCACCTGATGGAAAAACAAAGAACGAAATCGACTATATCAATACAAATAAACCAAAACTATTTTCGAAAGTAGACATTGTTAATCAACTAAACTTTAATACCGATCATAGAATGCTTAGAAGTATAATATATACCACAGAACCAAAACAAACAAGGAAAAATATTTACAAAACAGAAAAACCTATTATACTACCAATACCCGACCGGATCTTAGAGTCTCTAGAATCCAACTTAATAAGAATACAACACGCCGAAAGAATCCAAGAAAAATACGACATTCTAGAGAACGAAATCAAGCAAGTGGAAAACAATGCTAAACAAACAAAAAATGACAAAATAGGGTCAAAGGCTAGAAATTTAATTGAACAGCGAAAGATTTTGTTTCAAGATAGGAAAAACAACAAACACGATATAGCAAAGTTAAGTAAAGAAATAAACTTAGAAATAAGAAGACACAGACAGAATGCTAGAATACAAACTATTAATTACCACATAGAGAAAACTGGAGGTGTGAAGAAAGCTTGGCAAGAATTGAGAGAGAGCTTAGACTGGATCGAAAATGTTACACACTGGAAAACCAAGAAAAACAAAACAAGTAGAATTGAAATTTTAAAAATAGCAACAGACTTCTACCGAGAGCTATACAGTGACAATGAAATATCTGAAGTACAACAACCTCCTATCCAAAAAGACAAAAGGGAAGAGGACATTCCAAATATTATTCAGGAAGAAGTTAACAAAGCTATAAAATCACAGAAAAAGGGGAAAGCGCCAGGTGAAGATGGCATATCCAATGAACTTCTTATCGGAACGTCAGCAAAAACGATAAACATCATCACGGGCTTGTTCAATGAAATCCTAAATACCGAATACATACCCCACCAGTGGACATCATCAACTATAATTCTGATACATAAAAAAGGAAATAAAAGCGACATTACAAATTATAGACCTATCAGTCTCATGTCTAACATGTACAAGATTTTCTCCAAAATCCTCTTAGACCGTGTAACAAAGAGTCTCGACGAAAACCAACCAAGGGAGCAGGCAGGATTTCGGAGTGGCTTCTCAACGCTTGATCATATCCACACCATAAAACAAGCCATCCAAAAATGCAATGAATACGGCATAAACTACTACATGGCGTTCGTGGACTATAATAAAGCGTTCGACTCACTTAAACACGCAAAAATATGGGAAGCTCTAGAGACACAAGGAGTTGACGAAAAATACATACGTCTCATTAGCAATATCTATCAAAACATGACAGCTAAAGTACGAACAGAAAGATTAGGTGAAGCCTTTCCTATAAAGAGAGGAGTTCGGCAAGGGGACCCGCTGTCACCAAAACTTTTCTCAGCAGTCCTTGAATACGTATTTAGACGCCTAAATTGGGACATCTATGGGTTAAATATTAACGGAACACAACTGAATCACCTGAGATTCGCAGATGATCTTATACTTATTACAGGTGATGCGAATAGCTTACAAAAAATGCTCGAACAACTCACAGTAGAAAGCGGATATGTTGGACTGTCAATGAACACCTCAAAAACAAAACTAATGACAAATATTGAAAAGATCCCAATCATAGTTAATAACACACAAATAGAATATGTAAATGAATACACCTATCTCGGCCAAATTATCTCTCCAAAAGATCTCACAAAGAAAGAAATTAACAACAGAATTAATTTAGCTTGGAAAAGATACTGGTCCTTAAAGGAAATTTTAAAAAATCCAGACGTACCACTTAAGTCCAAACAAAAAGTATTTGACTCATGTATTCTGCCTGTTATGACCTACGGATGCCAAACTTGGAGTCTAACACAACAAGACATAAGTACATTGGAGACCTGCCAACATGGGATAGAAAGAAGCATGCTCAATGTTAAACTGAGACACCGACTAAAGCTGGAAACAATCCGAAAGCAAACTAAAGTCACGGATGTGACATACTGTATCAAAAAATTAAAGTGGAGGTGGACAGGCCACATGATGAGGGACAAAAAGAAGAAATGGACAAAAGACATTACCGAGTGGTGTCCAAGACAACATAAACGAAGGAGAGGCAGGCAACGACGGAGATGGGAAGATGACATAAAAATAATAGCAGGTGCAACATGGAGAAGGAAGACACAGGATCGTGCTCTGTGGCATGCTCTAGGGGAGGCCTATGCTGGATAGCAAGACAATCTTCGCGAAACTGGTTCCAATATTAGATTTTAATCTAGTATTTATGCAATAATGATATATTTTTGTAAGATTGTTAAATAAAGGCTATTATTATTATATTATTATTATTATTATTACCTTATTGAGCGTCCTAGGACAAGCTTAGGTTTAATAAGAATTTGCCATTTGAATTTGAAATTGAATTTCATCAAAAAAATTCTATATAAAAAATTGGTTTAGAATTATTATGAAGAAATGAAATTCGCTTATTTGTCGATGATTAATATATCAAACAAAGTTAAAAGAAAAAAACATTACCTACATTACCTTTACAAATAGCTAAATTTAGATAACGTGTGCATAAGAAGTTCAACACGTAGGTACACGTAATTTACGTTTGACGGTGAAAATGTCAATTTATATGTGAGTAATGGCACCATTCGGGGATATGCACACGGCCTAGTGGAGTATGAAGAGAAACGACTCTATATGTGCACTCTGGAATGCATTTATAATTTATTTTACGGACTTACTACAAATCTAAACTATTATAGCAAGGGTTCCCGTTTTTGATGGAGCAAGCCACTCTATAAAAAGATTTTAGAAAGAAACATTTTTTAAATTAGTGCAAATGGCGCTGTATAGTCTCAGCCTACTCCCAAGGGAAAAAGACATGATGTTATAATGATGATGATGATGGTGATAGTCAACGTCAATAGTCAATAGTAGACTAGAAAATGTTATGAATTAAAATGAATTTGATTTTAATTCGCAGTTATTGGTGTTATTACACAACTGTTACACAACAACAAATTCGGAATCTTAATTTTTTGTGGGAATTACAGTCTAGTACTCATAGTCTTCTCGTCATAGTCATATTTGTCTTTTTTATGTTTTAGTTATAATGACAGCTATGCGTTTAAAAAAACATTTTCAACATATTTTCTTTGTTCTGGCGTGAAAATCTATACCTTAATTAGCAAGTTAGGTATATAGTTTGTGGCATACAGATTTGTTTTTGCAATATTTTGCCAGAAAATGCACTTTTCGAACGTGTTAGCATCTTACAGTTCACTAATATTTCATTGAAGAGCTTTGCAAGGGCCGGACAAGTTCACTCGCAGTCAAGAGATCCACTTCATTGCCCTCAAGCTCATTAACCGGCGACCCATCCACCTCCAATCTGCAAAGCGCTCTTAAACCAATTAAAAAATTACAATGATCAAATTATTTGACTTTGTATAAAAGAAGACTACCTATGTAATATCATTCTTATTGTATAATTTTATAGTTTTATTTTTACTATACTTTGGATAGCAGTAGTAGGAGTCCAAATTCCCTGATCCTGCTGATCCGTGCCTAATTAATATGTTTTGCCTAATCATGTTATGCTTAGTTTAGTTTAGTTTATTTGTTTAGTTTTTCAAAACATAATAACTAAAAGAAATATGATGATCCGGAAATCCCACTTTTTTCGGTTTTCTTTAGATAAAGTTGCAGCGTCTATCACACAAATTTGGTAAAGTTTTACCACAAAAGAAAGTGATAGAAGCATAGATATACTATTTATCTATAATATAACGCAAAAACTATTAAAATCGGTGTAAGTAACTTTCGCGAAAAGAAAACGGAAGTACGAATCGTCTTTTTTCAAAGAATTTGTTGGTAAAATCCGCTTCATCTACGTATATTGGTCCCTTTCAGCGCGGCGCTCGGAAATAGGGATAGCAATACCTAAGGCAAATACCTAAATGAGGAGTACACTACCCTCTTAATCATACGTTCCTACACATTCACATGCACTCACACACAGACACACACACACCCTTTTATGCATACATGCATACACATACACACACTTTATTTATTAATTATATTTATTTATTTATTATTTTTATTGCAAACATACACACATATTTTTATTCATATTAGTCAGGTTTTTTATTTTTTTATAAGTCATAATGCTCAGAAGAAGAGGATACCAAAATACTTTCCAAATGTTTAAATAATAAAAGACACTGTGTAGTAAGTGTACGATTGTACATAAAACCTTTTAAGAAAGATTTCTTATTCATTAACTATACTAACAAAACAATCAGAATTTCAAGAACTGAAAATACGCACAACATGTTTAAAGCGATTTTACACAATATTGTTCAAACCTTTTGAAATATTAATCGAACTATAAATAATATCCTCGTCGGATGGGGCCGCCTGCTATTGCGCGCCGACGACCCCTACCCGGGGCCCTGCGGGGAGGCAACGTGTCGCCCGAGCGCTCGCGCTCCCGGCCTCACTCTTTGCCGCCATCACCTCTTTAGCGAAGGAGGTGACAGCGACCCAACTCTCTTTACTGCCGGCCATCGATTCGATGACGGCCGGCAGCGACAAATTTGCGCCAACCACGCCAGTAAGTCGGGCGCGTTGAGCAGTCCAGGCCATGCACACGGCCAATGTGTGTTCGGCCGTATCCACAGCCCCGGATGCGCAAGTTTTGCACCCGGGTGGGGACTCGACTCCAACCAGCTCACACAGGTATTTGGCAAAGCAGCTGTGGCTTGTGAGGAGCTGGGTGAGGTGGTAGGTCGGCACCCGGTGCGGCGCCTCCACCCACTGACGCAGGACTGGGTGCACGGCGTCAACCAGCCGCTTGCCCCAGGTCACATCTTCCAATCTCTCTGACTATCTCCCGAAGAGATCGTCGTGACATTCGCTCCTCCAGCGCACGATCTCCTCGGGGAGGGGCTCAATTGCCGACTCATTCCGCATCAAGGCCCTCCTTCTGTACACCTCAGCCAGGACCCCCGCCTCGAGGTCCCACGGGAGGCTCCCGGCAATAATGCACGCCGCCTCAAGCGAGACGGTGCGGTTCGCCCTGGCAGCTCTCTGCGCCAAAATCCGCTGTGAACGCCGTAGCAGCGAGGCGTTCTCGGCGCTGAGAGCCGCCGCCACCCAAATTGGCGCTCCGTAGAGAGATTTAGAGCGCACCACCCCGTCATAGAGACGGCGGCCGACAGCTCCGGCCCCCCCGCAATTCGGGAGCAGCCGGGCAAGCATTCCGGCGCACGTCACCAGCCTAGGCGCCAGCGCCCAGAAATGCTCGCCGAACCCCCATCTGCTGTCGAGTACTAACCCGAGATATTTCATTTTAGCTCCGACAGCGATAGGGGTTCCTCCCACGATGATATTGTAGCCGCGGGGGGGCTTAGCCCGAGACCCGTGGAAAAAGAGGGCCTCGGACTTTTCAAGGGCCACCTTCAGGCCAAGAGCCCTGATGCGGCACACCAAAAGCGCGGTGCCCGCCGTAGCGAGCACCCCAGCGTCACGGAATGTGGGGCCCCGCGCGGTCACTAGGGTGTCGTCGGCATAACAGATGACCCTGACACCTGGGAGATTGGCACCGCGCGCGTATACAAAAATATATGTGTCATGTAAGTAAAGTTAGAGGGCAATTTGTCACAAGAGCAATATACTCTCTAATTACAAGTGGGGTTTTCTTTGTGTATCCCTAGCTATTGTTCCTCTTCGCTGATCGAGATAAAAAGCTGTTAGATTAAATGTATTTCAATCTATGACTTAGATAACACAACTGAAAACTATATTGAGTATCTACATTTATTTCCATGATTATAGTAAATTGGCATTGTTCATATTTTTTTTTAATTCTTAATATGGAACCTTTTTCGGGGAATTGAGTTTCTGATCATGATTCGTTAGTTTTTTTCGAAAAATTTGCTATATTAACGACTATTTTTCCAAAAAAGCAAATGATCTCTATTTGCCCTTGAAATGAAGGACTTAAAATATTAAGGCGTTCTTAGGGATATACTTTTTTTTTAAGTCCGGACGATAGGCCCGGCCCTCGAGTTCTCCCGTGACTTGAGTCGGAGACCTTTTAGGGATATACTACCTACTCTGTGGTGGAGTTGAAATTGGTCTATTAAATCAACTTTGAAAAGATGTATTGCAATCTGTCTTAAGTCTATCAGGAAAAGGCAATACACAGATTGCGTACAACGATGACGTCACAACATTTAAAATAATAACTTTAAATATTTTTTTTAATTCTATATATTGAATATAATAATTTATAATATAATAATTTACCTACTGAGATATTAAAAGTAACAAAATTGGCTCATTTTAAGAACTGTGTTAAAAAGTTTCTGATTAACAAATGTTATTATAGCACTAAAGAATATTTAAACGACCGAAGCTAATGTGTAGATTTTTAATAATTGTATGATCTATTGAAGTTTTTATGTTTAATCATTTTAGTAATTTTATTATTTGACTTTGCCTTTAATTCTTGATGACATGTATTTTATTTATTGCTGTTTTACCTAAATTGACAAATTACATTAGTTCATAATGTTATTTTAATTGTAATAATGTTTTTAATTTATTGTAATTATAACGTTAAAATTATGTTAAATATTTGCATGCTATTTTGGCTGATTGTGGTGATACATTTTCATTGTAAAATCTTATTTACTACCCATTATCGCAAATAAATAAAATTGAATTGAATTGAATTGAATTGAATATTTTAATAATATGAAATTAGTTGCTTAAATAGTCTATATTTTCTAAAAAAAATATAAAAATAGCAGGTCAAAAATTATAAACAATCCCAATTATCTTTACCTACTTATTATATATGTGTATTATAAAACAAAGTCATTATTTTTGTATGTATGTCCCTATTTTTAAAACTACCCAACGGATTTGATTTGGTTTTATTTTTTAAATGATAGTGGTTCAAAGGAGTAAGGTTCGATAAGCTGAGAGAAAAATTTCAAAATTTCGCTTAGTTTTGCGATTTTTTTATTGTTTTGCTATCGGCTCTTAATATGTGTAAAATTTCAGATCAATCCGACTATTACAAGTGGGTGTAAATCACTTTTAAATATTTAGTTACATAGATTTGATTAGATTACATGCTTATTTAGATTTATAGATAGAGACGAAGGAAGCTAATGAAAACGTGTTAAATAACAAATTAAATCTTACAATTGTGAAGGATGGCAGAAAAATTTATTCGCAATCTGTTCTAAGCATTGATATTGGTGTTACTATATGGGTTTAGTTATAATATGTCTGTAGATGTAAGTACATGTAATACTATTTGTGATAAATCACTTACAAATATGACATACTTGTACAAACTTAGCATCTGTTAGAGATTTACTAAATTTATGAGTTTCCATATCTGTGAAATAACTAAGATTTTATGCAGCATTTCGTTCATAACTTATATTTTAATTTCGTCAAATACCTATTTATTTCAATATAATAAATAAAATTAATAAATATTCATCGACATTTCACACAATTTCTGGTCCCAAGCTAAGCTTATTATGCTTGGTAACTTTATATATTCCTTACTAGATCCCTCAGAGATAGATTATCCCTCAACTTCGTACGCGTGGAACTTAAAAGCGAAACCTTAATAAATTATACAAAAAAAAATCTTCTTGAACTACTCTATCTTTATAAAAAAACGCATTAAAATCCATTGCGTAGTTTTGAATATATAAGCGCACATAGGTATATAATAGCAACTTTCTTTTAGATTATGTAAAGATTATAAAATTAGTATTAAAATAATTAGCCGTGAAGTGTAATTAGTGCCTTTTAATAAACCAAAATAAACGAATTGACTCTGCATTTCTACATCATGCAAAGTAATAGCGATAGAGATGAAAAAGAGCAGCTATTATGTTAAAAAGTTAGGTTTCTACCGTGCATATTAAATAGATTAGAAAAAAATTGTAAGAGCGCGCTTTTCGAAACATTTCTTTTCTTATTCGACTAGCCTATTTCTAGATTTGCGAACGGTGCGATTACTCAGCAATAAATTGGCACTTTCGAAGTCATACATAAATTACGTGGCGTATGTTGACGGTGCGTGTTCTTTTGTGGATATATTTCTTAAAAAAATGAGAATATATTCAGTTGAAAATTTTATACTTAAAAAAAAAATATTTGACATTTTTACTAATAATAGCAAGCAGTACTTATTATAAAGATAGGGAAAGTGAGAATGTAATAAGGTACCTAACAAAAGAAAGAAAGAAAAGCTATTGTGAAATACACAGATTGATAATTAAAGAAAAGGTATTTAGAAAAAAAAATAAGCAGTGTCCATTACAAAACGGTTCCAGCTCAGCATATTGCTGGTCGAAAACTAGCGTTTGTTTTTCGCTGGACTGCTTAGTAACGATAAAAGTAAATTATTTATTTTTAAATAATGTCTCTGATTATAAAAGTGTCAAGAGGGAAAACACAATTTTATTTGTTTTTATAAAAAAAATACAATTTATAAGATAAGACCGCCCTTTGTACCTATGACATGTCTGTTATGTAAGCTTTGTAAGTCATTATGGTGTGCAATAAAGAATATTTTACTTTTAGAATTTTCTTTACGCGATTTACGCTTTTAAGAGTTGAGTTACATAAATTAGGCGTTTAATTTATAGCTCCTATTGTGTTGAGAATTACAATACTACGGAACTAGTGTTTCACAGTAATATACTGTGTACCTAGTACCTAGTTTGAAATTACTACGTGTTTGACTACGCATGCCGAATAATTGGCAACTGTGACAATTCCCTACAACCACAATTCCAATATATAGTTGTCGCAAAACAAGCTAAATGTATTTTAGAGCAGCTTTAGCCAATTTATATATACGTATTAGTCTTGTTTGTGGAAAGGTTATTTACTAGCAAATTGGCTCAAAATCTACAATTTCGTAAACGACCTATATAAAAATCCGAGTACCAGTTTGATCAAAATAATAATCGATAAACTATATAATAATCGATAGCATCATGTTTATTGAGATTTTATGAACTATAAATTAATTAGTTTAATTTAGTGTCAATGGGTAATCATAAAGTAAACGTTAAATAAGCAATTTGTAATCTACCACCAACTCAAAGGATAAAAGCTCGCGAGGCAGCCTTCATAATAAAATGTAAAGTTCATTTCAGGAAATAAATTGCTTCTTGACTTTTACTATAATTGTAGTTAAATATTGTGCTTTCTGTTAAGTTGAAACCATATATTTTGTAATAGTTTGGTTGATAGTTTTTTTACTTACTAGTTAATGTTCGCGGTTTTTCCCGCATTTATAGAAATTGAACTCCCCCCTCCTGTAAAATATACCAAACCTTCTCAATCCATCCTCTTAAACCATTCCATTTGTTAAAATAAAAAAGGCTAAAAAATCTGGTACCCATAATACCAGCATAAAAATATAGCTTACTTTGGGACTGTTGTATGAAATGTCTCTAAAGATTTATTTATGAACTTAATTTACTTTCATCATCAAATTAACTACATTAGAAGTATATATACAAAATCATTTTATTACATTAACTTGATAAGAATACTGAGTAATTTCTTACCAGAGCAATATACTTTCTAATTAAAACTGGAGTTTTCTTTGTGTCTCTCCGTCTATTGTTCCAGATTGCTGACCAAGGGAAAAGTAAGTTAGATTAAATGTGTCTTAATGACTGACTGTTATAGCACATTAATATAAGTACTTAGAAAATAAATGATTTTATTTTTTTGTACCTACAGATATATCCGCAGTTTAAATACTTATTTTAATGCAATACAATATGAGTTTTAAAGGAAAAACCTTGCTGAAAGTAACTAGTAAGATGACGTCCCTCTGAAAGCTAGAACCAATATCCACTTAGCATATTAAGGTTGTATGGTTTTAAGGTCTGACTTGTGGTGTACTAATAGTATTTTGTTAGATGTGAAATAAAATACTTTAACAGACTTTTGACATTAAAATTGGTAGTATTATAACAGAGAATGGGCGTTTTTGTATGTGACTTGGCCCTAATATCTATCACCAATGAGACTTATATCAATCGATAGTCCACAAAATTCTAAGTAACTTTTGTCAAGATTGTACGGCAATATAAGTTACTTTGTATGTAAATCCTTAACAGTTAAGTTTAAACTGAAATAAAGTTTATAAAAAACTAGATAAAATTATTTTCATTGATATAGAAAACTGGAATGGGTACTTCGAATAATAAAGGCAGGAGTATCGGCGGCTAATGAGATCGTAAAAGTAGAACTCTTGAGTGCAAGAGAACTTATCCGGCTCTAGTAGAGTTCTTGAAATTATATTTAATATTAGTAATAGTTAATAGGTAGAGCAAGAGTGGCTTAAAAACTTTAATACATTTATACGATTTCTAACAGAAAAAAGACGTGTGTCACTCGGGAACTGCGGCGGTAATGCTTTTATTTTTAGCATTAGCATTAAGCATAGTATTTTTTATCAACTTATGCAATTATAATTATTTATTTATTTTATTTATGCAAGAATCTAAATACCATAAACTAAAATAAGATTAATAATCCTTATTTACTGATGCTTACATCTGTCCATTGTTTATGGTAATTATGAAAAAATAGCGATTGTCAATCAGATGTCAATAAAATAAAAACTAACGCCAAAACTGACATGAGCCACCAGCGCGATCAGCGAAACGGCGTTGTGTAAGGTTTTTTACGCTATATCCTAACGGAAATAGCGTAAAAAACCTACGGAATTTAAATTTCGAATTTTGTGGATTCGGTCTCCACGCTCAAGGCCCGCGATAGAACCTATCCAATAGCTTAAAAATAAATTAAATAAATAAACATACCTAGTTGTACTTACTCGTCCCCGTCGTAACGGACTAAGAATACAAGTGTCACTCCTTTTCCTTTCCAGGGTGCTGTAAAAGGTAGCTAAGGAATATTGTACACAGATAAAATCCTCTGTAAGGGACGGAAATTTCGATTATAAACCCTGTGTCGACACGGCTGCTCAGTGCGGCGTAGTAGACCATAATTCCTAATTGATATTAATATAAGTAAACGGAAATTTTCCACTCTCTAGCTCTAATGGTAATACGTTACAGAGATACGACCTGGGATTGAAAGGGACTTATGGATGGACTGACACACGGACAGACACGAAAGGAGAATGAAGTGTCACTAATAGGGTTTCGATTTTCATTTCGGTACGAAACCCTAAAAAATCTGCTTTATAAATAAGAGCTCAACTGATTTAAAGTGCAAGAGCTCTCAAAAATAGCAAATATTTACATATTCAAGCGGATTGTTTCTCTGTCCGAGTTACACTTGTTTACAGATACTACAATTTATTTTTGTTTCATCTCAAACTCAAACTTTATACGTTGTTTGTGTAATACGAAGGTTTTGATGTGATGATGTTATTAGAAAAGTAAAAAAAAATCTGTGTTATCTATTTAATATATTATTATTATAGGTTCTATTATAGGTTCTAATGACTTATCAAAGGTTTAAAAGTTCGCTAAAATTGGTTCGCTAAAATTGTTAAAAATTGTTATTCATAATAGTCTTTTTACGATAAAATGTTTATTATCTCTCCGATAAAGTTATTGTTTAAACCTCCGAAAAGTTATAAATAAGACCAAGTAAATATCATTCTAATTTAATACAAATACTGTTGGTCGCGACTTCTTACGAGTGGAATTTAGAGAATTTTCCCCGTTTTAGCTGATCCTTCGCTCCCATTGATCGCAGCGTGATTTTATTTAGCCTTCCTCGATAAATGTACTAAAAAACACTGAAAGAATTTTGCAAATCAGATCCGCGGTTCATGAGATAGCGCGTTCAAACAAACGACCTCTTCAGCTTTATAATATAAAGAAACGTATATACTATAGTTATACGTAAAACTCATACCATTTGTCGTAAATCATTCAAAGATACGATAACCAAATGTTGGCATCAGTTTGGTGATTTATTGAAATTATCAGAATTTCTGTTGTGTATTTATGTTACAGCTATGTTAAATTATGAGCAGTATGGCAGTAGGTGAGTAATAGGTTAGATTATACTGTCTTGTTAAATTTAAGGTCTTTTATTTCAATCACATTTACAAATTAACAAATATCTAAATATTCATGGACGTATCACACAACGGTTTCTGGTCCCAAGCTTAGCATAAGCTTAAGCATATAAATGTTTGTGTTATGGGTTCCATAATACGGATAGAATACAATACTACTTTTCTTATAAATATTAACTTAAAATACATAGAAAACACCCAGACGCAGTACAAACATTTGTATGACAATTATAAATGCCACACAAATGATTGTTCCGAGCGGGAATCGAACCCACGACCTCGTGAATGGCGGTCTGTTACATAAATCTCTCGACCTCGAGGCCGGTCATTCCTAAGAAAATAAACGGTTTTTTAGCTACCCCGCTTCAACTACTTGTGTTAATAGTCACGATTTGATTAATTAGCTCTTTGAAGTTCATCGCTGGACCTTCACTGAAGTGCTTATCTCAGTTAGTAATTAAATCACTCATTGAAACTAAATTTAATTATAATTCTGCCACTAATAATATTCCTTCTCGCATTATTCAAACTGAAAGACACGGTTGATATGAATAGGAACAACTCTTGCGATAACAATTTGGATTTGTAGCATTCCCGTTAAATAAATTATAAATACATTTAGCAGCGTAAATTTCGAACCATTTCTCTTCTTACTCGACTAGCCCATTTGCAGATCTCCAAACGGTGCCATTACTCAGCAATAAATTGGCATTTGCGCCGTCATACATAAATTACGCGGGCGTGTTGAAAACCTCTTGTAGACACTTTTTTATATAAATGTTACTATTTACTTTGTATAAATATAAATTTATGTACTTAGTAATTTTATACACTGTTGGACTATTCACAAATCATTCTTGGATCACAAATGCAGCTTACTAAACAGAGTGAAAATTCAAATTTAATATTGTTAAAACAGTTTTAAAAATCTCTATAAAATCATTTCTGGCTAAGAGAATTCTGTTTCGTTTTTATAGATTTATTGTTTCTTATGCATGTTTAATACTGACAAATCTGTAACTTAATCAAAATTATATAATTTTCCTTGTATTCACAGAAGGATTGGACGAGAGCAGCAATTACATGTTTATTAACTTTTAAGATTTTCCTAACAAGCGTTTTAATATTTATTATGTATGTGGCTTCGTATGCAGTCTAATTGGCAATTATATCAGTTCGGTACAACCACAATTCCAATAGAGTCATCGCAAAACTAGCTAAATGTATTTTCGAGCTTTACATAACGTTAGCTTTGTGTATTAGTTTTGTTATTGGAATATTTTAGTGAGTGTGCATAAATTGTTATTTTATAAGTAAACATAATTATCTACATCTATCTATATACCATTATTATAAAGAGTTTGTTTTTTTAATATTGTTAGGAAGTTCTGTAATGCTGTCTAGTTAGCAATAAATAATATTTTATTTATTAATTATTTTCAGCTAAATTCTTCTAGAATAGATATTATAAGCTTTTATTGATATAGGTAGCTTTTATTGATTGCTTATATTAGTTCGGAACGTCATCAATGTATATGTTATGTAACGGAATCTTTGAAAGTGATTTTCACCCACTTACAATAGTTGGATGGATCTGAAATTGAGCACACATATTAAGTACCGATGACAATGATATAATTTAAAAGAAAAAAATATACATGATTTTCAAGCGTGTTTTTTAGCTTTTGAACTAATTAGATTTTTATTTATTTGTTTAAACGCGCTAATCTCAGGAACTACTGGTTCGAATTGAAAAATAATTTTGTTGTTAGATAGTTCATTTATCAAGCAAGGTTATATGCTATATAACATCACGATAAAACCAATAGGAGTAATAGTGCAAAATGTTGATAGTCGCGGGCAACAGTTAGTCACTTTAGAAAATAGAACATCATGCCTTAAGTGGTAGTTAAATCAACTGCACATATGGATATTATTGATACGCCCTGTATTTTGTAGTATTTATAATTCCTTAATGCATAGTAAACTAATGTTAATAATATAATAATGTTAATAATATAATGTTAATAATATGTCGTCGGCGCGCGGTGGCCGGCCGCCCCCCCCCCCCCGACGAGGTGGTCATGCACAGCGGGTCGCAGTTCAGAGACCCGCCGCACCGGTCGTGGCAGGAGGGCCACATTTGAGTGACGGGGGACCTAGCGATCCCCCCGTCGCGTTGAGCCCCCCGTGAAGAAAGGGGGCCACCCTTGCCGGGTCGTGGTAAGGCTCAAGGCACCACCATGGCCCGGTAGGGCAGAGAGAGATAAAAAAAAAAACAAAAAAAAAACATATGGATATTATTGATACGCCCTGTATTTTGTAGTTTTGATAATTCCTTAATGCATAGTAAACTAATGTTAATAAATCATATGTTGTTATAAGTCTCAAAATATTTTGAAGCAACATTTATAGTTTCTGCCAAGTAACGATAGACACGCGATACTCTTGAATAATTCATAGAAGTTGTACTTTCTATTGTTAGATGCGATGTATTTCAACTACATCATATTATGATATTCTTAGAAAATAACAGTCTAGCAATTAATATTACTAAGCAATAGAATCACTTATTTCGACGGGCTTCGTGGTTGAGTGGTTTATGTAATGGACTGCCGATCACGAGGTCGCGGGTTCGATTCGCGGTTGGGACAATCATTTGTGTGATATCCATAAATGTCATACAAATGTTTGTACTGCGTCTGGGTGTTTTTTATGTATTATAAGTATGTATTTACAAAAGAAAAGTAGTAGGTATATGTAGTCTATCCGTATCTGGTTCCCATAATACAAGCATAGAAATATAGCTTACTTTGGGACCAGAGGACGTTGTGTGAAATGTCCTGAATATTTATTTATTTATTATTATTACTTATTGATAAGCCACCTTTTAACATATTTATCATGACGTTTATAGAGTTAAAATTATTGCTTCTAAAAAATTTACTAAATACGATTTAGACTTGCACGCGAAGTATTCTGTACCATTATTATCATAATTTGATAGGATGACAAGTATTTGTTATTATAGCATCATTTCATATACGAGTACAAAAATTTTGAAATTTTCAGCTCTTTAGCTATCACTGTTTCAAAGATACAGCCTAATGACAGACTGACAGACGGATGGACAGAAAGTGAAGTCTCATTGGTACCTAGGGTCCCGTTTTACCTTTTGGAACGTTAAGGCTTTTTAGTTTACAGTTTTTCTAGTGAATAAGTTTAATTTTGACACTAAATAAAACAGTCACGACACCAATAAGACACTGAATTATGTAAGTATACTTTATGGTATTTATGGAACACAAACAAAAAAATATTTTTGTCTACCGTGTATAATACCATGGAAAATTTGACCACTTAGTTAAATCTCAGTAAGAACTCTGCCAGCTTTAAAGTTTGCATAATACTTAAAACCGGCTGTGAAGTTATTTAAGCGCTGAATGTATAACAAATGAGGTGCTACCACAAGTTACTTTTAGGCTCTTTATTATCCATGAAATATCTCTCTTTCTCTCTTTAGCCCATAAACATCCCACATGTTGGGCACAGGCTTCCTGCACTTTGATAGGGGTTGTGGTCAACTGTGCCGCGCTGACCAGATGTTTTGGCATAGGGTATGTTTTCGAGTTTTTCGTCTCTCACAGAGGATGTTGTCTGTGTACAATATTCCTTAGCTGGCTTTCACTACACACCCTTGAAAGGAAAAATGATTGTTACCCTTGTATTCTTAAATCGTCACAATACGGACGTCTACACGTCCATTAGGTCTATGAACTTTAAGTTACTTGGTGACAATATAATATCGATCAGGTAATTATATTACTAGTTGATTTTACAAGGTCAATCGTAGATTGGTGGTTGATCTGGAATATTTTATTTACATATTTTATATCTAGACTATAGATTACGCATAACATTTGTTTAAAGGTAGATTTAATGTCTAGAGAGGATACAATCTACTGGCCAACCTTAGCGTGTGTAAAAATTTAAGTTTATTTTGGACTAAAATCTCGCTCTCTACAATCCATTATCGTGTCACTGTTGGTTCTCCTATACTTTGATAGGGATTATGGTCTACTATGCTTCACTAACTATGACGTGTTGAATTCGAGTTTTTCGTCTCTCACAGAGGATATTATCTGTGTACAATATCCCTTAGCTGACTTTTACAGCACCCCAGGAAGCAAAGGATTGGTGACAGTTGTATTTTTAATCCGTCACCACATGGTAATATAACATAATATATGTAATATAACATAGGAAAGGTATTATAAAAATATTAATGGGTAGGTACTCCCATAAATTATTCATCCAAGCAAACACAATTACTTTATGGAATTAGTTGCTCTGCGAATTTGGCTCCTGTAATCAGAAATTGTAAACTGTGTGCCCAACAATTAATCACAGACCGCTGTTGTTTACTTAGTGAATGAACATGAATCAGATAACTCACCGACAATAGTTCTTTAGAATATAAATATATTATGCTCAATATGGAAGCAATTGTTTGAAAACAACGTCATTTTTCTCTTATTTCTAGATTTTAAACTTACACTATTTGAACTCTTAATTTGTTAATTTTACCGGGATTATAATCACGTTAAATATTATTCAAAAGATACAATACCTTTGCTACCGACGACCGGACGTTTTGAATTCAGTTACTTGTATTTGTTTTTATTTACCTACTAATTTATTTTCTTTTTAGCTCTAATGAAGATCGCTCTCACTAATCAATTCTAGTAGTAGATGGTTATAGAAGTGATTAGTGAGAGCAATTTTGACCTATGGCTTTATTTTATTAAGAACTTATGCTGCAAAACAGTTACAAAATAATTTAAAAGTACCTACTTAACATACCTAGGTTACTAGGAAGACCTAAATATTTCTTACTAAGAAACTTAGAAGTACCATAAATTTAAAAATATTTTTTGTTAAATTTTGTAAGTCTTGTATTCTCTTTTAAACTAAACGTAGATACGGTAAATTAAAACAAAAAAAGATCTTTCTTAACGAGATACCTATGTTATCAATCAACTATGCAAAAATACGCCCAAAAAAATTCAATGGCTAAGGTATTCGTAAGTATTTTAAAAGCTTTCAATTCATTTAGGTACTTAGACTATTCAAAGCGTCTTAACTGAATAAAAGCTTCCGCACCTGGAGCTAAATGAAATATTCTTTTGATAAAGCATAAAAATCAATGTTTATGAATTTTATAATATGAATATTATATTATATATGAATAATAAGAAAGATTAGTAAATAATGTACTTAATAAAAAACCTAAAAAAACACGCTTGGAAATCCTGCATATTCTTTTAAATTATTGCACTGTCATCGGTCCTTGGCATATGTGCAAAATTTCAGATCAATCTGACTAATGCAAATAAGTTAATAATGTACTATTATAAACATTTATGGCCTTATTCATAATTATTTATCGGAGGTTTAAAAGGAAATTTTATCGGAGAGATAATAAACGTTTTAGCGTAAAAAGACTATTATGAATAACAGTTTTTGACAATTTTCGCAGACTGATTTTAGCGAACGGTTAATAAGTCATTATGAATAAGACCATTAAAGTATAAAGTAAAGGTATTAAATAAGATTGTGTATGGAGACAAGAAAGTGTGTTTGGATTGTAGCAGATGGCGCATAGTCTCTGCTTACCCCCATGGGAAAAGGGAGTGACGGTATGATGATTATGTACAATGTTTTAAGTAAAAAATATATACTATATAGGTACCTTTTGATACCAACAAATTATATAGTGACTGATCATAAGTCATCTACTTTTGATATATCGAGTAGTAGCTGTTGCCCGCGACTACGTTCGCGTGGAATTTAGAAAAGTTTTCCCGTTTTTGCAACATTTTTCACTACTGCTTCGCTTCTACTGGTCGTACCGTGATGTTATATAGCTTAAAGTCTTTAGGACAGAATTTTTCAAATCGCCCCAGTGGTTCCTGAGATTAGCGCGTTCAAACAAACAAACAAACTCTTCCGCTTTATAATATTAAGTAATAGTATATAAAGTATAGATTATGGAGATCTCTCTTCATGGATAAGAATAAAAGTGTTTTAAATACATACATATTGACTTTATGAAATGGAAAGGTTACACTTGTTATTATCGCAAAAGACCCGGCACATGATCGGTTGCATATTGATTATTATTTATGAGTTTTATATGAATTACTTTCGAAAACAATCAGTAAAAACTGCCGTTTCTAAAGCATCTAGCAAGCAGTATTTTATTTAGTTTGCTGCTAACGTTTCTGTGGTGTTTACCTCTATGCAGGTTTCCGAAGTCCACTCAAAAATAAAAATAAAAACATTTTGGTGAGCGCGGCGAAGCGGCCGTATTATGAGCTTTTATTTACAGGCAGTTTACGCCGTGAATTGAACTGTCTGGCAAATTCGTATTATGAACAAAATTATTAGTCAGTTAGTTCGCTAAACCAGTCATACATTAATATGTTTAAGGAGAAGGTACAACTAAAAGTCAAGGTACTAACTAAAAATTTTCAACTAAAAGTTTTATTTCTGCCATAATACCTAATTTAGCCATGCAGTATACGGCCTGCCTGTAACTTGAATGATTTTAAAAAGCTCATAATATGCCGGCAGTAGACCGTAATCCCTCCCAAAGTGGTGGAGACACGTGCGTAAGAGTGGGACGTCAATGGGCTGGAGAGAGAAAGGGAGAGAGAGAGACAGATTAAGAGACGTAAATCTTATGGATGTATTTACGACGGGCCTCGTGGTCTAGTTATATAGCGGACTGCCGTTGTCTATGGTTCGATTCCCGGTCAGGACAATCATTTGTGTGATGTTTTCAATTGTCATACAAATGTTTGTACTGCGTCTGGGTGTTTACTATGTATTATAAGTATGTATTTACAAAAGAAAAGTAGTTTATGTATTATATCCGTATTCTGGTACCCATAACACAAGCATGTAAATTTAGTTTGGGACCAGAGGACGTTGTGTGAAATGTCCATGAATATTTATTTATTTAGATACATAGTAAAGATAGCTGTAGTAGGTATAATTAATTCAAGAGTTATACGTAGGTACGTTGGTAATAACTGTTTGGAATTAAACACCAAAAACAAAATCAATTTATACCAAAAGCACTTCCCGTTAAGTCTCATACATTATTAACCTACGGATGTGAGGGCGACACGTAGAAAGATTCTGTCTTGTTTACGCGTAAAGGAAGACAGGGAAGGGAACTTAATACCCTATCTCACTGTCGGTGTAATACAAACTAGGGTCGCAACCTTTCCACTAAATTACGTATCGGGTCACAGGATAATGCCAATTAAGTTAAATTACATTGCAAACGACGCTAATATACATTCATGAATAAATTTATTTATGTTATAAAATTATTAAATGCATGTTTATCTTGTTATCCATGTGGTGATGGACTAAAATAGACGTGTTACCCCACCATATCTTTCCCAGGTTGCTGAAAGAGCGAGCTATAGAAACAGTTAATCAACAATGAAAGACTGAAAACTGGAAACTCTATGATAACATGCCTGATCATGCGTGGTATAGTAGATCCAAAACCTTCGCGAAGTGGAGGGGGCTCGTGATCTACAGTAAGAATTTAATGGGCTGTACACCTTAGTCGTATTGCTAGATACGAGCGGTTTTCTTCAACTTCTTATACAAGATACGGCAAAAACCATGTCCATGTATTTGGTCAAACTCATCTTTCATGGATAAAGTTTAATTGCAAGAGATTTTTACTTTCTAACCCTTATTTAATTATAAATGTTTATTATATTTCTGAAATAAAACCGCATCTAAATCCGTTGCGAAGTTTTGAAGAAATAACCCCACATAAGGACATACAAACAAAAATAACTACTTTGTAGTAAGTAAAGATTACCTTATTATTCAGCGGTGTTCTGTAGTTATATCTGTTAAAATTCATTATGAAAACATAAGTTGTACTGAAAATGTATTTATGAGTGTTAAATTTCAGATGTGATTTCTTGTATACACGTATATTACTCGATTCTCCCGCCGATCGTAACGAGCGTATGCCACTTACCTGTTATAAGTTAGTGAATTATTTATGAAACTGTCCACATTACAGAACTGAAATATTGTGGCGTATATGGCTTATTCGCTGTACGCTATCGTAAAAGTGACAGCTAACCCCAATTTAATACAATTAGTAGAAACGAATGATTTACTTCCTTATATTACCAAGACCGTTGTCTATACGAGCATCAATATAATTTGTTATATATTTACTTAGATAATTAAGACGGCACGATACCAAAATATGCTCCATACAAAAGTATGGGTATCGTACTTCCGTTTTTTCTTCGCGAAAGTTAAACCGATTTTAATAGTTTTTGAGAGTATAGCTATGCTCCTATCACTTTCTTTTTTTCTAAACATAATAACTAGAAGAAATATGACGATCCGAAAATCCCACTTTTTTCGGTTTTCTTTAGATAAAGTTGCAGCGTCTATGACACAGATTTGGTAAACTTTTACCACAAAAGCTTAGAGTGTGATAGAAGCATAGATATACTCTTTATCAATAATATAACGCAAAAACTATTAAAATTGGTTTAACTGTCGCGAAGAAAAAACGGAAGTACGAAACGTCTTTTTTTCAAAGAATTTGTAGGTAAAATCCGCTTCATCTATATTTGTCCCTTTCAGCGCGGCGCTCGGAAATAGGGATAGCAATACCTAAGGCAAATACCTAAATGAGGAGTACAGTACCCTCTTAAGTATTTTTAAAAACGGTTCACCCGACTTCATGTGCCTTTGAAATTTGAGGGGTTTCCTCAATTTCTCCGAATTTAAGACCACACGGGAACCACCAGCTTTAAAATCTATCTATTATAATTTATTTAAAAATTGGTCAAGTGCGAGTCGGACTCGCGCACGAAGGGTTCCGTACCATTATCTATGCAACATAAGGCAACGTTATTAGTATCGAGCAAGAAACGGTAAAAAAATCATGTTTGTTGTATGGGAGCCCCCCTTAAATATTTATTTTATTTTATTTTTAGTATTTATTGTTATAGCGGCAATAGAAATACATCATCTGTGAAAATTTTAACTGTCTAGCTATCACCGTTCTTGAGATACTGCGTACGGAACCCTAAAAATCATGTTTGTTGTATGGGAGCCCCCCTTAAATATTTATTTTATTTTATTTTTAGTATTTGTTGTTATAGCGGCAATAGAAATACATCATCTGTGAAAATTTCAACTGTCTAGCTATCACCGTTCTTGAGATACTGGGTACGGAACCATAAAAATCATGTTTGTTGTATGGGAGCCCCCCTTAAATATTTATTTTATTTTATTTTTAGTATTTGTTGTTATAGCGGCAATAGAAATACATCATCTGTGAAAATTTCAACTCTCTAGCTATCACCGTTCTTGAGATACAGCCTGGTGACAGACGGACGGACGGACGGACGGACGGACGGACGGACGGACGGACAGCGAAGTCTCAGTAATAGGGTCCCGTTTTTACCCTTTGGGTACGGAACCCTAAAAAAATTATCAAAATCGCTTCGCCCAGTTATAAGTTATGAACTTATGAGGTAACAGACATAAAAATATTGGTCAAGTGCGAGTCGGACTCGCGCACGAAGGGTTCCGTACCATTATCTATGCAACATAAGGCAACGTTATTAGTATCGAGCAAGAAACGGTAAAAAAATCATGTTTGTTGTATGGGAGCCCCCCTTAAATATTTATTTTATTTTATTTTAAGTATTTGTTGTTATAGCGGCAATAGAAATACATCATCTGTGAAAATTTCAACTGTCTAGCTATCACCGTTCTTGAGATACAGCCTGGTGACAGACGGACGGACGGACGGACGGACGGACGGACGGACAGCGAAGTCTCAGTAATAGGGTCCCGTTTTTACCCTTTGGGTACGGAACCCTAAAAAACATACAGACGAATTGAGAACCTCTTCCTTTTTTGAAGTCGGTTAAAAACAAAGCTAACGACATACACATTACAAATCGATTACTTATAATAATATTATCTATACTACTTACATAAAGCAATCGAGAAAAATTCTCGAGTTACAAAAACGATTATATCTCTCAGTCTGTCTTAAGTAATAATAATACATTTTTGGGACTTCTATTTTTATTTTTTAAAGCAAACTTAACATTAAATTTATGATGAAAGCCAATTAATTATAGTTAATGTTAGTTTTCAATTATCTGTTTTAGTTATGGCTTCATTTAAGTAAAGATGACTTTAGTCGAATATTCGAGAACTGAAATTCAATTAGAAAGTTTTAGCGAGAGTGACCATCAGATTAAGTACGAGCCTTTACTCAAAATCAACATTAATTAGCTCATGCAGATATTGTTGTAGCATTGAACCCTCATCTCAGAGGATTTATATTTAGTTGACAGACTAAAACGTTGACAATTTGTTTGACCCTTATTTGACCGCTTACGTTATGAATTCATAAAAAAATGTGATTTACTCGTACTGAAGGAAGTTCATAATGAATTTTACTTTGTTAATGTTCTGATGTATTTATTTTTTATATTCCTTGATTTTCCTTGTTTTAACATAGGACAGACCTATAAAATTAATTCTCTTTACGATATTACTAATGGTCTTATTCATAATGACTTATCGGAGGTTTAAAAGTTCGCTAAAATAGGTTCGCGAAAATTGTCAAAACTTGTTATTCATTATAGTCTTTCTACGCTAAAACGCTTATTAATTCTCCGATAAAATCTCCGTTTAAACCTCCGATAAGTCATTATGAATAAGACCATAGATAGTTTTAATGTAGTGTTTAGCAAAGGATGAACTAATATTTGTTAGTCTAACAAGTAAAAACCGTAAGTTAAAATTCGTAACGGATATTTGTGTGCGATTCCATTGGCAAACATTTGCCAAAACGACATAGGAAAAAAAATATACTAACTACGAATTTCTGGATATCTTTACTTATTATAAAACGAAGTCGCTATTTCTGTATAATTTGCTAATTTGATTTTTAATTTCCACGAGTACGAAGTTGTGGGCAACAACTGGTATTTATAGATAACTAGCTGACCCGGCAAAAGTTGTTTTGCCATACAAAAAAAAAAGTTTGAAAAATAGATGTTGGCCGATTCTCAGACCTACTGAATATGTATGTAAAATTTGAGAAGAATCGGTCAAGCCGTTTTGGAGGAGTACGGTAACTAACTAACACTGTGACACGTGAATTTTATATATTAGATATGTTACTATTTTTATTACAAAGAGCTCATGAACCAACTGAAAAATAATCTCGTCCTTATCCTTCCTTACTAATTTATAAGTGCGAAATCCGGATGATGAAACAGTAATAATTTTGACGAGCATAAGTGTTAATGTGTGGAACGAAACGATAGCGCGATTTAAAAAACGTACAACGCCATCTATTGAGCAGAAGAGTAAACTTCTGTTTGTTAAGGATTGATTTCTAATTTTCATGCGTACGAAGTCGCGGGCAACAGCTAGAAAGTAATAAAGTATTGTAGCATTGTAGAAACACACTTGCCATGTAAGTAACCACGTTTACAGATTTATTTCATTTGATAAAAAATAGTATAACATACTTTTCATTATAGCCCAGGTGTACAATCCAGTAACCACAAATGAGTCAGTACATGTTCATGTAAGCCACGTCTATAAAGGTCAATAAACCCATTAGGAGAGAAATTAAATGAAATTTACAGCGTAATTTACTCGCCGTCAAGCATTATTTTTACTAGTAAACAAAGAGTAATATTTTAAAGTATAAAACAGTTTTAACTCAATGTTACAGAAAGTTATATTTATTTATTTATATACTCTTTATTGTACACCGTAAAAAATACTTACAACTGTGTCAGATAGGTGTAATATAAGTAATTGCCATTACTAAGATTATGCCTATCTTTTTAACACGCTTATATAAGTTCAGTATGTATTTATCAATGTATTAATCTATGTAACGGAATCTTTGAAAGTGATTTAAACCACTTGCAGTAGTTGGATTGATCTGAAACGCACACATACCAAGGATCGAAAACAATTCAATAATTTTAAAAAATATTCAGTATTTTCAAGCGTGTTTTTTAGTTTTAGTTATAAAATAAAGTCGTTATTATGTTATTGATATCCTTACATCCTTACATAGATATAAAAGTGAAAGTGAGTTTGTTTGTTTGTTTGTTTGTTCGTTTGTGACGTTTTCACGTAAAATCTACCGAATGGAATTGCACGAAAATTGGTATAGAGATAATTTATAGTCCTGGAAGTTAAATAGGCTATATATTATTTCGCTAAAATCTCTGTACGAGATAATAAACACAAATGTTTGTGAAATGTGGTTTAAAATAATAGCTCAGCCATATTGTTTATTTTACAGTTGTCATAGCAACACATAGAATCCGTCGACTAATAGGTCTTTTTTTTTAAATTTGGCTAAGAAGGTTTTAATCCCAGACTGACACATGCGATTTACGCGGTAGCTCGGAATAGAAACTTGTATGGTGTGGTACCTACTTAGTTCAAACTTTTTTTTAATTAATATCAGTTAAGATTTCAGTTTTATTTTAGGTTTGATTTTAAATTCGATTCGGCCACTAATGCGTGCGAAGCCGCGGGCAGAAGCTAGTACATTATAAAGTATTTAATATTGAGATTTTTAAATCTCCTCCTTCTCCAGCCCTTTAACGTCCCACTGTTAGGCACGGGCTTCTCCAATTTGGGCGATATTATGTCTATTAAACCGCGCTGACCAGGCGTATTGGCACAGGGTTGATATTCGTGCTTTTCGTCTGTCACATACGATGTTATCTCTGTGTAATATACTTTAGCTGACTTTTGCAGCACCCTGGAAAGGAAAAGGAGTGGTGACAATTGTATTCTTAATTACTACATAAAAATTTTAAGATTAATCTGACTTTTTATAGGGGGTGAAAATTACTTTAAAAGATTGTGTTACATAGAGACCAAGACATGAACGTAGCTATCAAAAGCGTGTTAAAAATAGATTTAAAAGATATTTACTACCCAAACAGTAGAACCAATTAATTAATAAGGGATATTCTTCTCCCTACAGTCATATTTTTCTTGATTCCTTTTGACAACTGAGAGAAATGAACGTAATATTAATTGCGTCCTGTTATTGTAATATACTATATATTTTCCGGATCACTAGCAGGAAATCCGAATTGATCTGTTATATTAAATGATAGATTTCTGTGTTAAGACCTCGGAGCATGAGTAAAAATCACCAAGGTTATCGTTTAACCAGACCATCCCGTAATTTAAGAGGGTACTACAACTCCTAATTTAGGTATTTGCCTTAGGTATTGCTATCCCTATTCCCGAGCGCCGCGCTGAAAGGGACAAATATAGCTGTATTGCCTATTTTTAGTACACCTATTTTTTAGTTACGCTATCTTTGTTACAGAATTTAAATTTCGAATTTTGTGCATTTTGTCTCCACGCTGAAAGCCCGCGATAGAAGCTATGCAATAGCATAAAAACATAACTAGGTAGGTTTCTACAATTTTAACAGTTCTTCAAACTTAAACTATACGTGATGCACAGGCAACCCTCGTTTAGGTTGAGGAAAAAAAACTACAAGTTAAATATTCTACATTGCAATGCAATTTTTTAAAAAGAGAATGAAGTTATTGCGTAACCTACAAAATTAATTTCTGACATTACTGTTTACAATATCTGATAGTTACATAAACTAATTTCATGAAGTAATCTTGTAGCTTTAGTTGATTTCCGTATCGTCTTGTTTAATCTCCATTTATTGCCCTCCCCTCTCGTTAAACACCAATTTTGAGGTGTTAATAGCCAAAGTTTATTTACGTTTGAGCCTAATGAACAAGCTAAATGAACGCATTGAAACTTGATTTGATTTAAAGTGTAACTAAGCGTGTGTATCAATAAGATATATACATAATTTTAAAATTACGTAATTGTTTAGTAAGTAAAACAGTTCAACCACCCGATAAATTAGCAAATAAATTAGCAACGAAAGAAAAAAACACTTGTTTACGTAACGTGTTACGGCACCAGCAGTGTGAGAGAATAGGAAACCAATTTCAATTGTTAGTTCATATTTTCTTTTGTACCTAACATTTTTACTGCTTCCATTCATGTGTTTATATTTAATTTGTATTTAAACTAGGTTTTGTGCGCACCTTCGTATTTAGAAACCAAACGCTAATAAATTATACAAAAAATCCATCTGAGGGTGAAAATGTCTGTAAATATTCTGTAAAATGATAAGAAAGGCAGGTCCGTCCAAGGATCAAACATTAGCGCTATCAGAATATTGTACCCGTTAGCCTTGTTATTTGTTAAGAGGATCAAACTGGGCTTTGTTTGGAATGCGTCCACGTGCCTTCACCTAACTCGTCATTTGTAAATCGTAAGCCGATTTACAACTCAACTTGTCAACTTTGTTGACTGAATAAAAGCTGCACATTGTTAGACTCGTAGTATAGGCAAACAGAATTACAAAATCTTCATCATTCTAACAATAACTATGCTTTTACTCTCAATTCTAAGTTGAATATCTATACTAATATTATAAAGCGGAATTTTATTTGTTTGTTTGAACGCGCTCAGGAACCAGTGTTGCACTGGTTCGATTTGAAATGAAATTTTCTAAATTCCACGCGTACGAAGTCGCGGGCTACACCTAGTGTTACATATGAGTATTTTTTAACAAGACATAAAAAAACTAATACGATTTTCCTAATATTGTGTCATATATAAGGAAATGTATAATGTAATTTCTCTCTCTTTCTCTTACCAGCTCATTAACCTCCCACTATAGGCACAGGCCTCCTCCTCTTTGGGAGGTGATTATGGTCTACTGTGTCGCGTAACCTGGCCGGTTGACACAGGGTTTATTTTAGAGATTTTCGTCTCTCACAGAGGATGTTATCTTTGTACAATATCACTTAACTGACTTTTACAGCACCCTGGGAAGGAAATTGGGTTATGACTTGTACCCTCAATCTCACACGGACTAATGTAATTTACGATAAACTTAAATAAAAAATTTCATTCATACTTAGTTAGCAGTAAGAAATTTATATGCACACAATACACATAGGTATCTTATGCCTTCTGTCTGGTGTCGATACGTGATATATTAACCGTAATGTACATAATACATCGATCTATAATAGAACAAGAACACCGTAGGGACTGCTCGCTGAAGCGTTCGCGTTCGGTTAAGTGGACGCTTCTTATTAATTGGTTCACAATAACTAGTATTGATTCCATTACTTAATAATTTGGAAGACAACACTATTATATGGCTGGTTTATTTTTCTTTTAACCCGTTTAAAATATTTCATCTCAATTATACAAGTACCTATGTTTTCAAACAAATAGCTTTGTAAATTAATTCAACAAAGCAATGATTTATCTTGTGAGGTCCTTTCGATCCCTTTTAAATATATTCTGATACTTGATATTGCCCATACCCTACATACGCTTGAAATTTTGATAATTAATCCCGTTTTTTAAATATTTTTCAATGATGCTTCGCTCCCATTGGTTGCAGCGTGACGTTATATAGCGTAATTCTTTTCTATAGATATGGACTCTCCAACTAAAAAAGATTTTTTCAATTCAAACCAGTAGTTCTTGAGATTAGCACGTGCAAATGAAGTATTCTCTTGAATAATAAATAAAACAACCAACGCACATAGAAGCTAGTTTATTACTGACTAGGAATATTGGTGCAGGCACGCACCACGCGCACACACACATACACCAACCAGTGCATTGTTGCTATGCTGCGGCATAGCACAGTGGCGCCACGGTTTCGCGCCATAATACACATCACTCCTCTTTAACTATTTTAAAGAACAAACATAAAAAATAAACACATGCCTTACAGGATTCAGACCTTATAATTAACAATTTTACGTATTTGTAAATGATTATAATGTTAATTGTAAAAGGCACATAGATCAAATACGAAAATATACAGGTGTGACTGAGACAGAAAGTGATATGAGCGGTGTACGCGCTGATAGCTCGAGTGAGCCCGTGTCCCCCGCGCCTGCACCGCCCCCCGCACTCTCTGTACCAGATAGTGAACATGTCGACGGTGAAAACATTGTTACTGCGAGTGAGGATGAATGGTCTGAGGCTCAATGTGAAGTGGACACTGTCCAGAGTAATTCGGAGGATTGTCAACCAGAAATTGACGAAGATTGTGACCCTCCCTCTGAGCCTCAGTCCACAAGACCTATTCGTAGCTGTAGGCGTAAAATTGTTAATTATAAGGTCTGAATCCTGTAAGGCATGTGTTTATTTATAACATAGCCTAGGTAGCTAACACTTTCTTGAAAGAAACAACATTTTTCTTTGTGTAATTTTAAACCCGCGTCTTTAATTCTACTAAATACTTCATTCAGCCTGCTTATATGTAATTTATTTGTTGGCGCCGTTATACATACGTCATCGAGCCATATGCTAACCCCTTCTATACCCATTAGTAATAATTCCATTGCCTTTTGAAAGATGGCGGGGGCGTTTGCCAGTCCGTAAACAAGTCGCGAATATTTGAATAGACCCTTGCAAGTACTAATTGTCGTAAGCTCTTGCGAAGATTCATCTAAAATAAATTGATTATAAGCATTACTTAGATCAATTTTACTAAAATACTCTCCTCCGCTCAACTTTGCAAACACCTCCTCGATCCTAGGCATTGGATACTTGTCTATTTCTAAATCTTTATTTAACGTTATTGAAAAATCGCCAGCTATCTTGACAGTTCCGTCCTCCTTTATTACTGGCACAATAGGTGTACCATACTGAGAAAATTTAGTAGGTATTAATATCCCTAAGCTTACCAACCTGTCTATTTCCTCTTCAACCTTTTTCTTTAATGCAAAAGGCACAGGGCGGGGCTTAAAAAATTTTGGAGTAGCACCGTCTTTTAGTACAAGTTTAATTTTAAATTTATTGAATGCTCCCAGCTCGGCAGTAAACAGGTCGGAGTAATTAGATATAAGTTGCTGCACTTCTTTCATGTAAGGCTTTAGCATAGACACAGTTTGAATACTGTTATTATTTGACGCAAAATACATCCTAAATTTCGTCATAAAATCTCGACCTAATAACGGTGGCCCCCCATTCGCTAAAACAAATATTTTAATTTCATGTGAATGATTCAAGTAAGTTATTTTTGGTTTAAAAAATCCCAAAGGTGAGATTTTATGGCCATTGTAAAGACACATTTTTAGGTTACATTTCATTAATTTACGTCTAGGGAAAAAAATATCAAAAAAATGTTTAGAAATAACACATGTTCCGGATCCTGAATCTAATTCCATATCCATTTTAACGTTATCAATTAAAACGCTTAAAATGATTGGCGAGCTATTAACATACCTTATATTAAATAGTTCACGTTCTTCACAGTCGTCACTTTTCTCCGAAGTGTCCTCCGTATTTAAGCAATTTAAACGCGATTCACCCTTTTTTGCACTACACACTTTTTTTAAATGCCCCTTTACACCACACACTTGGCACCGATAATTTTTATAACGACAATTTTTAAACACGTGGTTTCTGAGACCGCACACTGTGCATCGCCGAATCTCCTCCACAACGTTATTGGAGCTGTGAGCAGCCGCGACATTTCCGCGCTGCCCACTCATCCGATACACAGCTTCTTCTTTGATCTGCGTGGCCTTTAGGATGGACGCTGTCGAGTCTGTAGCTGCCGCAATTCCCGCGCGCGCCAATCGCGCATAAGCCGCTTGCTGGGCTACTTCTAAAGCCTTCGTAAAAGTAAGTTTGGTGGCATCCTCCTCAAACAATCGGTCACGTTCTCGAGAGGCTGCGAGTCCTAGTATGAAACGGTCTCGCAACAGCATATCTAATGCCACGCCAAACTCACAGTGCACGGCCAATCCTCGTACTCGCGCCGCCCATTCTTCAACACTTTCGCCCGCCGATCTTCTCGCCTCATAAAACTTTTCCCTGTCTGCAAATGTGCAGCGTTTTGGTGAAAAATGCTTGTCTAGCTGGTCCACTAGTTCTTCGAATCCTACTTCCTCTAATACCTGAGGGTGAAGCAGGTTCCGTGCGAGGCGGTAACTTTCATCAGAGAGATGCGTTAGTAACAATGCACTCTTATTTTCGTTCTTAATACCGTTGAGTTTAATGAATTGTAAAAGTCTTCCCTTGAATATCAGCCACTCCTGGGTATCGTGGTCGAAATTAGCAAGATTCCCTAGACGTAAATTAATGAAATGTAACCTAAAAATGTGTCTTTACAATGGCCATAAAATCTCACCTTTGGGATTTTTTAAACCAAAAATAACTTACTTGAATCATTCACATGAAATTAAAATATTTGTTTTAGCGAATGGGGGGCCACCGTTATTAGGTCGAGATTTTATGACGAAATTTAGGATGTATTTTGCGTCAAATAATAACAGTATTCAAACTGTGTCTATGCTAAAGCCTTACATGAAAGAAGTGCAGCAACTTATATCTAATTACTCCGACCTGTTTACTGCCGAGCTGGGAGCATTCAATAAATTTAAAATTAAACTTGTACTAAAAGACGGTGCTACTCCAAAATTTTTTAAGCCCCGCCCTGTGCCTTTTGCATTAAAGAAAAAGGTTGAAGAGGAAATAGACAGGTTGGTAAGCTTAGGGATATTAATACCTACTAAATTTTCTCAGTATGGTACACCTATTGTGCCAGTAATAAAGGAGGACGGAACTGTCAAGATAGCTGGCGATTTTTCAATAACGTTAAATAAAGATTTAGAAATAGACAAGTATCCAATGCCTAGGATCGAGGAGGTGTTTGCAAAGTTGAGCGGAGGAGAGTATTTTAGTAAAATTGATCTAAGTAATGCTTATAATCAATTTATTTTAGATGAATCTTCGCAAGAGCTTACGACAATTAGTACTTGCAAGGGTCTATTCAAATATTCGCGACTTGTTTACGGACTGGCAAACGCCCCCGCCATCTTTCAAAAGGCAATGGAATTATTACTAATGGGTATAGAAGGGGTTAGCATATGGCTCGATGACGTATGTATAACGGCGCCAACAAATAAATTACATATAAGCAGGCTGAATGAAGTATTTAGTAGAATTAAAGACGCGGGTTTAAAATTACACAAAGAAAAATGTTGTTTCTTTCAAGAAAGTGTTAGCTACCTAGGCTATGTTATAAATAAACACATGCCTTACAGGATTCAGACCTTATAATTAACAATTTTAATTCCCTACTATGTTCGACATTTCGTAAGTTTTTATAAACTTTTAGCACATTAACGGGTACCTCGTCGCCATTGAAGTATTCTCTTGAATAATAAATAAAACAACCAACGCACATAGAAGCTAGTTTATTACTGACTAGGAATATTGGTGCAGGCACGCACCACGCGCACACACACATACACCAACCAGTGCATTGTTGCTATGCTGCGGCATAGCACAGTGGCGCCACGGTTTCGCGCCATAATACACATCAGCAAACCAAAAGACAAACTTTTTAGCTTTAGGTATAGTACTAAGCATATATTAAACGCTAGGAACAAAGTTGTCAGCGTAATCACTATATTATTATTCGTAAGTAAAGCTCGGTCATCTATAAATACGTAAGGATTAATTTTTCATCGACCAATGTGTAAGAATACTTATTCCAGTTTATTACTCTTTGTCCGGTCATGTCTGAAGCTATTAAATTCGTTCGGAAATGTCACATAAAACGTTGCAATCGATTTCGCATAAACGACAGACGTGACAAACTTAAACGTGAACTGTGACTAATTTGATCTGGATGGTGAATAGGTTTTATGTAGTAGGACTAAGTAGTATTACGAAAATATATACATATAAAATCATGTTTATTAATTTATATATGATAGTCCATAAACGGCCCACGGTCCCACTATGGTACACGCATCTATGCCACGTTTAGTTTTGTATTTTGTTTACACTACTCTGACTAGCTGTTGTTGTATTGGGTTTTTCATCTCTAGATGGTTTTATCCGGGTAGACTTTCTCTTAGCTCACTCTTATATGACTCAAAGGAGTAGGGTGATAACACGTGTAGGTATATTTTGCAACTAAAGGGACTTTTAATAATAATTTTTTCGACACAATTTTTACAGATTTGGAGATTACATTTTTGTTATAGATTGCGCATAAATGAGTTTGAATCAGTAAGTTTAGTAGTTTTTAACTATTATCGTAACTTATATATAGATAATAGAACTGAATTCATCATTGCCTAATATATTTATAGCATATTAAAGCAGCACTTATTTACAATTTAGCTTTGTAATTTCGAAATAAAACTCAAGAGACGCATCTTCGAGATTTTTGAGCTAAGGCGCTACGCTACAATGATATTATTATAATGCGCACTATGTTAATATAGGTACCTACTGTTATATCAACTTTAATTAATGGCGTTAATTATAACTTCATTTAAGTCTTAATTTACCCGAATATTCGAGAACCGAAATTCAATTATAAAGTTTTGACGACAGTGACCATCAAATTAGGGACCAGCCCTTAGTAAAAATCAAAATTAATAAGCCTATTCAGTTATTGTTGTAGCTAAGAGCCCTCATCTCTGTGGATTAATTTATGTTGCGCGATAGAAAAGTTAACAATTTGTTAGCTCAATGGAAACTATATTTCAATTTCAACAATTCTTCTAGATTTTATATTAATTAAAATTAACTGTTGCCCGCAACTTGGTACGCAGAAAACAAAATTTCACAAATTATTAAAAAAAGCCATCTTCTTAAACCATACGAGGTGGTCGCGGGGTATTCCGAGACCCACCGCGGCAAATGTGGCTGTCGGTCACGGCAAGGCGACAAGGGCAACCTAATGCTCCCCCAGTCGGGTCGGCCGTTAATCGGGGCCACCCCTCGCTGGGCCATGGTAAATCTCAAGGCACCATCATAGCCCGGCAGGGCAGGAGGTGACAAGAAAAAAAAAATTAAAAAAAGATCCTCTTAAACCATTCCATTATTTAAAAAAACCGCGTCAAAATCGGTTGCGTAGTTTTGAAGATAAAAGCTCAATGAGAACATACATACAGAAATAACGACTTTGTGTTATGACAGGTAAATATTGAAAATTATCTTTGTTTTACGTATGATAATAAAGACACCAAAATGTGTAAAATAAACATGATTTAAATTAAAGCCTTCTGACTTATAGAAAATGATGCAATGACTTATTTGCAATTGTCTATGTCTTGCAGAAGAAGATCACAGAATTACTATTTATAAGTACACTATTTGATGCCCGCAACTTCGTACGCGTAGAGTTTTAAATATACGCCAAACCTATTCAAATTATACAAAAAAGACATCCTCTTAAACCACTCTATCTATGAAGAAAAACCGCATTAATGTGTTGCTTCTTTTGGAAAATATAAGCTCACATAAGGACTTTGTTTTATAGTAAGTAAAGAAACAACATGTCGAATTCAATTATATAGGCAGTAGAATATAAAACATTTAGTATAACCACTAATGAAAGCCATTTAAACTAAAAGTGAACCGCATGATTGCATTCGCACGTGACATATAAATACACCGACCACTACCCAGCTAGTTAGCTACGATTGAAGCCAAACCACGGAGAGTCAACGACTTAAATTATTTGATATTGCCACCAATTGTAATATTTTGAGAGTAATTTTTTTACAGCAAACCTTTACACTCACAGCATAAAAATAGAGTTCAATTCAATTCACCATGACCACGGTCGATACAGTTCGACCGAAACGTCGGGATATAAAACAGGTATCGTACCTAAAGTAAACCATAACAGTCTACTTAGTTCTAGAATTAAAAAGACGTGTGGCACTCGGGGACTGCCGCGGTAAAGCTATTGCATAGCATTTTTAATCAATTTATACATTTATAATTTATTTATTTATTTTATTTATGCATATTATATACATACAATACCATAAACTAAAATAAGATTAATAATCCTTATTAACTGATGCTTACATCTGTCTATTGTTTATGGTTGTAACTTGTAACCGTAAGAGGACTCGTACGTTATCTTCGCTTGGAGAGTCGGTGGTAACCCTCTGCACGTGGAGTTTTATATCAAGAAACATATTGTGGTGTAGTTGGAGACTGAAGTAAGACATTTGAGACATTTCTGATTTTATTGATGTAATCAATAGAATTACATTATTCTAAATTATGCAAACTTAACAAGGACCGAAGGCAAAATAAAAAAATTCATAATATTATTACACATTGGTGCCGATTCAACGCGCACAACTAAACTAAACTAAAACTTAAAATTGACTGTCACAATTCGGCAATGTTAAGTGAACTTTCTTATTATAAAAATTGTGTAGTATAGACTAACGACTTTAATTAATATAAATGTGTACAACGTAATAGCAAATAATAGATATATTCACACTACCAATTGTCATTTTTAGGGTTCCGTACCCAAAGGGTAAAAACGGAACCCTATTACTGAGACTTCGCTGTCCGTCCGTCCGTCCGCCCGTCCGTCCGTCCGTCTGTCACCAGGCTGTATCTCAATAACGGTGATAGCTAGACAGTTGAAATTTTCACAGATGATGTATTTCTATTGCCGCTATAACAACAAATACTAAAAATAAAATAAAATAAATATTTAAAGGGGGCTCCCATACAACAAACATGATTTTTTTACCGTTTCTTGCTCGATACTAATAACGTTGCCTTATGTTGCATAGATAATGGTACGGAACCCTTCGTGCGCGAGTCCGACTCGCACTTGACCAATTTTATTTAGTTAACTTTAGTTGTGCACGTCGAATTTGTACCAATAATAAGCAGTGTAGTTTAACTTGGTTAGTATTAACCTATGTACCAATATGTAATTTGGAAGGAAAAGTTGCGATCTTATTAGTTTGTATTACTTCGACAGTGATATTGGGTATTATCTTGTTTTCGCTCTCTCCTTTAATGCGTAAATAAGACAGAAGCTTTCTCTACATCACCTCCACAACAATTAATAATTAATAAGATTGGGATGAGACTATAGGGTTAATTTCTGTTTGAAGTTTCGTATTATGGAGAAATTTGAATTTGTATTTTGATTGTTGTTATTTTCGTTATTCGTACCTAAATATTGTTTAATAATAGTAAAATCAATTTAACAAAGAATATTTGCAAAATAATTGTCATTGTGAATTAAACGAACCAGTAAAATTAGCGATCCCTCTTCTAGTGACATTGGCTACAATTCGTCAATCTAAGCTGTAATTGTATGTAATAAGTAATGTTTTGTGAATGTATAAGGTGTAAGACGCATCTTAAATAAAGCCCTGTTTGATAGAAAACAATTAGTTTGAATCGTACTTTTTATATACAGAATTATAGACTTTCAAAAGGATTTAAGTGTTTAGGTAAATATCATTTCGGTCCAGTTTTAGTTACTATGATCTAAAGATAATATGAATTTATTTCGAAAAGCCTTTGATTTAGTAGCCATCTTATCAGCTTACAATGAAAAAATAAATAAAATAAAATATTCTTCATATAGATAATAATTGACGAGCCTCGTGGTTGAGTGGTTCATGTAACGGACTGCCGATCAAGAGAAGAAGAAGATCAAGAATTCCCGCTCGGGACAATCATTTGTGTGATTTTTCTAATTATTATACAAATGTTTGTACTGCGTCTGGGTGTTTCTATGTATTATAAGTATGTATTTACAAAAGAAAAGTAGTATATGTATTCTATCCGTATTCTGGTATCCATTACACAAGCATATAAGCTTAGCTTGGGACCAGCGGACGTTGTGTGAAATGTCCATGAATATTTATTTTTTTATAGATATAAATGATTTACAGAACTTAGTTACCAGACTTATTTGTAGGTACAAAGGGCGGTCTTATCGTAATCTAAATAATAATGAACTTTTCAATGAGAAATAAAATATAGATCCAGTTAAGAGCTATATTCCTACAGAGAACCACAGAGATACTCGATTTATTAGACAAACATGTAATACCACTGACGTTATGGCTTGAAAATACTTATAGATGATATCAAATGCCATTTCAACTCTCGACATTTCTAATATCTGTTCCCATTCAGTAAATACAAGCTTCTATAACAGACACCTCAAATCACTCTATTCGATTGGTTGGTTATTTACAAGTCAGCGTATAAATAACAACATCTGTTCAATATTTTATTAAACTCCTTTCAAACTATCAAAGAAAAATTTTGTGAAGAAGAAAATTAAAATTATTGGTATTTTATATGATAAATCACAAAATAATATCTCGATAATTATCTATTATTATCTAGTTTCCATCATACAGCCACGGCTTTTTCCCGTAGGTGTACGCAGAGAGTATGAGACCATCTACTACCATCCAAACAGAAGTGTGTGCTTAAAAGCGGCTAAAGTTTTCAGTTTAATAATCATCTGATATAACATTGAATATGTTACTAGAAATTAGCTTTATTAATATTCAACCCTACATAAAGATGAATATTTTAGCTGCTATGCTAAAGAAGAGCTCTTGTGTTGTGTTAACTATTTGAATTACTAGAACTCTCGTTTATACTATCAAAATATTTTCAGAAGCACAAACTATTATTCGTCTAACACATTTAAAGATTGTCTGTGATCCAATAAATTAGAATTTGTGGTTGGTATTTTACTGTAAATAATCGTGCTTTTTGAAAGTAAAAATGGATTTACTTTTTATGTTTAACAATTTACAAAAAAGTTGAGGATGCTTGTGTCCCATAGAGGGACGTCAATAGGCTGGAAAAGTAGAGATGAAATATGTTTATTTCAAAAATATGAAATCAAACTAAGAAATTACTGGTAATAGCTATTTAAAAAGAAACTAAGTGTGTTTAGTTATAAGACGAAATTTTAAAGAAATAAAATGTTCCCTGACCTGTATATATGAAAATATTCCGTTCATGGAAATATTTATCTTAGATGCGTCTTTATATACATTGGAATTTACAATTGCTCCAACGGGTAATCACACTAACAATTTGAAGTGGATTGGTATTGCAACTACATTTGAATCTTGAGTTGGAAATGCATGGTTATATGTGCATTGGTATATAGCCACTTCTAGATATTGAAACAGTTTGATTTATCCATATTAACAAAGTGATTTCAATTTAGTAAAATATAATTTCAGGGAGACCAGTACAGAAAGGCCCATTTAACCTCTCTTGTTTCTTTTCAATATTGAATTGATTAGCGAGACAAGAGGAAAGTAATATCTTTAGGAGATTTTACAAATTAAGACGATACCAAAATAGCTTCGTGCATTTTTCTATGTACGAAGTTTTCATTGATTCTTTAGATTGAAAGGCTAGAGCTCTAATTTTTAAGTATATGTTTTTTCAATATATGATCTAGGATCGCATCAACTCAGAAACGCGATTGAAAAAAGTTTTCTCGATAGAAAATCTTGGCGAAACAACCTCTCAAATTTTTTATTTTTTTCATTTGTCGGTCTATTATCGCGTATTAACTAATGAAATAACTTTAAAATCATAAGTAACTATTATATATAGAAACACGTAAATCAGAATTAAAATATATTTAGTAGATTTTGAGTAAATAGGAAAAGTATCCCTAATTCTTCATTTTCTGTGCCTACTGGCTGTGTTAATATATTATGTACGTGTCGGCGATGATATACGATAATATTGATGTAGGCCCTTAAGAAAGTGATTTCAATTTAGTAAAATATAATTTCAGGGAGACCAGTACAGAAAGGCCCATTTAACCTCTCTTGTTTCTTTTCAATATTGAATTGATTAGCGAGACAAGAGGAAAGTAATATCTTTAGGAGATTTTAAGAATTAATGTGGAATAAAAAACGTCTCGAGGAAGATATAAGAAAAGATGGATGGACTGTGTGAATGAGGATATGAAAAAAGTGGAGTTAACATAGATATGACGTCTGACAGAAGACTGAGGAAAAATACATATTGTGCCAACCCCAAATAACGGGATAAGAGCAGGAGAATGATGAGAGCAGACTAGTTTTATTTGTTTAATGCTTACTGATTACTCAATACCTTTGTAAGTAAATCTGCTATTAAATTACGATACTTAGGCGCACAGATAAAAACTTTGAAAAAGTAATTAATTATTTTCATAAAAGGATACGGCTAAGAAACAAAATTATTTATGAAGAAGCAGGCGATAAATCAATACGGTATAGATTAAGTAGGATCGTGATGAATTATGATTGTATTTTTATTATACCTACACCTCGTATTAACCATTGCTTTATTATATGGACGAAGTGAAGTGGACGTCTTTCGGCTCATTTGATCGATTGAGTATTTAAATTACCTACTGCTGTACTACTTACTAATATGGGCATGGGGTCCTGATATGTAAATTTACGGACCGAGGTCCCAGTACTTTATGCGTTTACTTATCTTCACAGCGATGAAATGTCTGAGGTTAGGTAGAGTACGGAAAAGCTCTAGAGCTTTTTGGTGCTATCAGTTTATGGACATCCACTAACCTGTCCCGTCAGTCATTTCTCAGTTATCCTTAATCGTTAATTTTGTCTTAAACGTTTCACACATTAGTTGCCATTTTGTAAAGTATTTGAGCGTGCTCTACTGAGATAGAGAGTTTTAAAAGTAGTTAAACATGTTATTTATATTTCAACTACGTAAAATTCTACAGAAATTTATCAATTTTTGCAATTGACTTGCTGTGCTTTTACTTACTTACTTACATCGATGAGATGTTCATAGCTTTAATTGAGGAATTTTGTAGAGAAAGATTTTATTATTATGGGTAGGTCTCATCAGAAGGCGGTTTTCCGAGGTAATTTTTTACAGTATTATTTTATCTATTACGTAGAATTCCTTTTAAATTCACGCTAAACATTTGAAGCTTTCAAATAAGTATAAGAAGGTATATATTATGTAATTAGTACCTAGTACGTGTTAAGTTGTAATTCAAAACCAATAATTTTATTATAGACATCTAAGTTAAAGCCAGAGTTATATTATTATTGAAATGAAACATCACAAATTCTTAAGTTTTCTATGTTAATTAAAATAATGATAAACTTCTAATTCATTACATTACTGAGCAATCGGGCAAATATTCCTTTGAATTACGTCTAACCAAATTTTGAAAACCTTATAGACATTGTAGAGTCAATAAGGCTAAAATTTTGTTACAACAAAGTCGAATTAACAAAGGCTGTTTATACCAAGTGTTTGTCCTATTATAAAGTAATTTAAGCTACGAGGTAAGAAAATATGATAATCAGTGGGATTATACCGAATTAATAAAGATGTCTTCCAAGATAGAAGAGAAATGCCAACCAGAATTATATTAAAGCTTATAAAGCGTTCAAACGCGGCGTATTTGAGCGATGTTTTTTGTTTTCCTGATTCTATAATAATGATGAACGCAATGGAAAATTCCCAATTAGTTATACAGAAAATGTGGGAAATAAAACATAAATAGCAACTTATATTATTTAAAATAATTTTAATCTAGTTATGACCGAATTTTGACAAATGAGCATCAACAGTAAAATAAAATTACAATGTTATTTATAAGATATTTTCTTAAATACGTAAACATCATTAGAACAGTTAGCATGTTAATTAAAAGCAATTTCAATAATGTAAATACATACATATAGACGGGCCTCGTGGTGGAGTGGTTCATATAACGGACTGCCGATCATGAGGTCTCGGGTTCGATTCCCGGTCAGGACAATCATTTATTTGTGTGATGTTTTTATTTGTCATACAAATGTTTGTACTGCGTCTGGGTGTTTACTATGTATTATAAGTATGTATTTACAAAAGAAAAGTAGTATATGTATTATATCCGTATTCTGGTACCCATAACACAAGCAATATAAGCTTAGCTTGGGACCAGAGGACGTTGAGTGAAATGTCCATGAATATTTAAAAAAAAAAATATATACATGTATTTATTTTAACTGTAGTAGTAAAAATTATGATATTAATTGTAATTAACGAATAATAATCCTAGACGGCAATTTTAGAATAAAATTACGTAATTAGTGGTTAGATCTAAAATTACGCCAAGAATGATAAGTGAGTGCCGCCATGAAACGATGTTTGTAATGGACTTTGCACATAGTTTCATCCCTCTACTAACTAATTAAATTACGAAGCGTCACTCAGATATACGAGGCTATCTCATGAATAGATTTTATAAACCAAATGTGGGTTTAAATTAAACTATAAATGTGAGCATTATTTTATTATATTTATTTAGCTGTCTGTTCTGAAAAACATGAATGAAACTGTCTTTTGTTATGGTATGTAAAGAAGTCTTTTGTAATAAAAACGTTCTACAGTGATTTGGTTTATTAAATTAAAACGTTTTTAAAGTTTAATTATTTCGCTCTTCTTTATAAATTGGTTATAACACTTTATACACTATATCACTTATAACTCACGTAGGTATAACTAATATCTAAAAAGACGTTTGCCTTTTAGATAATTCTGTGTATGCAGAAAGAGGTTGTTATGCAGAATTACAAAAATATCATCGACCAATTGTTATGGACAGACATGAGCTATGCCGATGGATATTCTCAGAAATTATTAAAAAATTAAATTAAATTAGTTATATATTTGGTGCGTATGATACAAAAGTTACGTATCGCAAAGTAAATGGTTCACTTTGATAATTTTAAATAATTAATAATATAATTTTTATCCTAAACAATTGTATACCATAGAAAATTAATTATTGAATAAAAAATACATAAGATCTGCTAAAAACGACAATACTTTTTGTTGCGAAAACGTTCTGTACCAAGCGTACAACTCAATTGCGGTGTTATTCGAATGACAGTGGTGTCGATTCTACATCCACGACTAAACTTAACTTAACTAAAAAATGAAAACAACTATTGCTGTATATTGATTATTCGGCTGTTTTGTTGTTTAATTTTATATTAATTGCAATGTTTAATCTATAATAAACAGATTTGCTAACAAGAAAGAATCGTTAACATTACGGAATTGTGTTATTGATACAATCAAATTTCATTTTTTAGTTAAGTTTAGTTGTGCGCGTAGAATTGGTACCAGTATGTGTATTGTTCGAAAACTTGTGCCGTGTTTAATTGGCTTGCCTAGTGACACTTTTTGTAAGCTTTAACTTTAGTGTAACTTAGTTTTCCATATTTAGTTTGTTTACCTTGCGAAATTGTTTGCTGATCTTAGTTTTAAAATGTGAGCCTAGTTAGAATATTCATTCGTATTTGTACATGAGGTGCTTTTAAGGTCTGTATCTGTAAAAAGAATGGAAGCAAGAACATTTATTTATTTATTGATTGAAAATGGCTTACCAACAATTATTAACACTAAAACTAATTTAAATAATCTACTTAGTTTAAAAACTAAAAAACACGCCTCAAAATCCTGAATAATTTTTTAAATTATTGCATTGTCATCGATCATCGAGTCACTATTCTAGTTATATATTAATTCTATGCTACCCACTTTCAAAAAAGTTGACAGTTGTGTTGTCAGAGACATAAGTTTCTGTTGTCACAACAATTTCACAATCGTAGTAAACAATTGCGATATTTTTATCCGATTCTATAAATAAAGCATTTTATGTGAAATTAACTGATTGTATATGAAAGGCATACATAGAAACACAATAATCTTGGTGAGTCTACTCATATACAATTAAACTATTTCGTGTATAGTTAAATATAAAAGTGTGGTCATAGTGATACTCAACATGCTATTCTAGTAATTCTGAACAAGGAAATAGGATTATTCTGTTAAATTATTGCATTGTCATCGGTCCTTGTTAGGTGTGCAAAATTCAGATCAATTCTAAAAATTCAAAACTGCAAGTGCCTGAAAATTGCTTTCAAAGATTCCGTTACATAGATTAATACATTGATAACATATATTGATAAAATAAATAAAAGCGTGTTAATAAAAAAGACAACATTTCATAATTACCTTATGTCTAGCGTTACAATTAATAATTTGAGGTAGGCACCGCAATGTAATAAAAACATTTAAAAAAAATTCAATTATTTACAAAGGCGAATTTACAAGGAGAGATTTGGAAGATAACAAACAGTCGACACTTAAATGTATTTAACAAAAATAGAGTAGTACGGAAACACAGTAAAAATTATAAATTCAGGTGTATAATTTTGCGAAACCTGCCAAGCGAGTCGGTGTTAATGTCGATCAGATCACTGCAACCGTTAAGCAATTTGCACAGTCGGGAAATAGTGGACTCGGCACCGAATACAATTCTGCAGAGTGGAGGGTGAAGGGTGACAGTGATAGTAAACATTTCATTCAAGAAGTCTCTAAAGGCTGCAAGGACGATGTTCAATTTCTATATCATTTCTGTCTTGGAAGCATCAATAGCAAAATTGGCAAATACATACTTTCCTATTCAAACGAACCGTAATATTAAAGATAATGCAAAAAAACCTTAACTATGATTAGTTATGATTGTACGACATGCAACTGTAAGAAAGACTTTATTAAATCATAATAATATTATATACAGAATAAAAGATCCTCACATGTAAAGCCTATCTCACTTGTTTATGCTGATTCCATCCTAAGTCAGAATTGACTTAAATTATATGAAGTAAATCGTTTTTGTTCTATCTTCAGTAAATATTTTCTTAAGAAACCACGTATTCAAACCTCTGTAAGATTGCCTTCAGCTTCAAAGTTTGCATAATACATTAAACTGGTAATGAAGGTATTAAAGCGCGCCGAATGCATAAGGAATGAGATCCCGCCGCAACCTGCTCTATAATTAGACTCTTTATTGGTTAGGTAGGTTATTTCTTAACATATTTTCATTTAAATAGCTGTGACTGTGCTGTAATAGAAGAACTGAAAAATACGCTTAGATATAAGTTGATGCTGTAAATCTCAGAATTTTTTAAATTATTGCGTAGACGTCGATCGTTGACAAATCTTTAAAATTTTATATTTATCCAAGACTTGGATGTTAGTGACAGTTACAAAACATGAACAAATAGATTATTAGATACTAGTTAAGCACAGATCACCTATAATAGGTAGAGCATTACGAAATTTTTATTACAACGCACACCAATGAAGGGGCGAGCTGCGGGGTATAGAATAATTTTCATTGGTCTTAACAAAATCATACGCCGAGTTTTTATACATTACCTATGCGAGAATAGTGCATACGTTTGGTGTTGTTTTTTGTTGACCGCCTTGTGTGCGGGACCTATTGGAGGTGATCTGTGCATTGAACCCAATTAGATGCGTGATAAATGCTTAATCTTACTCTCATTTTACTTTTAAAAAGGAAAAAAAAATCATAAAATTGTCTGAAAAAATGTAAGTGGCCAAATTGTCCCAGTTACCAAATATCTTAGATTTAATGTCAATATATTATTAAATCGGTCGAGATTTGAAACGACCCGCATGTCACTCGTTATACTATTATACTGTAAAGGGGAGCTACCCTACCATGTTTGGGTATTGCTTAGTTCATAATTTATTCATTAGTTGTTCTATCTGCTTGAAGCAATAATCTTTTATACAAGGGTAAACAGATTTCTCTGCTGTATTCCAAGATATGATTATTTAAACAGTGAATTGCGATGCTCTTTTATTAAGAACGGTAGTAGGCATGTACATTTTCTCTTAGAGCAATCTAATTGCATTAGCTAATCTTTACCTCCTTAAATACGTCAATTTAATCTGACTTTGAAAATGCACACTTTAATAACAGTGCTATTAAACAGTAATTAAAAAATATTAGGCAATATTACCCTGTAAGGGTTATCTTGTACATTAATAACTTTTAGTTTTTATTTTACAAGTTTAAATCAATTTCATTAGTTCTAGACCTTATTAACCTACATATCATATAACAAATTAAGACATTGAAGACAGCTACGAGGTCACTCATTAAAATAATTAAAAGGTTTTTTAAACATTATATTATTATTTTTTCATTAAATCCTTCAGCCAATACGCAACTCACTACTGAGGACGAACCTCTTCCACAAGAAGAGGGTATTTGGTGTATAAGCTGACCAAAGATTATCTTATATTATTTATTTATTAGATATATATTATATTGGTATAAGGATTATCAAAAAAGGTCTTTAACAATGGTATCGACTTAGATTTAGGTTTAATACATAAAACACTTCAGCGACCTTCCAAAAACAAATGTGTTAGTGATCGTATAATAGCGATTGCGATGTGCAATATTAAGAGGATACCAAAATAGCTTCGTGCATTTTTCTACGTACGAAGTTTTCATTGTTTCTTTAGATTGAATGGCTAGAGCTCTAATTTTTAAGTATATGTTTTTTCAATATATGATCTAGGATCGCATAAACTCAGAAACGCGATTGAAAAAGTTTTCTCGATAAAAAATCTTAGCGAAACAACCTCTCTAATTTTTTATTTTTTTCATTTGTCGGTCTTTTATCGCGTATTAACTAATGAAATAACTTTAAAAACATAAGTAACTAGTATATATAGAAACACGTCAATCAGGATTAAAATATATTTAGTAGATTTTGAGTAAACAAAAAAAATATCCCTAATTCTTCATTTTCTATACCTGCTAGCTGTGTTAATATGTACATGTCGACGATAATATTGATGTAGGCCCTTAATGGTATATACGAAGGGCCGAGTGATTCAATTTATTAGTTTGGAGCTATGCAAAATAGAACTGTAGAAAACCATTATTTTGTGGTTCTTTTAACAGTTATACTCTATCAAGCTAACGATAGAACATTAATCAAGACCCGCAATTACGGTTAAGGTCGAATATTGCTGTTAACAATAATTACCATTGATGTTCAACGGACGTTTGTCATTAGTCTTCTTGTCTCGCATGGCAGCTAAGTAATTCTAATAAAATAGCTTTCGCCACTAATATGCGGCACTTAAACACTATTGCTGTACCTACCTACCAAAGATTGTATTCGCTTGCTTGCAACGCGAAGACAAAACAACAAGTAATTTAAAGTCTTTATTCTCTCCCTCTCTCTCCAGCCCACTAACGTAAAAGCCACTCTTGGGCACGGGCCTCCTCCACTTTGGGAGGGATTATGTTCTACTGTGCCGCGCTGACCAGGCGTGTTGGCACAGGGTTTAATTTCGAGTTTACCGTCTCTCACAGAGGATATCATCCGTGTAAAATATCCCTTGGCTGGCTTTTACAGCACCGTTGGGAGGAGATAAGGTGGCGACACTTGTATTCTTAGTCCGTCACCACACGGACGTCTTTATTCATTGGTACCAATTATTATTCTAAGTGCATAACTTAACTTAACTTAATTAATTAATGGACATTTCACACAACGTCCTCTGGTCCCAAGCTAAGCTTATATGCTTGTGTTATGGGTACCAGAATACGGATAGAATACATATACTACTTTTTTTTTGTAAATACATACTTATAATATATAGAAACACCCAGACGCAGTACAAACATTTGTAAGACAATTAGAAAAATCACACAAATGATTGTCCCGAGCGGGAATCGAACCCGCGACCTCTTGATCGGCAGTCCGTTACCAGAACCACTACACCACGAGGCCCGTCAATTCAAATTAAATTAAATATTTAAATTAAATTAAATTAAATATTCAATCAAAATTAAATATTTATATTTATTTATTTATATCTATCCTTTGCTATTTTGTTGTACACATTTATAATAATTAAAATCGTTAGTCTACAATACACAGTGCCAAAAATTGCCGAATTCTGATAATGACGCTATCAATTTTAATTTTTAGTTAACTTAAGTTTAGTTGTGCGCGTAAAATCGGAACCATTGGAGGGTCTATAAGTAAAGTAAGTAATAATATTACAATGCTACCTAATAATATAGCTATAAAATTAATATTAAAATTCGTTTATATTTTGAGCTTCCACCAAAAGAATATGATGTTGAAATCAGTGAAAAGTAAAGAGACTTCTGATTCACGAGGCGAATTGCACATCTGTTACCAGTCTGTTCGCTCCTCTGACTTGTAATAATGGAATTAACGAGCTGGTTATGAACAAACGGCGTCTTCATTTCCAGGATCCCGTTTATTCGTCCTTTGCCCTATTTCACTGCCACACCATTACACTAAATGAATTAATGGACTCAATATTGCGCTCATTTGAAGGGTCTTGTCCTCGTTTACCTAATAATTTCCCAGGTGTTTATGATGGAGTAATAAGGAAGACTTATCATGTTTTGTCTAAATATTTTTAATAGAAACTTAGAATACCTACTAAAACTGAATACATGTCTCTCCCTCCTATGTACCTACTGCCTCACTACACATCAGTTGGAATGTAATCATCAGGCTATCTATGCATAATTTAAAAGTGTTCTAGCTAACATTATCCGATCCAGCTGATGCCCATGACATCACTCGCGTGGAATTTAGAATTTTTTTCCTGTTTTTGCAACATTTTTCAGTGATGTTTCAGTTTCGATCCTATGAGTCGCAGCGTGGTGTTATAAAGCCTGCCTCGATAAATGTACTAACCACAACTGAAATAATTTTTCAAAAACGGACCAGTGGTTTCTGAGATTAGCGCGTTCAAACAAATAAACTTTTCAGCTTTATAATATTAAGTATAGATTATAGTGTGACTCTGTCTGACTATATTAAAAATATTTGAAAAATGTTAGTGGTTTTAGTTTTGGCGTTAAGTTAGCATCTATATATTAACACTATGGGGCTTATCTTGCGTTGTATATATATCTCTAATATATAAAATTCACGTGTCACAGTGTTAGTTACCGTACTCCTCCGAAACGGCTTGACCGATTCTTCTCAAATTTTACATACATATTCAGTAGGTATGAGAATCGGCCAAAATCTATTTTTCAAACCTTTTTGGTTCTTTTTTTGTATGGCAAAACAACGTTTGCCGGGTCAGCTAGTATATATATATATATACTAGCTGTCCCGGCAAACGTTGTTTTGCCATAGTAAAAAAAGTTTGAAAAATAGATGTTGGCCGATTCTCAGACCTACTGAATATGTATGTAAAATTTGAGAAGAATCGGTCAAGCCGTTTCGGAGGAGTACGGTAACTAACACTGTGACACGTGAATTTTATATATTAGATATTTTACTTTGCGATATTTTCTTTTAACATTCAGCAAATGGATAGTATGTGCTCAAAGTCATGGTCAGCGGTGGTCCAGTGACTGCCTGCCCATTTATATTATAACCCTAGAGGTCACTAGGGGTTTTTCTTTTAAGTCTGATAAATTTATATATATATAGGTATATATGTAGCAGTCAAATCTACATTTTCATTTGATTTGACTTTTTAATGAAACTTTTTAGCATACAAATTGAGTAGGATAATTTTACTGTAGGTACCCTAGTCTCATTATATGAATGTTCCCGGTACCGCATAATAGGTATCTTAAAACAGAATGAAGTTAAACAGTTGTGATTGACTTAATTTTGTAAATGCTTTGTTTCTCATGATTACGAATTACTTAGAGGGTGAACTAGCAATATTATTATTATTACGTGTAACGTAATTTTCGGATACGTTGAAACAAAATACGTAGTACCATTTTGTTGATGATATTATTCGGTAAATAATTTACAATTAATGAAATCCTACAGTATGACTACTACATGTATTAGCAATAAGAGTACTTATTAGTAATAGTTAATTTTAGTTTTAAGTTGGCCTTCTAATTTACGCGACGCGCGACATATTGTTTCAAGTTAATTTTCACGTTGCCAAAGGAAGACAAAAATACGTTTATAAGCTTTTTTGTGAGTCGCATTGCTCGCGTAATGTTAAACCGCGTAACCTAATGAGTCTAATCACGTCACCAGGCTATGAGCAGTGCCAATACTTCGGCCACTTTTTCATTTAGCCATGCCACTTATCATACAACGCAATCAGACTTCGAAACAGTAGTCGGATGGTATTTTCATTAAAATATATAGCGCAACCGGTCGCAAACATGGAAAGGCCACCTTATCGGATATTTATATAACTTTATATTACTCAAATAATAAATTAGAATGTTATGACCCCATAACAAATTGATGCCGCGTGTTTTTAACCACTTCCCAACTCGCACAATTACCCCTCGTAAAACTTAGGCCAAATTTGTTTAGCACCTCGTTTCGCTGTACCTAGTTACTAATAAAGTAACCATGTTTTATTTTAAGCTTACATTTTAACTTAACCTTTACGTAAGAAACCAAATTGCGTCCCACATCAATTTTGTACGTAACCTAACCTATGTAGGAGGCGACCATAAATATTACGTGTAGGTAGTTAATTATTTAAAACTAGCTGTTGCCCGCGACTCCGCGTGGAAATTAGAAATATTTTTTTTATCGCAATAAAAGGTAGCCTATGTCCTTTCTCAGGGTCTAAATATTGTCTGTGCCAAATTTCATCAAAATCGGTTGAGAGGTTTTAAGCGGGAAAGCGTAACAGACAGACAGACAGAGTTACTTTCACATTAATAATATTAGTAGGGATAAAGCAAACACAAAAACCAGTCAAGGACGAATTGTGTTTACCTTTTGATATGGAACACTAAAAAGCTATTAACAGTCTTATTTCTGTATCTCTGCATGTCTTACATTTTTATACATTATGTAAATAAAAGTAGGTACCTTATATAGGTGAAGTTATAAAATGCGAGCAAACTTTTCAACATGAGGGACTTAATTGCTCTATTTCCACTCAGCATCAAAGGTACTCCGATGCAATTACGTACACCCAGCCAATATGTTCTCTCTTTGCCCATTGCGATTAAGCTATTCAATTTTCAAAGTGGCACATATAAATGGAATGTTTCTTTCCACAGTATACAAAATATATCTATACTTATAATAAATCTGTAGAGAGGTCAATTCTGTACATGAAATATATTTTCAAAATAACGATCAGGGGGTGATTAGTGATCGATACTGATGCCAAAAATGCAATCAGTAAAATTTTTGTCTGTCTGTCTGTCCGTCTGTATGTTCCTTATAGAAACAAAAACTACTCGACGGATCTTTAACGAAACTTGGTACAATTATTCTTCATACTCCTGGGCAGGTTATAGTATACTTTTCATCACGCTACAATCAATAGGAGCAAAGTAGTGAAGGGAAATGTTGGGAAAACGGGAAAAGGTGCTCCATTTTTTAAGCTTCCGTCGCGTGTGCAGCCTTAATGGTTAAAGTTACATAGAAATCATGTATGACGGAAATATTCTACATAAAATTGTCTAAAAAATATCCCGGAACAACATATATCTATATTTTATGGTTGACTCACAATAACACGTATAACTCCTGATAGCTTAGCAGTTCGTTCATTCTGATTATATTTGTTTACTCTTACGTTTATAATACTCTCACTCAAGCAGTAGTTAAAAATGTTGCAAAAACGGGGAAAATTTCCTAAATTCTACGCGGACGGAGTCGAGGGCAACAGCTAGTTTTTAATAAATTAAATAGTAGTGGAAAAAGTGCAATATGTACTACAATGGTCGCTATAAAAAATGAAAAAGGGAAAATTTTAAAAAATATTTAACAATGTTGGAAGAAACAGCAAATTGTTGGTAAGAAGTGTTAAAACAACATTAATTTTATTGTTATTTAAACAAATTTATCTATCGATTAGTCGGTGACAGTGAAATTAGGTGTACAGTTTACACTCGTGCAAAGCTAGGCGAGGATTTCTAGTTAAATTAGTTAACCTTACTATGCGAGACAAGATGAATAATGACAAAATGTCGGTGGAATATCAAATATAATTATTGTTAACACAATATTTGACCGCAAAGACATTTGGTAGACTTGATTAATATTACAATATCAGCTTAAAATAGTTAAACAATTAGAAGAGAAGCCATTAAACATTTTAACTAATAATCAAAAATGGGTTATGTTTGTATCACAAAGTCCTGACACTTGAATATTTTTTCTAAGAATCTAGTGTAATAAGGCTATTGATGCTACTCGTAGTAATAACTAGTAATTGGGTAACAGCTTTTCTCCGACAGCTACAGTTGAATTAAAGCACCACAAACAATTTAAGGTAAGGCCAAACCAACGCGTTCAATTCGCGTCCGCTGTGGCGTGCACGGTGGCGATACCGCGGACGCGAATTGAACGCGTTGGTTTGGCCTTGCCTGTAAAGCACGGTCTTGTGTCAATGTTAACATAAAGTGCAATCCTACCATTATCATGCGAAAATTTTTTATATATAAATAAACTTTAGATATTTTAATACAAAAAAAAGGTAGATCTGTCGATATGACTTCCAAATGTTAATAATCCCAAAAGATGAGAATTATTTTAAAAATTTGAATTAAGATGTACTACTACTACTTACATAAGTATTAAGATTATTAAGATTAGTAAGATTTTTAGTTTTAACTTAGGTTCCAAGATTGAAGAAAAGATTTGAGAAGTGGGTCCTCAAATTGTGTCAATGGTGAGTAATTCGTTTATTTGATGAGTTTGAATGGTGACCCGTTGAATATTCTTAAAAGGATCCTTCCAAACCAGTTACACGTGTCGTAAGCCACGGATCAATCTCATCGTAGTTAATAGAATGTTGTAGTTAACGTAGTTAGTTTGTCCAGTATTATAAGATCTTTAGATAGATGACTGCTCTGGCTGTAAATACAGCTAATTTCTATGTTGTTTTTCTGATATATATTACTGGAAAAACGTAGGCTATTTTGTATTAGTTTAATAGTAAAGTAGGACAATGCTCCCTTCGCGATCTCAATTGATACGTAAACAAGATAGAATAAACACATAATGTTAATAATTTATGAGACTACGTGGGATGGTTTATTTTCCATTACTAATGGGGATTGTTCATTATTTTTGACCTACTGTTTTTATATTCTTTTCAGAAAATATAGACTATTTTAAGCAACTAATTTCAATATTATTGAAATATTCACTATACAGAATTTTTTAAAAATTCTTGAATATATTACTTTAAATGTTGTGACGTTATCGTTTTACGCAATCTGTGTATAGACTTTTCTTGATAGACTTAATACAGATTGCACTTTATCTTTTCAAAGTTGACAAGTTGATATAATAGATCAATTTCAACTCCACTTCAGAGTAGTATATCCCTAAAAACGTCTTAATATTTTAAGTCCTCCATTTCAAGGGCAAATAGAGATCATTTGCTTTTTTGGAAAAATAATCGTTAATATAGCAAATTTTCCGAAAAAAACTAATGGATCATGATCAGAAACTCTATTCCCTATTCGCTAATAACAAGAAAAAAGTACATATTCTTTTTTATGTTTTAGTTTTTAATTGTATATAGAACTGATTTGTGATTTTATTAAAGAAGTTGAAATAGTTAAAAAAAAATATACATTATCTTTTTTTTTAGCAATACTTAAATGAAAAATGGGAAGCTCATAATAAATTATAACGTGTGTGATGTTTTTTAAAAAGCTTATATCTTTATAAATATATAAATCTTCTGTACGTGTTTTTGTAATTGAACTCCTCCTAAACGGCTGGACCGATTTTGATGAAATTTGTTGTGTGTATTCAAGGGGGTTCAAACCCCATTGTGAATCTAAACCATCCTCAAGGATGGTTTAGATTCGAATCAAAAGTGTTTACTATTATTTAATGTTCATCATTTAAAAAGGTAGTCTACTTATTATATAACAGTATCATTAATAACAAATGTTCTTGGAAATACTTAGCATAAACAAAAGCTGTTTGTACCAAGTGTCTGTTCTATTACGAAGTAATTTTAAGCAAAATGTAAGGAATTATGATAATTCAAATCATACTGAATTAATAAAGACGTTCCTGAAGAGAAGATTGGAATATAAAGTGAAATTCTATTACTTCGTACGATGTTTTAGAAATGTCGAAATTTATTCGATGTTTCTATCTCTTTTATTCGATAGTAGATAAAAACCGGTCAAGTAAAAGTTAAAACTCACACACGAAGGAATTCGTACCTTTATCATCTTTATGTACGTCATTCCGTCCGTGTTGTGACGGATTAAGAATACAAGTGTCACCACACCATTGCCTTCCCAGGATGTTGTAAAAGCCAGCTAAGGAATTCAGAAACCATCCTCTATAAGAGACAGAAAACATCCTCTGTAAGGGACAGTGTGCCCGACAGTGGGACATTAATGGTACGGAGAGACAGAGATATTCGTCCTATTACCTCAAATATCAGAATATCTTAAACTGATATACAAAAATTTTCAGCTTCCTAGCTATAACCTTTCCAGAGATAGAGCCTGACAGATGTATAGATGGATAGTGAAGTGTGAATAAGGACCCGATTACGGAGACTTTGCTTTCTGGTGTACCTTTGGTATGCAGTCCTAAACAACCCAAGAAATAATAAATAGTGTTTTAATGTAATAATAAATAATAATAATGTAATAAATAGTGTTTTTGACGGGCTTCGTGGACTAGTGGTTCATGTAACAGACTGCCATTCACAAGGTCGCGGGTTCGATTCCCGCTCGTGACAATCATTTGTGTGATGTTTATAAATATCATACAAATGTTTGTACTGCGTCTGGGTTTTTCTATGTATTATAAGTATGTATATACAAAAGAAAAGTAGTATATGTATTGTATCAGTATTCTGGTACCCATAACACAAGCATATAAGCTTAGCTTGGGACCAGAGGACATTGTGTGAAATGTCCGTAATTATTTGTTAAAAAAAATAAAAAAATGTATAAAAGTAACAAAAAGACAAGTAATAAAACAATAAAGAAGACAAATAATAAAAACAGTACACCTATGTGTTTCTTTGTTAACTGCGTTACCTAAAGGTTGTCTGGAAGAAACTACCTATGGCTTTAGAACCGCCTTTGTAAAATTTATGTACCTATATAAAGTGTGAAATAATTAAATAGGTAGGTAAATAAAATAATTTTAGCGCTGATCATTAATAAGACCTAAAATTGTTTTCAAGTATTTTTATTTATCTACTTTATCTACTTACACACGCTTTATGAACTAAGTCACACACCAGAAAATTAAACATTTTACATCATACATTACAGCATTTCTTGCAATCGCTTTCTTATAATCTTGCCCCTGGGATTCTTTGGAATTTCATCAATGAATTTCACACCACCTCTTAAGTACATAATACTTGGCACCTGAAAGTAAGAGCGTAATTTTTTTTTAAGCCCACATTATTAACTTATGGCACTCTATAGTCTCTGCCTATCACCATAGGGAAAAGGTGTGATGGTATGGTGATGATTATAATGTTACTACATCTAGGCACCCACCGTAGACTTTTATTAAAACGACACTGGATCCTAAAACGTTTAAAAATCTAAGGACATTACTTGATAGGTACTCGTATGTCTGCAAAATTTCAGGGCAAAGCGTCTACTACAAGTGGGTGAAAATTACTTTAAAAATACGTTGATAGATTTGTGTCAAGCTAATAAAAACTTTTTTAAAAAGACATTATTTTTTCTTTTGATATTTTTACCTGTGAAGAGACATATTCAACCAACTCTTGTTCGGTGACATCAACTCCAGGTTGCTTTACCACAAAAGCTGTTGGTTCTTCGCCAAAAGTTGGTACCGATTTCCCAATAACACCAGCTTCTCGGACTCCTGGATGTAATATCAGTATAGCCTCTAACTCCATTGGACACACCTGTGTACATGAAAATTTATTGTTCCAATCCGATAAAACCGAAAAATTGAGAAAACAAGAGAATGATAAACTTGCATAATCGTAGCCTACAAGTCAGAAACGGATGAAAAACAAAGAAAGAGAATATATTTATTGGCATACAACGGCTAAGTTTAATAATTAGAATCATTATATTTAATACATGTTAAATAACAAAATTAGTAAAATAGAAATTTTATCACAAATCCTACATACAACACTCAATGTAAATCAACCGCCGCTGTCTCAAAAGGTGTAGAAACTCAGCATGTGCTGCATTGTAAAAAAAATGCTCTGCTGCACTGATTTTCACTGGGTCCTACCTAATTTATTTATATAATAGTATTGCATCCTACCTAATGGAAAAATAATGACTACTTACATTGCATCCTTCATAAACAATAATGTCTTTCAACCTTCCGGCGATATAAAAGTAATTGTCCTCATCATAATATCCTAAATCACCTGTTTTTAAGAAGCCCTGTTCATCGAGATAGGTTGATGGGTCCACACCAATATAACCTTTCATTAACACGGGGCCTTTTATACATATTTCACCTCGTTCGTTTGGACCCAGGGTCTTGCGTGTTTCCAAATCCACTACCTGAAATACATAACACCAGACAAAATGCTGGTCGAGTATGAGTTGAACTGGCACCCGAAGGCTTCCGTACAACTCTTAACACATTATTATGAGGAATAAATAAATGATTCATACTTTTACAGTGATACCAGGTGAAGCCATACCAACGCTTCCATCTTTAGAATCTTTAGAGCCATTTGTTCCCCAACTTTCAGATGTTAACTCTCCAGATTCAGTCATACCATAGCCTTGGTGAACTAGTTTCACGTTAGGGAATCTATGGAAGTATTAAAAAAATGTATTATTGTCTTTTTTAACAAATCAAAGAAAGTAAAGAATGTGTTGTTGAGTATCGCTCTTCATAGATGGCGTTGATCTCATAAACATCAATATTACATTGTCACGTATTTTTCCCATGGGAATAGGCAGAAACTATAGAGCACCACCTGCAACGATCTAAATACACTAATTCGTCGTTTACACTTATTACAGACATTTTTTTTTTATAGTTGGGGTTGGCAAATGACTACACTTCACCTGATGTTAAGTGAGAGTACAATCCATATGCGAGGACGGCTGGTACATTGTCAGAGCACCAGCCGCCCCCACCTTGCCCGCCCACAAGATGCCTCTTCACGCCTCGCTTGAAAGACCCCATATCATAAGAAGAGGGAAAGACATGTGCAGGCAGCGTATTCCATTTCTTGGAGGTGTTACAAATAAATGAGATGAATAATAATATGAATGTCTAGTCATACAGGCACGATGGTTGTACGTGTTGGCTTCTTTTAAGGACATTGCATGTGAGAGCAGCATATGCCTTTTTGGGACGCCCTATCCCGGCTTCGACATGCGACATTTTCTCATCTAAATACTTGTTTTAAAGCTTAAAAAACATAGAAACGTCATTCTTATTACTAACCTTAACTTGACCTGTTCTATCGTCTTTCTATGAAGAGACATTGCTCTTGAATATATGATTTTCAGTGAATTCAATGTGTATGTGTCTGTCTCATTTTCTTTTAACATTTGAATGATAAAACTAGGTATCAAAAACGCGACGTTGACCTAAAACAATGTCAAATTATTAAAAGAGTAAGACAGTAAGCCATGCTTCGTGAACATAACATCTAGAGCAACAAATTATTCTCATAGTATCTAGGTCTTATAAAACTAAACTTCTCTGGAGAACATACGCAGCGGATTGGGGGACCTGGACCTACCACGCTTTAATGTCGCACTTCTCCAAGAGTTTTGATTAGAGGTCACGTACACGCAATGGAGGGGCGTAATGTTTCCCCCCTCCACCAAGTTGGGTCCCGAGTAACGGGGCCACCCATTAAAGGGTCACAATCAAGCTCAAAGCGCAATACCATAGCTCACTAGGGCAGACGAGAAACACAAAAAATCACCCCGTAATAAGGGGTATACTTGTACACTAAGGGCCGATTTTTCAATCGAATAGTTTCTGTGACTTTTATGTTGCCAACTTCACTGCAATATTGGGGAAGCGAGACACGCGTATGGTGTACTGTGTGATAAAAGAGGATAGCAAATGTGTTGACACTCGTTTATTTGACGTTTATGGATAAATAAAAATTGTTAACTTTCTCTTTCTCGTGTGGTGATTTTGTAGGTTAGTTTCATTTATTGTCAGTGATTTGTTATTATTTTACTATTATTGGAATCATTTTTTCTCTTTTTTACATTAACTTTTACCATATTAAAAATTAGGAACAGAATTGTTTTATAAAATTTTAACGTTTAATTTGGAAAAATGGGATCAACTCAGGAGAGGTTTCAGTAAATAATTAGTAAAATAAAATAAACTAATATTATAATATTTTCTAACACTTGCGCGACTCATCCGTTTAAACAAAACCACTTTTCACGGATTTACAAATAAAGATTTGCGTCTAAATCCATGAAAAGTAGTTTTGTTTAAACTAATATTACTAAAAACTATTATTTACAATACAGAATTTATACAATATTATTATTTACAATGAAATATTAATACTTTCAATAAAGAAATCTAGTTGTATCTAATGAATAAACGTTTATCTGCCGGTCCAAGAGGTAGATAGATTCATTCCTCAGTTAGGGCTGTTATTGACCAGATCGTGCCTATCTGACGATTGAAAAATGCAATATTTTGTTATATGTCTAATAAGTACTACCTGACTGTTTATCTGGGGATTGAAAAATCGGCCCTTAAATAACTAAATAAATAAATATTCATCGACATTTCACACAACATCCTCTAGTACTACTTATATTAACTATGGTACATACCTTACAATCCTCTATACACTTGAAAACAGCTTGAGCTGTAATATGTGTAATATATGCGATTTTCCTCCCCATAGCCAGAAATTTGTATGTCATAAAAGTGTCGTAGTTATGATACCATTTTGCGAAAACGAAAGCTGTTTGCAAAACTTCATCCTTAAATCTATAAAAATATGAAGCAATATAACCGAATTTATAATAATAAGAGTAATGTATGTAAAATTTTATTAAAATCTTGAACAGGCGAGACATTAATATAAAGATTTAAAATAGTTAAATAAATAATTAAGGTTATAATATGTATAATTAAGGTTATAATAAATTTATGGTGTGTAAATGTACAAATAAAAATTAAATGATTGAATTAAATGATAAACAAACAAATAAGTAACTAGGAATAATCTTATCTGATTGATAAAAGTACAAATAAAATTGTTGCATTTTTCAATGGCTAGTTAACAAGCAAATAGTTATTTGTGATTTTAGTTGCCAACTTCACTGCAATATTGTGGAAGCGAGACAGACGCATATGGTGTACTATGTGATAAAAGAGGATAGCAAATGATTTGACACTCGTTTATTTTACGTTGGATAAATAAAATTTGTTTATTTTCTCGCGTGGTGATTTTGTAGCTTGGTTTCATTTTTGTCAGTGATTTGCTAATTTTGCTAGCAATGGAATGTTTTTTTTCTCTTTTTGTCATTAACTTTTGCCATATTAAAAATTAGGGAAATAATGGTTTATAAAAATTTTACGTTTAATTTGGATTAACTCGGGAGAGGTTTTAGGAAATAATTAATATTTTTTTTTTATTTTATTAATTATTATAATTTAATTATTAATTTGTTTATTTTTAATTATTATTATAATATTACCAAAAACTATTACATACAATACATATTTTATACAATATTATTATTTACAATGAAATATTATTGATTTTTAAAAACGGAATCTAGTTGTATCTATTGAATAAACGTTTATCTGCCTGTCAAAGAGGTAGATAGATTCATTCCTCAGTTAGGACCGTTATTGACCAGATAGTGCCTATCTGACGATTGAAAAATGCAATATTTTGTTATCTGTCTAATAAGTACTACCTGATTGTTTATCTGGGGATTGAAAAATCGGCCCTTAGTGTTACTTTTGTAAACAATAATTTAAGCGTCCTCAATTAAGAACATGATGTTAGTGATAAGGCCGCCATTTGTACATAACTTTAAGAATCTTGTCTTTATTTCAATGTCTGTAAAGTGTACAATAAAGAGTGATCTATCTATCTATGTTACAAAAGGTTACAGCAAAACAAAGAATCAACATAGTGTTTAGGTTACGTTTACAAATGTAACCAAAATATTATGCTGACTGCTATTGACTACTATAATTTTACTTAAATAAAGTAGTCCGTAGATATAAGCTTAAAATATCTGTTACTTATTATTACCAGTAGGTATCCAGTTCAATTCATGTACAATTTTATAATTCTAATAAAATAAATAAATAAATATTGACATTTCACACAACGTCCTCTGGTCGCAAGCTAAGCTTATATGCTTGTGTTATGGGTACCAGAATACGGATAGAATACATATACTACTTTTCTTTTGTAAATACATAATTATTTATAATACATAGAAACACCCAGACGCAGTATAAACATTTGTATGACAATTAGAAAAATCACACAAATGATTGTCCCGACGGGAATCGAACCCGCGACCTCTTGATCAGCAGTCCGTTACATGAACCACTAGACCACGAGGCTCTTCAAATATTCTAATATATTCGTCATGCATAATACATTATCAATTTTTAACTAATCTTTAGAGGTGCAGCAGTAAATAAGAAATATAAACATTTAAATAGTTATTTCCAAACAATTGAAAACTTTAATAAAAAAAAAAAATTAAATAATTACAAATAACTAAAGTAATAATGAATGACTAAATATAATACATACTGGTCAGGTAGACTATGCAAGATGCAATTCAAATGAGTTATCTGTACAGCTTTAGACATGCCTGTTGTTCCGGAAGAATATAAAATAACTGCTGTGTCTGTTTGCCCTTGAACTTCTGCCGGTTCAAAATTATTTAAATCCACATCATTTAAGACGTTCATACCAACAGACATTAGTGAATCTACGTCACCATCTAGTGTAAGACATTGTTTTATGCAATCGAAACTTTTAATTATTTCTTTGTACTTTTCCCAAAATTGTTTCGAGCATATCATGCAGCTTGGTTTAGTTAGACTTAATTTATGTGTTAATATAGCTGAAAAAGAAAAACATGTTAAGGTTACTCCATCCAGTTAAGATTCCATCGATTCTCATATTCTATGATGTGGTGTAGGTACTGATAGCTACTTAACCAAGTTTAACTCAAACTTGCTAAATTCGATGATAACTCAGACAACCTAGGAAAGAAGTTAAAAAGACATGGTATGTCTTCATCGAATTTCAAACTTCATTCCATTAGTGTAGTACCTTCAGTATACCATTTAGCAACCTGTAAAAAAGCGGACTACGGATGTGTTTTGGACTACGACTTCCACCACTGAAACATCTATTTTCAACAGTGGCAACAGTGGTAAACTGACCGCCAGCGCTGACCTTCTGTCGGCGTAACTGTACCTATGAAAGTCTAAACTTGTAGGCAAAAAGATATACAATAAAAAATATGATAATATAAATGCTTATGTTACTTTGACTAACCAATTCCACTATCAAAATCATAATCAGTGTAAATTGCTCCTGCGAAGATAATGGCAAAATTTGCAGGAATTATTTCAACGCGCGGCTCGGATCCCAAAGCGACAACATCACCACGTTTCACTCCAAGTTTTTTTAAAACACTGGCTAAATTGACGGCATATTGTGCTAATTCCTTGTACGTCATTGTGTCACGAGTTTCGCCATGTTCCTGGATTAATGTAAGCAAGTATGTTACGCGTTACTTCTGAATCAGTTGTGGCTATAATATCTGGTTGACAGAGCCTAGCTCGGAATGGACATTTAAGAAATTATTTATACTAAGGTAATCCTCAGTAATATGGTCCCATTTTACCTTTTGATACGGAACTCTAAAAACCAATAAATAAAAAACCGGACCAGTACGAGTTAGATACGCACACGAGGGTTTCTGTACCGTTGTTATAATAATATATTCGTCACACCCTTCCCAAATAACCTCAAATAACTGTACCCCAAATAATAGGAAAAGGGCAGGATGATGATGATGGTGAGTATCTGTTGTTGTTGTAGTAGGAGTGAGGCGTATTTATCGTAACAGGTAGACGTCACAGGTATTTTAAGATACCAGATACTAGCTGTTGCTGCGATTAAGAAATACCTGTTATTAAAAATAACAGGCAAACACTATCAACTGTCAATACTCAACGCAGATACTCGATAACAAACTAGTAACAGAACAGCCTTGCCTTTGCTGTGAAAAATTAACAGTCAAGGTTGTTCATACCAAAAATAGCAGCCTGTTATTTAATAACAGGTATTGGCACCTGGTATTTTGGCATAACAGTAACAGGAATAACAGATATCACCTATTTGCTGTTATAACCCATCGCTATGTTGTAGCATCAACTGACACACACAAATGTGAAATTTTTATCTCTGTAACTATCACCGTTCCAGAGATAACCTAACCTTAAATCTTTACTAATTTATATACGCAGAAAGTGGAATGAATACCTAAAATTTTGACGAGCTTATGTGTTGATGCGTGTAACCAAACCATAGTGCGATTTAAAAAATCTGAACAACGCCATCTATTAAGCGGTAGTAGTAAACTTCTGTTTGATAATGTTTGATTTCTAAATTTCACGCGTAAGAAGTCGCGGGCAACAGCTAGTAATAGGATAAGGGCAGGAAAATAATGATTTATTTTTTGAATCTGTTGTAACATCCGCTAACATGATTTAATCCGTCGAATTCTTGTTTCAAAATTATACTTCCAATTCTAATGATATTATAGCAAATTTTCATTATATGAAAACACTATAAGCTTATCTTATCACACAAGCATGTAAGATTAGCTTGGGACCAGAAGACGTTGTGAGAAATGTCCATGAATATTTATTTATTTATTACTATTACTATGTCTAGAAAAAACTATGTCAATAATTATTGTAAGAAACTCCGCATAAAAATCTTTAAAAATATATTAAGTATAAACAAACATGAAACCTACTTTATTTGTACAAAATATTGGCTCACCAATGCTATATTGTTACTGTGCGATTGTAGCCGATCAAAAATAAATTTTCCGAAGTTCAAATGTGCAGGTACTTGAACATTTTGATCACCACGTATATACAAGTTATCAGACGTCATTTTTTACTTTCAACGAACACTAACACTTCCTATCAATGTTACTTCTAAAATAACCAGGTGAGCGATACTAAAGTGAAACTATGATTATAAAAAATTGAAAACATGTTTAGCTTCCACATAATTTACATTTAGAACGAAACGAACGATATTGTTCAGGAGTACTCAACAATATCGTTCGTTACTAGACACCTGTTTTACCTGCGTGTAAATTTGCTAGAGCTAGGCTTGCGAGTTTTCTTGAAACTCGGTAAAATTAGCATTAAATTTCATTTTGAGTAAGGTTGAAAATTGTAAAAAAATAATGGTACCGATTTTACACCCACAATTAAACTTAACTAAAAAAATAAAATTGATAGTGTCAGTAGCACAATTTGAGAATGTCATCTAAACTTTCTCATTATAAATAATCTGCTTAGTTTAAAAACTAAAAAACACGCTTGAAAATCCTGAATATTTTTTTAAATAATTCCATTGTCATCAATACTTATTATGTGTGCAAAATTTCAGATCAATCCGACATTGATAGATACCTACCGGACTAATATAAGCGTGTTAATAAGAAGCGGGCCAGATTCGTAGTACCGAGTCACTATTTTAGTTATATTAAAAATTCTATGCTACATATACATACAAAAAAGTTGACAGTTTGTGTTGTCAGAGACATAAGTTTCTGTTGTCACATGTTGTCACAATCGTAGTAAATAATTGTGGTTTTGATGTGAAAATGAAATAATCGAGTTCAATTTACTTGTAAAATCCTATGTTGTGGCATTTTTTAATTATTCTGATATACTAGAACACCCAAAGACTGCGCATTTCGTCATTTTTGTTTTTTTGTTCGTGGCGGCGTTCACGCTACAAACTGACAATGGTGTCAATTAAATATGGTGTATTAAAACAGATCTTAATGTTAAATGCAATACTTGTATCAGATTGTTCAATAGTGACGTTTGCAGATTGCAAAAATTAGGCAAAAATTATTGTCATCACGGTATGTCACCTATAGTAGAGTTCCATATCATTTTAGACCATGAAATCAAGTTAGCCCAGGCTAACTTGACTTGTCCTTAATTTTGAACGCCAACCCAGCTTCTGTTCCTTCTGTGCTTCAACATGCTATTCTAGTAATTCTGAACAAGGAAATGGGATTATTCTTTTAATTTATTGCATTGTCATCGGTCCTTGATATATGTGCAAAATTTTAGATCAATCCAACTACTGCAAGTTTGTGAAAATCGCTTTCAAAGATTCCGTTACATAGAATAATATTCAGGATTTTCAAGCGTGTTTTTTAGTTTTTGAACTAAGGAAATTATTAAGTTAAGTTTAGTTGTGCATGTAGAAATTGATACCAATGTTAAGTAAACTATAGCCACTTCGATAGAAATGTTAGTAGGTACAAGTGATTTCATAAGATATAGATCTCATTTGGTTATTAGCAGGTGTAGATCGATATATCGTGGGCTCTTTAACTATAATGTGAGTCATGTAGGAAAGAGAAGCCAAGTATTTCAAGTTATAATAATAATAATATCTTTATTTCGAGTAACACAAGACTCATCAAATGTTAGAATTACAAAGGATAAGGTTATGTCGCGATAACCTTGAGTGAATCTGATAACATTTAAATGGATATATTCTTTAATTAAATGTAGTGTAACTTGTAACTTATTTGATGCCATTTAAGAAACTAGTCGTAAAAACATGTTACTTATGGACGACGGAAAAATGCATAATTTAAACATTGACGTCATAAAGAGTGTTATCATGTTTTTAAGCTAACCATAAGACGTAAAATTATGTTCTAAAATAATTTTACTTTTAATTGTTGTTGTTATTTTATCAAAGCACTATCTGTTGCCCGCGACCCCACCCGCGTGGAATTTAGAAAAGTTTTCCCGTTTTGCAACATTTTTAACTACTGCTTCGCTTCTACTGGCCGTAGCGTGATGTTGTAAAGCCTTCCTCGATATCGATCGATTGCCCTATCTAACACTGAAAGAATTTTTCAAATCGGCCCGGGGTTCCTGAGATTAGCGCGTTCAAATAAACAAACAAACAAACTCTTCAGCTTTATAATATTAGTATAGATATTGGTAAAGGCAGCATTTAATACTAAGTAGAAATTGCCGAGAAGGAAATAAAAAAAAATAGTGAAAATGGAATTAAAGGTGTTATGTTACGAAAATATAAATGAGCAGGAATATAAAATAATAACACTAAATACAATTTAACACTTTTATTTAATAACATTTGTTTGGAAAATGTACTTATTTTTTTAATACTTATGTTAAAATAAATGGGCGTACAAATCACGAACAGAATAGTTGTATTGGAATAAGAGAAAACCATCATCATTATGGAAAAAACACATTATTTTAAGAAACAAGGCCAATCTACCGCCTGGCATAAATATCAAAGAGGACTACAAAGAAGTACTGGGAAAACGTAGGCAATTACAACCACAACTAGAAGAAGAAAGAAAGACAGGAAACATTGCTTTTCTTAAAAATGACAAACTCATTGTAAAGAAACCAGCCGAAAATTCTAGGGATAAAAGAAAAAGAGATGATTCAAGCTCACCTCACTTAACAATCCAAAAGAAAATTTACCACTATGAAACCTTCATTTAGCAAGAAAACCTCAAATGAAATTATAAAACCTAATATTCTTCAATTTGTAGAACGAGGAAGAACAGCCTCACTTTCCGAATCTTCAAAAAACTAAAAATGACTACCCGCAATAGTTTTGATGCAAAATCTACAACATTGCATAAACAGACTTTTGAAAAATGCACCCCAAGCCGGCTGGTCACCGTGGGGCAAGATGACCACTACACTCCATCGAATAAAAATAAAAAGAATTATATAAATGTAACAAACAACCCTAGCTACGAAACTGGAAATAACAGTAAAAAGTTCCTCAAAATATGCACATTCAATGTGAGATCTCTAGCAACCAAAGAAAGACTCTTAGAACTAAATAATGCATTGGATAAAATAAACTAGGATATTTTAGGACTCGCGGAAGTCAAGAGAATGGGATATGCCATTGAAGAGCACAAAGACTACATTTTCTGTTTTAAAGGAGAGACGCAAGGTCTCCATGGCGTCGGATTTTTTATAAATAAACCACTAAGAGACAACATAGTAAGCTTTGCGGGAATATCTGAGAGAGTGGCTCTGCTAAAACTAAGCTTCAAACAGGGACCCCTGTCATTAATCCAGGTATACTCTCCCACTGAGAGTTCAAGTGATGAGGAAATTGATAAATTCTACAACGATTTAATAACGTCACAAGATATAGCTAATGCTAAAATTGGGAAACCTAAACCACACGAGAATCGTATACTAGGCAAATATGGTTATAGTATAAGGAACAACAGAGGAGAACGCCTATTACAGTTTGCGCACGAAAACAAGCTGGCAGTGATGAATACATATTTTAAAAAGAAAAGCTCTAAGAATACATACATACAACAATACATAATACATGGATATCACCAGACCATAAAACAAAAAACGAAATCGACTTCATTCTGCGTTCCAACCCAAAATCCGTAACAAACATAGAAGTTCTTAACACAAGTTTTCCGTCTGACCATAGAATTGTAAGATGCTCTATAAAAACTAAAAAACCTAAAATTAGCAGAGGGACATTCAAAACTGTGACTAACAAGTTAAAGTCTTCATGTGAGAAAAGTAACTACACACAGAACCTAGGATAAAACTTGCCAATATTACAACAATTTTTAAAAGAAGATAGAGATGTTCAATCCTTTAGTATCAAATTAGAAGAAGCCATTAACAAAAGCATTAGAACAGATAGTAAAGCAAACAATAAACACAAAGACAAGATTATTAGCCAGAATACACAAATATTGATTGACAGAAGAACAGAACTTATGTTCAAGAAAAACAAATCTAAAGTAATAAGAGAAGAGCTAACAAAATTATTCAAACAAACTAATAAAGCAATAAAAAAGATTATGCCAAATACAGAAAGAATATAATAGAGAAAAATATGTTTAATTTCCGGAGCTCGAAGAGAGCTTTTAAAAAACTATCTGTTTACAAAAACTGGATTCAAAGCTTGAGCAATGAGAAAAGGGAAAACAAAGATAGAGAAAGCATAATAAAATGCGCTACAGCTTACTATACTTCTCTATACAAAAAACCCGAAAAAGACGAAACTCAAAATCTGGATAAAAATAGTTGCAATATTAGTAATACAACTGAAGAAGAAACACCAGTGGATCCAATCATAGAATTTGAAATTATAACCCAAATCAAACGATTAAAATCTGAGAAAAGCCCAGGAGATGATAAAATCACCAACGAGGCCTTGAAAGTTGGCGCACCAGTTCTGGCTGTCTATCTAGCAGAATTTTTTAACTTGGTTCTGACGAAAGAGCGAATACCAGCACAATGGAGCAAATCAAACATAATACTATTGTATAAAAAAGGAAATCCTTGTGACATTAGCAACTACAGGCCTATCAGTTTACTATCATCTATTTACAAACTCTTCTCATCCATCATTCTGAGTAGAATAGCACCCGATATTGACAAGAACCCTAAAAATCAACCGATAGAACAGGCAGGATTCCGGCCACATTACTCAACCATAGACCACATTCATGTAATTGATCAAATCATAGAAAAATATAAAGAATTTAACAAACCACTTTACATTGCTTTTGTGGACTATTCCAAGGTATTCGATAGCATACTTCACACATCTATATGGACAAAATAATGCCGACAATAAAAAATACATATACTTACTTAATAAAAAATATTTATTCTAAAAGCGTTAGTAGAGTAAAACTTGAAAGACAAGGAGAAGAGTTTACTATAGGCCGAGAGGTGAGGCAGGGAGACCCACTGTCTCCAAAACTATTTATAGCTGTACTTGAAGACACATTCAAAAACATTAACTGGACTAATAAAGGCATCTGAATTTTGAATAATAAATTAACACATTTAAGATTCGCAGACGACATTGCTCTTTTTAGTGAATCCGCGACAGACTTGGAGAGTACCCTACAAAAACTAAACAATGAAAGTAAAATAGTGGGTCTACACATGAATGCAACCAAAACTAAAATTATGACCAACAGCGAAAAGAAGATAATTAAAGTAGAGGAGAATCCTATAAAATATACAAATGAATATGTGTACTTAGGCAAATTGGTGTCCTTTGATGCAGACAGCAATGAGAATGAACTGGATAGACGAGTGAGTACATCGTGGAAGAAGTACTGGAGCCAAAAAGAAATTCTAAAAGGGCGTTATAGCCTTAATATAAAAAAGACAATCATGGACTCGTGCATTCGTCCGAGCTTGACTTACGCTAGCCAAAGTTTTAACGGAAAGAGTGAAAAACAAAATTTTGTCTTGCCATCACGCAATGGAAAGAAGCATTCTAAAACTAAGAAGAATACATAAAACTAGAAATGCTGATATTCGCAAAATAACAAAATTAACGGATGCTTTGACATACAGCTTAGGACAAAAATGGAAGTGGGCTGGGCATGTTGCTAGACTAAAAGATAAGCGATGGACATTCCAAGCTACCAAATGGCAAGGTCCAGTAGGCAAGAGAAGAGTGGGTAGACAGAAGAAAAGATGGACAGATGACATAGCTAACATAGCAGGAAGGGGCTGGATGATATAGCCAAAGATAGGGAAAATGGAAAAATATGGAGGAGGCTTTTACCCAAGAAGGGGCCACATAAACAATAATTACTCATAATGAAAAATACTAAATTATAAATCAATCTGTATTGTAACCTGTTTGTTTTGTGGAAATAAAGCTCATTTATTATTAAGAGAAAACCACTATTTGATAAACGATTGGAGTATGTTAACAAGATCCTTAAACTTTTAAAACTTTTAGTTTTTATACGAAAACCAGACAAACTCTTCTTACTGAAAATTACTTGAACAAAACCATCGATCTTTTCTTCAACTTCCTATATAGTTTTTATAATCTATATCAAATAATTTATTATTCGATAGATTTGAGAATGCCTTAGACATTAAATCCGCCTATAAATAATTCTTGTAATTTGAAATTAGTGACTTGGATGATTCTTGGTTTATAGGGATTTGAAGCAGAAAAAAATTGGTCAAGTGCGAGTCGGACTCGCGCACGAAGGGTTCCGTACCATTATCTATGCAACATAAGGCAACGTTATTAGTATCGAGCAAGAAACGGTAAAAAAATCATGTTTGTTGTATGGGAGCCCCCCTTAAATATTTATTTTATTTTATTTTTAGTATTTATTGTTATAGCGGCAATAGAAATACATCATCTGTGAAAATTTCAACTGTCTAGCTTTCACCGTTCTTGAGATACTGGGTACGGGACCCTAAAAATCATGTTTGTTGTATGGGAGCGCCCCTTAAATATTTATTTTATTTTATTTTTAGTATTTGTTGTTATAGCGGCAATAGAAATACATCATCTGTGAAAATTTCAACTCTCTAGCTATCACCGTTCTTGAGATACAGTCTGGTGACAGACGGACGGACGGACGGACGGACGGACGGACAGCGAAGTCTCAGTAATAGGGTCCCGTTTTTACCCTTTGGGTACGGAACCCTAAAAAGCCAGTATTTTTATTAACATTTTTATACATAAGTATGCTTAGCAACACAGTAACCACGGGCTACAAAATTTTCGTCTACATTTTATGACTTAAAAAATAAGCGAGTTTAATAGCGGTTAGATATTTATTTTGCTAGATTACTGGACTATATATTTTACCAAAAAAAGGGGGTAAAAGGTATTCAAAATTAACATATCTTTTGTTTCAGTATTTCTTTTAATTGCTGACGCATAACCTTGCCTCTAGAATTATTTGGAATTTCATCAACAAATTTCACGCCTCCTCTTCTTATCTGCATATAGTCTGGCACCTGAAAGTAAACGGATTTATGAAAAATAGAAATGATATCTCAGTCTCGATGTTCCGTTCGTCCATAAGGGTTCCGTGCTTTACAAACATAATATCTTGCTCTCCAGCCCATATTATCATAATATGTTCCTATGTATGTTATATAACCTCGAATATAAGGGTTAAAGGCAGGAGAATCAGCATGATGAGTATTTGTTGTTATTGCATTAACTGATTTAGGTACATGGATTTATAACATTTTAAACTATTGCATAGCTTCTATCGTGGGCCTGGAGACCGAATCCAGAAATTCCGTAACGAAAATAACCTAATACAGGCACAGCGGTGATACCTTTTAGACAGACAGACAGAAAGACGGACAGACGGACAGACGCACAGACGGACAAACGGACGGACGGACGGACAGACAGACGGACGGACAGCCGGCCGGATAGACAAACGGACAGACGAAGAGACAGACGGACGGACGGAATATCAAAGAAAAAAAAAACAAAGGAAAAAGAATACTGCAGCAATAAAATAAATAAATAATTATAATTGCATAAGTGGAATAAGTAAAAAATGCTATGCAATAGCTTTACCGCATCAAACCCCGAGTGCCACACGGCTTTTTTTAGCTCTTTAGCTATCACCTTTCAAGAGATACAGCCTGAAAGAATATGTATAGACGGATGGTGAAGTGTAAATAAGGACCCGATTACTGAGACTTTACTTTCCGTTGTACATTTTGGTTCAAAACCTAAACAACCAATCTTCAAAATAAAAGATTGTGTTGACCTAGTGTTTTAATCTCAAAAGAAACAATGAGACAGACCAAAGTTCGCTTTCAAGTGTTCTTATCTCCTATAACTACTTACATACACCTCATGACCCTTAGACACACAAGAAACTTCAAGATTATTACATTATATATTACAGCATTTCTTGCAGTATTTCTTGCAACCGCTTTCTTAAGATCTTGCCCCTGGGATTCTTTGGAATTTCATCAATGAATTTCACACCACCCTTTAACTGCATACTACTTGGCACCTGAAAGTAAGAGCGTTTTTTTTAACGTACATTATTAACTTATGGTACTCTATATTGTCTCTGCCTATCCACATGGGGAAAAGGTGCAACGGTATGATAGTGATGATTGTGATGTTACTACACTTAAAGTTTACTTTTCACGTATTTTGTAAAGTCTAAAGAATAGCTTAAAGAAAATATTATATCAAATTAAATAGCGTTACTTAACAGGTATATGGGCGAAATTTCAGATCAACCCGACTACTAAAAGTGGGTAAAAATTACTTTCAAAGATACATTGATAGATTCGTACCATGCTGATTTTAAAAAGGTGTTATTTTATTTTTATTCTTTTACCTGTAAAGAGACATATTCAACCAACTCTTGCTCGGTGACATCAACTCCAGGTTGTTTCACTACAAACGCTGTTGGTTCTTCGCCAAAAACTGGCACCAATTTTCCAATAACACCAGCTTCACGGACTCCTGGATGTAATATCAGTATAGCCTCTAACTCCATTGGAGACACCTGTGTATAAGAAAATTTATTGTGCCATTCCGAAAAAACCGAAAAATTGAGAATACACGAGCTTAATCATAAACAAGTCAGAAACGGATGGCATGGATGACATGACAAGCCATTTTTGAATTAGAATAATAAACCAACAAGAGTTGTTACATACGCTGCTTTCTTTGTTAACTATATTTTCAGGGCGACGGGGTTTCCAGGTAACGCACACAAACACTACTATAACGTAAGAGTTTCATTAGTCACTGCACAATGCATGATGTGTTTCTGGAAATTCACCTCACGCACACTAAGGTTATCAGTGTATGTGCACGATGTGTACAAGCATTGCTCACGAACCTTTTTAAAGGGGTCACCTGATGATACTAATTTCGGTTGGATTAATGCTCTTAGGTTTTTCATTTTTAACTCAAGAAATAGGTTTCATACAATTTCTATGGCATTGTAGTACACCTGGAATAGCTCGGGAATGCATCTTACCTAATGAAAATTTAATGACTAGGTACTTACGTTGCATCCTGCATAAACAATAATGTCTTTCAACCTTCCGGCGATATAAAAGTAATTGTCTTCGTCATAATATCCTAAATCACCTGTTTTTAAGAAGCCCTGTTCATCGAGATAGGTTGATGGGTCCACACCAATATAACCTTTCATTAAGACGGGCCCTTTTATACATATTTCACCTCGTTCATTTGGACCCAGGGTTTTGCGGGTTTCCAAATCTACTACCTGAAATATATAACACCAGAAAAAAGCTGATCAAGTACGAGTTGGACTGGTACCCGAAGGGTTACATAACTTTATTCACACATTATTATAAGGCATAAATAAATGATTCATACTTTTACAGTGATACCAGGTGAAGCCATACCAACACTTCCATGTTTAGTTCCATTTGTTCCCCAGCTTTCAGATGTTAACTCCCCAGATTCAGTCATACCGTAGCCTTGGTGAACTAGTTTCACTTTAGGGAATCTATGGAAGGATAAAAAAATCGTGTTATTGATTTGGCTTGCAATTTTTTTACAAATCAAATAAAGTAAAGAATGTGTAGTTAATTATCGCTCTTCATAGACTATAGAGTACCATCTGCAACGATCTATATACACTCCTTCGTTTATACTAGTATATCGGATCATATCAGAACGACGGTTTTAATAAAATTGTTGGGCCCCTTTTATGGACATTGCCTATGAGAGCAGCATAATTTAGTATGGCTTTCTCGGCCGCCCTCTCCCAGCGTCGATCTGCATGACATAAATGTCATTGGTACAGGTTTGTTCTTCTCATTGAAATACTTGTTTAAAACATAAAAACGTCATTCTTGTTACTAACCTTAACTTGACCTGTTCGATCGTCTTTTTGTGAAGAGACATTGCTCTTGAATATATGATTTTCAGGGAATCCAATTTGTATGATTCTGCCTCATTATCTTTTATCATTTGAATGATAAAACTGGGTATGAAAAATGCGACGTTGACCTAAAACAATGTTAAGTTATTAAGAGAATACGACAGTAAGACAAAATCATGGACATCGTACTCCGCAACGAATTTTTCTTACAGTGTCTTAGGGGGGTCTTACAGGGGGGGGGGGGGGAGCTCGAGGCTAATGAATCCTACATCGTGTGGCTGTACACTATATTATAATTAAATCCCTTATTTAAAAAGTCGTACACAACTATCAACAAATAACATTTTATTTTACGTAACTATTAAGTAGCGTTACATACCTTACAATCCTCTATACATTTGAAAACACTTTGAGGTGTAATATGAGTAATATATACGATTTTCCTCCCCATAGCCAGAAATTTGTATGTCATAAAAGTGTCGTAGTTATGATACCAATTCGCGGAAACAAATGCTGTTTGCAAAACTTCATCCTTGAATCTAAAATAATGCGAAGTATTATGATGAAGAATGATGATAAAAGCTTAAATAGCTTTTTGAGATTTACATAAATAATTGGTCAAGTGCGAGTCGGACTCACGCACGTAGGGTTCCGTACCATTATCTATGCAACATAAGGCAACGTTATTAGTATCGAGCAAGAAACGGTAAAAAAATCATGTTTGTTGTATGGGAGCCCCCTTAAATATTTATTTTATTTTATTTTTAGTATTTGTTGTTATAGCGGCAATAGAAATACATCATCTGTGAAAGTTTCAACTGTCTAGCTATCACCGTTCTTGAGATACTGGGTACGGAACCCTAAAAATCATGTTTGTTGTATGGGAGCCCCCCTTAAATATTTATTTTATTTTATTTTTAGTATTTTTTGTTATAGCGGCAATAGAAATACATCATCTGTGAAAATTTCAACTGTCTAGCTATCACCGTTGTTGAGATACTGGGTACGGAACCCTAAAAATCATGTTTGTTGTATGGGAGCCCCCCTTAAATATTTATTTTATTTTATTTTTAGTATTTGTTGTTATAGCGGCAATAGAAATACATCATCTGTGAAAATTTCAACTTTCTAGCTATCACCGTTCTTGAGATACAGCCTGGTGACAGACGGACGGACGGACGGACGGACGGACGGACGTACAGCGAAGTCTCAGTAATAGGGTCCCGTTTTTATCCTTTGGGTACGGAACCCTAAAAACATACATTACATAAGTAATCACGTGCTAAGATTTTTGTAATATGATCGTCCTTATATTATATTCACCATCATATTCGCACTAGCCTTTGGTGGTGCAGTAAATTAGAAATATAAACAACAATATAATAAGAAAATCAATCGATGATAATGATTTCCACAAAATAGCAAAAGTGTCTGGGTGTTCCTATGTATTATAAGTATGTATTTACAAAAAAAAAAGTAGTATATGTATTCTATCCGTATTCTGGTACCCATAACACAAGCATATAAGCTTAGAAGACACTTTATAGGCAACTCACCCATAACCAATCCATCATCACTGTCTCTCAAAGCTACCAGGCAACTATCTATGTATAGAATAAACAGCCATGGTGACGCCACGACGCGAACCAGTCCGTGTACGCCCCATTTATCTTGACACAGACTCTGGAATTCCTATAAAAAGATTTGAGTGCACTAAGCGCCCGCAAACTCCATACATAGATAGTGTCGACCACAATTCATCCCTCCACACATTTTCATGTGCCTTCTCCAAGTCTATGAAAGACTTTATTGTGTTTGGCTAGATGTTTTTCGACTTACCTTAGGGAGCAAACCTAATCTACACATCCCATTCCCTTTCTGAATCCTGCTTGTGCATCCCATAGTTTTTGATCTGTAGGTAATACCTACTCATCACCCTAATCAATACTTTAGCATAAAATTTGCCTACAGCACTCAACAGTCTATTGTGGTGGTCGTTTTAGCATTCCTGCTGTGTTTAATATGTATTGGAGACATGGCCGTGTACCAAATGACTGTAAGGGAAAAGGCTCACGGCAAGAATCTAAAGACCATAAACTAAAATAAGATTAATAATCCTTATTTACTGATGCTTACATCTGTCCAATGTTTATCTGTTTAATGTTTATGGTAATTATGATGAAATAGCGATTGTCAATCAAATGTCAGTATCTGTTTTAATAGACCAAGTTCCCAGCCATTGATTAATTTTTTCAGTACTGGAATATATTGGATAAGATAGTCTTTGTACATAAAACAATTGTAGAAATACCCGCAACTCTGTCCCGCCGGTTGTAATTAACACAAAAACTTATTACGTCAGTTTGAGCAATTAAAAACAAAAAAATTAGTCATTATTTTACCAAACTCTAGCATAAAATTACTAAAAACGGCCGACGGCACAGAGCTGCGGGTATTTTTGCCATGATGCTGCGTACAAAGACTATCTTATCCAATACATTTCATCGCTGAGAATATAAGTCAAATGGTTCACCCCTAGGATCTTGGTCTGCAATTTTAGTTCTAACAATTTTCTACATTAATAAAATCTAAAATACGCTGTTATCTGAATATTTAGGCTATATGTTGTCGATTCAAAATGCTTATTTTAATACGCTGTTTAATTTGAGAAAGGTCTTTACCCTAAGTATGAACAGGATGAAATAAGTGTGGTGTTTGACAGTTAAGAAACCTGAACATTTTGTATGGGAAAAATATTTTTCTTTTATTTCATGTTATTTGTAAATTTTTCAATGTTATAAGTATCCTATGGCCTATCTTAGGTCCTAAGCTACTTTCTCATCAATTTTCAGCCAAATCAGTTAGGCCGATCTTGAGTTATAAGTGTTCCCACTCACACAACTTTCTTTTATATATATATATATATAGACTAGCTGGCCCGGCAAACGTTGTATTGCCATACCAAAAAAAAGTAAAAAAATAAAATAAAAAAAATAATGAACTACATACCTCTCGGAGCCCGAGACCTTTCCAACGAATGCAAAACCGTGGAAATCGGTTCGTGCGTTCTGGAGTTATAGCGTCAGGAAGGAAAATCCGACTTATTTTTATACATATAATAGATATAATAATATAGAAGATGGATATTCGTCATTTTTTCTTTCTGTCACGTGTCGTTACGTAATTTTATTTAAAATTAAACTTGTTGGAAAGAATTTTAAGGCACCAGTCTTTTTAAATCACAAACTAGTAAAACTTGAGTAAAACCATTGTAATACTGGTTATATAAAGTTAATTTAAATATTTGGCAACACTTTACATAATTATTTAGATAATTTGGCATTCATTATACCTACTTAAACGAAAAATATTTATCTTAAGAAACTGGATCATAATATTTTCAAATCATTATGTCAAACTGTCACAAACATGTCGTCTAAGGCTATCATTAATTTACACTGAAAACATTGGTTGTATGGGTGCTATCTTAAATATTCATTGTATTCTGGTTTTTTGTACAAAATCTGTGAAAATTATAACTCTAGCTATTACCGTTCTAGAGATACAATGGGTCATTCCCATTCGTCCACATCTCGTCGTCCACAGCGTGGACGAATGGGAACAGTGTGGACGAATGGGAATAAAAAGGGTGTGGCGAAAAAGTGCCGTTTTTTCCCATTCGTCCACACTATAGTGCAGGAGCCGGCACTCAAAAAAGTTTAATTTTTAAATAAGATTAGATCGACTTCTAAACGTTTAATTAGGACTGTTTATGAGATGTTAAGCCAACGGCAACGGCGTCGGCGTTGGCGTATGGTCGTAACGCTGCTCAAATCCCGACGTACGTATCGGTGCTGAGTGGGTGTTTATAGGCGTCGGCGTTGGCATCGGCATCGGCGTCGGCGTTGGCATCAGCATCGGCGTCGGCGTATGGTCGTTACGCTACTCAAATCCTGACGTATTGGTGCTGAGTTGGTTTTTATAGGCGTCGGCGTCGGCGTCGGCATCGGCATCGGTATCAGCATCGGCGTCGGTGTCGGCGTCAGCGTATGGTCGTTACGCTGCTCTAATCCCGACGTATCGGTACTGAGTTGGTTTTTATAGGCGTCGGCGTCGGCGTCGGCATCGCCATGGGCATCGGCGTCGGCGTATGGTCGTTACGCTGCTCAAATCCCGAAGTACGTATCGGTGCTGAGTGGGTGTTTATAGGCATCGGCGTCGGCATCGGCGTTGGCGTCGGCGTCGGCGTGTGGTCGTTACGCTGCTCAAATCTCGACGTATCGGTGCTGAGTGGGTGTTTATAGGCGTCGGCGTCGGCGTTGGCATCGGCATCGGCGTCGGCGTCGGCGTATGGTCGTTATGCTGCTCAAATCCCGACGTATCGGTGCTGAGTAGATTTTTATAGGCGTCGGCGTCGGCATCGGCATGGGCTTCGGCGTTGGCGTATGGTCGTTACGCTGCTCAAATCCCGACGTGTCGGTGGTGAGTTGATTTTTATAGGCGTCGGCGTCGGTGTCGGTGTGTGGTCGTTACGCTGCTCAAATGCCGACGTACCGGTGCTGAGTTGGTTTTTATAGGCGTCGGCATCGGCGTAGGCGTCGGCGTATGGTCGCTACGCTGCTCAAATCCCGACGTACGTATCGGTGCTGAAGTTGAAAATACTCAAAAATTTCTGTAATTCGGTTATATCTTCTGAATGCGTAGATCTAAATTATTGATTGTATCTTTTGCAGCAAGGGACCGCATAGATCTACATTTGGTATAAGTTTCAAATTGATAGCTTTAGCCGTTGCCGAGTAAAAAAACTATGCAATAGCTTAAAAGTTTAACGGGCGGATAGACAGACGGACACCGTAGTGAGACTATAAGGGCTTGTACGAAGCCTTAAAAAGGTAAAACTCTCAGATATCATTTACTAAAATGACATTGGGGCCATGTGTGTTACTTCTTTAGAAATGTGCAAAAAAAAGAAAACCAAACGGACGATTTATTAAATAGCTGTAAAATGGCGTTATTGTTAGTTCATTTAATTTTTCGTTTCTAAATTCCACGCGTACGAAGTCGCGGGCACTGCTAGTACATTATATAATAATAGTTATCTGAAAAAATATTTCACTTTGTAATTATCGGTGAATAATTTTTAAAATCGCTCCACTCTATATTACTTTAATTCATAAAATACAAAAATAAAACAAAAGCAATTGATTTCAATTATTATACTTAAATAATAATCGAAATCAATTGTTTTTAAGCTATTGCATAGCTTCTATCGAGGGCCTTGAGCGCGGGGACCGAATAGAGAAATTCCGTAACGAAAAAAAACCTCAGGCTCCCCACTCCGACGGGCACGGAGGTGTGGCTTGAAGGCCGTGCATTGTCTAACGTCGTTTCTTTTCGGCAGTCTTCGACACGGTGTATGTGTGCGTGCAACTAGCCGTATTGTACGACTCTACGAAGCTCGCACGAATCGAGACGAGCTGCTCCGAAATCGGACGAATACATAAGCAGCTGTTTATGAGAAAGTATATAGGTGTATAGGTATTTATGTACAACAGTGAATAGCTGTACTTGTAAAATTTGTTTGTTTTCTTATCGGTCACCACGCACAAAAAGTGTAACTTGAATTAATATCAAAGAAAAAGAAATACTGCATAAATAAAATAAATAAATAATTATAATTGCATAAGTTGATACAAAATGCTATGCAATAGCTTTACCGCGGCAGTCCCCGAGTGCCACACGTCTTTTTTTGCTTAAAAATGTCAAGGTTAATAAAACTGTCAACAGACCTGTTTTATTTTATGCTACTTATAGCATAAAATAAAACAGGTCTGTTGACTACTTTAATTCATATATTATTATAGTGATAGTGGTAGTTTTATTAACCTTGATATTTTTAAGCAAATCTCTTAGGATGTAAATTAAAATAAATCCGTTTACCTTACCCAAGTTGTTACATGAATTCACTCTGCGGTAGAAAATAAGTTTCTTATAGCGAAATGATTATGGAGTTAAGCAGGCGTTATTGACTTAATTTTGGAAATGCTTTGTTTCTTAAGATTAAGGAATTGCCTTAGAGGGAGAGCTAACAAGATTGGATGACATTGTTTATTTATTAAGCTATTGCATAGCTTCTATCGCGGGCCTTGAGCGTGGAGACCGAATCCACAAAATTCGAAATTTAAATTCCGTAGGTAACAGAAATTGCGTAAAAAACCTTACACATAGGTGCTATTGCACATGCGTAGCATGCGCAGTAAACTGGGGTATTATTGTAGCTTTATTTTATTACATTTATTCAATGCTCGGGTCTGAGATGACCGTATGTTTAGAGGCTACTTAGATAATTAAATTTTACACAAATGAACGCTTTTATGTACAAGCGTTAATCAAAGAAGATTTTGGTAAGGTACCCTATAGCTATTAAAGTAGATGCTTTGATACGTTAAACCTTTTACTCCTCCTCCTTGTCCTCGGTCCATAGCACGGAAAAATTCACCAGGAAAATTCTAGCTCCTACACTGGTTAATTCGGAAGTGCTATGCAAGACCGATGCCTTGAATGCCTGGAAGGTGATTTGTCCTAATACTAACCTACCAGTCAACCTATTCTCTCAGCGACAGTGGGACGGGCCTCTCTGAGGTATTGTTCTAACAATTATTAAGTTTATTAAGTTCTCTCTAGAGAACTTAATAAACTTAATAACTGCTACGGAGCGTGCTCGTTTGCTTGCGGTGGGAGAATGGGAGTCTGTTTATGAATGAGTCTGAGTTTATGGATTCAGGCTCTTCCGTCGTCCAATATAGGTACTATGTTGGACGACACAACTTCCCGCAACGCTGCGTGCCTTCGTTTGGGTGCTCCATGTGTTTCTCCGCATCGCTGCTACTGCGGAGAGACCGTCGACAGTCTCGGACACCACGGCCTGTCATGCGGCAGAAGTTCGGGCCGCATACCTCAACACGCAGTTATCAACGACATCATCCGTCGTGCTCTCGTTACCGCTGGAGTACCAGCCGTACTCGAACCTAATGGCTTGGTACGCGACGATGGCCAGAGACCAGACGGTATATCTTTACTGCCATGGAAGATTGGTAGGCCTTTGGTGTGGGACGCTACCTGCGTCGACACCCTTGCGCCATCACATGTTCCTAGTACTGCGGGTTCTGCTGGCGCTACTGCGGGATCAACGGAGATGCTGAAGCGGCGCAAATATAGTAATCTTGTCGGAGATTACGTACTTTAGCCGTTTGGGGTCGAAATGCTCGGACCGTGGGGTCCGACGACTCGCTCTTTTTACAGAGAATTGTCGAAGCGGCTAGTCGACGCCTCGGGTGACCAGAACGCTAGCCTTTATTTTGCACAACGTATAAGCATTACCATCTTTTTTTTTTTTTTTTTTTTTTTTTTTTTTTTTTTTTTTTTTTTTTTTTTACATGGGGAATGCCTTGACGCACTTCGCCTATCCAGTTGCGGGGGCAACCTTCGGGCTTCGTGTGGGACTCCCAGCGGCGGCCGGACTACCCACTAAACCCCATGGTGTTTCTACGCGCCCAGAAACCCAGGCCGTGGTAGTTACTCAGGTATTACCACGACCCAGGCAAAAGGGGTGGCCCCGTAGATGGGGCCCGACTCAATAGGGGAGGACATTATGCCCCCCCATCGCCTACAGCATATGCTAATGGCTTCTCACCGAAACACTAGGTGAGAAGCCATACACCACATCAGGCGCGGCAGGTCCCCCGACGTGCCGCGCGTGGCCTACACGGATAGACACCGCCCACACATTAGGTGGGGGCGGCATCCATTGCCTCCACGGCAGCAGATGAAGCTGCTGCCGGAGAAGATGAAGGCGGGGCAGGTTGAGTCCCACCCGGCCGTATTCTCGACATTGCGGCGCTAGCCACCGCCGGGCATTTTGTGTGGCCGAGGCGATGGCCAGCGTCACTCCCTCCGGACAAACAAATCGCGCAAGCGAATTCCGCCGCGCAGGTGGCAGCCCTATGACCGGGCTGCCCGCATCGGAAGCACAGTGCGCTGCGGTCAACCTCGCAACGACACTGCACTCCCAGGTGCCCTGGCACCAAGCACCTGAAGCACCGCTCAGGCCGCGCATCCAAAAGCGCAGCTCGGGCGGTGGACCATCCAATTCGGAGGCGACCAGCCTCTACCACCTTCTTTGCCGCCAGGACCGGGCACTTTACCCAGACCGTGCCCTGGCGATCGGGTGAGCGGCTGATCACCCCCACTTTCACTAACTCCAGGGGGCAGCCCCCTACCTCTGCCACCCGCGCGGCCACCGACTCACTGGTGGCGGCGTCTCCAAGGCCGAAGATGCGCATCTCCACGCACTTCTCCGGCCTGGAGACGCGGGCCACCGTCCCGACGACCTCGCGCAATTTAGAGGCGAGGTCGTCGGCCTTCTTCCACTTTTCCGCGCCGGACACCTCCAGCACGCGGCCTCCAGTACGAGCTGTACGGAAGCGCACCCCGTCGATCCCGAGGGCTGAGAGGTTGATAGCCCCCTCGGCCTTCGCCATCACTTCGCCGTAGGACGCCGACGAATCATGCGGCAGCGTCACCACGACCGCTGCGGTGGTCGGGACTCGCAGCCGACGGGCGCGCTTCTCCCTCTTCTTCTTCTGCGCCGGCGCTAGAGGTGCCGGCGTCACGGCGGAAGCAACGGCAGCCGGGGCCGCCGGCCTCGGCACTCTCTGCTTTCGCGCCACCACATTCCACGCCTCCCGAGGTGGTCGGGGAGGTGGATGCGGCGGCGGCGGTTCTTCTGATGCAGCAGGCGCGGGCGCAGGAGGCGCTTTCCGGGCCGCTGCAGCCTCACGGCTCGCTAAGGTCTCCTTTCGCCTTTGTTTTCTCGCCTGTTTGCCCTTCGCCCCCGCAGACGAAGACGCGGCGGGGACGGAGGGGACAATTAACGCCTGCTCTATTGCGCGCGCCGTGAAAGGCGCGGCAGACTCGACAAAACTTGGCTCCAGAGCAGGGGAAAAAGGCTCCGGAGTCCTACGCACGTCCGATGCCAGCGGCGGGCGGAACCGCGGTTCCGGCAGGAGGCGGTCTGCAATGCCTGCGAGCCGAGAGTCGATCAGGAACGTGATCTCGTCCCGGCTCATCGCAACGTTGGTGGTGGCAGTGGCGGCGGCGGCGGCGGCGGCGGCAGCGGCGGCGGCGGCGGCCTGCTCTGTGGCCTCCTGCCGGGCTTCTAGTTCGGCCACCCTCTTTCTTAATTGTTCATTTTCCTCGGTGTCCTTGGTGGCAGCGAACCGTTGTGAGACACCCGAAATCCTCTCCAGTTGTCCTCGGATCTTCCCGATGTGCTGGCAGCTCATCCGGGTTTGTTTGCAGGCCAGAGAGCCGATGATGCCCACGGCCGAGCTCATAGTGGCCTCAAACTCATCCTTACTGCACCACGTGGCGTCTGTCACACCTTCCTGCTGGGCTTCCCGCTCCACCGCTGACTTCGTCGCCACCGCCTGGATTTGGAGGGCTGCCCTTCTCTCCTTCTCGGCGATTTCCGCCGCCAGCTCTTGCTCCGCCTGGAGCTCAAGCTCACGCTCCTTCTGAGCGTTGAGCTCCGCCTTGGCCTTCGCCAGGCCGATGTACTCGCCCGTTGTAGGCGGGCGGCCGCGTCCTCTCTTGGACGCGTAAAAAGTTTTGGGCTGAGCCCCCTCCTGTCCTTCCGCGGGCCGTTTCCTCCAGGAACGGCCGGCCGGAGAGTCTGGCCTAGAGCACTCCTCCGTCATCACCACGCTCATCACGCTGCCTTCGGAATCCGACCGTCGCAGCATCCGCGTCGGTGTCCTCGTCCTCGAGAAAATGATCGAGCCCTCATTCCCAGAGGACTCGTATCCCGAAGCCTCGTTACCAGCTTCGTCTCCACTTCCATACTCAGCAGTCCGTTGTTCGTTGCCAGTTGTCGTCGTTTGTGTTGGTCTCTTTGTTTTTGTTTTTTTAAATATCCTTTCCATATTTAATCCCACGAGTGCGGGGGAACGGGTCGTCCACGCCAGCAGAGCCCCCTGTACTGGCGCAAGCCTATTTACTTAGGTTACCCTCTCGGAGGTCGGCCTGTTTCCGAGGGTTTTTACAACTTTAGTGTTGGGTGTTAGCGACTTTTCCTTGTCTCGGGCCGGCCAACGAAGGCAAGCCCCCTATCGCAGTCGTCACGCCGCTAGACATGATCAACGACACGTGACGGCTGAAACAGGTTGCCCGACGTTGTCCACATTAGGGGACATCCCCCCAGACACGGGTTAACGCATCCAGGGGAACCGCCGCGCACCGCGGGGTACTCCCGCCCACAACCACGTCCACATTAGGGGACCACTCGCCCATGAAGGACCCTCACAAAGAGCACAAAAGCTCTGCGCTGGTGAACAGCGCTCGGCGCCGAATTCATGTAGCCCCGCTCACCAGTCTACTCTGGTACTCAGAGCGGTACCGGGAGCGAGACGACTAAAACGACTCTCGCGGCACTCCGGTAAGAGAGCGCCGCCGCGGACCTTGCAGGTCGGCCATCCCACGACCCCCTCGCTGGGTCAACTGTGGCAGGACACTTGTCTACGCCAAACGCGGTCCCTCCAGAGTTTGGAAAGGAGCGAATTTGACGCAGTCCAGGGGACACCAGGCGCAAAGCTTCCAATCTCCAGAGACGTATCCCAAAGACAAAAGAAACGATGAGCCCAACGGGGAGGTTTCCTGCCATGGTCCCCCAAGCATTACCATCTAACGTGGCAATACTGCCAGCTTTCTGGGCATTTTACCATTTGAGGACGATGCGGAGGAATATTTTGACGCATAACTTTATTCTATTTTATTTGTTATTTTTTTTTTTTTTGTTTTTCAGCTTTGTATATATCGGAGGAAATCACCGTAGACATCACCTGTTGTTACAGCCAGAGCAGTCATCTATCTAAACACATTGTAATACTGAATAAACTAACTACGATAACTACAACATTCTATGTACTACGATGAGATTGATCCGTGGCTTACGACACGTGTAGCTGGTTTGGAAGGATCCTTTTATGAATATTCAACGGGTCACCATTCATTCACATCTAATAAACGAATTACTCACCATTGACACCATTTGAGGACCCACTTCACAATCTTGGAACCTAACTTAAAACTAAAGATCCCTAAGTAAACTATTTTAATCAAGTCTCCTACGACACGGCCATTCTGCGAATACACACGTCCCCGTGTGTAAATCTGCAATAGAGCTAGGTTTTTCCGCTCGGCTAATTCTGACCCAATATAAAGACGCAAAATAAAGAAATCCACAACTAACTTTTTATCTCCATTCGTCGGTCAGTTATAACAATTAAGTTAAGTTTCTAATCATCAAATCCACTACACATTAAACTTGTGTTTTCATAAAGGCAACCGCTCGACTGTAATTTGATAACTAATTATTTAGGATTTAGCTAATTAATCGTAAATTACTCAGAAAATGATTTTTAGCTACGTTAGTAAATGCATTAGAAATTTTTTTTTTTTGTTTTCTTTTTCTTTCTTTTCTTTCCTTTGTTTCTCTTTGTCCTTATTGTCACATGGCCATTCTGCAAAGGCACGCGTCCTCGTGTGTTCCCTATCTACTTGAAACAAATAGAAGGGTTTCCGTTTGGCCTATCCTGCTGATCTAGACGGATTCAACAGTAAAGGAATGATTTTCTAATTTAGTTTATGATTAAACTATCAGTGAATAAAAAGTTGAATTTAGAATTTTCGTACTGGCATACGAATAAACACTGTTACTTTTCCTCCTACTTGTACCTCAAGTAGAAGTTAAGCCTACATAACTCTTTTAGCTGTTGCTACTAAACACCTAAATCGTGAATAGTAACCGTTGGTGCATAGTATCGTAACGTGGTATATTTATGAGTATAGCGTCTTAAGGATAGAAAGGATTAAGGATTTAGGAAGGATAAAGGGTTTGGGAAGGATAGGTAAGGGAAAGGTCGACGTTGCCGCGTAGGCAAGGGCCCTAGGAATAAAAGGATAGGTTGATGCTGTGCCATAGGCGGTCCTGTTCGCCGTCGTACACAGGGGACCATTATTCTTTCAGGATAGGATAATTATAGTGGCTTATATTGGTCGGCTCCACACGCCAATATAGCATCTTTTATTTATTGATTTATTTTCATTTTTTTTTTTGGCTTATTGGTCGGCTCCACACGCCAATAGCATCTTTTATTTTTGGCTTACTGTAACGCTCCACGCGCCAACAGCTCTTTTAATAATAATAATTAGTTTACTCGTGGATACACCACGGTAAACTGCTTTGTTAATACTATAAATAGTTCACTGAACGTCTCTGTACACCAAAAACGCTCGCAAATTAAAATTTAAGAGGTAGATAATTTGTTACGGTATGTAGATCTGCTATAGTCAATCCACTACAACAGATTCTTGTTCAAGTAAATAAGGTCAAAAGTTATGCTCGTGAATACTCAGAGGTGATCTCCTGTCACCTCGATAATTTGTAATAAGGGTCGTATGCGCGAATAAACGGAAAGTAATAAAGTTAAAAACAAACGGTAGACTTCATTTACAATGAGAACCACGCGAAACAGTTGCAGATTGCTAGTGATAATTTTTTTTTTTCAGCCTGCATAGACCAATAATATTAGTCGCATACATTTAAATCAAAATACAACTGAAGTATTGTATGGGCATTAAAGGTATTTTGGAATTAAATATTTGTAATAAGATGAACCTGCTATACTGGACATCTCTATGAAAATTTTAGAAACATGTTATAGGTAAAGCACAATAAAACGTGTGGTTAATGTTATTAATAGTTTACAAGACGTCTCTGCGTTATCAAAATCATATTTGTAAGTAGATGTTTTAAACAGAATATTTCACGAACTGACTGAGTAAGCCACAATAAAGCATGTGATTAATATTATTACTGCCTCACTAGACGTCTCACACGTCAGTAAGTTAAAGATTTCAAAAACTCATTATACACCACAAAAAGTGATGTTAATAATTATTAATGGTTACTAGACGTCTCCATACGTCAATAGCACCGTCAGGTTCGTATTTATAGCTAGATATTTTAGAAAGGACGAATTTAACCGCATATTATAGGTACACTACAATAAGTTGCGTTGGCAATATTATTAACGACTTACAGGACGTCTGCATACGTCAATAGCACAGTCGAGATCATAATGGTAAATAGATTTTTCGAAACAGTATTTCTGAAACGACTGGCACGTATATAGATTTCCTAAACTTTCTTTCGCTGTCTAAGGATTTAAAATTTTAAACGAATATTTCGTCAAACTCTTTTTATCACAACTCTATCTTCTACATGTAACTACACGTTGGTCTAATCTTGAGTATTTAGTCAACCATGATTTAGATTTTCTCACTACCTCTCATCTAGGTGAAAGTTTCTTGCGATATTATTTGCCAGTCACAAATAACAAAGTTTAATAACGCGTTAGAATATGTAATAACACATTATTACACGGCGGAGATTAAATCTTTTTTTTTCTTTATAACTTTTTTCACGAACACTTTGAAACGAAGTGTTGAATGTTGATAAAGCCACACTATATTTCTGTTCGCAATCAAGTAAAACGATTTCACAACTATTTATTGATTGATACACGAGATAAATTAAGCAAATGAACACTGTAGATTTATAAAATTACTAATAAATCATTGTCATTTAATTTTTGTTACGTAGTTACAGTGTAATTAACTAATTACCTGTGACTTGTTATTATCAGTCTTTGCTTGTTAATATCATCAAAGTAATTTTTATCCAAAAAGAAACTTTGCGAAAACTTTAAATTTTTACTAGAACGCTGGTTACGGTTAATTTTACTGTTCTAGTTTTTTTTTCAAAACAAAATCGAATAACGACTATTCGATCCCACTTCTGATATCGGAGAAAATCACCGTAGACATCACCTGTTGTTACAGCCAGAGCAGTTATCCATCTAAACACATTGTAATACTGAATAAACTAACTACGATAACTACAACATTCTATGTACTACGATGAGATTTATCCGTGGCTTACGACACGTGTAGCTGGTTTGGAAGGATCCTTTTATGAATATTTAACGGGTCACCATTCATTCTCATCTAATAAACGAATTACTCACCATTGACACCATTTGAGGACCCACTTCACAATCTTGGAACCTAACTTAAAACTAAAGATCCCTAAGTAAACTATTTTAATCAAGTCTCCTACGACATATATATAATTTTGCCTATTTCAATTTAAATATAAATTGCTTGTAATTTATTAAGTTTAATTTTGTTTATGTTAGCATTATATTAATAAAATAATAGTTGAATATGATCTGTCTCGAACGAGGATTAAAGGGTTTCTTCTACGCAAAATTTTTGTGTCTTACAGAGTTAAAACCAAGATCACTTTCGTATAATATCGATGCCTACGCCACGACCTCAATCATAATCCTACGAAAACGTTACGAAATTAATCAACTAAGTAACATTGTCCTATTTTGTGACGGATTAAGAATACCAGCGTGACAGACTATTTTGCTTCTTAGACTGGGCTACGCTGTAAGAGCCTGCTCAGGAATAATATAGGCAGAAAGCATCCTCTGTAAGACAGAAAAGTGAAAATTAACCCTATTCCAATATGTCTGGTTAGCCAAGCAAAGTAGACCAAATATTCTGCCAAATTTAAGGAGACCCGTGCCTAAAAGTCAGCCGTTGATGGGCTCAGAAGAAGAAGAATGATTCAAAATTAATCAATTGAGAAAGAATATCAAACAAATAATTGATAAAGTTGTACCTATATTAAATGCAATATAATAAATCTGTTAAGCTGCCATTATACCCCGGAGTTAACACGTCTCGCTAAGGCTGTACGCCTGTCCTCTCTTCATGTTTATGTCTGACGCTACAAAGTAACAATATTTAACGTTGTTATGAATATCAAATTGACTTATCTTTTTGTGCGTGACTGCATCTAAAGCGATATCTTTTTGACTTTATGTGAGCTTTAATTTTTCCTCCCCTTGTCTGAATTACCTTTGTTTGTTTTAGATACAATTTGAATTGTTGTTAGTTGTATGATAGAGACTCTTTTCTAATGATTTCCATACGATTTAATCTTGAAAGACACATCTGCCTTATGACGCTTTAAAATTTATAATTTTACCTAAATATGCGTATATTATGCCTATTGGAAATAAATAAAATAACATTGACTTAAGTATACATAAAACTAAGAAGTCAAATTTAATTTTGAGTTCTCGAAGATTATCTTATATATAAAATTTACGTGTCACAGTGTTAGTTACCGTACTCCTCCGAAACGGCTTGACCGATTTTTATAAAATTTTACATGCATATTCTATAGGTCTGAGAATCGGCCAACATCCATTTTTCAAACCTTTTTTTTTGTATGGCAAAACAACGTTTGCCGGGACAGCTAGTATTTTTATAATATTAAAAATAAAGTAGCTAACGTCCCTTCTTTCTCACTCCGTCTTATTAATTAAAAAACTTCCCTTTCTTTTTCTGTATTTTTATATGTTTTTAACTAGCTTGGCCGGGATTCCTTACACCGTGAATTTTTAAATATATATGGCCTTATTCATATTGATTTATCGGAGATTTAAAAGGAGATTTTATAGGAGAGATAATAAACGTTTTATCGTAAAAATACTATTGTGAATAACAGTTTTTGACAATTTTTGCGAACCAATTTTAGCGAACTTTTAAACCTCCGATAAGTCATTATGAATAAGGCCAATAATGTATTGCGCTCTAGTCCAGTCCTTCCTATTAGAGACAAATATTTCAAAAACTCGTACCCAAATCGGTACAGCCGTTCTTGACTAATGAATGTTGTAATTGACTCGATTTTCTTCTATTAATGTATAGACACATTATGTTATTACTTAATAAAGGTTAATATACGGTACGTTGAGAAGTTTCAAAGCATTAAATTCGGGGTATTATAGTGGCTTAGTAGGTGTATTAATTTTGTTACATATTTATTCAATAGTTCGGTAGAGAGGTTTGTATGGATAAGGGGCTATTTAAATAATTACATTACACAAAAACATGACTATAATATATTATGTAAATTTATTTCTATGCTAATAGTAAAAACTGACTTGTTTCTATTTTCATTGTGTGTAACAGAATAAAATTGTTCTTTACATAATGAAAAATGAAATATACCTTGCCTGTTTCCTCGGTAACATTATAATTAATTAATATAAGTAAATTAACAGTATGACAATAATCTTCACTTAGACGGGAGTTCTAAAAATGAGCTGTGATAAGATTTTCTGACGAAACATGTGTTGAAATATTCTGTAATTTTAATTGTGAAATATTTTATCACAGGTTTCTTAGTTTTATTTTACCTACATAGAAAGCAAAAGATAAGTGGATTCAATACCGTCTTTACCATAAGGGCACACGGGGCCAGTGCCTAGGGCCCTCATTCTTAGGGGACCCCGAATGTCCGAATTTTTTTTCTCACACATCCAAATATTTTTGTTTTCACAAATCAGTAATCTTATCAGAAGGTATTCTAATACCTCTTTCTTAGAAGGTACCTATTCTAGTAATTTTTTAAAAAAAGTATGTATTCTTTTAATGGGACAGCAAGTTTTGAAAACCATTGTCAAAGAACGTAAATCAGAAAAGTACTATTCTATTAACGCTTCTATGCCAAATCTGTCCCACGTTTTTTACTTTTTAAAAGGGCCTCAAATTCTTGTGTGCCCAAGGGCCCCAGCTTAGTTTAAGACGGCCCTGAGTGGATTGTTGGGGGTGATCTGTCTTTTCTCTATTAAAAAGTTGTTTTATCTTTACTTAAAGTCAATAAGTAATAGATAGAGTGGTTTAAGGGCCTACATCAATATTATCGTATATCATCGCCGACACGTACATATTAACACAGCCAGTAGACACAGAATATGAAGAATTAGGGATACTTTTCCTATTTACTCAAAATCTACTAAATATATTTTAATTCTGATTTACGTGTTTCTATATATAATAGTTACTTATGTTTTTAAAGTTATTTCATTAGTTAATACGCGATAATAGACCGACAAATGAAAAAAATAAAAAATTAGAGAGGTTGTTTCGCTAAGATTTTCTATCGAGAAAACTTTTTTCAATCGTGTTTCTGAGTTTATGCGATCCTAGATCATATTATTATATTGAAAAAACATATACTTAAAAATTAGAGCTCTAGCCATTCAATCTAAAGAAACAATGAAAACTTCGTACGTAGAAAAATGCACGAAGCTATTTTGGTATCCTCTTAAAGATGGATTTGTATAAATGGTTAGGATTTGATTTTTGAATTCGGTGAAAGCGTGCAACAGCTAGTTCTATAATATTTGGCTAAGTAATGCCTAGTAAAATAGGTAAACATACATTTCACTAGGCATTACTTAGCCAAATATCATACTTATTTTTTTCTTAAATTACGTGGATTGCGTTAACGTGATGAGTTATGTTTTTGTTTATTAAATACCTAAATTAACTATATAAAACGATGGGGAAAAGCATCAAAATAAAACACGTAATTTATTTATTTTATATTTGGTACTAAAGCTCATAATTTTGTGAAACTGGCTTAAGGCAGGCAGTAGTTAGTATGGTTTAATTGAGTAATAGTAAACTTATATTTATTTGTTCTTTTTGCTAGTAAACGGAACAATTAAATTCCATTCATGTTACTTAAGCAATTCCCTCAACTGTTGACGCATTATTTTCCTGCGTGGATTCCTTGGAATTTTCTCAATGAATTGTATACCTCCCCTTAATTGCATAAACGGCGGTACCTGAAAAATTAAGAAGCATTACCGCCGGTTACGAAGTCAATGAACATTCTTGTTTTGTTAATTAGCTTGTACTGTTAATTTATTTAACTCGGTTAAAGAACACATTTTAATGAAATTACATTAAGTACATTTTTGTTTTAAGTAAGACAGCGAAACTAATTCTGTTTTGTCATGTATTGAACGATATATTTACCTAATGCTTTACAGTTTGGCGTTATTTTATTTTTACCTAGTGGTTTTATTATATAACTTCGTTATTTACAGACATCATGAAGCAATTTGATATTATTTTATCTTTATCTTTACTTATTATAAAAAAAGTCGTTATTTTTGTATGTATAGGTATGTCCCGATGTGAACTTAACATCTTCTAAACTACGCAACGGATTATAATGCGGTTTTTTAATGGATGAAGTTGTGGGCGGCATCTAATGTCTAATTATCTAATAAAAGTCTATCACAATAGTCTTTGTACCAATGGAAATGAAAACACCTTTACCTCACTTGCAACATAATCCATCAACTTTTGTTCAGTAACATCGATACCAGGTTGTTTCACAACAAAAGCTGTAGGTTCTTCTCCATAATCAGCTACACGTCTACCAACTACTCCAGCTTCACGTACTCCAGGATGCAGTTGTAATATAGTCTCTAGTTCTAATGGAGCCACCTAAAACATTTCGGTAAACGTTGTTTGTAGTTTTTTATGGTTGCTCTTATGGCAAAGCTGTGGAAGGTCCTTTAATTAGGTGGAGTGATGACTTAACAAGGGTAGCGATAAATATATTTAAATAACAGCTAAGAATCAATCATCATTAGAGAACTTTAAACTGGGTATCAGAAATGGCTTAAACGATTTTAATGTGGTAAACGTAATAATCACAGCAGGGGTTTTAGAGGAAATAAATCAATCTAGCCAGCATTCGTTTTCAAAATATTACTATACAAAAAATATTACAAAATATGTCGTAATAGTGATCAAAAAATTTATAATAAATTAAAAATAACTGGACAAAGTTAAACTCAAAACTTAACAAATGTATATCGTAGCAGACATATATTAGTGGTATTACAGTTTAATACCGAATTCTTAGCACGAAATGGAAGTTATGACATATCTTATCTAACAAGTACGGTTCCCAATCATTTGCAAGACTTTCGTACAAATAAAATCACATTTCTGCGACCTTGATCTCGGGTAGGGCCAGCCATGTCTATGACTTTGAAACATCAAACTTGATTATATAAAGATATCTTCCTTCATGCAACAGTCTTTTATCCGTCCACTGTTGGAAATAGGCCTCTCCTTAAGAATGCCACCTTGCACCAGTGGCTCCTCAAGGGTTTGCAATTATCACCTTACGATTTTCCTTCTAGCGCTGTGGCCTGCCCATAATCACTAAAGCGTGCTAACACTTCGGGCTTGGAAAAATATCTAGGTCCGTTACATGAAGTTTTACATATTCCTTAACTTACCTTGTATCCATCATAAACAATAATTTCCTTCAATCTTTCAACAATATAAAAGTATTTATCTTCATCATAATAACCCAGGTCACCTGTTTTAAAGAAACCCTCTTCATCTAAATAGGCGGAAGGATCAATTCCGATATAACCCTTCATAAAAACAGGGCCTCTTAAACATATTTCACCGCGTTGTTTTGGTCCAAGTATTTGACGAGTTTCCGGGTCTACTACCTGTATGGAATCGTTTTAATAATGGTCATTAATTCACGATAAATTAATTATAATTGAATAAGTAAACAAAATATTCCTATTAGTAGGCTGTGTGATGACAATTTAACAAAACTAGTAACACCATCCCATTTCCGCGCCAGTATAATTATTTATAGGATCATTACATTTTCTGTGAGAGTCGAACACGGCGTAAAAACAAGCCTTATAATACTTCTCTTTCACCTGGCATAGTAGATAAAATACCCTTTCAGAATAGAGGAGACCTGTATCTAACCAAAGGAATATCTACAGTGTGAGTAGAATAATAACAACATCTTATTTTTGATGGGAAGCATAGCTTTGAACCCTAGATACATAACGTGAGTCAAAACGACTCACTAGCGATGCAAATTTATCTCCATTTTTCGAAATAATTGTGTGTTGTATCGTGTAGCTTTTTTGATTTAACTCAGCATTGGTACTGTGGGATGGAATGGTGCACGCGAATAATAGGTAAATGTTGTATTTACGTAGATATGGCATCCCTGTGAGTCAAATTGACCTCACGTTGTGTTATATGTAACTTTTCGAACTTGGAAATTACCATCAAGTTTTTATTTTATAGCATGTGATGGCATGGCCATTTGTCAATTTTTATATTATTTGCTGCCATAATAAACTAAAAATAAAAGAAAATCCACTAAATAACCGTAATTTATGAAAAAATTTGTGCTGATTTGTCAAAGCCGTGAATAGAGATGAGATTAGGAACACCTACTCTAAGTCGAAAATTTCGCAAAATATACAAAATATACGTAATATATATTGTGAAGGTTCATTACTAACAGAGGACGAGCCTGCTACTAAAAAAAGAACGTAATGTGGTCTCTGTCCATGGCAGAAACCAAGAAAGACGTGCAAAAAAACTGGTCTGTAGAAAACATTCTGTATTAACAAGGTTAACACATTCCCAGCGGCACTAATTTATCTGTACTTTCCATTACTGCGTTATGAGTTGCTTGAAACCTCGTCTTGAACCAGAGGTTGAAGGGGTACGAGGCTTAGTAAACCCCACCGCCCACTGGAGACAAAAATCCTTTTTTGGCGCCAAATAAGCGAATTAATAAATAATAATAAATATTCATAGAAATTTTTACACAACGTCCTCTGGTCCCAAGCTAAGCTTATTATGCTTGTGTTATGGGTACCAGAATACGGATATAATACATAAACTACTTTTCTTTTGTAAATACATACTTATAATACATAGTAAACACCCAGACGCAGGACAAACATCGCGTGGTGGTGGCATTCTTTCCCCTCTCCTCTTTTCTTTATTCATTAACTTCGTAACTAAAAATCTTCTATGTACCTACCATCTTTACGCCGATGACCTCCAGCTCTACACACAGGCCGGAATAGACGACTTGACCATTAAATGTCCATAATGATTGATGCTATGAATCGCGACTTAGCAGTTCTTAAACAATGGTCTGAACAGTTTGGATTAACTGTGAACCCATCTAAATGCCAGGCCATAATGATAGGTAGCTCTCGCATGATAAACAAAATTGACGGCACATCTATCCCTCCTGTCATTTTCGATGGCAAAATTATTTCTTTAACTCAGAGTGTTAAAGATTTGGGTTTACATATTGACACAACTTTGGATTGGCGTACCCAAATAGCTAACATTAGCAAAAAAGTCACTGGAACCCTTCGCATGCTCTATCGATTTAAAAGTTATTTTCCTCCCGAAACAAAGAAAATGCTTGTACAAACTATTGTCTTCCCAATTATCGACTATGGTGATGTGTGCTATTTAGATCTGAATGCAGATCTGCTCAACAAACTCGACCAACTTCTCAACAATTGCATTCGATTCATCTTTAATCTTCGTAAGTATGACCATGAGTCCCATTGCCGTAGGCAACTTAAATGGTCACCTATCCGCCAGCGCCGTAGTTTGCACGCGCTAAGCATGCTTTATTCGGTTATTAATTCACCTAATGCTCCACATTATTTAACCACTCACTTTGAATATCTTTCGTCAAGTCACAACAGAAATCTTCGTTCTCTATACAACTTTCTTCTTCGATGCCCTCCACAAACTTCTTCTTTCGCTCATGCCTCTTTTAAAATACAATCCATTCTCTTATGGAACGCACTCCCTCTCGAAATCAGGAAGGCCAAATGTCGGAATATTTTTAAGAAACGAGTTCATTAATTCTACTTCGACTTATCGGTATAATCGCTATAGTGTTTCGTCATGTACCATACCATTATATTATGTATATGTATGTTTATTAACTTCTATATTATTCTATATTATTCTATATTCTATATTAACTTCTGGTTATCACGATATTTTAGTATCAGATATTTTTTTTATTTTTTATTATTTAATTTTAAAGCATCAGTTTCTGTGTAAATTGTATGTATATATACTCGTAATAATACTAGTACTTATCTATATAACTTTGTGTAATGTAAATATTTTTTTTTTTTGTTATAAAATAATAACTACCTAGCTATTAGTTTGTTATAAATATCTCGAGCCTTCTATGTACTATGTTAGTTATGTTTTGTTTTCCTTGATGCATTATCTCTTTACTACCAATATTTCAATACCTATTACATATGTTTATTACTGTTTAGCCACTTAATTTACGAATATCTACATCTAATTTAATTACTATTGTATTACATTACTATATTACTATTACTATTGTTTTACCAATTAGTTTAACTTTATTTTTTTATTTGTTGTTGGTTGAATCCGTGACGTCCTCCAAATACGGCCCAACGGAAGACCAGCGCTGGTTTATAACCAGCATTATGCTGAGTTGGGTCCGTATTTGTGACTACTCCTACTTTGTTTATATATGTATGTTAAGTGTTAGTGTATGTGTGTTTCTTTCTTTTTAAATTTTATGTTAAAGTTACATGCTCATTGAGTAGTTACAAATAAAATATTTCTTTCTTTCTTTCTTTCTTTCTTTCTTTCTTTATGATTATGTTTATATGTATTTTTGTAGTATCTATTTATATATAGGTATAGGTGTATGTAATTATTCTTAAGTAAGTTTATTTTTTTTGTATTTATTAATACGCACCTACCAATACATATTCTCTGTACAATCCTAAGGTTGACTGGTAGAAAATGCCTCAGGCATTAAGTCCGCCTTTGTACACTCTATTTGTGCATGAAGAATTAAATAAATAAATATGACAAAAGTTAGTGAAGCATAGCAAGTCAATTGCAAAAAAAAATTCATAAATTTATTTGTATGACAATTAGAAAAATCACACAAATGATTGTCCCGAGCGGGAATCGAACCCACGACCTCTTGATGGGCAGTTCATTACATAAACCACTCAACCACGAAGCTCTTCAAATTTTCAAGTCAAGATTATTATTATCAATGAGTTGATCAACCTAAATCTGCCGCCGCCGCCTGTGGGCAGATAATTTAGTTTAGATTCTATACGTAAAATAAAATGTGGGGTCGTATGTACCCCATACCGCACTACAGAAAGGCAGTTTATTCATTCTGTATAGTGATGGGAAAAGTAAACAATTTTATTTAATTACTAGCTGTTGCCCGTGACTACGTACGCGTGGAATTTAGGAAAGTTTCATGAAAATCCATCCAGTAGTCTTTACGTGAAAGAACAACAAACATCCTTACATTCATACAATCCAACATTAACCAAACATTAGAACGCACAACCAAATATTGGAATATGGATAGAAGACCCAGGAAATGTTCACGTTGCTCGGCCAACAGTTTAAGTATTTTATTTTGTCGCGCATAATTCTTTTTTCGTCATATCTCCTAAGATATTAATTTAAATTGCATGCTGTAAAAAGCAGTTATAATCTATATTAAACGTGTAAGCTAACTAAGGTATTTAATTGATAAAAAAGATTACTATAACATAAATAGCTTTTGAAAACACCCTATTTGAATTTGATAATTTTTGCGACATTATTATGGGTACAGCGGGTTTCCCTTAAAGGATAGACATATGCCCTCGCGGACTTTTTTGAAGAACTATAGGTGTCCGTATTTTTGTAAAATGGAACCACTCCGCAAAAACACTTTTCTGAGAAATCAAAGTTTTTGCAAAAATTGCAAAAGCTCTGTTAAATGAAGTAAATAATTTACACTTAGTTTTTATTTTAATTTATGGATAAATTCCTTATTTAAGTATGTGAATATCAATTTGATTAAAATAATATTTAAATAGATATGTAACAAAATGTGGATGTGGTTCTTTTTGACGTTTACTAATTATGTGATTTCACATTAAACAAAAGAGAACCACAACTCGAATACTTATTGCTAAATATAAAACTAACTGTTTAGAGTATTTAAGAAAGAAAAACAGAAGTACCTCCTCTTTTGAAAAATCCTTTAAAAATATAAAATGGGATAAAAAGTGTTCATTTAAGATTATTATCAAAGTGAATATCAAAATCCTCCGTGTCTAGTCCGACGTTATGTCGTCTTCAATAGCATCATCATTAATAAGACCATTGTAAAAACTTCTTCACAGACTCTCTAGTTTTGATTCCCAACCGTGAGTCAAAAATTCTTAAAATAGTCCTAAGTCGGTTATACTTTCTAAATGCGTAAATGTACATAGATCTACATTTGATAAGAGTTTCAAGTTGCCGAGTAAAAACCATTCAACGGCTGGACAGACTGACGGACACTGTAGTGAGACTATAAGGGCTTCTTTTTTGTACGATACTCTAAAAACTGACCGTTTGGGTCACTCATGCAAATTACTTCATTATGTGTCACCCAATATGACAGGAGTTCGTTTTGCCTAATAGATAAGTATTTTTTAACATAACTTTAACCGACTTCATGTGCCTTTGAAATTTGAGGGTTTTATACCAGGACTGACTTGGTGCCAATGGGACCAAACTGAAACCACTAGCATTCAAATAAAAAAAGAATCATTAAAATCACTTCGCCCAGTTAAAAGTTATGAGGTAACAAACATAAAAAAATATATACAGACGAATTGAGAACCTCCTCCTTTTTTGAAGTTGGTTAAAAACTGAATTTTTGTATATTGAGTCATATTGGCAATGACATAATGTAATAATTGCCATGTTAAAGATAATTTTACAATATTTTTTACACATGAAAGAACCAAATGCAAGTTGCAAAAAAATATTTACTATGAAATGATAAATTTATGTCACACATGGAGATACCAAATACTTTGGTTCCATTTGACGTATTAGAAATAATTGCAGACATTAAAAAATGTTAAATGTATAAATGGTACCAAGTAAACGAGATTCTTTTTTGTATAAAATGAACTGGGAGTAATATCGCTTATTTGTTTGAACAATCAAGATCCAGAGAGTTATGGTTCGCTTTTGCTTTATACAGTAGTATCCATTATTGCTCTTGGTACCTTTCTGCCTCTTGTAAACCTAGTTTGTATGGGGAAAATCATGTGGTTCTTTTTTTCTTAAGAAATTTAATGACATTTTAATACGAATTCGACAAAAAAATGAAAAATGAAAAATTGTTTCTGGTTCCATTTTGCATAAATACGGACAGGTAACAAACAGTTCCTCCATACATTAGTTTGTTGTACCTCACATAGATTAGGCAGCGTTTTCATTTATAGGTCGCACGCGTCCGAGTTTCTCGGCAAATTTAATCATATCTCATCCAATATACTGCAAACCCCAACAAATTACCCAAAAAAAGCCATCCTCTTGAACAATTATATCTATTAAAAAAACCGCATCAAGATCCGTTGCGTATTTTTGAAGATATAAGCTCACATAGGAACATACATACAAAAATTACGACTTTGTTTTATAAGAAGTAAAGAAGATATTTATGGATGTTTTTTATTAAAACAGGATAAACAATAATATTTTTTGTAACCGATACATTCTATGAGAATTTTCTTTGCTTTATTAATTGATTACTATTTTTAATTTTTTATAATTTTAGAAACATGTGTTTTAGTTTATTGATGACGGAAGCATGTAAAATGTTATATGAATTTTTTTAATATAAAAAAGAAACAGTTGTTTTTGTTTCGTAATTTATCCAAAATTATATTCTTGTTGATTTTTATGTTATATAAACATAATACTAATTAAATTAGGTTTTTATTTCATTTATAAATATATTCTAAATAAACTATACATGAAGTGAAATCAAAGTATACACAAATAATGGCTTAATCTCAATGAAATCAGTTGTGAGTCATATCGACCTCATGTTGTGTATTAAGGAGTTCAAAATAACGTTGTGTATCTGTGGTTAATAAGTCTTATTAACAAAGCTAGATTACAAATGTGCTCCTAGAACATTACGAGTGAATACGTTAAAAGTTAGTTCTGGTAAGATTCTGGTTAAAAATGCTGCTTTCAGACTGCTCGCGTATTGTACGTCTATAGTAATTATAATTAAAACTAATTATAATTATGCTATAAAGGTTATGAAATACACACCTTCAAAGTTATTCCAGGCGACGCCATTCCCACACTTCCAGACTTAGGCCCCTTTGTGCCCCAACTTTCTGAAGTCAGTTCACCAGCTTCAGTCATACCATAGCCTTGCAATACATATTTAAGGTTGGGAAACCTGTTAAAAAATAATTATTTTAATAAATAATAAGCAAAATTTTATCAAAAAGAAATATAATTTCAGTGTCTTAGATTCTTTTCTCATATAACTTAGAATTAGACCAATAAAATGGTTACATGATTATAGAACAACGGGTTCATAATTATTTTAAGTTATTGTACCTAATATAAACAAAAACAACTTATTATTTAAATATAGTAAATTGAAACAAATTAATTCTAAAAAAAGAAAGAAATAATGAAAAAAATTCCGAACTGCTTCTCTACAAATTAAATAAATATTTATTCAAGTAAGTTTTGCGAAATTTGACGTATTGTGGTGAAAGGATATAGCTACCTATATGATCACAACTCAGAGATTATTGAGACATGCTCACGTTCGGCAATCTTCAAAATCTTTTAAGGGTAATAATGTTTTTTCTCGATTTCCGGCAAAACTCATAGTCCTATGGAAAAAAGTCAAAAGGCAAAGTTGTAGGTAATAAAAAGATCTAAAACTTGTGTATTCACATTTTATTTACATAACATGAAAATTTATGTGAAAAATTCAAAAAACCAACTTTTTGGTTTTTTATTTTTTTCTTTTACAAAAATGTTTTTTCATTCACGAAATTTGGTGGAAACTTACCTTATTATGTCCTTAATACGCTGTAATTTATTTGATTTATTCACCTTTATTTTGAATATAATCGTAATGAAAATATCATTCAATCTTAAGGTTATATGTTACGTTAAGCATACTATTTTTTAAAGAAAATATTACTATTTTTATGTTTGATTTGATTGAAACAGATAAAAATACCAATCAATCAACTCAAACATAAAAATATTAATGTTTGATTTAGACAGGTGAGCATTATGAATGTTAGATGGCGCTGTATGTATATGACGTCATTTTACAAATCTCAATGTTAGTATGTTCGGCTGTAGTCATTATATTGAGTGTCTTAAACAATTTCCTGAATAATCAATTCCGTACATGAAACAATAACTAGAAATTCGCCTCAGCTGGGCAAGCAAGCACGAGTAACACATCATTAAAGTAAATAAAATCAGTTGTTTGATCAGGCAGTAGTCTTGGGCTTAATAGGTCACCACCGAGAGCGCTCAATTTAGTTCATAACCCAATCGCGAACTAGTTTGCTCTATTAGTTCATTAGTCCTTTTTTTGAAATAATTTAGTAAAAACATTAAATAACACGCAGACGCACACTTTTGATGAACACATACTTTCACTTATTTAATATAATATTTCTATCACTACTAACATTAATATAGGATAATGAAACTATAGATCAATGCACGATGATTTTCTTGCTTGTATCATACTAAAAGCATAACCTAAGCCGAAAACTACTATTTAAAATACAGGTCTAACCTAGTTTAAGTAATAGTGTTCCCAATATTGTTTGATATTTTCTATCGTGTAAAGGTAAAGAATAATTGTATATTGGAATGAAATGTATCACTATTTTTGTCAATAAACAATATTATTATTACTATTAATAAAGAAAAAAAAATATTTTTAATCATTGCAAGTTCTGTTTATTTTTATTTAAAAAGTACTTTATTACTAATTAATCAACAACTAGTCTCGTTTCTAGTATAATAGGTAATTACATTAGAATATTTAATAAGTACGAATTTTTACCATTAAAGTTGACTTTTTTATGGCACATAAAATCTGTTTGACAGATAATAATGATAAAATAAAAACAACAAAATCGTTCATATTAATAATTAGATAAAAACCTGACTTGTTCATAGTATCAGATTAAAAATATCACGATAGTCATTACACGTTAGGAACTTTATAGACTATTTTCTTTATTTTACTATATAAAATAAGTGTCGAAATTTTATTCGGTTTCATTAATTTGCGGCGTTGAATTTGTCCTGCCCCTGAGAAAACTCGTTCACAAGGCACAGATTACAGATTACTTAGAGAACTACGCTGGCAAAACAAATCAAATTTGGCAAATCAATGCGACGATACAAAATCTTTTAAGAATTCGTCGTCACTAGCGATGTATGTAACCATACTACTCGGTACTCGATACTCACGATAAATCGATTCAAGTTTGTATGAGTATTTAATCGATTTGATTATGTATTGTAAAGTGCTGACAAAAGAGTAAATAAACTCGGTTGTCACAGAGCGCCACTGTCTACTAGTAAAGCGGACGATAAAAAAAAGATATAAAAAGAACTAAGACCGAGATCATTGATGAACTAGTTCGCATAGTTCACCTAAAGGAGCGCTCTTTCGAACTAGGACGTTCGCGAACTACCCAAGACTATCAGGCACGCCGTAAGAATTAGATCTCTAGAGCCACTTGCTTAGCAAGTGGCTCCTCGACGCAATGGTGACCAATTATAAATGAAGCCAACGAAGTATGTTTAAATATCTCTGCTCTAAATACGAGTACCTTCCAATAGCGAGATAGACTCACACAATTTTAAGTTTGTTCTTTATATGGGGACATGGGGAATGCATTTATGCTCTTGACTGCTTTTGAAGGTAGCTGGGTAGATTTATTTTTGACTGTTGTCCTTTTTACCATGGTATAGTGCCCTTAGCCTGAGACCTGGCGAGGAGCACATTTAAGGTTTCGTATTTACTTAACCGAAAAAAAACCTATTATGTACTTGAAAATAAGCGATTGATTAAGCTCTAACCAATTTACCACTCACTCTACACTTTATATTGAGCTTTATAAGAATTAAAAATGCTGCCAAAAATCACTATTCCACGCGGACGAAGTCGCGGGCACACCTAGTCATAAAATAAATGTGTTATCGATATGCTTTTCAAAACAAAACCATTTAAAGTTGCAATATGGTCATTTTTAACTATGGTTGACATTTAAAGTTAACTACATATAAAAACATAGAAACCACCAAATTAAACAATTTTAACACAACATGATAACACAACATAATTCATAAGCTTCACTTGAGGTCTCAAGTTAGGCACATCAAGTCATAAAATGTATTTTTGTTCGACGATGCGTGAACAATGGTTGGTGACGTAATCGGTAAGCAATCAACGAGAAATTTAGATACTTCACGCAGCGGGCAAGCGGTTAAATTACACTCTAGTGTAGGGCAAACAAGACTACGTGAAGTCGGTTTTGCAGCGATTCGTTTCAGAAAAAATTTGTGGCACAACATGTTGAACTTTAGTCTATTCGACGTATCAAAAATCGGAATATCGTTTTTCGGAACGAGAACTCTTCGAGCATTTGACTCTTCGGACAAATGAAAATCTGAAAAATTACAAATCGGATTTTTGACTTTCGGTAAAATGTATTTCGTGATTTTGAATAATAGACATTACAATTTTTCGGTATTATGGAATTCGGACTTTTGAAAATCGGGATTTCAAAATTCGGAATAACGTTTTTAGGAGTTTTAGGGTGTTCCCGATGGGGGGGCCTAATGTGCTCCCCTATTAAGTCGGGCCACATCTGCGGGGCCACCCCTTTTGCCTGGGTCGTGGTAATACCTGAGTGACTACCACGGCGCGGGTTTCTGGGCGCGGAGAAACACCATGGGGTTTAGTGGGTAGTCCGCCGCCGGGAGTCCCACACGAAGCCCGAAGGTTGCCCCCGCAACTGGACAGGAAGAAGTCTGGAAGTGCGTCAATGCATTCCCCATGTAAAAAAAAAACTGAACTTAACATTTTTTTTTACGGGTCAATATGTTCCTAACCGCACATCCCACTGTCCGGGGAACAGTTAGGTAGTGTGGGGCCCTCATCCACTAAAAGACCCGCCGTGCACCTACTCGCGCCAACTGGTGGGCGGACACCGGTACTACGCAAGCTATTCGGTTGTCCGCCCAGCGGCTGCTCCGTGAGCACCTCTCACGGGCGACGGCCGGGCGCACTGGGACGTCACCCCCTCGCGGTGAGCCTTAACGAGGGTGGACGGATATTAGTCCCCAGTCCGACCACCCGCGGCTCCGACTAGGGCAGCATGAGGTGCGCATAGACGCGCCTACCCCGCCCTACGCGCCTGCGGCGGTTTGATTCAGCCAAGAGACTGTCCTCCCTGAGCCGCTCCACCGCTTCCTTCCGTGAGATGACGGTCTCGCAGAAGGTGGCGACTGCTGTTCTATTCCTCTCGCTGGCGACCATATTACGAACAACGGTCGACAGCGAGAGGTCCCCTCCGATTACTGAAGCGAGGTCATGGCGCTCTACCTCCTAAGCCGGACACAGCTCGAGCGTGTGCTGCGCCGTGTCCTCGCTACAATCGCACTGGTGGCAGACTGGACTCGACTCTCTCCTTGCGACCGTGTACAGGTATTTACCGAAACAACCGTGCCCCGATAGTACCTGCACCAGCCGGAAAGTGAGGGTCCCGTGCTGCCGCCCTGCCCACTCCTCTTACACGGCCTGGAGCGCCTCTACGGTCCGAAAACCGGCCCGAGGCGTCTCCAACTGCTCCCTATAATATATTTAATATATTGCCTATTTTACTTCCAGGACTATAAATTATCTGTCTACCAATTTTCGTGCAATTTCATTCGGCGGATTTTGCGTGAAAACGTCACAAACGAATAAACAAACAAACAATCAAACTCACTTTCACTTTTATATATAAGTAAGGAAAAGCATACCAAGTCAATTGCAAAAATCAATAAATTAACACTAAGAATTTATTGAAAATTGTAAGTAAAGCAAATATCTGAGTATTTTCAAGCGCGTATACAAGAGTTACTTACCGATTTTTAACTTCTTGTATTGTCTTATCATGTAGAGGCGACGATCTTGAGTACAAGCATGTAAGGGAATTTATTTTAGACTTTTTGATCTCTTCAGCTTTTGATAGGTAACAAACCAATGACGGCACTATAAAGGCTATATTAATCTGCGGAATAAATGTAAATGACATCTTATTCAATGTCTAATGGTTCCAAGCTAAGTTAATTTCATAAATACTGTGTTTATGTTTTTATTAAAAGTATACTTATTATGTAGGGATTTTATTCGTAGAATAATAGGCCCAGCTTGGAAGTAGAAGACATTGTGTGAAATGCTTGTGAATTTCTAAGCATGTCATACTTAGATATCCCAGATCTAGTATCTATAAGTAGGTATAAGTATGTATTAGTATGGTCAGGAATCGAACCCGTGACCTCACACCATCCACTGCAACACGATGCCCATGATTCATTAATGAAATTCACTACACAATAATTGAAATTTCAAAATTTAAGTCCTAAAAATTCTAATATTGAAATATACAAAAATACTTACGATTATATAACAAGACAGCAATGATTTAGAAAGAAAACAAATTGTGATATTATATAATAATACCTTATAGTGTAATATTACTTCGTCTAGAGCAGGAGAGGCCAACAAGTCGATCGCGCGACCAAATTTGGTCGATCACTCGCAATTTCGAAAAGTAATGACCTATAAACGTTACAGATATCCTACAACACAACTTTATAGAAATTGTAAGGTTCTGACAATACGGCAGTTATACATCTCCCTGTCATGCCACAGATACCACGCTTCTTCGCTACCATCGAGCATCCTGATACATAAAAGGAAACACATTATATCCTGCGTTCCTCATAGAACTACCTTCGCTGAACGTCAATACTATGTTTTAGGTCCATACATCTACAATAACCTTAATAAAAAATTGAACTTAATTCATCTCAACAGACATTGCCTAAAAACGGCTATACTTGATTGGCTACAACTGCTAGACTATCAAGATACGGAGTTACTTTTACAATTCCCTAAATAAATCTAAATCCGCAACAATTAACCAGCTGAGAGCGTATGCAAGCACACACACATTGAATATATTAATACACACATACTTTAGATAATTAATTATATCTCATTACTCCTCACGAAGACACACACTTATGATGAACACATACCTACTTTCACTTATTTAATATAATATTTCTATCACTACTAACACTAATATAGGATACTGAAACTATAGATCAATGCACAATGATTTTCTTGCTTATATCATACTAAAAGCATAACCTAAGCCGAAAACTACTACTTAAAATACAGGTCTAACCTAGTTTAAGTAATAGTGTTCCCAACATTGTATGATATTTTCTATTGTGTAATGAATAATTGTATATTGGAATGAAATGTATCACTATTTTTGTCAATAAACAATATAAAAATATAAAAATGAATTTCCATGAGGAGTTCTAGGAGTTCTAGTACTTGATACAGGAATGAACATGTACGCAGCTCATGCTTCGAGTTGACGTTTAGACGTTCATCGTGACCACTTTTAGTAGTTTTCTACTATTTTTAAGAATGCATGGTATAATGCATGGTATAAAAGCACATTGCATAAACGTCCCCCTTCTTACTCGTACCTAAGAAATAGGTCGATCGCGACTCAATTTCGGGTACAGATACCAAACACGATTGAAGATGTAGAAGGAGTGGTCTGTATTTTTCTTATTTATTGCTTTCACAAAATCAAACGCCTCGCTTTTACTTTTACTTTTTACTTTAAATGTTTGTTACTTACGTCACAAGTATCAATACATTTTAAAAACTCGCTAGGGTAAGCATTATTCACATAAACAATCTTTCTTCCCAAGGCCAGAAATTTGTATGTCATAAATGTATCGCAATTGTGATACCATTCACCAAAAATAAAAGCTGTTTGTAGAGATTCGTCAGCAAAGCTAAAATTACAGTATTTTTTATATGTATTATTACATTTCATAATCTTAACAATAGATTTATTAAATTGAACGTAGGTTTAAGGATCGATGAGTATGTCTATTGCTAGTATTGTTCAAGGGTGCTGATTGTTTCACAGGCATTTTAGTTGAATATTTTGAAATGTATCAGCATGGCCGGAAGCAGGACTGCGTTTTCTAATATTCCATGGTAGGTCAAAGGTAGAATGTGGTTACTACTAGCTCTTTAGTATCATTGTTATGTTATTCTCTGTAACCGAAATTAATATTTTTGTGGGTTTTATATAAATAATAACGATACTCACTTATCAGGCAAACTATTAAGGATGCAATTTAAATGTGTTAGTTGTACGCCCTTTGGCATTCCCGTGGTACCAGAGGAATACAAAATAAAAGCCGTGTCATTCTGCCCTTGTACTTGCGCTGGTTCGAATGAATGTATGTCCACATCATCTTTTACCAAAGTTTTAATCGATATTGCGGAATCGATACTGTCATCCAAAGTTATGATTGTTTTTATAGAATCAAATTGTTCTAAAATATCTTTGTATGTGTGCCAAAAATTATTGGAACAAATAAAGTATTTTGGCTTTGTTATTGTTAACTTATGTTTTAGGACAGCTGAAAATTACTTAAGTTTAATACACAAATGTTTCTGCTACATCTGTTACATGTTTCATTTTATATTTAAGTGTGAGTTGGGCTCACACACGTAATCTTCTGTTCTGTTTTTATCCTAACTTCGGACGGACGGACGGACAGTGAGGTCTTAGTAATTGGGCCCCGTTTTACCTTTTGGTAACCCTAAAAATATCCCAATTATGTATTTCTGTAACTAAATACTAGTATAATTTTTAGTGGCAGAAATCAATAATTATGATATTTTTTGAGGTGGCTAATCAGGATGCGGTAATGCTTAGGATTACTGCGACTTTGACTAATTTGTCGATTTGTAGTTATTGCTACTTCCTATAATAGTTCTCAGAATTATGATATTATGATTTGCGGAGCATAATTATTGTATCTAACCTCGTCCATTTTTTAGATCATAGGGAGTATAAGTTGCTCCAGTGAATACTATTGCAAGAACCGTAGGTACAAATTCATTGCGTTTCTCAGATCCTACTGCAACTATGTCACCTTTAGATACCCCTAGTTTTACCAAGGCGGCGGACAAATTAACAGCGTATTGCGTAAATTCTTTATAAGTCAGCTTCTGATGTGTTTCGCCATGCTCCTAAAAGATAATGAAGATATGAATAGTTACATTTTTAAGCAAACATTCTCCCCGATTCAAAAAATTTGTATTTTTATATAGATTGCTCTATATACAAATACAATTTTTTGTGCATTCCCGAAGTGGAGAAGTAATTTAGAAAAATTGAAACTCGCTACCTGCACGGGTTTTTTTTCTCCTACAATATGGGGTCTTTAAGCGAGGCGTGAAGAGGCATAATGTGGGCTGGCAAGGTTTCTGCCCTGAGAACGTACTAACCGTCCTCCTTACGTTCGGATCACACTTTCCCTTAACATCAGGCGGAGTGTAGTCATTTGCACTAAATTACTTCTCTACTTCGGAAGAGTGGATAACTAAGAACGGCTGAGAAAATGAAGGCGAGTAAGTAGGCATTTGCCCGTGTGGGGACGGATTAAAAATACAAGTGCTTCACCTCTTGTGTCACCCTTTTTCTTACCTAGGGTGCTGTAAAAGCCACCTAATAGATATTAGACCACAACTTCTGTGAGAGGCGGAAAACTTGAAAATAAACCATATGCACCTAGTCAGCGCGGCGTAGTAGACCATAACAGCTACGAAAGAGGTGAAAGCCCGTTTTAAGATTCGCGTCCAGGTTCGACTAGATATAAAAATTAATAATAATATAAATTAATACTAATATATTTTAATATTAAAATATTCCGTAAAGTATAACATTTACACCCAAAATTCATTAGCATAATATTATGTTACACGAACACACAGTAAGCGTGAGCATGTATTGTGTTCACAATAGGAACGGGAACACCCAATAATTCCGAAAAACTTTATTCCGAATTTTCGAATTCCGATTTTTAAAAGTCCGAATTTCATAATCCCGAAAAGTTGTAATGTCTATTATTAAAAATCACGAAACACATTTTCAAAAAAAAATGGAAAACTTAAATACAAGAAAACATGCAAAAAGGGAGTATGTGTGTTTGTGTATGTATATGTGTAAGTGTATGAATGTATGTGCGCGCAAAATACAGAGAACCGACTGAACCGAGATATAACTACTTCAGTAGTTTTCAGTTTCTACGTAGGTTTGCTTTAGAACCATTCCTTTACTACATTTTTAAATTTTATTTTCGTTAGAGGATAAATACATAAAGATCTAAAGTAATTTATTAATTTTGTTATTGATATGCTATGCTTTTTACTTAATAAATCAAATTATGGTGGAAAAAGTGAATTGCCGCAAGCGGGATCCGCTTAAAGATCTATTTAGTTTATTGTACAGATAGCTGCCGAGATAGCAGAAGAAACGTTGCGAAAAACTTGTATTAACTTTACTCAGGTCACAGATTCTGTCCTTTCTTCGCACCAATGCATTCTCTTCAGGGCGATACATTATAGAGCAATGTTTTTTTAGAATAGTTAGAAAGATAAAGAGCTGTCGAACTTGTGGAGTGATAACGGAACTACATTTTTTGGTAGCGCAAGGGAGTTACAACGGTTGTTTAATGCTGAGAGCTCTGCAGTGGCGCCGGAAATAGCTGAATTTTTGGCTATGAACGGTACGACTTGGCACTTCATACCTCCCCATGCTCCGAATTTCGGAGGATTATGGGAAGCTGGTGTCAAGTCAACGAAACACCATCTGAAAAGAGTCGTGGGCAACAGTACGTTGACATTTGAAGAAATGACAACTGTGCTGACTCAGGTAGAGGCGTGCCTTAATTCGAGGCCAATATCGCAACTATCTAACAATCCCAAGGATGCTACCCTGTTAACGCCAGGGCACTGCTAGCTGACTTTTACAGCACCCTTGGGAGGAGATGGGGTGGTGACACTTGTATCCGTCACCACACGGAGAACGAATCTTATATATAAAATTCATGTGTCACAGTGTAAGTTACCGTACTCCTCCAAAACGACTTGACCGATTTTTATGAAATTTTACATGCATATTCAGTAGGTCTGAGAATCGGCCAACATCTATTTTTCAAAACTTTTTTTTTTTGGTATGGCAAAACAACGTTTGCCGGGTCAGCTGGTCAATTTATAATTCTTTGTGATTAAATTTAATGTGTATTACATCTCGTATATAATTGACATTTCTTAGATATCAATAACTAGAACTCTCAATCAAGCAACTGTGAATAGAGTTTTTATATGAAAATGTTGAGCAATGATCTATACGTTTATGGAGACCAAGATGTCAAAGTACCAGCTCATTTGAATTTTGGTAAATTTATATTGGACAAATTACTACTAAATAGTAATGAAGTGGCATTGGTAAGTTTTTGTTCTTCTGCTATTTTGGTTCCTACATTTTGATATATTATGTTGTCGATTCAAAATCCTTATTTTAATACGTTGTTTAATTTGAGGAAGGCGTTTACCCTTGGTATCAACAGTATGAAATAAATTGCGGGGCGAAGAGGGGATTACGCATGGCCAGTAGCGCCGATGTGTACCTAAGTTTTTTTACGCTATTTCCGTTACGTACGGAATTTAAATTTAGAATTTTGTGCATTCGGTCTCCACGCTCAAGGCCCTTGATAGAAGCTATGCAATAGCTTAAAAACCCTAGTTTAATTCCCTATAACAGCAGTAGATTAACGTAGCAGTTAAAATCCTCTTAAAATCGATTTACAAGATCACCTCAAACAAACAGACAGACAAAGAAAACATTTTTGTTTCTTTCGGCGCCAGTATTAAGTAAAACGCTGTTTTGGTATACAAACGGACGGTTAAATTTCATTTATGTATAAAGATACTAAAATAATACACAGTGAATACATATATAATTACGTTACGCAAAACACATGGCAAAATTATTGGTTTAACTAAAGTGTTCCAGACGAAACCCGTGTGAACCCTCGTGTACTTTTGTCGTCTTATCTAATTAGCCCTCTACATAAATTACTTACATTTGCGCAAGTAGTGTATTTAAACTCATACAGACATCAATACAGCAGTATAGAAGACAACGTCTCATCAGTCGCACGAAAATAACGCTCCGTTAATCTATACATTAAAAAATAAAAGATATTTAATATTTCTTATAAAAATGTCATGTGCCGACATGTATATCTATGGTGAGCAGAATGTTAATATACCAGCGCATTTGAATTTCGGTATATTTATTTTAGACCGATTACGACTTAAAAACGAAGAAATAGCATTGGTAAGTTACAGTAACTATTGCAGTTTTTTTTTCTGAAAATATCTACACTACACTACATATTTTGTGATATTTTATTACTTTGTATTATTAAACAAATTCAGAAAAGAATTCAAAGAATTTTTAGAAAGAGTTTAATAATTTGCAAGTACCTACTTATATTTTTGTGTGTGAGTTAATTGATTTCCGGTTAAAGCTAAAATGAGAACCGATCCATTTTTATTTTAAAACTTTGTAGGTATATTATTATGAAATAAAAATTTACAGATAAACAGTAAGACACGTGAAACAATGACATACAAAGAACTCACGCAATATGCTGTTAATATGGCTACAGCTTTGAAGAAATTAGGAGTGAAACGAGGCGACATTGTTGCAATCGGGGCGGAGAAACGCAATGAATATGTCCCCACGATTCTTGCGATCGTACTGACTGGAGCGACGTGCACACCCTATGATTTAAATGACGGTCCTGGTGAGAGAAAACTTAGTCATTCCACTTTAGTTTTATCGCTTAAAAGGTTTTATTTAGCTTTACATTTTGAGTCGCACGTAACTGAAGCAGTTCGTAATTATTTTTATCGTTTCAAATTGTTATATAAAATTCGTCAATATATAAACACCGATTTGCGTATTAAGTTATGTGAATCATTGATACTGTCTAAACTAAACTATGCTGATACAGTATACGGGCCTTGCATACTCGGTAAAACCGCTAAGTTGAAACAGCGCATACAGAATGCCTGCGCGCGTTTTTGCTATCAGGTTCCTCCTCGTTGGCACATTACACCCTTTCTCAATAATGGAAATCTGATGAAGATGGATGCGCGTAGGAAACTGCATTTAGCATCTCTTATGTTCGGCGTTGTTTTATGGAAAACACCTGAATAACTTTAGCGCAAAGTGGTGTGGTCATGTGATGTCAGTTCAAGAAATACCAGAGCATCTTCATATCTTCTGGTAACGCCTAGAACGGCCGCGTTTCGTAGTAGCTTTAAATTCGCTGCAACACATTGCTGGAATGCTTTGTTACCTCTGTGGAGGTTTAGTGAGAGGTAGTGAGATGAAGGTGCGTGTTGTAATATATATAACTCCACATGATAGTTCGTACGACGTTTATTCTCGACCAAGACCAAACTATGACTAACTTATTACTAATCTTACGTTCTACAAGAAAAGTAGCGATCCCGCTTTATTTAAAGGACGCGCGCTACTTGAGGTTGTCGAACACATGTCCATAGCAGCAATAAATTCGTAACTAATATTGATAAAAGTGTGAGAACAAAATGTTAGACAAAAAACTAAATTTAAAATGGGTCCTCAAGTGGCTATGCATAAACTAGGGTAATAATATTACAAATTTATTGCAGCTTAAGAGCTTATCTTAAGAGATACTGGAGTGTGGCTACAGTGCCCCCCCTCAAGTGAAACGTACCGGCAGTTTGACAGTGCGACCGAAACGCGTTTGCTTAAATGGTACTTGCGTTAATAAAGTATTATTAGTATCTGTTCTTGAGGTAACGTTGGTTTGAGAAGGGTTTGACGTATCGTTGAGTTCTTGAAGTAAATATGCAGGTTTCAGTCTGTCTGTAGATATGTTTGCTTGACGAGTAGGTAACTGAATAGTAAACACTTTATCGCTTCGCTTTATTACACGATACGGTCCCTCGTATGGTTGCTGTAAGGGTTTTCTCACTGCATCGATTCGTGTAAAGACATGACTGCATTTCTGTAGATTTTGATGAACGAATATACTCTTGTTGCTATGGTGTGGAACGTTGTTGGCTTGAGGTTGATTTTCTTGTATTATTTCACGGAGTTTATCGACATAAGTATAATCCATTAATGGCGGGAGTTGAATGTTTGACGTGCATAGGAAGTCGCACGGCAGTCGTAGATTATGTGCGTAGGTAAGTTCGGCGGGGCTCACGCCGGTGTCTGTTCGCAGTGCTGCTCGCAAACCAAGTAGTACGGTAGGTAGCTTTTCTATCCATGTACTTGTGTCACTCAATTTCGCGCGTAATGAATTTTTCAGACTTCGGTGAAATCTTTCAATAAATCCGATTGATTGTGGATGGAATGGGGTGGTGCGGTTCTTTTGTATTCCGAGTAGCTTTGTGAGGTTGGTAAACAGCTGGCTCTCGAACTGGCGGCCTTGATCACTGGTTATAGTTTGTGGACATCCAAATCGAGTTATCCAGTTGTTGTAAAATGATTTTGCGATCGTGTCAGCTGTTATGTCGCATAACGGTACAACTTCAGGCCAACGAGTGTTTCGATCTATCATTGTGAGTAGATAGCGGTGTCCATCTGGTGTTGTAGGGAGTGGTCCCACGATGTCGATGTGCACGTGTTGAAAGCGTTCAGCGGGTGGTAATTGTGACGTACTTGAGACTGTGTGACGCTGTATTTTGCTATTTTGGCAATGTATACAGCTTTTAGTCCACTTGCCTACGTCTATGTTCATTGATGGCCAAAAGTACTTTTGTGAAATAAGCTTACGAGATGTTCGAATGCCGGGATGACTGATGTTATGTACACTGTTAAATACTTCGTAGCGATGTTCAGCTGGTATATGTACGAATGAATGGCGTTGATGTTTCACAATAGAGTTCGATGTTCGTGTTCGGTATTGTTCGCTTTTCGAACGTAATGTTATTTTGCAGCGATAGTTTTTTGAGTTCGTTATCAGTTTCTTGTGACTTAGCGATTGCTCTGAAGTTAATTGTGCTAGAGCAGATGATAGTTTCGATCCGACTTAGTGTGTCGGCGACGATGTTTTGTTCTCCGCTTATGTGACGTATGTCCGTTGTAAATTCACTGATGAACAAAAGTTGTCGGGTGCGTCTTGGTGTTTCGGTAGTTGACTGCGACTTCGTCATGGCGAACGTGAGTGGTTTGTGATCGGTGTAAACGATGAGAGGTCTTCCTTCGAATGTTTTACAAAAGTGTTTTATCGCCATGTATATAAGGTGTAAATAAATCAACTTGTCAAATTTTGTGAGCATAGTTGGTATCGAAAAATAAACACGCTAAAAATAAAATAAAAAATTTTTGAGCAATTTCATTTTTTCACGAAATAAAAGGATTTCATTAAATATTTTTATGCGTAAGATACCTACAAAATAATGTAGGTACTATGCCGTTCAGTCTCACTCGTCGGCAGTCGCTTGCGCCGACCGACCCCGCACAGCGAGTGTATTGTGGTACAGTGCGCATAACATTTACGCGTAATGTAAATCATTACAAATCTTCAAAACAGTAAAGTTTTTCTTAACTTTTTCACCGCGATTATTCATGATATATTATTCAAAACAACTCCTAAAATTATGACAAGTTAATTTTTTGACACCTTGTATAGCTAATAATTCGCGATCGTAGGTAGAATATTTCTTCTGTGTATCGGTGAACTTCTTTGAGTAGTATCCCAGTGGTTGCCATGATTTATTTGAACTTCTTTCCCCTCTTTCTCATATCCTTAACTTTTCTCTTTGCTCTGGTACATTTCCTTCCTTATGGCGTAAAGCTCATGTTCGTCCATTACCTAAAGTTACTAATCCATGTCTTCCTAGTCACTATCGCCCAATTTCCATCCTCCCGTTTCTATCTAAAGTGCTCGAAGCTTGTGTTTACAAACAGTTGGCTAAGTTTATCCACTCTAACAATTTCTTGAGCCCACTGCAATCGGGGTTTAGATCGGGTCATAGCACAGCCTCTGCTCTACTTAAAGTTACCGGGGATGTGAGGCAGGGTATTGAGAGCACTCTGGTTACTGTATTGGTTCTTATAGATTTCTCTAATGCCTTTAATGTAGTTGATCACGATGTCCTCCTATCTATCCTCTCTTACTTCATGATCTCACCAGATGCACTTAATTGGTTCTCATCGTATCTTCGGGGGCGTCAGCAGTCTGTTCGAGTCGGTGATAGCTTTTCCGATTGGAGTGATTTACACTCTGGGGTTCCCCAAGGTGGGAAACTTTCTCCTCTACTTTTCTCTCTTTTTATTGATCTCTTGACGCGCGAACTTCGCTGTGCGTATCATTTGTATGCTGACGACTTGCAGATTTATACTCAGGCTAGGCTAGAACGCATAGCAGCAGCAATCGAGGATGTAAATCGTGATTTGAGAGCTGTACAAAGTTGGACGTCTAGGTTAGGACGTTATGGGCAGCTCATATATGATAAATAGGCTAGATACTAATAAACTCTCCCCTATTGTCTACAATGGCTCCAACATACCATACAACACTGACGTGAAAAACCTCGGTTTGTACATGGACCCTACACTGAGTTGGCGTACACAGGTTACAAAGCTCTCGCAAAAAGTGACGGGATGTCTTCGTGCTTTCTATCGTTTAAAAAATTTCCTACCTGTTCCAGCTAAGACAACGCTAGTGCAAGCCTTAATCTTTCCCATCATTGATTATGCCGATGTGTGTTACCTCGACCTGAATGCAGATCTGATCAACAAACTCGACCGACTTCTCAACAATTGCATTCGATTCGTTTTTAATCTGCGCAAATACGATCATGTCTCCATTTTTCGGTCTCGTTTAAAGTGGCTCCCAATAAGACATCGGCGAAATGTACATGCTCTGACTACCTTGTACTCTATTTTAAATAACCCAAACTCCCCATCTTATTTAAAATCCAATTTTCAGTATCTCTATTCAACTCATGATCGTAATTTGCGTTCTTCCCACAATCTTCTTCTTTCTTGTCCCGCTCATACTTCAAGTCTCGTGCACTCATCCTTCAATGTGCAATCAATCCTCCTATGGAATGGACTACCTGTTGAAGTTAGGATGGCTAAAACTAAATCTTCATTTAGAACTGGTTTACGCCGTCATTATTCTAGACTGTTGGCACAGTAACCATTAGAATTATTTCTTCACTGCAAACATGTTTATAGATTCCTGACTACTAGTTATGTATGTATATATATGTAAGTATATGTATTATTGTATATGTAGGTATATGTATATTATGTATAGGTATATTATGGTATGTATAAGTATAATTTGTGCATCATTTTTATAAATAATTATAACCTTTTATTTATTTTGTATTCACCTATAGTAATTGTTTAGATTAAGTTGATGTTTAGTTTAAGTTTATTTGGTTCTTGTTTTGTCTTTTGATATTTTTTGTATTTGGCACCCACACTGTTGCTCTGTACTATCACTGGTTGGCTGGTAGATAATGCCCAAGGCATTAAGCCCGCCATTGTACTCTTGTATGTGCATGAAGTATTAATAAATAAATAAATAAATAAATTTATTCACGAATTGCTGTAAAACTGAGCCTGTTGCGTTGTCAGAGGCGTCGCAGAATAGTGCAAGCGGTGCGATGTGGCGCGGATGCGCGAGCAGGGCCGCGTTGCTGAGGCTAGTCTTGCAGATTTGGAATGCTTGAGTGGCCTCTTCTGTCCATTAAATTTGAGTTTTATCTCGTTTCTTAACGTTGTATAAATATGAATTTAGTGGTGCCTGTATAGATGCGGCGTTTGGTATATGATCGCGATATAAATTAATCATTCCGAGAAATCTTCGTAACTCTTCTATGTTTTTTGGTTGCGGGAATGCTTTAATGATGTTTGTCTTGTCTTGTGGTGGTTTTATGCCTTCTTTTGATACTGTGTAGCCGAGAAATTGTACTTGTGATTTTCCAAATTGACATTTGTCCGGGTTAATCGTAATGCCATGTTCCTCGAGTCATTGAAGTACGGTATGCAGATGCTCACGGTGAGTGGTGGCGTCGGGTGAGGCTAGGCAGATGTCATCTACAAATAGAAGTACTTCGTGCATATAGCGTTGAAATGTTTGTCCAGCGTTCTTTAACCCGGCACACAACTTCGTCGTTCTTCAGCGTTCTTTAACCCGGGAAACTCGAATAGGCCCATTGGTGTAATAATGGCTGTCTTCTGGATGTCTTCTTCACGTACTTTGATTTGTAAAAATGCTCTATTGAGGTCTAATGTGCTGAACACTATTTTGCCGGAGAGGTGATGGGTGAAGTCCTTTAAGCGTGGTACTGGGTAGCGATCTGGTATTGTGATGGCGTTAAGGCGGCGATAGTCATCACACACTCGTATGTCTCCGTTCTTCTTAGGGACGACATGAAGAGGTGATGACCATGGGCTCTTACTGGGTTGGCATATTCCTTGTTGTATCATATTTTCAAATTCCTTTTTCACAGCTTCGTATCTATGTGGCGGTATAGGACGAGCACGGCAGTGTACTGGTGGGCCTGTAGTTTCAATGTAGTGTTAGACTTTCAGTTTATTGTTGAGTTCCATAGCGGTTAGTCGAGTGACGCCGGGATATTTCGCTAGTATGTCGTGGTAGGGTTGCGACATGTCGATGCTGCGTATGGTGGGTGTGTCGGAGATGCAGAGCGGCGCGTTTACCTTGAGTGATGTGACGCCGTCGATTAGTCTTCGGTTTCGTAGGTCGACTATCAGTTGGTGGTGTTTTAAAAAGTCTGCTCCAAGTATAGGTTTGCTTACGTCAGCGACGATAAACTTCCACTTGTACGGACGTCGTAGGTTTAAGTCTAGTTCGATCGTTTTTTCACCGTAAGTAGGTATCACGGTGTTGTTGGCGGCGTATAGCTTAAAAGGCAATGGTGTGGAAATTGCTCCTTTTCTTCTAGGTAGCACCGAGATGTTAGCGCCGGTGTCGACCAAGAAGGTTAGTCTAGATTTCTTATCTGTTACGAATAGGCGGTATGAGTCATTTGAAGCGCTGGGATCCGCCGTTGCCAACGTTCTTTTTAGTTTTCCTGTTTTTGTGTTTTGAATGTGCAGGGTGCTGTGCAATTCCGGGCTCGTGCGCCAAACCATTGGTGATAATAGCAGTAAGGCGATGACATGTTTGGTTGATGCGTGCGAGACAGCGATGGGCTGCGGCTGCGCGATGGGCTGCGGCTGCGTGATGGGTAGCGTGAATAGCGACGAAAATTGTTGTTGTATGATGTTTTCGATTTCAACTCGGCGATTTCCAGTGACAATTTTCTTACCTCGTTTACTAGGTATTGGATGTCACTTTGTGGCGTAGCTGGACATGTTGAGGTTGACGGTGACATAACGGCAACGTCGTACGATGGTTGTTGTTCCATCATTTTGTCGACGAGCAGTGCCAGGTCTTCGAGTGTAGTTTTGGTCGTAAAAGATTCACTGACAGCGAGCACGGAGCGAATGTGAGGTGGAAGATGGTTGATCCACATTAGCTTTAGGGTTGAATCGGGTAACTTGTCTCTGGCTAGGTTTTTCATGCGCCGATGTAGTTGGGTAGGCCTTTGATCGCCTAGTTCCATCTCTGATAGTAGTTTTTGAAATTGGCGGCTGTCCGATTCTTTGTATGAAGATATAAGACGTTCTTTGATAGCCTTGTATTGATTTTCTGGTGGATTGTACAGCAAGTCAGTGATTTGCTCGATATCCTGACGTTCAAGCTGGGCGATGACCATTTGCGCTAGTTGGGACGGGTTTTTCTTGAGTTCGTTAATGGCGGCTTCGAAGCTGAAGAACTATAGCCTGGGTTTGTCTCGCCAGAATGGTGGGATGCGCATGTTAAGTGCTTTGCCAGCTGCTTCCTTTTCGGTGATGACGGCATGGCCCTGTTCTTCGGTCGTCATGTTGCAGCAAGGTGTTTACGATGATTGGTGAAAATATTGATGTTAAATTTTGGTAGTTTTAGAGCGACAGAATTGTCGGAGTCGTCGGTGTTGTGTTGTGATCACATCGGGGTCACCACTGTGGAGGTTTAGTGAGAGGTAGTGAGATTAAGGTGCGTGTTGTAATATATATAACTCCACATGATAGTTCGTAAGAAGTTTATTCTCGACCAAGACCAAACTATGACTAACTTATTACTAATCTTACGTTCTACAAGAAAAGAAGCGATCCCGTTTTATTTAAAGGACGCGCTACTTAAATAATCGCGCAGCAATAAATTCATAACTAATATTGATAAAAGTGTGAGAACAAAATGTTAGACAAAAAACTAAATTTAAAGTTGGTTCTCAAGTGGCTATGCATAAACTAGGGTAATAATGTTACAAATTTATTGCAGCTCTTAAGATACTGGAGTGTGGCTACACCTCCATTTCGTGCTGTCAAGAGTGTTAAATCTTTTAAAAATAAATTCAAAAAATATCTATTAACTCAACAAAAAGAAAACCTTTAACCTTTTTGATATTCAGATTCAAATATTAGATTCCAGCAATGGTGGTTACTAAAATAAATTTATTTTCTTTCTTCTTTCTTTCTTTATTTCACGAACTAGAGCAAAGTGTCATATATCTGTCAAAGATAAAACTTATCAATAATAAGTGGGAATTAATAGTGGTGCTCTAAATTTAAACTTAATAAATGGGGTTAGCAAATAACTGCCTAACATTTTAGCCAGAATTTAATAGAAGACTAAAGACTGACTTCAATATAACTAGGGCTGGCATCCGTGGTAGGACAAGGTGTCACAATAGTTCATAAAAATTAACAAACTTAAACAAAGTGCCATGTACGATACGCCTGGTCATTTATACTTCAATGAAAACTGCAGCAGAACACTGGGTATATAAACACGTGTTGAATAAAGGTTTTAAGCATGACTGATGCCTGAAGCAGACGTTCGGGGCGAAAGTGCAGCTACGTCTGCTATCTGCGGATACAAGTACAGAAACCGCAGTGTGTCATGCATGATCTGAGCTAGCAGAGGAGCTTTAAATGCTCAAAACCAGAATTTATTGATTTTAGATCTGTCGGTTACTTTGTGACCTGTATTTCTCTTCTATAAGTTAGGAGTATTATAAAGTATTCATTAAAAGATAAAGATAAAGACAAGTACTAGGTGCCACTACCTTTTTTACCTCGCCCCATGAGGATAGCAGAGGGCCATTTATCTGTCACCTAAATGGCGGGTAGGACAAAGACGGTCACTGTAAAATTAACTGAATATCAATGTAAATTAATATTACTGGAGATATAAGTGCAGGTAGCACTTATATCTCCAGTAATGTAGGGAGCCAACCTAAGGTTGACTATAACAACATCATGGTTCCCATTCTGTGACAATGGGATTAATGTTAAAGAACAAAATGATCTTAGTAGAACAGGGTGAGCACCTCAACAGTTTATTATTAATTTAAATACACATACAATTAGGGTATTTACACATATGTCTTTCTATGAAGACTTCTTAGTACTTATATTTAACGGACCAACCGCTTACCTATATTAATTAACTAAAATATACATGACACAACTTAGCCGTTGTGAGGAACTATAAAAATAAGTAAGTTATCCTACCAAGGTTATCTCCAGGGCGCAATCACCAGAGCGTAGCAGTCACGGAGCCCTCAAAGTCCCACGGCGTATGCCGTAAGTCCGGGTGACGCTGCAGGAAATCCGCGAAGTCAACGCGGTGGTACCACGCGTTGGACGGCTACGCCTTCCCGACCGGAAGCCTAGCTAAAATCACTACAGTGATACAAATGAAAAACGAATCTCTCGTTAGAATCAAAAGGTGCACGAATGCTCACATTGTGGAAATAATAATTCCAAACAACAGAATCAATAGCCCCCACCAAGGTGCCAAATCAAGTAACTATCTTAACTAGTAACTTAATAAAGTAATCTAATAAAAATAAAAATGCAACAACAGCAACAACACAACATTAACACAGCATTAAAATTAACATTAACACCCTCCCTGTAACAAAGAAAAAACTATCTTGTAGAAATCATTTTCATAAAACACAAACGGCCATTTTGTCGGACCTACATTAAGAACTAATGAGACTTACCACCATGCCAGCAATATGCAATTAGGTATCGGTGCTCGACGCCTGCGACTACGGCCTCAACTTCCAAATATAATTTTTTGAATTTTGTACGGCGTCATTTCTCCAGCGCGAAACCCATCTTTTCCAAAAAAATCATCGTTCCTCTTTTTGACCCAAAGACTACACCGCCTCGACCAATCAGGAGCCATTCCTTGGAAACTTCATAAGACCATCGAGAGCGAGAGCGAGCTATCGTAGGTCTCTGCTATCAGAAAAAAAACGGAGAACCGGAACCGACAATTAATCGTTCACTACAAAAGGTTGCCAGCGCAAAAACTGTGGGAAATGATACCAGCATTACCCACTTAGATACTACTACTATAGGTGGTATGATTTGCTACGTTACAACTGGGCACTAATAAAACAGTTAATAATAGCTGTGAAGATTGGTTACCGAAATGACCAACAAAATACTCAATTATACACAAGCATTAACATTAATTAATAGACATGTTCGTACCAATTCCACGTGCACTAATTAACGTAACTAAAAATGAAAATTGATAGTGTCAATAACACAATCTGGCAATGAAAACAGATTTTTTTATTAGAAACGCTGGACTAACGATTTGAATAATTATAAATGTGCACAAAGAAATAGCCAATTAATCAAAATACGCCATAGTTCTTTAAATTTTTACTTAAGTTTAGTTGCGCATGTTAGAATTGTTACTATTGTTTCAGACCAAAAAATCAGGAAAGTTTTAACTACGTTTTTAGAAGAGTCTGAATGATCTTAGCACAAAAAATATTTTTATTTTGTTATTGTTAATTGACTGTTTATCACAAGCCTGCCCGGGATGGGAGTACTCTATTATGCGGATGATAACCTTATCACGGCCAGGGCAAACAATTAGTTCATATCAGTATATGAACTGCCATTTGGACTATGCTTTTATAAAAACCGTATATGTAAAAATAATTTTATTTATATTTTCAGCTACGTTGAAACATAAAATAACTATAGTAAAACCGCAGTTCTTCATATGTTCAAATCACTTTTGGAACAAACACGGTGATATTTTAGAGAAATTCAAGTGTATAAATACATTTATATCAATAGACGACAATGTGGAACCTATGATATCGCTAAAAACATTGATTACAAATGATATCGATATTAACAAGTTCCAGCCAGCGCAAGTGCATGGACACACTGACACGGCAATTATTTTGTATTCTTCTGGCACAACTGGTATGCCGAAGGGTATACAACTGACACATTTAAATTTTATTCTGTTTTGCCTGCCAAATGAGTGAGTATGTGCCAAGGAATTGCGAAATATTTTTAATTGCTCTTCAAAATTGATTTTTTTTTAAACATCTGTCTTTTATCCTCGTTTATGTAACGTCAAAATGTTGTAATGTGCTGTTCATATTTGTCAATATTTTAAATAATCGATTTATTTTAAAATGTTTATAATTTAGTCTACAGAACTTTTAGTTAACAGTTTATAATATTAACATTTATTCCATTATTTTAGATTTGAAGATGATTCTCTACAGACGGCTTATATCTTAGGCGAATGGATTTATAGCTATGACCTTAGCACGACGTTTGCATTCCTTAATTTAGGAAGAAAACTTGTGTACGTGGATGAAAAATATCCCAATTTTTTCAAACATGTTGAAGATTACAAAGTATGTAAAAATATGGTACATATTCAAAAAAATTCTAAAGGTCTAAAAATTTGCGTTATTTATCACTAGATAAGCAAGAATATTTTTTATTGAGATAAGACTAGCTTTTTTAAATGATGATGATAAAAAAACCTATTCGTACAGGGTCAGGTAAATTTTTAAGTCGAGATATTAATATTCTATCTATTAGATAGCGTTATTTTTAGGGTTCGTACCAAAAGGTGAAGTGGGACCCTATAACTGCCTGCACAGCCTTCCTTCTGTCCATCTGTCCCTAGGGTGTATCGCATTATAGCTAGAGATTGAAATTGAAGACCCTTGCCACTGAGGTGGTGGCCGGCGGTGGAGTTGTACTGGCGGTCTCAATCGACATAGAGAATGCCTTTGGCAGTCTGCCGTTTGAAACTGTAAGAAAGGCCTTACGATATCATAGAGTGCTGCGGTACCTACCTCTGAAGGCTGCTGGAGGCTTATCTCGAAGAGAGACTTGTTGTGTGGGAAGATAGCAGTGGGCGATTAATCCGACGTTCCATGAATTGCGGTGTTCCACAGGGATCGGTTCTAAGCTCGACCCTGTGGAACATCGGTTTTAACTCCTTGTTGAGAGGTGAAGTTCTGCCTGGGATGGGGGGGTACGCCATTTTGCGAATTAAGCAGCTAACTAATAACTAAGCAGCCACTCGCCTCGCTGAAGCTGCGGTAGAACTCACTATATACACTATATATAACTCGATTAGAACATAATATTATGTACTAATTGAGCGCTGGAAAGATGATATGCGTCAACCAGCAGCAGGCAAAGAAATAGCGGGAGCTATAGAACCATTTCCAGCCATGCCTACAAACATGGCTGAAGCGCAAACACGGTTTTATGAGCCACCGACTGACGCCGGTACTTACTGGACTTGGATGCTTCGGCAAGTACCTGCATCAGATTGCTAGAAGGGAGGTCACGCTCTCGTGTAATGAATGCGATGCGCCTGATCTGAACTAAGATAAAAAAAGATGTGTGGCACTCGGGGACTGCCGCGATAAAGCTATTGCATAGCTTCTATCGCGGGCCTTGAGCGTGGAGACTAAATGCACAAAATTCGAAATTTAAATTCCGCAATAAAGATAGCGTAACTAAAAAATACTACACACGGCGCTTGTAATTGCATAAGTTGATAAAAAATACTATGCAATAGCTTTACCGCGACAGTCCCCGAGTGCCACACGTCGTTTTTTTTTATCAACTTATGTATTTATAATTATTTATTTATTTTATTTATGCAAGAATCTACATACCATAAACTAAAATAAGATTAATAATCCTTATTTACTGATTCTTACATCTGTCCATTGTTTATGGTAATTATGATAAAATAGCGATTGTCAATCAAATGTCAATCTGTTTTAAATTAAATGTCAAATGTCAATCTGTTGGTATACAATTTTAGTTTTGATCTGTGTTTCTGTTATCTGAACATTTAGGATCTATGTTGTCGATTCAAAATCCTTATTTTAATACGTTGTTTAATTTGAGGAAGGCGTTTACCCTTGGTTTCAACAGTATGAAATAAATTGCTGGGCGAAGAGGGGATTACGCATGCGCAGTAACGCCGATAATGTAAGGTTTTTTCGTTACCTACGGAATTTAAATTTCGAATTTTGTGGATTTATTCTCCACCCTCAAGGCCCGCGATAGAAGCTATGCAATAGTTTAAAAATTATCTGTTGACGTTATTACAATAAATGCTAAATACAATAATTAATGTTCTCTACATGCAAAAAGCGTTTTCAATGCAATGTGAAGATACTTTTAAACAATATGATTATTGACGGTATGAATGAATGTATTGTGATTATAACATGGGTACGCGTACTTGGCCGGTTTTTGAAATAATGTATTGTATTGAGTTGAAAGAATTACAAAAATTTTGAATTTTAACTGAGTATTTGCATTTTGATACTAAATTGCTTGCAGATTAATATAGTATTGGCAGTACCATATTTTCTATGCTTCATCTTAAAAATAAATGACGCAGTGAAGTACAATCTCGAGCCGCTTAAATATTTCTTTTCCGTGTCAACTCCATTGCATAACAAGTATATAGAAGAGCTTAAACGTAGGTTAGTAGTAAAGTTCTTAATAATATTTATTATATTCTATAGCAGGGCCTCAGGTTAAGAGAGCCCTGAGAGACAATGTTAAAAAAATCCCTTCCATTGACTTTCAACACCTTTTACCTAGAGCTAACTAAACTTAAGCTACTTCTTTCTACGTTTTTTTAGGTATCCAACAGTGCAAAGCATACAAGGCTATGGAATGACTGAAATATCATACATAACTACTCAAATGTGGGCTAAAGATAAAATACCTGGAAGTGTCGGCATGGCAGCTCCTTGTAAAATCTTAAAAGTAAGTAAGTATATATTTTAATTACGACCGGTGGGACAGAGTTGCGGGTACTTTTACAATTATGATATATATAAAGACTGCCTTATCCAATATATTTCATTGTTGACAAAATAAGTCAAAGGTTTACCCCTCGGATCTTGGTCTATTAAAACATATAATATATATATATATATATATATGTATAATATATTAACGTCAATACCTTTGATTGACAATCGCTATTTTATCATAATAACCATAAACAATGGACAGATGTAAGCATCAGTAAATAAGGATTATTAATCTTATTTTAGTTTATGGTCTGTAGATTCTTGCATAAATAAAATAAATAAATAATTATAATTGCATAAGTTGATAAAAATATATAATAGCTTTACCGCGGCAGTCCCCGAGTGCCACACGTCTTTTTTTCTTTCTCAGGTAACCAGAGTTACTCAATTAGACTATAACGGCAAAATTTAATCAACTATAACTAGCGTAGTGATCACACAAGACTTATTTTTCTAGTTATTATCTTGTAATAGAGTAATCTGTTTGCTATCCTTTGTTGATTCATACATCTCCGTTTCGTCTCATGAGTCACTCGTTGGTACAATTTTTTTGTGTGAACTTATTTATTTTATTGCGTCTAGGTATTTTCTTTTGTATACCCATATACAGTATTGCATCATATTCGTACTCTAGTATCTATATATAACAAGCGTTGTGCTTAGTTTGGAGCCAGAGAATGAGTAAATTTGAGAAGCATTTATTACATACTATCTAACCATTATAAAATATAGTTGATGATGAACTTCATGGTATGGAGAATAAAAACTTTAAAAGCAACTATGTATTAGATGGCTCAAAAGTATTTTATTCGCTTTGTAGGTTGTAGAACTACAAACTGGCCGAGCATTAGGCCCAAATTTGCTTGGTGAAATATGTGCTCTAAGTCCTTCTCTTATGAAGGGTTATGTTGGAGGAAATACATGCTACTTAGACGAAGAAGGATTTTTGAAAAGTGGAGATCTAGGTTATTACGATGACAATAAAAATTTCTATGTCGTTGAAAGATTAAATGACACGATCGCGTATCAGGGAACCAAGGTAAATATTTTTTTTTCAAATATATGAAATTTATCTTAATATGAAATGTAAAGTCGATTGATTGGTGCATTGTTTCATGATTATCGATATCACAATCCTCTATGACGGTAATCTTGTGCAGCCTGAGAAAAACCAAAATACAATAGAAAAACTTGGATTGACCTGATGAGGTTGTCTTTATGTGGTAGGTATGTGGACATAGCGACTATCGAACCAATAGTTGTAACGAGCAATAATCTTATAGCCATAAGCCAGTTATTGAAAGGAAAACGTTTCGTACCTGGGTCAAGGGATTGACGCAGTAGGGTCTCGAATCTATCGATGACGCATTAAGAGGGTACTGTACTCCTAATTTAGGTATTTGCATTAGGTATTGCTATCAGTATTCCCGAGCGCCGCGTTGAAAGGGACAAATATAGCTGAAGCAGATTTTACCTACAAATTCTTTGAAAAAAAAAAAAGACGTTTTGTAGTCTCCTTTTTTTCTTCTCGGAAGTTAAACCGATTTTAATTGTTTTTACTCTTTATTTTAGATGAAGAGTATATCTATGCTTCTATCACTTTCTTTTTTGGTGAAACTTGCCAAGTTTGTGTGTACCGTACCGTGTGTACAGTACCCTCTACTGTACTCCTAATTTAGGTATTTGCATTAGGTATTGCTATCAGTATTCCCGAGCGCCGCGTTGAAAGGGACAAATATAGCTGAAGCAGATTTTACCTACAAATTCTTTGAAAAAAAAAAAGACGTTTTGTAGTCTCCTTTTTTTCTTCTCGGAAGTTAAACCGATTTTAATTGTTTTTACTCTTTATTGTAGATGAAGAGTATATCTATGCTTCTATCACTTTCTTTTTTGGTGAAACTTGCCAAGTTTGTGTGATAGACGCTGCAACTTTATCTAAAGAAAATCGAAATAAACGGGATTTTCAGATGGTCATATTTCTTTTAGTTATTATGTTTCGTAGAAAAGAAAGTGATAGAAGCATAGATATACTCTTTATCGATAATATAACGTAAGAACTATTAAAATCAGTTTAACTTTCGCGAAGAAAAAAGGGGAGTACGATGCCCATATTTTTGTATGGAGCATAATTTAGTATCGTGCCCTCTTAGGGCCGGTTTTTTGATCCGTAGTTAACTCAACCAATGTTTAAATAATGCAACCAATGGTTAAATATCAGCAAAATGTGTTTTTTGACGCAATATCTAACTATTAGTTAGATAATTTAACTACTCGTCTTTGGTGGGTTAACCAATATGGCGAATGGTTAGTTAAAGTTTTTAAATCATAGCCATTGTTAATATATTTTATTATATTTTCGTTATTATTACAGCACAATTATAAATTGAAACACATATAGATACTGCGATGAGTCGGAAAGTTAGTTCTTCAGATAAATATATAGAAATGATGCACATTTTTTGTAATTATATCCGACGGCCGATGGACAGACGGGGGTCACAAGCTTATTTATTTTTTCATTGTAGAAGTTGCACCACGATCCTTTAGAATAAAATATATAACACGTTAGACACTAGTTTATTTTGCGAGAATGTAACGAAATAAAAAAATAAATTTCAATTACTACACCTACTTATTTTCTAGCATTACTTCAGTTAACTGTCGTTGATGATTTGATGGAAAAAGATAACTAAGGTGAATTTCTTCTTTTAATTTGAACATTATTCACAAAACTTTCGTATTTGTTGGCGTGGTATTATTAAATTTAAATATCAAACAAACAAAACATTAAACATTGTATAGAAAGTTACACTGTCCCAACCTCCCGGCAATAAATAAAAATAAAAAAAAAAAAAAATAAAGGCAATAATCCGAACAATAAACTAAAGCAATGGACAACACATTCGGACGTTAAAAAAAGGTCAGTTGTCATAAGAAAAAATGTTACCCACTCCAAATTTGGGGACCCATGTTCTCATTTTACTGGCAACAAATTTAACCAATCGTTATTTTAAACCATAGTTAAATCAAACATCAAAAATACGAAACTGCTATAACCATTGGTTAACGACTAACCAATGGTTAGAATAACTAATAGTTAAAGTACGTTTGACCACGGATCAAAAAACCGGCCCTTAATCAACGACAGCATGGTTTCGTGTTTAAATAAAAATAGTGTTATTATCTACACAGTGTTTCATAATCCGTACGTTCTGTTGTGATGTAACTTCTGCAAAATAATTTCTCATAAAATATTTTCTCGATTATATTGATCCGATTGTACTTTGTAAAAAATTGCAGATATCTCCAATGGAGTTAGAAGCTATTTTAGAGTTACATCCATCTGTGAGGGAAGCAGGAGTAGTGGGTAAACAAGTACCTGATAATGACGAGGAACCGACTGCTTTTGTTGTAAAGCAACCTGGGGTCCAGGTCACTGAACAAGATTTGATAGAATATGTTAAAAAAGAGGTAACGCTAGGTACTTTGTTTAAGCTGATAGTAATCATATTATCTAGACATTAAATCTTATAAACTGGCATTAAATTTTTAACTCTAATTGATATTGTAAACGCATTGCTTGAAAATAAAACTTGACAGGTTTATTTTTTTAAATGAAGTTCCTTATAAGGTAGGAGGATGCGATATTAGTTTATTACTCCTCCTCCTCCTCCAGCCCATTAACGTCCTCCACTTTGTGTTGGGCACGGGCCTCCTCCACTTTAGCAGGGATTATGGTCTACTGTGCCGCGCTGACCAGACGTGTTGGCACAGGGTTTATTTTCGAGTTTTCCATCTCTCACAGAGGATGTTATCTGTGTTTAATATCCCTTAGCTGGCTTTTATAGCACCCTGGGGAGGAAATGGAGTGGTCACGCTTGTATTCTTAATCCGTCACCACACGGACATGTTTATTACTATCAAAATAGTATTTAAATTAAATTTAAATTAATTACAAAATATCTATTTAAATAATGTATGTTTATTTATTTTTCCAATAGAATTTCCGTGAGAATCTTCTAAATGTTTTCCTTTCTATGTAAAACATAACAATTTTATTACAAACAATTTATTTTTCGATTAATGTTAATTTATCTTAATTTTGCAGGTACCTCCGTACATGCGATTAAGAGGTGGTGTTATTTTTATTGAGAAGATACCTAGAACCACTCTAGGGAAAAAAATGCGTCGTTTGTTGAGAGATATGTTGTAATGAAAATAAGTCCTGCTTCAATTTTATTCTAATAAAAGAATCGGGTTATTTTTTTAAGTATTTAGGCAAAGTTGGGTAACTTAATTTTTTTTTACTAAATAATATGTATATAAAATCGAGCTCTCTGGTACAAGTTGTACTAGAAAAAATATTTATTATTTGTCTTCGTATTAGTAAAATATATGCTTTTTATTTCAGAGTAGTAGATATTTTTTCCAGCAAAATACATATTAATGCACCATTCAGATTTCGTTCTCGATATTATACATATTCATTGGTAGGTAGCGCCAGTGACCACCATCGTCGCACTAAATTTGAGAAAAAAAAACATAAAAATTAAACAACATATCGTAATACCTACGCGCGCCTCCATTCGCGTTTTAGTGCTCGCCTAGTTCGCATGTTCTGTCGTCTCAGTGTATTTATTTTTCAGATTTATTGTGATATTAGTGTTATCATAAGGAAGACGGCAATTATTAATTATTACTTCAAATAAACGACCATCTTGGTAAGGAATACAATATTTATTATGGAGTATAAGTTTTCAACTTCGCAACGGGTTAGTTTTTAAACATTTATTTTCATCCGGTTAACATATAATGTTGCATGTCCCGTGAATAAATACAATAATGTTGGCTTTTGCACAAAAACATTAATGTATTAATTAATTGTTGTCAACTTATAAGACAGCTATCCTACCTACATCACATCATACATGTGAACCGAAAAGTAGTCAGTAATAACGTAGTTTATTTTGTACTACCCGCAAATAAATGAAATTATTCGTTAAGGCGATACACTTTTGTTAAGAGGTGACTACACACTTTAGTTAAGGGGAGATACTTGCAGTTAATCAATATTTTGAACAATACAAATTCATGAAATAACACGCAAAATGGAAATGCATGATGTGATTCAATATTGTTATATGCATGTGTGTGGTATATGATATTCTGTGGACTGACTTGACTGGGTGGTAAATGATTTTGTTTGCTAACTTTTAGACAGTTTTAAAGAACAAAGTTCATTATTACTTAGACTTATCGTTATGCTTTTCTCCCTTATTGGTTGGCTGAGATTATTGCATTTGTTAACAAGCTGATACTATCATATGACAAGGACAAGGAGTTTATTAATCACCCATCAACCTTTCTCTGCTTAACGCTGGACATAACCCTTCTATAACAAGAAATTATTATATTTATTATGTTGTAAAAATAGTAACGTAACGACTACCTAGATGGCGTTACTCTGTCAAAATAGATCGTGATATTGTTTATCCCAGACAAACGATGAGATTTTGTATTCAGATTTTTTTCAATAGCATGATAAAGTAACCTAACGCAATCTACCCAGGGGGTTTGATTTTTGTTACTTGCGCGTATTACGTCAATGTTAGAGCCAATCAACCGCAGGACTAGGCTCCGAATCTAACTAACCAATCGGAGTCCATATACCTGTGACGTGTCCCACCTGTAGCTGCAGGTGGTGCGTACCGTCGAGACCAAGCGGAAAAAGAAAAGTGCCTTTCTTCTAAAGACAGTTATACCAGAACTTCATTCATTTTTATGGACCTTGTATAAATCATTAATATTAAATTTTTAACCAAGCTATTGCTACAACTTTGCAATAGAGTAAATCATAATATTAATAATCACAAAAGTTTCTTTATTACATAATTTTGATAGCTATGGTTACTATTGGCTTTTGGAGTCTTACTTTCTCGCATTATTTGAGAGGATATAAGCACATGGACAGCGGAAGCGCCTCTATATTATACTATGAAAAATTATGTCACTTGGTTTGCGTATTTCTCTTTGGAGATATACTCGTACCATCGCAACAACAATTTTTCTAACAATGTTTTGGTCTGACTGACAAAAACCTTGTTGTTTTATATAATGCGGCTGTTTTATATAAACTTGCTGCTTACAAGCTTTTACTAAAGAGCAAACACGAAGTTATGAGACTGTATAACGAACATTTTTAATATATAGCCCCGTGCTATGAATACATAACATGCCTGCGATCCCGTACTTCCCTTAAGAACTCTACGACTCAATAGTTAAATTTAGCAAACAACTAGGTCTGATATGATCCGATACTTTAATAACGACGTATACCTGAAATTACGTAATTTTCTTTAGAACTGTATCTACTTCTCATAATTTAATATGATTGTTAAAACTACGGTTTTACCCGTATATAAAAATTATGTCTCACTTGAGTTTGCGTATTTCTCTTTGGAGATTTACTAACCAATAATTTAGTTTTACGGGCAGTACTTTGGTCTGATCCACAACTAAAAGTTTTACGTTGTTATTCACCGACTATGATGAATATTAGCTATATGCTAAAAAGACATACCCGAGTTTGCGTTCTTCTCTTTGGAGCTTTACTACTCGATAATTGGTCTGATCCACAGCTAAAAGTTTCACGTGGTTATTCACCGACTATGATGAAAATTAGCTATATGCTAAAAAGACATACCCGAGTTTGCGTACTTCTCTTTGGAGCTGTACTACTCGATAATTTATTTTTACGGACAGTACTTTGGTCTGATCCACAACTAAAACTTTAAATCAATTGATCATCGAATTAGGATGAACACAAATAATAACCCTCTATAATATAAAATAATATCAATCGGTAACTATGTGTGAGCCGTATGCTATATAACTGAGTTTGTGTACTCTTCTTTGGAATTGTACTACTCAAATATTTAATTTAGCGGACAATACTATGGCTTAATGCATAACTAATAAATTATTTGATCACAAGACAATTTAAAACTGTATAAGAAATAAACGAACAAATGTGCCTGTACAAGACTAAATGTTTTAAGATTTACTATTACCCAATATTTAGACTTCAAGCAGTATTTTTAGGTGAATTTTTTAAATAAATAAGCAACTTTGAGACACGGCGTTACAATAAAACGACACTGATGCTTACATGGTAAAAGCCAATAATAATGCAGAGGCCATAGCTGTTATATAGCCACGGCGTTGCAATTCACGTTAGTTGTGAATCACTGAATTGAGATATGTTATAACTTCTGATTGAAAAGCTCTTATTCAAGACAGATTAATGTTGTTTCTTCGTAACTATTGGTGCTAGCTGTAAATGCCAACTTGTTGATGACCAGTCAGTAGATTACCATTTTTCTGGTATATAAAAATAAATAATCATTAAAAGAGCGAGTCATAATAAAATTATTTCAATAATCTATGGTACTAAATTAGGTTATTGTTGTCGTCGCCGCCACCGTCCCCCCCCCCCTGCAAGATTCGTAGCAGAAACCTGACTAGTGTGTAATCTCCTTTACAATTCCACATTTTACGACCGCTTCGAAACAATAGACACCCAGAATACACGCTATAAACGCACAGGTGCGGCGCACCCCGCTTGCCTACAGATTTTTTTTTTGTATGGACGCGTATACGCGTCGGCCCGCACTTGGTGAAGATTAGAAAAACGCGCATAAGCGTTAGCCGCACTGAACGTATTAAGACTCTTTAACAATAATCCTAAATGCACATAAGTCCTTTTAGAGATAACGTTAACCATAGAACCGGTATCAATTTTTAGTGCAATGTCTAATCCGTTACATTTTATTATTTCAACCCATTCATTTGAAGACTTACATGATTTTTTAGTTTCCTCAATAGTGTTGACAAAAAACATATCCTGACCGTCATCCTCACTATTCGTAGAATCCATACTTAGATTTAAAACTTTTCGGATCACTTTCTTCTGCTCACACACTCGCGAAAAATGACCTTTTACATCGCAAATATAACACTGCGCGTTACGTGCCGGACATTTCTCACCACCTAGACAACGACCGCTGCCGCAGCGCGCACAGGCGGGCCGATGAGTGCGCGGCGGCGGCGGCCCGCGAGCGCTGGCGCCGCGCCGGCCCCAAGCGCGCCGACCGCTTGGCCCAACACCGCCACGGTGTACCGCATCTACTTGTACGGGCACTGACGCGCTGCCGATGTACTTACTTTCTTCTGTAGACATTTCCGCGGCCTGACAAATCGGTATCGCCTTCAATAATGTTAGTTCATCGGTACGAAGAAGTCGATCTCGCACCTTATTATCCAAAATACCGCACACTATCTTATCCCGTAGTAAACTTTCATGCAATTCTCTGAACTCGCATTGCTGACTCAGTTTTCTCAGCGCCGTTACGTACTGATCAATATTTTCCTCGGCCTCTTGATTCCGAGTAAAGAACTTAAACCGCCTCATCGTGACGTTTGGTTTTGCACCGAAATAATTGTCAAATTTCTTGAGAACACAGGTGATGTCATCTTCGCTCTCACCCTCTTGAAACGTAAATGTCGTAAACACATCGTACCCCGACGAACCTATGAGGTTGACCAACAAACTAGCCTGAACGTCTTTCGGCTCTCTGCTCACCCCAGACGCTTTGAGAAATACCTCGAACTGTTTGCGCCATTGCCGCCACGACTCAGTTCGCGCGGCTGGCCCACCTTCGAGTGATAATTCCGCTGGAGGATGCGCGTGTTCCATATTTATGTTCAATTGCAATATACTTATGCACTTTTAAAGCTAATATTTTACAGGTTCAAGACCTTCTAAGCAAAAATATTGTTTAAAATAGCACACCGCTGTCACCATGTAGTGAAACACACGTTAGTTGGTTCAATACTGCTTTATTTAAAACTACCTACATACAATGTTATATCATAAGTACAGTAACATATACTACATTTCTGTTTGTCATAATTTTGGTTTTTGATATATTTAATTGGAGTCCAATGCTATTGCTAACAGCAACCAGTTCGTTCAACATTTTTTCTAATTTGTGAGACACTTTCGGCAAAGAGTACGATATCGTCAGCAAATCTTAGGTTGTTGAGTAAATGGCCATTTATGGCAAATACCTTTGTTTTGCCAATTTAGATTTTTCACTATGGACTGTAGAACAGTTATAAATATTTTAGGAGAAAGGGGATCTTCTTGACGTACGCCTCTGCATATATTTATTTCATTTCCTGTTTTATCTAAAATTACTCTACTAGTGGATTTCTTATATATATATCTTGAATGAGTTCCACAGTCTCAGATGGTATACCACACTTCTGGAGAGCTCTCCACATGCTGTTGTGAGAGATTGAATCAAAAGCCTTTGCATAGTCAACAAAAGCACGATATATTGGTTTCTTCATTTCTTCATATTTTCTATAATTAGATCCAGTGAGTGTATATGGTCCATGGTTGAGTAATTACTTCTAAATATTTTTTAACACTTGCGCGACTCATCTGTTTAAATAAAACTACTTCAGTCTCACCCGTGACCATGGTGACTGCAAAGTCTCCGAAACGTCGGGCCAAAATTTAAAACAAATATACGCGTCTAAATCCGTAAAAAGTAGTTTTATTTAAATTACTTCTAAATCCTGCCTGTTCAACTGGTTGATAATCTTCTGTGAATTTTGTAAGGCGCAGTTCCAGACAGGAAGAAATAAGTTTATAAAGATTTGGTTGCAGACTAATCGGCCGATAGTTGTTTACATCTGCAGGATTTCCTTTCTTGTACAACAAAACTATGTTTATCTGATTTTGCCCACTCACAAGGTATTTTTCTGTTATCCAGTATTTTATTAAATAAGGTTGTTAGAAGGTATGGTTGTCCTATTTTGATTGCCTCATTTGGTATACCATCAGGTCCAATGGCTTTTCCCTTCTTTAGTGACTTAATCTTTGTACTAACTTCGGACTTCCGCACTATAGCTATATACTTATATAATATATATTAGTATATATATATATATTTATATAAGCGTATTAAAAAAGGAAACAAAGGTAGCATAATGTTTAAGCAAGTCGCATAACTATAAAAGTAGTAATAGTGTTTATGGAATTAAAATACTTTTTCCTCACATTTTGAAATTTGTTGTTTTACATTTATTTGATAAGAGTTGGCAAAAAGTAATTAAATAGAATCAAATTGAGTATTCATATTTGAATATTTTTTACCTGACGATAGCAAAAACTAATTTACATAATAGTATGTTTGAAATTTATTTTAGTTTGTGGTAAGTAACTGTTTTAAATGTCAATTAACTGTTCTACTTTTAGCACAAACTTTTCAGACGAGTTTTTTTAAAATATTTTATTTTAATTATTTAATTTTATTAATATACTACCACCAGATCGGACCGCGTCCCACTTGAGAAAGATCTGGCAAGAAAAATAATTTAATTTTTGATTTAAGCTATTTAATCAAACACGAAAATTTTTATGAAATATGTATTACCATTTACGAGGAATTTAGTTAGAACTAAGTGTATTTTACAAGCTTTCATTTAAGCTTTGTTTATATCTATCAGGGCATAAAATTGTTATTGAAATGCTGTGAAGCATCACGTAGAAAACGTAGTTTTGAAATGCACCAAATGTACCCGTTTTAGGCATATTAATCTTTGTTATTTCAGTTTTGATTGATGTACCTACCTACTAGAGGAAAGCAAATATAAACTAAACTGTGCAATGTAAATAATAATAGTGTTGGAGCTGAATACAAATACTAGGACTGTCACTTCTCTTGATATACAAATATTCCAAGCCATTAGACTGTAATATGCTCACATAAAGGGGCACAAGTCGTATGTCTAAAAATTTTGTGCATATAGCAGATAGCATATAGCAGATAGCAGAAAACTTAAGAATTATGTAATGTTGTTAAATAAAGAAATAAAAAAAAAGGAATTCCATACAATGTTCTTAATTATTATGGTGGTTTTAATGTCATAATATTTTTTTTCATGAGCGCTGTTCGAGTATCTATGTAGGTATGCTGTAGTAGATGTGTATTGTTCGATGATATGAGATGTCTTCTTTTTAAACCGATAAAATACATGCTCAACACGCACACGTAGAAGACAGAGTGCTTGGCCACCAAAAGAGAAGCACTGCGGGAGCGCGGAAGCACTGGAGGCACTTTGTCTTTGAGCTAGTGGCCGCCCCCGTTCAAACTATCCGGCGAGGTATCCACGCGCAGCAGGTCCGCGTGTCAGAAGGCCTGCCGTGCGTAAAAGGAAAAGGTTGACCTAATGGTACCAACTTAAACGGTCTCGATTACATAATTTTTTAGGAATCGAGATCACATTTTTCTTCGTAAACGTTTCTGGTAGGTAATAAACAAAATAATGACGCAATAAAAACCTATAAAAATAAACTGAAATGTTGTAATATTAAATATTTAACTAAGAATTTATTATTGATGTATTCGTAATAAATGAATCGCTCCTATGCCTATGGAGCAAAGTTAAGATAGGTATTATACTCAGTTCCTTTTAGACGAGCAGATTTGTCCGATACCATCATAATTGATTACGGTCCAGTTCTGAGATGAATTGGCTGTATTTATATAATAAGTTGTTTACATTACAATACAATACCTTTATACATTACAATACCTTTATCATGATGCTAGTTTTACAGTGGGAACAAATAACAATATGATGAACAATATTAGCCAAAGAATTTTTCTTTATTTTTTAGGTGTAGAATAATATAATATGCTCAGTTTCAAAACTAATTAAATTGCTTCCTTTCTTGCTTCGAAATTCTGCATTTTTTTATATTATTGCATTGTTATCGCTCTTAATACTTATGTGTGCCAATTTACAGATCAATCTGACTACTGCAAGTGGGTGAGAATTGGCATTGTTCATATTTTTTTGAAACTCTTAATTCGAAAACCATTTTGACGGGCCTCGTGGTGTAGTGGTTCTGGTAACGGACTGCCGATCAAGAGGCCGCGGGTTCGATTCCCGCTCGGGACAATCATTTGTGTGATTTTTCTAATTGTCATACAAATGTTTGTACTTCGTCTGGGTGTTTCTATGTATTATAAGTATGTATTTACAAAAAAAGTAGTATATGAATTCTATCCGTGTTCTGGTACCCATAACACAAGCATATAAGCTTAGCTTGCGACCAGAGGACGTTGTGAAAAATGTCCATGAATATTCATTTATTATTTATTATTTTATTTATTTATTTCGGGGAATAGAGTTTCTGATCATGATCTATTAGCTTTTTCGGATAATTTGCTATATTGACGATTATTTTTCCAAAAAAGCCAATAATCTCTATTTGCTCTTGAAATGAAGGACTTAAAACATTAAGGCGTTCCTAGGGATATACTACTCTGTGGTGGAGTTGAAATTGGTCTATTTTAACAACCCGGCAACTTTGAAAAGATGTATTGCAATCTGTCTTAAGTCTATCACGAAAATGCATTATACAAATTGCGTACAACGATGACGTCACAACATTACAGAAAAATTACTTTAAGTATTTTTTAAAAATTTTATATAGTGAATATTTCAATAATATTGAAATTAGTTACTTAAAATAGTCTATATTTAAAAAAAAAAATATAAGAACAGCAGGTCAAAAATTATGAACAATCCCAATTACTTTCAAAGATTCCGTTACATAGATTTATACAATGATAGATACGTACGCAGCTAATAAAAGCGTGTTAGTAATAAAATGGTGTCATTATTCAACATCATACTAACAGTAAATTTATTTGCTCATAAGTAATTTATTTTATGTATTTTTTTTTCAACATTACATAGCACGAACAAGATTTACTTTTTAGTTTTTACAGGTCAGTAAAAGAATAATGTATTAATATTACAGACTATATAACTGAATTTAACAGTAACACATTGATTCGATTTATAATAAGAAATTAATTTAAAGTTTTGACTCCTAACTGTTTGTCTTCTATCTGGCTGAACAAATGAATTAGGTAGATAAGTTTGAAGACTATTGATTATTTCTTTCATCTTTTTAATTTATAAAATTAGACCACAAAACATTTTTAAGCTATGGCATAGCTTCTATCTTCTATCTATCTTCTTCTATATATGGCCTTGAGCGTGGAGACTAAATACACAAAATTCGAAATTTAAATTCCGTAGGTAACGGAAATAGCGTAAAAAACCTTACACAACGCCGTTTCGCTGTTCGCGCTGCTGACTCATGTCAGTTTTGGCGTTAGTTTTTATTTTGTTGACATTTGATTGACAATCGCTATTTTATCATAATTACCATAAACAATGGACAGATGTAAGCATCAGTAAATAAGGATTATTAATCTTATTTTAGATTATGGTATTTGGATTCTTGCGTAAATAAAATAAATAAATAATTATAATTGCATAAGTTGATAAAAAAAACTACGCAATAGCTTTACCGCGGCAGTCCCCGAGTGACACACGTCTTTTTAGGGTTCCATACCCAAAGGGTAAAAACGGGACCCTATTACTGAGACTTCGCTGTCCGTCCGTCCGTCCGTCCGTCCGTCCGTCTGTCACCAGGCTGTATCTCAAGAACGGTGATAGCTAGAGAGTTGAAATTTTCACAGAAGATGTATTTCTATTGCCGATATAACAATAAATACTAAAAATAAAATAAAATAAATATTTAAGGGGGGCTCCCATACAACAAACATGATTTTTTTACCGTTTCTTGCTCGATACTAATAACGTTGCCTTATGTTGCATAGATAATGGTACGGAACCCTTCGTGCGCGAGTCCGACTCGCACTTGACCAATTTTTTTATGAATATTTATAGATTTTTACTTAATTTTGATTTAATTTGGTACTCTTTATCATCTAAGATTCCATTGTAGCTTACCATCAGGCGGCATGGAATCAAGTGACAAAATATTTCATTAAAAAAAGTATACCGCATTTTGTACCTAAGCAAATAGAAATCTTTTAAAAATTATTTGATATTAGCTATTCATTCCATTAGAAGCATTTTTGGTAAACAAAAAGATTTTTGTCTCTAAATAGATGAACATTAGAGCTCTAATTGAACGTGATTAATTACTAGCTTTTAATAAAATTTTACTAGTCATTGGAGCCTGATAATAAGTGATAATTAATAGAGGCTGTTTAATCTTACAAAAAGCTTGAAAAGGAGTTCAAGATAATAATGAATTTAATCTTCCCATTACTCTTGATGCAGTCTCCCAATACAGTTTTTTTTGTAATTTAATATAATAGCTAAACTACCTATAAACAGGGATGCTGTAAGAGCCAGCCAATGGATACCCAATATAAACGGACTATCTGCTCGCGGCTACTTATGCGTGGAATATAGAAAAAAAATCCCTGTTTTTGCAACGTTTTTCACGGATGCTTATATAGCCTAAAGTCTTCCTTGAGAAATGGACTATCCAACACTCGATGAATTTTTCGAATTGGACCAGCAGCGGTTACTGAGCGCGTTCAAACATACAAACGAACAAATGCTTCAACTTTATAATAAATGAGTATGGATTAGGTACATCATCTACGAGAGAACTCGATGCGATAATATCAATGTCACTACGCCTGGTCGCGTTAAATAGAAGTTAATAGGACTTCTAAACTCGAGGAGGCCCGCACTCAGTTGTAGAACATGAAAGGCATAATTTTGAAATTAAAATGTAACATGCATAAGTGTTGTAGAAAAATTTGTGAATAACGACTTGTAGGAAGGTACTATTTTAAGTCCATTAGTTTGAAAGCCGTACCACATTATTTTATTAGTAGGTAACTAATCACTTTGTGGCTTTTTTAATAGTTTTGCTAATGATTTAACATTAATCAAACCAGATCATGGGGAGTGGGTATCAAAATTGCTGATAAAATAGCAATTAAAGTTAGTATGTAAGTATCAAATGGATATTTGTCATTTTTCTTTCTGTCACATGTCGTTTGGTAATCTTTATCTTTATCTTTACTTCCTATAAAACAAAGTCGTAATTTTTGTATGTATGTCCCTATGTGAGCTTATACCTTCAAAAATACGCAACGGATCTTGATGCGGTTTTTTTAAACGATAGAATTGTTCAAGATGATCGCTTTTTTGCATAATTTGTTGGGGTTTGCTGTATATTGGATGAGATATGATTAAATTTGCCGAGAAATTCGGACGCGCGCGAGCTATAAATGAAAACGCTGCATTATCTATGTGAGGTACAACAAACTAATGTATGGAGGAATTGTTTGTTACCTATAGTTCCTCAAAAAAGTCCGCGAGGGTATATATCTATCTTTTAAGGGAAACCCGCTGTACCCATAATAATGTCAAAAAAAATATCAAATTCAATAGGGTGTTTTCAAAAGCTATTTATATGTATATAGTAATATTTTTTACCAAATTAAATAGCTTAGTTAGCTTACGCTATTAATATAGATTATAACTGCTCTTTACAGCATGCAATTTATATGAATATCTGAGGAGATATGACGAAAAAAATACGCGCTATAAAATAAAATACTTAAACTGTTGGTTGAGCAACGTTCCTCGGTCTTCTATCCATACTCCAATGTTTGGATATGTAAGCATGTTTATTGTGCTTTCACGTAAAGGCTACTGGATGGATTTTCATAAAACTTTCCAATAGAAAATGGAATAGAAAACAAACTTATTTTTTATCCTTTTTACCGAGGGTAACACCGCGGGGCACAGCTAGTTTAATTTAAAATAAAACTTGCTGGAAATAATCTTAAGGCACCTATGTCTTTTCAAATCACAAACTAGTAAGACCATTGTAATACGGGTTATATAAAGTTTATTTAAAGATTTTACAACACCTTACATAATCATTCAGATAGTTTTGCGTTTTTTGGTATACCTATTTAAAACAAAAAAATATTTATCTTAATAAAACCGGCCAAGTACTAGTTGAACTCATGCACAAAGGGTTTGATACCATTATTATCATAACGGTTTGACGGGCATCATAGTGTAGTTGTTCATGTAACGAACTGCCGTTCACAAGGTCGCGGGTTCGATTCCTGCACGGGACAATCATTTGTGTGATCTTTATAAATGTCATACAAATTTTTGTACTGCGTCTGGATGTTGTATGTACCTATAATAAGTATCTATTTACAAAAGAAAGTAGTCTAAATTATGCAGTATTTCCTCAGTATAACACAAGCCTATAAGCTTAGTTTGGGACATGAGGACGTTGTGTGAAATGTCCATTAATATTTATATTATTTATTTTCAAATAATTATGTCAAACTGACACAAACATGTCGTCTTAGGCAATCATCAATTTTCACTGAAAACGTTTGTTGTATGGGAGCCACCTTAAATATTAATTGTATTCTGGTGACAGGCTGACATGACGGCCCGCGAAGTCACAGTAGATAATAGATGGTCCCGTTTTTCCTTTTTTTTATCCCAAAAATGGCTAACAATATAAGATGTTTATCGTAGGTCTCGTTTACGTTATTATTTAAATTTGAGTAACTTAAAACTTTACTTACCTATTATGTATAATTATTGTGTAGGTAAGTATAATTATAGTCATTTCGAAATTGGAATGTAAACTTTTACATTTGGAGGAGCACGTTGCAAATCTGTTGCCATTTTGTTTTCTCTTCTGACTTGTAATAATAGAATTAACGATCTGGTTATGAATAAACACCGTCTACATTTCCAGTAGCCCGTCTGTTTACTCATTGTTCTATTAAACTACCGGATCAATGAAAATTTCATGAAATTCAATGAAATACTCGTAATGAATACGATTTATTTATGTAAGCAACAACTGTAATATTATTTGAAAAATAAAATATTTATTAATCTAATATATAAAATTCCCGTGTCACAGTGTTAGTTACCGTACTCCTCCGAAACGGCTCGACCGATTTTCCTGAAATATTGTGTACATATCCCAACATCTATTTTTCAAACTTTTTTTTTAGTATGGCAAAACTACGTTTGCTGGGTCAGCTAGTATTATATAATTTATAAACTGATACTCTTATTTGAAGTTGCGGTTGTTATCCTATATTTATTAAATATAATATAAATTAACGATATAGAAAAGGTTATATTTTTTTTAAACTTATTTAAGGTGCCATTTGGATGTCCACGATGCGTGAGCTCTCAAATCGAGAATTAATGTTAAGGTAATTTAATGTAAGACAAGATTCTCTCTCTCTCCAGCCCATTTACGTCCCACTGTTGGGCACGGGCCTCGTCCACTTTGGGAGGGATTATGGTCTACTGTGCCGCGCTGACCAGACGTGTTGGCACAGGGTTTATTTTCGAGTTTTCCGTCTCTCACAGAAGATACTATCTGTGTGCAATATCCCTTAGCTGATTTGATATGAATATTCGCTGCGTGCGGTGGAAATAGATTTCTTAAAGCAAAATGATTATAGAGTTAAGCAGGCGTGATTGACTTAGTTGTGGAAATGCTTTATTTATTGAGATTAAGGAATTACCTTAGAGGGAGAGCTAACAAGATTTGATGACATTGTTATCTCCTACAGTGTTGATATTATTACGTATATTATTACCTTTTATACTTCAAATAGGTGAGTTTAGTTTATATATTATCTATAATGTTTTTTATCCTTACAACTGTTCTGTTTATGGTATGACTAAATACTGAATCTCGATTTGTTTTAATTTCTGACATTATTAAAAAAAAATTTCGACGTTATTTGAACATTTAAGATATCTATATATATTCATTTATTTTATTTTATTTATTTATTTTATTTGTATTTATATAGGGTATACATAGATAGATCCTATTTGGCACTGGATACTATTTTATTTTATTAAATATAATATTTATTTTATTTATTTATTCATAACATTATGCACTTTAATAATGTACAATGGCGGACTTAATGCCATCGGCATTCTCTACCAGTCAACCAGTGATAGTGTAGAGAAATTAGGGCAGGTGCTCTTTTTTTAAAAAAAACTTACATTCCAATCTAACAATATACTAAAAGTAAATAAATGAACAGATACATAATTACATATAAGATACACATACACAAAAGATACAAACATATTTACATATACATGAATCATAATTACATAAACCATAAATATATATATAAAAAAAACAGTAAAGGGGAAATTAGGTGTTTACTTCAGCCAATAATTTGCTAAAGTGTAGTCGTACTTTAGCTTTAAATGTCTCACGGGTTTTTGCCATCCTGATCTCAAGAGGAAGTGTATTCCAGAGAAGAATTGCTTGAATATGGAAGGAAGAGTGTACTAGACTAGATCTATGATGTGGACAGGTGAGAAAAAGATTTTGAGAAGAACGCAAGTTAAAGGTAGGACAGGCAAGGTATTAGAAATAGGGCTTTAGATAAGAAGGCGAGTTAGGGCAGTTCAATATTGAAAATAGGGTAGTCAGTGTCGGTGAAACCGGTGTAATTGGTTACGTCGATGCCTTAGGCCACTAAGGCATCGACGTAACCGACGAAATGGTTGCCAAACCATTTCAAGCGAGCTCGGAATGCTGACACGTGATCAAACTTGCGGAGCTTAAAGACGAATCGAATGCAATTGTTGAGAACTCGGTCAAGTTTGTGGAGCAGATCTGCATTCAGGTCGAGGTAGCACACATCAGCATAATCGATAATAGGGGAAAATAAAGGTATGCACAAGAGTGGTTTTAGTCGTAATTGGCAAGAAGTTCCTTAAGCGGTACAGTGAGCGAAGACTACCGGTGACCTTTTGGGAGACGTTCAAAACTTGTCTTTGCCAGTTAAGCACGCTATCCATAAATAGGCCTAAATTCTTTACTTCCGCAATGTAAGGAAAAACAGATCCATTCTAAATGACAGGAGGAATTATGAAGAGCAACCTCTTCATAATTCCTTCGCACCATATATATCTTCTAATATATAAAATTCACGTGTCACAGTGTTAGTTACCGTACTCCTCCGAAACGGCTTGACCGATTCTTCTCAAATTTTGCATACATATTCAGTAGGTCTGAGAATCGGCCAACATCTATTTTTCAAACTTTTTTTTTAGTATGGCAAAACAACGTTTGCCGGGTCAGCTAGTATGGAGATAAGTATGTAGTTGTTGTATGTTATTATATCCGTCCTTTGGATACACAAGCAAATAAGTTTAGTTTAGGAAATGAAGGAGAATTATGCTCAACAATATCCCATTGTTGCTGATTATTGAGTTAGGAAGATAAAATTTAATGTATCAAAATTATGGTAGACTGATGAGACTATGGTAGACGGATGGTAGACTGAGTAGAGAGTTGGTAGATAGTTGTTATTGATGAGTTATGGGAAAATCGCTACAGACGTAATTGTTCTGTATTCAATATCTTAAATGATGAAGAATCTAGGAACTAAGGAACTAAATACTCCTACCGTGAAAAAAACCTCTTTAAGCCCATAAATAAAACTTCTATAATAAAATCTAGTAAAAATAGTGGAGGCATACAAAGCCACAATAAATAGAATTAAGAAGCGTTTCCTAAATTCGGAAGGAGCACAAAACAAATAAATTTGTATTTTTTATGCATAACGTCAAAAGTCATTACATTATGAAGGTTGATATAGGGCATACGAGGGGAGAAGTTTCATGGGTTTAAAAGCATTAGTAAGACATGTTAAATCTGGGGTATTATTGTAGCTTTATTTTATTACATTTATTCAATGCTCGGGTCTGAGATGACTGTATGTTTAGAGGCTACTTAGATAATTAAATTTTACACAAATGGATGCTTTTATGTACAAACGTTACTCACGAAGATTTTGGTAAGGTACCCTATAGCTATTAAAGTAGATGCTTTATACGTTAAACCATTTCAATTACACTAATTAGAATGTTATTACTATGTACGAGAATGTACGAGTATAAACCAATTTGATATTTTGTGTATAAATCTAGAATGTTTATAATTTATTTTGCTTTATTTTGAATGGAGGTATTTAGGTCTAACGTTTTTCTATTAGGATTAGTTTACTATTGTAATTTCAATATGCATAAAATAATAGTTGAATACGTTTTGTCTCGAACGAGGATTAAAGGGTTTCTTCCACGCAAATTTTTTGTCTCTTACAGAATTGAATCCACGATCACTTTCGGATAATATCGATGCCTACGCCACGACCTCAATCATAATCCTACGTTAACGTTATGAATTATTAATCAACTAAGTAACTTCGTCCCATTTTATGACGGATTAAGAATACCAGTGTGACAGACTATTTTGCTTCCTAGACTGGGCTACGCTGTAACAGTAAGAGCCTGCTCAGGAACAATATAGGCAAAAAAACATCCTCTGTAAAACAGAAAAGTGAAACTTAACCCTATTCCAATATACCCGGTTAGTGAAGCGTACTTAGTAGAACAAATAGTCTGCCAAAATTGAGGAGGACCGTGTCTAAAAGTCGGCCGTTGATGGGCTCAGAAGAAGAAGAATGATTCAAAATTAACCTTTCTATACCCGCGCACTTGTCTGTGAGACCGACGAAACAGTTTTTCGTAAATATGCTTTTTTCTAAGAACTTTAAGACATCGCGCGTTTTCTGGTAGCTGCATTATTTGGGGTTCGCTTTAGGTTGGTACATGGCATGCAGTCGTGCGAGCAGCACGTGTAGGTCTACTACGGCTTGATCGGTCTGTGAGACCGACACGGGTATACGATCGCAGTATACTTTTTACTTGCAGATACTAAGGGTTACTAAAATTAAGTTACTAAGGTCTCAACCTAAGGTCTCAACATAAGTGATTTTTAAGAATTAATAGATATTTTATGTTTGTTTTAAGAATAAAATTTTTTTATTTTTTTTTTTCATAACTATAAGATAAAAATGTGACTTTTTAAGGCCGTTGTGGAAAGACTGATAGTCATTGAAGTAATAAATAGTTTATGCAAACAAATATTATTGTTCGTTTTGTTACATCCTATAGTTCCTGTAAAATGAAAAAAATACAAACGGTTTTATAGAAAAACTAGCTGTCCCGGCAAACGTTGTTTTGCCATACTAAAAAAAACCAAAAACGTTTGAAAAATAGATGTTGGCCGATTCTCAGACCTACTGAATATATATGTAAAATTTGAGAAGAATCGGTCAAGCCGTTTCGGAGGAGTACGGTAACTAACACTGTGACACGTGAATTTTATATATTAGAAGATATCCAGGTAATAGGAGCCAAAGTTACGGTCTGTCATACCGTGCGCGGGTATATGTGTTAATATTTGGCGCGGGTATAGGAAGGTTAATCAATTGAGAAACGTTGGTACCAATTCTACGTGCACAACTAAACTTAACTAAAAAATGAAAATTGATAGTGTCAGTAACACAATTCCGTAATGTTAACTGAACTTTCTTGTTATAAAATGTGTTTATTAAAGACTAACGATTTTAAATAATATAAAAGTGCACAACGAAATAGCCAAATAATCAAGATACGGAAGTAGTCGTTTTCATTTTTTAGTTAGGTTTAGTTGTGCACGTAGAATCGGCACCATTATCAAACAAATAGTGGTTATAGTTGTACCTATATTAAACGCAATAAATTAAATCTGTTAAGCTGCCATAATACCCCGTAGTTAAGGGCCTACATCAATATTATCGTATATCATCGCCGACACGTACATATTAACACAGCCAGTAGGCACAGAAAATGAAGAATTAGGGATACTTTTCCTATTTACTCAAAATCTACTAAATATATTTTAATTCTGATTTACGTGTTTCTATATATAATAGTTACTTATGTTTTTAAAGTTATTTCATTAGTTAATAAGCGATAATAGACCGACAAATGAAAAAAATAAAAAATTTTAGAGGTTGTTTTGCTAAGATTTTCTATCGAGAAAACTTTTTTCAATCGCGTTTCTGGGTTTATGCGATCCTAGATCATATATTGAAAAAACATATACTTAAAAATTAGAGCTCTAGCCATTCAATCTAAAGAAACAATGAAAAATTCGTACGTAGAAAAATGCACGAAGCTATTTTGGTATCCTCTTAACACGTCTCGCTAAGGCTGTACGCCTGTCCTCTCTTCATGTTTATGTCTGACGCTACAAAGTAACAACATTTAATGTTGTTATGAATATCAAATTGACTTATCTTTTTGTGCGTGAGTGACTGCATCTAAAGCGGCGTCTTTTTGACTATGCGAGCTTTAATTTTGTTCTCCTCTTGTCTGTAATACCTTTGTTGGTTTTAGATACAATTTGAATTGTTGTTAGTTGTATGATAGAGATTCTTGTCTAATGTTTTCCATACGATTTATTATTGGAAGAAACAAATGCCTTATGACGATTTAAAATTTATAATTATGCCTAAATACGCCTATATTATGCCTATTGGAAATAAATAAAATAACATTGACTTATGTATACATAAAATTAAAAAGTCAAATTTAATTTAGAGTTCTCGAAGATTTAATTTGTATACTATAAAAAATAAACTAGCCAACGCCCCCGTCTTTCTCACTCCGTGTCATTAATTAGCAAACTTCCCTTTCTTTTTCTGTATTTTTATATGTTTGGCTGCTAGCTTGGCTGGGATTCCTTACACCGTGAATTTTTAAATATATAGTGTATTGCGCTCCAGTCCAGTCCTTCCTATTAGAGAAAAATATTTCGAAAACTCTTACCTAAATCGGTACAGCCGTTCTTGACTTATGAATGTTGTAATTTACTCGATTTTGTTCTATAAATATATAGATACATTAAGTGATTATTTAATAAAGGTAAATAGAGAGTACGTTGAGAAGTTTCATGAGTTTAAAAGCCTTAAATTCAGGGTATTATAGTGGTTTAGCAGGTGTATTAATTTTATTACATTTATTCAATAGTTGGGTAGAGAGGTTAATTATTTAAATAATTACATTACACAAGAACATGACTAACTAAATTTATTTCTATGTTAATTGTAAAAACTGACGTGTTAAATTTTTATTGTAAGAGAATAAAATTTGTTATCTACATAATGAAAATATACCCTGTCTTTTTCCTAAGTTACATTTTATTTAATTAAAATAAGTAAATTAAAAGTATGTGAGTGTGGATGGAGCCAAGGAAGTGAATGTTTGGATCATAGCAGATGGCGCTTTTTAGCCTCTGCCTACGCCCATGGGAAAAAGACGTGATGTTATGATGATTATGATGATGATGATAAATTAAAAAAAAATCATCGCTTGGAGGAGAGCTCGTTAAAAATGTGTTTTTATAAGATTTTCTGACGAAATACGTGTTGATATATAATTTTATTTGTGAAATATTTTACCAAAGTTTTCCTAGTTCTATTTTTCCTACATAGAAAGCAAAAATGTAGAATAGATAAGTGGATTGTTGAGATGCGTTCTTTCCTTTCTCTTTAAAAAAGATTCTGCTGCTATCTCTATTAAAAGCTAGTTCTATAATATTGGGCCAAGTAATGCCTAATCAAATAGATATACAAAGGCGCTTATCTTTTTTTAAATTACGTGGTTTCCGGTAACAACGGTGTTATGTTTATATTTATTAAATTATTTAAATTGTTGACATAAAACGCTGGGGAAGAAAAACAGCGTAATAAAACACGCAATTTATTTATTTTATATTTGGTATTAAAGCTGATAATTTTGTGGCACTGGCTTACCGAGGGCATTAGTTACTATGCTATGATTAAGTAAAAGAAAACTTTTATTTTTTGTTCTATTTGCCAGTAAACTGAACAATTAAAATCCATTCGTGTTACTTAAGAAATTCCCTCAACTGTTGACGCATTATTTTCCCGCGTGGATTCCTTGGAATTTTCTCAATGAATTGTATACCTCCCCTTAATTGCATAAACGGCGGTACCTGAAAAATTAAGTAGCATTACCGTCGGTTACCTAGTCAATGAACATTCTTGTTTTGTTAATTAGCTTGTACTATTAATTTATTTAACTCGGTTAAAGAACACATTTTTAATGAAATTACATTAGGTACACTTTTGTTTTAAGTAAGGCAGAGACACTAATTCTGTTTCGTCATATATTTAAATATAAACTTAATGTTTACTTTTTTGGTGTTACATTAGTTGTACCGAGTGGTATTATAATATAACTTTGTTATACACCATGAAGCAATTTTATATTATGTATCTTTACATAATATAAAATAAAGTCGTTATTTTTATATGTATATGTCCCTATCTGAGCTAATGGTGCAGATTCTACACGCAAAACTAAACTTAACTAAAAAAATTAAATTAACAGCGTCATTATCACAGTTGGGCAATGTTAATTTAACTTGGTAATTATGAAAACTGTGTATTATAGACTAACGTCCTTCCTTCGTGTGATGACGGATTAAGAATACAAGTGTCACCACCCTATCTCCTCCCAAGGGTGCTGTAAAAGTCAGCTAAGGGATATTTCACACAGATAGCATCTTCTGTGAGAGACGGAAAACTCAAAAAGAAACCCTGTGCTAACACGCCTGCCACGCCAGTAGACCATAACCCAAACTGGAGGCGGCCCGTGCCCAACAGTGGGACGCAAATGGGCTGGAGAAGAGAAAATATAGACTAACGATTTTTATTAATATAAATGTGTACAACAAAATAGCACATAATAGATGCATTGACACTACCCATTTAAATTTTTTAGTTAAGTTATATTTAGTTCTGGACGTAGAATTGGTACCTATCTTCCAAACTACGCAACAATCAAAATCTTGTAAAATGTTTTTTGTATAATTTGTTAAGGGTTGTTTTATTTTATTGTTATTTTTTTTGTATGTGTATAATAACTGTAATGTTTTACTTGATTTTATAATTTTAAGTTATATGATCTATTTTTATTTTATTTTAAGTTTTATTACTGTTATCTGGCTCTTGGACTTTTATGCACACTCATTGGTAAAGCGTAGTTGAGCTACGTAGTGTTATATTCCACAAACTTATAACATCATACTTGGAAAGAAATGTTTTCTTATTCTTATTCATTATCTTATAAAATTCTACCACAAAAGTCATCGTACCGATGGAAATCAAAACAAAATTGTTTTCTTACCTCACTTGCAACATAATCCATCAAGTTTTGTTTAGTAACATCGACACCAGGTTGCTTCACAACAAAAGCTGTAGGTTCTTCTCCATAATCAGGTACAGGTCTACCAACTACTCCAGCTTCACGTACTCCAGGATGCAGTTGCAATATAGTCTCTAGTTGTAATGGAGCCACCTAAAACATTTCGGTAAACGTAGTTGTGTAGTTTTTTTAGTTTTGTTAATTGTCCTCTAATTAGGTGGAGCGAAGACTTAACTAGGGCAGCGGGAAGTTTTTAAATAACAGCTATGAACCAATAATCATGTGAAAACTTTAAACTATGTTTCGGAAATGGCTTCAACGATTTTCATGTAGTAAACATAAAAATCATAGGCAGAGGTTGAAGAAGAAATAAATCAGTCTAGCCAGCTTTCGTTTGCAAAATATTTCTATGTCTATTCAAAAAATATTAAAAATTATGTCGTAATAGTGATCAGAAAGTCGCTCGCAGAATTAAGTATACATTAAAATTGAGATTACCACAAGGGAACAAGTATAATTAATGCTCTGAATTCTAAGTTTATTTGATATCATATAAATACTGTATAATATTATTAAGTTATTAAACACATTATGGAGGGCAATGTGATCATTATTACCCGATTATTACTAACGACATTACGATTAAAATTCCAACACCCCAACAAACATTTATTAACAGACCCCACATCTACACCCCCTGGATTTGATAACCTACGCGCATTATGGGTACGAGTCAATCGGTTCCGGACTGGTCACGGCAGATGCAATCACCATTAAAATTTGTTCAAATGGGGGGCGGTTGATCCACCGATGTGCGACTGCGGAGCACCTGACCAGACTATGCAGCACATTGTTAACGACTGCCCTATTCGTTGCTTCCCGGGAGGTATGGCAGACCTCCACGAATTAACTGCAGATGCTGCTAACTGGCTCCACCACCTAGATATTCCCGTATAATCAGGACTTCACAGAACGCCATACGAATTGAATTGAATTATGTAGATTATAGTTGACATAATTAGACGTTAGAGATCACAAACACAGTAAAAATTTTGAATAAATTAGAGGAAAAAATTAGACAAAATTAAACCTTTGAGTTTGTACATGTGCCAAATGGTTATATTACAAGAGAAATCTTTGTTGTATTGCAGTGTAATACTTACCGAATTTTTTGCACGAAATCCAACTTATGGCGCATCTTAACTAACACTTACCCTTTTCTGTTATTTGCACGACTCTTCCATTCAAATAAAATCACATTTTTGCGACCTTGATCTCGGGTAGGACCACCCATGACCATGACTTCGAAACATCAAACTTGATTTAAAAAGATATCTCCCTGCATAGCAAGGAGACAAGTGGGGCATGTATGACCAGATGTAAGAGTGTGGATGAAGCCAAGGAAGTATGTTTGGATCGTAGCAGATGGCGCTCTGCCTACCCCCATGGGAAAAAGGCGTGATGTTTTGATGATCTCCCTGCATGCAACAGTCCTTCTCTATTCACTGTTGGAAATAGGCCTCTCCTTGAGAATGCCACTTGCACCAGAGGCTCCTCAGGAGTATGTGAAAGTCACCTTACGACTTTACTTCGAGCGCTGTGGCCTGCGCATTACCACTAAAGCGTACTAACACTTCGGACTTGGAAAAATATCTAGGTTAGTAACATGTGGTTTTATCTATTCCTTAGCTTACCTTGTATCCATCATAAACAATAATTTCCTTCAATCTTTCGACAATATAAAAGTATTTATCTTCATCATAATAACCCAGGTCACCCGTTTTAAAGAAGCCCTGTTCATCTAAATAGGCGGAAGGATCAATTCCGATATAACCTTTCATAAAAACAGGGCCTCTTAAACATATTTCACCGCGTTGTTTTGGTCCAAGTATTTGACGAGTTTCCGGGTCTACTACCTGTATGGAATCGTTTTAATAATGGTCATTAATTCATGATTAATAGATATTATTTGAATAAGTAAGCAAAATATACCTATTAATAGGCCGTGTGATGACAAATTAACAAGACAAGTAACACTATCCCATTTCTGTACCAGTATCCATACTAAAATTATAAAGCTGAAGAGTTTGTTTGTTTGAACGCGCCAATCTCAGGAACCACAGGGCCGATTTGAAAAATTCTTTCAATGATAGATAGGGAATTTATCAAGGAAGGCTTTAGAGCATCACGCTACATTCAGTAGAGGCGAAGCAGTAGTGAAAAATGTTGCTAAAACGGGGAAACATTTCTAAATTCCACGCGGACTAAGTCGCGGCCAACAGCTAGTATAGATAAGATAAAGGAAAATCATAACATTTTCTGTGAGAGACGAATAACTCGTAAAAACATACCGTATAATACTTCTTTTTCACCTGGCCAGTAGACCAAATACCTTTTCGGAGTATAGAAGGCCTGTACCTACCAGAACGAATGTTTACGGTTTAAGAAGGAAAAATAAATAATATTTTTGGTGCTACACTCTGTATTCGATGACAAATGTGCTGATTACAAATGTGCTGTGTCTGTGTTAGGTTACAAATGTGCTCCTTGATCGTTACGAGCGAATACTTAAAAAATCAGTTCTGGCAAGGTTCTGTTTAATAAAATGCTGCTTTCAAATTGATCCCGCATTGTAAGTTTATACTGAATACTAATTTTATGCAGTATAGGACATGTCATACGCACTTTCAAAGTTATCCCAGGCGAAGCCATTCCCACACTTCCTGACTTAGGCCCCTTTGTGCCCCAACTTTCTGAGGTCAGTTCACCAGCTTCAGTCATACCATAGCCTTGCAATACATATTTAAGGTTGGGAAACCTGATAAAAAATAATTATTTTAATAAAATAATTTTCACAAAATAAATAAAATTTCAGTGTCTTCAATTTTCTCATACATATATCTCAGAATTGGACTTATAAAATGTTACAGGAACACGGAACAAGGGGTTCATAGAGTTATTGTAACTAATACAAACAAAAATAACTGGTTTATTTAAATACATATAATAATTTGAGACAAATTAATTTTAGAAAGAAGAGATAAAGTTTAAAGGTTTCGAGCTGCTTCTCTACAAATTAAATACATATTTACTCAAGTAAGTTTCGCGAAATTCGACGTATTGTGGTATAGGATATAGCTATATGATCACATCTCATAGATTATTGGGAGAGGCTTATGGTCCGCAATAGACATATAATAAATGACCGATAAACGAACCTTAAGAGATATCTAAGGTTTAATTAAATAATTCACAAATACGCTCTGCTATTTGCACTACAAAGTCCTTGCGTTTTAGATAGCGCTACACTGATTTCAAACAGCGAGAACATGAAGTGGATATGTCTAAAATCCCGCGAGAAATGATTAGTAACAATACTTACGAAGAGGTTATTTTCCTTTATATAATTTCATTATTGACACGCGCTACCATGCTTTACTTACATTAACGACATTGGATATACGAAGTTGCAGAAATGTAATGCAATCACGTACGTACGATTTCATTTCATTTCATGGTTGTGTGGTTCGTGTAACGGACTGCCGATCAAGTGGTAGCGGGTTCGATTCCCGCTCGGGACAATCATTTGTGTGATTTTTCTAATTGTCATACAAATGTTTGTACTGCGTCTGGGTGTTTCTCTGTATTATACGTATGTATTTACAAAAGAAAAGTAGTAAATGTATTCTATCCGTACCAGGGTATCCATAACACAAGCATATAAGCTTAGCTTGGGACCAGAGGACGTTGTGTGAAATGTCCATGATGATGTATTTATTTATTTTATTTATTTATTTCACCACATTTATAATTCGCTGCATGTAAGAACCATAAATAATAACGAAATCATAAGAAACCCAAACTCATATTAATATCAACATTCTGATACAAGTATGTAAATAACTCTACCTAATTGCGACCTTTACTTTATAACACTAACTGCCGCACTCAGAGACATTTAATGGTTACTTAAGGAGCTCTTTAGTATTGATTTAAAAAAGTTTTAACTTAACTTTTACTTTTTTAAATCAATACTAAAGAGCTCCTTAAGTAACCATTAAATGTCTCTGAGTGCGGCAGTGAGTCAGATAACGGTTTATTAGGGTCCCTTAATCTGCCGCACTCAGAGACATTTAATGGTTACTTAAGGAGCTCTTTAGTATTGATTTAAAAAAGTTTTAACTTAACTTTTACTTTTTTAAATCAATACTAAAGAGCTCCTTAAGTAACCATTAAATGTCTCTGAGTGCGGCAGTAAGATTTTATTTAAAATTGTAAGTCAGAGTTATGTACGTAATGTGTGTCTGAGTTTCGTCAAGCGTGGATACAAGAGGTACCAACTTACCGATTTTTAACTTCTTGTATTGTCTTATCATGTAGAGGCGATGATCTTGAGTATAAGCATATAAGGGAATTTATTTTATAATTTTTTATCTCTTTAGCTTTTGATAGGTAACAAACAAATGACGGTACAACAAAGGCTATGTTTATCTGCAAAATAAAAAATAAAAAAATATTCATGGGCTTTTTATACTTGTCCTTTGGTTCCAAGCTAAGCTTTGTTTTTTAATTGATATTTCAAAACTATGGGAGATGTAAATTCTAAAAATTCAAATACTTAAATAAAACCAATAATGACTACAATAAGTTATAGAGAACGAGAAGCAACGATTTAGAAATTTACTTTGTCTAAAACAGTTCGTTGAGAGCAATAATATTAAAGAAAAAAAAGGTTACAAAGATGCTTAGAATAATTCTATAATAGAAAGATTGAACAAAGCTACAAGAAATAAAAAGAAAGTAATATATTACAATAGATGGAGGTACATTACACAACAAGTAATTGAATATACCTATTCATACCATCATATTGGATTACTTGAGTACTTGTTTTGTATTCTATTAGCTGGTGCTCGTAACGGAATTTCGAAATTTCGAATTTCGAATCACTACTTAAACACATAGAACTAGCCTATAACGGTATCGGTATGTAGCTTCCTATTACAATTTTTTTTTGAGATCGCAATGTTATTCTTGGAGGGCTAATCTCCGAAAGTATCTAAAATACGGATTGCAAACTTTACCTCTTTATTAGTAGTATAGATTAATGTAGCTAGCTTTTGTGCATGTGCATTGTATTTAGTAACTAGCTGTTGCCGCGACTCCGTCCGCGTGGTATTTAGAAAATTTCATATATTTCACTACTGCTTCGCTTCTACTGGTCATAGCGTGATGTTATATAGCCTAAAGCCATCCTCGATAAATGCCCTATCTAACACTGAAAGAATTTTTCAAATCGGCCTAGGAGTTACTAAGATTACAAAAGGCCTCGCCTTTTATTTATATGTTATTATTTTAAATATGCCTTACTTACGTCACAAGTATCAATACATTTTAAAAACACACTAGGTACAGCATCATCCATATAAACAATCTTTCTTCCCAATGCAAGAAATTTATATGTCATAAATGTATCGTAATTGTGATACCATTCACCAGAAACAAAAGCTGTTTGTAGGTATTCATCGGCAAAGCTGAAATAAAAAAGTAATCATACTCATTATTGGATAGACCACTGCCCCGCCTCGAAAGGCAGCAAGACGCACTGCGACGAGGTTGGCGACAGTCGGCCGGAGCGGTGGGAGCTAGATGGGAGAGAAACCGACGGACTATCCGGACATTGCCAAACAAGACCGCTTTCGCATTAATAATACTCTTTATTTTTCTGCGATTTCTAATGTTCCATGTTTGAGGCCTTTGTTTAGTGGTTGATGTAAAAGGTAGTATGTAGTTACTACTATAAATTAATATTTTTGTGGCTCTTGATAAAATAGATAAAAATTATAACAATACTCACTCATCAGGCAAACTATTGAGGATGCAATTTAAATGTGTTAATTGTACACCCTTTGGCATTCCCGTAGTTCCAGAGGAATACAAAATAAAAGCCGTGTCATTCTGTCCCTGTACTTGCACTGGTTCGAATGTATGTATGTTCACATCATCTTTTATCAAAGTTTTAATCGATATTGCAGAATCGATATTATCATCCAAGGTTATGATTGTTTTTATACAGTCAAATTGTTCTAAAATATCTTTGTATGTGCTCCAAAAATTATTGGAACAAATAAAGTACTTTGGCTTTGTTATTGTTAACTTATGTTTTAAGACAGCTGAAAAATACACAAGTTTAATACACAATTGTCCTGCTATGTCTGTGACACTTCTTTATCTTTATCCCTACTATCCCTACTAATATTATAAATGCGCAAGTAACTCTGTCTGTCTGTCTGTTACGCTTTCCTGCTTAAACTCTCAACCGATTTTGATGAAATTTGGCACAGAGAATCTTTAGACCCTGAGAAAGGTGATAGATTGAGATTTCATGCGGACGCAGTCGCGGGCAACAGCTACTTTATTATAAAATAAAGTCTTTCTTTTGGTATGTATGTCCCCGTATATCCTCAAAATTATGCAACGGATTGTTTTCAATATATGGAGTGGTTCAAGAGGGTGGCTTTTTTTGTAATTTGTCAAGATTTAGTTTCTAAATTCTAAGCGTATGAAGTTGTGGCAACAGCTAGTAAGTAATATAATTATTAATAATATATAATAATTTAAATTTATCCTCATCTATCACACTTATCTGAACAGAGAATCTTCGATCAAAGAAGTGTGACTGTCAATAATAAAATGGTTACAGAAAGCAGAATACATCAAATAAAAAATAAGTTAGAATTTTTTTGAATGTATCGCGGGAACAGAATCATCTAGTTCAAGAAACTGTCATGTCCCCAACACAAATGGTGATATTTTTTGAGGTAGTGGCTAATCAGGCTGCGGTGTCGCCTAGTATCACTGCAACTATGACAAATCTATTGTTATCGCCACGTCCTATAGGTAGTTGTTGGAATTGTGATATGTATTATGATTTGCAGAACATAATCATTGTATCTAACCTCGTCCACTTTTTAGATCATAGGGAGTATAAGTTGCTCCAGTGAATACTATTGCAAGAACCGTGGGTACAAATTCATTGCGTTTCTCAGATCCTACTGCAACTATGTCACCTTTAGTCACCCCTAGTTTTAACAAAGCGGTGGACAAATTAACAGCGTATTGAGTAAACTCTTTATAAGTAAGCCTCTCATGTGTTTCGCCATGTTCCTGAAAGTTAATGAAGATATGAATAGGTACATTAAAATTTCTCAAGAAACATTCTTTCCGACGCAAAAAAATTGTACTTCGTATATAGAAAATAGAAATAGAAATATATTTATTGTCATAAAACATATGGATACACATTATTGGAATCCCTGGTCTTTGAACTAACCTTAGTTGTGTTTCAAAGACCAGCTCCTCCCCCTGACTTACAATAACTTAATGAATTTCTAAATTACAGTATTATACATTGTGGGTGTGTGTGTGTTGTTTATTTGTATGTTGTAATTTATGTATGTTTGTACGTCTATTCTTAGATACTTATATTATGCTCATAAGGTTCTCAGTCATGTCATAATTAAACTTTAGCAGCCAATATGGACCAAGTGCGTTCCCGAAGGAGAGAAGAAATTTTGAGGAGATATTTAGAAAAAATTTAAACGTGCTCCCTGCTTCTGTTTTTTTTCTCCTGCAATATGGGGTCTTTCGAGCCAGGCGTTAAGAGGCATAGTCTGGTCTGGCAAGGTGAGGGCGGACCCAAATTAGAAAAGGCTGAGAAAATGAATGATGAAAATGAAGAAAATGAATGAAGAATGAAGAATGAGAAAAATGAAATGAAGCCTAGTATGTAGGCATTTCCCCGTGTGGGGACTGATTAAGAATACAAGTGTTTCACCCCTTGTGTCACGCTTTTTCTTACCTGGGGTGCTCTAAAAGCCACCTAAAGGATATTAGACCACAACTTCTGTAAGAGACGGAACACATGAAAATAAACCATATGCGTCTGGTCAGCGCGATGTAGTAGACCATAACACCTACTAAAGTGGAGGAGGCCCGTTTTAAGGTTCGCGTCCAGGTTCGACTAGATAATATTGTATACATAATATATTTTAATATTAAAATATACCGTAAAGTTTTACATTTTTCAGTTCATTAGCATAATATTATTATTATTGAGTATTTGATTCCTGATATAAAGTGAGATGCCTATGTAATGTTGCGTGTATATATATAGCTATGTCAAGAGTGATTAGGACTCAAGGGACACAAGTGAAACACTCGGACGTTAGATATCAACTGGTTTTAATATATGATTCATAACACAGCACACACACATCCCGCGGTGTCATCATTCCCCACACTTACAATGTACGTGTCGCCACAATATTCCCCCCTTTTAAAAAAATATAACAATAAAAATACATATAATAATTATTAAACAGTAGGTACAATTCAAAAATAACAAAAGGTAAATACAGAGTAACGCATTAGTATTATAAAATTGCATATTCAGATAAGGCGAACATAGATATCGCTGCGATATTAAGTTACAATATCACAAGAATTAGAAACAGGAATGTTCCATTGTTGAGCTATGTTATTGTTTTATAATTGAGATACATAAATTTATAGATAAGTGCAAGTTGCTTTGTGTTCCAAATGCTGTTTCTTATTCTGCAATTAAAAATATACAATATTTGTTACATTGAGAACATTATATAAAAAAAAACAAATTATCATTTATTCTTATCTAGTTATGAACATTATTAAGTAGGTTAAGAACATACATTCGTTTATAAATTACATACCTATTTAAACCTGTTGCATTCGGCTTTGAATAACACTATCCATCTCCTTCCTAAAACATTTCTTTACTTTCCCAGTACATTTACCGCAACACGGGTAACATAAAATAATTATGATTAACAATAGAACTGTAAAACTTATGTAATAATGATTTTTTATGTGATTTTCCACATTAGTAAAATCCAATTGATTAGCTCCATTTTGAGCTATAATTATCTCCTCATTTTTACTGTAAGTTTTTCCCATCTTGAAAATAATTTTTACTTTTTATTAATAAAATAAGGTAAGTAATGTACTCTCAATGAGGTTTGTTAGTCAATGAAACATATATTTTATATAAGTAAATTGCGTTATGGCTGTGACCTACATAAAAATACCTACATAATATGCATCGCTTATAAGTATCTACTTGGTAATTTCGTAACTCGCCCGCTTCGTGTGGTATAAGGTACGACCTTATCGCTATTTGAAAAGGAAACACTTCCATTATTTAATGCTATTTGAGATTTATTACTAATTTGCTTATCTTCTATTTTATCTAATAAAGACTTACTTACTGATTGGAGTTCCTTACTTGAATGTTGTAGTATATAGGCTGGCTTTAATCTATCAATAGAAATCTTAGCCTTTCTATTTGGCATTTGTATAATAAAACTTTTATTACCACGACTTATGACGCTGTATGGGCCATCGTAAGGTGGTTGAAGTGATTTTCTTACCGTATCATTTCTAACAAATACCTGATTGCATTCTTTCAAATCTGAATGTACGAAAATATTCCTAGAATTATATTGACGTATCGATTTAGGTCTTAATTTGCTAATTATATTCCTAATATGCTTAACATAATCATGTGCGTCGTTAAAATTATGTCCACTACTTTCAAAAAATTCACCTGGAATTCTTATGTTTGTACCATACACCATTTCGCTTGCACTAACACTCGTATCTACACGTGGAACTACTCTTAATCCTAACAATACTGTACTTAACTCTGTGAACCAATTATTTGATTCACTCATTCTGGCCATAAGGGCTGTCTTAAGTGATCTGTGCCACCTTTCTACTTTTCCATTACTCTCAGGGTGAAAACTAGTTGTTCTTATTTTATTTATTCCAAATAATTTCATTAGTTGCTGGAACAAATTACTCTCGAATTGAGTTCCTTGATCACTTGTCAACCTGATAGGACATCCGAACCTACTTATCCACCCATTGTATATAACCTTTGCTACTTTTTCCGCATGTATGTCTCTTATAGGAAAAGCTTCTGGCCACCCAGTGAACCGATCTATAACCGTGACTAAATACCTATAGCCTTCAGGTGTGCTAGGTAACGGACCTACTATATCTACATGTATGTGTTCGAAGCGTTGACATCGCGGGAAAGTTCCTAACTCGGATTTGTTATGGCGTTGTACTTTTGCACGTTGACACTTAATACATGTTTTCGCCCACTGTCCTACCTCTTTATTCATACTTGGCCAGTAATATCTATTTGCTACCATTTTTCTACTAGTGCGTAGTACCTGGATGGCTTAAATTATGGATTATATTAAAAGCAGTTTTTCTAAACTTCTCTGTTAAATAAGGTCGAGCTTTCTTTCCGCTAATGTTGCAAACAATTAACTTATCGCATGTCGGTACTAAAATTTCCCTAAATTGCGTATTGTCCTTGACTAACTCTAGTAATTCTCTATCTTTACTCTGCTCTTCCGCTAATTCATTATAATCTATTACACTTTGACTTGATATACTTTCTATTCGTGACAAACAGTCCGCGACTACATTTTGTTCACCTGACACATAACGTATGTCTGTTGTGAACTCACTTATATATAATAATTGCCTTGTTCTCCTAGCTACCTCTTTTTCACAGTTCTTTTTAGTAAAGGCGTATGTTAAAGGTTTATGATCTGTAAAAATTGTTATTTGTCTCCCTTCTATTACATTTTGAAAATATTGTATTGACATATAAACAGCTAATAATTCGCGATCATATGTAGAGTATTTCTGTTGTGAATCTGTGATCTTTTTGGAAAAATAGCCTAATGGTTGCCATTCATTGTTAACAAGTTGTTGCAAAACTGCACCTATGCATGTGTTTGAGGCGTCAGTAAAAAGTGCTAACTTGCAATCGGGCAACGGATGTGCTAATGTTACAGCATGTTGCAACTGTCGCTTACATTCCAAGAATGCTTTGTCGGCTGACTCGTTCCACATAACTAGAGTGTTGTCGCGTTTTTTTGAACCATGTATGAAAGAATTTAATATAGCTTGATTTTCTGCGGCTTTGGGTAAATGTGATCTATAAAAATTGATCATCCCTAAAAATCTACGTAGTTCTTCTACCGTTTTTGGTTTAGGAAAATTTTCAATAACCTTTACTTTACTCTCTAATGGATGAATACCGTTTGTACTTACTTTGTAGCCTAAAAATTCTATTTCTTCCTTACCAAAATCGCATTTACTTAAATTTATGGTTATACCATATTTGTCAAATCTTTCAAATATTAATTTTAAATGTTCCCTATGTTCTTGTAAGCTATTACTTGCTAATATGACGTCATCTAAGTAAGAAAATAAAAAGTCAAATCCCTGTAAAACAATACAATTCATAAATCTTTGGAACGTTTGCGCAGCGTTTCGCATGCCAAACATCATTCTAGTAAACTCAAACAATCCAAAAGGTGTAATAATCGCCGTTTTGGGAATGTCGTCTGGATGATTTAATATACAATGGTAAGCTCTATTTATGTCTATCCGTGAAAAAATCTTTTTATTCGCTAACAGGTAAGTAAAATCCCTTAGCCTCGGAATAGGGTATCTATCAGGAATAGTAACAGCGTTTAGTCTCCTATAATCACCTACTGGTCTTATCTCGCCTCCTTTTTTAGGTACTATGTGCAACGGACTAGCCCAAGGGCTTTTCGATGGCCTGCATATGCCCATCTCTTGCATTACCTGGAATTCCTCTTTAACCATTCTATACCTATCCGGAGGCAAAGGCCTCGCCCGCGCGTAAATTGGTGGACCAGTAGTTTCAATATGATGATACACAGCATGAGTAGGTGTTTCCTTAAACGAAACTGGTTTTGTTATGTTAGGAAATTCCTTCAACAAATTATAAAGAGGGTGTGTATCCATAATCGTACATATTGGTGCTTGCGAAGAATTAGTTATAGAACAAACAACATTCAAGTTAGTAACCCTGTCAACAAGTTTCTTATTTTTTAAATCTACTAATAAACTATGAAACTCTAAAAAATCAGCTCCTAAAATAGGTTGATTTACGTCTGCAATTACAAATGTCCATCGATAACACCTTCTTAAATTTAAATTTAAATTTATTGTTTTAACACCATAAGTTTTAATTTCGCTATTGTTCGCGGCAAAGAGTTTATAATTAGAGCACTCACCGGACAGCTTCTGCTTACGTGTCACTGGTACCACCGAAATATTTGCGCCCGTGTCCACTAAAAATGTCATTCCAGTCTCCCTATCGAATACACTAAGACGGTGATTCTTGCTAGGTACGTGATCCACCGTTGATGTCCGTACCGCACTTAGTTTTCCGGTGAAGATGACCGAGATGGCGCTTTCCAGGAACACGGTTTTTCACAGGCTCGAGCTCGTTCACGGAAACGGAAATGGTACCTGCATAACCAGTTTGGGTGTTCTGGAGTCATGCGTGGTCTTGACGATGATCTGGAATGTGATCTTCCTCGAAATCCTCCTCGTCCACGGCCAAACCCTCGAAAACGGCTGTTTCGGTATTGTTGTCGCCTGTCCTTCACCTCCTCGCGCAGTGATGCAATTTCCAAACTCATTTTATGTATCTGAGTAACCAAATCACTGACCGGAAACTGGTTTTGACTACCGGGACTATGAACTTCGGCAATCTGTTCTCCCCTCGTATTCTCCAATATTTTATCTGCCATGTTCGCGAGATTGTCCAACGTCTGATCTTGACTCACGGTCAAAACAGCTCGTACTGCGGATGGTAACCTTGAGAGCCATAAACTATGGATGGTTTTATCAGAAACTTGGGTATTTCGGCCAAGTTCCTTCATGCGCCGTAGTAAATGTGACGGTTTTTGTGAGCCTAACTCCATTTCACTTACTAGTTTCTGGAACTGTCTGTCTGCACTTTCTTCGTACACTTGCAAGAGCCGCTCTTTTATAGCATCGTATTTGTTGTTTTCAGGTGGTGAAAAACAAATATCGCTGATTTGCTGCAGTGTTTCGCATCCTAATTTGGTGATAACAAGGTCATATTTCGCTGCGTCTCCTAACTTTTGTGGGCGTACTATGGTTTCTAGTTGGAAAAACCACAGTCTCGGCATTGCAGTCCAAAACTCTGGTATACGAGAGCTGACGCTGATTGCTGCTAATTCACCTTGTCTTTCCTCCGTCTTATAGGTAACATCTCGATCTGAGTCGTGTTTTTCTATCGTCGGCGTCGGTTTCGTAGCTGGGGCTGCGACTTGTTTTTCCAAAATAGGAAACATGGCGAGTTGATATCTTCTCACGTCACGTATCGTATCAGGCAGAGATTATCACGTCGGGGTCACCAATGTAATGTTGCGTGTATATATATAGCTATGTCAAGAGTGATTAGGACTCAAGGGACACAAGTGAAACACTCGGACGTTAGATATCAACTGGTTTTAATATATGATTCATAACACAGCACACACACATCCCGCGGTGTCATCATTCCCCACACTTACAATGTACGTGTCGCCACACCTACATCTCTCTTCAGCCCATTAACGTCCCTTCTCCGTCTGTTGGGCCTTCTCCTCTTTGGGAGGATTATTGGTGTAGGTACTATGCCGCGATGACTAAGCGTGCTGACACAAGGTTCATTTTTGAGGTTTTCATCTCTCACAAAGTAAGTTATATAATAATAATAATAATAAATATTTATGGACATTTCACACAACGTCCTCCGGTCCCAAGCTAAGCTTATTATGCTTGTGTTATGGGTACCAGAATACGGATAGAATACATAAACTACTTTTCTTTTGTAAATACATACTTATTATACATAGCAAACACCCAGACGCAGAACAAATATTTGTATGATATTTATAAACATCACACAAATGAATGTCCGAGGCGGGAATCGAACCCGCGACCTCGTGAACGGCAGTCCGTTATATAAACCACTAGACCACGAAGCCCGTCATATAGTATATGCTTATTACATCCCTTATCTGGCTTTGACAGACCGTATGAAGGACATGGGGTTGTGACTTTATCCGTCTACCACACGGTATAGCATAAGTAGACTAAACTACTTATTGAAATGTGGGAACCAAAATAGCAGAAGAAGAAAAATCTTACCAATGCCACTTCATTACTTTTAAGTCGTAATTTGTCCAATATAAATTTACCAAAATTCAAATGCGCTGGTACTTTGACATCTTGGTCTCCATAAACGTATAGATCATTGCTCAACATTTTCATATAAAAACTCTATTCACAGTTGCTTGATTGAGAGTTCTAGTTATCGATATCAGAGAAACGTCCATTATATAGGAGTTGTAATAGGTACTCATTAAATTTAATCACAAACAGTTCTAATTGAATTCACGTGTTAAAGAAGTGCATACACTATTCAGTTTGCAACTTGACAAATATAATGGTCATATATTATATGTATATAAAATATTATTCGTTTACTAGAATAGAATAGATAGAATAGACTACTCTTTATTGCACACCATAAAGTTATACAGAAGTTTAAGGATTACAAGAACATAGTAAGTACAATAGGCGGCCTTATCGCAGTTTGCGATCACTTCCAGACAACCGTTGGGTGGATATGATTGCTTTGGAGACGGATACTTGTGGTGAACATCCTAACAACTACTGATACACTTACATAAAATAATATAATACATAAACAATACACATACTAATACATACAAGTATAAATAAAGATACACAATACATAATATAATAATAAGCCCCTTTTATTCCGAACTATTAACTAGCTTCTATGAATTCTTTTAAATTATGTCTCTTAGTTCGGCGTGCCTCCTGACATAGGCCTCCTCCAGCTCTCTCCACTGAGTTCGGTCATTTGCAACTCTAGTCCAGTATGGTCCCAAGGTTAGCTTTATGTCATCGCTCCATCTTGTTTTAGGACGTCCCTGTCTTCTATTGTCTCCTCTTGGGTACCATACAGTTACTTGTCTACTCCATTTATTTGCTTTGCAACGCAACATGTGTCCCGTCCAACTCCACTTTAAATGGTCTATACGGAATATCCATCACTTTTGTCTTATTCCTTATCTCTACATTTCGGATTTTATCGTTCAGCTTAATTCCCAACATGCTTCTATCCATGGCTCTTTCTGTTTTGGCAAGTTTCTCTCTTTGGTTTTCTGTCAGTGACCATGTCTCACACCCATATGTCAGGCATGGGAGAATGCATGTGTTGAAATTTTTTCTCTTGATTTGCATACCTAGCTCCTAGCTAGGAAGGAACTAGGTATGCATACAATACATACATACACAAATAAAAGTCTATAAATATATATAAACAAGAAAACAAAGTATCCAGTTAATTATCACTATTAAATAGCTAGAAGTGACATAATACGAAATTATTCAATTGGTATGCAATGACATTTAATGTTCTTTGACGAGTCTTTTGAAAGATGTTAAGAGGATACCAAAATAGCTTTGTGCATTTATCTATGTACGAAGTTTTCATTGTTTCTTTAGATTGAATGATGAGTTTTCTCGATAGAAAATCTTGGCGAAACAACCTCTCTAATTTTTTATTTTTTTCATTTGTCGGTCTATTATCGCGTATTAACTAATGAAATAACTTTAAAAACATAGGTAACTATTATGTATAGAAACACGTGGATCAGAATTAAAATATATTTAGTAGATTTTGAGTAAATAGGAAAAGTATCCCTAATTCTTCATTTTCTGTGCCTACTGGCTGTGTTAATATGTACGTGTCGGCGATGATATACGATAATATTGATGTAGGCCCCGCGTTCAATGCTGAATAATTTGCGAATTTATAGCCAATGCTAAAAAAAGAGTCATTCGCCCAGTGCTGAAAACGCGTATGTGCGTTCAAAAAATTTTTCGCGTAGTGCTAAGAACGCTTATATGCGTTCAAAGAAAACTCGCGTAGTGCGGCTGGACGCTATAGCGCGTTGTCTTTTACCTTCCCGCAGTGCGGCCGACGCTTATGTGCGTTCGGTAACTTTCGAGTTTTATGACTGTCATATAACAATTACGGGTCATATAAAGGTGTTGGATGGATAAAGGTGCTTCCACACTAGTGTTTATTTGTAAGAGATTTTGTGATGTTTACGCCATAATATATCTTCGTTCGGTTTTGTTAAAATAGTAAGTTATACCTTAATAAAACAGTAATAGTAAAGGTACATTCTCCCGAAAGCCCTTTTATTCTTAATTTTTTTTAATTTACGACTTTTCGCCCGCCTCGTAATCGACACCATTTATAAATAGACTAAAACTACCTATTAGTTTAGTTAAAAGAGCGAGTCATAATAAAATTATTTCAATAATCTATTGTACTAAATTAGGTTATTGTTGTCGTCGCCGCCGCCATCCCCCCCCCCCCCTGCAAGATTCGTAGCAGAAACCTGACTAGTGTGTAGTCTCCTTTACAATTCCACATTTTACGACCGCTTCGAAACAATAGACACCTAGAATACACGCTATAAACGGACAGGTGCGGCGCACCCCGCTTGCCTACAGATTTTTTTTTTGTATGGACGCGTATACGCGTCAGCCCGCACTTGGTGAAGATCAGAAAAACGCGCATAAGCGTTATCCGCACTGAACGTATTAATGTTTGAGCGGTAGTTATATAGTTCGGCAAGTTTACTAATGATTGTTAATGACCTAACTATTAAATGACGTGACTAGTAAACTATATTTTTTGTTTCATAGACAAGCTATAGGTATAGCTTTATTACATCACGCTGCGACTAATAAGAGCGAAGCACATTAGTGAAAAATGTTGCAAAATAGAAAGAAAAATTCTCTAAATTCGACGCGTACGAAATCGTGGGCCACAGCTATTTACAGTATGTGAGTGGATAAAACACACTCAGTAGTAGTAAAAAAATATGCAAAATAACCAATATTTGCCCTGTACGGGAATCGCACCCTCATGTAAACCGGTTGCAATACGGATACTCCAAAAGTCCTGTTTGTCAGTGAATAAGAACGCTTAGCGATAATTGTTACGAATAAACACAGCGAATAAATAAGACAATGCACTTATAACTTAGTCTTTATTATTGATTAATATTTATCGTGTCAATGTTGTGAATATAAAAACAATTAATTATTAATAAATCAGGATAAGTTAATTGTTTTCATATCTGTGTGCGTCTTCTGATTGGAATATAACTTTACTTGGTGTGTGTTATTTTGTTAATAGGTACTATGTACAGTCGAGGTCATCAGTTTACATACATATAGGAGCGATGGCATTTTTTTGTAAATACATATCCATCTATAATTATGATTACTTTAAGTATGGCTTTTCTACTCCATTCTAATTCCTATCACCTAGTTGTTGTTGTAGCGTAGTTTGCGGTATCTTTGAAATTTTTCAAATTACCTCGTGGTACGGAACTCTAATGTATCTCTCTCTCGCTCTCTCCAGCCCATTAACCTCCAACTGCTGGCCACGGACCTCTTCCAATTTGGAAAGGATTATGGTCTACTATGCTGAACTGACCTGACGTGTTAGCATAGGATATAGTTGCGAATTTTCCTGCTCTCACAGGGGATGTTATCTGTGTACAATATTCCTTAGCCGGCTTTTACAGCACTCTGAGGAGAATATAGAGTGGTGATACTAGTGTCGTTAATCTGTCACACTGTGAACATCCTTTTGATGATATATAGTCGTTTAATTCAGATGTATGTCGTCTAGTGCAGTTTCACTCTTAGGAAAAACTGGCAAATACAATATTAAAATTTGGAAATTTAAAATAGTAATGAGTATAATATACATTTACAATAGGTATTATGTAGTCAGTTGAAAGTCTCAATTAAAAATAATAGTGCCTATTTAGATAATTATCTTTACCTATTATAAAACAAAGTTTTTTTTTTGGTATGTATGTCCCTATGTGAGTTTATATTTACAAAACTTCGCAACGGATATTGGTGCGGTTATTTTTAAATGATAGAGTCATTGAAGAGTATGGTTTTCTTGTATAATTTGTCAAGATTTGTTCTAAATTTCACGCTTACGAAGTTGGCGGCAACAGCTAGTAATGCAATAAAATATACCTATCTATTCAATTGTCATCAACAAGTTGAGGAAAATGCTGTTGATAGCCCGCTATGGTAGTAATGGCCCAGACGATTTCTTTTACCATAAATGAGATTTTAGACGCTTCAAGTACATTATTTTGTTTGAACAGCAAAACCGATGAAAATGCTCAAGAATTAGATACCTACTATTAGTTTACTTCTTTCAGATGACCTAAAATGATAAAGTATAGGAAATAGGGCCCCTTGCCAACAGAATGAAGATGTGAACGGCTTTCGCAGAACAAAGACCCAATGGAATATTAAAAAATATTTTAATAGAACAAGAAATATAAGAACAAGCAAAGCAACTAAAAACATAGGAAATGTACAATTTATCAAACAGATATAATCTAATATATAAAATTCACGTGTCACAGTGTTAGTTACCGTACTCCTCCGAAACGGCTTGACCGATTCTTCTCAAATTTTACATACATATTCAGTAGGTCTGAGAATCAGCCAACATCTATTTTTCAAACCTTTAAGTTTTTTTTTTAGTATGGCAAAACAACGTTTGCCGGGACAGCTAGTTAATACATAAAATACATAAATCATTGTACGTTGCTACAAAAAATCGAAACTTTTTTATTGAAATAAAAAAAAAATTATTTTGATTTTAACATGTTTCTCAAAAAACGACGCAATATTTTCCCTCGAGGATTTCTTGGTATTTTTTCAACAAAATATACACCACCTCTTAGTTGCATGTGCGGTGGTACCTGAAAAATGAGCAACATTCAAAACAAAATTCATTCAACAAAAATCGCCGGAATTTTTAACATGCGAAATAGGTAACGATTTTACAGACTGTGTTTGGTAATTACAAAACTAGTTACAAAACTTATCTGCTCAGTACAAACAACTTAAAATATCCGATTGCAAAACAGAGTTTTAATATTTTTCGTGTTTTCAAATTGGGCTTTTGATACCATTTGATTCATTACCTTTACACTTCCAGTTATCTACCTTACCTCTTTTGTCACATATTCAATTAAATCTTGTTCAGTGACATTAACACCAGGTTGCCTCACAATAAAAGCAGTCGGTTCCTCTCCATCATCAGGTACTTGTTTACCCACTACTCCTGCTTCTCGCACGGATGGATGTAGCTCTAAAATAGCTTCTAACTCCACCGGAGCTATCTGCAATGATTTAAAAATGCTATGATATATATTTTTTTTTTTTTTTATTGCGATATATATGATATATTTATATAATCATAGTAAACTATGATTATATAAATAGCTTATTATTCATCGGACAGATCTTATAGCTCCGGTGGACAGTTTGCATCCTTATCGGAGTGCTTTTTACAATCTTTGAGACAATCCAGTTTCTTTTAATAGTAATGAATTTTACATTAGGTATAGTCAATGGTATCTATCTAACATAATTAATAATTTTACCTTGTACCCCTGATATTCGATGATTTCTTTTATTCTGTCGACGATATAAATATATTTACTGTCATCATAATACCCCAAGTCACCAGTTTTAAAGAAACCATCTTCATCTAAGTAAGTACTTATATCTATTCCAATATAACCTTTCATAAGAGCAGGACCTCCGACACGAATTTCTCCAAACTGATTTGGGCCTAAAGCTAGACCAGTTTCCATATCAACAATCTACAAAAAAGATGTAGATAAATAAATTCATTGAAATTGCGCACATCTGTATAAAGTTATGTCTGCCTGAATTTTTTTGTTACGTTGTAACTGCGAGTACATACTTTTAAGATTTTACCAGAGGATGCCATGCCGACATTTCCAGGGCTGTGATATTCTGAATCCCATAATTCAGATGTTATATTTGTAATTTCAGTCATTCCATACGTTTGGAGCACCCATTGTACTTTGGGAAACCTAGTGGAATAATAAATGATATCCATTATTTTCGATGTCAATTTTGTTAGCCTGCCTAAAATATGAGACTGTTGTGAATGCCTGGTCTTTATTATGACACCATCCGATTTCCTCTAAAAAAAGACAGCTTAGGTAGAATTTAAACAGATATCATCTTTTGACAGAGACGAAAACCTCGATACCAAACCCTACATCGACATATCTGGTCACGTAGCATAGTAGTCCAAATAAATTAATTACATGTTGAGTAAAGTAGAGGAGGCCTATATCTTGCTCATTATTGGCTCGTGTTCCAATGTTAGTTAACTTTACTGTGATGATTTTTATTATGACGAAATTATAGAAATCAACAATTTTTATTACCAACCTTTGTTTAAGGTCATCTACATACTTTCTTGGCAATGGCGCTGAAGAAGAGTAGAAAATTTTAAGAGAATCAAGATTGCACTCTACTGCGTCATTCAACTTTAAGATGAAGGATATAAAAGATGGTACTACGAATGCAATATTAACCTGTAAAATATAACGTAAATTAACAACGTTGTTTAATTAATTAGTCTAATTAACAGAAATTACTCGTATATATGCGAGTATTACGTTAGCCGTTATTAGGGTTTCGTACAAACCCATATAGGATCACTCCGGTGTCTGTCTGTCTGTCTGTCCGTCTGTTAAACTATTTTTACTCAGCAACGGCTGAAGGTATCAACTTGAAACTCATACCAAATGTAGATCTACGCAGTCCCTTACTGCAAAAAATATAATCAACCTAATTTGTCTAAGCAATAAGAAAATATTTAAAAAAAAATGAGGAGCACAGTAGCACCATTTGACTAGTTTTCGCCGCAATTCAGGAATCAAAATTCAGGGCCTACTACCGTTACTCTAGAGACTTGAAATTTGGCTCAGAGATAGACTAGATACTGGTGATATTGAAAAAAATCCGAAAACTTTGAATTTCTTATCACATTACACGAAATTAATATTTTTTTCGAACGTAAAAATCGCAACATTCGTACAGTAAACTTGTAAACAATGCCATCTGTCATCTCACAATGACAAAACTGCGTTTTTTGCATTTCCGAAAATTATAGTATACCAAAGAATTTGCATTAAATTTGCTGTTTTATAAAAATACAAAATAGAGAAGTGTTAAAATTTTATTAAACCAATTTAAATTTGTTTTAGGTTTTAATTATAACATATAAACATAAGTGATAATTATTAGTTGATAAATTATTGTAGACATCTTGCAATAATTGAAATTGATAAATAAGATCGACACATTTACTCACATTAACAATTTAAGGGCCTACATCAATATTATCGTATATCATCGCCGACACGTACATATTAACACAGCCAGTAGGCACACAAAATGAAGAATTAGGGATACTTTTCCTATTTACTCAAAATCTACTAAATATATTTTAATTCTGATCCACGTGTTTCTATACATAATAGTTACCTATGTTTTTAAAGTTATTTCATTAGTTAATACGCGATAATAGACCGACAAATGAAAAAAAAAAAAATTAGAGAGGTTGTTTCGCCAAGATTTTCTATCGAGAAAACTTTTTTCAATCGCGTTTCTGAGTTCATGCGATCCTAGATCATATATTGAAAAAACATATACTTAAAAATTAGAGCTCTAGCCATTCAATTTAAAGAAACAATGAAAACTTCGTACATAGATAAATGCACAAAGCTATTTTGGTATCCTCTTAATGCCACTTTACTTCCAAAGGGTGCCATTAAATTGTCAATGAATTAATTGTTATTATTGAGACTGAAAATATATTTATATATTTGTTTATTAAGGCATTTTATGTTAAAAGAATTGCAGTTTTTCATTCCGTAATGTGACGTCACTTCAAGTCAATATATTATTGTATATACTGTTGTATAGTTTTGTTACTGTTTTGTAGAACTATCATAATAATTACATTTAGTTAGTCAGTCCCCTTTTGGGAACTATTTTACGTTAGTGGTGAAGTGGGTTAAGTGCAAATAAAAATAGGTAGCAAACAAGAACACATTATTGTGGAAGATATAAGATAATCTAAAAGATATATATAAAAAAAAAATATCTTTGCATATATTAATAATAAATATATGTTGCAAGCAGAGATAGAATGCAAGAAAAGAGAATTTACTACTTGGAAAAACAGGCGAGACAAAGAAATATTGTCTTTCTTGGAATCTAAGAACAATAATCAATGAACGATTAATACTAATGTAAGGGCGCAAGCGCCACATATGTAAGAAATGCTTAGTAAGTAAGTTATGCTTAATAATAATGTAGTTAGCTAGAGTCAGTAGCTAACGGGTAACGCCCGGAGATGTACGCGTTTATTACCATTAAATATCTACTCATCCAACAAAGCTTTTTATCTTCTACCAATACCTAACATCACCATGGCTACTCACATTGGTGACCCCGACAAAAGTCAACCCGACGACTTCAATTGGTAGAAGAATATTGTAGTGGTAAAGTTTAGTGAGCGTCAGTGTAATAATTATTTTTATCAAGATGCCTGCCACGTCACCGCCGACGCCAGGTATGCCAGTGTAACCGTCAGCAACCGTGAAATCCGAGATGTTAGACCTCGCTGCAGTTTCACTAACAACCAGGATCGCTGAATTTTGGACTGACTAGCCAAGGTTGTGGTTTATTCACCTTGAGGCCATATTGTCAGCATAGAAACTTGGTGACGAACAAAATTACAACATAGTTATCACCAAGCTAAATAAAGATGTCGTCAGGCAAGTCAGTGACATCCTTTCATCACCGCCAGAGAGTGGAAAGTACGTCGCCCTGAAGAGTCGTTTATTAGAGGTATACGAGGAGACCGAAACTCGTCAATTCCAGAAGCTTCTAGGAGAAATGGAGCTGGGAGAACAAAAGCCCTCTCAACTCCTCAGGCGAATGAGAAAGCTCGCCAAGAATAAACTGTCAGATGGGACATTAAAGATGCTGTGGACATCTCATCTTCCACAGGCCGTTCGCGCCGTACTCGCAGTTACAGAAGTTGTAGAATTACAGAACCTAGCCGCCGTAGCTGATAAAATATTAGAGACTACGCGACCCATCGAGACGGCTGAAGTCTGCCAAGTTGCAGAGAGCTCGACCAAGTCCAGCAATGGCAATGCAGACCTCATAGCAGCTATTGCCAAACTTACAGCTAAGGTAGACCAGCTGCAGACGAGATCAAGAACTCCTTGGCGTGGACGTAATTCGAATTCAAGGTCAACGTCACGCGCTCGCAGTGTGTCCAGGCCACGCAGAACACCAGATAGTCCTGACTGGCTTTGTTCATATCATTTTAGATATAAAAACAAAGCTCATCGTTGCATTCCACCGTGCAGTTGGAAGAAGGCCGATAACGCGGAAAACTGATAACGCCGCAGCCAGTGGCGGATGTCTGCGTGCCTCAGATAGCTCACCGCCTATGTGTCAGTGATAGAAAAACTGGTCTTCTATTTTTAATAGACACAGGAGCCAATGTCTCCGTGTTACAAAGAACTAGAAAATTATGTGTTAGTGAATGTACAGACTATAAACTTTATGCAGCTAATGGTACCGAAATAAAGACATTTGGTGTTAAAACGTTAATTTTAGATCTTGGTTTGCGTCGTAGATTTCAGTGGACATTTATTATAGCCGACGTTAAACAAAATATTATTGGTGCCGATTTTTTAAGCCATTATAGCCTACTTGTTGATATTAGGACACGTAAATTATTAGATAAAGTGACTAATCTGAACATTGTTGCTACAGTTATAAACAGTAGTGAGAATAATACAGACATAAAGACAGTGGATAACAAACATCCGTATTTTGAGCTTTTATCAACGTTTCCGGACTTAACTAAGCCGATGTCGTTTAAAGATTGTGATAACAGTGATAGTAGTTCAGTGCTTCACTATATTGAGACTAATGGTGCACCTGTGTACGCTCGAGCTCGACCCCTCCCTCCTGATCGCTATCACAAGATCAGAGAGGAATTCAGAGTCATGCAAGAGCTAGGCATATGCCGGACCTCCAAGAGTGCTTGGGCCAATCCTCTCCATGTTGTCCTAAAGAAGAACGGCGAACTTCAACCCTGTGGCGATTAACGTAAGTTAAACGCGATAACGAAACCTGATCGTTATCCGTTGCCACGTATTTCAGATATGACGTATCTACTCGCTAGTAAAACAGTTTTCTCACGAATTGATATCCAACGAGCATACCATTTCATCAAGGTCAATCTAGACGATATAGAAAAGACCGCAATTATTACGCCTTTCGGCTTATTTGAATTTCCTAGAATGACTTTTGGCTTGCGTAATGCTGCCCAGACATTTCAAAGGTTTATGCATAAAGTATTGCAAGGACTTGAATACTGTGCATTCTCATACTTAGATGACGTCATAATTGCTAGTGAAAATAAAGACCTTCACTATGTACATTTAAAGTCGATTTTCGAACGACTCGACCAATATAGAATTAAAATTAATATAGCAAAATGTTGTTTTGGTCAGCCAATAATCGAGTTCTTGGGACATGAAGTATCAAAAGAAGGATTAAAACCGATAAAAGAAAAAGTTGATGTCATTAGTAAATTTCCGAAGCCTAAAACCCTAGAAGAATTGCGTCGATTTCTTGGAATGGTAAACTTTTATCGTTCTCATATTCCACATGCGATAAACAGCCAGGCAATTTTACATAGATACTTACACAATGCAAAGAAGCGAGACAAAACACCTATAATATGGACTCCAGACGCTGAGCAAGCATTTGTTCGATGCAAAGAAGGTTTACAGAACGCAGTGACGTTATCCTTCCCCCGCGATGATACCCCTCTCGCGATTATGACCGACGCATCAAATTCCGCTGTCGGAGCCGTATTGCATCAGCTTAGTAACAACGAATGGAAGCCACTTGGTTTTATTCAAAACAACTTACAGAAGCGCAATCTAAATATAGTACTTATGACCGAGAATTACTTGCTATTTATTTAGCTATTGGACACTTTAGAAATTTTATTGAAGGCCGAGAATTGACTATTTATTGCGATCATAAACCTCTTATGTACGCCTTTACCAAAGTTAACCCAAACAAAGAAAATCCAAGACGTACTAGACATTTGACTTTCATCAGTGAGTTTACCACAGACATTAGACACATTAGAGGAGAACAGAATGTAGTCGCAGACTCATTATCTCGTATTTCAACCGTTTATTGCCCTACAACTATTGATTACGAAAAAGTGGCTGATGCCCAGAAAGACACTTTAATTGAATCATTGAGAGAGGATTCTCATGTTACATTAAAGAAAGTATTTTTACCTAACCGTAACAAATCAATTTTATGCGAAACATCTATTAACAGAATAAGACCGTATTTACCCGAACAATTAAGGCGTCCAGCTTTTGAGTCATTACATAATCTAAGTCACCCTAGCATACGTACAACGCGAAGGTTGATGAAAGAGAAATATTTTTGGCCGAACATAAATAAAGATATTACTTTATGGACGAAGAATTGCATACCGTGTCAGCGATCTAAAGTTACTCGCCACACTTTATCAGATATTCAACAGTTCGAGAAATGTGACAGATTTCAACATATACATGTAGACATTGTTGGTGCGTTGCCTACTACGTCAGAAGGATTTCGCTATATAGTTACTATTATAGATAGAGGCACTAGATGGCCTGAAGCAATACCCATTAAAGAGATGACTGCCGATGTTGTTGCTAAAGTTGTATACGAACATTGGATTACTAGATTTGGTTGCCCCTTGCGCCTATCAAGTGACCAAGAACGTCTATTTGAGAGCAATTTATTTAAGAAATTATTAACGTATTTAGGTATTAATAAACGACGTACTACTGCGTACCATCCGCAGAGTAATGGCATAGTAGAGCGATGGCACCGTAGTATGAAAGCTGCACTCACAGCACGTTTGATTTCCGTGTCGTCATCTTGGTTATCGGAATTACCGACGATTTTATTTGGACTTAGAGCTGTTACGAGAACTGATAACGGCGTAAGCGCCGCTGAAATGACTTATGGTCATACATTATGATTACCAGGCGATTTTTATGAATCAGGAAGAAAGTCGCATAATATAGATAATGAAGCGGACTATGTGAATAAATTACAGGATATTATAAGAGGACTAAAACCAATCAGTATACAAAAAGGTCGAAAATCCTTTTTCATTCACAAAGATCTTAGCACATGTTCACACGTTTTTATACGCACAGATGCAGTACGAAAACCTTTGCAACCTACATATCATGGTCCATACCGTGTGTTGAAAAGAGGCCCTAAAGTTTTCCTATTGCAAAAAGACAATAATAGTGTAAGTGTTTCAATAGATAGATTAAAGCCTGCATATATATTAAATGACAATATTAGTTACGATACAAGCGAAGTGTTAGAAAGTAAGAAAAGTGACGTAGTGAAAGACAAAAATCTAGTGATTAGTGAGAAGCTAAAGAAAACGCGTTGTGGACGTTTAGTTATTAAACCAGTTCGTTTTAATATGTAATATGTAATCATTTCTTATTGTTTTATAACGTCATTATTGTTTAATGTTTAACTTTAGTTCCATAAATGCATTTTTACGTACGCTGCAATGTAACCCTATACGGCTGATGCAATATCATGTCGAATGACGTGAACTGTAGAAGTTAATCAAAAGTCGCTTTATTTAATTTTCAATATTTCAAGGGCACACACGTACGTAATGGGTAACCAGCAAACTACCGAAGAGGTGGTAGTTAGTCAATCCACGGGGAATGTGGAAACACAGTTGTCGCAGCATGGGATGATGATTCTCATCATCATGGCTGTCTTGGCAGTTTCTTTGACGTATTTGGGATGGCGTCATTGTAGAGGCCGCTTTAAGAAATGGGTGCGCAGACAGGCGAACCCACCAGCAGCAGTGGAAGCTTGTGCTACAACCTCTGCCTACGTCGCATAGTGCGTGATGTTTTGTGTTTAGTGCAATTTTTTTTTCTATTCAGCCATATTGAGGTACAAAAGTGTTTAAAAATAAAATAATTAAAATAAATTATACTTTAATGTTCAGCTTAATAATTTGAAACAAAACTTACTAACTAGACTTATCAGTGTTTAATTATAGAGTAATTACTAACTATGTATAACAACTATATTTTAGTTTTCATGAATTTTTTTTTTCTCTCCATATTAGAAATTATGTTTTTATAGATTTTTTTATATGTTTAATTTAAAGGAGGGTGTAGTGTAAGGGCGCAAGCGCCACATATGTAAGAAATGCTTAGTAAGTAAGTTATGCTTAATAATAATGTAGTTAGCTAGAGTCAGTAGCTAACGGGTAACGCCCGGAGATGTACGCGTTTATTACCATTAAATATCTACTCATCCAACAAAGCTTTTTATCTTCTACCAATACCTAACAACCCCATAGCTACTCACACTAACATAGAACCGAAGGACACAAACGAGATATAAGAAGAATAGAAATAAGAATGGAGAAAGTAGGAGGCCTGGCCCAATAATTGTTGCATTCATAATTATATTGAGGCACAAAGATCAACATTTTTAAGCAAAAGGGAGTAAGAGAGACTCAATATTATTTAAAGAAGGATTATCCTCTACAGGTTTTGAAAAAGAGAAGAGAATTACAGGGACAAGTAAGACTAGAGAAAGAAAAAGGAAATAAAGTCATAATTAAATATGACAAACTGTTATGTGATTGTAGTTCAACCTAATAAAAAATCACTTCCCGACCCACCAGCGATAATCTCTGGATCACAAGAAATTAAGGGAATTATTTAGCTCTTTAGCAAAGAAAAAGAAAGCAAAAGGAACACATATAAAAATAAATAAAAAGGAACATCAATTAGGTAATTATTTAGAGTCCTTCCTCCCAATCAGATTATAAAAAGAACACAAATTTTTTCTAACACTTGCGCGACTCATCTGTTTAAATAAAACTACTTTTTACGGATTTAGACGCGTATATTTGTTTTAAATTTTTGGCCCGACGTTTCGGAGACTTTGCAGTCACCATGGTCACGGGTGAGACTAAATATACAAACAAATATACGATAATATTAAAACAAATATACGCGTCTAAATCCGTAAAAAGTAGAACACAAATTACAAAAGACAGTATCTCCGAACCCGGCTGGTCACTGTAGGGGATCATGACCACAACCCTCCAAAGCAAAACCTACAGCTGCAGTTTTATGTGAGAACACTAGTTCACATGTAATAAATATTGTATCATAATAAATATATATCTATAAACATGCTTATATTTAATAAAAAGTTTAAAAAAGTAACACTGACACATAACTATCATTACAGGTCATGAATATATAATTTAATGAGTTTATATATGATTATTTAGAACATTATAAGTAATATCTATGTAAATAAGCTTTGGAGGAGTTACATATGTAACTTAAGCATAAATACATTTAAAAGTATAGTATTTAAAAACATAATATTATGTTATATTTAAGATGAAATGTCAAGGGATTTAAATTTGTAATAAGTAATGTCAGAAAGAAAAAATATAGGTTGTGGTAATAAATTTAAACATTTTGTAGCTAAACCGTTTATCATAATAATTAAAATGTTTATATTATAAAGTAAGAAAGTTTTGCCTGTTTAAGTTTTTGCAGTATGTAAAATAAATAGATAAGATAATTAGCTAGATACACTATGTAAAAATAACTGGATAAGATCTATTGTAAAATTACTGCTAAGAAAATAAAAGGCTTTATTATTATTAAGGTAAAAGCACCTATTACCGAGGTAAATTGAGGAAGTTTGACTTTAGAATAAAATATTTGGGGGATCAGGACTTTCCTCGACAAATAAGGATTTTTTTAACGTTTTATAGACTTTAAATTTCGTACTTCTCTCATTTCTTTTTATTTACTTTAAAGCGTTATTTTTATTATAATTATTTTTAGCCAGCGTTACTACTTCATCTATTACCGAGGTATGCCTTACTATTTTTATCCATTACCGCGGTATATGTCTCCTATTACCGAGTATAGAAGAAAAAATATATCTGCTGTCCTGATGGTTCCCTACAAAATACACACACCATTGAGCTTGACATGCTGCTGCCCGTGCTATGGTGTTCTTTCATTGACTTAGTCGTCTTTTACGACACCCACGAGAAGATTGGTGGTATTATTCGTAGCCGGCACCACACAGAAATTATTTTAAATAGGTATTCATTATCATAAAAAATAATTACCTACTAAGTAAATATATCTATTCAGAAACGGAACCCTACAATACTAATTGCCTTATCACTCGGTATCGGTAATACGTTCTGTTCTCGATATATGAAAACTCTATTTCCGAGTACTTGACATTCGGTAATAGATTCTGATATAATCTATTACCGAGGTATGCCGCGGTAATGGGATTGGAATAATATATTTTAAAATATAATTCCGACCCATAAAAACTACAAAAGTTTATGATTTTTTGTTGCCAATTCGCAGGAAGAGTTTTCGATCCTAATGAAAAGCAGTATTTTAAATTAGTAAAAAGGCCGTAATATCATTATTTTGTCACATGCCATTTTGGATTCGCAGTACAAAAGCTACACTTCAAGTACACTACTTTTTATTATAATTTGATGAAATTTACTGGAATTTGCATACATCGGAAATATATTTTTCGTTTTTAGAATACATTAGTGATGAAATATAGTGGAATGTTCTCTAATAAGATTGTGATTTTGAAAATAACAAGCAAATATCTCGACCCTCAATATTATCCATTACCGATGGTACCCTCGGTATTAGACGCTACCCCTAATTTTACGCACCTATCACCGCGAATTTTTTTTATCGATATTATTCTATATTTTTACAAAATTTCGCCATGAAAAGTATGAGATAAAACTCCTAGAAAATCATAAAAACAAGTAAACAGTATCCGTAGACAATTATAAAGTATATTGCTATATATATCTCGTATCAAAAATGTGAGTGCACTTGCATGAATTGGCCCGTGCTTGTATGGACAGAACCTGCACCTGCGCTCCCGCCGCACAAATGGAGTGTTTTTGATCCGTTCGGGCTTTGGTATACTCCCTAGCGCCCGTTGTTACGATGTAAAATACTACAAGTTACAACTTGTCCGAAATAATATTGTGCCGATGTTACTGTTATTAAATTAAAATACGAAAATATCTCATACATCGGTAATTGATGCCGATTTTGCATACCGCGGTAATGGGTGCTTTTACCTTATATGGTTTTTGTTATCACAAATATATTAATGCAGCTAAAATGTATCCATATTTACAACGGCAAAAATAACTGTAGTTTACTATTTATTTTGATGCAATTATTTACACTTTTTAATCTACATAGTACGAAACCCTCAGGGTGCGAGTCCAACTCGTACTTGACAGGTTTTATTTGTTCAGAGTGAATTCATTCAAAACAATTACGAAAAGTAGAACAAAGTGTGGTAAGTATATATGAACTCTCAGCAAAGTATCAAATAATTCAATGAAGCTATGGTAGTGCCCTTTACAGAATACAAAGAAAGAATTGAGAGGAGACTTTTTCTTACTAACAAAATTGACATACTTCCAAATTCATGATTTTCCTTACATGAGCAACTTTTAGATTTTTTTGTCTCGTATTAAAAAAAAATGAATGCAACAAAACGTCTCAACGTTGAAAGCGCGGCTTGTCAACATCAATTTCAAGGTTTCTCTATTAACCTAGACTGATTACTTACTTTGCAATCTTCGACGCATTTGAAAAACATAGGATTGTCATCATTTATGTAGACAATTTTCCTTCCCAAGTATAAGAACTTATACGTTATAAAAGTATCGTAACTATAATGCCAGTCGCCAAAGACTAGAGCCGTCTGTAGATACTCATCATTTGCAAATCTAAAACAAAATTGCTACATTTCACTAAACACAGTAGGTATACACTTTACTGTGCTTTTATGCTTACAAATTCTGTAGCCAATCCCTATAAAATCAGTGTCAGTAATCATAAAAATTTCAAAGAATAAACATCTTATTTCAATTTTACACGTCTTTTCAATATGTCGATCATTCTTACGGCTGATTAGATTCATGCTGAATTTCGTAATGCGTTTTGATGTTACATTAAACTTTCTCCGCCCCGTGCTGCAATTAGGCTTACAGAACGCCATAAAACATTATTGATACGGATATCTTGAGTGTGTCATCGCTTCAAATTTTTGGAGGCCGCCCGAAGCCACGTCATGGGATGGGCATACTCCTGGCTGCAAATGCAGTGGCCGCCAGAGAGGTAACAGGACAAAAAATCCGCATCCTCTCCGATAGTAGAGCGGCCCTACAAGCGCTAAATAACAAGGTAATAACGTCAAGTTTAATTTACGAATGCCACCTAGCCTTAAATAAGGTAGGCTGTCAGGCAAACGACATCACCCTGCAATGGATAAAAGGACACAGTGGAATACGAGGCAATGACGCAGCCGATGAACTAGCAAAGAGGGGATCGGAATTGAGACCAATAGGACCAGAACCGATCATTCCTCTCCCCAGCAGCTGGTTCAGAAAGCAAATGCGTCAACGCACTGACAAACTACACAACGACCTCTGGAACAGCCTGGAGGAATGCAGACAAGCCAAACTGGCGCTTCCAAGAGTAAATCGTCGGTTTACAAGAGCACTACTACAGCTAAACAGATCTCAGATGCGTCTCATAACTGGCGCATTGACAGGTCATGGCAATTTTAACAGACACCTTTTTAACCTAGGTATCACGGACAGCCCCCTGTGCAGGGCATGCATGGAGGCTGAGGAGACAGCCGCTCACGTGCTGCTAGATTGCAGCGGAGTGACAATTTACCGGGCGAACTACCTGGGATCACCGGGTAGCCTCCGGGAGGTCTTCGGCGACGTCAAGAAGCTGGGGAACTTCCTGGTGGAGCTGGGATGGCTGGAGTAACCAGCCCACTACCCTCCATCACACAAAATAGGCGCACTTAAGTCGTCGAGTTGTGGATACCGCCCGTAGAAGAAGAAGAAGAAGAAGCCACGTCAGTCGTTAAGCAGTTAGTATTCCAGAATTTTCCTTTCCCTACGGTCATCAGATCGTCGATGTGACCTGTCTATAGATATTACTTTGCATCATATTATACTTACTTGTTTGGAAGACTATTGAGAATACAATTCAAGTGCGTCAGTTGAACACCTTTTGGCATACCAGTAGTGCCAGAGGAATATAAAATAATAGCCGTGTCAGTGTGTCCATGCACTTGCGCTGGCTGGAACTTGCTAATATCTATATCGTTTGTAATCAATGTTTTCAGCGATATCATAGATTCCACATTGTCGTCTATTGCTATAAATGTATTCATACACTCAAACTCCTTTAATATATCATTGTATTTACTCCAAAAGCGATTTGAACACATGAAGTACTTCGGTTTTACTATTGTCAGCTTGTGTCTTAATGTAGCTACAATTATAATCAAAATGTTACATTCTATGGTTATTAAAACCACAAAATACAGAGAGGGTCATCACAGTGAAAATTGAAAACACTGCGCTGCTTGGTAGTTCTGTTACATGAACTTGGTTTGACATGCTGCCGGGTGTCTAGATACGGACGCGTCCTGTGATTTATTTTTATAACCTGTAGATAAATATTTAAAATCGTTCTAAGGTGTGGATTAAAACACAGTCATATACTAATATACTACATACCTGTATAACTATTGCATGTGCCTATTTGATATTCGGCATTTTAGTGAACAACTTGCCAAACAGTCCCATGTATGCCAAAACACTATATCAAAGCGATGATAGTATGTAAAAGAAAATCTACATTTTGTCTCACCTCGACCGGAATGTAATTCATAGGGTGTATAAGTCGCTCCAGTGAATACGATCGCAAGAATCGTGGGGACATATTCATTGCGTTTTTCTGACCCGACTGCAACAATATCGCCTCGTTTCACTCCTAGTTTCATTAAAGCAGTAGCCATATTGACAACATATTGCGTGAGTTCTTTGTATGACATTGTTTCACGTGTCTTACTGTTTATCTGTAAATTTTTATTTCATAATAATATACCTACCTACAAAGTTTTCAAATAAAAATGGATCGGTTCTCTGTGTGCGGATGCTCCTCACACTATTTGGGTAACAGCTACGTTTTATGTAAAGTTGGGCTGCAACGTCTAAAATATTCAGAGTCAATGTGGAAGCTTACCTCTGGATACGTACGATCCTATGTCCAAGCCTGTCCAGCGCTGGGTACACCGCTGAAGTCTCGCCGGCCGGCACATATGGCACTTGCTTGTAATAGTTTATTAATGATTTTATATATTAATTCCACTTTCCTCACGATTAAAACGTTTATACACACACACACCCCCGAATAATTTTTATATAGATTTGCACTCGCGATGGCTTTGTTGTACTTTTAAAGTTTTACGAATTTTCTTCTTAATAAAACGTATTAACCTTTTGAAATCCATTCGAAAGTCAACGTCTTGACTGATGACGCTGTGTTGCCGCGAAATGGATGCGGCTTTGTGATTGGACGGAACGTATGGCGTGACATATACGCCCTGCCATTGGTTAACTCCAACAATATCATAGAAAATTCCAGAATTGCAAATTAAAGCCCAACATATGATAAAATGCGGGAAGATTTGAAATTCGAATAGAAATAGATTATGGTTACGAAACAGTTCTCATTTTAGCTTTAACCGGAAATCAATTAACACACACACAAAAATATAAGTAGGTACTTGCAAATTATTAAACTCTTTCTAAAAATTCTTTGAATTCATTTCTGAATTTGTTTAATATTACAAAATAATAAAATATCAGAAAATATGTAGTGTAGTGTAGATATTTTCAGAAAAAAAACTGCAATAGTTATTGTAACTTACCAATGCTATTTCTTCGTTTTTAAGTCGTAATCGGTCTAAAATAAATTTACCGAAATTCAAATGCGCTGGTATATTAACATTCTGCTCACCATAGATATACATGTCGGTACATGACATTTTTATAAGAAATATTAAATATCTTTTATTTTTCAATGTATAGATTAACGGAGCGTTATTTTCGTTCAATACTGCTGTATTGATGTCTGTATGACTTTAAATACACTACCTGCGCAAATGTAAGTAATTTATTTAGAGGGCTAATTAGATAAGACGACAAAAGTACACGAGGGTTCGCGCGAGTTTCCTTTGGAACCAATAATTTCACCACGTGTTTTGTGTAACGTTTTCTATGTGTAATCACTGTGTATGATTTTAGTATCTTATAAATAAATAAAATTTAACGGCCCGTTTGTATACCAAAACAGCGTTTACTTAATGCTGGCGCCGAAAAAACAAAAATGTTTTGTCTGTCTGTCTGTTTGTTTGAAGTGATCTTGTAAATCTAACAGAATTTTAAGTGATAGATCTACTATCGTTACAGTCAATTAAACTAGGAATTTTTTTTCCAAACACATTAATAGTTCCGAGAAAAGGTAAAAAGGATTTTCTCTAGATATAGTGAATCTATTTTGAATGGTATTTCATTGATAGATAGATGTTGTTACACTAAATAACTTAGGCTACTTTTATTTTACAACAATAAAAACAATTGGAGTTCCGTGAAAATATTAAAACACATTTGCACGACCTATGCTCGGTGGTTTTTCGAACGACTATACTGATTTTAATTTTGTTATGTCGTAATCGTAGGATACAGCTAGTATGTTAATACACCTTAAATTATTATGTATTTCAATAGTGGTCAAATGGTCTTTTCTACACTTGTGAAATCGTTAACATGGTTAAAAAGAAAAACGAGTTAAGTGCGAGTTGAACTTGCATAGGAATGGTTGCGTACCCTTAATTTAATATCATAATATATTCGTGATATTCTCGACCCCAAATAACGGGATAAGGACAGGAAAATGATGATGAGTTTTTGTTGTTATAGCATTAACTGATATTCATAAACGGTGAAATTTGCAGCTTCTTAGCTCCGTTCTAGAGATACAGCCTAGTGACAGTTGGACGTAAGGGTGTACTGACGCCATGACGAACAGTGATACATAACAGAACCCTAAAAAGAAAAATTAATCAGACATGTTTTGACCTCAAAAGATTCTCTCTCTCTCTCATTCCAGCCCATTCACGACCCACTGCTAGGCACGGGGCTCCTCTACTTTAGGAGAGATTATGGTCTATTGTGTCGAGCTGACCAGGCGTTTTGGCACAGGGTTAATTTTCGAGTTTTACGTCTCCCACAGAGGATGTTATCTGTGACCATATTCGATATCTGGCTTTTACAGCACTCTGGGAAGAAAAAGGAATGATGACACTCGTATTCTTAATCCGTCACCACACGGATAGAACCACAAAAAGAATGAGACTATCTAATTATGCGCATAATTCTGAACGAAACTATTTAAACGTATTAGAATGTCAAAACCACGTCATGAATTTCTTGCCGTCGAATAGGTATTTTAAATAATTAATCCTCACTTACTTATATATAAAAGTGAAAGTGAGTTTGTTTGTTTGTTTATTTGTTTGTTTGTTTGTGACGCTTTCACGCAAAATCTACCAAATGGAATTGCACGAAAATTGGTATAGAGATAATTTATAATCCTGGAAGTAAAATAGTTTATATATTATTTCATTAAAAACTCTGTACGAGATAATAAACGCAAATGTTTGTGAAATATGGTATAAAATAATAGTTCAGCCATATTGTTTAATTAACAGTTGTCATAGCAACACATAGAATCCAATATAAATTTAAATAAATAAATCCAATAATAAGTCCAATATAAATTTTTCAATATAAATTATCCAATAATAAGTCCAATATAAATTTACCAAAATTCAAATGCGCTGGTACTTTGACATCTTGGTCTCCATAAACGTATAGATCATTGCTCAACATTTTCATATAAAAATTCTATTCACAGTTGCTTGATTGAGAGTTCTAGTTATCGATATCAGAGAAACGTCCATTATATACGAGTTGTAATAGGTACTCATTAAATTTAATCACAAACAGTTCTAATTGAATTCACGTGTTAAAGAAGTGCATACACTATTCAGTTTGCAACTTGACAAATATAATGGTCATATATTATATGTATATAAAATATTATTCGTTTACTAGAATAGAATAGATAGAATAGACTACTCTTTATTGCACACCATAAAGTTATACAGAAGTTTAAGGATTACAAGAACATAGTAAGTACAATAGGCGGCCTTATCGCAGTTTGCTATCACTTCCAGACAACCGTTGGGTGGATATGATTGCTTTGGAGACGGATACTTGTGGTGAACATCCTAACAACTACTGATACACTTACATAAAATAATATAATACATAAACAATACACATACTAATACATACAAGTATAAATAAAGATACACAATACATAATATAATAATAAGCCCCTTTTATTCCGAACTATTAACTAGCTTCTATGAATTCTTTAAAATTATGTCTCTTAGTTCGGCGTGCCTCCTGGCATAGGCCTCCTCCAGCTCTCTCCACTGAGTACGGTCATTTGCAACTCTAGTCCAGTATGGTCCCAAGGTTAGCTTTATGTCATCGCTCCATCTTGTTTTAGGACGTCCCTGTCTTCTATTGTCTCCTCTTGGGTACCATACAGTTACTTGTCTACTCCATTTATTTGCTTTGCAACGCAACATGTGTCCCGTCCAACTCCACTTTAAATGGTCTATACGGAATATCCATCACTTTTGTCTTATTCCTTATCTCTACATTTCGGATTTTATCGTTCATCTTAATTCCCAACATGCTTCTATCCATGGCTCTTTCTGTTTTGGCAAGTTTCTCTCTTTGGTTTTCTGTCAGTGACCATGTCTCACACCCATATGTCAGGCATGGGAGAATGCATGTGTTGAAATTTTTTCTCTTGATTTGCATACCTAGCTCCTAGCTAGGAAGGAACTAGGTATGCATACAATACATACATACACAAATAAAAGTCTATAAATATATATAAACAAGAAAACAAAGTATCCAGTTAATTATCACTATTAAATAGCTAGAAGTGACATAATACGAAATTATTCAATTGGTATGCAATTACATTTAATGTTCTTTGACGAGTCTTTTGAAAGATGTTAAGAGGATACCAAAATAGCTTTGTGCATTTATCTATGTACGAAGTTTTCATTGTTTCTTTAGATTGAATGGCTAGAGCTCTAATTTTTAAGTATATGTTTTTTCAATATATGATCTAGGATCGCATGAACTCAGAAACGCGATTGAAAAAAGTTTTCTCGATAGAAAATCTTGGCGAAACAACCTCTCTAATTTTTTATTTTTTTCATTTGTCGGTCTATTATCGCGTATTAACTAATGAAATAACTTTAAAAACATAGGTAACTGTTATGTATAGAAACACGTGGATCAGAATTAAAATATATTTAGTAGATTTTGAGTAAATAGGAAAAGTATCCCTAATTCTTCATTTTCTGTGCCTACTGGCTGTGTTAATATGTACGTGTCGGCGATGATATACGATAATATTGATGTAGGCCCTTAATGTTTGAGCGGTAGTTATATAGTTCGGCAAGTTTACTAATGATTGTTAATGACCTAACTATTAAATGACGTGACCAGTAAACTATAGTAATATTTTTGTTTCATAGACAAGCTATAGGTATAGCTTTATTACATCACGCTGCGACTAATAAGAGCGAAGCAAATTAGTGAAAAATGTTGCAAAATAGAAAGAAAAATTCTCTAAATTCGACGCGTACGAAATCGTGGGCCACAGCTATTTACAGTATGTGAGTGGATAAAACACACTCAGTAGTAGTAAAAAAATATACAAAATAACCAATATTTGCCCTGTACGGGAATCGCACCCTCATGTAAACCGGTTGCAATACGGATACTCCAAAAGTCCTGTGTGTCAGTGAATAAGAACGCTTAGCGATAATTGTTACGAATAAACACAGCGAATAAATAAGACAATGCACTTATAACTTCGTCTTTATTATTGATTAATATTTATCGTGTCAATGTTGTGAATATATAATATATATACTATATATACTATATAATATAAAAACAATTAATTATTAATAAATCAGGATAAGTTAATTGTCTTCATATCTGTGTGCGTCTTCTGATTGGAATATAACTTTACTTGGTGTGTGTTATTTTGTTAATAGGTACTATGTACAGTCGAGGTCATCAGTTTACATACATATAGGAGCGATGGCATTTTTTTGTAAATACATATCCATCTATAATTATGATTACTTTAAGTATGGCTTTTCTACTCCATTCTAATTCCTATCACCTAGTTGTTGTTGTAGCGTAGTTTGCGGTATCTTTGAAATTTTTCAAATTACCTCGTGGTACGGAACTCTAATGTATATCTCTCTCGCTCTCTCCAGCCCATTAACCTCCAACTGCTGGCCACGGGCCTCTTCCAATTTGGAAAGGATTATGGTCTACTATGCTGAACTGACCTGACGTGTTAGCATAGGATATTTGGAAATTTAAAATAGTAATGAGTATAATATACATTTACAATAGGTATTATGTAGTCAGTTTTTTTTTTTTTTTTTTTTTTTTTTTTTTTTTTTTTTTTTTTTTTTTTTTTTTCCCTCCTCTCTACCCTGCCGGGCCATGATGGTGCCTTGAGCTTTACCATGACCCGGCGAGGGGTGGCCCCGCTAAGCGGGGCCCGACTCGACGGGGAGACCTATTGTTCCCCCCGCCGCGTGGCCGAGTGCCACATTTGCCGCGGCGGGTCTCTGAATACCGACCCGCCGCGCACGACCACCTCTTCGAGAGGGGCCGCCGGCTCTTGCCCGTCGACGACCCCCGCCCGGGGCCCTGCGGGGTGGTAACGTGTCGCCAGCGCGTTCACGCTCCCGCAAGGCCTCCCTCTTTGCCGCCATCACCTCCCGAGCAAAGGTGGCGACGGCGGCCCAACACCGTTCGCTCTCGGCCATGGACGGAACGATGGCCAAGAGCGACAAATCCTCGCCCAGCACGCCAACGAGTTCGGCGCGCTGGGCGTCCCAGGCCGCGCACACGGCAAGTGTGTGTTCTGCCGTGTCCACGGCCCCACTGCCACAGTTTCGGCACGCGGGATCCGACTCGATGCCAACCACCTCCCACAGGTATTTGGCAAAACAGCCATGACCTGTTAGGAGCTGGGTGAGGTGAAACGTCGGATCCCGGTGCCTCGCCTCAACCCAGTCCCTAAGGACCGGGTGGACCGCCTCGACGAGCCGTCTGCTCACGGAGGGATCCGCCAACCTCTCGGCCCATCGTCGGAAGAGCTCGTCGCGCATCTCGCTTCTCCAGCGAACGATCTCTTCCGCGAGGGGCTCTATTGTCGCCTGCCGCATCAGGGCCCTCCGGCGGTAGCTCTCCGCCAGGACCTCGCCTTCGAGGTCCCAAGGGAGGCTGCCCGCAATCAAACAAGCCGCCTCATAAGAGACGGTGCGGTACGCTCTGGAAGCCCTCTGCGCCATGACCCGCTGCGGACGACGCAGCAGGGTCATGTTCTCGGTGCTGAGGGCCTCCCTTGCCCATATGGGCGCTCCATACAGCGCCATAGAGCGCAACACGCCGTCGTAGAGGCAGCGACCAACTCGGCTGGCCCCCCCACAATTGGGGAGCAGCCTCGCGAGCATTCCCGCGCACCTTAGCAACTTGGGAGCCAGCACACGGAAATGCTCGGTGAACCTCCACCGGCTGTCGAGCACGAGTCCAAGATACTTCATCGTGCCTTCGACAGCGATGGAAGCGCCACCCACCACAATTGAGTACCCAGAGGGGGGCCTCATCCGAGATTATGTAGTCAGTTGAAAGTCTCAATTAAAAATAATAGTTACTATTAATACTATTTAGATAATTATCTTTACCTATTATAAAACAAAGTTTTTTTTTTTGGTATGTATGTCCCTATGTGAGTTTATATTTACAAAACTTCGCAACGGATATTGGTGCGGTTATTTTTAAATGTTAGAGTCATTGAAGAGTATGGTTTTCTTGTATAATTTGTCAAGATTTGTTCTAAATTTCACGCTTACGAAGTTGGCGGCAACAGCTAGTAATGCAATAAAATATACCTATCTATTCAATTGTCATCAACAAGTTGAGGAAAATGCTGTTGATAGCCCGCTATGGTAGTAATGGCCCAGACGATTTCTTTTACCATAAATGAGATTTTAGACGCTTCAAGTACATTATTTTGTTTGAACAGCAAAACCGATGAAAATGCTCAAGAATTAGATACCTACTATTAGTTTACTTCTTTCAGATGACCTAAAATGATAAAGTATAGGAAATAGGGCCCCTTGCCAACAGAATGAAGATGTGAACGGCTTTCGCAGAACAAAGACCCAATGGAATATTAAAAAATATTTTAATAGAACAAGAAATATAAGAACAAGCAAAGCAACTAAAAACATAGGAAATGTACAATTTATCAAACAGATATAATCTAATATATAAAATTCACGTGTCACAGTGTTAGTTACCGTACTCCTCCGAAACGGCTTGACCGATTCTTCTCAAATTTTACATACATATTCAGTAGGTCTGAGAATCAGCCAACATCTATTTTTCAAACCTTTAAGTTTTTTTTTTAGTATGGCAAAACAACGTTTGCCGGGACAGCTAGTTAATACATAAAATACATAAATCATTGTACGTTGCTACAAAAAATCGAAACTTTTTTATTGAAATAAAAAAAAAATTATTTTGATTTTAACATGTTTCTCAAAAAACGACGCAATATTTTCCCTCGAGGATTTCTTGGTATTTTTTCAACAAAATATACACCACCTCTTAGTTGCATGTGCGGTGGTACCTGAAAAATGAGCAACATTCAAAACAAAATTCATTCAACAAAAATCGCCGGAATTTTTAACATGCGAAATAGGTAACGATTTTACAGACTGTGTTTGGTAATTACAAAACTAGTTACAAAACTTATCTGCTCAGTACAAACAACTTAAAATATCCGATTGCAAAACAGAGTTTTAATATTTTTCGTGTTTTCAAATTGGGCTTTTGATACCATTTGATTCATTACCTTTACACTTCCAGTTATCTACCTTACCTCTTTTGTCACATATTCAATTAAATCTTGTTCAGTGACATTAACACCAGGTTGCCTCACAATAAAAGCAGTCGGTTCCTCTCCATCATCAGGTACTTGTTTACCCACTACTCCTGCTTCTCGCACGGATGGATGTAGCTCTAAAATCGCTTCTAACTCCACCGGAGCTATCTGCAATGATTTAAAAATGCTATGATATATTGCGATATATATGATATATTTATATAATCATAGTAAACTATGATTATATAAATAGCTTATTATTCATCGGACAGATCTTATAGCTCCGGTGGACAGTTTGCATCCTTATCGGAGTGCTTTTTACAATCTTTGAGACAATCCAGTTTCTTTTAATAGTAATGAATTTTACATTAGGTATAGTCAATGGTATCTATCTAACATAATTAATAATTTTACCTTGTGCCCCTGATATTCGATGATTTCTTTTATTCTGTCGACGATATAAATATATTTACTGTCATCATAATACCCCAAGTCACCAGTTTTAAAGAAACCATCTTCATCTAAGTAAGTACTTATATCTATTCCAATATAACCTTTCATAAGAGCAGGACCTCCGACACAAATTTCTCCAAACTGATTTGGGCCTAAAGCTAGACCAGTTTCCATATCAACAATCTACAAAAAAGATGTAGATAAATAAATTCATTGAAATTGCGCACATCTGTATAAAGTTATGTCTGCCTGAATTTTTTTGTTACGTTGTAACTGCGAGTACATACTTTTAAGATTTTACCAGAGGATGCCATGCCGACATTTCCAGGGCTGTGATATTCTGAATCCCATAATTCAGATGTTATATTTGTAATTTCAGTCAATCCATACGTTTGGAGCACCCATTGTACTTTGGGAAACCTAGTGGAATAATAAATGATATCCATTATTTTCGATGTCAATTTTGTTAGCCTGCCTAAAATATGAGACTGTTGTGAATGCCTGGTCTTTATTATGACACCATCCGATTTCCTCTAAAAAAATGTCTTTTTTTAGAGGAAATCGGATGGTGTAGATGTGGATGCTTAGGTAGAATTTAAACAGATATCATCTTTTGACAGAGACGAAAACCTCGATACCAAACCCTACATCGACAATTATCTGGTCACGTAGCATAGTAGTCCAAATAAATTAATTACATGTTGAGTAAAGTAGAGGAGGCCTATATCTTGCTCATTATTGGCTCGTGTTCCAATGTTAGTTAACTTTACTGTGATGATTTTTATTATGACGAAATTATAGAAATCAACAATTTTTATTACCAACCTTTGTTTAAGGTTATCTACATACTTTCTTGGCAATGGCGCTGAAGAAGAGTAGAAAATTTTAAGAGAATCAAGATTGCACTCTACTGCGTCATTCAACTTTAAGATGAAGGATATAAAAGATGGTACTACGAATGCAATATTAACCTGTAAAATATAACGTAAATTAACAACGTTGTTTAATTAATAAGTCTAATTAACAGAAATTATATATGCGAGTATTACGTTAGCCGTTATTAGGGTTTCGTACAAACCCTTATAGGATCACTCCGGTGTCTGTCTGTCTGTCCGTCTATCAAAGTATTTTTACTCAGCAACGGCTGAAGGTATCAACTTGAAACTCATACCAAATGTAGATCTACGCGGTCCCTTACTGCAAAAAATATAATCAACCTAATTTGTCTACGCAATAAGAAAATATTAAAAAAAAATGAGGAGCACAGTAGCGCCATTTGACTAGTTTTCGCCGCAATTCAGGAATCAAAATTCAGGGCCTACTACCGTTACTCTAGAGACTTGAAATTTGGCTCAGAGATAGACTAGATACTGGTGATATTGAAAAAAATCCGAAATCTTTGAATTTCTTATCACATTACACGAAATTAATATTTTTTTCGAACGTAAAAATCGCAACATCCGTACAGTAAACTTGTAAACAACGCCATCTGTCATCTCACAATGACAAAACTGCGTTTTTTGCATTTCCGAAAATTATAGTATACCAAAGAATTTGCATTAAATTAGCTGTTTTATAAAAATACAAAATAGAGAAGTGTTAAAATTTTATTAAACCAATTTAAATTTGTTTTAGGTTTTAATTATAACATATAAACATAAATGATAATTATTAGTTGATAAATTATTGTAGACATCTTGCAACCATCTTGCAATAATTGAAATTGATAAATAAGATCGACACATTTACTCACATTAACAATTTAATGCCACTTTACTTCCAAAGGGTGCCATTAAATTGTCAATGAATTAATTGTTATTATTGAAACTGAAAATATATTTATTTATTATAAATAAATAAATAAATAAATACTCATGGACATTTCACACAACGTCCTCTGGTCCCAAGCTAAGCTTATATGCTTGTGTTATGGGTACCAGAATACGGATAGAATACATATACTACTTTTCTTTTGTAAATACATACTTATTATACATAGTAAACACCCAGACGCAGTACAAACATTTGTATGACAATTAAAAACATCACACAAATGATTGTCCTGACCGGGAATCGAACCCGAGACCTCGTGATCGGCAGTCCGTTATGTGAACCACTACACCACGAGGCCCGTCAATATAAATATTTGTTTATTAAGGCATTTAATGTTCAAAGAATTGCAGTTTTTCATTCCGTAATGTGACGTCACTTCAAGTCAATATATTATTGTATATACTGTTGTATAGTTTTGTTACTGTTTTGTAGAACTATCATAATAATTACATTTAGTTAGTCAGTCCCTTTTTGTGAACTATTTTACGTTAGTGGTGAAGTGGGTTAAGTGCAAATAAAAATAGGTAGCAAACAAGAACACATTATTGTGGAAGATATTAGATAATCTAAAAGATAGATATTAAAAAAATATCTTTGCATATATTAATAATAAATATATGTTGCAAGCAGAGTTAGAATGCAAGAAAAGAGAATTTACTACTTGGAAAAACAGGCGAGACAAAGAAATATTGTCTTTCTTGGAATCCAAGAACAATAATCAATGAACGATTAATACTAACATAGAACCGAAGGACACAAACGAGATATAAGAAGAATAGAAATAAGAATAGAGAAAGTAGGAGGCCTGGCCCAATAATTGTTGCATTCATAATTATATTGAGGCACAACCACAATCAACATTTTTAAGCAAAAGGGAGTAAGAGAGACTCAATATTATTTAAAGAAGGATTATCCTCTACAGGTTTTGAAAAAGAGAAGAGAATTACAGGGACAAGTAAGACTAGAGAAAGAAAATGGAAATAAAGTCATAATTAAATATGACAAACAGTTATGTGATTGTAGTTCAGCCTAATAAAAAATCACTTTCCGACCCACCAGCGATAATCTCTGGATCACAAGAAATTAAGGGAATTATTTAGCTCTTTAGCAAAGAAAAAGAAAGCAAAAGGAACACATATAAAAATAAATAAAAAGGAACATCAATTAGGTAATTATTTAGAGTCCTTCCTCCCAATCAGATTATAAAAAGAACACAAATTTTATCTAACACTTGCGCGACTCATCTGTTTAAATAAAACTACTTTTTACGGATTTAGACGCGTATATTTGTTTTAAATTTTTGGCCCGACGTTTCGGAGACTTTGCAGTCACCATGGTCACGGGTGAGACTAAATATACAAACAAATATACGATAATATTAAAACAAATATACGCGTCTAAATCCGTAAAAACTAGAACACAAATTACAAAAGACAGTATCTCCGAACCCGGCTGGTCACTGTAGGGGATCATGACCACAACCCTCCAAAGCAAAACCTACAGCTGCAGTTATATGTGAGAACACTAGTTCACGTGTAATAAATATTGTATCATAATAAATATATATCTATAAACATGCTTATATTTAATAAAAAGTTTAAAAAAGTAACACTGACACATAACTATCATTACAGGTCATGAATATATAATTTAATGAGTTTATATATGATTATTTAGAACATTATAAGTAATATCTATGTAAATAAGCTTTCGAGGAGTTACATATGTAACTTAAGCATAAATACATTTAAAAGTATAGTATTTAAAAACATAATATTATGTTATATTTAAGATGAAATGTCAAGGGATTTAAATTTGTAATAAGTAATGTCAGAAAGAAAAAATATAGGTTGTGGTAATAAATTTAAACATTTTGTAGTTAAACCGTTTATCATAATAATTAAAATGTTTATATTATAAAGTAAGAAAGTTTTGCCTGTTTAAGTTTTTGCAGTATGTAAAATAAATAGATAAGATAATTAGCTAGATACACTATGTAAAAATAACTGGATAAGATCTATTGTAAAATTACTGCTAAGAAAATAAAAGGCTTTATTATTATTATATGGGTTTTGTTATCACAAATATATTAATGCAGCTAAAATGTATCCATATTTACAACGGCAAAAATAACTGTAGTTTACTATTTATTTTGATGCAATTATTTACACTTTTTTATCTACATAGTACGAAACCCTCAGGGTGCGAGTCCAACTCGTACTTGACAGGTTTTATTTGTTCAGAGTGAATTCATTCAAAACAATTACGAAAAGATGAACAAAGTGTGGTAAGTATATATGAACTCTCAGCAAAGTATCAAATAATTCAATGAAGCTATGGTAGTGCCCTTTACAGAATACAAAGAAAGAATTGAGAGGAGACTTTTTCTTACTGACAAAATTGACATACTTCCAAATTCATGATTTTCCTTACGTGAGCAGCTTTAGATTTTTTGTCTCGTATAAAAAAAAATGAATGCAAATAAACGTCTCAACGTTGAAAGCGCGGCTTGTCAACATCAATTTCAAGGTTTCTCTATTAACCTAGACTGATTACTTACTTTGCAATCTTCGACGCATTTGAAAAACATAGGATTGTCATCATTTATGTAGACAACTTTCCTTCCCAAGTACAAGAACTTATACATTATGAAAGTATCGTAACTATAATGCCAGTCGCCAAAGACTAGAGCCGTCTGTAGATACTCATCATTTGCAAATCTAAAACAAAATTGCTACATTTGACTAAACAGAGTAGGTATACACTTTACTGTGCTTTTGTGCTTACAAATTCTGTAGCCAATCCCTATAAAATCAGTGTCAGTAATCATAAAAATTTCAAAGAATAAACATCTTATTTTAATTTTACACGTCTTTTCAATATGTCGATCATTCTAACGGCTGATTAGATTCATGCTGAATTTCGTAATGCGTTTTGATGTTACATTAAACTTTCTCCGCCCCGTGCTGCAATTAGGCTTACAGAACGCCATAAAACATTGTTGATACGGATATCTTGAGTGTGTCATCGCTTCAAATTTTTGGAGGCCGCCCGAAGCCACGTCAGTCGTTAAGCAGTTAGTATTCCAGAATTTTCCTTTCCCTACGATCATCAGATCGTCGATGTGACCTGTCTATAGATATTACTTTGCATCATATTATACTTACTTGTTTGGAAGACTATTAAGAATACAATTCAAGTGCGTCAGTTGAACACCTTTTGGCATACCAGTAGTGCCAGAGGAATATAAAATAATAGCCGTGTCAGTGTGTCCATGCACTTGCGCTGGCTGGAACTTGCTAATATCTATATCGTTTGTAATCAATGTTTTCAGCGATATCATAGATTCCACATTGTCGTCTATTGCTATAAATGTATTCATACACTCAAACTCCTTTAATATATCATTGTATTTACTCCAAAAGCGATTTGAACACATGAAATACTTCGGTTTTACTATTGTCAGCTTGTGTCTTAATGTAGCTACAATTATAATCAAAATGTTACATTCTATGGTTATTAAAACCACAAAATACAGAGAGGGTCATCACAGTGAAAATTGAAAACACTGCGCTGCTTGGTAGTTCTGTTACATGAACTTGGTTTGACATGCTGCCGGGTGTCTAGATACGGACGCGTCCTGTGATTTATTTTTATAACCTGTAGATAAATATTTAAAATTGTTCTAATTTGTGGATTAAAACACAGTCCTATACTAATATACTACATACCTGTATAAGTATTGCATGTGACTATTTTATATTCGGCATTTTAGTGAACAACTTGCCAAACAGTCCCATGTATGCCAAAACACTATATCAAAGCGATGATAGTATGTAAAAGAAAATCTACATTTTGTCTCACCTCGACCGGAATGTAATTCATAGGGTGTATAAGTCGCTCCAGTGAATACGATCGCAAGAATCGTGGGGACATATTCATTGCGTTTTTCTGACCCGACTGCAACAATATCGCCTCGTTTCACTCCTAGTTTCATCAAAGCAGTAGCCATATTGACAGCATATTGCGTAAGTTCTTTGTATGTCATTGTTTCACGTGTCTCCCCATTTACCTGCATTGTATTTTTGTGTATTGTATGTATTTTTAGAAAAATATGATTCGAGCACAAATTTTGAGGGAAGAGAAGGAACTGTAACTCACCAAGGCTATTTCTTCATTTTTAAGCCTCAACTGGTCTAAAATAAACATACCAAAATTCAAATGTATGGGTATATTTACATGCTGATCACCATAGACGTACATGTCTGTAGTTAACATTTTAATTTTTTATTTTATACTTAATGGTGTAATCGTTAATTTCCATATGCAAATTGACGAAATTTTTCACTGTTTGCCACTAAACCGATGTTGTTGTCGAATAATAATATGTTGTTGCAGTTTGTAGGACCGTGTTTATATAGTATCTAGACTACCTAGAGCTAATAAAAACCTAATTTATTGAAATTATTTTGTACACTGTGTAATTAGAATAGAACGAACCATAGAGGTATTAAAATGTTTGTGAAGGTTGTATGAAAATGTTCAGTGTTTTGTGTTTGTGTAGTGTGTTATGTTTACGTAACACATTGCTACCAATACCGCGTAAATAACTAAACTTTAATGAAAAATGAAGACTAATATTATCAATATCACATTTCGACAATGTTGACTAAAAATCTTCCTCTTCTTCTTCCGGTCCTTATTCCAAGCTACTTGGGGTCGGCGCAGCACGTTTTTTCCTTCTAGTCTCTCCTATCAAACGTCATACTCTCATCAACTCCTTTTAGGGTTTCGTACAAACCCTTATAGTCTGATTACAGTGTCCGTCTGTCTATCTGTCAAACTTTTTTTATTCATCAACGGTTTAAGGTATCAACTTGAAACTAATATGAAATGTAGATCTATGCGGTCACTAGCTGCAAAAAATACAATGAATATTTTAGATGGTTTAAACTAATACCAACGTATGAAGTAGCTGCAATGAAGGCGATTCCCTATATTGCAACTACAAAGTTAAGTTGTTGAGTTGCTTTAAGCTTAATTAACTGTTTATTTGTATTTAGTTATTCAAGTTTTTCAGACGAGTAGGTATGGAACCCGATGTGTGCGAGTTTACTTCGCACTTGACAGGTATTTCTTTCATATCGTCTCTCACACAGTCCATCCATCTTTTCTTTGGTCTTCCTCTCCATTTTTCTGCTTTTGTACTTATTGCTAACTTAAATTAATTGATTAGAGAAATTACGGGTTGGTGGTAGCGGAAGCATTTACTTGCAATGTTGAAGAATGTAGTAGATTGTTTTGTAATAAGGCACACCTGTCCGTGTTAACCCAAAATATTCGTAGCCTTAATTGTAATTTTACTGGGTTCCTGGCGTTATTAACTAGGTTAGGTATTACCTTTGATATCCTGATTCTTACTGAATGTTGGCTGTCCTGTATCACGTCAGTGCCTAGCATGACTGGTTACTACTCATTTGCTACAACCCGGTGTGATAGGCAAAATGTATATATAAGAGACGAATTAACCGTTTCTGTAGAAGAAATCGGTTTATTTATCAGTAGTTGTTTGTTAATAAAAATTGGTGATATGGACATTGCAATTTTAGCCATATACAGGTCTCCAGCTTATGCTAACATTGATCCTTTCCTAACATCCTTAGAAGAAACTTTGCAAAGCATTACATCTTATAAAAACATAGCTATTATGGGAGACATAAATCTTGATATTCTATCCTCAAGCACTACCATAGATCAATATATTTCGGTCACCAGTTATCACGGCCTTTTGCCTGCTCACAATTTTGTTACTCGCGATATAAGCGGGACTTGTATTGATCAAGTATTTCTTAAAACTAAGATACCATTTGTCTCTGCCGTTATACAGTCTACTCTCGCGGATCATAAAGCGGTCGCTCTTTGCATCAAGAAAGAACAAGTACGTGACTATGCGTTTCTGACTCATACTAAAGTAAATAAAGAGAATCTCTCGACTTCTATTAAAGGTATACATTTTGCGCCGATTTACTTGACTCAGGACTGTAATTTAGCAATGAGTTACTTCATTGCAGAGTTGAAGATTGCCTTAGAGAAAAATTCAACAACAATCACTTTATCACGTCGCCAAAGAATTATTAAGTCATGGCTGACCCAGGGTCTCTTGCGGTGTTTGAGAAATAGGGATAAACTACACCTTAGATCAAAATCTAATCCAGATAATATAATACTTAGAACTACTTATAAACGATATCGAAATTACTGTTCTTCACTTCTTAAAAAACTTAAAAGAGAGTATGACAGAAATCATGTAGAAATGGCAGGTAGGGACAGTAAGAAATTATGGCAAACTATTAAAGATATTACAAGCACTAACAAAAATAAGTCTTACTCGAAAGACTTATTACAATTATCAAAATCTCCAATAGATTCAGTAGGTAAAATCAATGAATTTATTTGTTAACGTTGGTAAAAATCTAGCGGAAGGGATAAACCCTAGACAATCCACAGTGTTAGACGACGATAAATACTTTCAGTCAGCTGCTGTTGACTCGTTTGTGCTTCTGAGCACTGACGAGGCAGAGGTTCATATTTTAATTACTTCACTGAAAAGTGATTGTTCCGTGGGCTGGGGTAACATCTCATCTACACTGATAAAAGATCACGCAGATGTTCTGGTACCACATTTAACAACATTTTCTGGTGTTTTTCCCAATTATCTTAAGAAAGCTGTAATATGCCCAATTCATAAATCCGGTGATAGAGATTGCGCTCAGAATTATAGACCTATCTCAATCCTGTCATGTTTGTCCAAGATACTAGAAAAACATCTAAATAACAGACTTAAGACTTACTTAGAGAGTAAAAAGATCATTTCTGACAACCAATTTGGTTTCAGAACATCTAGAAGCACGGACGATGCTGTTGGTAATTTGATTGACGTGGTGTCAACTGCTTTGGATCGGGGCGAGAAATGCGTTGCCATTTTCTTAGACCTGTCCAAGGCATTTGATACCGTTTCGATACCTATCTTAAATAAAAAGTTATCTAGAATAGGTGTAAGAGGAAATCAACTGGAAATTTTTTCTAGCTATTTAATGGATAGATTGCAAGCGGTAAGGATGGGTCCCTTCATTAGTTCTAACCTTCCAGTACAGTACGGAGTGCCACAGGGCAGTATCCTGGTGTCTACACTGTTTCTGATTTATGTGAATGAACTCCTATCTCTAAACTTGCCACAGGGTAAAATTATCGTATACGCCGATGACAAGGCTCTAATATTTACTGGTAATACATGGGACGAGACTTACTTTTCCGCTCAATATGGTTTGCGCATGGTCAATCAATGGCTTAATAAACACCTGTTGACATTAAATATAGATAAGTCAAACTATTTAGCTTTTTCAATACGTGAAACTTATCACAAAAATTACGACCCAACCGCTCACTCGTGTCTTCTTTCTTCCACTGACAATATTGATAACAATGTTTATAATTGTAAACCATTGCAGCGAGTAACTAATGTCAAATACTTAGGTGTGATGATCGATCAACATCTAAATTTTAAAGCCCATATACAGTTGGTTTCCAAAAGAGTTCGAAAATTTATTTATATTTTAAAAACCTTGCGACATGTGGTTAAGCCAGAAATTCTAAAACAAATACATTATGCTCTTTGTTAATTCGTGATTGCTTATTGTGTATCATCCTGGGGAGGAGCCCCTAAAACGACACTATTGCTGCTAGAAATTGCACAGCGGACAATTCTTAAGCTTTGCACATTCAAACCTTTTAGATATCCAACTCAGCTCCTTTATGAATACTGTGAAGTTTTGACTGTCCGTCAGCTTTTCTTGCTGAGATTGTCGATGAAGCAGCACTCCTTAGTAAATTGTAATTTGACACCTATATCAAATAGAAGACATTATGCAGTAAGTAGTAGTACTGTCAGACCTAGAACTTCGTTTATCCGAAGGTTCTTTGCGTTTTTAGGCCCTTTATTCTACAATAAATTAAATAAAGTAATTAATACACATACGTTAAACAAAATCGCTGTAAAAAAGAAGTTGAACGATTATCTAGGAAGTTTTACATATGACGAAACTGAAGCCTTAATAAAAATACCAGAGTAGTTTTAAAATCGCATTTATTTTGATATTATTAATTCATATTTACATGGATATATTTCTGGTTATATGCACATACATACCACACACTGCACACACCATTACACACACATTCACTCACACACAAATCTACCTCGCATGCCTTGCACACATACGTGAAAATATAAATGTAATAATAGTGACAGATCGTTTACCTACCATATTAGGATACTATATGAAACCTATGGATGGGAGTAGGCGCTGAGTGCTGAAATACAGGCTTCTAGCCTAGTTTAGCACCAGATGCTACTATGTATTGCAATTATCACATATGTATTAAATTGTAAAATCTCTTGTAAAATTGGTACAGTTAAACTGTATTTTATGACATAATTGTATGATGTAACTCTTTAGCTAAATAAAGATTATTATTATTATTATTTCAGGCCATCAAAATTCATATTCATTACCTTTTGGCTTAAATGCCAGGACAGATGGTTCCCGGTTTCAGTGTTTCTTTACAGACATCTTGATCAATTCCAAATAGTACTCCTGCTTCATAATAATGTGTTAGATTTGCTTGTGCTATGGGTACTAGAATACGGATCCTTACTAATTTATAAATGTGAAAACGAACCGATGACAGTTTATGAATTTTGACGCGCTTAAGTGTTAATGTGTGGAACGAAACAAAAGCACGATTTATAAACTGTACAACGCCATCTATCGAGTGACAGAGTAAACTTCTGTTTGTTAAGGTTTGATTTCTAAAGTCGCGGGCAACAGCTAGTATACTACATAAACTACTTTTCTTTTGTAAATAGACTTCATGTTACTAAAATACACGTGATTGATTTCAGACTAGAAGTTTTATTTGTGTCCATATCTAACACATTATTATAATGTGTTTTGTCATATCTAACACATTATTATGATGTGTTAGATATGACAAATATTAACTGTTACTAACTGAACAACGTTAAAACATAAATCTTTTAAAAACAGGAATTTCAATTCTGAAGATAACTTTAAAATATTCCACTATTACTTTGCTAATACTCACTCATTCGACGGGCAACCGAGAATGCAATTTTAATGTGTCAGTTGTACTTACACCTTTTGGCATACCAGTAGTGCCAGAGGAATAGAAAACAATAGCTGTGTCAGTGTTGCCTTGAACTTGCGTTGGCTGGAACTTGTTAATATCTATATCATTTGTAATCAATATTTTTAGCGATATCATATTTTCGACTGTACTTAATATGTGTGCAAAATTTCTGATCGATCCAACTACTGTAAGTGGGTGAAAATCACTTTCAAAAATTCCGTTACATAGATTAATACATTGATAGATACGTTCCGGTAACATAAGCGTGTTAAAAAGATTGCACTTCATTTTAAGGAGAAATCAGATAACAAACATACAAAAAAATATTCTTACGAATTCTTAATCTCCTTATTATGAACTCGATTAATAATTAATTAAATATCACAAAATAATAAATATATAAGTAGGTGTGTTATGTACCAAACTTAACCTATCGTATCAAGTTGCGCGCGCGCATCCCTAGGAGATGGTAACTTCACTATCGATGGATCGCCGGCCAGCCGGGAGCGCCGCGCGGTGACCTTCGCTCGGTCGTCAGTCGTAAAACATATCTTGTTTGCAAATTACGTCGCGATTTGAATGCGATTTGAAGCGTTTTTCTTGCAACTGTTCGCGAGTTAAAATTGTCACTAGAATTAATTGTTGATAAAACTAATTATCCTTGTTGTGTGAATCGATAATTACAATTGAAACAAAACCTTGAAATGTCACCGCGAAATGTAATGTTCGCCATTTTTGTATGACATAAATGCGTTATAAAAACTAGTGAATTTTGTGTCTCCATACTTAATACTATTTAATGTAAATTGAACTGTTTGATAACTATAATTGTGATAGTATAATTGCATTAAGACGATTGGTGAAAGTTCACGGCTTGAGTCGCGCCAAATGAGTGGTCTTTTGTGGACTTCAAGAGTTCGTGTCTGCCTGTATAAAGTTAAGTATAGTTTGATTAGCATTCTGCGTTATTTTGGCCAATTTATCGTAGTTAGTGTTAATGAAGCTATAGCTAGGGCTTGACAAGTGAAGACTGTGTTGAAGACGAAAACAGGGTAAGTTTGTACTATCATAAAATTTGTTAACGCTGTGAAACGCAGATTTTAAGTTCGTTCGTGTTGTCCTGGAAAATTGGCACGCTTCCACAAAAACTAATTACAAAGCCCAGGTTGAACGCAACATATTTTTGGTAGCAGAGCGTGGTTTAAACTCCGTTTCTCGAATGTTCCATGTTGAACAAACTATACCCTCATTATTTGTGAAAATTGATTTAATTAATTTAATTAATTTAATTTGATTAATTTAGTTGTTTGTTTGTTTAATCTAAATTGTTGGTGTACGGGTAGTTCCCGTACTATAAAGGACTGATCAGAGGATAGGCTGATATAAACACTGATTTGATAATAAAATAACTGTATTATAAAACTGATATTACGTAATTGATGAGTGAATAGAATAATGGTAACGGCGAGAACGTCCGGCTTACTTGGTGACCGATGACGAACTCATATTATACATATTGTGAATAATTAGGTCAAAACTTATTGCTGATTCGGCAAATGTACGTGCTTGCTCGTACATATTCCCGGGCGAGAAAGTTGGGGTTAGTGGTGGTGATGAGATGACTCTCATGATACAAGGTGATAAACATTGGACTTAAAATTACTGAACGAACTGATTAGTACTGATAATGATTACAAGGTGATAGACATATTCTTAGGTCTAAGTTTATACTATAACGGAGTATAAAGGGTCACCCGGGGATTTGAATCCCGATCTAAACACAATGGGGGACGACCCCGTCTCTTTCACTTGTACACGCGCACTTTGCACTTTAGAAATTGAGCTTTTATTTCGCACTGACACACGCGCACTTTTATTAGCTAACTCGTGTAGCTCACTGCACTGAACACTCGCGGATACGGCCGCTGAAATTGGCGCCTGTAAGGGCGCTGCTGCCTCTGGGACTTGAGGGGCTGACGACGGGGGTGACGCGGCGGGCGTGCCTGTCATCCAGACTGCCCTCCTCCTGCTGATGATCTTCCACACCCAGGCTGCTGCCCCGAGTCCCACTAATACGAATAAAATATATATCATCGCATAGTGATGGACGTCGTGGTTAGAAATATTGCCTTCTAGAAGTGGTTCATTCTTCTTCATGATTTCTAGGTTTCGTTTTATTTCTTGGAGCTGAGTTGTCTGATTAAATAAATCAGAATTATCTGTATTTTGTAACGATATTTTAGGTAACGATATATTGGTGATGTGATTAATCTGCGAGATTTCTGGTAACGTAATACTTGAACTTACGTTTATCTGGCTGACCTCCTGTCTATGCGAGTAAATAAAGGAATCTGCCGTTTTAATTGTACATCCTTGATCGACATGAAAGAACCCGGAATTAGACATTTTCACGGGTATAATTTGATCATTGCATACGAGCTTTACTTGACATTGTTCGCAGCAAAAATAGAAGTATGTGTTGAATTTAGATAATTCCATCCATCTATTGTTACATAAAGTCATAGATGTTCTGCACCCTTTCGGAGAAAGCAATGTTTCGCAGAAACTTTGATCATCCTTAATTAGATAAATAGTATGCCTCAGATGACATAAGCTTAATTCTGTAGTTCTTTGAAGACAAGATTTTAAGTCGTCCTCGTTTAATTTTATAAATATTTCATGTTTTAGACTGACAGCAACATATTTTGATACAGGTACTACTGCTATCTCATATCCTTTGCGTGTCCGTTGGGGAACTGGGACTAATTTGAGGATTTCATAAACCTCTTCGCTTATGAGTGGAACCTTGATTTCGAATATTATGAATCTGCTAGTCACTCTTGCTCGGACTTGAAGCAGATTGTAGATGTCTGATAAACTGTCGGATCTTTTGATGGGTAACGACAGGTCCTTAGGAAGCTCTCCAGATATGATCTCCAGCTCGCGCCTCAATTGGTCAGGCGTGAGAAGGTGAAAGTCAAATTTGCCATTGTAAATGTTGGTCACAGCGTCTAGCAGAGTTTGCTGAATATTTTTCAGGTTATGTATAAGATTGTTTGTGATCATGGCTGTAGATAAAAAATCGCTAATAATTGATACGTTTTGTATTTCAGTCTTCACTTGATTGACTGTGTTTGATAAGGTGTTCATTTTTTGCGTAATAAGTTTATGATGTTTGTTAAAAAGTAACTCTGTTCGTTTTAACAAGTTAAACTCCGCTTCAACGACAGATGTTTGATTTTTCCAGAGAGTTGCCAAATGTTTCTGATTTTCCCGGATAAGACTTATGTCTTGCTGATATTTGTCGGCAAAGTTTTCATCAAGAACGCCGAATAAACTATTAGCTAGATATCCGACACCGTTGATAAGTCCGCGCCTGTGACGTATATTATTATGATTCTTGATATTATGATTCATAAGTATATCGTTATAATATTGTAATTCATTCACCTCGTGACGTATCTGCCACATGACACCTTCGCAGTGTGATTGCATTTCGACTTTACTGCATAACTGATCTAAGTACTTGATATGTTTTATGACAGCTTTATTTCCTTCTTGATAAGGTTGAGTGTCATAGTACACAACGAGCTTCCAATTGTCTCTTATCAATTGCATATCTTTTACGCGATCGAAATAAATGCTATTGTTTCCCTGCAATGGAGTAATGACGTAAGAGCCGTGAACTGATTGTACGGCTATACAGAATAATGTAAACAATAACATGCCCATATTTAAGAAACTAAAATTTTTCTTAATTCTCGTGCCTTTTTGTAAAATTGGCTTTTCTGAAGTCTGACGTACGTCTTGGGTTTCGTCTTGCCTGTTATCTTGATGTACAGGTAGGATCGATAACTTAACAACGGGCCGTTGCATTTGACCATTCTTGGTTTTCAATGTCACGACTCTAACAAAGCCGTCGGTGCCTGGATGTAACTTGATTACGCGACCTAGGGCCCATCTCCCCGGCGGGAGGTTATCGTCCTTTATAATGACGACATCATTCAACTTGATATTTGTTTGAGGCTTTTGCCACTTACTTTTTACTGTAAGTTGAGTTAAGTACTCTTCACGCCACCTTCGCCATATGTCGTTAAATATCTTTTGAGTAAGATGCCACCTCGTTCTAAGGTCATTTTCTGTATTGTAAAGGGTTAACACCGGACCACTAGATAAAAAGTGAGACGGGGTTAAAAAATTTAAATCATCGGGGTCCTCTGTAAGAGGACAAAGTGGCCGCGAATTTAAACATCCCTCTAAACTGGCGAGCAGCGTAGTGAACTCTTCGAACGTAAGATTTTGTTCGCCTATCACTCGTTTTAAGTGATATTTAAGGCTTTTTACAGCCGCCTCCCACAGGCCCCCTGCTGAAGGCCAAGAGGGTGCGTTAAAATGCCACTCTATGTTCATATTTGCTATTTCTGCCATAAAATCTTGATTAAATGTATGTTTGATTACTGATAATTCTTGTTTTAGTACTTTGTCCGCTCCTATAAAATTTTTTCCTTGATCGCTGTACATATGACCTGGTAGCCCCCTTCTGGCTGCCATTCTGCGTAATGCTGCTAAAAAAGCTGATGTTGTCAAATCTGACACAAGTTCAAGATGTACGGCCTTGGTCGCCATACAAACGAACACTGCCACGTAACCTTTTGTGGTCTTGATACCACGGCCCTTGTTAGCTTTGATGGTCACGTGACCGGTATAGTCTATGCCACAATGATAAAACGGTCGAGATGGATTTGTTCTCGCTGACGGCAAGTCGCCCATTACCTGATGTAATGTACCGGAATTATGTTTCCTGCATTTGACACACAACCGCAGTCGTTTTTTCGTGGCATTGTTTCCGCCGATAAGCCAATATTTGCGACGAATATATGCAGTAGTTAACCGCGCTCCTCCATGATATGTAAGCTCGTGAGCCTCATCAATTATGAGTTCTGCTAATCTTGTGTCACTAGGTATAATGATCGGATGCTTCATTTCAGGATCTATCTGTGCGTGTCTGAGCCTGCCTCCGACCCGCAATATTTGGTTATTGTCTAAGACTGGACTTAAATTGTAAATCTTGCTTTTACTGCTTATGCTTTTGCGTTCCTTTAATTGGTTAATTTCTTCAACGAATTTTTCACTCTGAATATTTTTAATTATTAAAGCTGTAGACTTTTTTAGCTCTTGTATGCTTAAGTAATCTTGTTTTTTACCCTTTCTGCTGAACCGTAATACCCATGCCAGTATTCTAACGGCTTTGCGGAGCGAGTTTTGTTTATCCAACAGATTTTTTACTACATCATACTCGCTGGATATTATAACATTAACTTGTTTATATTTTTTCATTTCTTGATTAGTTGTATATGTTTGTGGTTTTTCATTTTGGGACGTGTAGGATTGTAGCCAGGACGGGCCTTCCCACCAGAGAGGATGATCTCGTAACTGAGAAGCTGTGATACCCCGACTAGCGCAATCCGCTGGGTTTTCTTTCGATGCTACGTAGCGCCAGCAGTTCGACGGCATCGACGATGTGACTTGTTTCACTCGATTTGCTATGAATGGCTGCCATCTCTCTACGTCACCGTTTATCCAACCGAGTACTACCATAGAATCTATCCATCCGTAGGTGATGACTTGATAACTTGCTAAACTGGCCTTGATTTTTGTCATTAATTTACTTAGTAAAACTGCCCCACATAGTTCTAAACGAGGCAGTGAGTATTTTTTATTTAGCGGTACTACTTTAGTTTTACCCGCTATTAATCTGATTAAAGGGCTGTTGTTTCTGTATATCTTGCAATACACAACGCAACTCATTGCTTTAGTACTTGCGTCACAAAATCCATGGAATTCAATTTTATCTTGCTCTTGAGTTTGTAACCACCGTGGTACTCGTAATTGATTAATTATCTCAATCTCTTGCTGTATTTTATTCCACTCGTCGTGTATTTCTCGTGGTATAGGATCATCCCACAGTACTTGAGATCTCCAGATTTCTTGAAATAATATTTTAAGTTTGATGGTGAGTGGGGAGAGCCAACCAAGCGGATCAAAGATCTTAGATATTTCTGATAGAATAATTCTTTTTGTAGGTTTTACTGTAATGGGCATATTTGCTTGAAAAGTAAAATTGTCTTCCTGTGGGTCCCATCTGAGGCCCAAGGTTTTGGTCGACTCCACTTGCTTGAAATTGAACTTATCTTGCTGTTCCTCAGACCCGTTGACATTTTCTAATAGCGCGGGAGAGTTAGACTTCCATTTTCGAAGGTTGAAACCCCCCGCTTTTAGAAGCTTGATCATGTCCGTCTGTAATTGTTTTGCTGACTGTACTGTGTGCGCCCCATGGACTAAATCATCCATATAAAATGATTCTTCCAGGACCCTGGGAGCTGAGCTACCGGAGAAGTTTGATTTCTCATCATGTGCTAATTGCTTAAGCGTCATCATAGCGAGAAATGGAGCTGCTTTAGTTCCATACGTCACAGTTGCGAGCCGGTAGTCTTTTAGTTTTTTCTTTGAATTATCTCTCCATATTATCATCTGCAAGTACTGATCATCACTGTTAACCCATATCTGTCTGAACATTTTCTCTATATCAGCAGTTAATGCATATTTATACTGTCTCCATTTAAGGATAATATTCTGTAAATCTTCCTGTAGGTTCGGTCCGCGTAACATTACGTCATTCAAACTTAACCCAGAAGATGTTTTTTCTGATGCGTTGAAAACAACACGCAATTTGGTCGTAGTTGAGTCCTCGCGTATAACGCCGTGATGAGGTAAATAACACTTGAGCTTGTTATTGTAATCGTCGGCCGGTGTCATATGTCCAAGCGATAAATACTCTTTGATAAATTGTGTATAATCATTTGCAACTGTTGCATTTTTTATAAATTTTTGTTCCAATTTATAAAACTGTGCGACCGCTTTTGATTTTGAATGGCCTAAATTTTTCTGATAATCTGTTTTCATGGGAATCCGGACTTCATAATGGCCATCATCCCGCCTGGTAGTTGTTTTCTGATAAAATTCCATACAATGCTTGTCTTCTACTGATAACTCTGATTGTTCTGATATGTCTTCTATTTCCCAAAATTTCTGCAGTTCTTCTATCTTGTTTAAAACTACATTACATTGGAAATGTTTGATATTTCCACTCAAAATCCACCCAAGCCTTGTTTGTTGAGCGGTTGGTAGAGTAGAGTTTGCTCTGCATATTCCGTCCATCAATATAATTGAATAAACATCTGCACCCAATAAAATGTCTACTGGGCGGCTTTTGTAAAATTCTGGATCCGCCATATTTATGTGGTCCAGGTATGACCAGTCAGGCTTAGCAAAGTTCTGGCTTGGCAAGTTCTTGATAAGCTTTTTCATGATTATCACGTCCGTTTCGAACGTAAAATCGCTGACGACTGATGAACATCTGATTGAAATAATACCCTTGATGTTATTTCCTTTATCTCCAATACCTGTGATTACACCCATGCATCTTTTTCTAGGTATTCTTAGGAGTTGTGCTGCATGTTCCGTAATTAAAGAAGTTTGCGAACCCTGATCTAAAAGGGCGCGCAATGTATGTTGTGAGCCATCCTCGGCTTGAACGTTAATTAAAGCCGTCGGTAATAAGACCTCAAAACAGTCGTCTTGAAGAGACACGTGTGAGCTTGTTCGGATTGTTTTTCCTGTGTTAGTGTTTGCGAATGAGTCGTTCCTACTAGCACGCGAGCTTGAGCTATCCCCGGCAGTAGATTGTGACGTAAAAGCCTCATGTAATAGCCTGTTATGCACCATATTGCATTCCCGGCAAACTTTATCTGATAGACATGGTTTTCCTTGATGATTATGCAAGCAATTATGGCAAAGATTTAACTTATTAACTGTACTTAGGCGATGGGGTGGTGACATATCTAAAAATTGCTTGCAAAAATAAATTCCATGTTCGTCACTGTTGCACAACGTACATTTATATTTTGATGACGAAGCGTCGTATTTATTGAGGTCATTTGATTTCGCAACCTTTTTGCCGCTAACAAACGAAGACTTATTATAATTAAGCGTTCTATTATTATTTGTATTAGTCTGCATTTTGTTGGACATCTGAACCTTTTGAATAGGGTTGTCATGTTTTTTACGTACTGATTCTAGGGCTGTAAACTTAGCCTCTAAAAATCGAAGAAATTCTTCTAAATTTGGCAATTGACGTGGTTCCTTGACTGTCGCCACGTATTCTGTATATGAAATTGTATCTAGCTTTTGAGTCAAGAGGTACACAATTATAGGGTCCCACGAACTGATATCGACTCCTAAGTTCTTGATTGCATTAAGACACTCTTGTGTAGTGTCATGCATACGCTTGATAAGACCGACTGTTTGTTGTTGCATAGTCGGCAAATTCATCAAAATGTTCATGTGTGAGGTAAAAATTAATTTCTTGTTATTATATCTCTGATTTAAAATATCCCAACACACAAGATAATTATCAGAGCTTACATGTAAATGCTGAATCATGCGTTCTGCTTCCCCCTTAACCTTAGACTTGAGGTACTGCATTTTCTGCGCGCTAGACATCGAGTTATTGTTATGAATAGCTTCATCAAATAAATCCTTGAAAGAAATCCACGTATTATAATTTCCGCTAAAGAATGGTATTTCCATCTGCGGCGTGGATTTTTCTATGTGAGCTGTAGACCACATTTTCTTGTTAATGGCTTTCTTGGCAGCCTGATACTTCTCTTCATACGAAGTGAATGTACTTTCATACTCATGGTTGGGACCGTCCATCTGACTGTCCAGATCCCAGTGCAGTGAGTCAATAGCCTGCCAGCGGGACTGTAGGGTTTGAAGCAGGTCTTGAAACTCCCACTTCTCCCTCATTGAGTCCAAATCAGTACCTACTACGGTACGGTGGAAGGCTTTGAAATTGCTAGTCTGTTTTCTTAACATCTCCTCGGTTTTACTCGCTGTAGCACTTGATGTATACCCGGCCTTGCTGCCACCCGAATGCGGGCTTTCTTGATTACTCGCTTTCGGTACACCAAACGTAGGAGGTTTTATAACCGGAGATTTTGGCCTATCATCTGAGGTTATCTCACAAGCTTGAATGTAAGACCTTATGTTACCATATTTCTCTTTCACTCTCTCCATATCCTTGTTGATATAGTCACGCATTCCTGGCTCTAACTCCAGGGATGATATTTTCTTAAAATTGGATTCATACTCGAACCAATAACCATCTAGTATATCCAACTTTTTCCTTATGTACTCGGTAGTTTTCCTGCTTGGACCATCTTTCTTGAAGTTGATGTACAGGTTTTCTATAGCCGTAGCTACTAGCTGCTGGTTTGCTAGGATATCGTTGGCTGTAGCCATTGTAACTGCTGTTTAAGTACAAAAGGAAAGATCTTACTTGATAAAGTCTGCCTTGCTGCTGCAGATTACCCGAAACCTTGCTGCTCCGGGCGGGTTCACTGAACTCTTGATGTTGATTGTAGACTGATATGTCACTGCATCACTTGATAGCACAGCAACAGAGTCACAGTTAGTGCGAAATAAAGTTAATTACACGCGCACTATGCTGGTTTCAATAAGGCTAGCGAACCTGGGCCACCACGTGTTGCAGGTTAGAGTCCAACACGACCGACACGACACGTGGACGTTTAAAATTTCGCTATCCTTAATAGATCGAAGGACCATATGTACGGGTATTTCCCGTACTATAAAGGACTGATCAGAGGATAGGCTGATATAAACACTGATTTGATAATAAAATAACTGTATTATAAAACTGATATTACGTAATTGATGAGTGAATAGAATAATGGTAACGGCGAGAACGTCCGGCTTACTTGGTGACCGATGACGAACTCATATTATACATATTGTGAATAATTAGGTCAAAACTTATTGCTGATTCGGCAAATGTACGTGCTTGCTCGTACAGTTGGTATAGTTTTAAATAATTAATTTGAGTACTTGAATTGGCAATTAGATTTTAAAGGGTTTGATAATTATTTGTGCTATTGCTAATCGTATTTGTTGTTGCTCAGGTTATTATTTAATATAAATTATTATTTAATTATTGTCTAATATTGAACAACGTTATAGTTAAATTGTGGCGTTGTGCGTTTGTATAATACAACATTTATTTCATACGTTTGTTTGTTTTGTTGGTTACCTTAAAATAAATAATTTAAGTCTTAAATTAATTGCACATTGGCAAGGAATTGTTTTGTTTGTTTGATTTAAAATATTTAAGATTTGATATTTGTTTAGAGTAATAGCGGCTTGTCTCATTGAAAGATATTTTGTTTTTCGCTATTGTAATATTGTTTGTTTGTGAAAGATATTTGTTTTTTTTTGTTATTATAAGATTGTTTGTTACGTGCCGTTTGTGCTTTGAAGATGTCTACCGCCGCGTATAATGTTGTCCGCGAGACATATTCCGGGATTGCGACTCATTTGAGATGGTTCACGTCAGCTGCCGCCTTGGTGAAAAGGGAGAACCGAATCGAGGCATTGTTGGACAGGCATGAGAAATGCCCTACACGACTTCAGGAGGTGGAGGCGCTTTACCGGCGCTTCATCTTGCATCTGGATGATGTGCCCCTGGAGTCATTCCCCCAGGAGCGACGGGACCAAGTCCACGAGGACTACGTCCAAATTATGGACCTTGCCGACGACATCGCCCAGCGCGCGCGGGAGATTTTAGCCTCGCGCGCCGGAGTACCGGCTCACCGGGCCCCCTTGAAGACTCCCGTGGGCCTTTTGACTAGGTTACCCAACTTGGATCTTCCACGTTTTGATGGTCGACTAGACATGTGGATGGGATTCATTGGTTTGTTTGAGAGCCTTGTCGACTCGAGGGACGATTTGGGTCCGTCTCAGAAACTGGCCTATTTACTCTCCGTGCTTGATGGAGAGGCGAGGGGCTTAGTACAGCACCTCCCAATATGTGACGGGAGCTATGGGATCGCGCGGGCGTTGCTCACCAAGCGCTATCACAACCAGCGCTGTCTGGCAGATACCCACGTTGACCAGATTTTGAACCTTCCCGTCGTGAGCAATGCTGCCCAGTTGAGGACCGAGCTGCTGAACCCCCTCCTAATAGCCACCAATTCGCTCAACCGCTTAGGACTGCCGGTTGCCAAGTGGTCTTACCTACTGGTGCGTATCGTACTCAAGCGATTGCCGGTGTCTTTGAGGGCACGTTTTGAACAGGGGCACACTAGGGATGAGGCATCTGCTCTCCCTACCTTTGACCAGCTCCTGACGTTCCTGGAGGACGAGTGTCGCATGGGTGACGTCATGGTCGCCGACACGCCGGTGGAAGCATCACGTCCCAGACCCACCAACCAACGGCGCAATGCCCAACCTGCACCAAGAGGAGGTACGGCCGCCCGCTTCGCTGTCGCTCAAGCTGCGCCACCGGACTGCCGGTTTTGCAAGTCGCAGGGACACCAAACGGTGCGGTGCCCAGACTTCGCGGTCCTGCACGTGGCCGCTCGTAGGCGGATTGCCCAGGCCCGCGGCTGGTGTTTCTCTTGCCTAGGGGACCACTACCAGCGCGCCTGCCCCGACACTCACCCGTGTCCTATTTGCGGAGGGCACCATTTGAAAATCCTGTGCGCCAACGCGAATGGCCGTCGCGACCACGCGGGGTCGCCTTCGGGCGGGTATGTCAGCGGACACCGGGACCAGTCCCGCAATTTGGAGTTCGGCTCATCACCCCCACGCCGCGCAAACTGCGCTGCCGTTGATCGCCGAGTTGGTTCGGCGCGCAGCCCCACGGGCGGGTATGAAAGCGGGCCCCGGGTTCAATCCCGCACCTTTGTGTCCCGCTCGCCCTCCCCGCTTCCACGTGATCAAGCGAGATCACCTCCGGTAGTGTACCACGATTACCGTGACGCGCGTCCGGTACCACTACCGTCCCCCCCTCTGGCGGAACGTCCCCGTTTGGAGACGCGCAACCCTCGGTACGGACGCTCCAGGCGCTACGAACCGCCGTCTATGGCTCGTGGCAGTCGTCACCGAGAGGAGGCCGAGTTTAGGCACTACCCGCACTTTGATTTGCCGTCTCGGGACAACGGCGCTCAGTCGCCGCCACGCCAGCATTAGGATGTTGGCGTCTGCCCCCGCTATGCACCGCCCCCCTTTGAGACCGTCCTCTTGCCCACGGCCCATGTCAGGGTCTGGGGACGGACGGGCGCCTCAGTTGTAGTCCGAGCGATATTGGACACAGGCTCACAGGGGTGCATAGCCTCGTCTTGGTTGGTAGGGCAGACTGGCCAGACTATTGAAAAATATTCAGATGTAATAAGGGGTGTCGGGAACGCCCCCGTGGCCACGGTTGAGGGCCGTGTTTTGTTTGAGTTCTCCCCCTCAAATTCTCCACGTCCGACGTGGGAATCGTCGGCCATTGTGATGGAGAATATCTTGGGCAATCACCCGCAAGTTCGTTTGTCTGCGGATGCGGTAAAATTGACCGCGGATTTGAATTTGGCTGACCCTAAATTTGACCTGCCTGGCACGGTCGATTTGTTGCTTGGTGCCGATGTTTTGGGTAAAATATTACTCGGCAAGGATCGTGTTTTGCAGCCAGGTGGCTTGGTAGCCCTCCGGACCATATTTGGGTTCGCACTGATGGGGCCTGTATTGAGGACTCCCCCCCCTGCCGAACTTGGAACGGCCTTGATGGTGGGGTCCGCCCTTTCTGACGCCGTGCAGAGATTCTGGGAAGTGGAGGAGCCACCACAAGCTCCCCGCTCTGATCCGGAGCATGAAGAGTGTGAGCAGTTCTACAAGACCAACACCAGTTATCTCCGTTCTGGCCGGATCATGACAAGATTGCCATTTCTCGCCGTACGTCCGCCACTTGGCGTCTCGCGGCCTATTGCAGAGAAGCGTTTGTTGGCAATGGAGCGCCGTATGAGCAGGGACCCACTACTCAAGGAGAAGTATATTGACTTCATGCGGGAGTATGAGGATTTGGGACACATGTCTGTGTCAAAATTGGATTGGCGTTCGACGGAGCACTTCTTTCTCCCGCATCATGCTGTAATAAAACCATCCAGTGGTAAGTTACGCACAGTATTTGATGGTTCTGCGCAGACTACTTCAGGAGTGTCATTGAACCAGTGTCTGCATCCTGGTCCCAAATTGCTGAAGGACCTTTGTGACGTCATCACGCGGTTTCGACGTCATCAATTTGTTTTTGTGGCTGACATCAAGATGATGTTCAGGCAAACGGTAATTCACCCGGATGATCGCCGATACCAGCTGATATTGTGGCGAGAAAACCAGCAAGATCCCATGCTTGTCTACGAGCTCAACACGAACACCTACGGGCTGCGGTCTAGCCCCTTTTTGGCTATACGTTCGCTTTGGGAGCTCGCGGATCGAGAGCGTATGTCGTTTCCTCGTGCAGCCGCCATTTTGAAGGAGGACCTATATGTTGACGATGTGTGCACTGGCGCGGCCACGGAGAGAGAGGCCCTGCTCTTGCGTGACGAGTTGATTGGCATTCTAGCCTCCGCAGGATATGAGTTGCGTAAATGGATCTCCAACTTACCTGCGCTCTTGGACGGGCTACCGGATGACCACCAGCAGGATCCTCACCTATTTGAGAACCGTGACAACCCTACCATGATGTCAGTGCTTGGAATCCAGTACAGACCAGTCCAGGACATCTTTACATTTAATGTCAATTTGGATTCGCATCACACTTGGACGAAACGACTGGTTCTGTCGACTGTCGCGAGAACCTTTGATCCCAATGGCTGGATATGCCCGGTCATATTCTGGGCCAAATGCTTCCTGCAGAAACTTTGGACTGCAGGTCTTGGATGGGACGAGCCACTTCGCGAAGCTGTTTTGAAGGACTGGCTCCTATTTGCTTCCTCATTGCCTGCCATCAATAGGATATCGTTACCCCGTGCTCTGCTTCCGCCAGGGAAGCACACCGCGTCCCTTCATGGTTTCTCGGACGCTTCGGAACGTGGGTACGCAGCAGCCGTATACTTGCGCACCGTGACCACAGATGGTCAGGTGAAAGTGTTGTTGGTCATGGCGAAGAGCAAGGTCGCGCCTCTTCGAACTGCCTTGACAATCCCTAAGTTAGAGTTGTCAGGGGCGGCCCTTCTTGTTCGCCTTTTGAATCACGTCATGTCCACCTTGTGCACGTCAATTGACGTTTCCACGATATATGCATGGACTGACAGTCAAATTGTGCTATGTTGGCTGAAGACGTCAGTTCACACCTTAGAGGTGTTTGTAGCAAATCGTGTCTCTCAGATACAGAAATCGGAGACCCCGTTGGTTTGGAGGCATGTGCCTGGCGAGGTCAACCCTGCTGATTGTGCGTCACGGGGATGTATGGCCCCCCTTTTAGTTGAGCACTCTCTGTGGTGGGGACCTGAGTGGCTGACCAGATCAGAATCTAATTGGCCGAACTCCGGCCTTAGACATTGTCGCACTGCCTGGGTTGCGAACGCTTGCGCTCGAACGGCAGGACCGTCCGTTCGACCCCGATTTCTTACTTAATCGTTACAGTTCATTGGACAAATTGTTGAGTGTCACCGCTTGGATCAAGCGCTTCATGAGAAATTGTAGACATCCACAGAACAAATGTTTGGAGGCCTTCTTATCGCCACAAGAGCTCCAAGATGCTCTTCTTCACTGGGTTCGTTCTGTGCAAGAGGCACATTTTGAAGACGAGATTGACATCTTGAGGAAAGGCAAATCCAAGCTGTCTGGAGCCATTTGTAAGCTGAACCCTTTTTTGGATAGTGAGGGTCTTTTGCGTGTCGGAGGGCGTCTTAGGAACGCAAACCTCCCTTATGGATCTCGTCACCCCCTCTTATTGCCAAAGAGTGGCCACTTGGTGAACCTGTTGGTGACTGATCGTCACATTAAGAACTCCCACGCCGGCTGTAATGCCTTATTGGCCATTTTGCAACGGGAATTTTGGATTTTATCGGCCCGTCGGACGATCCGTAGTGTGGTCTTTCGTTGTATGCCTTGCTATAGGCTCAAGGCCCCTACCATGCAACCTATCATGGGTGACCTTCCTTCGGATCGGGTCACTGAGATAAGGCCCTTTGCTGGAGTTGGTACGGACTTTGCAGGCCCCTTTTTTGTTAAGACCTCGACCCTCAGGAACAGTAAAACTGTCAAGGCTTATTTGTGCGTCTTTGTCTGTCTGTCCACCAAGGCGGTACATTTGGAACTCGTCTCAGCCCTCTCGACAGAGGCATTTGTTGCGACGTTAGATAGATTCGTGTCACGACGAGGACTACCGTCCTTGATTCGGTCGGATTGCGGTACCAACTTCAAAGGCACAAACAACTATTTAAAAGCGATGTATGATTTTTTGTCGGCTAACGAGACTGAAATTGCGTCTAGACTAGCTACACGTAGAATAACTTGGAGGTTCAGTCCCGTGTCATGTCCCCACTGGGGAGGAATATTTGAAAGCGTAGTAAAGGTTGCTAAGACACATTTGCGACGGGTAATTGGCGAGTCTGTATTGACTTTTGAAGAGCTCGCAACTGTGTTTTGCAAAATCGAGGCCGTTTTGAATTCACGCCCGTTGTGCCCGATCTCTTCAGATCCTAACGACTTGGAAGCCCTCACGCCGGGCCATTTTTTGATTGGGCAGCCACTGAACGCCCTGCCGGAATATCCCCTTGTTGATGTGAGACCTAATCGTCTCTCGCGGTTTGAATTGGTCCAACAACTCACTCAGAGCTTTTGGAAACGTTGGAATTTAGAATATTTGCACATTCTCCAGCAGCGCGTTAAGTGGACTGACAAGACTGATCCACCTCATGTTGGTGACCTCGTTCTGGTTAAGGACGCTAACTCACCGCCACTGTGTTGGCGCAGGGGGCGCATTCTCAACCTCGTCTTTGGAGCAGATGGAGTGCCCCGTTTTGCTGAGGTCCGGGTGGACGGTTCAATTTTGAAAAGAGCTGTATCAACCTTGTCGCGACTGCCAGTAAATTAGCGGCCAGGTAGTCCTGGCCGAGGCGGGTAGATGTTATGTACCAAACTTAACCTATCGTATCAAGTTGCGCGCGCGCATCCCTAGGAGATGGTAACTTCACTATCGATGGATCGCCGGCCAGCCGGGAGCGCCGCGCGGTGACCTTCGCTCGGTCGTCAGTCGTAAAACATATCTTGTTTGCAAATTACGTCGCGATTTGAATGCGATTTGAAGCGTTTTTCTTGCAACTGTTCGCGAGTTAAAATTGTCACTAGAATTAATTGTTGATAAAACTAATTATCCTTGTTGTGTGAATCGATAATTACAATTGAAACAAAACCTTGAAATGTCACCGCGAAATGTAATGTTCGCCATTTTTGTATGACATAAATGCGTTATAAAAACTAGTGAATTTTGTGTCTCCATACTTAATACTATTTAATGTAAATTGAACTGTTTGATAACTATAATTGTGATAGTATAATTGCATTAAGACGATTGGTGAAAGTTCACGGCTTGAGTCGCGCCAAATGAGTGGTCTTTTGTGGACTTCAAGAGTTCGTGTCTGCCTGTATAAAGTTAAGTATAGTTTGATTAGCATTCTGCGTTATTTTGGCCAATTTATCGTAGTTAGTGTTAATGAAGCTATAGCTAGGGCTTGACAAGTGAAGACTGTGTTGAAGACGAAAACAGGGTAAGTTTGTACTATCATAAAATTTGTTAACGCTGTGAAACGCAGATTTTAAGTTCGTTCGTGTTGTCCTGGAAAATTGGCACGCTTCCACAAAAACTAATTACAAAGCCCAGGTTGAACGCAACAAGGTGTCTTAAAAATAAAAAATGCTGTTCGAAAGTTACTGTAACTTACCAATGCTATTTCTTCGTTTATAAGTCGTAATCGGTCTAAAATAAATTAAACGAAATCGAAATACACTGGTATATTATAATTCTGCTCACTATAGATATACATGTCGGTACATGACATTTTGATGAAAAATATAAAGTTATTTTTTATATTTTTGAATTTAGCTACTATATCTTCAAAAAACTGCTATTTTGATATTTTTTGTGCCTAAATACCAAGTGCGAAATTAAATAAGTAATTTATTTAGAGCCCTCATTAGTTAAAACATTAAAAGTCGTGTTGTCTATGGACACTGTTTAAATTCAAGCATTCGCACACGTTGCGTTTGGAAAAGTAAAGTTATTTTACCATGGTGCAACGTCTTACATAACTTTTTACAGCCCGCTCTACTCGTAGTGTATAGTGGGCTCGCGCGGCTTAAACTTCACGTGAAAGCGTGTCCATCTATACTCGCAACATCTCACAGTGTCATTTCCGATCTCATAGGTAATGGACGGTAGGTATGTGCTCTAGAGTACTAAATACCAACCACTCCCGGCTTCGAGCACGAGATACTGCAAAGAGCTGAAAGTTTGGATGTATTTGCATTCGCCCCGCACAATCCCTTCGATGCGGGACAACAAACCGACACCGATAGGGAAACAACACGACACGTGAACGCGAAGAAAGTCAAGTGCGAGTTGGACTTGCACTTAAAGGTTTCCGTACGTATATATACCATAATACGTCGTATTCCTGACCCCAAACAACGGGATAAGGGCAGCACAATCTTTCTGTCTCCAGCCCATTAACGTCCCACTGTTGGGCACGGGTCCATATACCATAATATAAACAGACTCACAAAATAATATAAACATACTCACAAAATAATATAAACATACTCTACAAACCTTGGGGGGCTTGGGGGGCTTGGGGGGCTCTACCTTGGGGGGATTATGGTATACTGTACCGCGCTGACTAGATCTGTTGGCGCAGGGTTTATTTTCGAGTTTTTCGTCGTTCACAGAGGATGTTAGCTGTGTACAATAAATATCCCTTAGTTAGCTCTTAGAGCACCCTCGTAAAGAAAAGGGGTAGTGACACTTGTATTCTTAATCCGTCACCACACGGACAGCACAATGATTATAAGTATTTGTTGTTATAGCATCAACAGATATACGTAATACATAAACTGTGAATTTTTCAGCTACCTATCACCGTTCCAGAGATATAGCGTGGTAACGAACGGAGGGATAGTGAAGTCTCAGTAATAGGCTAACTATCGGTAAAAAGATAAAAAGCTTTTGGTATGGAATCATTATAAAAAATAAAAAGCACACATGCGCACAAAAAGATTACGACTATATATTTACGCACAAAATTTGGAACGAAACTATTTTGGCGTAGATTAGAATTTTAGATAGAAAACAAACACACATATTTATAACAATATAATTTATAACAAACACACAAACTAGACAATACATGTGGTAGCGTATCAAGCCAAGATTAAGTAACAAAATTGGCAGACAGCACTGTGTATAACAGTTTTCATATTATTATACGAATTGTATTAAAGCCTTCGCAAGTTGTAAACCTGTTACAACGGTTATAATTTTATTTTTCTGAAAATTGAACATAATATACAGTTCGTATTTGAGAACTAGACAAGTCAGACCTTAGGCTACAGTACATAACTCAAAGTAAAAAAATTATGTTTTATGTTGCTATAAATAAAATTCTTTAAAATATCCCGTTTCTTTCGTTAGAATAAAATTGAAGCAGGAGTTATTTTCATTACAACATATCTCTCAACAAACGACGCATTATTTTCCCTCGAGTGGTTCTAGGTATCTTCTCAATAAAAATAACACCACCTCTTAATCGCATGTACGGAGGTACCTGCAAAATTAAGATAAATTAACATTAATCGAAAAATAAATTGTTTGTAATAACATTTTTAGGGTTTACATAGAAAGGAAAAGCATTCAGAAGATTAGAACTCTCACAGAAATTCTATTGGAAAAATAACATACTTGATGGAAATATTTTATAATTAATTTAAATTTAATTTAAATACTATAATGATAGTCAGAAACTAATATCGCGTCCTCCTGCCTTATAAGAAACCTCGTAACAAAAATAAAGCAGTCAAATTTTTATTTCAAGCAATGCGCTTATAATGTCAGCTTATCAACTAGAGTTAAAAAATTTAATACCAGATTATAAGATTTAATGTCTATACGATTACTACCAGCTATAAGAAGTACCTGGCGTTACCTCTTTTTTAACATATTCTATTAAATCTTGTTCAGTGACCTGGACCCCAGGTTGCTTTACAACGAAAGCAGTCGGTTCCTCGTCATTATCAGGTACTTGTTTACCCACTACTCCTGCTTCCTTTACAGATGGATGTAACTCTAAAATAGCTTCTAACTCCATTGGAGCTATCTGAAATTTTTTACAAAGTACAATCGAATCAATGTAATCGAGAAAATATTCTATGAGAAATTATTTTACAAATGTTACATCACGACAGAACGTAAGGATTATAAAACACTGTGTAGATAATAACACTATTTTTATTTAAACACGAAAGCATGCTGTCGTTAATTAATACATCATCGATACATTCGAGACTCTTTTGCGTCAATCCCTTGACTCAGGTACCAAACGTGAGCCTTTCAATATATGGGCTTTTGGCTATAAGATCATCGTTTGTTAGAATTATTGGTTCTATAGTCGCTATGTCCACATACCTACCACATTAAGACAACCTCATCAGGTCAATTCAAGTTTTTCTATTGCATTTTGGTTTTTCTCAGGTCGCACCAGATTACCGTCATAGGGGATAGCGATATCGATAATCATTGAACAATGCATCAACTTTACATTTCATGTTAAGATAAATTTCATAGATTTGAAAAAAAAAAATTACCTTGTATCCTTGATATGCGATCGTGTCTTTTAATCTTTCAACGACATAGAAATTTTTATTGTCATCGTAATAACCTAGATCTCCACTTTTCAAAAATCCTTCTTCGTCTAAGTAGCATGTATTTACTCCAATATAACCCTTCATAAGAGAAGGACCTACAGCACATATTTCTCCAAGCAAATTTGGGCCTAATGCTTGGCCAGTTTGTAGATCTACAACCTACAAAGCGAATAAAATATTGTTGAGCCATCTAATAGTTTCAATTATAATTTTTATTTTCCATACCATGAAGTTCATCATCTTTATATATAAAAACTAGCTGCCCGGCAAACGTCGTTTTGCCATACTAAAAAAAAAGGTTTGAAAAATAGATGTTGGCCGATTCTCAGACCTACTGAATACGCATGTAAAATTTCATAAAATCGGTCAAGCCGTTTCGGAGGAGTACGGTAACTAACACTGTGACACGTGAATTTTATATATAAGATGAATCCCTATATCCCTTGGTCACACCATCACGCCTGAATGGTTGGACCGATTACACTATTTTTTTTGTTGTATTGTTATTCTCAGGAGAAGGTTCTTATGAGAGAAAAAACTTAAAAATTAAAAAGAAACATAATTTAGAAAATTTTTAAATCCTTATTTAAGAAAACTTAACAACTATATAATATTATTTCTAATATAACTTTAGCACTCTATTTATTATATAAAATTTCCATGATGTTAGTTACCGTACTCCTCCGAAACGGCTTTACCGATTTTTACCAAAATTTATATGCGTAGTTCTGAGAATCGGCTAGTCAACGGAGTCGGAGGTCAACAGTAGTCAAAGTGAATCAGCTAGAAATTGAAGTTGACAATCGTTGGGTTGTTCCGTTTTCCCCGTTACTCTCCAAAACATTCAAAGCACACATATTTATGTGTGCTTTGTTTGTTGTTGTTGAATCTTGCCATTCGGTAAAACCGATAAAATAATAATATATCTGGAAGTACGTGAACAAAGGTAGTGACATGGCTGTGTTCTGAGTTGCTGCTGAAAATTCAAATGATGAGATCACTCATTTTCAAATGGGACGCTATGTTAGTAGTAACGAGACGATGTGGCGTATTTTTTACTGTAGTTCACTAGGGCCTAGTGAACTACAGTAAAAGGCCTAGTGACTAGGCCGTACATCTGGAGAATGGTGAAAGGGTGTACTTTACAACGGAAAACGTAATACAACGAGTTGAGAGGCCGTCATCTACGACGTTGATCAGCTTCTTCAAAATGTGCCAGCATGATGACTTTACTAAAACACTACTTTATTTCGAAATGCCACAACACCAACAACACCAACACCATACCATCAACACCGATTGATTTATGGAACAAATATAAAGATTACATGGCCGAAGATATATTACATCAGAAGCGTCTTAGAATATCAAATGCAAATTTGCAAATTAATGAAGAAATTTACAACGAAGCATTAATTTTAATTGAAGACATGTGCTTGCCAACAAAGGATTAAAATAATTAGGAACGTCAATGCCCAATCGCCCAATGCACGATGCATTTAATCAAGAGTTGGGAAGTGAAACCCAATACGATTCCGAAGCATTAAAAAAGAAACTGTTCTAATAAACGTTCCCCTTTTAAATGAGAAACAAAAATATGCCTACGAAACGCTAATGAAAGTAGTGAACGATGGTCCTGGTACCTCGATAAATACAATATTATTGCTGACAACCAGTATGGATTTAGGCAAGGCAAATCTACCGAGGATGCAGTAAATGATCTCGCTAAGACAGCTGTAATGCACCTTGATAATAAGCTGAAGGCAGTAGGTATATAGGCATCCAAAGGCTGTCTGGAAGAGATCGCAGCATGTGATAAGACCGCCTATTGTACTATATTATTGTTAACATAGAATAAGCTACTGAAATCTATCTATCTATCTATATTTCTAGATTTAACTAAAGGTTTTGACTCTGTCTCCGTTCCCATACTTCTAGAGAAGCTTGAAGCTATTGGTGTTTGTGGCTTGCCACTCGCAATTTTTCACAGTTACCTGTCGAATCGTTCACAATAAAGTTATGTTATGTTATGTTATGTTAATCTGCAATAAAAACTGGATCAGTAACCATTATGTTGCGGAATATAAACCAGCCACGTCTTTGTAATGGCACCCGACTTGCAGTGAAGAAAATAATGAACAACGTCATCGAAGCCACATTTTTGAAAGGTAAGTATAGAGGCAAAGATGTTTTGATTCCAAGAATTCGTTTGATTCCGAACGACATACCATTTGACTTTAAATAATAATATATGTATAATATAAATTAATAACTTATAATATAAATATATAATATATTAAATAATAATACCATCTAAACTATTTATATACGCGCAAGAAAAATAAACTAAGAACATTGCATATCATAAAGCATTGGAATAATAAACATGTTATGTATTTATGTTTAAGATGTTTATTTGATTGTAGGTAAGTTTATTATTAAATATTTTAGTAGTGTTTAATTCCTTTTTTGTGTTTTGTATTGTTTTGACACCCACTTTTTCTATACCACCCAATAGTTGACTGGCAGAGAATGCCCTTGGCATTAAGGCCGCCATTGTACAAATTTTGTTTGTGTGAAGTGTAAATAAATAAATATTAAAAATTTTTTTTTTAATTATACCAATTCGAATCAAATAATCATGGTTAAGACAGGACAACATCTGTCGGGTCAGCTAGTTAATTATATTTATAATTAGGTAGTATGTAATAAATGCTGCTCAAATTTACACATGCTCCAAACTAAGCAAAACGCTTGTTTTATATACTCGTAGATACTAGATTACGGATATGATGCTATACTGTACACCATTGGGTGTACAGTATAGAGCAAAAATTCCTAGTCCCAATAAAATAAATGTGGTCACCACAAAAAAAATTGTACCAACGCGTGACTCAGTAAGACAAAATGGAGATGTATGAATCAACAGAGGGATAGCAAGCAGATTACTCTATTACAAGATACGAATAACTCGAAAAATAAGTCTTGTATGATCACTACGATAGTTATAGTTGATTATATTTTGCCGTTATAGTCTAATTATGGGACGTTTGTTACCTGAGAAAGGAAAATATATACATACTTTTAAGATTTTACAAGGAGATGCCGTGCCGACACTTCCGGGTATTTTATCTTTAGCCCACATTTGAGAAGTTATGTGTGATAATTCAGTCATTCCATAACTTTGCGCGCATTGCACTGTTGGATACCTAAAAAAACCATAGAAAGAAGTAGCCTAGGTTTAGTTAGCTCTAGGTAAAAGTGTTGAAATTCAAATGAAGGGATTTTTTTAGAAAACTTTCTCCAACGGCTCTCTTAACTTGAGGCCCTGATAAAGAATATAATAAATATTAAGAATTTTACAACTAACCTGCGTTTAAGCTCTTCTATATTCTTGCTATGCAATGGAGTTGACACGGAGTAGAAATATTTAAGTGACTCGAGATTGTACTTGACTGCGTCATTTATTTTCAAGATGAAGCATAGAAAAGATGGTACTGCAAATACTATATTAATCTGCAAGCAATTGCGTATGAAAAATGCATATACTCATTTTAAATTCAATATTTTTGTAATTATTTCAACTGAACACATGATTTCAAAAACCGGCCAAGTACGAGTACACATATTATTATCACAATACATTCATACCGTTCATAATCATATTGTTTAAAGGTATCATCACATTGCATTGAAAACGCTTTTTGTATGGAAGGACATTTATTGTATTTAGTATTTAATGTAATAGCGTCAACAGATACCTTTTGTATCTTAGTTCAGATCAAGCGCACCGCATTCATTACACGAGGGCGTGATCTCCCTTCTAACAATCTTATGCAGGTACTTGCCGAAGCATCCATGTCCAGTAAGTAACTGCGTCAGTCGGTAGCTCTTAAAGCCGTGTTTGTGCTTAAGCTATGTTTCTAGGCATGGCTCTATAGCCCCCGCTATTTCATTGGTTGACGCGTATCATCTTTTCAGTGCTCAATTAGTATATTTTGGCACTATGTTCTAATCGAGTTTCTGATTCGAGTTAATTTCTCGACTTCAAAATTCCAGACTCTGTATGAATAGGTTTTTATGTCATCATCATTTAGAAAAGCTAGTCTAATCTCAATAGAAAATATTTGTGATTATCTTCTGATATAAGACGCAAAGTTTTAGACCGTTACAAGATTTTTTTAAGATAATATAATAATATGTAGGTACCATATTTTACATACTTTGTAATCTTCAACACTTTTGAAAAAATTGGGATATTTTTCATCCATGTACACAAGTTTTCTTCCTAAATAAAGGAATGCAAACGTCGTGCCAGTGTCATAGCTATAATTCCATTCGCCTAAGATATAAGCCGTCTGTAGAGAATCATCTTCAAATCTAAAATAATGGAATAAATGTTAATATATATATATTTTTTTTAAATTAAAAAAAAAAATATATGTTAATATTGTTAACTGTTAACTAAAAGTTCTGTAGACTAAATAATAAATATTTTAAAACGACAAAATGTTGTAATGTGAAGTTAAATAATTTAACTTCACATCACAACATTTTGACGTTACATACACGAGGATAAAACACAGAAGATCTTTAAAAACAATATCAATTTTGAAGATCAATTAAAAATATTTCGCAATTCCTTGGCACATACTCACTCATTTGGCAGGCAAAAGAGGATAAAATTTAAATGTGTCAGTTGTATACCCTTCGGCATACCAGTTGTGCCAGAAGAATACAAAATAATTGCCGTGTCAGTGTGTCCACGCACTTGCGCTGGCTGGAACTTGTTAATATCGATATCATTTGGAATCAATGTTTTTAGCGATATCATAGGTTCCACATTGTCGTCTATTGATATAAATGTGCTTATACACTCAAATTTCTCTAAAAGATCACAGTACGTGTTCCAAAAGAGATTTGAACATATGAAGTACTGCGGTTTTACTACAGTTATTTTGTGTTTCAACGTAGCTGAAAATATAAATATCTTTCGACAAATATTCTACACGTAGTTGCAACAACAACTGCTATCTATTCTGTGCTTAGATCATTCAGAATCTTCTAAAAACGTGGTTAAAATCTTCCTGATTCTGTGGTCTGAAAGGGTCATTCCCATTCATCCACACCCCGTCGTCCACAGTGTGGACGAATGGGAATAGTGTGGACAAAAGGGAATCAAAAGGGTGTGGAGGGAAAGGTGCCGTTTATTCCCAGTCCTCCACACTATAGTGGAGGAGCTGATACTCGAAAAAGTTAACTTTTAAAAAAGATGAGTTGGATTTCTAAATGTTTAATTAGGACTGTTTATGAGATATTAAGCCATCAAAAACTATCGTAAAAAAAGTTGCAAAGTTATACTGTCGGCTTTTAAATTGTTAGATTTACCAGGTGCTCTGTGTCTAGCCAACCGGAGTCGCCGATAAGAGATAACAATAGATTTTAAAGACAATGGAGTCGTAAAATCTTTTGAATCATAGCTAGACAAGAAAAACTCGTGGGACTGGGCTATTTTAAAGAATGTGGATTACCATTCCACCTTCAGTCAATAATGTTATTTATTATAAAAAATTATAAATGTTCATGTCGTAATAGAAATATATTTTATACTTGCCTAAAAATTTGTATGATTTTTCTTTAAAACATACTCGTAAAGATTCCTAAGAGCTTAATAATGATGCTTCTTGTCTAGCTATGGTTCAATGGAGATAAGATTTTACGACTCTATTGACTTTAAAATCTATTGTTATCTCTTATCGGCGACTCCGGTTGGCTAGACACAGAGCACCTGGTAAATCTAACAATTTAAAAGCCGACAGTATAACTTTGCAACTTTTCTTTACGATAGATTTTGATGGCTTAATATCTCATAAACAGTCAGGGTACAATATAGTACCAATTCTACATGAACAACAAAACTTAGCCAAAAATGAAAAGAACTATGGCGTATTTTGATTAATTGGCTATTTCGTTGTGCACATTTATAATATGTAATTCAAATCGTTAGTCTATAATATACAGTGTTTCTAATAAAAAAGTTCTGTTAACATTGCCGGATTGCGTTATTAACAATATTAATTTTAATTTTTTAGTTAAGTTTAATAGTGCACGTAGAATCGGTACCAATATGTCCATTAATTAATGTTTATGCTTGTAAAAACATGAGTATTTTGTTGGTTATTTTGGCAACCAATCCTCACAGCTATTATTACCTTAAGTTGTTACATTAGAGCCCACTAACTGACAGATCTAAAATCAATAAATTCTGGTTTCGAGCATATCTATTGCCGCATTTGAAGCTTCTCTGCTCCCTCAGATCAGGCATGATACGCAACAGTTCCTATACTTGCAACAGCAGATAGCAGACGTAGCTGCATTTTCGTCCTGAACGTCTGCTTCAAGCATCAGACATGCTTAAAACCTTTTTCGACACGTATAAATGACCAGGCGTATCGTACATGGCATGTTGTTTAAGTTTGTTCATTTTATGAACTAACTACTGTGACACCTTGTGTAGGAGAAGGTGTCACAGTAGTTCATAAAAATGCATGCCCTAGTTTTATTGAAGTAAGTCTGTAGTCTATTTAATTCTGGCTGAAATAATTTAGACAGTTCATCGCTAACCCCAGTCAATTAAGTTTAAATTTAGATCATCACTATTAATTCCCGCTTAATGGCGCCAATTCTACATGCACAACTAAACTTCACTTAAGTAAATAAAATTGGTCAAGTGCGAGTCGGCCTCGCGCATGAAGGGTTCCGTACCATTATCTATGCAACATAAGGCAACGTTATTAGTATCGAGCAAGAAACGGTAAAAAAATCATGTTTGTTGTATGGGAGCCCCCATTAAATATTTATTTTATTTTTAGTATTTGTTGTTATAGCGGCAATAGAAATACATCATCTGTGAAAATTTCAACTGTCTAGCTATCACCGTTCTTGAGATACATCCTGGTGACAAACGGACGGACGGACAGCGAAGTCTCAGTAATAGGGTCCCGTTTTTACCCTTTGGGTACGGAACCCTAAAAATGAAAACAACTGTTGCTGTATCTTGATTATTTGGCTATTTTGTTGTGCACTTCTGTGTTAATTATAATCGTTAGTCTATATTTAACACTTTTAATAACAAGAAAGTTCAGTTAACATCACGGAATTGTGTTATTGACACTACCAATTTTCATTTTATAGTTAAGTTTAGTTGTGCTTGAAGAATTGGTGCTATTATTGATTAGTTTTATCTTTAACATAAATACAACATCTTGGTCAATTGTCAAATAAACCTAAATAAAACCTAATATGCGATAAAACTCAAGTGGAATAACTAAGTTTTCTCTCACCACGACCGTTATTTAAATCATAGGGTGTGCACGTCGCTCCAGTGAGTACGATCGCAAGAATCGTGGGGACATATTCATTGCGTTTCTCCGATCCAATCGCAACAATATCGCCACGTTTCACTCCTAGTTTTATCAAAGCAGTAGCCATATTGACAGCATATTGCGTGAGTTCTTTGTATGACATTGTTTCACGTGTCGTACTGTTTATCTGTAAATTTTTATTTCATAATAATATACCTACAAAGTTTTCAAATAAAAATGGATCGGTTCTCATTTTAGCTTTAACCGGAAATCAATTAACACACACACAAAAATATAAGTAGGTACTTGCAAATTATTAAACTCTTTCTAAAAATTCTTTGAATTCTTTTCTGAATTTGTTTAATAATACAAAATAATAAAATATCACAAAATATGTAGTGTAGTGTAGATATTTTCAGAAAAAAAACTGCAATAGTTACTGTAACTTACCAATGCTATTTCTTCGTTTTTAAGTCGTAATCGGTCTAAAATAAATTTACCGAAATTCAAATGCGCTGGTATATTAACATTCTGCTCACCATAGATATACATGTCGGTACATGACATTTTTATAAGAAATATTAAATATCTTTTATTTTTCTTGTCTGTATGAGTTTAAATACAGTACCTGCGCAAATGTAAGTAATTTATTTAGAGGGCTAATTAGATAAGACGACAAAAGTACACGAGGGTTCGCGCGAGTTTCCTTTGGAACCAATAATTTCACCATGTGTTTTGTGTAACGTTTTCTATGTGTAATCACTGTGTATGATTTTAGTATCTTATAAATAAATAAAATTTAACAGCCCGTTTGTATACCAAAACAGCGTTTACTTAATGCTGGCGCCGAAAAAACAAAAATGTTTTGTCTGTCTGTCTGTTTGTTTGAAGTGATCTTGTAAATCTAACAGAATTTTAAGTGGTAGATCTACTATCGTTACAGTCAATTAAACTAGGAATTTTTTTTCCAAACCCATTAATAGTTCCGAGAAAAGGTAAAAAGGATTTTCTCTAGATATAGTGAATCTATTTTGAATGGTATTTCATTGATAGATAGATGTTGTTACACTAAATAACTTAGGCTACTTTTATTTTACAACAATAAAAACAATTGGAATTCCGTGAAAATATTAAAACACATTTGCACGACCTATGCTCGGTGGTTTTTCGAACGACTATACTGATTTTAATTTTGTTATGTCGTAATCGTAGGATACAGCTAGTATGTTAATACACCAATTATAATTCTAAGGACACTAGTCGTAAAATTATTATGTATTTCAATAATGGTCAAATGGTCTTTTCTACACTTGTGAAATCGTTAACATGGTTAAAAAGAAAAACGAGTTAAGTGCGAGTTGAACTTGCATAGGAATGGTTGCGTACCCTTAATTTAATCTTAATAAATATTTCTTGTGTGCGTGTGTATGTGACTGAACTCCTCCTAAACGACTGGACCGATTTTGATGAAATTTGTTGTGTGTATTCAGGGGGGTTTGAGGATGGTTTAGATTCACAATTGGCTGGACCGATTTTGATGAAATTTTTTTTACACAGAATTGTATGGCAAAACAACGTTTGCCGGCGCAGCTAGTATCATAATATATTCGTGATATTCTCGACCCCAAATAACGGGATAAGGACAGGAAAATGATGATGAGTGTTTGTTGTTATAGCATTAACTGATATTCATAAACAGTGAAATTTGCAGCTTCTTAGCTATCACCGTTCTAGAGATACAGCCTAGTGACAGTTGGACGTAAGGGTGTACTGACGCCATGACGAACAGTGATACATAACAGAACCCTAAAGAGAAAAATTAATCAGACATGTTTTGACCACAAAAGATTCTCTCTCTCTCTCTCTCATTCCAGCCCATTCACGACCCACTGCTAGGCACGGGGCTCCTCTACTTTAGGAGAGATTATGGTCTATTGTGTCGAGCTGACCAGGCGTTTTGGCACAGGGTTTATTTTCGAGTTTTACGTCTCCCACAGAGGATGTTATCTGTGACCATATTCGATATCTGGCTTTTACAGCACTCTGGGAAGAAAAAGGAATGATGACACTCGTATTCTTAATCCGTCACCACACGGATAGAACCACAAAAAGAATGAGACTATCTAATTATGCGCATAATTCTGAACGAAACTATTTAAACGTATTAGAATGTCAAAACCACGTCATGAATTTCTTGCCGTCGAATAGGTATTTTAAATAATTAATACTTACTTACTTATATATAAAAGTGAAAGTGAGTTTGTTTGTTTGTTTATTTGTTTGTTTGTTTGTGACGCTTTCACGCAAAATCTACCAAATGGAATTGCACGAAAATTGGTATAGAGATAATTTATAATCCTGAAAGTAAAATAGTTTATATATTATTTCGTTAAAAACTCTGTACGAGATAATAAACGTAAATGTTTGTGAAATATGGTATAAAATAATAGTTCAGCCATATTGTTTAACTAGCTGCCCCGGCAAACGTTGTTTTGCCATACAATTCTGTATAAAATAAAATTTCATCAAAATCGGTCCAGCCAATTTGTAGCCTATGTGTTATTCTGATGTATAAGCTATATTGTGGTAAAGTTTCATTCAAATCCATTCAGTAGTTTTTACGTGAAAGAGTAACAAACATCCATACATACAAACTTTCGCCTTTATAATATTAGTAGGATTAACAGTTGTCATAGCAACACATAGAATCCGTCGACTTATAATATTTTTATTGCCGTGGACACGGCAGAACACACTCGCCGTGTGCACGGCCTGGGATGCCCAGCGCGCCGAACTCGTTAGCGTGCTGGGCGAGGATTTGTCGCTCTCGGCCATCGTTCCGTCCATGGCCGTGAGCGAACAGTATTAGGCCGCCGTCGCCACCTTTGCTCTGGAGGTGATGGCGGCAAAGAAGGAGGCCTTGCGGGAGCGTGAACGCGCTGGCGAAGCTTTGCCACCCCGCAGGGCCCAAGGTGGGGGTCGTCGACGGGCAAGAGCCGGCGGCCCCTCCCGAAGAGGTTATCGCGCGCGGCGGGTCGGCATGCAAAGATCCGCCGCAGCAAATGTGGCACTCGGCTACGCGACAGCGGACCTAATGTTCTCCCCGCCGGGTCGGGCCCCGGTTAGCGGGGCCACCCCTCGCCTGGTCATAGTAAGGCTCGGCATTCACTGTTGTCGACAGGTAGTCCACAGGTGGACACCGTATTATCACCAATGAACGTCGCGCGGTCAACCAATGGACCTCGCATCGTCAGCCAGTGGACTCCGACTGGAGACCGGTTTGACCAGGAATTTTTGTGTCGTCTGTTAATTGGCACTACGTCTACACGTGTGCTTCATAATGTCGAATTTTACAAACCGTGCATTGACACTCATAGCTGTAGCGCTTGATGCAGAAGAAAATGAAAGACACAAAATAAAAAAGAAAGCTTATTGGGTGCACGAAATGCTTAAACAAAGAAAAAAAGAGGGCGAATATTGGACAGCTCGTAGGCATTAGCTAGCCGATCATGCGCGGGCAGCGCGCGGTCCGCTACGGACCCGCGCGTTGGTGGTGGGCAGTCAGCGCAAGGCAAGCATGCGAGCAGCGAGTTGTCACCAAGTGGTCTACCCGCTGTCTGCGCGTGGAGGGCTTACGACAGAGGCGACCCGGTGACGCTACGGAGTTGATGTAGTGAGCGCATACCCATACAAATCCATATCAAGAATACTAACCGCACGAGGCGTGGCGGTGCGGAGTGGGTGCCGGGTGGCTCTAATGACCTTTATATGTCATGAGAAGGGAATATTTTTCATCATGTACAGTATAGTACAGGTGATTAAATAAAACAAATTATTACACTTCAAGCTTTGTTTATCTGAATATATTACACATTTATTTGGCAGTTTTTATTTTTTAGCAATTTTACAAAATCATAGTCATTGATCCATCCTATTATCTATATTATAAACTATAATTGTACATTATGAACATTATACAATACATTATTTAAGTAAGCCATACATTAAGTTAAGTAAAATTGACGATGTAAAATTTATCGACGCATCGAAGGGTTATTTAATCGCTGTAAAACAGAATACGTGATGTGGTCCATATTAAGAAGCTGTAAGAGTTAACCCACACTATGTAGTACGGGAAAGAATGCGACCAAATCTAATTATATAAAATCTTGTCACGGTGTTTGTTATCAAACTCCTCCGAAACAGCTCAACTGATTGTTTTGTTATGTGCATATCGGATTTTTTATTCATTAGTCAAAATCTATTTTTGTACCCCAAGGTTCTAAGGTTACAGGTTTAAAATTTTCAGTAAGTACGCAAGTTAAGTTCGTGTGGTGATGGATTAACAATACATGTGTCACCACCCTTTTTCCTTTCCAGGGTGCTGTAAAAACCAACTAAGGAACAGTGTAAACAAATACCATCCTCTGTGACAGACGGAAATCTCAAAAATTAACCCTGTGCCAACCAGTCTGGTTAGCGCGGCACAGTAGCGGTGTCCAACAATGGGACGTTAATTGGCTGGAGGGAGCGAGAGAGAGAGAGAGAGACAGGGAGACAAAAGTCAAATTGCGGGGCACAGCTATTATTTTCTATACAATTGAATGTTGCAGCGCTACATTTAGCTGTCGTGTTATTTGTCACTGCTAGGAATAATCCTTAGCCTTCTTCGGGACATTTAGGAGCCGATATGACCTTTGGCTTTCGTTGTTAAATTACTTAATCTATACATACTAAATCAGATATACATACAATGTCGATAAAATCAGAAAATTTCTAATGGACAGTGAAAAGTCTATCAGGCCGAGTTTTCTAATACAAGATTTTAATGTAGACGATACTAAGAAAAAAATCTAGTATCTAACATCAATAATTACATTTTAGTAAAACTAAGAAACAAAATATTATGATTGACCAAAACACTAACACACTGTAGATAAAACAATACTAATCAGTGAATTATTGTCTCGGCAGCTCAAGATTAGAACTAAATAAATAAAAGCAAAACAATAACTAGAAGTCCACCATAATATCTACAATAACTATCAAGATAATTTAATAAGACTCCCAATATTTATCACTTGATATAATAACAACAACTTAATCATTGGATTTACTTTTCTTAGGATCGCTGAATTTTCTAGGTCGTCATCTGAAAACGAAAGAATTACATTATTATTGTTCATAAAATAAATACACTGTATCTATTTATCACAATATTGTTAAATTTGTTTTTAAGCTATTGCTTAACTTCTATCGCGGGCCTTGAGCGTGGAGACTAAATGCACAAAATTCGAAATTTAAATTCCGTAACAAAGATAGCGTAACTAAAAAATACTACACACGGCGCTGTACCGCCGTTTGCGCTGGTCGCGTGTCAGTTTTGGCGTTAGTTTTTATTTTATTGACATTTGATTGACAATCGCTATTTTATCATAATTACCATAAACAATGGACAGATGTAAGCATCAGTAAATAAGGATTATTAATCTTATTTTAGTTTATGGTATTCAGATTCTTGCAGAAATAAAATAAATAAATAATTATAATTGCATAAGTTGATAAAAAATACTATACAATAGCTTTACCGCGGCAGTCCCCGAGTGCCACACGTCTTTTTTATTTATAGCGTTAGTAATAAATAAACAAGTTAAAAGAGGAATGGAAGTTTCTTACTCATGCAAAAAGTACTGAACGAAAACAGCTATAAAGCTTGTAAATTCGAAAAACGAAAATTTCCTTTAAACTATGCTGTATTATTACATTTAAAGTGCAGACATGGGGCAGTATCTATGAAACTGTGAATGATGACTAGCTGCTGCTGATTAGACAGAATGACCGTAAGATTTTTATCTACCTATAATATAATCGACTAACGGCCATTGTCAATATTTTATCTATCCTCGATTCTTGCTATTAAGGACAGACTATTTTAAACTTATCTCCTTACTTGCTTATCAAATAGCTGCTGATGTCAACATTCTCTATTAAAATTTTTACAGCAGATGGAAATATCTAACTAATAAAGCAAGGATTATAATCTATCTGTACCTAATCGTAGATTGATTATTGAAAATTTCCGTAAGTCTATTTTTCAAAACGTAAAGTAATTTGAACGCATTAAAACACGACTGTTCAACTGCATGCCAGCCATGTTTTTAAGAGGGTACTGTAATCCTAATTTAGGTATTTGCCTTAGGTAATGCTATCCCTATTCCCGAGCGTCGCGCTGAAAGGGACAAATATAGCTGCCGCAGATTTTACCTACAAATTCTTTGAAAAAAAAGACGATTCGTAGTCCCCTTTTTTCTTCGCGGAAATTAAATTAGTTTTAATTTTATTTCTATTGTAGACGAAGAGTATATCTATGCTTCTATTAATTTTTTTTTTGGTAAAACCTTAGGTACCAAATTAGTGCGATAGACGCTGCAACTTCATCTAAAGAAAACTGAAATGAACGGGATTTTTGGATGGTCATATTTCTTTAAGTTATAATTTTTTGAAAAAAAAGAAAGTAATAGAAGCATAGATATATAAGACCTAGATGCTGTGAAAATATTCGTTCCTCTGAAGGCAATAGGCCACGAAGAAAACAGGGAACTACGATGCCCATTTTTTTGTATGGAGCATGGTATTGCATTGGTATCGTGCCCTCTTAAGAGGATACCAAAATGGCTTCGTGCATTTTTCTACGTACGAAGTTTTCATTTTTTCTTTATATTGAAAGGCTAGAGCTCTAATTTTTAAGTATATGTTTTTTCAATATATAATCTAGGATCGCATAAACTCAGAAACGCGATTGAAAAAAGTTTTCTCGATAGAAAATCTTAGCGAAACAACCTCTCTATTATTTTTTTCATTTGTCGGTCTATTATCGCGTATTAACTAATGAAATAACTTTAAAAACATAGGTAACTATTATATATAGAAACACGTAAGCCGGAATTAAAATATATTTAGTAGATTTTGAGTAAACAAAAAAAATATCCCTGGGTAATTCTTCATTTTCTATGCCTACTAGCTGTGTTAATATGTACATGTCGACGATAATATTGATGTAGGCCCTTAATCACAATTATTATACTTCATTTTGTTTCTGAACTATAATAATTGAAATAGGGTCTTTTTTACACTTGTTTCAATATATAGTTTTGTAATAAATCTTATAGGTATTATATATTTACCGAAATCACTTAATTGTTCGCCGTACAGTTCCCCTTGGAAATTGGAACTCATTGCGTTGCTACTCTGGATAATTTGCGGTAAACCTGTTAATCATTGCATATAATATTTATACAATTTTAAGAATACAATCATCAAATCCTAAATCCATAAATATCATATCCTATTTTTTGTAATGGACATTACTATTTCTTCAATGATGCTAATTCTACGTGTACAACTAGAAAGAAAGACAAAGACAGAAAGAAACGTATTTATTCACCCCCATGGGGACACAAAGGATTCATACATAAAAAAACACAAAAACAACATTAAAATAAGATGAAAACAACAAAAATAAAAATTATATAAAAATAAGAATTAAATAAACCAAAAAAAAATCGAAAATATGAAACATAAAATAAAGATGAAATAAAAAAAAAACTAAATTATACTTCACTAAAAGAATAAAATTGACAGTGTCAATAACACTAATCCCTTTTATTAGAAAATCTATGTATTATAGACTAACGATTTTAATTAATGAAAATGTGCACAATGAAATAGCCAATTAATCAATATATAACATAGTTATTTTCATTTTCTAGTTAAGTAAAGTTTAGTTGTGCACTAGAATTGGTACAAATATCTTATTAACCTAACCGAAAATAAAACCTATAATTATATCAAATTCAAGCAATTGTAGCATAATCTGTATCATAATCCAGCAATGGGCGTTGAAAGGTTAATGGATGGATATGGATATCCGACTTGATACCATTATCAGATCAGATACTTATTAAAGTTTCAAGAGCCACCTTCCACCTTCACACCTCTATAACTGGTTGGCCCCAGAATCTTTAAAATGAAACAATGAAACCCCATCGAGATAATGACGTAAAAGCTTAGTTTTAATATTTTTTTACTATAATTTATAGTTAGCAATTTTGTTATGAAAATAGGGTTATAATGTCCCATGTCTGTAGCATAATAATAGTTTTTCATTGTAATATTATTTCTTATAAGTGTCTCTGAAACGACGAAATTAAAAAGTATACTCCTGATTTGCGATAGCGATATTTTTATTATAGTTCAGTAAATAGTTCGTACAATTTAGAGTCATAAAGGATATTTAAATATTATGAATTACGTTGAAATAAATCAAACGTACCTTTTTTTCTAATAGTCTGATTATCCAATATGGATTTAGGTGTAGTGGTATAAGCTGAAGGTGGCGCTGGTATCTCTGAAAAAAAGTATAATATGCACCCATATATCTTTTTACGTATCTATACGCTTAAAATATGCATAAAATTTCTTTAGCAAAAATTCTTTTATATTAAATCTAACCAAAGAAACAAGACACACATTTACAATAAATAAAAAAAGTTTATCGATAATTGACAGACAGTTTCATGTGATTCTTCCACACTCAAATCCCTAAAGATCGTAAAAAGGCTGTTTGTTTTTACGAGCTTTTTAACGCTTTCAATCTCTGGCATCAATAGCAACCATTATGAATCAATCTACTAATACTGAAAAATTACCATCAAGCTTGATGATTCCATCCGTTTCACCTAAAGAATTCTTCGCTATACATTTGTAGAAACCAAAGTCATCTTTTGTAATGTTTTTTATCTTCAGCATCATAAATTTATTGTAGCCACTGTCCATCGGAAACGCCTCGTATTTTCCTCCTATAATTTGCATTTCTACTTCAATATTAAATATGTAAGTATTAGAAAAGGACTTCCCAATTTACTGCAGTTATATTTGGGAAGTGCAGATAAAAGCACAGCAAATACATACTCGTAAGTGATTAAGATGGCACGCTCATTTGATATTTATTAAACGGTTATTGCGAGTGTAACGATTGTGTTCGAATATTAAATACTGTTTAAATTTGAACCTGATTTTTAAATGGCGCGCAATTATTTTGTTTTTTTTTTAATGAAAGTTGATATTAGTTTCGAGATGAGAGCGCATTCTCAAAGATGTCTTTAAAGACAGAATAACAGTTTTATTACTCCCTCCCATCCTAAGTAAGACACGAAGCAGATTAAAAAGAGCCTGCTAATGTTTATAAAGACTCAATCTTCTAATAAGTGTGGTAAGAAACCAAAGTAGCCTCTATTTAGGAATATTAGGAGAGTACTGTACTCCTCATTAAGGTATTTGCCTTAGGTATTGCTATCCCTATTTCCGACCGCCGCGCTGAAAGGGACAAAATATATAGATGAAGCGGATTTTACCTACAAATTCTTTGAAAAAGACGTTTCGTACTTCCGTTTTTTTTTCGCGAAAGTTAAACCGATTTTGATAGTTTTTGCGTTATATTATAGATAAAGAGTATATCTATGCTTCTATCACTTTCTTTTGTGGTAAAAAGAAAACCGAAAAAAGTGGGTTTTTCGGATCGTCATATTTATTTTAGTTATTATGTTTTGAAAAAAAAAGTGATAGAAGCGTAGATATACTCTTTATCTATAATATAACGCAAAAACTATTAAAGCCGGTTTAACTTTCGCGAAAAAACAGAAGTACGATACCCATACTTTTGTATGGAGCATAATTTGGTATCGTACCGTCTTAAGTACTTAGGCTATTGTTCTTTTCATTGATATTCAATATAGTGAACTATTTCACTAAACAAGTTTCTCTATTCACGCATGTATAAGTAGGTATATATGGATCGTATTTGACTATACCCCGAACCAATACAAGAACTATTTTCATTATGAAGTCATAAATCAGTGATACAATCGAACGATGCCTTACTTGACGGCAACGCATGTTATTTATGTGAATATGATTAATGTATTGCATTTGTATTCAGATTTCAATAGTATACTTAACGGTGTATATGCATTATTTAGTTTTCAGTAATTGTCTCTTGAAATACAATCATAAAGGGTATAGAGTAAATATTATAGGTGACCTATAATTGGATCTCCTTACTTATGTTAATGATTTATAAGAACACTTAAAGAATTTCGAGCCTAGGTAGGAGTTGCGCTTAGCTATACCTATAGCCGATACAAGGAATTACAAACATTCTACAAGAATAACGCAATAGTTTAAACAAAACATTGAATAAAAATTTGCAAAATGTAGGTATATAGCACCTCTCTCTCTTGAAGTCCTGCTTTCCAACTCAATAATATCCCACTCTTGGGCTCAGGCCTCCTCCACATTGGGAGGGATGATGGTCTACTATGCTGCGCTAACTAAATGTGCTTTATAGGAACTACATATAGGCTAATTTATGAGATTTAAAAGATAAAATGCTATTTCTTCTCTTCTTTCTTCTTCTCACCACTTTAGCAATTTTGTATAAAATGCCACGTTTCCTCATAACTAGCTCTGACCTTAGGATGAAAATGTTTACAATAAATATAGAATCATATAATACCAGTCTCACCAGAAATAATCATATCACCACGATCAGTTGTCCAGTAGTTGATGGAGGAAGGGTATGCCTCTGTATGGCACTCGAGGGTCACATCCTGTCCGATATATGCTCCCTCCAATTGGTTAGGGATAGACAGCATTGGTGGAACTATTGTGTAAGAAGAAAAATAACATTTTATTGCGTCTGATTTTTCCTGGCATTAGCGCTGTGTAGTAGGATTCAGTTTGGAGTATTTTGTTTCTTGTGAAATGCAGGACTAAGTGAACGCCAACCGGTAGAACTTCATTAAACCACAATAACTATCTTCTGAATCTGATAAAGTAACCTCTTTAACGCACTTTTATCACTTAGAAGTAAAAATAATTATATATGGTGCCAATTCTACGTGCACAACAAAACTTAACTAAAAAATTGGTCAAGTGCGAGTGGGACTCGCGCACGAAGGGTTCCGTACCATTATCTATGCAACTTAAGGCAACGTTATTAGTATCGAGCAAGAAACGGTAAAAAAATCATGTTTGTTGTATGGGAGCCCCCCTTAAATATTTATTTTATTTTATTTTTAGTATTTGTTGTTATAGCGGCATTAGAAATACATCATCTGTGAAAATTTCAACTCTCTAGCTATCACCGTTCTTGAGATACAGCCTGGTGACAGACGGACGGACGGACGGACGGACGGACGGACGGACGGACAGCGAAGTCTCAGTAATAGGGTTTCCGTTTTTACCCTTTGGGTACGGAACCCTAATAAAAATTGGTCAAGTGCGAGTCGGACTCGCGCACGATGGGTTCCGTACCATTATCTATGCAACATAAGGCAACGTTATTAGTATCGAGCAAGAAACGGTAAAAAAATCATGTTTGTTGTATGGGAGCCCCCCTTAAATATTTATTTTATTTTATTTTTAGTATTTGTTGTTATAGCGGCAATAGAAATACATCATCTGTGAAAATTTCAACTCTCTAGCTATCACCGTTCTTGAGATACTGGGTACGGAATCCTAAAAATCATGTTTGTTGTATGGGAGCCCCCCTTAAATATTTATTTTATTTTATTTTTAGTATTTGTTGTTATAGCGGCAATAGAAATACATCATCTGTGAAAATTTCAACTGTCTAGCTATCACCGTTCTTGAGATACTGGGTATGGAACCCTAAAAATCATGTTTGTTGTATGGGAGCCCCCCTTAAATATTTATTTTATTTTATTTTTAGTATTTGTTGTTATAGCGGCAATAGAAATACATCATCTGTGAAAATTTCAACTCTCTAGCTATCACCGTTCTTGAGATACAGCCTGGTGACAGACGGACGGACGGACGGACGGACGGACGGACGGACGGACGGACGGACGGACGGACGGAAGGACGGACGGACAGCGAAGTCTCAGTAATAGGGTCCCGTTTTTACCCTTTGGGTACGGAACCCTAAAAATGAGAACAAACATTGCTATATTTTGATTATTTGGGTATTTTGTTGTGCAGATGTATATTAATTAAAATCTTTAATGTATAATAAAGAGTTTTCGAACCAAAAAAGATCAGTTATCATTGCCGAATTGTGTTATCAACAATATCAAAAGTTTTTTTTTACTTAAGTTTAGTTTAGTTGTGCGCGCAGAATTGGTACCATAATTTAATATCATAGTACGATAATTTTATCTTTACTTATTATTAGAAAAAAGTCGTTATTTTTGTATGTGTGTCCCCATATGAGGCTAAATCTTCTAAACTACGCAACGGATTTTGACGTGATTTTTTAACAGATAAAGTGGTTCAAGAACGTGGTTTTTTTTATAATTTTATCACGGGTTGGTTTTCAAATTCTCCGCCTACGAACTACCGAGTAATAGCTAGTCTAACATTTTTTTTTTATACCACTAACGGTTGACGAACAAGCATACGGCCCGCCTGATGGTAAGCAGTTACCGTAGCCTATGGACGTTTGCAACACCAGGAGTGTCGCTCTCGCGTCGTAAAATAACATAAACAACAAATCAACTTATGTACCCATTATTCTGCTATATGTCTCATCCAATTTTCACATGTAGTCTATAATTAGTTGTGTTATCAATTTCCTGTAAAGATATACTCACATTGCACCATAAGCATTATTCGCTTACTAATCGATGGTGGCACTCCGTTCGACGCTATACATAGATACGGTCCCATGTGTAAACGAGACACCTTTGTTATTGTTAGCGTTTCGCCATCCACTACAGTAACTGTTGACAAAATAATTTAGTGTTTTAAAAAAAAAGTTCAACCTACTTCATCTGAATTTAAAATTTGAAGGCTTTACTCGATTTCTCAGGAGATAACCACCAGGTCTTGACCTGGTGCCAATGGGACAAAACAAGAACCACCAAGCTTTAAATTAAAAAAAGGATTATCAAAATCGCTTCGCTCAGTTAAAACTTATGAGGTAAACAACATAAAAAAAAAAAAATAAAAAGACATACAGACGAATTGAGAACCTCCCTTCTCCGTTTTTAAAGTCGGTTAATAACATCTTTATCTTCATCTTTACTTGCTAGCTATTGCCCGCGACTTTCATGCGCGTGGAATTTAGAAAATTTTCCCTGTTTTTACTAAATTTTACACTACTATTTCGCTCCTATTTGTCACAGCCCTTTGTTACATATAGCCTTCTTGAAAAATTAGACAAAGTATTTTTTAAACCATCCAAGAAATGATTCTTTAAAAAAATATTATTTAATAAATCAAATTATGGTGGAAAAAGTGAAATGCCGCAAGCGGGACTTGAACCCACGACCTCGGAATACCGTTCCGAAGCTCTTCCAGCTGAGCTTATTGCGGTCTACTTGCAACATCTTAAATTAACCACCATACTTCTCACTCGAATGAGTTTATATATTTTTACGTACAGCGCCATCTATCAAGATTGCTTTACACCATCTTGACCAACACTTTTTTCAAGTCCCGCTTGCGGCATTTCACTTTTCCCACCATAATTTGATTTATTAAGTAAAAGCATAGCATGTCAAATGCAAAATTAATAAATTACTTAAATATTATTTAATTGAATATCACTGATAAAGAGAAACGCTTGAAAATCCTGAATATATTTTTAAATAATTGCATTTCATCGGTCCTTGATATGTATGCAAAATTTCAAATCAATCGGACTACTGCAAGTGGGTTAAAATCGCGTTCATAGATTCCCTTACATAGATTAATACATTGATAGATACATACCAAGCTTATAAAAGCGTTTTAGTAAAAAGTCATATTTTGCAACCAAAATATGACGACCCTTTATAATATTTTCGTAATAAATATTAAAGAAATCTTCATCTTATAAAAACCTTCATAAAACACTTGACCTGTATCTAAAAATAATTACTTCTTGTTATGAATAAGAAAGCAGCAAAAACAATATAAAATAATAATTTGGTAATTAATTCGTACTAGACTTTTGGACTCAATTAAATGAATGTTAATGTGTTTCAAATGACAGTTAGACAGTTTCATTGTGATAGTAAAATAACTTTACTAGTTACGACAATTCACTGTTAATTTGAGGTTTGTAGCCGTAATTAAAGAAAGATATGGTATGTATTATTATTTCGTTTTTAGGGCATTTAACTCTGAGTTTAAAGTATTGTTTCCAATGTAGAATTGAACATAAATATCGTAAAACTAATCAATATAGCAGTAATTACAGAAAAGAAAAATGCAATACGGACAACGTTAGCTATATTTTGTTGTAATTGATAGGTATTGTCATGAAGATAATTATTCTATTTTGGAATAGATTTGTTATGCTGTTTATTTAATAAGTTTTTTAATATGTAGAGACATATTATAAGAAAAGAATACTTGCGTTTCCGAAAAGTAAAATATCTACCTGTATTAGAGAATATAGGTAGATATTTTGCTTTTCGGAAACGCCTGAACGAATACAAGTATTCCTTTTTTGTTTGAAAGGTTATATAAAATATAGAGTATATAAAATAGGGTATATATATATAGTAGGTCTCTCGGAGAAATTGAGCGAAATCTTGGAATTTTGTTAGATCAATTAAATAAAAATGCCTTTTTTATATATTGGAAGTCAGTACCTTATTTATTTAGACACAATAAATCAGATGAAAAATAAAGTGGTTATTAGGAGTCTTTATAACGTTTTATGTTCTACTGACTCCTTACGCAATTTAGAAAATATTTCCCCGTTTTTGCAACATTTTTTACTACTGCTTCGCTCCTTTTAGACACAGCATGATGATATATAGCCTATAGCCTTTCTCAATAAATGGACTATCCAACACAAAAACAATTTTTCAATTCGAACCAGTAAATATTGAGATTAGCGCGTTCAATCAACCAAATAAACTCTTAAGCTTTATAATATTTGTACAGATGTTATCTTGTAAAAAGAAGTTTACTAAATATAGTTATAAATATTTACCTGATTCTCCATTATAATTAAAGTCTTTTCCATCTTCTCGCTTCCACATCACATAAGGCTCTGGGTAACCCGAAGCTCGACACACCATGGTTACGTCAGAGCCTTCACGAACTACCATATCAGTTGATGTCATGTTATCGATGATTGATGGAGGTACTGTGTCAACCAATAATATACATGTATAAGGTATGTTACTTGTTAATTATTTTTCATCGATATATTCTTAAGTATGTTACAACACATTAATAAATCAATACTACGGCTTTGAACTAAAGACACTAGGTATGAATTATGATACTTTTATACATATTCATTTGTTATTCGTAATATTATAAGAGTTCCTTAAGAGGATGCCAAAATAGCTTCGCGCATTTTTCTACGTACGAAGTTTTCATTGTTTCTTTAGATTGAATGGCTAGAGCTCTAATTTTTAAGTATATGTTTTTTCAATATATGATCTAGGATCGCATAAACTCATAAACGCGATTGAAAAAAGTTTTCTCGATAATCTTAGCGAAACAACCTCTATCTTTTTTTATTTTTTTCATTTGTAGGTCATTTATCGTGTATTAACTAATAAAATAACTTTCAAAACATAAGTAACTATTATATATAGAAACACGTAAACCGGAATTAAAATATATTTAATAGACTTTGAGTAAACAAAAAAAATATCCCTAATTCTTCATTTTCTATACCTACTAGCTGAGTTAATATATACATGTCGACGATAATATTGATGTAGGCCCTTAACACAAAGTTGATCAAGTCTTGATAGAACCAAATTGAATAAATGTACCTAAGGGTAGTGCAAGGTCTTAGTTATCCTTAGAGTATTAATTCAACAGAAAGCGATACCCGCTGAAAAAGGTACGAGAGTAATGCTCATACTCATTGTGTACGGACACTGTCGTCTCTTAGTGTGCGTGAAACGATTTTGGGCGGGCCGTGCGTAACAACCAAAGCAATTAATTTATAGTGTCTGTGTGCGTTACCCAGTCACATCACTGCCGCGGCAGTAAATTTATCAAACTGAAATTGAAATATGTTATATGAACTAACCAACAACTTGTAGATATCCTTTCCTGGAACGCATAGGGTCTGTATTAACTTGACACATGTACCATCCTCGATCCACCTCAGTAACATTCTTGATGTGTAAATACCACGACCGATGGTCATTATATGATAAACTAATGCGAGGATTTTGTGTTATTATATTATGATGGATACTCAATATTGTTTGTTTATCCATACTAACCCATGCTACCTGTAACAATAAATTTAATATAAATCCCGAGTTTTCTTTTTTTTTTCGTTTATTCAATTGGGATTGTTCATCATTTTTGATCTGCTGTTTTTATATTTTTCTGCTGCTGTTTTTTTTCTTTTCTTTTCTGCTGTTTTATATTTTTATTATTTTATAGATCACAAAAATATAGAGAAATGAAAAAGCATGATTATAAATCAAGAAAATTTTCTTCATGACATTTTTTGGCTTTTTGACTTAATATAAATAGGTACTTTGTGTAGGTATTTTAAATCGCATATCGTGTGAAAATATGCGGCGGAAGGCAATTAAATCTGGACGGCTAATTGTTAAGCTTATGCAGTAAAAAGGTCAAATAGTGGATAATTGACATTTATTATCTGGATAACATTTGAATGTTAATGTATTTTCAGCCGGCATGTGCTGTTTTAGGATTCCTATTTTAATTTTGTTCTATTATTCCCCACACAATGACAGAACATCAAGCATTATTCTTTAAATGTTTTTCTTTTTATCAACCCATGAAGGTCCCACTATTTGGTACGGACCTCCTCCACATCGGAAGGACACCTAATTTGTCAACCTATGTCATGCTGCTGTACAGCCGTATTGACTTAAGGGTCAATTTGAGTTATCCTTTTCTCATAATATAATATGTAAGGAATATTAGAAGCAGATCTTACAATGTCACTTACCTGTTTCTTACAGCATCCCGTGGGAAGATATAGGATGATAACATTTGTATTCTCAATCCCCTAATCTTATCCTTCCTAATCACAAGGATATTCGTCTAATCATTACGCACCTACTTACTTGAAATTCATGTAGGTACTTACCTTAAATCCCCTAAGGTTATCAACGATGCATGCTAGCAGGGCATCACGTCCTATTGTAACTGTCACATTTGGGATTGGTTCAGCGAATCTCGGGTACATTGATTCTGAAAAAATTACTGCAGTATAACACTCAAGTATAATGACTTGTAAACATGTTTACTTATAGTAAAAGTTTTAGGACAGTGGAAGAACAGTCACAAATATGACGACCGGGCGGGCGCCGGCATGTCTGTCGCCATCGCCTGTTCTAGAATTCTCGTCGCGTCGGCACCGTGCCCAAGTCACTTTGATAGAGTTATCAGACAAATTCAGATTATATTATCGTAAATAAATTGTACGCTTTGAACTTGAAGCTTGTGCATAAGATTGGTAAGTATTTGAAACTACAAAACGACATAATAAACCACAAGCACCCGTACGTATTCTGCACTTCCTACAGAATGTATAATATTTTTAATAAATATATTAGACGGGTTTTTATTCAATTTTCTGAATATATTTTTACTATTGAGTAGCCACCTTATAGCTCACTATTTGAAATGAAATGAAATGAAAAATCATTTAATCACGTAGACACAATTTTTCAGAAAAATTATGTGCTTATGACATGTCCAATTTTTTTCCCTACCACCGGTTCAGGACGCAATCTGCTGAGAAGAACCGGCGTAAGAAACTCAGCAGAGCTTTTAATCAAATCAATATTTTTAAATTAAATGTCAATTATACTTACAATGCTAATAACTTTACAATATAGAATATGTATTGCTCCAGAGCAACCTACTCCCAAGCTTTATCATCTTTAATATAATCAGAAATTTTATAATACGCCTTTTTACATAATTTAGTTTTAATGAATTTTTTATATTTAGAATTATTTAATTCTCTTACATCAATAGGGAGTTTATTATAAAATAGTATACAATGACCCATGAAAGAGTTACATATTTTGTGGAGACGGGTTACATGCATCACAAGATTGTGTTTACTTTTATTTACTGTAGAATGTCCCCGACTGAGACAGCAAACAAACGATACCTAATTACTAACTCGAACGATAATCTATAACATCACATGGGCGTTTACGGTCAGTAAATAATTGTTGTTACTATGAGTTTTAGATATTATTTTCCATATTTTGAGATGTGGGAGATTTTTCGTTTGAATACCCAAAAGGTCTATGGTAGAACAGAAAGACATTTGCGCGATTTTGAGACTAAAATTTTAGATTGGAATTTCGAAGTTAGAAAAAAAAGAAGACCTCTCAAGTAAGAGTTGGACACGCACGCGAAGGGTTCCGTACTGTTACTATAATAATACTAGCTGTTGCCAGCGACTCCGTCCGTATGGAATTTAGAAAAAATTCCCCGTTTTTGCAACATTTTTCACAACTGCTTCGATTCTACTGGTCGTAGCGTGATATTATATAGCCTGAACCCTTTCTCGATAAATGCCCTATCTGGCACTGAAAGAATTTTTCAAATCCGCCTAGTGGTTCCTGAGATCAGCGCGTTTAAATAAACAAACAAACTCTTCAGCTTTATAATATTATTATAGATATTATTTGTCATTCCCGACTCCAAATAATGGGGTAAGAGCAACAGAGTGGTGATAATGAGTATTTCTTGTTATAACTGATAAGTCAAAAAATGGTATTTAAAGTAGAAATACAGCATGTACCTACTTAAATAACAATTATTCACTCCTACACTCTATCAGAGATGCTTAGGAGTGATAATACATGAGCAATTATTAAACTAATTTATTAGGTATTACCTACTTTCACAAATACCTATTTTCACAAAAGTATATCTACTTACTTTCCTGTTTTTTATTTGCAATAGTTTGACTTAGATGTAGATGTAGATAACAAATCTTTCGCAGAGCACTTCAGGTTCTTTTAATTTAGAAATTAAAACTTAGAAGCGCAAGCGGTTCAAGAGAGCGCTTTGTATTGTTTTTGGGCTATAGTGTAGGGTAGGGTGGTGTAAGTTTGCGCGTGCGATAAGATTGCGCATACGTCATATCTGGGTAGTAGAAGAAACTTCGTCACCAACTTCTGTTGTGTTTTGTGTGCTATCATGACTAAGACACGCTCACGAAATTATTTTCTAATTGTATTTATAACACAAGAGATATGAAACTATAAAGTTTTTATACACGTTTGATCTTATTTTTCATGGAATGAAAGTAGTACTGTACAAAATGTCTAAGTACTATTAGTAATTTAACCACATTTTCTCGCGGTAGATTTATTGAATTTTTGAATTTAAGCTAAGTAGATGGCATATTATTTAGGAGATAGCAATGGCATCGCAATTTTTCAAAAAGCATTGGGGTGTGTAAGATTGCGCGCGCAATATTACAGATCTCCTTTTTTTTAGTTGATTACATAAGGTAGTTTTAAAATATACATCTTAATTTTTATAGTTTATGGGCATTTATGTATGCACTATGTAATTAGTTAATGGTTTGAAGCGAAATACTTATTTAAGAATGTCCAGGAGAGAAAGAAATCAAGTCGCTAGGTTGATTGTGGCGAAGCTAAAAGAACCCTGGCTCCGTCTCTGGGGATGGCGATTATGATTTAATTTTTTCCAACTACATCGTGCTATATTTATATATTGACGGGCCTCGTGGTGTAGTTGTTCTGGTAACGGACTGCCGATCAAGAGGTCGCGGGTTCGATTCCCGCTCGGGACAATCATTTGTGTGATTTTTCTAATTATCATACAAATGTTTGTACTGCGTCTGGGTGTTTCTACGTATTATAAGTATGTATTTACAAAAGAAAAGTAGTATATGTAGTATATCCGTATTCTGGTACCCATAACACAAGCATATAAGCTTAGCTTGGGACCAGAGGACGTTGTGTGAAATGTCCATGAATATTTATTTATTTATAAGGTTAGGCAGATATGATACAGCAGTGTCGAGGGTAGGTAAAAAAGATATTTGCTGTTGGGTTTAGACCATGAGAAGAAATTTATAAGAAGCCAATTGTAGAAGATTGGATAGCGTGCAACACATGTACGGAGTTGTAACATGAAAACGGTTCAGACTATAACGAAGCCAGCCCTTTTATATGTGATTTGTGCAAATAATTTAGTTGCGCAATTTTATCGACCTTCATGCGCAATCTTACACACTAGGATGTATAAAATTGCGCATTTCCTGATTTGTGATTTTTGTTTATTTCCTAAAAAGATAGCATGATTTTTGTTAAAATTATTACAGTAATCTATAGCCAGAATGTCAATGTACGATTTATAAATGATTAATCTCAAACAAGACGGATATTTTATTTATTTTATGAAGCGTTGATTTCAAACTGCGCGGTCTTAGACCACCCTACCCTATGATGTCTGTATAATATTTCATACTACGTCAATAGTTACTGTCCGCCTCATTGGCTTGTAATGTGATGGTTGGACCTATGTGTTGGTGTATAAGCTATAATAAAATTAGCTTTTGTGTTAAAGAACAACAAAACTCTCTATATCCAGTCCCTTCACACATTCTTACATTTAGTTTTAAAATAATTTACTTAGTTTAAAAACAAAAAAACACGCTTGAAAAACCTTTTTTTTTAAATTATTGTATAGTCATCGGTCCTTGTTTTGTATGCAAAATTTGAAATCAATCCGACTATTGCAAGTGGGTGAAAAGCGAGTTCAAATGTTCCGTTATATACTCGTAGATTAATACATTGATAGATACGGAGACATACCGAACATATAAAAGCGTGTTAATAAAACTATTTTTCCAAAAAAATGCAAAAGCAATGTAACTAGCATTTGTTTCGATGTTGTCGATTTAAATAAGAACATACATCATTGTAATTTCTTTTTCCTAAGGTAAGTAACATAAACACCGAAATTCCATGGCGGATACGTGGGACCATAGCCGTAGGGTACTGTGATTTATATACGGCCTACAGACGACAAATAGCGGTTTGTCGTTATGTCGCTCTTTTACCGACAAAATAATGTTTAAGAAGCACAATGGTAAAAGACATCAATCTAAAGCGACGGCTTCCAAAAAGTTAGCGGTTGCAAAAGGGTTTAGGAGATTTAGATAAAGTACGATACTTGTAGAAATATATGTAAAATATCTTTACTAAAATAAATGTAAACATTTCTGGTCTTATTCAAAATTTAAACGGAGATTTTATCGGAGAGGTAATAAACGTTTTATCGTAAAAAGACTATTATGAATAACAAGTTTTGACAATTTTCGCGAACCCATTTTAGCGAACTTTTAAACCTCCGATAAGTCATTATGAATTTTAAGTTAAAGTTATTTGTTATAATTTAATTAAGTACAACCATTAAGTTTAAGTTATTTGCATTTATATCATACCGCGTTTAGCCCGCGTATTCACTTAAGTAAATTCAAATTTTCGAATTTAATATCCCACAGCATTATAAAATAAACTAAAAGGGGAGGGACTTAAAATTAGGTATCAAAAAATTCGTCCGCATCGCAATCATTGGGTAACGTGCCCAAAAGACTGGCCGCATTGCCACGTTGTATAGAAATGCTTATACTAATTGCTAAATGCAGGCCAGCCTTTTGGTCACGTGTAACGTCGACCAGTCTCTTAGAAAGATCTTTATAAAGAGACTGTGCACCCGGGCCCCACGATCCAAGCGTCTCGACCCCAAACGGCTCAAAAAAGTAATCTGCAGAAAGATTACTATATTTGCGCCGCTTAAGGGCCTCCGCTGATGCAGCAGCAGCGCCGGCACATACCGAAGTACTTGGTAAAGCAGCATTTAAAAAGATTACGTTCTTACTAGCGTTAAAAGTTCTAGGATGAAATTATTACTTTCTTAGATACATTTATTACAAACTTATCACTCATACATTAATGTATTTCTAAAAAGCTCATTAATATTTCGAGATATTCATCTATCTATATTAATATTATAAAGCTGAAGAGTTTGTTTGTTTGTTTAAATGTGCTAATCTCAGGAACCACTGGTCCGATTTGACAAATTCTTTCAGTTTTGGATAGTACATTTATCGAGGAAGGCTACAGGCTAAACAACATCACGCTGCGATTAATTGGAGAAAAGCATTAATAAAAAATGTTGTAAAAACGGAGAAAATTTATACATTATTTAACATTATTTTTTTTAGCGGTGTAGTTACATGAATATTTGTTATGTAAACAGGTATTAAACTCAAATGTCACACATAATACGATAAGCTCAAACGCATTTACGGATTAAGCCTTCTTCCTGCTACGTTTGGCAGATCACTTGAACATGTGCAAACAAGCTTAACCCATTTACCCGGTCACCAAATGTGCTAATTACCTATCGTAGTTGGCGCAAATAGCTAGATCTTATAAAAATGATAAACGTAGCATTGAAATATTTGGTTATAGTGTATAATAATGAAGCGAATTCTTTAGCACCAAAAATAAACTGACCTAAAATTAAACTATCTTCTTTTTTGTTAGTCTTACCGTGTAGGTACCGTTTACGGTCTTAAATATAGGTATAAAAATATCTGAAATGCAAATTTTTAGGCATTGAAAATATTATGCTGCAATCAGCTACGAAGAAAACTTCGGATAATGTATATTATGGATATGTCTCCTGTTAGTAATAGTTTAATTGTATACATTTAGGATACTAAAGTAGTAAGTGATGATATTTGATTAACACTTTGTAAATGGTGAATAATAAAATATACTTTAATCAATGTACTTAATATTGTAAAATAAATGTATTGTTATATATTTCAACTTTTATTTCATTAGGTATATATTCATAATACAAAGCTGAATCACTTACCATCAGGTAATTCTATAGGTGCTACTGACACTACATTTTGTCCCGTGTGTAATTCCCGACCTGTAATAAGAAAAAAAAAATTTGAATCGATAGATTTACTAATACTGGACGACGCAGCGTTGGGCGGCCCCCGACAAGATGGAGCGACGATATCGTCATAGTCGTGGGGAACCATTGGATGCAAGCGGCACATGACCACGCGTTGTGACGTTCTATGGAGGAGGCCTATGTGTAACAGTGGTCGGAGAGAGGCTAATGGATGAATGGATATATCCTAGATAAAAATATTATCTGAGAGACGAAGGAAATGAAGTATATTTTTGGTCTTGTTAAGTTTCGATAATATTCGCGTTAGCACGCTCTTAGCTAGCTTTCACAAGTGTGGTGACACATATTCTATAACCGTCACTATTATGGACAATCCGTTCCCACACGGACGCATGTTATAAGTAAACTAACACTGCCCGCAACTTTATACGCATGGAATCTAGAAAGCAAAGCTTAGCAAATTATATTAAAAGCCATTATCTTGAACCAATCTCTGTTAAAAAAACCGCATCACAATCAGTTGCGTAGTTTTAAAGATATAAACTCACATAGGGACATACATACAAAAATATCAACTTTTTTATAATATGTAAAGATAAATAATAGCTTTATTTCAATTGAAATGAAAATTTCCAACCATTAGAATGAAACAATTATTATTGTAGTTATTTATCACATTTCGTTTCGAGCAACCATTTAGTGGAAGTAGAGTAAAATGCATAAAAGTTTAAAAATTGTGCATACGTAAATGGTCGTAATTGAGTTACGCCGGTGTCAGGTAAGTCAGTTACTACGTCGAGTGTCCTAGTCAGCCCATTTTAAAACTGAAAAGCGTTCGTAATAAAATTTCACTTCGTGCCGTAAATGTTTTAAATAGTATGTATTTTGTGGTAATAACTCTTTTATTTACATTAGTAAACCAGCTTTAAATAATTCTGACCTAATGGAGAGAAGAGGGCAAGGTCCAGTCCATTATCGTCCCACTGTTGGGCCTCCTTCACTTTGAGAGGGGTTACGGTCTACGGAGAATTATTTATATCGTACTGCGACTGGGCGTTTTCTGTCTTCTATGGTAATTATATTTCAAATTAGTCGTTTATTTAGACCGTGAATATTCATATATTTTATTAATCTAATATCCCTTGCTTATTATAAAACAAAGTCGTTATTTTTGTATGTATGTATTGTTTGTTTGATGTAAGCATATATCTTAAAAACTACGGAACGGATTTTAATTCGATTTCTTCATATTAGATAGAGGAATCAACAGGATGGTTAATTTTTTGTATAATTTGTTAGGGTTTAGTTTGTAAATTGCTACTAGAACCTACAAATAAAAGCTAATAAAGTACCTTTGCTTTTATAATAGTGTTAAAATAAATAGATATTTATTTTATTTTTATTTTATATTTATTTTAAAACGGATATTATTTAATATTATAAAACAAATATTAGACGGGCTTCGTGGTCTAGTGGTTCTTGTAACGGACTGCCGATCACGAGGTCGCGGGTTCGATTCCCGCTTTGGAAAATCATTTTTGTACTGCGTCTGGGTGTTTACTATGTATTATAATATGTATGTATTTACAAAAGTAGTATATCCGTATTCAGGTACTCATAACACAAGCATATAAGCTTAGCTTGGGACCAGAGGACGTTGTGTGAAATGTCCATGAATATTTATTTATTTATTATATTTGTATTAAATACATACAAAATCTTAATGCTGAAATGTCTTAAAGATACACAGAGTATAACAAATGGTTTTAACGCCATTAACTATAGTAGCCTAATTGTGGCGGCGATGATAAATAGAACTCCCTTCCTCCCCTCAAGTAATAAGCACTTACATCGTTATACTTCGACGTTGAAACTTTATTACAGTTTCATAGAAATCTTTTTTGGAGATCTTTGTTATTTTTTAAAAATCTTTTTTATCAAAGTATTTTTAGAAGTCGTTTTCTTATTAGATTTCAATAAATAGGCTTTGTTCGTAAAAATGATTTATAATAATAAGAGACACTTTATAGCACGACACATAAATAGATGAATGTATAAATAAACTAAATTATAATAGAAAAAATGATAACCATAAGCGGGACTTGAACCCGCGACCTCGGAATGCCGTTCCGTCGCTCTCCCAACTGAGCTAGGTCCACGCAAATGTTTACCAAATTTTCCACTACAATCATCTCAATGCGAGTTTTAACATCGTGCGATGTTTTTTTTTTTTAAAGCATAAGCATAGCGAGTCAATCGCAAAATATTAATAAATTAATGTAGATGAATGTATGATTAAATATGACATAATTACGTCTATATTAAATTGTAATCGTTCTCTAGTTACAGATTTTTTTTTACGTTCTAAACATTAGTTAGACATTCTTTGATTCTTTCTAAATTGAGTTATTTTATTAGTAAGAAACTCCATTAAAATTCGTTTCGTATTTTTGAAGATATAAATATATTGCTCACATATGGACATACATACAAAAATAAAAACTTTGTTTACTATGTAAATATGTTTATTATTATTTTGGATCATTGGTACTATCTGTTTTATCAATGAATAATTCTATTCTAAAAATTGTAAATATACGATAGTACACAAATAAAGTATTACTAATAATATTCGTCACATCTTAATTTTAATTATTACAACGCTTATTTTACAACCTACGTATTCTTATACAACAGGATGCTATAAAAATATGAAATGAATGGCTCATTATAATTATTTCCGTCAATCCTTAAGCATATTATACGGGAATAGGTTTTTGTAAAATAGGATCGTATATGCCATTACCTCTAGCGTTGACAGGCCCACTCCGCGGCGACGACAGGATTGTTCCATTATCGACACGGAGATGAATAATTGACACTCACAAGTGTGCTCGATGGATGCGGCGAGAGGAGCAAATAAGCATCAGGGTTGTCAATAAAAGTTACTTATACTAAACAGGATTCCTAGAGACTAGGTGACTTCTTTACTTATTATAAACCAGAATCGTCATTTTTGCATCATCATCATTATCATAACATCACGCCTTTTTCCAATGGGGGTCGGCAGAAACTGTACAGCGCCATCTACTACGATCTAAACACACTTCCTTAACCCGATTTCAATCCTTTGTTCACTTTGATATGGTTTAATAAATCAAATTGTGGCGGTACAATTTGATTTATTCAGTAAAAGCATAGCAAGTCAATTGCAAAATTAATAAATTACTTTAATATGGTTTTTTTAAAAGATAGATTGATTCATGAGTATGATGTTTTTGTATAATTTGTCAAGGTTTAGTGTATATTGGGGAAGGGGGTTCAATAAGCGCGGGTGACTCCGCAGGCATTAGCTAGTCAATGATAAATTAATGATTCTATTAGGTATGTATAGTAGATTAGATGTGTGATATAGATGGCCACCAACGACGGTGAGATTACTAGACCAGACTCCCTGACAAAATGGAAAAGACCAGCTACCAAAATCCAGACGTTAATAGACTTTGAGAAGTAAATTTTTGGCTGACGATGACATCCATGGCGTACCTAATTTGGCGCTTTTAAATATTTGCGTCATATTATTATTTGTCGAAAGTCAATTAGAAATAGTAGTTTGATCAAAATTTTAAAATACGAAAAAGTAGGAATCGAAAATGCAAACCTTGTCAGCCCTAGTTCCGAGTACTTGACTGTTTTTAGGGATGCTAAACTAATTCATTACCTAATTAATTGAAAATCTCGAATCCTTTAAGATTTTGTTAAACCATACTATTGCTGCAATACGCATATACATAAAAATCACATATAGACAATTATTTCCGACATGAAAATTAAATAAACTCAATATTTGACTACGGCAATGTAACGAGAATTACTAGAATAGGCACATTATTTCCCAATTTAACTACTAAATCCATTAAATTGTTTGCTAAAGTTTTGTTTTAATGTGGCCAATTCTGTGGTCTTAATATAAATTAAATAGGATACATTGGCAAAGATAGTTTCGTGGTTTTAAAAGTAGAGAGAGTCACAACTTGTCGTTGACACGGGGTCACTGAGAGGATAAACATACCGTTTCCAACCCAATTGCTAACTTATACATAAGTGAATTGTTTTCTGTTAGAATTTCGATGTCACCCCTTTTGTAGGTTTACCGTTCTATATATTAAATTTGTTCAAATCTAGCTGGGTCAGTTCTGATATCATAAGGGAAATAACTTCACTCACATCGTTTTATGTGTAAGGTATACGGTTTTATTATTCCGTTCCAAAAACTAAAACAGGACACTAATACGGAGACTTCGTTTTCTGTCCGTCCGTGCGTCTGTTACCAGGCAGTATTTCTAGAACGGTGATAGCAGTTGATGCTATATGTGCATATACATAGCAACAGTGAAAATTCTACTTAAAGTCATTTTATTACTTCATGACGTTGTAGCGGGTTCTACTATGAATAAAACAATACTGAACTTTCGTTACAAAGAAGTCATTTAGAAAAGCTGTACATAAAATCTAAATAAGAAAAGTTTTTGTACGTTCTAAAATAAGTTATTTACATTTTTTTGTAATTTTATTAAGTAACAGTACCTAAGTAATTACATTACCTATTTTGTGGAGTGCTACAAGAAAAATGCTTTTAAATCAAAAGTTACATTATTTAGTTTTTAAGTAGAGGTTTCAAAGGTGTATAAGAATAAACTTGTTTGTTCTTTTATGTTCGACCTGGTTTCAAAAAGTTTTATATTTGTTTTTTAGAGATGGCTTTACGAATTTCTCTCACGTAATTTTGTTTAGACCTTTCGCGTTTGTCCGCCTTTTTATGGTTTAAATTTCTAGCCTTTGTGGTCGTCACTTTGAATCGCGTCAATTCAATAAACGAAATGTTCTACAGAATAACAATTATGATTATATTTCAGCTTTGTATTTCGTTAATTTTCAATCTTTGTCTTATAATTCACTTTGAAAAGGAAAGTCGAATAAATGAGGATCAACGTTCTGAAATTCGTGTTGTTTAACTTATGAAATGACAAATATAGATTGCCAAATTAGCGAGGAAGAAGAATTTGACTAAAAACAAATTGTTTTCATGGTAGGCTATTGTATAATATTACACAATTTCATTTAAGTTTGTTTCTTTGGTAACTTAAATATTATTTTAATTGGATATCAGCATTATATTACTATATCTGAGGGTGTATATTATTTAAAAATAAATTTAAAGCAAGCTCTATCATATTAATATTGGGTATCTTCAATAAATACCGAAGTGATCATTATTATCCAAAGTATTAGTTTACAAATGGAATAGGTATAAGGAATGAATTTTAATAGATTTGTAGACGCATGACTTGGAAAAATAGTTTCCAGTAAATTTTTAAAACAAGGAAAGCTAGTAGTTCTAAAATAAAAATGCGATTGAGCATATTAGTCACATTTAGTTTATGTGCTCCCATAAAATAAAACTGACAAAAATCAGTGTTCCTTGGAAGAAGGCTACGGATATCCGCTTGATGCGTCACTGTCGTCCACCCTCTATACATTTTGTTTGTGAACCTTCCCCCTTTTTTAACCGAATTATAGAAACAGCATCGTCTTTGTGACCCTTCAAATAATATATCTTATACTTAGAGGAATTTAGGGATCGAAGCAAGCAAACTGCATATTATTTTTCCTTGATTTATTTCTTTTCATAACGAAACATGACGGTGCAATGGTCATTGGTACCAATTCTAAATGCACAACTAAACTAAATGTAACTAATAAAATGATAGTGTCACAAACACAATTCAGCAATGTTAATTGAAATTTCTTGTTATAAAAATTGGGTATTGTAGACTATCGATTTTAATGAATATTTATATCTAATAGGCCAATTAATTACAATAGAACGTATTTGTTTTCATTTTAGTCAAGTTAGGTTAAGTTTTTGAGCCAACGGCCTCTTTGTATATATCTCATATAACATTAAAATTTGTACCTACGTACGTATTTCCAAAACCTATTTTATATATATTTTACTAGCTGTTAGTTTATAAACCAAATCGTTAATTTAAACTAAATCTTAACAAATTGTACAAAAAAGCTTTTAAAGCAAATATTAAATATATTAAAGAAACTGCATCAAAATACGTTGCGTAGTTTTGGAAATATAAGCACACAGAGAAATACAAAAAAAAACGACTTTGTTTTATAATTGGTAAAGATATTTAATTGTATTCTGGTGTCTACAAGACAAGCAAATAAAATTAGTATGGAACCAGAAGCCATTGTGTACTTTGTACATGAATATTTTACTTAACTACTCACAAATTAAATTAGGTATATTTATCGAGGTTAAGGTTTTTTATAAAGTTATTCATTTAGTATCCACGATACTTACTGGCACATACATAGTTTAAAATATCGGTAACAAAGCGCAATAAAAATATATTTTCTTTGAGGTTAATTACTTTCACCTAGTAGTTAAATGAATGGTACAAATAGTATTTTATACATTTAACTTAAAGAAACGCCTACATTATACAGACTTCATCAAGGACACGACGTCATACGTATCATTCCTGAAACAAAAGCTATCTGCGGTCGTATTATGAGCTTTTTAAAAATCATGCAAGTTCCAGGCAGGCCTTACACTGCCTGACTAAATTATGTATTATGGTAAACATAAAACATTTAGTTGAAAAATTTTAGTTAATACTTAAACTTTTAGTTGTACCTTCTCTATAAACATATTAATCTATGACTGTTTTAGCGAACTGGATGGCTGGGAGTTATGTTCATATTACGAATTTGCCGGGCAGTTCCATTCACGGCGTAAACGGCCTGGGAATAAGAGCTCATGATACGGCCGCTGACCTGTAACTGTTATAGGTAGGTACTTTTATCATACAGAAAAGGTCCTTACTAAAATACTTTATATATTCGGATAATAATTCTGATAATGATTCGAATAATCGAATATTTATCTAATCGGATCCCACACTTTTATTTATATATCTAGATAATATATTATATGCCTTGTGGTGACGGATTAAGAATACAAGTGTCGCCTGCCTCTTTTCCTTCCCAGGGTCCTGTAAAAGTCAGCTAAGAGACATTTGACATAGATACCATCTGTAAGAGACGGAAATCTCGAAAATAAACCCTATGATAACACACCTAGTCAGTGTGGCATCTCTTCTTCTCTCCAGCCCATTTAAGTCCCACTGTTGGACACGGGCCACCTCCACTTTGGAGGGATTATGGTCTACTGTGCCGCGCTGACCAGGCGTGTTGGCACCGGTTTTATTTTCTAGTTTTCCGTCTCTAACAGAGGATGTTATCTGTGTGATATATCCCTTAGCTGACCTTTACAGCACCCTCGGGAGGAGACGCGTTGGTGACACTTGTATTCTTAATCCGTCACCACACGGAGTCAGTGTGCCATAGTAGACCATACTCACTCCTACATTCGAAGAGGCACGTGCCCAACATTCGTTAATGGGTTGGAAGGAGATATACAATATACATAGAATATATATATATACTAGCTGCCCCGGCAAACGTTGTTATGCCATACAAAAAAAAATTTGAAAAATAGATGTTAGCCGATTCTCAGACCTACTGAATACGCATGTAAAATTTCATAAATATCGGTCTAGCCGTTTCGAAGGAGTACGGTAACTAACACTGTGACACGTAAATTTTATATATAAGAAGATATATACAAGGTGTCAAAAAATTAACTTGTCATATTTTTAGGAGTTGTTTTGAATAATATATCATTAATAATCGCGGTGAAAAAGTTAAGAAAAACGTTACCGTTTTGAAGATTTGTAATGATTTACATTACGCGTAAATGTTATGCGCACTGTACCACAATACACTCGCTGTGCGGGGTCGGTCGACGCAAGCGACTGCCGACGAGTGAGACTGAACGGCATAGTACCTACATTATTTTGCAGGTAAGATACGCATAAAAATATTTGATGAAATCCTTTTATTTCGTGAAAAAATGAAATTGCTCAAAATATTTTTATTTTATTTTTAGCGTGTTTATTTTTCGATACCAACTATCCTCACAAAATTTGACAAGTTGATTTATTTACACCTTATATATATACTAGCTGAGCCGTCAAACGTTGTTTTGCCATACCAAAAAAAAAGGTTTGAAAAATAGATGTTGGCCGATTCTCAGACCTACTGAACAGGCATGTAAAATTTCATAAAAATCGGTCAAGCCGTTTCGGAGGAGTACGGTAACTAACACTGTGACACGTGAATTTTATATATAAGACTAGCTGACCCGGCAAACGTTGTTTTGCCATAATTGAAAAAAAAAAAAATTGAGAAATAGATGTTGGCCGATTCTCAGACCTACTGAATATGTATGCACAATTTGAGAAGAATCGGTCAAGCCGTTTCGGAGGAGTACGGTAACTAACACTGTGACACGTGAATTTTATATACAGGGTGTGGCGTAAATAGTGGTCCACCGTTCAGGGTTAGGTACATCAGGTAGGTACCTACACCATACCAAAATTTTAAACCGGTCCGCTGACTGGTTACGGAAAAAAAAATATTTTTAATTTTTTTCAAGAAATTCCCATTTTCATTACGAATTTGACCACAGTTTCAACAAAAAACATTATTTTTGATTTTCTATTCGTGTTTATTCATGTTGAATGTATGAGCTATCATAAAAAAATAAAGATTTGTATTGAAATTGTAGCCTTTACGAGAAAAAGTGATTTCTTCTCAATTCTTAACCTAAATTTTATCGCATCACTCATATTCAGGAGCGTTTTTTGAAAAAGAAATGTACTACACTGTTAGTGCCCATGCATTTAAAAATATGCTCATGATGTACTGATTATAAAATGGTATAATAGTACCGCTTTTCAAAAATAGAAAAAAAAATACTGCATTTGTAACTGAAAATAAGTAAGTCTTCCTGTTACCATTTTCGCAACATAATATTGAAACAAAAATTTCGTCTACCTTATTTATGTGCCCATTCTTACTGTAAACTTGGTCATAGTGACAACGACAATATTATTATTGTAATTGTATTGGCAAATGAGAACACAAAAGTTACTACAGACAGGGTATTAAAAAAAAACAACTTTGACATCATAATTATTTATTTATTGATTAATACAATCGGTGCTCAAAATGGCCCCCATTCGCAGCTATACACGCTCTGCACCGTCGAATAAAGGAGCGTTTAAGACGTCGAGCAAACCCGCTTTCATTGATTTTTCCAGCTGCTGTCAGAATCCTGGTCCTTAATTCTTCAATATTATTTATTGGTCCCTTGTATACGTCTTCCTTTAAGCATCCCCAATAAAAGAAATCCAAAGGATTAAGGTCTGGGGAGCGTGGTGGCCATAGTATTGGGCCTAACCGCCCTATCCATCTGTTTGGATAGGCCACATTAAGGTGCTCTCGTACCCTTACTGCATAGTGAGCGGGACAGCCATCATTTTGTAGCCACATGCTGTCTCGGATCTCTGTAGGGACACTTTCTAGAAGTACGGGTAAATCTGTCTGTAAGAACCCAAGATACCTTTCTGCGGTTAAGGTTTCTGGCAGTTCTAATGGACCAATTATTTGTCCGTTAATAATGCCGACCCAAAGGTTTATTTTAAATTGGTATTGCGATCGATCTTGTCTCATGACGTGCGGATTTTCTAACTGCCAGCTGTGCAAGTTGTGTAAATTTAAATATCCATCTTTTCTGCAAGATGATTCGTCACTCCAAAGTATTTTATTAAAAAATTGCTCGTCCTCTCGTATTCTACGCAGCATTTCTCTGCAAAATCTCACTCGCGGAGGATAGTCCCTTGGTAACAGAGTCTGTACCCTTGTATAATGGTAGGGATGTAGCTCGTGTCTTTTTAAAATGCGATGTACGGTTCTGGTAGATATCCCCGTTGTGCGAGATAAGACTCGGACTGAGGTTGTAGGATCTTGTTCTGCCAAATTCAGTACCTGATCATCGGCATGTCTCCGTGGGCGTCCTTCTCTTGCACCGCCTACGCCTGAGCCGGGTATCCTCCCTTCGGTGTATGCATTGTGGACTCGCCCAAACACCCTGTGGTCTGGATGTCTGCGATCGGGATATCTCTCCCTGTAAAGCCGAGCCGCCTCTCTGCCGACTCCTCCACATTCTCCGTAAATAAAATGCATGTCAGCATATTCGCGCGGTGTATACTGAGACATTTTTGTTATCACTGCACTGCACGTTTGTCCAAATCGTTATGCAAATCAGAGTCCGGTAAACGTAAGCAAGATTATTAGATGTCACCAAAACGACAAGTCCAAATCACTTAGGCAATCAACCGGAGTCCAGGGGAATAGCAAGAAACAGCGGAGTTAAACACAAATGAAACGAAACGTATACGATGCACGGGAGCGTAGATCGTACTAATTGTTTATGTACCATTTCTTTCCGATCTCAATTGCTAGAAAGGAAAGGGACAACAACAACAAACTACATCCTTTCCTTATCACTATCCTATTGTTTAGTTACTCCAGCTACGTTACGCATTACAAGAGTGTGCGCACTTCAATAGGTCTTTTGTTATGGTTCAGGTACAGAGCGACCTTTTTTTATAGGACACGACATGATGTAGAATTATTTGGAGACGTGGAGTCAAATATCAGTTGTAAGATTGAGACTTTGTTTTATTTAATTCCATATTTAAATGGGTAAAAACAAAAAGACAACATTTTTGTTTAAATATTATGTTGCGAAAATAGTAACAGGAAGACTTATCCGTTTTTAATTACAATTGCAATAAAAAAAAATCTATTTTTGAAAAGCGGTACTATTATACCATTTTATAATCAGTACATCATGAGCATATTTTTAAATGCATGGGCACTAACAGTGTAGTACATTTTTTTTTCAAAAACCGCTCCTGAACATGACTGATGCGATAAAATTTAGGTTAAGAATTGAGAAGAAATCACTTTTTCCCGTAAAGGCTACAATTTCAATACTATTTTTTTTTATTTTATGATAGCTCATACATTCAGCATGAATAAACACGAATAAAAAATCAAAAATAATGTTTTTTGTTGAAACTGTGATCAAATTCTTAATGAAAATGGGAATTTCTTAAAAAAAATTAAAAATATTTTTTTTTCTGGAACCAGTCGGCGGACCGGTTCCAAATTTTGGTATGGTGTAGGTACCTACCTGATGTATCCAACCTTGAACGGTGGACCACTATTTACGCCACACCCTGTATAAGATATAGAAGTCACGGAATTATTGTGTTTACGCATTACTTTTCTACGTAAGAAATTTTATGCGTATGATAATGTTCATTCACCACCGGGAGAATGATTTATTTAAGAAAAGTAGGTGGAGATTTTCTCGTTTTGTTTCTGTTATAGTTAAACAGAGTGCTAAAAGGTATTAGGTAAATAATTTTACATCTATAGCTCTCTTATGCGTTGGTAAGGTTGCATTGGGTTTTGTAGTCTAAACACCACGGTAGTGTAGGTAATGAACGCGGATTCACAAAGTCGCGGGTACGATTCCCACATAGTAAAATTGGTGGAAGAGCAAATGATTAAATGTGATTTCAAAAAGTGCGTCAAAAGGTTCCTACAGGGTCGGCAACGCGCGAGTGATACCTCTAGTATTGCAAACGTCTATAGGCTACGGAAATCGCTTATCATCAGGCAAGCCGTATGCTTGTTTGTCAGCCTTGTAGTATAAAATAAAAATATTTAAGCTAAAAGTTTGTTTTATTCCATCACTTTATTGTAAACGAAATAATCCTTTTAACAAGTAGAGACGAAGTCCTTAATCATCAGGCCATGCGTTATATATATTATATATAAAAATAGTTTTTATATAAATATTACAGACTAGCGGTTGCCCGCGACTCCGTTAATTTATTCCCGTTTTTGCAACATTTTCCACTGATGCTTCACTCCTATTAGTCGTGACGTATACAGCCTTCATCGATGAAGGTACTATCCAACACTGAAAGAATTTTTCAAATTGGGCCTATGGTTTCTGAGATTAGCGCGTTCAAACAAACAAACAAACAAACTGTTCAGCTTTATAAGATTTGTCATCGTGATTATAATAGTAGGTTTTATATTTATCAGCCTATTTAAAAGAGAAGTTCGTTTTAAGACGTCTTGCAAAGACGTAGGTAATTTATTTCAAATTTCCTTTGTCGCTGTTTACGGCTGATTTTTGTGAAATTGATGTCATTGAGTTTTTAATCTATTATTATACAAGCTAAGGGTTACATTTTCTGTAAATAATAATAGCTATACGTATAAAGATGATGACGTAGTAAAAAAACAAGAACAGTTTTTGTACAGTTTAAAACAGTCACATGACTAAAGTAGTAGGATAAAATTACAGGTATGGTAGGTATAGTTTGATATCTTTACATATTATAACGACTTTATTAGTCTAACACTTGCGCGACTCATTCGCCCTAATAAAACCACTTTTTACGGATTTAGACGTGTATATTTGTTTCAATCTCACCCGTGACCATGGTGACTGCAAAGTCTCCGAAACGTCGGACCAAAATTTAAAACAAATATACGCGTTAAAATCCGTAAAAAGTGGTTTTATTTGGACTTTATTAGTCGTTATTTTTGTATATATTAAATTAAAATTAAACAAACTTTAATATATGTTAGCTTATATCTTTCAAACTAGTCCATGGATTTTGATGTGGTTTCTTTTATTAAATAGAGTGGTTCACAAGGATGGTCTTTTTGTATAATTTGTTACAATTTATTTATATATTTTTAATTCCATTCGTACAAAGTTGCATATATATAAAACTCAAATTGTGATCGAGATGTTTATCTTTAACTACCTATTAAATACACTGTATATATATCATTTATAAAATGTTACTCCCGTCGTAAATGTACTATTGTCAACTAAATTAAAGCGAACTAAATTAATGACACATATTTAACTATTAATAACTTAACAAGATGGATTTACTAACACTTGCGCGACTCATCTGTTTAAATAAAACGACTTTTTACGGATTTAGACGCGTATATTTGTTTTAAATTTTGGCCCGACGTTTCGGAGACTTTGCAGTCACCATGGTTAGTCTCACCCGTGACCATGGTGACTGCAAAGTCTCCGAAACGTCGGGCCAAAATTTAAAACAAATATACGCGTCTAAATCCGTAAAAAGTAGTTTTATTTAAACGATGGATTTACATTAAAACATTTATGTCGCTATAATTACAATATCACCAAGAAAAATAAAAAAGAGCCTTTACGTAATTAATCCAGTTAAAAATAGAGCAAGATAAATGATGAAATTAATTTTCAAGTAACCTTACAAAGTTACTTGAAAGAGTTGTGCAAGATTAACGAAAGTAACTTAAAGTAACTTAATAAAACCCACAAAGATTATTTTCGTAACATTAAGAATTCTGATGTTGTACAAATCTTTTAGAAGCCAATTCAGTGAACTCTATATAAAATGGTAATTGTAGTAATAACTCACCTGTCGTAGTATAGCAGACAGTAAACAGCTCTATCCATATGACACAATATAAATGTATAAAAGGAGTCATTATGTAAAATTTACATCAGATATAAGTTCTTTTCTTCGTAAACTTGATTCACCTGTGTTGTGATCGAGCGCGTGCGATAGGAAACACTTGGGCGGGCGTCGAGCGTACCATCGCTGGGAGGTTTACGGAGGCACTGCCGCGGGGCGCCGATCCGCCGCTCTAACAACCCCTAGCCGGATAAACAAGGGCGAGAAACCGGGAACAGCCGAACAAGCAGACAAGCCGTCTCGCTACTCTTTATTGCCGCGACTGAGTAACAGCATAATAAAATAAGACAAAAGACGAATAAGTAAAGAACATCTCGAGCACGGATTTCATTTGGATGTGAATCATCAAATTAAATCGGTAGCAGATAAACTTGGAGTTCTATCTGTAGTAGCAATTTTGTTATAAGAATACAATGTCTGTTGTCCAACTTACGCATTTAACGTTGGAGCTGTCTGACATAAGACTTTAATGTTAATTATAATAAGCGTTTAACTTATGAACGATAATGTTTCATTTGTAACCTTCATGTTGTTTATGTAATTATCATTAACTAATCAATATGCGGACTGCGTTTTTTTAAGTTTTTTTTCTACATTTTATGCATATTATCATGTTCTTGAACACGTAATTTTGGTAATAAAATTAATTTTGACTCTTTTAGCTACGCTTGAATTTAGTGTACATTGATGCGAAATGTAATAAGAGCTTTTAGCGCGTCATACTATTTCCATTACTTTTTTGCCTTTGTTAAGCTTCTTTTTAACATTATGTATGCATGACTCTGGTATGACTTTGTACGTATGTAAGCGACTTATTTTTATAAAATTATATAAAAATAAGACGCTTACACACGTACAAAGTCACACCAGAGTCGGAGAAACCGATAGGGATGGGCCAAGTAATAAATAAATGGATAAATGAAATGGAAATATTATAGCGCTGGTTGGCTATAATAAATAAATAATTGTCATTGTACTATTGGTTAAAAACCAAAAATTAAGCACCTGAGTACTTATCTTTACTTATTATAAAACAGAGTCGTTATTTTTGTATGTATGTCCCTATGTCAGTATATACATATCTTCAAAACAACGCAACGGAATTTGATGCGTTTATATGAAATACATAGAGTGGTTCAAGAGGATGGCTTTTTCATGCAAGTTATTAAGGTTTGATTTTGCCACAGCTCGTAAAGTATAAAGTATGCTTATAAATTAAACCATAACCCAAACCAGGACAGGTTATAAAAATGAGCCTTACTTTTTAAGATGTTCGAAAGATGGCTATTGTAGAAAATAATATTTTTCCTCATAATTATAAATGTGTTTCCTTAAGAGGGTACTGTACTCCTCATTTAGGTATTTGCCTTAGGTATTGCTATCCCTTTCTTTTGTGGTAAAACTTTACCAAATTTGTGTGATAGACGCTGCAACTTTATCTAAAGAATACCGAAAAAAGTGGGTTTTTCGGATCGTCATATTTCTTTTAATTATTGTGTTTTGAAAAAAAAGAAAGTGATAGAAGCATAGATATACTCTTTATCTATAATATAACGCAAAAACTATTAAAATCGGTTTAACTTTCGCGAAGAAAAACGGAAGTACGATACCCATACTTTTGTATGGAGCATAATTTCGTATCGTCCCGTCTTAAAATTATAAATATATGATAATATTTATTCATACACAAAGATCAGACAAACTTTTGTACTCAATATACAAATGTTTATCTTGGTTGTGATTCGATATCAAGTTCTTTGAGTTATTTTCATAGAAATTGTTATTTGAATCTAACAACGAGATAATGGAAACTTTACTTTCAAATCGTGATGAAGTAGATCAATTTTAAAGAATATAAATTAATTAGGTAATTTTAAGAGTCATAAATATTACTATTTAATTCCATTGTAGTTAGTACAATATATATTTTACATGGCGATTCTTTAAAAGAAAGAAAAGACTGGTTAGAACATGCAAGATATCTTGAAAAAAAAAATAGATTAGCGAAAAGCTCACTCTTTGTACTTTCGCTATAAAATACTATTAATTCTTTTATAAAATGGGATGAAAATAAAAAGATTATTAATACTAAACATGCTCATAAATTATACTACATAACTATAAAGTAACCCACTAAAAAAAATCTTTCAATTGGCCAAAATAAAAGGAACTATATACCATGTAAACAACTTTTATAGACAACAATACAGAATGTACTGCATAAACTTTAATCGGTACAGATATACCACAATATAAACCGTAAAGAGACTGATAATAATCACGCGTTATTGAACATTTGAATCAGCAAATTTCTCGTATATACTACAATAATAGTTGTCTGAGAGCTCAATGTGTTATTGTTCTCGTATCTATTCTCTACACTAATAATAAAAAGCTGAAGAGTTTGTTTGTTTGAACGCGGTAATCTGCTACCTCTGGTCTGATTAGAAAAATTCTTTTATTAATGAATAGTACATTTTTCGAGGAATGCTATAAGCTATTTATCATCACCCTGCGACCAATAGGAGCAAAGCATCAGTGAAAAATGTTCCAAGAACTGGAAATGTTTTCTAAATTCCACGCGTACGAAGTCGAGGGGAGCTGTTAGTTATTATTATTGTCATATGTGTCATATCATGCATGAGTATAATGTCCCCACACTTAGAACACTTGAGATACTAGACTACTGCATCGCAATAATGTTGTTCTTAAGTATTACTAGCCCCTTGAACTACGCCCCGGAGCTCTTGTCAGAGAGTAAGAAAACATTGTGATATCTATCTAGAACGACCGTTTCAACAATATTTTGCTATGAAAGATAAAGTTATATTTATCTTTTTATTGCTACAAATAACATTTTATTACAAACATATAAGTAAAATTGGATCTGTATTTCATTCCTATGTCAGATAAATTCATAACTGTATTTATCTGTTTGGGAAAAATTGTTTCATAGTTAATAACATTAGCTGACAATTTATGTATAGGAGAGTGCTTATTACGTTTTATTCTGTATCCAAACTAGCAGTGGTCCACAACCTCGTACGCGTGGAATTCAGGAAATAAAAAACCTCTACAAATTGTGCAAAAAAGCCATCGTCGTGAACCTCTTCTGAACTCACATCAAAATCCGTTACTTAGTTTTGAAGATATAAGCTCACATAGGGACATCCATAAAAAATATAGACTTTGATTTAAAACAGGTTATTTTTTTCTAAATAATGCTTTTGTCTTTTTTTTTCTTTTTATATGCAATGATAAAGACGCACGGATGATGGACTTAATTAGCTTTACAGCATGTAATAAAGCAACAACGTTACTCTATGTAAGAATTTCTCATTTTTCCAAAATGTTTATTAGAAAAACCTCGTAGAAAAATTGCCTAATTATTAACAAAATAAAGTACTCATAAACCAAATATACCACGAATATTTAAATAAATGCTTACACTGCTTGAAATTTCGCTTGAACCTCGTTGCTATATGTCTAAATAAAAAGCCGGCTGAGGTTTTTGGAACTTCGGCCAAAAGGAACATGACCCGTATTGATATGCTTTGACGTAGAGAAGTTTGATGGTGGAATAAAAACCCGTATTTAGTTTTTCTCTTTGACCTACACACATCAAGGAAAAGCAAACCAGTGAATACCTATTCGAAAGCCTCATTTATTAGCTTTTTAGCTAATAAAAATAGTGTTTTTGTGTACGCAATTGTAAAGTAAATTTGAAATTCAATTTAAAAGTTAAAACCAGAACATTGAATTCTTAAATAATTTTTAGTATCAACTTGCTATGATTTCTTTATTTAGTGATATGAATTTGAAGCTGAGTATTGAGTATTTAAAAAAAAAGTTCAACCGACTTCATGTGCCTTTGAAATTTGAGGGTTTTCCTCGATTTCTCAGGTAATAACCATCAAATCCTGACCTGGTGCCAATGGGACCACAAGGGAACCACCAGCTTTCAATTAAAAAAAAAAGAATAATTAAAATTGCTTCGCCCAGTTAAAATTAATGAGGTAACAAACATAAAAAAAACTTACAGACGAATTGTAAACCTCCTCACTTTTTGAAGTTGGTTATAAAGCCTAAGTGATTATTCCGAGTTGGTACAATAATCGAAGTAGCCCTCTCCAAAGCAATCATATCCACCCAAAGGTTGTCTGGAAGAGATCGCAAACTGCGATAAGACCGCCTATTGTACTTACTATGTTCTTGTAATCCTTAAACTTCTGTATAACTTTATGGTGTGCAATAAAGAGTATTCTATTCTATTTTATTCTATTCTATTCTATAATCGACGTAATATATTTCACCTACTATCAAAACTAATTAATAGATGTTCACAACGCAATCTAAATAATTTCGTTACATCGATAATTTTATTAGTACAAATTAATTCATAATATTATGTTATTATTTTTACTTATTAAAAAACAAAGTCGTTATTATTGTATGTATGTCTTAATGTGTGATGTCTTTAAAACTACGCAACGGATTTTGCTGCGATTTTTTTTAATAGATAGAGTTGCTCAAGAGGATGGTTTTTTGTACAATTTGTTAAGGTTTAGTGTATGTTTTGGGCTCCATAAACGTGTATAAAACCGCGGTCATTCGCTAGTTATTACATAATTATGATATATCTTTCTAGCAAGTCTATTATCTAACAAATCTTTATCGTATACTAAATAAAAACACATATGAGACTAGAAATATTTGTACTATAATAAAAAATCTATTTTAAGGATTTACGTGACCTTTACGTTTCACCACCATGCGTGTTCATTGTTATTTTATAAAATTTTTGTCACACAATTGATATTTAAACATTTTTGTGGCAGGTTACATAAAAATAAGTCACATTAATTAATTGAAGTAACCACTAGTATTTAAATTAAGAACACGCGTTACCTAAATTAGACTAGCCTAATAATGTAGCGCTTAAAGAAAAATATGACGGGCCTCTTGGTCTTGTGGTTTCTGTAATAGACTACCGTTCACGAGGTCGCGGGTTCGATACATTTGTGTCATATTTATAATTGTCATACAAATGTTTGTACAGCGTCTGGGTGTTTTCTATGTATTATAAGTATGTATTTAAAAAAGAAAAGTACCATGACCCGTGATCATGGTGAATGCAAAGTCTCCGAAACGTCGGGCTAAGGTTTGAAACAATTACACGCGTCTAATCCGTAAAAAGTTGTTTTAGTGTAGTTTATGTAGTATATTCGTATTCTGTTACTCATGACAGCTATAACATATATGTATAAGCTTAGCTTGGGACCAGAGGACGTTTTGTAATATGTCTATAAAAATGTCTTTTACATTCGTAGTTTGTTCAAATCCGACAGAGCATATTTTTGTATAGTTACAAGTCGATTACTTTTTACTATCTAAATAAAAGACAAGGCCTTATTCCTAATAAGACATTAATAATTGATGGCAATACATAAAGTTTTAGTATTACTTAGTAAATAATAAAAGAATGTTCTCAATATTATAATGTTTCATCTATTTGTATTTACATAATGTAGTCATACGGGAATGCCCATTTGGTTTGCCAAACAAAACGATTGGACGAAACTTCTAGACTGGAATTCACTGGTTGACTAATCCATATTTGGCAATGGATAGTTTTGGAATAATACTGAATAAAGCTTTCAGTTTGTATGTAGCGACTTATGGTCTTATTCATAATGACTTATCGGAGGTTTAAAAGTTCTCTAAAATCGGTTTGCGAAAGCGAAAATGAAAAAAGATTAGTAGATATTAAATTTGATTGTATTGTAAATATAGTCTGCAATCATTGTATTACAGTGTAATTGCTTTTGTAGTTTGATTCAAATAACTACTAATAATAATAGTTTTAACAAATGATTGAATAACACTACAATACTAGTTAATTTATTAATTTTTGAAATTGACTTGTTATACTTTTACTTAATAAACTAAATTATAGTGGAAAAAATAATCACCATGAGCGGGAGTTAACCCCTGACCTCGGAATACCGTTCCGTCGCTCTCCCATCTGGGCTGTTATGGTTCCTGCCGGCGTATTATGAGCTTTTTTAAAATGATTCAAGTTCCAGGCAGGCCGTAAACTGCATGGCTAAATTAGGTATTAAGGCAAAAATAAAACTTTTAGTCGAAAATTTTTAGTTAGTACTTTAACTTTTAGTTGTACCTTCTCCTTAAACATATTAATGTATGACTGGTTTAGCGAACTGACTGACTAAGAATTTTGTTCATAATACGAATTTGCCAGACAGTTCAATTCACGGCGTAAACTGCCTGTAAATAAAAGCTCATAATACGGCCGCTGTACTTGTTTACCAAATCTTGCACAATAAATAAATAAAAATAAATAAATATTCATGGACATTTCACACAGCGTCCTCTGGTCCCAAGTCAATAAAAAATTTCAATAATTTTTCTCAATGTGAGTTAAACATCGCTTCGATATTTTTGTACAACGCCATCTATCGAGCGGTTTGTACCAACTCGATCAATCGATCGCTTTGTGTTCCTTACAGAACACAATTGGACCGAAATAATGGCTGTACATGTATTTCTACATTAATTTTTAAACTGGAATTGATTGTGCCTAAATAAAATTAACGATGAAACAAAAATTTTTGAATTCATAAACATGTCTTTATATTATTTATTTATGCTTACAAATTGGACTGTTAATTACCTACTTAGTGCAGTGTATCCCAATTAGTGATACGCGTACCCCCAGGCCTATGTAAAGTTGCATCGAGCGGTACGTACGGCTATCAATAAAAACAAGAACAATATCCAATTTGCATTGAAACTGACTTAATTTATTTATTTCTCACCACCGCGCAATAACGCAGTGTCTACTACCTGTATACCAAATTTCATCAAAATTTGGAAGTAACAAACATAGACACACACTCACAGACTTAACATAATAACGTCTGTGCCCAACAGTGGGACGATAACGGGCTGGAGATACTTACAGCCCTTCACAAACGTTACTGTGAGGTCTCATAGTAGGCATGGACGCACAGGGGTAGCAAAATCATTTCACAAACAATACTTAAGTGGTGATGCGCACTATGCGTTTGTTAAACTGAACGCATAGCTAAGTTTTGTCTATGAATACAAAGGCTCGATGAACGGAACGCACTGAAAAGTGTTACCCTTTGCACAGTGCATCAACACTTAAGTACTTACTTAAGTAAATATTGTTTGTGAATACGGGTGTTAAACTATTTTGGAATAATCTGTATCTCAAAAGGCCAAACGAAAAGAGATTGATCTTATAAAGTAACAGGAAGTAAGTACAGTGAGAATGTGTTTGGTATAAGAGACATCACATATTCATAAGACAGCATTTCACCATCAACATTGTCACTTATATTTATACAAAATAAGAACAAAGGGTGTTGAGAGTATGGATTTATTATCAAGATAATTTAGAAAAGGTTGCTTTACCTTTTATCGAGATAAATACTAAATAAGCTAAACATTATTTTGTTTTACGAATAATATTAAAAGGTTCAGTTTATTTTCTGATCTAGTTTGTATTAGTGTTATTTTCTCTTTGGAATAAATTAATATTAAAATAAATTTCAAGAAACTAAAATTCAAAATTCTTATCATAAAACTAAGAAAACTTTCTTGTTTAAGAAAATTTGTAATAGTTTGTTTAGAAAATTTTCTTGACATATATCAATATTATGAAGTATCTAAAACCAACTGTGAATACTTTTTGTTATGTTTTTGACAGAATCGTCTATTGTTTATTCGTACTAATAATTTAAAACTGTACCAACACGCGCAACAACTGTTCAAAGCAAACTGTTCAGCGCGGCTCAGTAGATCATACTCTCTCCGAACGTAGAAGAGACCTGTACTCACCAGTGAATAAAAATATTTATGATTATTTCACGCAAGGTTCTCAGTTCTCAAGCTAAGCTTTTACGCTTGTGTTATATGGGTACCAGATTACGGCTATAGGACATCAACTACTTTTTTTAAATAAATTGTATACACATACATAGAACACCCTGATGTTTGATATGACGCAAATGATTGTAGGGCTTGAACCTGCGACCTCATGAACGGCAGTTCAACCTAAACCACGATGCCCGTCGATGACGATTTTGAATTGAAAGTATTTTAATATGGGGCCTGTTTGTTTACAAAACAGCTGTACGTTATAATTTTATTGTGTCGAATAATGCCATTTTCTCTTCTAAGCCTATCCGTTTCTGTCGACAGCAACTAGTAGTAGATAGCATAGCGCTGAATTAATTATGTTGTTACCGGTAATTAGAAACTTTTCAAGGACTTTCTATAATTCTGAACAATTTCTTTTCGAAGACGAGTAACCTTTTATGTTCTTTATTCTTTAAAAATAGCCTCACTAAAGTTAATCTATGAATGATTTTCACATCTCTTTTTCTATAAATAAATGGGTTTACGGAAGGTTTATGTGTAAGAACAATGATTTTTTATGTTTTATACTTCGATCAAAGAATATTGGAGAGGTTAGCCGGTACGACGCCGTCGCGTCGCTGTCGGCTCTCAGTATATCGACCCCAAAATATAGGATAATGACATTTGTTACGACCATACTGCGTCAGCTTTAAAGTTGTTTTGTGCTGCAGTGGATGCGCTTCAAATAATAATGAACAATATTGGCCAAATAGTAATTTTCAATACTTCAAATAAACTAAAGGTTATGTTATGCTGTGCCACAATTTTTTTTTAACTGAGCCGTGACTATGGTAACTGGAATGTTTTCAAAACGTCGGGCTAAAACTTAAAACAATAGTATGCGTCTGAATCGGTAAAAAGTGGTTTCAATTAAACAGAATATATATATTAAAAAGAAAGACATTCTTCCCTCTACAGCAAAATAAACTTGTCTATTTAGAATTGATGATATTAATAATTGGTCTATATTGATTAAATGGTTACGTTTATCGCCGTACATTAGGTATCTCTCAAACACGCCATGTACTAGATAATGAAACACGGCATTTCTCATACATTGATTGGCCACTTAGAAATACGATTGGTTATTGATAATAAACGAGTACATAATTCGTGAATGTTAATTAGACTTTCTTATTTTATTTAATACAAACCTTTTTAGCGAAATTGCCTATACATCAGAATATAACACGGTTATTCTGATTATAGTTTAAGTTAGCTTGAGTTTTGATGCAACAAAATTGGTGTCGTTATCTATTTTGTCGCTAACTGTACCACGATTTTGATTCTAAGATAGAATATAACGAAAGATCCCTTATTTATTATCTAATCATTGCTTGTGACTCAAAGTGCTCTATATCCATTAGTATTTATTACCGGAGCCTTTTTGGGGACGGAGAGGACAGGCAAAACATTTTTTTGTAAATATTCAAGTCACGTGATCCGGGTCTGCGTTTGTAGTTACCTAATTCACTGTGAGCTCGTGTATGTAATCGAACTGGGGACTTTACGAGTGTCCAGCTCTACTCGGGACATGTACGCACATATTTATTATGATATCCACTCTATAAGCTCAGTTACTTATTTTTTATTTAGTAATACTATAGACGCAGTATTTTATGCGTTTGAATTTTTTTTTAAAGTGCATTTGCATGCATCTTTTTAACTTTATTGTTCCTATATACTTTAAACTTATTGATTACAATCTATACTAATACTAGCTGACCCGGCAAACGTTGTTTTACCATACTAAAAAAAAAAGATTTAAAAAATAGATGTTGGCCGATTCTCCGACCTACTGAATATGCATGTAAAATTTCATAAAAATCGGTCTAGCCGTTTCGGAGGAGTACGGTAACTAACACTGTGACACGTGAATTTTATATATTAGATTATAAAGCTGAAGGTTTTGTTTGTTTGTTTGATCGCGGTAATCTCAGGAACTACTGGTCCTATTTGAAAAATTCTTTCAGCGTTGGTTAATACATTTATAGAGGAACGCTGTAGGCTATATAATATCACGCTACGACTAATAGGAGCGAAGCAACAGTGAAAAATGTTCCAAAAAACGGGGAAAATTCGATCTAAGATAGTTCGTAATTGTTAAATATATGAAAATTTTATGAAACAGAAATGACTCAAAATTTCATATAGAAAAGATGAACGGTCTGCGTACAATAAGATACGAAATAGAGACAAGTAAATATAGATATTCAAAAGATTATTATTATTGCCGAAATAGACATGTCGAGCCAACCACAAATAATGGGTTAAGGGCAAGGCAATGATTATTACAATGATGACGGGGCAATTAAGATTAAAATTTAAAGATCATCATGTCACGGCGCATAAATTTATTCCCTTTAAAAATGTTATACTTACATGGCATTAGCAAAACGCTAAGTCTTGTATATATACCTATTAAGAGTTACGCTAATAATTTAATGTGTCGACTCTTGCAAACTTTCGCCGTCTAGGTACATCGTGAAAAGTTTCATTCGGTATGAAAGTTGGTAAATCAGCAAGAAAATGCAGATTGAAGGAAAGCTATTTCCAACAAAACGCTCCGCATCGGCTCAGAAATTGGTTCCTCTTGCCGCTTCGCTGCCCGAAGAAACTTGTTTCGCTAAAATACTATTTTTATTATTTCGTTGTACCTACATCTTGTTTTATTATCAATGTTTGGTTTTAATCTCAATTGCAATTTTGATGATGAAATACGCAATATTTTATCATTGTGGTCTGACATTTTCTTTTGCCTTTTAAAGAATTATTCGATCGAGATATCTAGGTAATATTAGACTTGTATTTTTAGTATAGTAGATCAAGTCACATTGTTGCAACGAAAATATGTTAAATATTTTAGCATGAAGTACTCATTCTTAACAGAATACGAATTTAATGTCAGTCTCTCTCCCACTCTTTCTCTCTCTTTAGCCCATTAACGTACCGCTGTTGGACACGGGCCTCTTCCACTTTGGGAGAGAATAATGGTCTGTTGGCACAGGAATTAATTTCGAGTTTTCCATCTCTTACGGAGGATGTTAACAGTGCACAGTGTGTCTTTAGCTGGCTTTTATAGCACCCTGGGAAGAAAAAAGGGTAGTGACTCTTGTATTCTTCATCTGTTACCACACTAACATTTATTTTAATATCAGTAAAATATCATAAATCATAATGCTAAACTTGTCTAGTTACATTAAATTAAAATAATGGATTACTTCAAATGAACCAGACATCAGTCAAGTAAAAATAATTCATTCATATTTGGCTTAAGGAAAATGAAAAATAAAATTGCCCAAACTCAATTCCGGCATTTCCCTTGAAACAGACGAAAACCTTATCTTCCCGCCTTTATTATTTTCCAGGTCTGTCCACAATATTATTCGAGACGGCAGTTGGATCAGGAAACATAAATCTTACGTATAAACATGTTTGCGCTGAAAGCACTGATGACCTCGAGTGAGATATGGCTTTTATATCTCCTAGATTTAATTAAAATCTAATAGGAATGTACGTTAATCCTGAAAATCTGTGATGACGTATGCAAGACGATCAAAATCGTATTTAAGACTACGTTAGGCTTACATAGACACATATACATTCATAGATGCATAGCTAGGACCCAAAATATTAAAATCGGTATACGAGTATCGAATAATAGCCAATATAATATGCAACTTCGTATGCGTGAAATTTCATAAATAATATAAAAAGCCTTCCTATTGAACCATTCCCATCTATTAAAAACCGCATCAAAATCCGTTTCGTAGTTTACAAGACGATAAGCTCACAAAGAGACACTTACAAAAATAACTACTTTGTTTTTTAATAAGTAGAGGTAAAACTGCTTTTCACGTATTTAGACGCGTATATTGCAGTCACCATGGTCACGGGTGAGTCTCACCCGTGACCATGGTGGCTGCAAAGTCTCCGAAACGTCGGGCCAAAATTTAAAACAAATGTACGCGTCTAAATCCGTAAAAAGTAGTTTTGTTTAAACAAATGAGTCGCGTAAGTCTTAGAAAATATTAAGTAGAGGTAAATTAAGTACCAACATTGAGCTTAATAGAGCTTTGATTATCACAATTTCATTATGTTTAATCAGTAAAATCATCAATTTGTGGGCAAAGAATTAGTTTAAGAGTAAGTTAAGTGATCATTTATGTTAAGAGGATACCAAAATAGCTTCGTGCATTTTTCTACGTACGAAGTTTTCATTGTTTCTTTAGATTGAATGGCTAGAGCTCTAATTTTTAAGTATATGTTTTTTCAATATATGATCTAGGATCGCATAAACTCAGAAACGCGATTGAAAAAAGTTTTCTCGATAGAAAATCTTAGCGAAACAACCTCTCTAATTTTTTATTTTTCTCATTTGTCGGTCTATTATCGCGTATTAACTAATGAAATAACTTTAAAAACATAAGTAACTATTATATATAGAAACACGTAAATCAGAACTAAAATATATTTAGTAGATTTTGAGTAAACAAAAAAAATATCCCTAATTCTTCATTTTCTATACCTACTAGCTGTGTTAATATGTACAATGCGATGATAATATTGATGTAGGCCCTTAAGATTTCACCTAAATGCAAATTTATTCGCTTTTGGCTGCTATCATGAAAGAGTCATTCGGCGCGCTTTTGAATTGTGCACATTCCATTCCCCTGCCGAGTTCGACGTACTTCCGTCTTTGGCTTAGATATTCCGCTATGATTGTTGGAAACACAGCTATGCATTCATTTATAAACTTATGTCTGCTATTGGCACTTCTAGAATTAGGTTTCAAGTAATGTTTTGTGGGATACAAAGCAACCATATTACGGTTGATTTATCTTTTTAAGTTTTCAAGGAACTTAAATGTTAACACAAATTAATAATAATTTATGCTAACAAATTATTTCGTTTCTTTATCAAACCAAGGTCAACTATGAGTTAGACTCGCACACAAAGGGTTCGGTATCGTTATTATCATAATATATTCGTCATATTTCCAACCCTAAATAATACTAAAGGCGGGAGAATCGTTATGAGTATTTGCTGTTGTAACATCAACTGATATACATACCTAAACTCTAAAATTTTCTGGTCTTCAGCTATCAGTGATACAGAGACAGTTTAGTACAGTCTAGTGACAAGCGGACTGACGGATGGACAGCGAAGTCTTCTGTTGGACCTTTTGTACAGAACCTTGAAAAACTAACTAAGAAATCGTATAGATTTCTTAGAATATTTCTCACCGATCAATTGATTAACACTAACCCATGGATACTAAGCAGTTACATTCTGAATTCATGAATGTTTTAAGCGGATATGACGTAAAGTTAGTGAAAAAAAATGAGACGCCATTCATTCGCGCTCGTCACGGATACTAACTGCATGTTCTCTTGTTTGTATTGGTGTAAAAAATGCACAATTTCCCACAACCACGCATAATCTAGACGTTTGAGTCATATTCATGTGACCGAACAGGGTTGAAAAATAGTGTCTATTTTCGAGAGAAAAGTCTTGAACTTGTAGGTATATTTTGTGAATAAATAGAGAAACTTTTTTATCCCATGTTATCTTTGTAAAATATTTTAAAATCAGCCAAGTATGAGCTATGAACATTTCCGCTGTTGTCGCGGGGGGGGGGTTTGGAATGAAAATTATTGTTTTGTGTAAATAAGGGTTTATTAAAAAAATATATAATTTAGGAATCGGTAAATTCTCCGCGTGAAAATAAAAATAAAAAAATTTATAATATGATGGTCGGGGTTCCGCACTTAATCCACACAAGCTCCCCAATGTTATCGATTTAGGTACTCCCCTGAATTATAATCAGCGGCCCAAGGAGTCGCTTCTGGGAACCGCTGGCAGCAGTACAGCAGGGATGGGCAGCCAGCCTCGAGAGTCAGGTGACGGAAGGCAATGTAGTTGAATCGCTGAAGCGTCGAAACGTTGGGAGTGTCGAAACGTCGGAATGTTGAACGTTGGAAAGTTGAACCCTGGAATGTTGAACCCTGGAACGCGCCATCAAAAATTGCATTACAAGCGGTTCCGTATACTTTGCGAACATCCATGGCACCGCATTATAAAAATAACCACCCATAGAGTAGAAGCGATGCCGTGGAGTTGATACAATCAGATTGGAGATCACAATTTTAAAAGAAATACGTCAATAATTAATTAATTTAAAAGTTGTCCATGATTTATTAAAAATATGAGGGTTGCACTAAAAAATGTTGAAAACTTTTTATAGCATGATTATGCAAAATCAATACAAGCGTGATATATAATGTAATGCATACTAATATTGAATACAAGCATTATGATTTGATTATTACGCTAATAACTACGTTAATTGCCTATTTAAAATACAATAAAATACCACTCACCCAGTTTGGGGTAGATCGACACCAGTGTTTATTTATTATATATTTACCAATGTAATATATTCGACGAACGCTCAGTGACGCACGATAATATGTAATATTGAAATATTATTCAAATAACGATAATAAAATATAAATTAACGTGACGTGCATTCATTCGAACAATATGGCAAGTGTCGGTTATGCAGTTTTTCAAATGTCATCGATCACTTGCCGTGCCAATTTACCGACAGCAAACGGGAGTGTTGCTAAGTGAAATATCTTATATATAATTGCCAGTATGCTATTTTATTATTTTACCACATAAGGCTGTTTAGTGTTTAGTTTAATAATATGTTTTATATGTTTATGTAAATATGTTTTATAAAGATTAAGTTTTAGTAAAATGTGTTGTATATATTGTGAATATTATAATTTATTTAAGTAGTTATTAGGTATTAGTGCTGTAAATATATTAAATTTAAGTGTATTTAAAGTTGTAATATGAATTATGTACGTACAACGTTACATATACCCCCTCTCCCAGAGAAAGGATTTTACCTAATAAAATCCGCTGCGGTAAGCGCCTATTGAACCGCTCAGTAACTGTTTCACATTCATACTTCCACAAACAAACTACCTAAACCTGTCATGCGACCTATCATACGACCTAACAGATGATTGTCTGATGTATTTCAACATCAACAGACTAACCTTACATACAAGAGTGCACTTCAAAAATAGAATTGGACTCAAAACAGAACTGGTTGACAAGATCACCCTAGAGAAAGAATACTGCAAGTGTATTGGTAACTTTTCACGTATCGGCACTGTGGAATATATTTGGTCTTTGATGAATTTATTGGAGTCACGACCCGCTCCAATAAAGAACTTTAATGTAGGCTTATTTTAAGAGTCAATCCGCTCTTCACACGCTGAAAAACGCAAACAATGAGGGCTTATTTAAAGAGTCATAACCCGCTCTTTAGGTACGCGCTAAAAAACGCAAACAATGAGGGCTTATTTAAAGAGTCATAACCCGCTCTTTAGGTACGCGCTAAAAAACGCAAACAATGAGGGCTTATTTAAAGAGTCATAACCCGCTCTTTAGGTACGCGCTAAAAAACGCAAACAATGAGGGCTTATTTAAAGAGTCATAACCCGCTCTTTAGGTACGCGCTAAAAAACGCAAACAATGAGGGCTTATTTAAAGAGTCATAACCCGCTCTGTAGGTACGCGCTAAAAAACGCAAACAATGAGGGCTTATTTAAAGAGTCATAACCCGCTCTTTAGGTACGCGCTAAAAAAGGGACCGCAGTACCAAAACTCCTAACTAACATAAAAAAATCCGTGTAGGCTTGTTTTAATTCATCAAAGACAAACATAGGCAGTGACTGAAACGCAACCACTTATATTTTAAGAATGGTTGTAGACAAAGAAACGAAAAAACAATACTCCAAAACATGAAGTAAAAAGAATTAGAATTGAATCAATGATATTAACTACAAAATATCTTTGAATGAACAACAGAGTAACTATATTTATTTAAATCTAGGTTTGACTTAACATTTAATTTATTTAACTAATTGATTATTATTGTTAAATAGCTTCAGATCCTTAACGTCTCGTCGACGTCCCATTTCTCCCAATGTAGTGTGATTTTGCGACTTGTAAGCTAAACAAACCGAACAAGAACCTACGTATTTTACAACACTTTGATGCATGCCAGGCCAGTAATAAGATAAAGCTAAGCGATTGTAAGTTTTAAAAACACCGAGATGACCAGCTGTTGGTACAGAATGGTTCTCGCTTACTACCTGTTCTCGGAATTCCATTGGAACGACTTCTTTCCATGCGAACTCAGCAGTAAGATTAGATTTATTTTTGGAAAGTCTAAATAAAGAGTTATTTTTAATTATAAAATTTGGAAAATGGCTTGGATTATTCATACAACCGTTAAAAATCTTTTTGTACCAATCATCAGAAGTAGTGTTAATAGAATTTGAAAGAGAGATAGCTGAAATAGGGACAGCACGAGAGAGAGCATCTGGTATTACATTATCAACGCCCTTTCGGTGCTTAATTTCAAAGTTAAATGAAGATAATCTTACTCCCCAACGTGCTAGTCTACCTGTAGGATTGTCTAATGACAGGAACCACTTCAGTGCAGAATGGTCAGTGTAAACCACAAATTTCTGTCCATTCTCGAGATAGCATCTCCAGTGCTCAAGAGCAACTAACACAGCAAGCGTTTCTCTTTCTGTGATGCTGTAGTTTCTCTCCGCACCGGAAAGAGATCTACTCATGTAGGCTATGGGATGCTCCTTACCATCAATGTTTTGTGTTAACATCGCTCCTATGCCATAATTGCTAGCGTCCGAGTGGACCTGAAAAGGCTCAGTGTACACCGGGCAAGAGAGGACCGGTGCAGAGACTAAACACTCCTTCAGAGTATTAAAAGCTGCATCAGCCTCCGGCGTCCATTTAAAAGGAGGTGCCTTTTTGCCATTAGATGTAAGTTTATTAAGTGGGCCAGCTACTGTACTAAAATTAGGGACAAAACGTCGATACCAAGTAGCAGTGCCAAGAAAGCGTTTCAGTTCCTTTTTACTGTTAGGGACTGGAAAATTTAAAATTGCCTGTACCTTTTCTTGGTCCGTGCGTAGACCATGAGCATCTACGACGTATCCAAGGTACTTAAGTTCGCTTCTGAAAAAATTACACTTCTCGAAATTTACTGTCAAGTTAGCTCGTTTTAATTTCTCTAGGACACGTAAAAGAAGAGACACGTGATCCTCAAATGAAGAACTTATGATTATTATATCGTCTAAGAATGCGAAAACCTTACCATCCATATCTCCAAAAAGCAGGTCCACCAAGCGCTGTTGAGTCGCTGGTGCATTTGTCAGGCCAAAAGCAGTGGTTTTGAACCGTAGAGTGCCTCTGCCTGGTACATAAAATGCAGTCTTATCACGATCCTTAGTCTCTATTGGAATTTGCCAAAAAGCTTTTGAAAGGTCAACGCTGGAAAGATATTTTGCATCACGAAGATTGTCAAGAATTTCCGAGACATAGGGTAAATTATAGGCATCTTTCTTCGTTGCTGCGTTGAGTTTTCGACTATCGAGACAAAACCTGGGCTGTCCATTCTTCTTATTCACGATAAGCACCGGAGAAGACCATGCACTCTCGCAAGGCTCGATAACGTCGAGAGCCAACATTTCATCGACCTGTTCTGTTAAGATGCGTTGTTTCTCTGGAGACATCCTATAATAACGCTGCCTTATTGGTTGGGCATCACCAGTGTCTATTCTGTGCGTAATTAAATTTGTTCTACCCAGTCCTTTCTCTTCAGTAGATATAGATTTAAATTGAGCAATAATATTGTCAGCTATTGACTTTTGCGATGCAACTAACTGACTATATGAATTAATAAAAGTTTGTGAATTATTTAATTTTACCTCAGCTAATGGACTATCTGACAAAGTAATACTACCTAAATATTTAGGACAAATCTGAAAAACACGCCAGAAATCAACACCTAATATAATAGGAGTATCCACTTCAGGGACTACATATGTCTTAATCACATGCAATTTGCCCTCGAAAGTAATGGGTAAGTACATGTAACCAATACTCTTAAGAGATTGTCCACCAGCTGCCACCATTGAAATAGTTTCATCCTGTTGCAAAGTGCAATCAACAAAATGTAAATGGGAATTATTTCCTAAAATTGTTACTGCAGCACCAGAATCAAGAAGACCGCAAACTTCAATACCGTTAATCTTAATATACACATATGGTCTAGTGTCATTTGATGGTTTTGAATGCGGAATTGTAGATATTCTATAAGTAGAAGAAAATGTTCTAAGAAATGAAAGCCAAGTTTCCCAGTATTCCCTGTTAAAATTTCCACAATTCCGCTCATTTAGTTTTTTAAATTCTCATTACCTTTACTACACACAGGGCAATCAGGTGTTTTCACATCCTTCAATCCGCATTTGAAACAAAATATGTCACGATTTGCTTGACACTGTCTTATGTGATGTGTGTTATTACGACACCTAGGGCAATATGGTTGTTTATTTACTTGAACTGTGTGTATAAATTGTTTGTGTTGATTTTTATTGTAAATATATTGTTGATTTTTATTGTAACCATGTTGTTGATTCTTATTGTAACCGTATTGTTGATTTTTATTGTAACCATATTGTTGATTTTTATTATTATGATTAAAGCTATGATTTTTTGAAAATTCTCCCTTGTTGTAATTATTTTTGTATATATAGTTTTGTTTATTAATTGTATTTTCAAAATTTCTATTAAAGATTTTATTTGTTTCTTTAGAGTACGCAAATTCTGGAGCGACGGTTTCAGAAGTAACCTTAGGGGGTTCTTGAAATTGTAAAAGGCGAGAATTAATAGTCTCGTAATTACGACAGAGTAAGCGTAAGGCATCTATAGTGTCAATCTGAGATATTGATACAGCTAACGTACTAGCATAGCAAGGCCTTATATTATGAAAAAGTATTTCTAGTTGTTCCGACTCGGTAAAAGGCTTAGAAAGACGTGAGAACATTCCATTCATAATCGAGAGATAAATAGTTATGTTTTCACGTTCGCCCTGAGTGCGCGAACGAATTTCTGATTTAAGGCGGTAGTCGTAATCAGACTGATCAAAGTCTTCCTTGAGCTTAGCAGAGAGCTCAGGCCAGGATGATATCTTGTCCTTTACTGAACGGTACCAATGAAGAGCGTCGTCCTGGAAAATTTCCGTAGCAAAAGCTAATATTTTTGAGGGAATTATATTTCGTGCAACAATAAATTCATCGACGTGTTGTATAAATGAACGCACACACGTTTTACCATTAAACTTTAATTTGTTAAGATCAGCAATAGTACGATCGCATGTCACAGAAATTAAATTATGTACTTCCGGTGTCGAGCTAGAGGAAGAATTAGATGATACCGGAATAGGTTTTTTTGCTTGAAGAGACGCGAATCGCTGCGAAAGAAGTTTATAGCCTTTACAAACTTCATCATACTCGGATTTAGTGTCGTCACTGGGCGTTAACCTTGCTAAGCGATTATTAAGATGGTTTAACATATTTTGTGTTCTCATAAGTGATGGTTCACTAGGATCCGAGACATCTAAATTTGTGTGAATTTTAGTGAGAACTTCGAGACAACCTTTGAGGTCCTGTCGAATATCTAAAGGAGACTCCAATATGTGTTCGTCCGGGTATTCTGATGATAATTTAACAATTTGTTTACGTAACTCTTCGACAGAAGGTGCTGCGCTAGCTCCACGAATGCGAACCTCATATTCGAGCTCCGATTTTTGAAGTGATAGATATTTGACGGGTAGCATTGTGCCAAAAATAAAAAATTGGGTAAGTGGCAAAACTAATGAATAAAAGCACAAATCTAAATAAATAATCTTCTCCGATCTGTTACAATATAATTAAGCTATCAACGTTTGTTTTTTACATAAAAATTTATATTAGTAAAAATAAAAAAATAAAAAATGGTTAGCAGCAAATAAAAAATAAAATGAAAGCAAAAGTGCTACTAATGTGTACTTTACAATACAAAAACAGCTTTCCTTAAAAATTAACAATAACAAATTAAAATAATAATTTTTAACGTACCTACCTATAAAAAAAAAACGAGGTAAAATTATTATTATAATTTTTTTTTTTTTATATATACAAAATGTAGGTAGATATATGCCGTTATAAAATGAGAAAGAAAAAAAATTTGTAAACCAGAACAATGTATACAGTAATTTACGTTACTATTACAAAATTTTAACACTTTCAGTACACTTTAGTAACAACTAAAAACCAAAAACAAAAAACGTTTTACAAAAACAAGCCACAAACACGCTAACTACTAAAAGAACCGATAATAAAGGAACTTGTGTGAATTTAACCACGTTTAAGGGCGCCAGTGTCGCGGGGGGGGGTTTGGAATGAAAATTATTGTTTTGTGTAAATAAGGGTTTATTAAAAAAATATATAATTTAGGAATCGGTAAATTCTCCGCGTGAAAATAAAAATAAAAAAATTTATAATATGATGGTCGGGGTTCCGCACTTAATCCACACAAGCTCCCCAATGTTATCGATTTAGGTACTCCCCTGAATTATAATCAGCGGCCCAAGGAGTCGCTTCTGGGAACCGCTGGCAGCAGTACAGCAGGGATGGGCAGCCAGCCTCGAGAGTCAGGTGACGGAAGGCAATGTAGTTGAATCGCTGAAGCGTCGAAACGTTGGGAGTGTCGAAACGTCGGAATGTTGAACGTTGGAAAGTTGAACCCTGGAATGTTGAACCCTGGAACGCGCCATCAAAAATTGCATTACAAGCGGTTCCGTATACTTTGCGAACATCCATGGCACCGCATTATAAAAATAACCACCCATAGAGTAGAAGCGATGCCGTGGAGTTGATACAATCAGATTGGAGATCACAATTTTAAAAGAAATACGTCAATAATTAATTAATTTAAAAGTTGTCCATGATTTATTAAAAATATGAGGGTTGCACTAAAAAATGTTGAAAACTTTTTATAGCATGATTATGCAAAATCAATACAAGCGTGATATATAATGTAATGCATACTAATATTGAATACAAGCATTATGATTTGATTATTACGCTAATAACTACGTTAATTGCCTATTTAAAATACAATAAAATACCACTCACCCAGTTTGGGGTAGATCGACACCAGTGTTTATTTATTATATATTTACCAATGTAATATATTCGACGAACGCTCAGTGACGCACGATAATATGTAATATTGAAATATTATTCAAATAACGATAATAAAATATAAATTAACGTGACGTGCATTCATTCGAACAATATGGCAAGTGTCGGTTATGCAGTTTTTCAAATGTCATCGATCACTTGCCGTGCCAATTTACCGACAGCAAACGGGAGTGTTGCTAAGTGAAATATCTTATATATAATTGCCAGTATGCTATTTTATTATTTTACCACATAAGGCTGTTTAGTGTTTAGTTTAATAATATGTTTTATATGTTTATGTAAATATGTTTTATAAAGATTAAGTTTTAGTAAAATGTGTTGTATATATTGTGAATATTATAATTTATTTAAGTAGTTATTAGGTATTAGTGCTGTAAATATATTAAATTTAAGTGTATTTAAAGTTGTAATATGAATTATGTACGTACAACGTTACACTGTCTAGCTATGACTATTGATAGATACAGCCCGGTGACAAACGGATGGATAGTGAAGTCTCAATAAAAAGGTCATTGGACCCTTTTGGTACAGAACTCTAAAACTGTATAAATAAGTAGATGTTGCACGCAAGTTCGTACGCGTGGAATTTAGATACCAAACCTTAACAAAATGTACAAAAAAGTCATCCTTTTGAAACACTCTAACATTAAAAAAAACGCATTAAATTCCGTTGCGTGGTTTCAAAGATTGCATTGCACATACATACAACAATATCGACTTGTTTAAAAAAAGTAGAGATGATAACCCCAACTAATAGGTATAATTAAATCGATTTCTCGGTAAATCCTCATTATTATTATAATAACACAAAATCTAATATCAAATAATGTCCGTCTACAAAATAATAAGAGCCGTATCACCACCTCATATTATTTCTTTGCTTTAAAAATTGGTTACATAAGTAACAGAAAATCTAAACCAATCAAATCCTCTTTGACGGCTTTTCTTTAACTTCCTTTAAAACTCTCGCAATTGTAATTATCACATATTAATTCATAAAGGTTCTAAATACAGTCGAAGACATCGTCGCTTGACACCATAAGTGCGATTTGTGCTTAATAAGAATCAACAATGGGCATGTTCTGTACACTGTACATAAAAATATTATAGTAGGCTTACATAAAAATAAGCCAGACTGAATGGCGCCACTTGTGTAACATCGGAGATCAACATCTATATAGGATTTAGGACAACAAACTCATAAATAGTAGTCATTTTGGTACTTATTGCCAGTATGTCTATTATGTCTATCTGCCAACTGTTATATAAATAAATTACTAGTATTTATTCAGTAAGCTATATGTATAAACTGTGAAAAAATCCTAAGACAAATCTTAAGATAATAATTATATTGTGAAATATTAATACTGTTGATAAATTTGTGAAAATTGTTGCACAATCGTCAATTTCACTTAATGTTGAGAGAAGTATAAAATACTAACTGTTGCTCGCTACTTTGTACGCGTGGAATTTGGAATTTTTTTTCCGATTTTGCCACATTTATCACTGATGCTGCACTCTTATTAAAATTTGGACAATTCACGCAATATCTTTATTAAATAAATAATAATAAATAAATAGTCATGGACATTTCACGCAACGTCCTCTGGACCCAAGCAAAGGTTATGAGCTTGTGTTTTGGGTGCCAGAACACGGATACAATACATATATAACATACATAGAAAACACCCAGACGTAGTACAAACATTTGTATGACAAATATAAATAACACAATTGATTGTCCCGAGCGGGAATCGAACCCGCGACCTCGTGAACGGCAGTCCGTTACATAAACCGCTCGACCACGAGGCCCGTCGCGTTATAAATTGTAGCTTTATAAATTTGTAGCTTATGTGTTATTTTCATTTATAATCTATATTATGGTTAAGTTTCATTAAAATGCATTCAGTAGTTTTTGCGTGAAAGAGTAACAACTATCCAAACATCTATACTCAGAAACTTTCACATTTATAATATTAGTAGAACTAGCTGTTGGCCGCGACTTCGTACGCGTCAAAGTTTAGAAATCAATCCTTAACAAACAGAAGTTTACTCTTCTGCTCAATAGATGGCGTTGTATGTTTTTTTAAATCGCGCTATCGTTTCGATCCACACATTAGCACGCTAACAGCTCGTCAAAATTATTGTTGTCATAATCCGGATTCCGCACTTATAAATTAGTATATTATTAGAATGATAATTTGATATCGTAATTCGTAATGTAGAAATCAACCAGCCAACTCTCGGGCCTCTTTGCGTAGTGGTTTGGATGATGCTATTTACGAAAGTAATCTTTAGTTAATTTATGTACTAATAATTAATTTATTTAATAAATTTGGTTTATTAAAAATCTTCATTGGTATATTACTTACATTACAGTAATAAGTGTATCTATAACGCAAAATTAACTTTAGTATAATTTTTTTGACACATAATAATAATGTGCACACACCCGATCTCTAGTAAATAAATATGGAAATATTAATTTTTGCGAAAGCTTTCATTTTTTTAGGGTTCCGTACCCAAAGGGTAAAAACGGGACCCTATTACTGAGACTTCGCTGTCCGTCCGTCCGTCCGTCCGTCCGTCCGTCTGTCACCTGGCTGTATCTCAAGAACGGTGATAGCTAGAGAGTTGAAATTTTCACAGATGATGTATTTCTATTGCCGCTATAACAACAAATACTAAAAATAAAATAAAATAAATATTTAAGGGGGGCTCCCATACAACAAACATGATTTTTTTACCGTTTCTTGCTCTCATACAACAAACGTGATTAATTAAGTATTGTGTGTGTTGTTTGCTCATTTATTAATAACGTATGTTGCATAAATAATGGTACGGAACCCTTCGTGCGTGAGTCCGACTCGCACTTGACCAATTTTTTCAACTTACTTCAACTTTTCATTTCAAATAATAGTATTCTGATCACAATTTAAGCTTGTTTGTTGCTGAAAGTGAGATTTTAAAATGGACAAATGCAGAAAACAACGAGGTAGGTTGAATCTAGACGAGTTGTCTGGCGAGCATGGTTTGCTGGTTCTCTTGGCCAGCCTCCAGGAGCTACATTCAAATGCACCATTTATTTATTTAACTACTAAGTATATTGCTTATTTTATTTTTATTGCTACAACTGTCGCCTTTTCTTGCGATGCGATCTTTCTTCATGGCGTACAATTTCTTCGGTACTGAATTTTTAAATAGTGAGATACTTACATTTTATAAATTAAATAATTTAATAATTTATTTTAGTGTATAATTCCGGCAAGAAAATAACCATTTTTTGTCTAATGTCTTAACATAATGCTTTATACTATATGCATTATTTTATAAATAAACGAATTCCATAAATAGGTACATCCACCCATAATAAAAGCTTAGTTAGAATACAGACATAGATAATTTAAAATTGTATGTTGTGTTTTCTATTATATTTTACAATATAATTACGTAAATTGGTTCAGGAAAAGCTGTTACATACTGTATACAATATCTACGAGATTATTATGAGGGCACAAGCGATTGCGCTTCAGGATCGCATTAACTTCGGGAAAAGTCAATAATGTCGGCTATTAAACTTTATAGATTCCTTAAATTATTTTAACACCGTTATGTTAACAACACTAACAAATTTCTTTATAAGGAAAATCGTTTGCGGGATACTCGTTTCGTCCGTAGAACTTCGCTCATAATATCAAATGTTCCAATATTTTACGCGCTAAAACGTTTTTGTTCTCGAAAAAATCTTAAAACTTTTATCTTTTAAGCCCTAAATCAATTTTGATAGCGTTTATAAAATATTGGTACCACAATTTTCTAGTGCTCTGTAAATTACGTAAATAATGTTCGTAATAAAATTTCAAAATTAATCTCAACGAGAAGAACTAACATTATTTTAATAAAATTTAGAAATATGATAAACATTAAATTTAGGAAGTGTGTTTAGATCGTAGCAGACGACGCTCTTTTCTGGACGTTATGATGTTGATAAAGAAAATTATACTTATTATATTATTTATTTTTAGGAGTCGCTTGTAGCTTTAGAGTATTGTTATTAATTACGTTTCTGGTAATGACTTAGTCCAACAAATTTTACAACAACAAACGTGAGAGTTAAGTGTGTACTTCGTGGTTGAATTATACGCGAAGGTAAAACAGAGATTGTGACAATATACCCCAAATCCTAGCCTACATTTAGATGAAAGGGAAATTCTCATTGAAGTGACTCGCATTAATCCAATAGCTTTTCAAGTTTTGTCCTGTATTTTTAGATGACAAAAGCCAAACCACCAGCGGTGCGAGCGCCACTTCAATTAATGAAATAATAAACCATCATGACTACACAAAAAGTATTTGTGGGGCGAACATTTGCAAAGAAAAAAATATATTTTGAAAAATGTAGCTTACCACTGCCCATAATATAATGGATTATTTCTCATAAAGAAATAGTGATAATTTATTTCTTCGTATGTTTTGGTTTATACCGAGAGAGCTGGTTGAATGACGCTGCCCTATCTTTTTCGGAAGGTGTTTTCTTAGTCAATATATGACCTTATCCGAACAAAGTGACTAAGAAATTATTAGGAAAACACACAGTAGCGTTCTTGTGAATAACAAATACAAACATGGTAGTTATGATACTAATTAAATACCCTTAAACGGCAATGGAGTTTCTTGGGAGAGGCCTATTTTCTACAGTGGGCTGAGGCTGATACAGGCTAATGTTTGCAGGTATATGCTGCTATAATAAAATATTGTTTTAACCATATATCAATTACTAGCTGTTGCCAGCGACTTCGTACGCTTGAAATTCAGAAAATTTTCCCCGTTTTTGTAACATTATTCGCTCCTATTCTTTGTAGCGCGATGTTATATAACTTATAGCCTTCCTTGATAAATGACAACAAACAAACATTAAACGAATTAACAAACACTGAACGAATGTTTCAAATCCAACTAGTTGTTCCTGATATTAGTATTCAAACAAACAAACTCATAAGTTTATAATATTTGTATGGATTGGAGTGTGTAAACATGATAAAATTACGCACTTTTTTCAAGGGCTCTAAGTACAAACAGTCACCGATGTAGACAATAAGATAATTAACCGGTTAATAGCTTTTATCGATCTCTCCTAAGTGTCTTAAAGACTCTTCTTATTCAATTTACGGTTATAGTGTGAATTGAGACAAAATCTGTCACCACTATGAGATTAGCTTGAAATCTAATTACTTGCGTCAACTGCCTATAAAACGATTTCAGTATAATTCTCCAATATATTGTTGCAGTTTGCAGTGCCACAATATGGACATGTGTTGAGCTGTAGACATTAATGTGAATTTACGTATCCAATTGAGAATTCGTGGTTATTGCCAACATTGAGGAACTAAACTAATTTGAAACATTTAATTCAATATATATGTGATTTTAATTGTTTATTTTTTATGATCTACTGTATTTTTTTTTTTCATGACCACATGACTAACTCTACATTATCTTTCATGTGTAAGATAGGTAAGGATTGCTGTATCAAGATTAGTTTTCTCGGGATAAACAAAATCCCTTCCCATAAGGTTTCACTTCTATATTTAAACTTATTATAAAACGAAGTCGTTATTTTTGTATGTATGTCTCTATGTGAGCCCATATCTTAAAAACAACATAACGGATTTTGATGCTGTTTTTTAATAGAGTTTAAAAGAGGAAAGATTTAATTCCATAATTTTTCAGTCATTTTATTTTTTCAATTCTACGAACGTACGAACTTGCGGGTAACAGCTAGTGTATTATAATTCGATCTTATTATAAAGTTCATGGACGGATGGATGAATAAAGTTCAATCTTATGATAAATCCACTTAAAAACTGCATGCTGGTTGATTATAGACCCATATAGATTACCCCTCGCCGGGTCATGGTAAAGCTCATGGCACCATCATGGCCCGGCAGGGCAGAGAGGAAAGGAGAAAAAAAACCATATAGATTACGCTATCTTAAATTAGTGTGCAGTTTTTAAATCTAATAATAATATTTAATATACTTGGTAGATTTTTAAATAAATAATATAATGTATACTCTCCCACACAGAAATTTCGAGGCATCCATGAATGTTCATTATTTTGCTAAGCAAACTTAGCACAATGTTCTCACTAACTTTTGGGTATATTCTTCGCTTAACTTACGTCTGAATGACTTCAATAGGCGACTAGTACAAACGAGTTAATTTCAGCGATATAGCAAACATAACTGGGTTACCCACTCGTAAAGTTCTGTACGCCTATTATACCCATCAAACTACACCTGCATTATATTTAGGCACAGTTTTGAACATTTATTGGTTAGCAGGAGGACACACCGTCTTAACGAATGTGGTAAGACTTGATTTTTGGTAAACATTGTAGGATATTTAAGTATGCTAAGATTTTTTACCAACTCAATGGGTCAAACACACAACTGGAACACACCGTCACATGTGAGCAATTAACATTATCTGACATATTAACTTAAGCATTTATTAAACCTAAAATAAAAAGGTTTTAATCAAAGAAGGATAGTATCTAGCCTTTTCAGTAGCATCAGAAAAAAAGCCTGATCAACATTAATATATTAATATTTTGCGATTGACTCGCTATGCTTTTACTAAATAAAGGTCGCGGGTTCAAGTCCCGCTTATGGTTATCATTTTTTCCATTATAATTTAGTTTATTTAGTAAAAGCCTGATCAATACAAAAATATTAATAGTATGGAAAGACATTTATTATACATTCCCACAAAAAGACGAAAATTTTCTAAAAATATACAAGATTTGGCATAATTTTTGTTAATTTGTCAAAAATTAATTATTATAATGAAGATTGGAAAACCTCCGCAACTAAATCCAGACTACGCCTATTTACTAAGTATTAGTTCACTTAATATAAATTTAGTAAATAGATAGCTAAAGCTTTAGTTAAACTTTCAAAACAAAGGAACGGTTCGTATCGTCACAAAACAGATAAATTCAGTACAAATTATGTGCAGCAAAACGGATATGGTCCTCGCATGAAACAAACAGTCGAGGTTTATGCAAATTATCTCCTTTGTATTCAACTGGATTAAAATATAGTGGGAATTAGTTCCGTGTGATATCAGCGGCCCACTGGCCACATATTTGATTCGATTTTTCGCTTGGCACACAAATTTATTGTATACCTAGTACAACTAACCACATCAAAATTTTTATTCTGTAAGCTTATGCAATATAAATAACAATATGCCAATTTTTATTCTGTAACCTTATGCGCTGTACCTACCACCCACGTGTATAGTAATCTCTTCGCTCCTTTACTTCAAGCGTGCTGATATAAAAGTCACTTTCACGTTTATAATATGAGTAAGACAAGATTCTAATCAATTCAGCTCTTAAAATAAAGCTGAAATTTTATTTACATTAACTCATTTACTCAATCATTTCTAATTAAGAACGATGTTTTACCGGGTTCGATTCACTTTAACGTTACACTGTTGGGTACAACAGCTTAACAGCACTCTGGGACGGAAAATGGGTGATGCCACTCGTATTCTTAATACGTCACCCACCACATGGACAAATATAATTCGGAAATAATATTATTATGTATTACTATTATGCTCTATTTGCTTTACTAAGCAGGAGATGTACTAAACTGTAATAAATAACGATTTGGTGCAGCGAAATATTTTAGTAAATCTAATATGTACCTATAATACATATCCGCAGAGACTGATATCCACTGAACTCGCTATATTAAGATTTATGTGATAACCACTTCTTGGAATGGATGTCCTATAATGTTATGCTGTTACGTTTAAATACAATTGACTCTAATTTTATCATATTTCCACGGTGTAATATTCTAGAATGATTGTGTTAAAGAGGATATGACAAAAAAAAAAAACAGTAAATACAAATAAAGCTTAAGATAAGTATATAAAAGAAACCTAAAGTTTTGGAATAAGTGGAAGAAAATGATGATGCGTTCGCTATAATAGATGATTCGTTAAGTATTTATATAAAAATAATATCAAAAAATCTCTCATAAACAAAAGCGTAGTAATCGCGTAGGTACCTACAAGATATTTTTTCTATTTAAACAAACATTTGTTAAGGGCCTACATCAATATTATCGTATATCATCGCCGACACGTACATATTAACACAGCCAGTAGGCACAGAAAATGAAGAATTAGGGATACTTTTCCTATTTACTCAAAATCTACTAAATATATTTTAATTCTGATTTATGTGTTTCTATATATAATAGTTACTTATGTTTTTAAAGTTATTTCATTAGTTAATACGCGATAATAGACCGACAAATGAAAAAAATAAAAATTTTGAGAGGTTGTTTCGCCAAGATTTTCTATCGAGAAAACTTTTTTCAATCGTGTTTCTGAGTTGATGCGATCCTAGATCATATATTGAAAAAACATATACTTAAAAATTAGAGCTCTAGCCATTCAATCTAAAGAAACAATGAAAACTTCGTACATAGAAAAATGCACGAAGCTATTTTGGTATCGTCTTAACTAAATGTATTGAGTAAGCTTAATTTACAAGCAACGTTGATGTTGTAACACATCTACCTGTAGGATAATTAGTACAGTTATCCCGCGGCATCCCATTTATCGTCCTTCAGGGAAGCTGGGGTCAGCCGGTAGTAAATCTACTAACCTGGGCCTGTCGCTGTAAACTTGGGAATGTAATGTAGTGACTTAAAGGTTGCTTTTAAGTTTACCTTGGCAGTTGATTTTACATGTATTTATTAAAGAATATCTGAATTAAAAACAAACCTTTATATGTTAGATAAAAATTCTATCCTCTTTAACCATTCTATCATTTAAAAACAAAGCTTTAAAATCTGTTGCGCAGTTTTCGAAATATAAGTTTACATAGGGACATACAAACAAAAAATAATAACTTTGTATTAAAAAGATTTTGCGACGGATTAAACACGCTAGCGTCAACATTTGCTTCCCACGGTGGTGTAAAAGCCAGCTAAGGGACGTTGTTGTTGTCGTGGCATAAGTAGACCAAATACTCTCCCGAAAAACAGGAGCCGCGTTCCCAAAAGTGGGAACTTAGGGAACTGAGAAGAAGAAATTAATAAACGTAATTTTATAAAACTGAATGTTACGACATGGCCTTTTCCTAAATTTAAATATCGGTTTTTTTTTATTTAGTAGGTGTGACATCCAAGGCATTGACTTAAGAACACATTCCTAGTGCCTTAAAATTCAATGGTATATTTTAATTGGGTTGATACTAAATAAAAAGAAAAAAAAAATGTAACAGCTGAAAATTTGATAAAAATAGTGTCTAAACAGATCGTTAATATTCAGAATTGCTTTTCTTACTTATAATATTTACAGTATACAAATAAGTCATATGGACAAGATACTACGTTTACTTATATAGGATAATGAGTATTTAGCTCTCGGCATCACATTTATACATTTCCACGGGGAGGTAGGTCAGTAAGTAGTAAATTTACCTGAGCGCTAGTCTTTGTAAACTTGGAAATCTAATTACATTTACAGCTTCACTTAAATCAACCTTTGCTAGTGAATTAGCGTATCTTTTAGTTAGAAATAATGTAAGAAGACTGATTCACTGATTATACGTATAGATGGTATAGACCTATAGCTTGTATCAAAGACACACGTACGTATTTTAAGCACAAATATATTATACTACCTGACCCGGCAAACGTTGTTTTGTCATACTATAAAAAAAAGTTTGAAAAATAGATGTTGGCCGATTCTCAGACCTACTGAATATGTATGTAAAATTTGAGAAGAATCGGTCAAGCCGTTTCGGAGGAGTACGGTAACAAACACTGTGACACGTGAATTTTATACATTAGATTTATGTTGCTTCAAGGCGGATGAGTGATGTAGCCTGTAGTTAGAAGTTATTTAGGTATATTCGAAAATTATGTTAAACTGATTATCTTAAGGTCATAAACGAACATATATAGTCAAAAGTTCGTGGACGGATTAAAAATACAAATATCACCAACTCTTTTCCTTCCCAGGGTGCTGTAAAAGCCAGCTAAGGAATATGGTACACAAACAATATCCACTGTGAGAGACGGAAATCTTAATATATTCTGCGCTAATACATTTGGTCAGCGCGACACAGTAGACCACAATTCGTCTCCAAGTGGAGGAGGCCCGTGTCGAACAGGGGGCGTGGCACAGGGTTTAATTTCGAGGTTTCCGTCTCTCACAGAGAATGTTATCTGTGTGCAATATCCCTTAGCTGACTTTTACAGCACCCTTGGGAGGAAATGGGGTGGTGACACTTGTATTCTTAATCCGTCACAGAGGATGTTATCTATGTGATATTCCTTATCTGGCTTTTACAGCGCCCTGTGAAGACATTGGGAAGATGTTTTGGAAGAGAAATGACGAGCCTCGTGGTTGAGTGGTTTATGTAACGGACTGCCGATCAAGTGGTCGCGGTTTCGATTCCCGCTCGGGACAATCAGTTGTGTGTTTTTTCTAATTGTCATACATATGTTTGTACTGCGTCTGGGTGTTTCTATGTATTATAAGTAAATATTTACAAAAAAAAAAGTAGTATATGTATTCTCTCCGTATTCTGGTACCCATAACACAAGCATATAAGCTTAGCTTGGGACCAGAAGACGTTGTGTGAAATGTCCATGAATATTTATTTATTTATTATAATAGCTTTATTCAAAGCAGTCTGTCAACTAAAATCATATTATGTTATAGCTGCTAAAATTATGTTCTAACATAATTATGTAAAGGAGTCTCTAGAGCAGTTTGTATTATTATGCAGCTTTGGCTCTATTTCTATTGCTTTAATATGCGCAATAAATTCTAAACGTAGGTACCTGCCGGTACTTAGTTGTGTTCCAATTCCGATAAGCGATGAAACCAGAACGAATAAAATAAGTATACACTTCTATACTTGAGAACTATATTATGGATGTGTATAAATGAATGAATGATTTATTTTGCAGAAAACATGAATACATACAAGTGATTTACAACTGGTTTTCCTCCACATTTCACCAGCCTTTTGTATGCAAAAACAATTACTGGTAAATTGATGTACAACTTTTTTGGAAATACAATATTGTTAAAGGTAGATAACTAAAATGTTACAATGCCAAAAATTATTCCTCGAAAAGTTTGTTAGGTATATAACCAAAAAGGCAATTGACAAAATAATTTGTATTTAGCGGTTTCCGTTCCCATTTAATGTCGATAACAATTAATTATCAAAGGCATTATTAGAATACGTAATGAGCCGTAGTGCTTGTATTATTTAATTTATCAAACAAATTAATTGGTTAGTATAATTTAGCGAAATTTAATAATCGCAATCGTAATTTTCAGCAACTCAAAGTAATATTTGACAATAAATTTACGTAAATAAGATAACTAAATGGAAATAATTTCGAAGGAAATATATACCTACATTGTTTGTATAAGTATATATTTTCTATAGAGGAGTTATAATTTTATTAAAATTTTATGAGGCTGACTGTCTGTCAGGAGAATCTTATGTCAGCTTAGGAGTATAAAGAAATAGAATAAAAAATAATACTCTCTAATTACAAATACCTATATTGTTAACCTCCATGGAACCTAATATATCGTAATAGGTATACTAAGCACAATTTTTAAATTATACGGCGATGCAACTCGAACGCTTGGCACTTCACTATCTTTAAAAAACTATATGTACCAATACGTTTTCCATGAAGAGGCAGCATTAAACATAAAACATCTGATCTGTAAATTGACTCGTAAAGATGCAAGTATAACAGACTTCTGCCGTTTTCTGTTTTAAATCTGAAATAAAGTAATAACAGAAAGAAACAAGACGCTGACATTTTCAATTATATCGATGTACGCTGACTGCTCGTTCCATTTTCCACAAGAAATTTCATTCACATTTCATACCTTGAAGTACAATCTCATGTTCAACTCTAATTTTCTGTTATTTGACGCTCAAGATAACAACGCAGAGGAAAACTTTATTTGTTGTAATTTTCTATTTTATTGATAAAAAATAATTTTAAAACTTATTTAGGTACTGAAAACTTTCATTAAAATTCCATTAAATAAATTAGCATTAAAATTCAGTAGCAAAAGCAAATATGTTTTTAAGGAACTGGTTGGTTCTCTAAGTAGGTATAATACTTTACAAAATCTAAAATATGCATTTAGTCCTATGGTAGATGAAGATCTCCAAAAATCGGGATTTATTATTGAAACTGAAATATACTATCAGAATACGTAAAGCTTCATTTTTTTTTTCAACTAATTTTGAATCGCGCAACTGTTTATTACGTTACCAAATTTACCAAGAGCTTTTTCCACATCATAAAAAATTTGTATAATAAATTTTGTTGTGATACCAGAAATGCATATATCTCATTTAGTTATATCTTTCTACTAAAATGTGTACATGCCTAGCCGTAAATCTACAAACCAAGGCGGAGGGTAGTCTTTTGCAAACTTGGCAATCTAATTACATTTCAGCTCCACTTAAGTTCACCTTTCCATTTAAATTTGCATTTCTTGATTTTTATTCTCGAGCTTTGATAAGATTTTGTTGCGATAGAGTTCATCTTCATATATCTCATTTAGAAAAAGAAAACTTTAATTAAAAATATCTATAGGTACAGTGCCGTGGAAATGGCTAGCGTAGCAAGGTGAATAAGACGGTCGGAAATTCAATGTTTGCGCAGCTTTCAGTTTATACATTCGAACACCCTCAATAAAGAGCGTCTTGATGTTGTAAGGGCGTTTCTAACGCTTATTTGCATTCAGAAGGGTTCCTTAAATAGCCAAGCAAGTGTACGGAAACGGTTAGAAAACGTCGGTGCATGGTTCAGAGCACTAGACAGAGTGCTCCCTTGGTAGTGATTACATAATGCCTACCTACCATTTAAGCCAAATTTTTTTCGGCGCTGGTTGATGGGTGAACATATTTTTTTCAGGAATTATATTTATTTTTTCTTTCGAACTGTTCAATATTTATTATTTTTACTATTACAATTTATTTTCAGCCTGATGTTTTTAAGGTTATGGTGAGCGAGAGACCTGAAAATCTCAATCTTGGAGGAGTTTGCTAGAAAGTATGAAATTTCAGGCAAGCAGCTCTATGCAAAGGGCTCCACGGTGACATTTTAAGTCATTAAAACCCCAGAATGACACAAAAAATAATTTCTTCGCAAAGTGTGCCCAACAATAAGTTCGTTATTCTGTTGATGCAAGTACTAAGTACTGCTAACGCCAGCTTGTCTTTCTAGAAACAGTTGTAAATTATTACAGTAAATATATTTATTAGAACTGGAGCGCAAACCACTAACAAGATTTAGAGGCATTGTAAACGGTATACCACGTCTACCTATAGGATAATTAGTATCACTACCTCGCGGCGTCTCATTTATCGTTCTCCACCAAGAGATGGGTGAGCTAACAGTAAATTTAGTAACCTGAACACTTGTGATTTTAAACTAAGTTAACCTTATTGCATTAACAATTCCAATTCAAGTCAAATGTATTGTTTAGTTTGTAACAGTAATTTATACTACAGGTTTCGTGTTAAGGTTACAGTAAATAAAAAAAAATTTAACTCGAACCAAGTGTCTATTTAGTGACGATGTTCACTCAAACGTATACAAAGCATTAAATATCCTCCCATTTTAAGGTACTTTTTTATTCATTTATTTTTAGAAATATGGTACCTAATAAGAGGTCGGAATTAGGTAGAGTTATTTATGTACTTGCACTGATTTCATGCAGCGAAAGAATAAAGTGGATATGCCTCAAATCCCGAGATTAATTTTAAAGAGCAGTCAAAAATGCCGTGATTTTTTTAATTAAAATTTGAAAGCGACTGATTCAGTAAGAAAAGTATTCGCTCGTATTTATAAAAAAGGCGAAATATGCGTATGAGAATTTGCTTAAGATATCAATAATTTGTATTGTGAATTAATGTAAACTAATAAAAATTGTATGCTAATTATCTTTGTTGTATTTGTCTATTTCTGAGGTTTTTATTATTATTTATTCGTAATATTGTTGGCCACACGGGATTGTCTATTAGAAATCCCGGGAAAGTCCACATTAATATCAACATTTCGATGCAAGTGCATAAATAACTCTACCTAATTCCGACCTATGCTAATAACACAGATATACGAGATGTTTAGTCTATGGCTACATCACTTAGTCGGCTTGAAGCCCATATCCATGTGTCTCTATGATACAGGCTACGATTTAGCCAGGCTAAAGTTACATGTTCCCAATTTGAAACGTCAACCCTCCATCTAGTATTTCTGTGCATAATAAGATAATTGCAAAAATATTATAACCAAAATATTATAAGCACAATACAATAATACAAGTTTAGTGAAAGACTAACTTTTTCATATCTTTTATAGTTTTTACACTCGAATACTCCCAATAAAGAGATTTTAGATGTTTTAAAGGCGTGCTTATTTGCATTCAAGAAGGCTCCCTGAACGGCCAAGCAAGTGTACGGGAACGGCTAGGAAGCGTCGGTGTTCGGTTCAGAGCGCTAGATGTAAAGCTCCCCTGGCAGTGATTAGACGACGCTAATACCATTTACTTTCCAACTTTCCTGATTCACCGACCGTTACGTGAACATTTACTATTTATATTAGGTTAATTTCAAACCAAGTTGAAGATTATCTCTTTTTTTAATTCAGTTTAAAAGTCAGCCATCTTAAAAAATGTGTTCCAAAAATAAAATTTTCTCAACAATACTGATTGTAATGAAAATTAAATTGATTTAAATTAATACTAAAGTGCTTAGATTAAAATAAAAGCACAAGACAATTCGTAAAAATAATTTTCTTTGTAACTTAAAAATGTTATTAAAATTACTGTGCGTGTGATATTCGACTTATACTTTAACAAATATCTATTAAGTATGTGGTCATTCGAAATAATAAGAGATATTGACTACCTCCTCATTATTGTTAATAGTACCTACTTACCTATAGTAAAGTAAAAATCAATGTTTAAATGTAGCTAGAAAATCTATCTTCGTTTTCAACAAAGCATATTTCACATTAAAACTGCAACCATAGAACTTTGTACTCAGTGAGTTGTACTATGGGCGAGTGAGTAGTGAAACTTGTACCGCATAACCACAAGTAAACCTGCAGTTATGTGTTTACTTCGCACATTCCAAGGTATTGTAGTATCCAACTTAGTCCATAAAATTAGTCTGACTTCTACCGCTTCTTGGTAATATCTCAGAACAGTACTGAGTTGTTGACTACGTTTAAATTGCTTTATATTACACTACAACATAATTTACGCACACAAATACATATAGTATATACCTAGTTACAATGGATTTATGTTTTTATACTTTTGCGACTTGTGCACATCTAATATATAAAATTTCCATGTCACAATGTTAGTTACCGTACTCCGCCGAAACGGCTTTACTGATTTTTACCAAATTTTATATGCGTGATCAGTAGGTCTGAGAATCTGCTACTATCTATTTTTAAACCCCTCCCCCCCACTGACATTTTTATGCCAAAACAACGTTTGCCGGCTCAGCTAGTATTAATATACGTGTTGCAGAAAGGTGTAGTCATAATTTAAAGTTATTTTAATTAGATATTTATTAGATAGGCCTTAAATATTATAAACAGTTACACATAGAAAAATACAGTTGGTAAGTTTTTTTGTTTATTGCCTACTATTAAATAACTACCAGACACGCATCAATTATGAGATGTTTACGGTTTATTGAATGCGATTGAACCTAACGATAAAAGATGACCTCATAGTAGTGTTGTATTTAAAGAAGATCGATTAATTTTATAAATTAATTAAACTTTTGTGAACACATAAAAGTCATAATATAACTAGTATTTGTAATTGCATCCATGCCTAGTGCCTAGTCACCGGCAACGTGTAACGATGGTCAAATATGACTACACCTTTCTGAAACACGTTGTATAATCACCGGGTCTACCTCTAACAGGTATCGTACCTAAAATAAACTATATTTATCGCGAAGTAGACCCGGTGATTATATATCAATACAATTTTAATTTTTAGTAAGTTCATTTACATTTTGGTATTCTGCTAGCAGAAAATTAAAGTGTATAGGTTACCATATAACTTAAAATTAAAGTGTATTTAGGTATCAGTTATATATTTCTAATACCTGGCTTCTTGAATCCACTTAATCTCAGTTACCTAAAACAAAAACTTGGCCCTAAACAACCAAAAACTTCAGGCTCTAAGTATAGTGACAGTACACTCTCTCTCTCTCTCTCCAGCCCATTTACGTCCCACTGTTGGGCACGGGCCTCCTCCACTATAGGAGGGATTGTGGTCTACTGTGCAGCGCTGACCAGGCGTATTGGCACAGACTTTATTTTCGAGATTTCCGTCTCTCATAGAGGATGTTATCTGTGTGCAATATCCCTTATCTGACTTTTACAGCACCAACACAGTATTCTTAATCCGTCACTACACGGACATTATTATACCGTGACAGTAAAAGTATTCGTTATTGAAAATGCTCATATTTACCCATGACATACATAAGATTCTTTTATAGGGAAATATGAATTATATACATAAATAATGTACAGAAAAAATAACAGAATAATGAAATCACAAGATCAAGACACACTACCATTTATTTACTGTCACCTCCTCTCAGCTAAAACCTCAACCAACGTCACACCACTGACAGCTACAATTTATTTAAGTATTTCCCTAAGCATGCATTAAGGAAACAAAAAAATGCTTCCCCTATTTCAATACACAAACAGCAGATTGTACCAAATAATTTTTATCTCATCAACAAAATGGTTTTTGTTAAAGTAGGTACGTGCAGACATAAAACAAATTGGTACCAATACAGAAAGTATAGCAGCGATTCAGAATAAAGTGAACAATGTAACAAGGAAAAGTTAGGAAAGTCAGAAATAAAGCAGGCCACCTTTATAGTACCGAATGTGCTTCTGGATATTATAACTTTCCTTTATGTTACCTATAAGAAAATTATCTTAATTGCACTTGTTCGGGACTTGAATGAGAAAGTACATAAACTAATTCAGTTTAAAATTTAGAAACTATCTGCTTTATAGCGTCTACTTATCCATAAAGTTAGGTAGAGACCAAGCTAGAGTACTTACCTTTAGATCTCTATGCACTACGATTAATAAGCTCATTTTGATCTCCGCTGAAGACGAAAAGCACACACTAACATTAAAAACATTGATTTAAATAAATATCTATACTAATATCATAAGAGATATAGCGAGCTGAAGAGTTTATTTGTTTAAACGCAGTAATCTCAACAACCACCGGTCCGATTTGAAAAAATTCTTTCAGCATTAGTTATTATATTTATTACGTAAGGCTTTAGGACATATAACATCACGCTGCGATCAATAAGAGCGAAGCATCAGTCAAAAATGTTACAAAATCGTAGACAAATTTCAAAATTTCAGGCGTACGAAGTCGCGGGCAACAGCTAGTTGAAAAATAAAATACAAAAAGACGTGTTAGATATTATAAGATATATCTCTATATATTTTTAAGATAATTAGAAACAAATAAAACTCAATTTTCTCTGTATGTTGAAGCTTATAAAAAAATACGTTATGATAAAGTTTCGAATATTAATTAAAATTAGTAAAATTTAAACAAAACATAAACAAAACACACGGTGCATTGTATCGATTGAGATCTGGTTGGCCGCAATAAAGAAGATTTGTTGAGAATAGTGGTTAAGCAGATAGCTGGATTGGCCATTACAGACACTGACTGCCTGCAATCCAAAGAGAACACCCACCCTCACCTAAATCGCACCCCAATAGCTCCCAAGTTCACTATGCATATCTCGTACATTTTCCAACCCCTAATACTCGGGACAAGAAACTTTAAAAACAAGAAACACATACGTTTTGACAATAACAAAATAACAATATTTTAAATGTTTTACATAAATTGTCATGTTTATTTTATTACGTTTCGACATATCAATTGATTAGAAGTTGATTAAGAATAACACGAAATCGAAACAAAGATTTTCATAAATGATTTATCAGCAGTGCTATCTCTTTAATTAATCAACACGCTCCATACGTGTCTATAAATGTAGTGGAATTTTTTTATAGCATTTATCACTTACTTGCAGTAATCGGATTGATTTGAAATATTACACACATAACAAGCATTGATGCCACTGCAGTAATTTAAAAAAATTGTCAGTAATTTTGTATTTTTTTTATTTTTGAACTAAGCAAATTAGTAAAATTATTGTAAGTGCATTATGAGCTTTGAAAATCACATTAAAGGCAAAAGTCATCCATAAAGTAAAATCAAAAGATTTTTAAGAACTTTCGAGGTAAAAGGAGTTTTTTTTAATTTTCAAAGCTGAGTAAAATGGTCATTGTATCAAATAGGACACATTAATTCACAAAGGCTATGAAAGTTAAATTAAATGTAAGCTCGGCTTAGTACCATAACGGAATCTCTACGCTAACAGATTATGAGTCATGTTTTCAGTTAGCTAAATTACTGTAATAACTTATTTTTATAACAATAAAAAATTCACTAGCTTTTCTTATAGAATTTTTAAACGTTAGTAAGCTGCTCTTGTGTCAACGACAGCAATTAGGTAATGTTTTATTTTTAATATACTACTATTAAAGTTTTCCTTTTCTGAGTTTCTTAGCTAAACCATTTTTAGGGTTCTGTTCCAAAAGATAAAACGAGACCGTCCGTCTGTCACTAAGCAGTATTATTCTAGCTTCCACAGTTTGTGTATCAGTTGATGTTACAACTACAAATACTCATTATCATCGTTATCCTGCCCCTATCCCGTTATTTGGAAATCTTCGTTTGCAACCATGATGAAACCATTTTTGAGATCGGTAGTAAGACTAGAAAAAGGGTAGTAAAGTTTTGGTCATCCCTAGTCCGCGCGGTATTTTTTTATAACCTTACTAAGAAAAGAAAAGAGGAAGAAATTATCCATCCGTGACTTTATAAATGATATGTCCACATAAAAATTGTTGCTTTGTAATGGCCGAGTTATCTGGCTCCTTTTAACATACCGAGCTATGTAAGAGATCGACAATAGACTCAGTGGCTTGGAAGGGGACACCTTATCTTTACTACATTGTATCCCATGTCACATGAAACGCGAGTGTCGGCCTGAGGTTATGAATGGATTTCACATTCATAATGAAGATTAAACAGAATATATTTTTGCTATGCTTGCTTTAAATATGATCTTATAATTATAAACCGGCGAACTAATACTTTGCTACACATTTTAAATAAGAAGCGCTATATTTATAGCCTAACTGTTCACGTATGAACATACATACGGACAAGTCCACCCTAGGTTATATATATTGAATAACTAACTTTCCGTTTAAGAATAAACTCACGTATTAATATAATCAGCAAATTCCTTCTATGCTCTATTTTAGTAACTCTCCGCGGTCACGTATTTTGCATATGTGTGTATAAATGAAACTACTATATAAACTATGTATGTCTACAATAAACCAGTCCAGTGAAATCACCCGAAGTTTCATTGACTCCCTCCTCACCACGTGGCTATCGTCGCGCCGCCCTAGCGCTGCCTGAGTCCAGCGCCGCGTCGCTCTAACAATCGCGCTGCCCGAATTCAGCGCCATGCCGCCGCCCTAACCGTCGCGCCGCCCTAGCGCTGCCTGAGTCTAACGGCGCGTGGCTCTATACTTCGCGCCGCCCTACACCATCGCTGCACAAACCTAACAGTGCCTAACATCATGTAGTCTAGGTACTGAGCGTCTACTACGTCCGACAAATCAATAAGGTAGCGAGAGTCTACGTGTTTACGAGTATCTATGGACTCTCGTTCTGTACACGCCTGTCAGCGAGCAACACAGCACGTTCCCGGCGTGTCCATTTGGTCCTTCGAGGTAAGAACTAGCATTTCTCTTTTCTATTACTACTTGTGTCTTATTAAATCACAGGCTGGTGAGCCCTATACACTCACTGGTACTGTTATGTGTTGAAAGCTGTTTATAACTCAGTTGCCTTCGTGCGGTAACGAATCAGGCATCGGTCTCCCACAAGCGCGTCGCCCCGATGCTCGAGAAGTCGTATGTAATTGTATTATACCGTAACGGGAAAAGAGAGCGCAACTAAGTTTAGTCTTACATCTACCAATTACAAGTAGTACCATCACTGGAAAAGAGATATTGGAAATACAAGAAGACATAAATTGAGGAATGAAGAAATATCAAGAAAATATCACAAGAAAAGAATAATGGAACAGAATAATACGTATTAGTTTTAAAAAGAAATAACAGAAACTCGTAGACATCTGCTGCCCAAGAAGCTACCTACTTATGAAACAGATTACGTTAATCAAGAATGAAATTAGTCTACAAGTGCAAAATGAGCTCAATAAAATAATTGCTGACTTACGCAAGAAGAATACGCATAAAGAAAGTCACTGACGAATGCATTCGAATGTCACACTGGTCGTGATCGTGACATTGACATGAATTGAACTTTATTAATGAAAAGATATTGCTATTAGCACAGAAAAATGCGAATTCGCCAAAATAACTAGTACTCTACGGAATTATGACATCATGATGTGTTTACGTTCATATAAAAGCGCTATATAAATAAAATAAAAGGGGTAAATTAGTATTAGCACCTCATGAATATGGTACCTTTGTTATAAACCTTATCAATTTTAAGCAGCTGCATATTCAATAAGACAATATTACAAGCAAGGAATATGGATTAAAATCGTCACATGGGATCCCATTTCAACAAGAACTAGAAATACACAAATTGAGGAATACGCAAGGAACGAAATAAATCAGAATCAGAAACTCAAAGTGATTAAACAAGTCATGGGTCAAGTCTTAATTCAAGTCAAATGAGAAAAATAAAAATCAAATAGACGTTACGTCGCAAATTTGTTTATCAATTGAGTGAAACAATTAAAACAACACGTATTTGTGTAAACGAGTTACTGCCATATCAGCACAAATACGCACGTTGGCGGTCAATGCAGAATATAAGCGAAAATAATCTAATAACACAAAGCAAGAGAGTAAACAGAGTATCACACATACAAAAGTTATTGCCACAAACACGTTGGAATTACGGTAACACTAATCATCATGGGCACAAAAGGGCACTATACCTCCATTCTCTCCGCACTTCGAGAAAATATAAATATATAGGGCGAATTCAATGAAATGTCATTTGCGCAGAGTAATAGGCGCATAAACAGTTGCATGTGAAGAATTGCATATCTACATTCTTACATCAGACAAAAGCATGGTTATACTCAAGACTACTATGTGTACTATGTGAGGACATTAATGATAATACGGTACTGAAACCAAGTTACTTCATAATTGGGAATGAAACTCCTGCTACTAAGAACCTACATACAACAAAAAAATGAAAAAGGGAAAGCTGGGCTAGTGATTATATTCATCATCTACAATATAGATATAGATGGAAAACAAGAGAAGATAATTCAAAGACGAGTACCTTAGTATTATAATAATAAAGGACGAAGACATACGCTTAGCCAAATGGCTACTGGCAAAAGAAAGAAATACACACTTGAAATGATGGATTAACAAAAGTAGTAACGTTAAAAAGATGTTCGGGGTCACTTACACACGATCAATATACACAAAGATACCTTTACCGGTACAACCAAACGATGAGAATAGCGGTAACGTAAATGGTTAGCAGCACAGAATATAAATCCACCATGCAAAAGTCTATCACCTGGATTCTATACAACAAATGACTCAACAAAGATAAATGGAGGGACATTACAAATCGAGACAAACATTAATCAAAACGACCTACAAATAGACATACAAAAGTTTACTAATATTATCATGGATTTCAAGCAATCATGCAACAACCCAGGAGACGCGAAGGCACACATTGCAACCAATTTTATCAACACCTAGAACACAAGCAAAACAAGTTAACCACATTATGAGGATACAAATATCAGCAATATTCGGGCAACAAATTCGAAAATATGCGTTTCACACTAATGAAAACAATACCTATTTCGTTGGCGGCATAATTAAGACAACACTTTACTAACGAGGGTAACTCGCCCTGATCCAACTAACAACAGAAGAGAAATTGACATTATCAGTTACCGTATTACGAGTGTCCTAAATAATGATACTAAACAGATATCAGGTACTTACGACCATATGACTGTGTGTGGACACGGAAAATTATAACATGACAAGGAAAATCACTAAATGCGTACTTATACACATACCAACATCCTTACGACTGAGAATTACGAGTACACGTAAAAATGGCACGGGGCATTAGAAGAAAAGGAAATGTATAATTTAACTAAAACGTCATGTGAGATGAACAGACACTACAAATCATGATGTATACAGGCACATGTTACTAATAATGAAGCGATAATTGAGGACAAACAGTCTAGGAAAAAAAAAAAAAAGTCCGTAACATAATAAATTTGGCATGTTTCTACCATATTGATCACTAATCATTCAGAAGAAAAGAAGATGGCAATTAAGGCATTAACGAGAATATACAAGAAGTTCAGAGGAGTTTATAATCAGGTCAGTTATCCAGGATGGCAACCAAGGCTAGGACGGGGTCCAAAAAATTGTGGAATTACGGAATACGAATTTATGACCCAAAATTGTTAGAAAAATCAGAACATTACTACTGCCGTAAAATAAAAATGAAACCAATTAATATACGTCTGCTAATATAAGACTTAAACAGCGGGTCAAAATATACCACTATTATTCTATCAGGCAGCGGCTTCTAAAGTTTTTTTGGATGGAAAATGGGAAAAGGAGGCAAAATCAAATTACTCTAGGAAGACTGCACAAATGATTATTTCTATTTTTAAGACAAGTGTTCGAAAACATTGAAAGAAAATACAATTCGAGGATTATGGAATTGCATCTAAGAATATAACGCCTAAATACATATTGAAGAAGCCAGAAGAAACTCACCAGACATAAAAAAAAAAAACAATATTTTATTACCATACCTAGATTATGCAAACAATTTCATGGCTCATTCATGAAAGCAATACATGAAAATATTATAACTATCAGATAGAGAGAAAATGATACAATCAAAATTTTTACATCGAAATGAAGTCGTCATCGTCGTTACTTATGTGTAAACATATTTCTGAAGAAAACTATCTAATGGGGTGGTCAATTTAAAATACTACTATAATGCATTTGGACTCATAACCAAAGGACATACAAACAATCGTATGACACAACTTATAAGAAAAAGAATTTGTATACAAAGACCTCCATTATGGAAGAAAAACGGCTGTAGGAAGCAAGTACCTACATTGAAAAAAGCAATAAGCAAACAAGGGTTGGAAGCAAACTTACAATAAGAGCCATGAAAATATCTGTGGAAATATACAATCTAAAGAAAATGGGCTAAATCTATTAACCACACAATCATGTCGATATAGGACATACAAAAATACTTATGGAAATATAAACGTACAGTCTTTAAGCAAAAAAATATATATCACATTTGTGAAGAAGTGTATACCAATAAATTGACAAGAGGTTACGAGAGTTTACAGTACAGCACGAAAAGACTCGGATATAAATCATTCAAGAACTGACCGCGAGGTTATCGCAGCTAACTACTAAAACGGCACAATAAAGACTGAAATGACGTGTAAATAATGATAAAATGAAGAAACATCTGTGCAGATAATATAACATACCGAAGATAGTACGTGTGCCTTAAACTAAAATACGTTTGCAATTATTTCTATATGCTATTGGCACCAAAGGAAGTATAAAACATGGAATCACATTTATAGAAACTTAATAATGACGCAACGCAATAACAAAGGATTTAAGATAAAACTATTAAACGTACCCGGTGTACTACAAAATACATAATAATGAAATTAAAGGGAGCATATTTAACACTGCTATTGAACGTAAGAAACAAATCACTAACAATTCTACAATGCCACTTAATGAACAATTGAACTAGAGGCATATTTCTATCTCTGACAATACGACGTCGACAATCTGTGTATGTATTTCTCTTCTAATGGCCATTTATAACGTTGATCTAAAGTTACCAGACATTTCCCTGTCAAGAATTGTAAAAATGATTGTACAAAGTAATGAACACAAAACATACTTATTCTCCATCTAGCCATCCATCAGCCCCTTTTCCGTCCACTGCTGGACATAGGCCTCCTCTATAAGACACCTTAACGCGCGGTAGTGCGCTATTTGCATCCAAAGATACTTATTATCATTATCAAATAAACTAAAATAACAGAAAAACGTAAAATAATCAAAATTACGAGCGCTCGGAACTGTATACAAACAAATTATCACAAAACAAAAACCTGTCCAACGAAAAACAGAAAATCAACGAAAAATCTATACGATGCTAGATCTAGCAAGAATATGAAATTGACACCAAGCGTGTACTAATGTGGAATACGGGATGAATTTGAAACATTATTGTTCGGATGACAAAAACGGGCACATTTAACGATAAAGCCACTGTAATGACATTTATTAAAGTTTTATGAAAATCGAAGTTCAAATATAATCATCAAACAAACCAAGTCTAAAAACATTGAAAAACATTTAAAGACGCACGGTGCCAGAAGTCCTCCATTTAAATGTACAGAACATAAGAAACATGAACATGTCGCCTGGAAAAATACTATCAAGCTATGCAAGTCTTACCAGTTCAAAGCTTAAGAAGCTAGTGTAGTGGAAACATTGACAACGTGCACGGAAAGCAGCCTTCCTTAAATATACGATGCAACAAAAAACAAAATTCTAATGCCTGTACCCAAGGAATAATCGGGCAAGAGTTCAAATAACGCTTAGTGCGATCGTTGCTAAAATACATTTGATGCAATAATGTAAAGTCCTCCAGAGTTATCATATTTTTATTAAGAAATCAACGAAACCAGTCAATCAAGTAAAGAAGAAAGGAAATAATGAAAACATACAAATCACAAATACATATCGCACTACCCGTAAAAAAGGGACGTCAGTGAACTTGCGTCAAAAATGTTTTATTGCATAAATAAATCGAGCTTTACGGCTTACACCTTCTATCAAAACCTAGTGAAGCTATCGACAAAAATGAGAAGTCAATATGTATATCATAATTGTAACAAAACAATCCAGCTGGTCAGAATGATAATAATCAGTGAACATGTCGCAATGCTGCTATAAACAGAAAGTCCCTGTAATAACAGGGAAACGAAGAGAAATTTCATTTTTATGTATTTTGTCACAAGACAAGAGCATTGCATACCTGTACATTAAGAAGAGGATATCCCGAGGAACAAGTTTTATGTGCGGGGTGGTGAAGATAATGCACCATCTTACATAATTGCATTATTGACAATCAGTGAAAGGGATCACAATATTCTTGTTTAAATAATATATCATCATCTAAACTGAATACCTGTAAACTGAAACAACATGATGATAATTAATTATTATGAATATACCAAACAAAGAATAAGAAAATTTAACCAAAACCAATAACTCGAGTTGGATAACAATTGGACAACTTTAGACCACTGTTAACAAGAAGGACGAAAATGGTCACACTGACGCTGATGACACCACATCCACGGCGAGACATCGCGAGGCAGGACAACGTGCAGTCGCAGGGTGTCCAAGCTGTACGAAATGAAGTCCTTCCCCGGAGAGTGGCAGAAGAAAGTCTTCAAACTTAGAAGAAGAGATCCAGGCACTGCATGAACCTTACAGAAGCGTGCAGTCAGAACTTATCGACATTACATATAACAATTCTGTGACGTATGATGATTGCAACGTCACGGAGGAAACGGCCATTCCGCCGCTACCACCAGTATCACCAACTAGTGATACCGAGGATTATCCTTTCCCGCCATTACCATTGGATCCACTGGAACCAGTATCAGAACCTACAACAGAACCAATAGAATGCCTTACGAATGAAAACGTGCAGATGGAAGAATGCCAGGAAGAGCAATTGGTAATGGAACCAGCTATCAAAGAAGAGGTTGTTGGAGATAGTTTCGAACCTATACATCGAATCTACAAACAAAGTTTACACACACTAAAAGTCTCTACTAAGTACTCTGGTATAAACAGAATGTAGTCTTGAAGGAAGAGACAGATAAATACCATTGCTACAATAATAACACCAAAAGAGGAGTACAATTACTACTGGAAGCTATGGAAGCAGATCCCGAGGAAGTGGGATTAAAGTCCGCAGCAGTGAAGAAAAGGCAATACTACAGAAGTTGCATTGTTGATTACGTGTACGAATATTATCATTACACTTAGACAAGCAACATAAGCAAAGCAACGAGCGGCTTTGTGAGGTCTTCAAGATATGCGAGTTGAAATCCCTGCCTGGAGAGTGGCAGAATGTTCACGTATGAACATACATACGGACAAGTCCACCCTAGGTTATATATATTGAATAACTAACTTTCCGTTTAAGAATAAACTCACGTATTAATATAATCAGCAAATTCCTTCTATGCTCTATTTTAGTAACTCTCCGCGGTCACGTATTTTGCATATGTGTGTATAAATGAAACTACTATATAAACTATGTATGTCTACAATAAACCAGTCCAGTGAAATCACCCGAAGTTTCATTGACTCCCTCCTCACCACGTGGCTATCGTCGCGCCGCCCTAGCGCTGCCTGAGTCCAGCGCCGCGTCGCTCTAACAATCGCGCTGCCCGAATTCAGCGCCATGCCGCCGCCCTAACCGTCGCGCCGCCCTAGCGCTGCCTGAGTCTAACGCCGCGTGGCTCTATACTTCGCGCCGCCCTACACCATCGCTGCACAAACCTAACAGTGCCTAACATCATGTAGTCTAGGTACTGAGCGTCTACTACGTCCGACAAATCAATAAGGTAGCGAGAGTCTACGTGTTTACGAGTATCTATGGACTCTCGTTCTGTACACGCCTGTCAGCGAGCAACACAGCACGTTCCCGGCGTGTCCACTAACAAAAAAAATATAAATAGAAAACCAGAACAGGTGATGGATAAAGAATACAAGTGTCGCCATCCCTTTTCCTCCCCGTCAGGGGCTGTAAAAGCCAGCGCTGCAAAATGAACACACAATAATGATCATTCTGCGCTTGTACACAGAATGATAATACCCTGAAAACTCGAAAACAAACCTTGCACCGACACGCCCACCTGGTCAGCGCCGCATAGCAGACTATAAACCCTCCCAAAGTGGAAGAGGCCCGTGCTCAACAGTATGTATATGGGATGTACATGGGCTGGTGTGAAAGAGAGAGAGAGAGATTAATACATATTCATAACAAAGATATAGTAAAATTTTATAATTTTTTACTTACTGTGGTGATACCACACTGAAAAAAAATGTGCTTTTCAAAATTATCATTTCAATACTATATGACAAAGAACCTCCTATAAAGACATGATAACTAAAAATCTCAGCTGTATAAAGTTTTATAGCTATATTCCCAACTGTTTTCCTTGGTCACCTCCTATGTGTAGCGGGCAGTCGCAGGTGGTATCTTGATTAATCGAGGCACACAGACGCGCCAGCTATTCATAGCCTGTCCGATTTCGGTTACTCCCTGCGGCATACGTAACATCAGGGGGCAGATTTAGTGATCTCTAAAGTATTCAGCTACCTGGTATGAACAAACAATAATATAAAAACAATCTGTTTTATTAGCTTCGTACGTATCTATCTACTTGTCAAGGTATGTATGTATGTAGCAATCTCTGTGCCTGGTATGTTCAAGCAATAATCTAAAAACACTCTATTCTGAAAATATACGATTTTCCTTAGGTCCTATGGGTCCACAGTGCAGTGCTGATGTGCTCACAGTTGTGAACGGGTGCTTTCTGTTGTCTGGTTAATTTTCTCTCATTAAAGAAGCCAATTTGTAGCTTACAAAAATACTTTTAACATGTATTTTTGTCGTTTTGAGGTTAGTTAAATTTATAAAATTATAATGACACATTTATCAATTGCAAAAACTAAAATAATATATAAAAATTGGTCAAGTGCGAGTGGGACTCGCGCACGAAGGGTTCCGTACCATTATCTATGCAACATAAGGCAACGTTATTAGTATCGAGCAAGAAACGGTAAAAAAATCAGTTTTTTGTATGGGAGCCCCCCTTAAATATTTATTTTATTTTATTTTTAGTATTTGTTGTTATAGCGGCAATAGAAATACGTCATCTGTGAAAATTTCAACTGTCTAGCTATCACCGTTCTTGAGATACAGCCTGGTGACAGACGGACGGACGGACAGCGAAGTCTCAGTAATAGGGTCCCGTTTTTACCCTTTGGGTACGGAACTCTAAAAATGGCACATTTAAGCACATGGCTTCATACAAAGAACCTGAAAGAAATCGTTTTAAGCGATAGGGCCGCCCACGGGTTCTGAAAATAATACTTTTATTGCAAATAGATTTATAATGATGTACAATAAACTGAGATAATAAGTATAAATAGATAATTTTATCTGAAATAAAAGTTTATTATTATATTCATAGACGTTTCACACAACGTCCTCTGGTCCCAAGCTAAACTTATATGCTTGTGTTATGGGTACCATAATACGGATATACTACATATACTACTTTCCTTTTGTCAATACATACTTACAATACATAGAAACACCCAGACACATTACAAACATTTGTATGTAACAATTATAAGATCACAAAAATTATTGGCCGCGTGGGAATCGAACCCGCGAGGTCGTGAACGGTAGTCCGTTACATAAACCACACGACCACGAGGTCCGTCGAAACAATAAATAAATAAATGAGAGGTAGTTTCCATCCTGACTATTAATTCCTTTTTTGTCATCATAGCCATCTTTTTGTAATAACAAACGTGCTTAAAAAGTACGGCCACAGAAAATCGAAAATCCAATAAGTCGGAGACCTCGTGGATTAGTAACTGAAATAAATATCGATTAGTAGGTACCTACAGTGATTTCAAGTAATTTCAACAAACGAACAAAACAGTTTATTTAAATCACTGACAAACAGTAATTTAATTGCAACCCCCATTTTATTTTACTGGATTAAGTTGTAGCAATTAGTTCGCTCTCTAGATATTTGGACAGTAATCTTATTTATGTTCCAGGTTTATGCTGTAATGGTTGTTTCTATGCAACTTTACTGAGATTTTGTGAGGATAATATAAAAACTTGTTATTGTTATAACAAACATATGCACAAACAGTTCTTTTATGAACTGTATTCTCTTATACTCAATAACTCTATTTAATAATATTTAGGGATAAGCGTTATTCTCCTCAATAATTAATGTTTCAAAACTGATACTAAATCGAGGAATTTGTATTAAAAACTAGCTGTTCCCCGCGACTTCGTACGCGTGGTATTTGGAAAACATTTCCTGATTTTTGCCTACACATATTATTACACATTTTTCACTGATGCTTCGCTCATTATATTATATAGCCTTCCTCAATAAGTGTTCTATCCAAAATTAAAAGAATTTTTCAAATCTCCGATTCCCGAGATTAGCGTATTAGTTTAGAAGTATAGTTAATAAACTGCAGATCAATATTAATGCAATACGATAAGATTATACTAAACAATTTTATTTCATTATTGAAATGGTTTTGTTTGAACAGAACATGAAACAAATAGTTACCAATACATAAAGTGTATTAGCAATTCAGAGAAGTGAATAACATAACAAGGAAAAGTTTGTAAAGTCGGAAACAAAGCAGGCCATCCCTGTTCTAACAAATGTGCTTCTGAATATTACAAATTTTCTTTATGTGACCTATTAGAACATTATTTTTGTAATATTTATAATATTACTAGCTGACCCGGCAAACGTTGTTTTGCCATTCTAAAAAAAAAAATTGATAAATAGATGTTGGCCGATTTTCAGACCTACTGAATATGTATGTAAAATTTGAGAAGAATCGACCAAGCCGTTTCGGAGGAGTACGGTAACTAACACTGTGACACGTGAATTTTATATATTAGATACAATAAGAAAATGTAGCATCTTTACTTAATACCTATGTGAGCTTATATCTTTAAAACTACGCAACGGATTTCGATGCGTTTTTTTTGAAAAATAATAGATAGAGTGGTTCAAGAGGATGGCCGTTTTGTATAATTTGTTAAGGTTTCTTCACTAAATTCCACGAATACAGCTACAAAACAGCTAGTTTTAAAAGTTTTATTATATACGAGTATAAAACTGACGCGGCGAACTTTGAAACACCATTTTTTGTTAAACAATATCTTTTCGAGACAGGTATTGTTTTTGTTATTTGTTGTATAACGACTTCGTTCTTACAGTACCAAAAAAAATTAAGAGTATTCTTTGCACATAATATTTGGTGCAGTCGATTGGAAGTTATAAACATAGAATTAATCTAGATTAGCTGTCCGTGTGATGACGGATTAAGAATACAAGTGTCACTACCCCATCTCCTCCCAAGTGTGCCGTAAAAGTCAGCTAAGGGATATTGCACACAGATAACATCTTGTGTGAGAGACGGAAAACTCGAAAATAAACCCTGTGCCAACACGCTTAGTCAGCGCGGCACTGTAGACCATAATCCCTCACAAAGTGGAGGAGGCCCGTGCCCAACAGTGGGACGTAAATGAGCTGGAGAAGAAAAAGAAGAAGCTGAATATAACTACAGTCGTTAGGAGAAATAAAAATACTATTCGCCAATTTTAACTAAACTTTCTTGACTGTAAAGTCTCCGAAACATCGCATCGGGCTAAAATTTTAAGCAAATACACGCATCTAAATCCCTAAAAAGTATATTTGTTTAAACTTTCTAATTGATGCATGAGTGATTTCTATCAACATGTGTGATTTCTATTAACGGTTTTAATTAATATAAATGTGTTTAAAGCAATATCCATCAAAATACGCCATAGATTTACGTTTTGGTTATGTTGGGTTAAGTTTTAGACGCATCAAAATTGGCTTCAATGTCTTCTTCTTTTTTGGTAAAATTGAACAGATCCATAATTAAAACTAACTATTGCTTTAAAACTTTATAACTATACTAGTTATTGCCTTGCCTTGCCTTTGAAAAAGTCGCATCAAAATCCAATTCTTAGTTTTCAAGATATAAAGCTCTCATAGGGACATATGTACAAAAATAACGACTTTGTTTTACAATAAGTAAAGAAGCTCACGCTAATTTACAATATTCAGCGTACAGTCAGTCCCATTCGTTCATTTTGATTTACTCTTTAAATAAAGTACCTACAGTAATTTAGCTAATGAGAGAGCTCTAAAGTAAATAACTTGTACTAAGTCTAGATAAATGAGTTGATTTGGTAAGTTCTAAGCGGGCATCCTCTCCAGTTCATTCACGTCCCACTGTTGGGCACCGGCCTCCTCCACTTTGGAGGGATTTTGGTCTACTGTGCCGCGCTTACCAGGCGTGTTGGCACAGGGTTTATTTTCAAGTTTTCCGTCTCTCACAGCGGATGTTATCTGTGTGCAATATCCTTCAGCTGACTTATATAGCACCCATGGGAGGAGATGGGGTGGTGTCACTTGTATTCTTAATCCGTCAGCACACGGACGAAATGCGCATCGTAAATACTATATTAATTTTTCAAATAATTTTCTGAAATCCTACAGCTTATGGTGCAGGATTTCAGAAATTTATGTGATAGCTAATTCGAGCTACACATTAAATACTTATTTCATCAAAATCTTAGATATAGACATAAAACTTTTACAGACCCTTGTCCTTTAAAGATAATTTTAATCCATAAATAACTGACAATTTAAACTTAAGATTTTATTAGAATTTAAAATTCAGTTAGGAGAATTACTAAATTATTGTATACGGAAAATATAGGAAAGATCTTTTCATGCAGCTTTTGTTAGTAATGAAAATAAACTAATATTATAATTATAGCGTATGTAGTAAATAATCGTACACCAAGTCAATTCGATGAGTGATGATATACACAAACTCTTCAGCTTTATAATATTAGTATAGAACTTATATTATAAAGCTGAAGAGTTTGTTTGTTTATTTGAACGCGCTAATCTCAGAAACCGATAAGGTTCGAATTGAAAAATTCTTTTTGTGTTAGATAGTCCATTTATCGAGAAAGACTATAGGCTATATACCATCACGCTGCAACCAATAGGAGCGAAGTATTAGTGAAAAATGTTGCAAGAACGGGAAATGTCGCGGATAACAGCTATTATTCTATAATTGGATGTTTTGGAGCAAGAATATTCGTTATTATTACTGAAGTACACAAAGAAATCAAACGACAACTTTTAAAAAGTGCCTAATGGACATAAAAACATCGATCAATTACAAAGATTTTTTTTTGAATACAAAGCAATCAATTTATTTAAATATTTATTGAAATTTTTGTTAAGTATTCCAATACTTTTGTATAGAAAGATTGATTTCGATCAAAGCATTACTGTTATTGTAACCGTTTAAGAATATAGGAGGTAATATAAGCAGGTACCTATTCAGTTGCGAGTCCAATAACGTCAAACTATTGGCCATAGGCCTCCTTCACTTCACGTGGGTTTTTAGTCTATGTTTATGCCGTGCTGACCAGACGAGTTGACACAGTAGTTTCTTTCGATATTTTCGACTCCCACAGAAGTTGTTATCTGCCTATATCATACCTTGCAGAATCCTGGGAAGACAAAAAGGTGGTGACACTTGTATTCTTAATGTGACGGATTAAGAATACAAGTGTCACCCCATTCTACCACACGGATAAAGTAAGTAGGTATAGAGCGTAAGTATTTTATATATAAAGAGAATCAAGGAAAAGCTTAGTACCGTAACAAAATATTAGGAAAGCGAAAACGGAGTGTATCGGGTGGCCGCAATATTCAGAAACCCTCCATATCAGGATGGAATACTAGGGGCGGCATTCATTCGATCGCAATCTCTATGCTAACAGCTTGCGATTCTGATCTTCGTTTAGCGGAATGACCGCAGCCACCCCAGTTCCTGTGACGTTTACGAGTAAGCCTTACATGTTCACTCCACAGTACAATTTTATGGACTCAAAGGTATTTTTTTTGGTTATTTTATTATGCTTCGTAGATTTTTTTTTCTAAATATAAAAAATATTCAGAATTTTTTAAAATATTTATATTAAAATATTTTTATAAATATTATTAAATATCGTCCACCTGGAATTTCGATTCATTACATAAATCGTCATTTCAGTGGTCGCTACACACGCCCCGCCTAAAATCACATTACGCACATTAGTTTGATCACTCCTGTCAGATTTTCAGGGACTTCAGTTTTCTAATACCTAGTGAAAAAATAAATAGGGTCAGACTACTACATTCGCAGATTAACCCTAATTTTTGCCTAATTTGCCCGAGAGCACCAATAACTGCGTTATCATGTGCGTTAAATTTAATTAATTACATAACTATTTAAATAGACAAATCAACATAAGAGCTTCTTAAAAGCGATTTGGCTAAAACATAATACATGTTGTTTAACTTCATTAGATCCAAGACAAATATGTATTTGTTTTTTGCTAGACCCTATTGTTTAATTTGTGTGTATTTCCTTTTTATTACCTACCATATAACTGTATCTCTTTATGCTAAAAATCTGTAGTTAAAT